>OV656711.1:0-1250000 GCA_927399405.1 Agonopterix arenella
AACCCTAGGCGGCGGATCCTCCCTGCGATGAGGCCTCCGCCCGCCGAGGCCAGACTGGCCGCCTCCCCGAAAGTCCCCCCTCGGGCAGTGAGGAGGGTGTCATCTGCATAGCAAATGACGCTCGTGCCGCCGAGAAGGGTCCCCCGCAGGAGCCAATCGAAACCGATGTTCCAGAGGAGTGGTCCTAGAACGGACCCCTGTGGAACACCGGCCCCGACGCAGTATCGCCGGAGGCAGCCAGTCTTGTCCACGAGGAGGACCGCTCGGTCCTCCAAGTAGCTGGCCAGGAGGCCCCGCAGGTATTGAGGCACTCCGTGGAACCGAAGTGCCTCTATGATGGTGGGGTGGGGGATGGAGTTGAAGGCGTTGGCTATGTCGAATGACACGGCCAGCAATCCATCCCCCGTTTCCACGGCCTCTTTCACTTGGCCTTTGAGCCTGGCCAGGGCATCCACGGTCGAACGCTCAGCCCGAAAACCGAACTGAGCGTCCGACAGATCCGGCCCAACTTCCCGCAGGTGAGCCTTCAGGCGAGCCGCGATGATCCCCTCGAACATCTTACCGACCTCATCGAGCAGAACGATGGGCCGGTATGCCGAAGGGGAGTCCGCCGGGCGCCCCTCCTTACGGAGAAGGCACAACTGCCCCTCCTTCCAATGCTTCGGGAACCTCTTGGACGCGAAGCATGCGCTGAAGAGGTCCCGAAACCTTTTCTCCATTTGGGTGGAGGCGATGGCCACCACCCTTGCGGGGATGCCGTCCGGGCCCGGAGCGGTCTTTTTGGGCCGGAGGCGACGGATCGCTGCCTCGAGTTCCTCCTTCGTCACCTCGGAGACGTCGTCATCCGGCGGGACCGCCGCTTGCGGGGGGTCCATCGCTGGTGGGGCGAAACTGTCCCTGTACGGAAACAGGGACCGTACCACCCCATCCAGCAATGTCGGCTCAAGGGTCTCGGCTACTGGGGGACCAAAGGGGCGCAGTTTGTTGCGCGCCGCCTTGTATGGTCTCCCATACGGGTCTTTGTCGAGACCCTCCAGCATCTCAGCTCTCGCCGAGTCCTGGGCGGCGCCCATTGCCGACTTGAGGACCCTCTTTGCCTCTACGTATAGTTCGTAGAGGCGATCCTCGTGGACCTCGTCTCGTGTCGCGCGTCGCCGGCTCCTCGTGAAGGCCCTCCTGGCCGCGACACACGCAGCACGGAGCCCCGCCAACTCCTCCGACCACCAATAGACGGCGCGTCGGGGGGGCAGACGGCGAGACCGAGGCATGCTGGAGTTACACACCTCGGTCAGGGACCCTCTCAGTTGGGCCGCTGCGGCGTCCACGTCCAGGCCATCGCAGGGAGGCGAGAGCCAATCCTGGATGAACGCCGCCTCTCGGTCTAGGCGGGTGAGGGCCCACCGTGGGAACGGGGATTGGCCCGAGGGGGCCATCCCCCGGGGGCCTTGGGTGGAGATATCGAACCGCACGTATCGGTGGTCCGATAGAGTCTCCACCGGCTCCACCCGCCAGCCCTCAACGCGGGCGGCTAGCGCGGGGGTGGCGAAAGTGAGGTCCACTATTGACCCCCCGTTCCGCCGCACACACGTATGAATTGTCCCTCTATTTAGGAGGGACAGCCCGGACGACGCTGCCCAGGGTGCGATTGCGCGTCCCCGGGCGTCGGTGACGTGGTCACCCCAAGCCGCCGACCTGGCATTCAGGTCCCCCAATACGAGCACCTGACGCGGCGCCGCCCTTCCGGCCACGGCGGTGAGGACTTCGAGAAAAGTCTCGAATTCCGAGAGCGTCCTATTGTTAGGGGAGAAATAGACCCCCACCAGGGCTATGTCTCCCCACGCGGCGGCCACGTATCCCGGTCCCCTTTCTAAGAGCGAAAGGGGAGGGGAGTCTGTGGAAGACCGCGCCACAATTGCCACCAAACCGTCTCCACTCCCCAGCCAGCGGCCGGGGACCGAGTACGGCTCGGCGACTACCGCCACGTCCACCAACCACTCGGCCATGACCTGGACCAGCAGGTCCTGGGCCTTTAAACAGTGGTTGATGTTCGTCTGAAGGATGCGATGTACGACCTGCATTATTCAGACATCGCTCCCCTCTCGTCAGCAGCCGCCGAAGCTTCGGCGACGGTGGTGGCGGTAGGCCGGGTTGGCGCCTGCGCTTTGCCCTTCTTTGGAGGAGGTTTGCAGGACCTCCCACTCATAACGTGGTCCGCTGGGCGACCACTAGCTGCGCACACCACGCAGTGCGGCTTGGCGGCCGTACAGGAGGCAGCCTTGTGCTCCCTGTTCCCGCAGCGGTAGCAGCAGTCCGCCCTGTCCACCTCGGACGGACAGAGAGCCCGGGTGTGACCGATTCCAAAGCACTTGAAGCAGCGCAAAGGCTGTTCTTCAAGCGCCCGGACCACAATCGAGCTGAGCCCCACTTGCAGCCGTTTCTTTGAAACGACTGCCTTGGCTGCGGCAATTGGGCACTCGACACGGATGGTGCCCATGCCACCGCGGCCGGGCCTAATGGCCCGGCCTTGCACCGCTGCGACGTAACAGCTTCCTGCCGCTGCGACCGCCGCCACCAAGAGGAGGCTCTTTGGTGACCGTGTCGTCGAGGCCGGTCACCTCTAGGGCCACGGTCTTGACGGGCCTGACGACTTTAGCCGCATCCGCGATGACCTCTCGCAACTTTGTTGCGAAGAGGTCTGCGCTCGCGCTGCCTTGGGCTCCCGCGAACTCAAACAGCCGGGCGCCCGTTTGCGTGTGGCGGCAGGTAACTGCGCCAATCCCTAGCGGCGCGGGATTGGCATTGGTACGAGCCCGTTTCAGAACGGACTCGTACGTCTCACCCCGCTCCATAGCCTCCGGGGTGAGCGTCACTACGACGGCCGCGGTTTTGGGAGGAACTAGCTTCCTCCCGCCGACGGGAGCAGCGGTGTCGGGCTTAGGGGCCGACTTTTTCCCCCTTCCTTTTCCCTTCCCCATGCCAGTCACTTTGGACTGGCGGGGAGGGATGGTGACAGGGGCTGCTTGGAAGGCTGCTTGGAAGGGGTGGTGGAGGGCAGAAGGGCGTCCTCTCCCAGGAGGTCCTGCTCCGCCGCCTGATTGGCAGCAGACTCAGCCTTAATGATTCGTTTCCGCATTAATGATTGGGTCCGGTTGTGTCGTCCCCGTTTTCCTCTTGTCCGCCGCGAGCAATGGTCGGACACGTCTCTCCGGCAAGAGCCGGTCCTCAATGCCAGCAAAACAGGCACGGGTGAAGACCCTCTCCTCCGTAACTACCTTGCGGATTATCTCCGCAAGATCCGTGGAGGTGACGCCCTCTACCAGCGGCCTTTCGGGAGCCTTTTCTGGCTGCTTCTCAGCCAGCTTCCCGTATAGCCGGTAGACCTCCTTCTGCAGGTGATCCACCCTCGCCTGCAGTTGCTGGGTCTCATCCGTGGCAGTGCGCTGCACCAGCTCACGGACGACGCCGAGCATGCTCGCTGCCCGACATTTCAAGGCCTTTTGGAAGGTCCCCTTCAAATTAGAGGACTTTGCGGCGACCTCCACTATCCCCTCCTGGTCCTCCTGAGCCATCTGCTCTAGCTCAGCCAGGGAGTAGTCCGCGTAAAGGACGCTGGACGTACCATAGCCGGCCTTTGCCCTACCGGAGCGTGCCTTCTGCTCTTTGGCAGCAACCTCCTCCTCAAGGTCTTGCTGGAGTTGCGCACGTCTCGCCAGGTTAAGCTGGCGTTCGGCGTCCTCTAGGCCAATGTCGTGGGCAATGGCACCAGGGGCAGGGGGTGAGACCTTGCTCTTACCCTTACCCTTGGCCTTCCCCTTCTTTTTTTCGGGCTTACCCTTGACAGAGCCCGAAGAGCGTTCGGACTCTTGCCTGATGTAGGCCCTCTTCCGCGTCTGGAGGTCGCCTTCTTGGGCCTTCGGTCCAGAAGCCGACAAACTCAGAGTGGACTCCACGTCTGAGTCGGACGAGTCGTCCGCCCTGCTATAGAAGCTGGCCGCAGATGGTGCGCGGCTAGCTTCCGATGCCGAAGCGTCGACATCGGGGTGGCCCTGAGAAGGGCCTTTTGGTTGGCCCTGAAAAGGGCCTTTTGGTTGGCCCTGAGAAGGGCCTTTTGGGAGAAAACGCCCGGAGGCGTCCCGCAATGGTTTTGACATATCCGCTATTCATAAACACCCGCAGTAAGATTATGAATGCACAGTGCTCGTTTGCCGTCGGCCTGCCACTCCGTTACGGTGGTCAGGCGCGACGTTGCCCGGGGAACGCTACGTGGAAGCCAGCACTGTGGGGGGTTCCCCAACCTAACCTAACCTAACCTAACCTCCGCGGTGGGTGTGGACCTGAATGCACCAGTCATTGCCATACACGCTATGCGTTGTAGTTTTCCAAGTTCTTTCTCACAGGTTTGCATTTTTGTTCTCGTCCACCAAACAATGCTGCCGTAAGAAAATATTGGTCTAACCATCGTTGTGTAGATCCAGTAAATAACCTTTGGGTTTAGGCCCCAGGTTTTACCGTAGGCTGATCTGCACATATTGAAAGCCATTGCAGCTTTCCTTGTAACCATTTCAGCATGTGATTTCCACGTCAGTTCTTTATCTAGTATCATCCCCAGATATTTAACCTCTGTGGACCAGGTTAATTCTTTATTATAGAGGTATGGATTCCTAAGCCTTGTCAGGTTTCTCATCCTCGTGACCGGCACAATTGTGGTTTTCTCTGGATTTATAGATAACTGATGTTCATTGCACAATTCTTTTACATCATCCAAAGCTTTCTGCAGAAATCCAGACACTGTATCTGGAAATTTGCCGTTGATTAAGATGACAATGTCATCTGCATATCCCACTGTGTATAGTGACTTTTTATTGAGCTTTTCCAGGAGCGAGTTTACCACCAGACATCAGAGAGTCGGTGATAGCACCCCTCCTTGTGGACAACCCTTACTTGTCGTTACTTGCACCTCGTCTCCTAGGAGAGTAGACGCAATTTTTCAGCCCTTCAGTGTGCTACAATTATTAATTCAAAAGCCTAGCTATAGCAGGAGCTTACAAATTTAGTTGATTATATTATCGTTGTAATACATCGTTGTAAGTATATTGATTGTTTGAGTCCAATCTGAGCCAACGCTACGGAATAATAACCTTATTTTACAGGAAGGACGAATTTTGTTGCAGTAATTCTTGCCAAATTTTTGTTTTGTTTGATTTTCGGTCTCAATTATGATTTTTTGAGGGCTTGTGCAACTTAACTATAGAACATCATTCTACCACAACGTATAAAAAGGTACCTACGTATCTAAAAGGTCCTTATAATATAACACCACAGGTCGGTAATGTAGCGTCAATTTGCTAAAAAAGATTTTCAATTATGTAAGTACATAATTGAAAATCTTTTTTAACAAATTGACCATTAGCTTCCTAGAATATTATCGTTTTAGCTCTTGCCTTCACCATTTTACAGTAGCCCGCGTGGTAGAGTATCCTCTAACGTTTATACGTGAGTGGAGGTCTGTGACCCGCAGTGGGTCGTAAGATGATTATTATGCTGCTCGACATAAATAAAAAACTAATAAACGACGAACAGTAGAAAAATTAAAGTGATGGATCCAGTGAATGACTTTTAAATCTGATACCTACAGAATTACTTGGGGTACTTTCTGATTTTGATTTAGCTTAAGTTCATGACTTTCTTATCTTATTATAGGAAATGGCAAGCCAGCAACACTTCGACCCAATGGTATCTTTTGTTTTGAACCCTACATATTATTTTCTTCATCCTTGAAAAACTTGGAAAATGAGGGAGGCAATAGCGTTCAGGGTAAGAAACCTGTAATGAATAACCATCTCTCAGGAGTCACATACGTTTACCCACCAAGACATCGCAGTCACACAGTACAAATGTTCTATGGTTTCCTCCTCCTCTCCACACGCTCGGCAACCGGGATCTAGGGTGAGCTTTATCGTGCCTGTTGCGTAGTGCCCGGTGAGGGCTCCGACGATGGCACGAGCTTTGCTCCTGCTGTTGTTCAGTATGAACTGTGGGATTCGTGGTGTTATATTGCTGTTATACTCTGACACCAGGGCTTTGCCCACACGATAATAAGAAGATTGCTGATGAATTACCTGCAGTGTTGCAGACCCGAGAGGCCAGAGCATTCTAGCCTGTGTCTTTTCCGGAATCAAGCGGTGAGAGGGCGCTAGTTGCCATGTAAACAACAGCTCTGACGTTCTAATCGGAAATCAATTTAAAAATAGCGTTTTATTCAAATTAGAGAGTAAATATCTTAATCTCCGTTTATAAAGACACAGTGAAAGTGTTATCCAAAAGTTCGGACTTGGTATTATACCAGAAAATAAGCAAAAATAGTGATAATCATTGTGACTGTTTAAAGTGGAAAAGTGTCGCTATGGATAGCATTAGACTGCTAAATAGTGAATAGACTACTATGTAAACCATCGTGCTGAAGATTCAAAGTAATAAAATACCAAATTATTATGTTCTAACATAAATCAGTTACAAAATAACCTCAAAAATAACATTACATTTGAATCGATCAAAAAATAACATATGACAACACCATCTATCACTTTACACTGAAACTTACGGCTGTGGCGACATCTGGTGATATTGTGAAGAACCTCCTGTTCGGGCCAACAGCTTCTTAAAACTGCTATACCTAATTAGTACACGAAAATTCCAAGAGATGGCAGGAGAAGGTGCATTAATATCGATATGCGCCGGATGCTCTACAGAAATACCGGACAGAAGATTTTTAGTGTGTTCACATTGTACTGATAAGTATGACTTATTGTGCGCAAACGTACCGGAAAAAAGGTTTTATAATACAATGACGGCTGAACATAAAGCAATGTGGATCTGTCCTCAATGCCGGTCAAATATACCAAAGGCAAACAATACAACTACACCTGTACGACAATTGTTTGAATCAGTGCCGGTTTCAAAATCCAATTATTCGGAAAACAAAAAATCTACCAGCTTAAATCAAGAACAACCAAATCCAAACGTAACTTTAAGGAAAAAAATCAAAACCCAGTATGAAGATGAGCAAAACCTGTCCCGTCTATCTGAGGATTCCCCCCCTCGAGGGGATACCATAATAATAAGTCCAGAAAAAGATACGAACAACATCGTACTGAAGGAATTGCGGGATTTTAGAGCGCAAATGAGCAAACAGTACGAAACTCAGGAAGCAAGAATATGCGAGCTCTCAGAGACTATCAACAAACTACAAACAGGAATAAATATTATTAACAACCGATATACTACATTGGAAACTGAAATAAAGGAGCTACGTACAGAAAACTCTAAGAACTGTCAACGTATACAAGACATGGAAGCTCAAAATACTACATTCCAAAAGGACCTATCTGAAACAAAGAAAATTGTTCAATTGCTTGAGAACAAAATTACAAACTTTAAACCTACTTATGCACAGGCAACATCTTTACCTGAAAATCAAAACAGCATGCAGGAAAATACATTTCCGTTCAAGGAATCTGGAAATCCGACGGACAAAGATGTTAATAGAACCGTGGTACTATACGGACTACAGGAATTTCAAGACGAAACGGAATACGAAATTCACGACCGTGTCATTAATGCGATTTACGAAGTAACAAATATCGACCTAACGGGATACATAGAGGATGTGAAGCGAATTGGACGAAGAGGATGGCGAAGGCCTATAGAGATTGAACTACTGAGCAAAAGATTAACCAAACACTTACTCGGAAATGTGAGATATTTCAGGAACACTGGTCTATGGATGTCTGAGTTTTTGGATGAAAAAGGCCGTCAGGAAAGGATACAGAGAAAAGAAAAATATAAACAAAGTAATTATGAACTAGCAAACTCCTCAAGAGCGTTTTTCGATGCGGCCAATAAAAGTCAAAATATATTGAGAAATACGTTTTTTCGCAAATAACTTTATACTACTCTTCCAGAATATGCGTAGCATAAATAATAAATTTCACCTAATAGAAGCTCTCACTGAAGAATACGAATTTACTGCACTAGGCCTATCGGAAACATGGATTACAGAAGCGAAAAGAGACCTGCTCCACGTGGACGGATACAATGTTGCGACGGCATATTACAGATCGAACCATGAGGGCGGAGGCGTCTGTGTTTTGCTAAAGGATAATATAGAGTATTTGGAATGTAACGATATTAAGTCTTTAACTGTAGAATACATAATAGAAATGTGTGCAATATTAGTTCCTAAACTTAATTTATTGTTGATTGTTATATATAGGCCAGATAGTAAGAGAGAAAAGAAAATAGTGTTATCTCAAATAGAAAAGCTCATGCAGCTATTAATACTGAAATATTCTAAGAAAAATATTATCATTGGTGGAGACCTGAATGTTGACTTTTTAAGTAAATCTACGGATGTCAGGAATATGCGTAATATGTTTAAGACCTGTAATCTTCTGCAGCAAGTAAAACTCCACTCCACTAGACTTTCGGCAACCACCTCTAAATGTATTGACCCCATTTTTACAAATTTTGATGATTCAAATTTCTCTATTCGTGTAGTAGATTACGGATTATGTGACCATAAGGGAGCTTTGATAGAATTGTATGGGAAGGGATTAATTAGCAACCATTCATATTTCACAGAAAAAAGAATATACAATGAGAAAAACATGAAAATGTTCAAAGAACAATTACAAAACATAGATTGGTGTAAAATAGTTCTTCCGTATAGAGATATGAATGAAAATTATGCAGCTTTTCACATTGCATTAACAGAAACTCTAGATCGCACTATTCCTAAAAAAAAGATTAAACTTAAAACAAAGCGAAAAAAATGCTGGCTAACACCTGGAATAAAAGAATCCTGTAGGAACAAAAGACTTCTAAAAAAGTTTATCTCGCAAATTGATAACCCTATATTAAAGAAATATTATAAACAATACGAAAAAGTACTAAAAAGGACAGTAGTAGTCTCGAAAAAAATTAATTATATAAAAAGAATGAGTAAGTCAAAAAATGTAAATAAATCTATGTGGCAAATCATAAATGAAAGAACCAATAAAAATAACAATAAATGTAAAATGAATATAAAATTAAACACCGAAAACACTAGTTTAACCGACCCTAACATTATTGTAAATACCTTCAACGATTATTTTGCATCCGTAGGAACCTCTACGTCTTTAGTTGAACCGAAAGGACGACCAGTGATTGCACAAACACCTAACACATTATTTCTCGACCCAGTCACCCCTCAGGAAGTAAACAATATAATAAAAAAATTAAAAAACAAAATTAGCTCCGGTATCGATGAGTTCCCTCCTATTCTTATTAAAAACTGTAAAGACGAGCTTACTTTTCCACTTACTTTACTTATCAACCAATCTTTTACAGAAGCAATCTTTCCTGAAATACTTAAAGTATCGATAATAAAGCCTATACCCAAAAAGAAAAATACAGAAGACCTCAATCAATTTCGACCAATTTCACTGCTATCAACATTTTCAAAAATATTCGAAAGTGCAATGGCCAAAAGACTAAACTCGTTTTGCGAAAAGTATAGTATTTATGACAATAGCCAGAATGGCTTCCGCAAATGCCGGTCTACTACTTCAGCTCTCTTCGGCTTCACCAATGAAATACTACAAATTATAAACGATAAACAGTACGCTGTCGCTTTAATGCTCGATATGAGTAAGGCTTATGACAGAGTCTCCCATAGGATCTTGCTAAATAAGCTATATGGAATAGGAGTGCGAGGTCCTGCTCATGAATGGTTCTCCTCATATTTATCTAATCGTAAACAGTTGGTAGAAATAGATTTTTTTGACAAAGCAACAAATTTCATAAACATCATTAGATCCAAAGAAGTACCCGTAACAAACTCCATCCCCCAGGGCAGCGTACTAGGATGTATACTGTTTCTGGTATATATAAATGATATCCCTAAGATACTTGATAAGAAATGTGTTCTTTACGCAGACGATATATCCGTCATCTTCCCAAGTCAGAACATCCAGGAACTATATAGTCAGCTAACATCATCGCTTAACCTTATAACGCAGTGGCTTTCGGAACATAATCTACAACTCAACCTTACAAAAACCAAATTAATACAATTCATGCCAAGACAAAAAATACCTCTAAACATTAACTTTGCGTACAAAGATAAAAGCATAGATACCTTAAAATCATGTAATCTGTTAGGCGTTGATTTTGACACAAATATTAACTGGAAAAAACATGTAGACAATATAGCAGGGAAATTAGCAAGATTTACGTATGCATTCTACGAATTAAAGAAAACCACAGATTTGAAAACTGCAATTTGTGCGTATTATGCGTATGTGCACGCACGACTAAGCTATGCGATAATTTTGTGGGGGAATAGCGTGGACGTCGAAAAACTCTTTATACTACAAAAGAGGTGTGTGAGGATTTTAGTAAATATTACAGAGATGGAAAGTTGTAGACCGCACTTCATAAAATTAAAAATCCTAACTCTGACTTCTCTGTACATCCTAGAAATTTGTAATTATGTTAAAAAACACCCAAACCTGTATACCCAAGCAAAAGATCTTTACTCCCGCAACCTTCGACAAAGAGATGGATTAGCGATCCCATTTACAAAAATGCATTTCGTTAGTTCAGGCACATACCATATGTCAATAAAAATCTATAATAAATTACCTTCAAACATCAGAAATATTGAAAAACAATCAGGTTTCCATCAAAAACTAAAAGAATTCATTATAACGAGATGCTTTTATACCCTGCAGGAGTTTTTGGATTGCGCACAGTGAGTAGCTGCGTAGTTCGATTGGATAAATAAAATAATATAAACATTGTAATATATTATATGTATAGTCAATTAAATATGCTAATAATGAATAATGAATAAGATAAATAT
The DNA here is from genome assembly GCA_927399405.1 of Agonopterix arenella. Lineage (NCBI taxonomy): Eukaryota > Metazoa > Arthropoda > Insecta > Lepidoptera > Depressariidae > Agonopterix > Agonopterix arenella. The sequence goes on from OV656711.1 coordinate 10,907, forward strand.
TGTAATAGGTTAAGTTAATAATGAATAAGTTATATCTACATTTAGTTTGCAGTGCCCTTACAGGGTTCATGTGCGCCATATCTTATGTGTTCCACCTTATGTAACCACATGAAGCAATAAACTACTATGACTATGACTATGACTATGACTTTTATCAGCCCATTCCTTAATCGCCATTCTAATGTTGCATGCCAGGATTCCTAGACTTGGTTCGGATCTTGACCTTAGACGAGACATTAGACAAAATTACATGTCTACGCAGACGAAGTCGCGGGCAAAAGCTAGTTGGTTATAAATCCATGCCCAATAAGATGAAGCGAAAAGTTTTAAATCTATGCTATGCCTCTTTGACAATGCCTACAAAACAAAACATAGACATCAGGAAGCTGACATAGCGTAGGTACTATTGACTGATATTTTATTTACAAAACAAAGCTTTTTATTTTAACAATTTTTACCCGGAGAAGTTATGATTCGGTGTATATAGATAAAACCTGTTACATTAAAAACATGATTTACTGAAGTGATAAACTAGTGACACAACTCCGATTTTAGCGATACTGCCCGTGGCCAATGTCTTTTTCGTGCTATTTTGTATCATACTGTTAGCTGGAAATTTGTTAGTGTATCTTCAAAGTAATATTGACGAAAAAAGTTATTACAATAGGGATTCATATTTTAGATTAATACTTTGTTAATTAAATTTTGCTTTCATTCTTAGTACACGTACGACAGCCTTCATAGCTCGATACCATAAAACAATGAAAACCACAACAATATCACACCAGACGTACTATTAACTTTCAAAATGTATTGATGTCATTTTTTATTTAGTAAGTTAAATAGTATGTGTAACATTTGAGTTATACCTACTACTGTGCAAGCGCCCACGATTTTATAATCAAAATTAATTAACAAAGTATTAATCTAAAATATGAATCCCTATTGTAATACCTTTTTCGTTAACATTATTTCAAAGATAGGTTGACACAGGTTACACTCACAAATTTCCAGCTAACGAAAATTTAACAAAATTATTTTTTACCGTTTAGTGCAGTTTTTTTTACAATAAAATCGTTTTACTTAAAAAGTTTTTTTACTTATTTTATCTAGTTGCAACTTATCAGAACTGACATGTAAATATCTCGGTCTACTCATAAAAACTATTTAATTTTTGACTATTTGTTCTATTATATTTTAAGTTGACATTATGCTATTACCTATTATTATGATTTAATCCGTTTCATTATCTCACATTTTTTATTATTGTTTCGTACTGTATTATTGCAATTTAATTTATTATTATTGTCGCCTTCTATTCAATTTTATTTCCAATTTAATTAAATTCAATTATATCTAATCTAATTATAATAGGCACTGTTGCTAAAATTGCTGTGCCCTAACACCTATTTTAAGATGGTGAGCCTGAGATGCGCTATAACCTATTTTAAGATCTGTAAATACCTCAAGGATGCAATAAAGTTTATGATTTATGATTTAATGCAGAAAACCTGCCAATGCTCATAAGTTTATGATTTATGATTTAATGCAGAAAACCTGCCAATGCTCATAACAAATAGGAATATTTAGAATTTTGTATAAAAATAGTTAAAATAGTAAACAATAGAAATAAGTAGATTAAGTAAAGTATGATGCAATACATATTAATGTATGTATATGTCATCATACATGTAAAATGTAACTAGTAAATAAATATAATTAAGGAAATAAAATAAGATGCTAAAAATATGTAACCTGTGTAAACTGTACAAATAAAAGTAAAAATATGTAACCTGTGTAAACTGTACAAATAAAAGTAAAAATATTATGTAACCTGTGTAAACTGTACAAATAAAAGTAAAAATATTATGTAACCTGTGTAAACTGTACAAATAAAAGTAAAAATATTATGTAACCTGTGTAAACTGTACAAATAAAAGTAAAAATATTATGTAACCTGTGTAAACTGTACAAATAAAAGTAAAAATATTATGTAACCTGTGTAAACTGTACAAATAAAAGTAAAAATATTATGTAACCTGTGTAAACTGTACAAATAAAAGTAAAAATATTATGTAACCTGTGTAAACTGTACAAATAAAAGTAAAAATATTATGTAACCGGTGTAAACTGTACAAATAAAAGTAAAAATATTATGTAACCTGTGTAAACTGTACAAATAAAAGTAAAAATATTATGTAACCTGTGTAAACTGTACAAATAAAAGTAAAAATATTATGTAACCTGTGTAAACTGTACAAATAAAAGTAAAAATATTATGTGACCTGTGTAAACTGTACAAATAAAAGTAAAAATTAGAACTAAATAGACTAAAGAAAATATGTACACTAGAAGAAAAATGTATTTAAATAAAGAACCACTTACCCTGTAATACTGTAGAGATTAGTTAGGGGGGAGACCCACCCAAAACCACCACACAAAAGGTGATGAATGAAAGAAAGAATTGTATGATGAATAAAAGTATGCGAGAACTGGTATGAAAGGTTAGAAGCTTAGAAAAGGCTCCGATCATGTTGGAGGATGGCATAATAAAAAAAAAACCTAACCCGAGCAAACCTAACCTGAGCAAACCTACCGTAACCTACATACGAAACTTGTATGTTAATTATGTTGAACTTTCTCGCCGTATACCCTCTAAGCCGTGTAAAGAGTGGCATGAGGCGCATTTGGTTTTTGTTAGGGTAGTAGGTTAGGTTCTCTTTGCTCAGGATTGGTTTATGTTGATTTTGTCATGATTTGCTTGTTCATGTTGGTTTGTCGTTGATTAGGATCGACCAGAATTCCGAGCTGATCAGAGGATCCGCCGCAGACGAACGAGGCGCAGAAGGGCTGCGTTCGGTCGCAACCTTCCCCCTTTACTGGAGCTACAGCACTGGGTGCCGCGCCTGACTTGGGGAAGTTTGGCGTCCAACTATTCTAGCTAGAGGTGCCGTTCCGCGTGTTTTCGCGCTCTCTTTACTGGCCGATGAGGGGTGGAAATACTCCCCTTTTGGAGACGTAACTGATAGGAACGTCGCTGCCGAGAATACTGAAGATTCCTACGGGAACTACTGAGGGGTTTTAGAGGTAGGAGTCCGTCATAACCCGTCGTCTTCTTTTGGTATCCATGAAGATTTCCCGATAAACAATGAAGCGTTAGGGTTTCTCTGGTTTTGCATTTTTGTTTAGGTTTTCTTAAGGTAGTGAAACAACTTTGTGCAAAACAATATTTTATTACAATAAGGATAATAATCAATACAGTACATGACGAAGGCGTGGAGACAAGTGGTCGCCACGATGGTGCCCGATGTGCACCGAGTAGATAGTCGTACTACCACTACACGTCGTCGAGGTAGTGGTCCGGGGGCCGCGCGGCGCCGGGACCGATGTACGGGGCTGCAGTGAACAGTGCACACACAGACACAACGCATTACATTATTTATTACAAGTACAAGAACTATTTCAAGGGATTATCACTGACTTAATCACGGGATTATCAAATAAATAAATAAATAAATAAAAGAACAACCCTGAGTTTCAGTAGATCTAGAGCCTGGATAGAGTGGACATTACTCGGCCGGCATACATTTAAAGTTGAGTTAAAACGAATGATCACAGTATCAATAGGTAAGTAATAATAAACTCGAATTGACTTGCTCGGTGCGTGAATACTTTGTCAGATGTACCTACTTACTACAAATTGGAGCCAAAGTGTGACAATTGAAGTGATAATGTGCGTGTGTATACCTAAAGGTGCGATAAAATTACTCAGTTAATCAGGCCCGAATCGGCATACATTGCTTGCTTTGATCGCTACACTTTGAAAATAGAGGGAATAAATCAGGCAATGTATGCTGACATTCAGCCTGACGAATAGGCAGTTGTACTCTCTTTATGTGTTGGTAATAGTGAACTGAACATGAAGGTAAGTATTGTTAGTGTTTTACCGCGCGTCGTCGTCGTGGTCGTTGTGGTGGTGAGGGCGGGGGCCATCGTGGTGTCGTCGGCGGGGCTGGTCGCTTTTGACAACGGAGCCGGACTGTCACCTGAAAACGACCCGGCCATTAATAAATAAATAATAATATTTATTTTTCTCACAAATCACATGTTAAAGATACAAAAGGTAGGTACAATGCTAAAAATAATCACAATAGGAACATGTAACTAGTCTTGTGTGGAGACTGGTGCCGAAAGTAGAATTTAATCGGAATTTCAGGCCATCCTCCCCTCCCCTCCCTCTCTTCTCCACGAACATTTTTGCGGTTAACACTTTACGATAAAATGGAAGTAGGAATAACAAATAACAACAATTAAGCGGGTATATAGGTAAGTGTGCATGTCCGAGCGTGCGCGTGCGCGTGCGCGTGCGTGTGTCCATTAAAGAGACAGTCGGTCCTTGCAATCTCCACAAAAAACAAACTTTTAATTTTTTACCACAGACGCAAAAAAAGAGGTGAAGTATAAGTTCGGCAAGATTCACAGATGTTACATAGTCAGTTGATGATTACTGCATAAGCTCACTAGTCTCGGGAACTTTGCACATAAGTGTTTCCACTATCGCAAGAATACGATCTGAAACCTGGAATGGTCATATCGAGCGCAAGATTTTACTGCAATAGGTACTGTAGGTGGAGCGAGCGAAGCGAGCTCGAAATTTTATAGGAATATTCTTAGGTCATTGGTAATTTGGTATGCGATTTACCGAGCAATACGAGCTTCAGATTTAAATGATATATCTACCAACACTTATTGCTTCATAATCATCATCATAATTTTAGCCGATAGACGTCCACTGCTGGACATAGGTGACATAGGCCTCTCCAAGGATCGCCACGACGACCGGTCTTGCGCTGCCCTCATCCTACAGGTTCCAGCCGCCTTCACCAGGTCGTCGGACCACCTTGTGGGGGGCCTACCCACGCTGCGCTTTCTAGTACGCGGTCGCTACTCGAGAACTAGGTACTCATAAAAAAAAGAGCGATGATAGCCCATACGGAAGAGTGCTAGCGCCTCAATCACGAGGACGCGGTTCGATTCCTGGCCTGTACCACTAAGTTCTTCGGAATTTATGTACGGTTGTATTTATCATTTACTAGCTCGGCGGTGAAGGAAAACATCGTGAGGAAACCTGCATTTCCGAGAATGAAAAGAAAATACCATAAGTTCGGAGGTATGCGTAAAATATGGGTGAGCTTGGGGCGAACACAATAGATCAGCGATGGTCGCAGTGTTACGAACCTTGCTTGCAATAGCCCAGCCACAAATAATAATAATAATACTCGAAAACTCTTCGGCCCTCGGTTCTACGTGCAGTGTGTCGCGCCCACTTTAGTTTACCAATTCTTTAAGCTAAGTCGGCTGCCCGGGTTGTTCTGCGAATCTCTTCGATTCTGATTAAACTAAGAACATAGCCCTCTCCATTCCCATTTGGGTGACTTTATGAGGCCTTGAGAGAGCGACCACGTCTCAGTTCCGTATGTCATCACCGGTAGTACACTGCAGCAGTCACTCGCTCCTCCCTCTCAACTCACCATCATCAGCATCAGCCGAGACCTCCGGCAGAGTTGCTGGCGTCGTGTCTGTAACATTACGTAGGTACAATTTTATTATATGTTCTGTTTAACAAACTTTGGATAACTTTTTACAAGAACAAGACCCAAGTAAGCGTTTCTCTGATTACCTACATAATATATTTGTTGGAAAAATATATAAAATTGATGGTGTCAGTAACACACGGTAGTCTTGGATATGGTAGAGTACAGAATTGTAGGCAGTTAATAAATCTCGCAATAAACTCACGTTGGACCCCGGCGGAGCAGCGCGTGGACGGGAACCCTGCAACACACGCACTTACTGTGTCACTGTTATTTATTAGATACTTACCCGTATATATGTATAGCTATCTATATGGAGTCAGTCACAGACGTCCTTCCGCGTCCCGCACATGTTGAGGCATGTTGGTTATCGAAAAGAGTGTTTTCATTCTGCGAGCTCTTCAAGTGTCGAAGGAATAAACAATAATGCCGCCGCGCCGGCGCGCGCCGGCCAGGCCAGGCCAGGTTGTTGGGTGCGGGTTGATAGAAGTAAGTTAGTGCTGAGTATTTTCAAGCCATCTAAACTAAAGTAGCAATTACGAACATTAAGTAAGTAGGTAGGTAGGTACTCTGAACTCAAAGAATGATTCGACATTCATTAATTGCTTTGATCGCTGTTTAAAAAAATACCTAACTATAGAAAGTAATCAAGACCCTGGGGCCGATTTCATAAACATGACAATTGTCATTAACAGTGATAATTCATTACTTATGCTGTGCTTATGGCGTTGAACAACATTGTGTCGACTCGTCCTAACATTCTCAGTTATGTTTTTCATACTGTCATTAACTATGCAATGTATCAACATAACAAACACCAAGTAAGTAGGTAGGTATACTTACAGCTGGCTGGTGGAGTTTTCGCGTCTGCCGCCGCCGCCGCCGCCGCCGGTCCGCTCGCTGACGAGTGGATTGTTAGTGCCGACATGACAACAATTACATTCGTTAGGGAGCAAAGGAATTAGAAAGAGACACTTTTAGTAGTCATGTCATGATCATGACTCAAATTTGTCTATGTTTTGAACATCATCGTCGTTGATACCTATAATATGCAGATCAGATAAATAGAAAGTAGCAACAGAATGAAATATTGCCAGTTACTTATTCTTTAAGTAACATTTTTTCGAATCATAATGAATGCTCGCAAGTTTAGCGCTAGGCTGCCTTTCTGCCAGAGCAGAGCTAAGACCTGGCGATGAAGCAAAAGAGGTGAACATTATGATTGTTTCGGTGGAATATTTCCTAGCAAATATCTTTTGTTACTTGCTCAGTCGTGATGGGAAGGCAGCCTCAAATATAAGCAGCGATTACATTACCCAACATCTAGGGCCGATTACGGCATACATTGCTTGCTTTGATCGCTACACTTTAAAATAGAGTGAACAAAATCAGGCAATGAATGCCAAAATCGGCCCTGCATATTGTAATCGCTGCTAAAGTGCTCACCGTCCTGTCCCCCTGTCCCCTCGACGTCAAGGTCCTGTATGTTTCCCTCCCCCTCTGCCTGTGCCACGTCCGGCAGCTCCGGCGCGATCTCCTGGACCTCTCCGGCGAGCACGGCCGCTCCGGCGTCCTCGTCCTCGTCAGCTGCAGCGCCGGACCCCGGCTGCTGCAGATTCGGATCCGCAGCCTCCATCTTCAACCATACCGGCTGCTGCTTCACTTCCCCCTCCCCTTGGGCCAGTGGCTCCTCCCCCGCTTGGGCCAGTGGCTCCTCCTCCGTTTGGGCTAGTGGTTCCTCCTGTCTCCGCGGAGCTCGCGGCGGTTTCCGCGCCGCCGAAGGTCTCGATACGCTCTCTACTGTCACTATCTGTGTAAAGTGCATTAGTAGCCCTGAGCTCTACAGTCAACATATTATTATGTTGTAGAGTATGTAGAGCTCATGGCAAAATAAGCTAACAAGGAGAGCTCTATGTAGTTTTAAAGCGGAAAGTTAAGTTGGCACGTTAAGCCGTTGGTCCCGGCTACTATCTCTGGAAGTAGTAGTTACATAAAAACCACTTCAGAGGCCGTAAGGCGGCCTGAAAAAACTCTGACACCAGGGCTCTGCCCACACGATAAGAAGTGGAAAGTCGAAATATTAAAAATGAGCGAGCGGAGCGAGCTCGAAATTTTGCAAAATATGTACCTACATTTTGACTACCTACCCTTTTTATTGACTATCACTGACCACATTAAATTTTTAAGAAAGTGAACAAGAGAAACAAAACACAAGAAAAGAACATGTGGATTATTTTAGTTTGGGGTTTTATCTTTGAATTACTTATGTTTCTATAGGGGCCGCGGCGCGAGCCCCCTGTACTAGGCGGCGGCGGCGGCGGCGCTATAGGCACATAGGAAGTTGCCTAAATTTGGTGTACGTACTGTGAGGGCGAGCAGACAGAGTGCAGCGCCGAGACGTGTCATGGCGCGAGCTGACTGTACCGTGTACCTATACCTACTCTCGACTCGAGTCCAAGTACCTACCTATGTAACGACTAGCGAGGTTGCGACACATTCACATTTTACTGCTTATTGCAAAACATACCTACTGCAAGCACCACATTAAATTCACATCTCAATATAAAATGCAGAGCGGTAGCGGCGTTTTAGGGTTTTTATAACTCGTGTTGTAGGCAGTTATGATGTAACTGATGAGTCGATACTTGTCCAATAGACACGAGGGATCTAAGGTTCTATTTTATCACAGTTCACTGTTCGGCGGACCTAATCCGCGATAAAGTTTAAGTTATGAAAGTGTGAGCCACATGGCCTCACCATTCGAAGGTTTTGACTATACCAAAATTTAGTGCCTAATTGGTGCTAATTAATTCCCAAATAATAGATTTAGTGCTCCGGTATTTTAAGAGGTTTGTTCAACTTACGGAGGCTGCCAGATAGACATCATAAGGTAGCAGTCGCATAAATCTCTCTTAAAACCACGTTATAACAATTTTTACGGCAAAAGGACATCCGATTTTATAATACCAGATTTAATTAACAAACTTCCGGAAGAAATAAAAAACCAAATTAATTCAAAAAACATAGCCTACCACATTAAAAAATATCTGCTCCAAAATATAGACTGACTTACTTAACGTAGAATGTGAAGCAACCTGTATATCTGCCATCTGATCACGCGCCGACCGACTGACAAAGAACTGCCTATGCAGTTTTTTTCGATGCAAGTACGCGATAAGAACTTGTAACTGGCCGGTGCGATGTACGAGTGTACTGTAGTTATGTACCTATCTACCTGTTTGCCTACTTTTGCTATCGATGTTATTATGACTGATGTTTCTGCATTGGGACAAACCTAATATCAGGTTTATCAATGCTTTTAGTTCATAAGATGTTTGTTCATGTATTTGATAAATAAATAAAAAAAAAAAATACTGTACAATTTGATTTATATGCAATTAAGTGCTTCCTATATCCAAAATATTTGTGCTTCAATATAAACAGAGGTATTACAGTGATTATAGTGAAACGGGAGCTTTGAAACTGATTAAGATTTAGTCCGTATCAAGCACTAAATCCATAAGTCCATAAGGACTATAGACTATTTTTAACTTTACTGTTATATTGTTTTATCATTAATTTGCTATTTTTATTTTATTATACAATTTGACGATCATGTTATGAATGGAAATTTTATGCAAAAAAAAATTATGTAAGAATGTGACATGTTATAATATAAAAATAAAAGAATCTAATCTAATCTATGTTATGAGTTAGTAGGCTGGTAAGAGTTGAACCTCATCTGGCAGGCAGCATCACACTTTTCCGTCGCTCCATCCTTCTGTCACGCGGCGGTGCTGCGGCGTGCGGTCGGGTTCCGTCTATACAATTTTCTCTAGCAAATGACGTTCCTGAGTGGCAGAAAAGGATGGAGCGATGGAAAATAAACGCGATGCGGTGTTGGGTGCTGCCAGATGAGGTTCAACCCTAATGGTAACCCTCTAGTTCTGTGAAAAGGGCGTAGCGGGGAGAGGGTACGTAGAAATGAAACGCAACCTTATTGTCCAACTGTTTATTACTATTTTGTATTAGCACACAAACCGCGCTCGCTGCATCACATCACATCTCATATGACGCGAGTGACGCGACGTCAAACGTTGAAACTCTTAATTTTAACGTGAGTAGGTATATATAACTAACGCTCGCTCTATCTATTTATACAATACAATACAATACAATACAACGCACTCATAAATATAACAATACAATGTACAAACAAACAAAAATAATTAAAACAATTCAATACAAATGCCTCGCTCGGCCCTCTCACTTCACTTGCGATGTTCTCTATCACATACTAGCACCGGCAACGCTTTACATCCCGCTCCCACCCGCCGCGCGCGGGATCACTCGCTCTCTCTCTCACACACACACACACACACGCACAACTTCGCGCAGTACAACAAGTCACCAGCTCCACCACTAAATACGTGTCTCTGACCCGAGGCAAGTTAAAACATTATTAAATTAAAACAGGGTACCTAACTATATAATGTAGGCGCCACACTTGGCATCAAACGTGTGTTCAAATATGAGCTATCCCGTTCTATCATTACAATGGAGGAATGAGACAGCTATACTTCGAACCAAGAAATATGCAGATCGTACGGCACGCGTGCGATGCGATTTAAATCGACCAAAGTGGTTAGGTACACACGGCGACACATCAAACCAACATAAGCTGGCCGCGCGACGTTATTAGTTACTCGACATACGCGCGGCCAGCTTATGTTGGTTTTGGGTAGCTTGATGTATCGCCGTGCGTACCATTAGTTACAGAAACGACGTCGTTTTGGTTACCGATTAGTACCAAATTGCGTTGCATTAATTCACTCTAGTAGGGAAGCGGCAATCGTCTGTCTGTCTTTATCTATGACATCACCAAACTCATAAAAGCAAAGAGTCCGCTACATATTATAATACTTTGTTTCATTTCCCGGGCGGTTTCCACTGGCATCCACCTTCCTTGCTTCGAACACAACATGTTTGCAGCAGCAGCATACGGCAAAATACAAGTGTCAAGTTATGTTGCGCGAACCATACGTCTGTCTCACTCGCACCCACCACTCCCGACACCTGTATGATAGTAAAGGGAAATAATATAAAACTATAAAATAAAGTATATACAGGAGGATGTACATAAAGTTGTGTAACAATAAGACGGGCCCGGCGGGGTCGTGTCGCGCGGTCGTGCGTCGGACGCGACATGTCGGGGCGGTCGTCACTGACTGACAAAGTATCTGATTGCATATTCACATCATTTAAGCAGTGGCCATGGCCAAGGAGCGGCGCACATTTAGCGGGAAAATGTTTGAGCAGTTTACTTATAGGTATACCTGTGACGTGTATATTTGCGTTATCTCTTGCACGCTATTTTCAAATCTATTTCAGTTAATTATTAATTTATTAATGAAAAACGCATGAGCATTTTCCCGCTAGAGCCGTCCCTTACTGCGCAGTCCTATACACACGAGAGCTGCACAGCGGTTTTGACAGCGGATGTTGCAGACTTTAAATTTTTTCATAAATACGCCATGTTTGTTCTCTTTATCTAAATAATAATAGCTTAATTTAAAAAATAGTTGCGGCGCATGACAGTCAAATAATTTGCTAAGATGTAAATAAAGAGTTAGTTTATAAGAGTCCCCGACAGATCGTATTCGTCGTGCGACATGTCGCGTGGCGTCGTGCGACATGTCGCGTGGCGTCGTGTGGTCCCGCGCCGCGCCGCGCCTTCACTACGCGATATCAAAATATACATTATCTCTCACTCCCTCCCTTTCTCCCTCTATACAACACACAGACCAACTGACCTGTTGACTTCTAAAGCAGACATTACACCACTTTGAATTACTGCTTAATTCATCCATTACCTGATCTACTCAAGATTTTTAAATTGTAATGCTTAAAGCAAGTAAATGGATGCAGAATCAGGCTCTGAAATTCAGACACTTCAGCAGGACCTCTTGAGCTTTGCAAAATCAGTTTCGTTTCGATTTGTCTATGCATAATTAAACCACCTTCCTAAATCTAAAGATAGCGAAGCGAGCTCGAAATTTCTCAGCATCGCGACAGATAAATTAAGTGTTGGAGCTTGTTTTGAACTGTAATATTATGTGTTACTTATGCAAATAAATTGTTTATCTATCTTGGAGCTAGCGAAGTGAGATAGAAATTCTTAGTTGTGATTCAGGGATCTAATGGTTCAAAATGTTTTGCAGTACGATTATATGAACACCAAGCTTCGAAACTATTGGAATTTCACAGCCAGTCACAAAGCTATGGAATCTCGAGCGAAGCGAGTTCGCTCCACAGCTTTTCAAGCTTTTTCGAGTTGTGTTCATTAAATTCACGCTACAGAACCATTGGGGACTTGTTGGTGGAGCGTGCTCGAGATTTTATATCTTTGTGTATAATTATAAATTTAAAAATGATGTAAGACTTGATCTGCGGGGCCCCGGGTCCTTGCCTATGGTGACCGGAGGGTTAAGAAGGTCCTGCGTCACGTGTAATGTCTGCTTTTTACGATACATCACATGGAGTAATAAAAAAAGATCTTTTGATGTTTAATAGGAAAAAATTAAATTCCGAAGCGCAATTCATCTTGTTTTTGTTACTCGCATTCAGCAGCATTCAAATAATATTATACCATATCAGCCTCGTATTTAATACGAAGACACTGAACTGACAATTAAATAGAAGTCTGCCCGGCAGTCGGTCCGTGACTACTCTATTCTACAAGAAAGCCTATCTAACGTAGTAGCTAATAGTTGACGCGATCCTATCTCATATACTTAACACATTCATTGTTCAAGTTATTTATTACTATATTAATTATTAATATATTATGGAAATAATACATTTTTAATTTATTGACTGTGACACAAACACGCCAAGTGCAAAAGGTACACTCCATACAAACGGGTAATACAACGCACACATACGCGTGACCGACACGACAGTCACTTGCGGTTCTGTTAATATTACGAGAAGTTTATTCCGAAATATCCCGAGCGCGCTGCATACAAACGGAATTCCGTCCCATTATCTATATTAACCAACTCATGTTAATGCATTTTTTAAACACTATCTAGAAACCAGATATTTCCTTTTAAATACATAGTTTCAATGCTAGGATTAATTTTAGATTTGTGTGGAGAACTTTGAGCCACGATAACTTTAGAAGTAAATATTTAAATGAAAATCTGATATTAAAAGCACAGGTTATTGGTTTCTAGCGTGTCCAGAAATCTTCATCTTCATCGGTTAGTATTGAAAATATAACCAGACTGCGTTTGTATGGAGCGCGCTCCGAATTATTTCCCCTTAAACACAACAACAAAAACAAACATATATAATGTTTAGATACAACAACGTAACGCATAGAACACGTTACAATAAATGCTTGTTAATACGCGTCGTGGATTGCAACCGAGTGTATGCGTGTCTCGTTCCTCTGTCTAATGTCTGTATCGAGTGTCCCTTCTGCACCGCGCAATGCAATAGTGATCAGTTACTAGCGCAAGCGTGTTATGTATGTGCGCGTGTGAGGGACACGTACACACACACACCAGTAACTATGTGCGTGTAATTATTTATTAATTAGGAAATCTGACCAGAAAAATGCAATCTACAATCAATTTCGTGTAGTTTTATGAAGCTTAATAAAATAAACAATTAGTTAACAATGATGATCGTAGTGGAACTGTCCCGGCCAGGCTCCGCTACACTACGCTACACTACACTACACTACACTACACTACGCTACACTACACTACACTACACTACACTACACCTAGTTATAATAACAACAATATCATACAATAATTAACGAACTAGTCTCACTGAGTGGGCAGCATCTGACTGCGCCGCCCGCGGCCGTGCGTCCACCGCACTGCACGAGTACGTACGCGCTACTATACACACACGTGTCCTACTGCAGCGAGTGCCTGCCGAGTACAAACACACACTTGTTCTGTACAGATACCCGTTTGGTGGGTACGGACACACGCTTAGCGGGTACAGACACACGCTTGGCGGGTACAGAGCACACAGCAACGCGCCCGACCTAAGAACTGAAGACCTAGCATGCCGCCACCCCGAATACAAAGAGAAAAATCAAATTTTGAGCGCGCGTGACGGTTTTGTCGTACCTACATGGCATGCTAGCCCTGGAGTGGTATTTTTGAAAGTCACACGTTCAAATCAGCAGTAGACTTTGGAGATTATGCCTCTTTCCAGTGTTGATTTAAACGTGTGACTTTCAAAAATACCACTCCTGGTCGACGTGATCGTGTCATGTCAGCTTATAACGTTCCAACTATCAACACACCTTCAGATGTGACATTCTTACCGAGCGAGCTGACCAGGTCACGTCATGTCACTTCACATCACGTCACTTCACGTCACGTCACGCCACGGTGTTACATAAAATAATAATATTTACACTAATTACTATCACAGTGACTTTGTTTCATTTATATTTTATTTAAAAAAAAACGTCTTTTTCTATTTTAAAACAAAATACAAATCGATAACATAAAGATATTTTTATATCAACCGACTGCGGTCGCGGTCTGTTTGTTCAGGTCGGTTTCTATTAACATTTCTCTCTACACTGCAGGGTGTTAGGGTAGACAGTTACATTACTTTAATGGATGATTGTACTCATTATACTGAACAACTTTCCTTAAGGAACATAAAGGAAATTCGCAAAAACAACATTCTACTTTCATACAAACGTTCGATGAGCTGATTGCATTTAGTATGGAAAGTCCAAAAACAACCCAACCAGCCAACCTATCAACCTGTATATTGCTATAAAGAATTAATAATAATTTTTCATTCCGAATTTCCTATAGGATTATTAAAAAAAGTTGTTTAGTAACTTGGGTAAAATCATCCCTTAAAGTAATGCAACTGTTTACTCTAACACCCTGATGTCGATGTCGACGCGAGCTACCGAGATTTTATATAATTTTAGAAAACAATGTATATGCATATTTACATGATAAATATATTAAAATTTAAAATAGTCATAATTATTAAACAATAAAGAATTTATCACAACATAATTTGGATCCGGACACGCACATACAATATATAATTATGACAAGTCTATCTGTCGGTATGTATGTATGTATGTGTGTACACAACACATAGGTCGGTCAGGCTCGCTCGTGCACTCTGCTCTGCTCTGCTCTGCTCTGTACAGTACGTAGGTACATACAACTACATATTTATACAATAATTATAATTTACACAATAACTATAGTAACACGATATACAGGTAGAGCCGGTCGGTCCCATCCCATCCCACCTCGCCGCGACCTCTACCTCTACCTCTACCTCGACGCTTCACCTTCACCCTACAATACATACATACCTTATAGTATGTATAAGCAAGCTGTAGAGGGCGTCTAATCGACTATGAGCCGAGAGCCGGAAAAAGTAACAATTTCTCGTTCAATGAGTCGTTTTCATTAAACATAAAATTGTTCAAAGACTCTGGAAGGATCGCGTTGCAGTCGTAAGAATTTTGCAGTCAGATCGAAAGTGTTCAGTGTTTTTCTTGATTCCATAATTTTAGGAAGCAAATTGCAATAGTTAAAAGTTGATTTTGATGTTTATAATATGAATGAAGTTTTGAGACTGAATTGATAGACTTTTTTTGCAGTATGTACATTTTACGTAAAACGAACTGACATTTTCAGTGTTGTGTTGTGTTAAGTTAACAGTTTATGCGTCGCGTCTGTAACATCATCCACGTCATTCAACATCACTGTTTTATTGTCAATATGACAGATTTATTAGTAATTTTAATACTGCCATCTACCGATTTTTCGAATTACTAGTTTTGGAAAATGCCTCATTCGAATCAAAATAAAACACGTTTCTGATTATGTCAATGCGAATATTCAACCATCTATATTTTCGCACAAACGTCTGTCTATCATGGAAATATTAAAAGTCCAGACTAGCATTACTGAAACGCAAAACAAATTACAAAATTTGCTCGCGCTCGGTGTCAAAAGTCGTGACAGATAGAATGGATGTTCTATAGCTTGCTTATAACATACTCTAAAATCCATACATACATCAAATCACGACCGTAAACCCTTCCGGGGTGGCCAACAACATTACAACAACTATCTCTTAAAGCAAGCATTTGTAGCAAGCCTCAATTATTACAATTTTATAACAATATTACAACACTTTCGATTCGATCGCTAATAAAAGGACCGACACAATCAACCGCGTCAATAATGGCTTGTGAATATGTGAGTGCACTATCGTGTTAAGGTGTTATTACATTACTCAATTAACCAGGCGCAATTCAGCATACATAGCTTCCCTTGATCGCTACACTTTGAAAATAGAAAGAATAAAACGGGCAATGTATACCGAAATAGGGCCTGACGAATTAGTAATGTAATTGCTGTTTTAGTATTATATTACACGAGATTGTGCATTTAGTTCTTATAACTTATATTATATACAAGTAATATGTTAATTTGAAATGGTAAGAGTAGACTGTTTTACAATGCAAGGTCGTCATGGTCTTCAACGTGTTTCATGATTAAACACAATTTATTATTTACATATGAAACGTGTAGATTGTGAAGCGCCAAACTTAATATCGTATTAATGAACCGATCACAAGCGGTCACGCTCGGCTCTCAAGTCCGTACATACATACATCAGTGTTTGAGATTGGTTCATTAGTAGTTGGTTTAGTCGTAATATCAAACAGATCTCAAGAGCTCGCGCATTCTTAACCTCACTTTGTAGGATGTTTGTATGTCATATGACGTCATAATGACGCTTAAGAGCGCGTGAGCACTTGACCACCCCACCCCAATATATTAATTACTAAAAAAAATAAAGTTGTGTTCAGATAATGAAATTCCCTAAGGAACATGAGTCGAAAAACTAGCAACTTCTTACCTCATAGAAAATCAAAAGGCTGATCCGCACTTTTGTATAGAAGGTCCAACAAATTGTCTCGTTTTTTTACCCCATGCTCCTTAGGGAAAGTTGTTTAGTTTCATTTTCTGAATACACCCTTACACATTTTTTTGTGGTAAATAAATAGGGGTGTATACAGGGTGTACCTGTACATGCAACAATGATCAGCGAGGATATAATGTAAGGTGAACCGAGGCGACCTCCACAGGACAACACTCCATATTATAATCTGTGCGAGTAACAAGGACCGTTGCCGACACCCTATCATAATATTGTACACTTATATAGTACCTATCTATAGGGTTGGGTGGGGCAAGTACGTATACGGGGTAAGTTCGGATATTTATAATATATCCAAAAACGGATTCGATGTGCGGAATTTATTTATTGACGAAGCCTGTCGTGGATTTTATATTGTTAACTCATAAAAAAGTTCCGTGACTGACTGACAGACAACTCACCCTAAACCGCTGAAGATAAAAACATGAGGAATTGTATATTCTACAGAGGATGTAAAATCGACCCCCAAAGGAGTGATCTACACGAACGAAGTCGCGGGTCAAAAACTCGTATCTAATATGTACCAAATAAAATTTTTTTTTAATATAGAATTTAGTTATACACAAGAGGTAATCAATAGCGAGCTACTAAGTAAATTATTTTGTAAGTGGTGTTACATTTAGCTTTCAGAAGGTCACGCCGCTTTTGCTGGCAATGTTTCAAATTCATTGAGAATATAATTAAATAGAGCCTCTGATCAGAAAAATAAATAAACATACTTTGTGGGTGCTACAATCGAATATAAGCAGTAATGTTAATGTAGCAAGTACTAAAACTAGTTGCAATGATTTTCCGGTGTTTTATTGTTCTGGTCAGGCTTTAAATAAATCTCATAATTTGATCAATTCGATTTTTATCCGTAAGGAAGTACATAATTTTGAAATCAAAGAAAGGCTTGTTCCAAAAAAAAACAAATTTGAGATACCAAGTTATATGAGTGAACAGTAGAGTGTGTGTATTATTTGTAATTTTTGTGTATAGTTTGTTCTTAGTTTTATTATTTTTGTCTAATAAATGAACAGTTCAATTGATTCCAAAAGCAAATCACAACATTAAGTATTGAGCAGTACCCGAGATGTCGAAAGATATCCGTATTCATCCCGCCTACGAGGCACTTGCCCCGCACGCCTATACTATGTAGTAGGAAGGTAATGTAGGTACAGACAGGCATGCAGGTATGCAGGCATGCAGTCATGCAGGCATGCAGGCCGGCCGGCATGTATATTGTATACCTGCACACTACACTGAACACGTATAACAGACGAGGTGGCGGCAACGCGACCATATTGTTAAACATCCCCATAGATCGGAAGCTCCATACGAGCGGTCGCTGTCCGTGTCCGTGTCCGTGTCCGTGCACTCACACAAGTGCGCGTTGCGATACGTACGAACAGTCGCTAACCGGAAGAAAGTTAACTCTTTATTAGGTTTTTTATTTTGACATTCGTCCACATCGAAATAGCTACGAGATAAAAGTATTTAATTTACGAAGCTTCCGATTTGTAGGGATGTACAGGGTGTAAAAAAACACCCTAGTAATACTTAAGAGGGTGCTTCACACCTCCAAACTGAACAACTTTCACTATTGAGCCAATATCGAAATCGCGAAAAAAAACCACCCGCACATCCCACACATACATCGCACAAGCGTCCCAACTCCCATACATATAAGTCGATTATGAAACAGATGATATTTTCGTGATTTTGAAGTCGGCTTTATAGTGAAAGTCGTTCAGTTCGATGGTCTGAAGCACTCCTTAAGTATTACTAGAATATTTAGTAACACTAAGGGCCTGTTTCACCGCTTTTGGATAAGTTCTTGTTAACTTATCCGACAGCTCATTTGACATATTTTGTATGAAAAATATGTCAAAATATTTGTCGGATAAGCTAACAAGAACTTATTCGGAAGTGGTGAAACAGGCCCTTAGTATAATAATGTGAGGCAAGTAACAAAACATCAACAAGGGTGTACACTCGGTCTCGGTCTCGGTCTCGGTTTCGGCGGCGCGGCGGCGGCACATTTAGCGGTTGGATGTTGTAGTGGTAGTAGTAGTAGTAGGTGCAGTAGTAGTAGTAGTAGATACGCTCACGAGGGGGCGGCGGGCACGTCGGCGGCGGCGAGGCGCAGCGCGGCGCAGGCGAGGGGCGCCGGTGCCGGTGGAGGTGTAGAGGTCGAGGTGGAGGAGGCCGCCTGATCCTCGCCCTCCTTCTGCAACACAACACGTTAGATTTACACTCTACTGTTATACTACTCGGGTTGACTAGCACCAAATAGTACTCCGGGCCGATTACAACCCCAGAGAGGACTTCAGATTCACAATATTAATTTTATTGTAAGGTGAAATCTTTCTATTTCGACATAAGTGAACTAAGTTAGTCATCAAAGTCGAGGCTGTATTGCAGCACAAGCCGCAGTCAACGGCTGAAACTGTTATGCTAATGACCGACACTCGAGTGTTTCATATGTCTTTCTCTTGCGAGGAAACAAATTTATAAAATTTCGTAATACAGAAGTAACAGAACTATGTTTAGACAAATGTTAAGAAAAATGGCGCGGGGTTTCGTTTTTTTGCTGGTCGTGCCAGAAGTTGAATTAGCTATGCGCACGCAGGTGGAAGAAAACCTCACCGACGAAGTTGTCATACCGCCAACGCCATTTTGTTGCATACAAACTAATATTGTAAAATTATTTTTATGAAATAAATGAATATGAATATAAATATTAAAAATATAATTAACTAGATATACAGGGCGTAAAATTAAATGCTTTACATATCGATTATCGAACATAAGATAAGATAAATATTCTTTATTTGCACACCAAGAACATACAAATACAATTTACAACAAGAATGATAAGGGTACAAAGGGCGGTCTTATCACTAAAAGTGACTTCTTCCAGACGTCTACTCGTACGTAAATGCACGCCCAGGAGTTACTCTACATGCGGGCAGTATGCCCATCATTTGCTGTTGCGTTGTTGAGCCTTTGTGTCATAAAACACAAACATGGTATACAATTCCTTATGACAATTTTCGCCTCCTTAGTCCTTACCTTTTAAATTAAAGAACCAAGTATACCCGATGATTCTTTTTACCATTTCGAAAATTTCAGGAGTGGTTCAGACCATCAAACTGAACAAGTTTTACTATGGGAGCAAATATAAAGTCGCAAAAAAAATCTGCTGTTCCATACAAAACTGTAATATCCACTCGACTCAAATGTTACCGCAGTTTTAGTTTTGCGATTTTAGTTTTGCTCTACAGTAAAAGTTGATTGAGTTTGATGGTCTGAACCACCCCTGAAAGCAAATTATGGATATGCTGCCTGCATGTAGAGTAACTCCTGGGCGTGCATTTTAAAAACAGCGGTGTTGATTACACCGTCCCAATACAAACAAATCAGAATGTCAAAGGCAGAGGTTACAAGTCAACCAAAGGCTGCATCTGCCTATTTGTGTGCATGAGTGAGATTTTGTGATTACCAGGGCCGTTCATATTGAGGCAGTTACTTATACAACGACACAAGCTTCTTTGGCTGCGTTTCCAAGATTTGTCACCCGTAGAGGACATTCTACAGATTTGTAAAGCGACAATGATTCTAACTTTGTTGAAGCCGCAAAGGAGCTTAAACACCTTCTACAAAAAAGAAAGGACAATATTTCAAAGGAGATCGCTAAAGCTATTGCCAATTATGGTCCAAAATGGCATTTCATTCCTGCAAAATCTACAATTTTGGTGGTATTATGGAAAGATATATGGGGTCCTTCTTAATATGCAAACACTTTTTTAAAGGAATGATCAGACCGTCAAACTGGACTAGGTACTTTCTCTATGGCACCAAAATCGAAATCGCGAAAAACATCGCTGTTCTATACAAAACTGCAAACCTACTCGAGCCAAATTTATGAGACAGATATTTTTTTTCGATTACGATATTGGTCCCATAGAGAAGGTTGCTCAATTTGATGGACTGATCATCCCCTTATAAGGAGCTTGATTTCCTCTCTACTAGGAAACCCGATATCCTAATTTCACGCGGACGAAGTCGCGGGCAAAAGCTAGTACTCAATATATTGATTGCACTCAACGCGATGACATGACAAGTCGAACACAACGACATGATAATCGACTCGACAGAAGAGAGGAAAGATAATAAAAGCTTCCGAAACCTTTGCCATGATCAGAATATAAAATCTAATTGCCAACATTATCGACCCCGCTCCGTTACAAGGACGCCGACTTTTTGTGAAATATTATATATTTCGTATATAAAGTAGTAAACAATATAACAAATGTGAATGTATAATGAACGCAAGCGCCATCGCCACTTGAATCAATATTATAATGTGATCGGTTGCGGTGTGGCGGGAGGTATGGAACTAATAGATTGCTATGAAATTAACTATTGTTCCCTATGTGCATTATAACTAGGTGAGGTTTGTTCAAGGTCGACCCCATGCCCCATACTTCTGATTAGCATATGTATTATAAATATTATAATATATGTGTCAACATTCGCAAGTCGCTGGATCGTCGAAACCGGAAGACCACATGATTTAATTTACGAAAGTATACACGTTTAAACATAGTAAGGAATCATAACACAACTTAAACATAAATATTCTTTATTTGCACACCAAGAATAGATAAATACAATCCTTCATATGCTGAAGACGATATTCTGATGAGCACGTGAAGTCTATTGATGCGCATAGAGTTCGTGTGGAGAATAAACGAACGTACACCCTTAGCATGAGGGTAGGCTTGCGGCAAAGTATAAGAAAGAGTATCTATATAGTACTCCATACGATACAGAATTACAGACATTCCCTGTCTTCCACCAATTGTAGCCTCATCCCTGGCTGGGTAGGCAGCGTGGCGGAAAATGTAGGCAATGACGTATTCCTGTCTCGTTGGCACTTAGTATATATAGCACATGTTTACCTCTTTCTGTAAATTATTTCCATTTGTATGAAATGACAGTTAAGTGTCCAAGGTGTGCTCGCGGTTCAGTAGCGAGGAAAACGGAGGCCGATGTTGATGATGATAGTTGTAGCAGCGGGTGCAGTGCGACGAGCGAAGCAGGCGTGCAGAAGCTAGAAGGAAGGAAGACTGCAAGGAAAGAGTCTCCTCGAGTGACGAAACGTTAGCTCGTCTGGCGCAGTTTCGGTACGACCATCGCTGACTGGCTTATTTTTACATTACTGCGTGCGGGGAGTGCGTAATGCATTTTTTCCCAGCGTCAAAAAAAAAAGGTTAGGTTAGGTTAGGTTCGGTACCTGTATGAGGGCGTGCTTGAGGGTCTCGTAGGTGAGCCAGCAGATGGCGGCGGCGGGCATCTGGTACAGCACGCGCGCGCGCAGGCCGCGCAGGAACCCGCCCGCGCCCCGCGCCCCCCACACCACCCGCGCCGCCCGCCCCAGCGACGCCGCCTCCCCGCGCTCCTGTGTAGCAGTAGTAGTAGTAGTAAATATCTCCATCGATAACCTTCAGGCTACAGAGATTACTTACATATACGAGGAACAGAGTGCGACCTAGAACGCTCCCTTGAGGAACACCGACGGTACTATCGATTTCATATATTTCAAAGTTTCTTTTTTGATTCGTTGCATTTCGTTCACGAAGGCGATCTCTATATAGGATCAAATATCTATCTGACAGCAATTTTCATACAAGAATGAGAACAGAAATGACATCAAATGCTTCTCTGTGATCTCGAACATGCCACATGAGACCACACACGGTAGGATGAGTACCGTAAGAGGTCGTATTCTTCGGGTTCCTCTCCATTACTGGAGGTTGGCAGTCAGCTCTGCATATCCCTGTCTATCTCTCGCCAAACGAAACAGCTCTTCGACGTTGGCGATGTCTGTCCACTCTTTTAGGTTTACGACCCAAAAGCACATTGGCCGGTTCTGTATATAGTCAAATTTGGAACATCTGGAATTGCCCCGCACTTTCCTTTGGTTGAGTCAGTTTGGCTTCGATGGCGTATCGAAGAAGTATTGCGTTTTAAAGTGAGAAATAAAAGTGAATTTTAAGGAGTTTGAAGTTGTTTATATGATCGGCGGTCTACGCCGCGGTCTATCCTACAGTACCGACCTGCGTGTTGAGGAGCGTCTTGCAGACGTCGAGCGGCGTGGTGGCGGCGGCGGCGAGGGCGCCGGCGAGGGCGCCGGACAGCGCGTGGGCCGCCGGGCTGTAGCGCCGCGCCGGGTTCAGCACGCTCTGGCACCACTCGTACGTCACCAGGTGCACCGCCTAAGGCACGGACAGACGAATGGACGAGCTCACATTTTGTACTAATAGGGTTGGATTTATTTCCATGGGATGCATTTGCCCATTTTCCGCAGCTCGAGGATTGCCGGCAATATTTCTCGCTCTAGCGAGAGATGTTTTTCAGCGACATAGAGATATAGAGCTAAGAGAAAATGCGATTTCATGAGGCCAAACAGTTCTAACCATTATTCATGATAACATCATTTTACGTTTTTACTTGGATTTATGAATGATGTAATCAACTATCTTAAACATTTTCACATAAAGTCATTGTAAGCTTCTAATCTTCTATATGTCCCCATTGCTGAGGATTGGACAGGACAGAAGTCAGTAGATACGGAATTAACACAGTTGAATAATACACTCGGCGTCACAAAAATCGCACCTTCCCGAAAATAGGTTTCAATCATGTCCAGCCATCAGCGCATACATTGAACCTAGTTAATTATGGTATCTATTGAAAGTAGGTTTAATGACCTTTAATTAACAATAGTTACATTTTATAAATAAAACATACCTACCAATCACGACACGAATACAAAAAATTTTGTATAAATACTCATTACGCACACTACTAATTGCGCCACCCTACAAGGGTATAAAACGGGCGAACCCGGTCAAATGTAGGTCAGGATTGGCTTGTCGCCGCCAACGGTTCCGCGATCGCACCCCCTGCGCGTCCCGCGCACCCCAGTGAACCCCAGCGCGGCGCCGTGTGCAGTTTAAACCGGCGCCGCGCTTTCGCGATCGAGCCGCAGCGAACACCCCATAGCTTCCCCCTGCCCGCACGAAGTATCGTACGTGCGCAGGGCTCCGCGCAGTTCGACGCTGCGCCCGCGAACGCGAAAGCGCCCGTAAGCGCACCGAACTGCGCCCGCGACCACCGCCACGTCGCCCACCCGCGGAATCCCGCGAAGATGCCTGAGGGAAGATCCTCATCCCGCTGCGGAGCCCGCTCACGTCCACGACTCCCCGTCGAGTCGCTAGGACCGTGGGCCCCCCGCAGCCGTCCATCCGATGACCCAACTGCCGGTTCGAAGATCGCTCACCGAGCCTCCCCCAACGGGGTCTCACTCGGTGGGTTTGAACTCGCCGGCAGACCCTCACAGCATCCAAACAGCCCTTCTCAGGGCTAAAAACGAAGAATTTCTCAACTTACCCTCGGGTAAGTTGATTATTGTGCCGCCTGCACAATCCAATTAAACCACCTTCATTTCGTTTTTATTATTATTATTGTGGTCTACCCACCTAATAGTAATAAAAAGGAAACAACGTTCGAGCATCCACACGCCCACACTGAGACCAGCGGCGCATCCACCGTGCCGCACCCCTCGCTGCAGCCGAGCCTGCTCACGTCCACGACTCCTCAGCGAATCGTCAGGACTGTGAGCCCCTCCGCAAGCCCCCCAGAGATGACCTCACTGCCAGTGCGTGGGTCGCTCACCGAGCCTCCCCCAACGGGGTCCCACTCGGTGGGCTTGACCCCGCTGGCAGACCCCCCCAGATCGACCGCTGAAATGGAGGCTGCACACGCCTGGTGTGTCACCGGGATCGTGTGCCCTCCACAGCACCCCCAGATGGACCTCACTGCCGGTCTGCCGCCGGCAGCTGCACCCCCGGACTGACACATGATGCCCGAGTCACTTAAGTGACTCGCCTCGCTGCGGAATCAGCTCGCGTCCGCCGATCCCTACGGACTGTGGGGGTCTGTGGGTCGAGACGCAGGATCGTGGGCCACTCCGCAGCCAAACAACCCCCAGGATTTACCACAATACCGGCTGATGATCGCTCACCGGGCCTCCCCCAACGGGGTCCCACTCGGTGGGCTCGATCGCACCGGTAGGCACCACCAGGTGCCACCCCAAGGACCCGGCCGCATCAACGGTCGGCGATAGATGCCACGTCCAAGAGGCCAATGCCTCGGTAACGTCTCCCCGCGGCCCCTTCGGGGCCGCGAGAAGAAGACCTATTATTTAATGTAGGTCATTCGGCATCCAGACTTTGAAGAGAACACACGTGAACAACTCTAGCAAATAAATTAACCTTGAAGATGGATACCACTGCAGAAGAAGCCACTCAAGTGATTGCACTACTGCAATCAGGGATGCGGCAGTGTGATGTTGCTCGGCAACTTAACCTGAGCCGTTTTTCCGTTCGACGGGTATCCCAACGGTTCCAGGAGACCGGTGAACATATCCGAAGACGTGGATCTGGGAGACAACGCTGCACATCCGAGAGAGACGATCGCTTCATTGTGTCGATGTCTTTACGCAATCGGTTTTCCAATGCTGTTGAGCTGCAACAGCAGCTCCGATCAGCTCGTAGAACTTCCGTGAGCGTCTCCACGGTTAGGAGACGATTACGGGAGAAGAAAATTGCGGCCCACAGAGCTGCTACAGGCCCAAAATTGACGGCACAGCACAGGAGAGACCGGTTGCAGTTTGTCCGCGACCATGTGGGTTGGACTATCGACCAATGGAGGGCTGTGCTCTTCTGGGATGAGACGAGAGTGTGTCTCTTCTGCAACGACAGGCGTAGATGAGTGTATAGGAGGCAGGGGGAACGTTTCGCACAACCCTGTATTCAAGAAACCGTTGAATACGGGGGTGGTTCGTGCATGTTCTGGGGGGGCATATCACTCGGCGGTAAAACTGACCTTGTGTGCGTTTCTCGGACTGGAGGTGCTCGCGGGCAAGGGTCGTTGACTGGTCATCGGTACATTACAGAGATCCTGGAAGAGCATGTGGTCCCTTATGCGGGTTTTGTTGGCAGAGGGTTCACGTTAATGCATGATAACGCTCGCTTTCACACTGCATTAATTGTAAGGGACTACTTGCAAGAAGTTGGGATCCCTGTTATGCGCTGGCCAGCGCGAAGTCCAGACCTGAACCCAATTGAGCATCTCTGGGACGAAGTAAAACGGCGAGTGCGAGCACGAGATCCTGCCCCTACAACTCTCCATGACCTCCAAGATGCCGTCGTTGAGGAATGGGACAACATACCTCAAGAATGCGTCGTGAAGCTTATCAGGTCCATGAGAGACCGTATGGAGTCATCAGGGCAAGGGGGGGTAACACTAGGTTTTAAGTTAGTTTTAACAACTGTATTGTAATTTTTGTTATTTTAATAAAACTTGATTTTTTCTTCTGTCTCGATTAACTTATTTTTTTTTTATGTTATGATATACCTACACAACATCCCTTGATTTTTTCTGAATCCTGAATAAATTTCCATTCTAATAGTACCTCATAGTTATTATACCCTTACCGTTAAATAGGGTTAAAAGTCATTTGAAGCGGATTTTTTAGGAGGTGCGATTTTTGTGACGCCGAGTGTAATTGTATTGCAATGTGCTTAGAACAGAAATTGGATTAGAATTGAACTAGGATGTTTTAAATTAGCGCGATCGCTCTCTAGGACCGTGAGGAAAGATACAATAAAAAAAATCCATTTGCCCAGCAGATGTGAAGCCTGGCGCAGCAGACTGGGCACGCGACAGACGCAGATGTAGGGCACGTACCTGGAAGGGCACGTTCATGATGACCTGCGTGCCGTAGGAGCGGTAGAATGCGCGCAGCCCCTCGGTGCGGTACACCCCCCTCGCACACTCCCACACCCCCCGGTACGGTGAGTTCAGCATCTGCAGCCGCTGCTTCACCACTGCAACACATCAACATCGACCTTACAGTACCGCTATCACTGACCGACATCCCCTTTCACTGGCATCCACATTTCTGACGTAAAATAGGAAGAAATCCAGCCGGCATTATACCAAGCACAGTATGTGCCCCTACCTACGCCACTACACAACAACTTTCCCATTAAAAACAGTTTCAGTACTTGTTGTAGCGATGACAAAAGGCCGATGACTTTTGCAATTTCAGGAAAAGCCACGCATTTCACGAAGGCGTGGTTCGATTTCGAGATTCGATCCAATGGTTTAAGAACTATATCGATGCAAAAAGTCACTGAGTAAAGGGAAGTGAATTAAAATCCTTTTTCTCATCAAACATTCACCCGCGTCTGAACTACATCGTAATATATCTAGTTCGTAGCATCTAATGCAAGCTTGTATTGTATCCCAGATTTTTGGTTCGAGGGGGACACTCATTTTCAACATTCGTTAAAAAATCATGAACAAGAAATCGCTGTAATCAATACTGGATGTTTTTTTACCGTTTGGTTTCAGGGGTGATTTCAGACCATTAAACTGAACCACTTTTACTACAGGAGCAAACCTCAAATCGCACAATGTATGAGAAAGTCGGTTTTTTTACGAATTCAGGTATGCTTCCTATGTAAAAGTTATTCAGTTTGATGGTCTGAACAGAACCAAACCTGTAAATTTCAAAACGGTAATACAAAATGACATAGAATAATGATCTAATATACTTTTACGGTAAACTGACAAGGTGTTACAGTGAAGGTTACTTTGAGATACAATAATATCTGGAATAGGATAGCATTTAATCAATCTATACTTTGCGGAAATGACATAAAATCCACGACTAATAGGTAGATAATCGTGTTAGGTATTAGATACCTATTATAAAATTATTATTACAGGGTGAAATTGATATCATTAGCATCCTTTTAAACTAAGAGTCTACCCATCAAACTGAACAACTTTTACTATGGGAGCAAACCGATCGGAGCAAATAAAAAATCAGCGGTTCCATACTAAACTGCAATGTCAACGTGCGAGTTCGCGACTCAAATGTATGCAACAGCAGATTTTTTTTTGCTCCGTTCGGTTTGCTGGCATAGTAAAAGTTGTACAGTTCGATGGGTAGACTCTTAGTTTAAAAGGTTGCTAATGATATCAATTTCACCCTGTATATTATAGAGTGATTACCAATTTTAATCAGTAATCACACTATTCTTTCTTATCCCTATAGGATCGCAATTGCTGTAAATTGGAATAAGATATCATGCATGACCAAGATTAACAATGGTTTGGGCACGTGTACGTGCAAACTTCTCAATATTTCACGATTTTCATTGGTAAAATAAGTATATTATAGTTCGACTCAGATATCATATTATACACACAAAAACTGAAATAAAAAGGCATGGTGAAAACAGATTAATTAAAATCGTGAGAAGTGAGCGCGAGGCGACCGACTCAAGCCCCGACAGACTTCTCTGCTTAGCAGAGGCGACACGGTAGGCTATTAACGTGACCTTGAACGAGTTTCGTTTCTATTGAGTATTAATTATTCTTATGTCATACATCATTTATGGGCTACTGTATACGTTTTTACAATAAAATTCCTGACGACATATTAAATTTATCTGCAAGAAAGTTTAAATTACACATTAAGAAGTCTTCATCTGGCAAGGCGTATTATAAAATAATTGATTATAATGAATTGAAGACACAAATGCGTGGTGCAATTCCAGATTGACATAATTTTTATAGCAAAATCTGTGACAAAAGACTGTGTTCAAAAAGAGGTACATTGTATCCTATTTTGAGTTTGAGTTTGAGGGTTACATGGCCGGGCACTTAACAGCATTAAAAAAAAAGGGGGAAATCCCGACCCTCGACCCTCATGAAAGTTGAAGATAAGAAGACAATGATTTTATATTTTTTGTTCAACTTTCATGAGGGTCACCATACAAATTTCATAATTTTTGAAATGCTGTTACAACAAACAAAAAGTGCAACTTGTTTTGTAGGAAATTTTGTCAGGTTTAATTGGTACCTAAACACTTTTCAATACGACTTATATATTCCGAGAAATAAGTGCACATTCCTCCCTCTCACCAGCACTTTTTTTCTTCAATCTTACGTACCAAAGGAACGTTATTTCTCCTATTTTATTTTATTTTACTGGGTTATAGATAGGCCATATAGCCCAGTCATTTTACGGAGTTTTGTTACGCGGGGTAGGGAGTAATTATTAATTGGACTTTTAAACTGTAACCGGCACCATTTAGTAACAAAACGGCTATCTTAAAACATATTTTAAAAAAATTGTGTATCCCAGAAGGCTTTTAAATTAATAATATTAATTCAAATGCACTCATTTGACTTAGATTTAACAATATACATTATTTTTGAGCAATAAAATAGGCATTGAAATTTAAAAAATGAGATATTTATTAGAAAATACGAATGTATTTTTAAAACCCTTCTAAGTAGACAAAAATATTCACACCATGTTTGTAGTAGGTATGTATAATGATAAAGCCTTAAAAATGTGCAAAAAAAATTTACCATCAAGTTTTTTAGAACGACATAATAGCTAAATTTTAAATTTGTGGCTGTTGCTGACGTAATTTTTTTTAATTTTGGTACATTTCTAGGCTTAAATTGGTTCTTCAATATTATACCGAAAAAAATGTCAATTATTAATTAGTCCCGGCTCAAACCGTAAAATGACTAGGCTAAAATTAATAAAATAAAAATATGAAGCAAAAGAGGTTTGTAATGATCCTGGCATGTGTGAGCTTCCAGTATTCCACTGGGAGTCATAGATGTAGGTGTATAGTCAGGCAGGATCGCACGCCCCTACGATCCGGCGCCCGCGCCGCACAGTAGTTCATAAACATGAATTTAGGGACATAAGGAAAACACATCATCATCATTTTTCTCAAAAACTACACGGAGTCCGTAATATTAATATGGTAGTTAGGTAGTTAATGAATACCGTAATTTCCTTAATACCAAAAACAAAATAGAACAATTTTGTTTTGTCATGTTTCCGATGAGATGAATTTTTATCTTGTGGATCTATAGATTGCATAAATCAGATTTGCTGAATTTAAACACCAGTTTCAGATACCCTTATGTCCTCGAATTTATTTGTATGGCCTACTGTGCGGCAGCTGGGATCAAGGACCCCGTATAGTACACAGTATACAGAACGTACAATAGAGTCTACTGACCTACTTCAACAGTTCAAGACTGAGTGACTCGCTCGACACTCGACAGTTATCATATCAGACATATCATATCGCGCTAGTATCACTCCGGTCACGTAGTTGATAGTACAGATAGCGTTATCTGCAGAGACCGATACATTATAGACCCTGTGCCCCAGCGATACGACCCATTGTCGCTATCTCACGCTCCTCAAGACGCCGCGCCGATACATTCCCGTCTATCAGCGACGGGAGCGACCCGAAGTGTTATTGTATATCAATGATGACTTTTAAATATCGATTTTAAAATATATGACCTAATTTTTCAATGATATTCTTATTTCAAATCCTTTGATCAGCCCGAAACCGATTATGGTCGTGAGATTAAGTAAGTATTGAGTTGAGTACTTCACGTAGTAGGTACTGAGCCCCTGACACGCAAGCACTCTGCGGTAGGTAGGTAGAGGTACCAGCAACCTCTACTGATTGACAAATCTGTCCGCCGCTACGGTAAGTCAAACGATAGACTCGACAGAAAATTACTAGCAGCGCCGCAACTACGTTCGGCGTAACAGGCACCGAGTATTATTTTTTAGATAACAAGACCCGCAAGAAATTCTTGGAAAGTGCTTCTTTGAAAGAAGAAAGCAGGTCGACCAAATTCAAAGAGACTTTCCACAAGATGGACAAACGGGTCAGGAAGTGTGTTGCTTACACTTCCAGCCCCGTTTGCCCTCTTGTGGAAAGCCAAGGACCGGACCTGCCTAGGCCGGTTCGGAGGAGATTATATAGACTCCGAATTCGGGTCAGCCGGATTAAAGACAACCCGTTCAAGTGGGGTTACATAGACGACCTCAGTTGTAAATGCGGTGTTGCTCTTCACACTTTGGCCGATCTTGTATCCTGCCCAGACACCTGCACGCGAACGGAGCTTATGGACGCTGACTGTAATGCTATTCGTGTGATGAAATACTGGGCCGGAAAGATTTTGAATAACACGCCATCGACTCTATTGAAGAACAACAGTTGCCAGTAATTACTTAATTTAGATTACAACACAGGTAGGTACTAAACCAATTCGGGTCATTGTTGGTAGGTAGTAGATAGTGAGCCCGCCGCTGCTTGTATGTTTAATAAATAGTACCTATGTTTCTTCCAGTTATCCTTATCAAAGGAGGATAACTCGACAAGTTAATTTGTTGCAGCCGGAGCGTGTGTATTAATTACATAAATTATTTAACTTTACGTTATGTTATGACGCCATGCTACATAGCTATTAATCGTATTGACTTCATTATCATTACACTAGACTATCGACACCGAATGATGGCACCTTTGGCATTTATTGATAATCTATTGATAGACAATTTCCATTTCGTCAGGAAGGAATCGTGAATAAAGTGTTCATTTCAACGTGACAAATCATCATCATCTCATCCGATGGACGTCCACTGCTGGACATAGGCTTCCCCCAAATATCGCCACAACGACCGGTCCTGCGCTGCCCTCATCCAGCGGGTTCCCGTCGCCTTCACCAGGTCGTCGGCCCACCTTGCTACCCACGCTGCGCTTTCCGGTACGCGGTCACCACTCGAGAACTCTTCGGCCCCATCGACCGTCGGTTCTGCGCAATGTGTTTTTATTAAAAATGGGTTTGCTCTTGACCTCAATCCAGTCCTCAGGACAAAGATGGGGTCGAAGATGTAGCGAGCTTACCCAGAAGAAGCCTATTTACTCGTACTTAAAAGTAATTCGGGTTGTAAGCGCTCGGAAATACTGACGCAGGCAGGGCATTCTAGCAATGGCAGGGCAGATTTAGCAATTCTTTGGGCTATGCCATCACTTGGTGCCTCTGGTAGATATACTGTCTTCAGGGCATCTCACACGTGTCTACACTAGACCGTGTCACACACACACACACATACACACACACACACACACACACACCCCTATGAGTATGTGCGTGTGTGGTGGTTACTCGCGATGATGTAAAGTGCAATCACAATGATTATGAGTAGTAAGATAATAATAAGTTTTATTAGATAAGTCGAGCGCCGCGCCCGCGCCGCGCCGGTGTAACCACACGACGTGACATGATAACACGACATATGTTATCTCGCAACTCGCACCAAGAGCTCTCGCTCGCGCTCTGTTATTATTATTTACTTGCAATAGTCTCTCTCCAACCAGCACCGCAGCCAGCGCTAGGCGTTGCAACACCAAAAAATGTGAACATTTGAAATTAGAACTCAAAATGAGCGTGAGTATACATAATATATCTCATTTAAATGTCAACGTTTGGATGTTTAGATGTTTGTCACTCAATCATGCATACATAATTTGTATGAAATTACTAATGTTCTGAATACATAGGATACTTCGCTGACGGATCGAACTGCTGTCTCATAAAGTAGGATTGCAGCTTTGTATGAAACGCGAACTTAACATAACTCACTCTCGAAGCGTGCTGTGCGTGTAGCATCCAGGTTAAATGTTACTGTTTGCATATTCAAGTTATTATCATACAAAATAAGTTTAATAATAATGTATGTAAATATAGCAATTTGCATTACTTATATTGAATGCAGTAATTTGATATCGAATGTTTGCGGAGGCGCTGCGCTGCTCATATACCTACCTATTATAATGCACTCAATCAAAGTAGGTATATTGGAAAAATAAAACCGGTCAAGTGCGAGTCGGGCTACTCGCGCACCGAAGGTTCCATACTACACCACCACACAATATATTAACTTACAAAAAAGTTTTGTTTTCTCTGGGACCTACAGCGCGAGACCGACTCGCACTTGACCGGTTTTTATTATTTGTTGTTATACTGTAGAGTTTGCTCTATAATCACACCCAGTTTGACGCGTGTATGTATTACCGTTTTTACGATAGAGCGAGAAGAAAAAACGTTGATAAAAACTAGTTTATTTTATGAGGGAGGACCCCCCTTAATTTAGTATCGTTGGATAGGTGGGTAAAAATATTATGGGTGCGGGACAACCATTTTTCGATTTAGGGATCCGTTAGCGAAATATTAAGCTTTAAAGTGAAAATTTAGTTACAGTCAAGTGCGTGCAAATTTTTTTGCGAATTTCCCTTTGTTTTCAATAATTAATTTTAATAATGAATTATTTTATTTATTTTCTTACTCGTTGCCATCACGACCTCCACCTGTATCTAAGTATATATATATATATATGTTATACGAGTATTTTGTATGTACACATTGCTATTAAGCTAATTTAATAAAGATCAATTTAATGCTGTTCTATTATCAATTCTGCACAAATAGTTGTCAGGTGGTGTTTTCATTTTCACATGTTACATTATACAGAATGTTAACCATTTTGAAGTTAAATTATAACATTGTACGATGTAGTCTTCTTCTTCTTTTCGTGTGGACTTAGCCCTGGTGTCAGAGTTTTTTCAGACCGCCTTACGGCCTCTGACGTGGTTTTTTTGTAACGACTACTACCAGAGATAGTAGCAAACGACAAACGGCTTAACGTGCCATCCGAAGCACAGAATCATCTTTCTTTTCAGACAATCAGGTGATTTATCCTGCAGTATCCTAACCAACTCGGGAAAAACGCATGTGACATATCACTAGGTGTGCCCCGTGGGAATCGAACCCACGACCTCCGTGTCAAGAGCCGAATGCTCTTAACCATTAGACCACGGAGGTAGTTACATGATCTTGTATTACGTGTTATTAGATATTGCTGAGCTCAAAGTTAAACTGAAGTACATAGGTACATACAGGTGTTGTTAGTCGGAGCGTATCGCCATTTCCTCGCCGGTTTAATAATCACGACGAATTGCATTATTTGTTGTAAGTATAGGCATTAAGTACTTAAACCTATCCTGGGCCGAGAGCGGTGCGGGTACCGGCATCGGCAGTCAGTTAAACACAAGCGCACCGGGGATTTTATAGACCAGAAGTGATATTTATGAATCGTGAGATTATAAGTAGAGTCAGAGTAATTATTATTTTGAAATCGGGTTGTTCTGAAAAAAAAAAAATTACTACTTTTTGGAAAGTACACACAGCGATACATCAAGCTATACAAAAGCAATATAAGCTGGCCGCGTGACGTTATACATTACTCGTCCTACGCGCGGCCAGCTTTTTGGTTTTTGTATAGCTTGGTGTGTCGCCGTGTGTACATCATTGAGAAATTACGCGCTCCCCTAGGGTGTACATCGTAGGGCGACACATCAAGCTATACAAAACCAACATAAGCTGGCCGCGCGTAGGTCGAGTAACGTATAACGTCGCGCGGCCAGCTTATGTTGGTTTTGTATAGCTTGATGTGTCGCCGTGCGTACACACATTTTTTAGTGTAGTCTCAAAGTCGGCAAAAAAAAAAATTTACCGCAGAAGCCTGACAGAAAATGGTATTTTTAGCCGACTTCAAAAAAGGAGGAGGTTTCTCAATTCGACCGTATATAAATATATTTTTTTTTATGTGTGTTCGCGGATAACTTCGTCGTTTATGAACCGATTTTGATGATTCTTTTTTTGTTGGAAAGAAGATATTCCAAGGGTGGTACCATAATAAGGAAACCAGGATCTGATGATGGCATCCCAGAGAAATCGAGGGGAACCTTTGAAAATCGTAGTTGCGGCTAGTGCGTTTGTTAATTTAAAGCACTACTATTAAATTGAACTAATGAATTCACCACTGAAAATTGTAAAGTAAACAAAATTTTAACAAAAAATTAAAACCGCCTTCAAAAAAAACTAAAAAGTTAGACCACGGAGGCAGTTGCACACCATCAATATCGCATTACTGAGGCACAGACCTGTAGGGCTATTGTGTAAGATTTCGATTATATCGTTTACAAAGTCGGTACCTACAGAAAAAAAATTACTTGAGTCAAGATATTTTCACATCGAAAATGTCTTCGTTTGAAATATAAAATGTTTCGTTTTATTAGCCTAGCCATTTTACGGTTTGAGCCGGGACTAATTAATAATTGATATTTTTTTAAATAAATAAAATTTTAACAAAAAATTAAAACCGCCTTCAAAAAAAACTAAAAAGTTAGACCACGGAGGCAGTTGCACACCATCAATATCGCATTACTGAGGCACAGACCTGTAGGGCTATTGTGTAAGATTTCGATTATATCGTTTACAAAGTCGGTACCTACAGAAAAAAAATTACTTGAGTCAAGATATTTTCACATCGAAAATGTCTTCGTTTGAAATATAAAATGTTTCGTTTTATTAGCCTAGCCATTTTACGGTTTGAGCCGGGACTAATTAATAAATTGATATTTTTTTAAATAAATAAAATTTTAACAAAAAATTAAAACCGCCTTCAAAAAAAACTAAAAAGTTAGACCACGGAGGCAGTTGCACACCATCAATATCGCATTACTGAGGCACAGACCTGTAGGGCTATTGTGTAAGATTTCGATTATATCGTTTACAAAGTCGGTACCTACAGAAAAAAAATTACTTGAGTCAAGATATTTTCACATCGAAAATGTCTTCGTTTGAAATATAAAATGTTTCGTTTTATTAGCCTAGCCATTTTACGGTTTGAGCCGGGACTAATTAATAATTGATATTTTTTTAAATAAATAAAATTTTAACAAAAAATTAAAACCGCCTTCAAAAAAACTAAAAAGTTAAAAAATAATATTGCAGCCGATGACTTTTTCGTTCGCATCATAAGAACATTAATTTGTTTTAAATAATGCAAAATGCATGCATAATGGGCTCCTTTGCGCCGGGATCGTCCAGGGGCGGGTTATTTGACTGAGCTTGTATTTCATTGCTTTGACGAAGCATGTTGCTGATTTATGACTGTTTTTGTTTTTGACGACGCATGTGCTGACCGATTTACTGTTTTATTTATTTACACATTAATTGAATTCTATTTATTAAATTTGTTTTATAGAAGTCGCTGTCAAGCCAAGCCCAAAAACTAATGCAAGGCCTGTCGCGAATCGTACCGGCTTGACAGCGACTTCGATAAAACAAATTAATGTTCTTATGTTGCGAACGAAAAAGTCATCGGTTGCAATATTATTTTTTAACTTTTTAGTTTTTTTGAAGGCGGTTTTAATTTTTTGTTATCTGTAAAAAGTATGGCGATATCCTTGATTTTTGAATTGGAATCACTGAAATATTATTCATAATTGCATAGCAAGTATTTTCATGAAACAATTAACAAAGACGATGTCCCAATAATGACCCAGAATCGACAGGAATGAAATGTATACCAGTGAATTGACCTTGAAATATAATATAATGTTACCAAGGTCGCAACCCTGAAATCGTTATAGTATAGGAGCTAGGAGCAAAATAATCAAAATAATATAAGTGAAAAAATCGTTTAAAATAATGTTAAAAATAAGTTTACATCATGTTGCGGCTTAATATGACGTTGTTATGATGTTGTAACACATTTTACAAGCAACAGCAACATAATAACATCATATTAAATCACAACATAACAAATACTCTGTTTTATGTAATTTTTTTCTTTTGTCTCGTACATACGACAATCGTTATAGTACTGTGTGCATTATTGGTAATTCTGTGGCTAAGGATTGCAAATAAAAAAGGTATAGTATAGGAGCCAAGAGCCAAAAAAACTAAGTTAAAAATAGTTTAAAAATAATAAAAATACGGTATTTCATTATTTTTATAATTATATATCATTAAAACATATCAAAATAAGACTTACATTATAAATAACAACGACAGCTTTGCTAATATCATCGTGTCTTTCAAATAAACTATGGTTTAGTTGGAATCATTGGAGCAATAACGCATTCGATAATTATTGACCTATATAACGCACCTGTTTGGGTGAGCAATAAAGTTAAAAGTTACAAAAAACAGAGTATTTGTTATGTTGTGATTTAATATGATGTTATTATGTTGCTGTTGCTTGTAAAATGTGTTACAACATTATAACAACGTCATATTAAGCCAGAACATGACGTAAACTTATTTTTAATATTATTTTAAACGAATTTTTTACTTATATTATTTTGCTCCTAGCTCCTATACTATAACGATTTCAGGGTTGCGACCTTGGTAACATTATATTATATTTCAAGGTCAATTCACTGGTATACATTTCATTCCTGTCGATTCTGGGTTTTTGGTCCATACATTTTGGGACATGTCCTTTGTAGTAACTACATCTATAAGTTCAAAGCAAGGTGGCGATTTTTCCAATGTTATATTTATTTCAAAATCTCGAAAACTATCGAACTTAGATTTTTTTGTATTTTTCCCTGAACAGTTATAAACTTGCCTATCTCCTGTTTTCGGTTTGACTTTGAGTTTTGGGACACCTGTATGTTATGTAGAACTAGATACTCTATACTCTGGTGTAGTGTAGGTATGTATGTGCGAGGTGCGAGTGCGACTATAGTAGATCGAGTTCTTCCCCTCGGCCTCGCCTGGCGCCCGCCAGTGGCCGAGTGGCCGAGTGGCGTGGCGCCAGTACTAGGAAGGAACCGGCTAGCGGCTAGGCTCCGCGGTCATCTCACCGCGTGACGACAGTTCTGTTTTCCTCGAGTCGAGACGAGATGCGTCATGCGTTATTTATAATGAATCAAGTGAGCATTAGCCTCGCTGCACTCCTAGAGATGCGTTCTACATACATACATATGATACAATCATTAAGGTAGAATACTATATGGAGTAAGTGTCCGGTACAAAATTGTCGATGTGAAAAGTGTCCCGAACTAACATAAGTAAACAAACAAACTAAATGGCTCACGCGATAACAGATAATCCGACCAATGCAATATGAACAGATAGATATTTTGTTGTTTGTTCTGAGGTAACAGATTATAGTATTATATCTATAGAAGAGTTGTCATAATAAGCTACGGAAGCAAAAAACAAATACTTAAAATACTTCAGACAACACAATACCAGAAAGAACTCAAGGATTACACGCAACAGCGACTTACTGAATCGATTTCTATTAACATCCGATCCCTGCATCACCAGTCTCCAAAGTTTGCTTTAGAAAAGAAGGGTTCATTGCCAAAATAGTGTTTGTCATTGATTTTAGAACGTAAGATGTAATTATAAAACGTATTTAAACATCTATTAAGATTATATTGAAAGTTTAATATTTTCGACCGCTGTAGTATGAACGCGGGGCGATGCCGCCCTCGCCACCGTGCGCGCGCTGATCATGAACACGCGCGTGCTCGGACGATCAAACAAAGACTGGCACTTTTGAGCCTGAATCAGTACTTCATTTGTAAGAACATATGTAGGTGCATTCAGATGACATGATTAATAAATTGGTTCTAATGTTCTACCACTACCACACAGGGCATACAAAATATTAATAATTTGAAGCTAGTTTTATACAATTTTAAAATGTCATGCAAAATATAATTATTTATGAAAAGAAAAGAAATATAAGGTCTAACAAAATTAGCTGAAACTAGTTTAAGGGGATGATCAGAGCATCAAACTGAACAACTTTCTCTATGGGACCAATATCGAAATCACGAAAAAAAAATCAGCTGTCCCATACATTTAGGTCGAGTATGTTTGTATGGACCACCGGTTTTTTTTTCGCGATTTCGATATTGGTCCCATAGAGAAAGTTGTTCGGTTTGATGGTCTGATCATCCCCTTAAAATAGTTTCAGCTAATTTTGTTAGACCTTATATACAAAATGTAATGCGAAATCAAAAAATTATCTTTAAGTATGTAGTCGCTGATAAGTGGTCCATGTTCTAAAATGTTAGTTTAAGCACAATGTGAACCCAGGATCTACAGGGTGAAATTGATATGATTAGCATCCTTTTAAAATAAGAGTCTACCCATCAAACTGAACAACTTTTAATATGGGAGCAAATAGATCGGAGCAAATAAAAAATCAGCTGTTGCATACATTTGAGTCGAGTAGGCATTGCAGTTTAGTATGGAACAGCTGATTTTTTTTTGCTCCGCTCTGTTTGCCCCCATAGTAAAAGTTGTTCAGTTTGATGGGTAGACTCTTAGTCTAAAAGGATGCAAATGATATCAATTTCACCCTGTATAGTATTCTAGGTCAATGTGTACGATGATCAGTTCTGTGTACTACCCATTTTATTTTTCGGATTAACTCGGGTCGGGACTGAAATTAAGAAATGCCTTTTTTTTCTGTAGGTATATCATGTAAGAGCCAATTCGAGTCTATAAAATATATAACGAAAAAAAATCACGTTAGCACGTTAGCAACAACCCCAAATTTTAAATTTAGCATTTATGTATCTCGTTCCAAATAACCTAAAGGAAATTTTTCTTAGCAAATTTTTAAGGCTTTACCCTCCATAGACTAAAACTGTGAACTCAGACCATCGAACTGAACAACTTTCACTAAGGAGCCTATCTCATGAAAAGCGAAAAAAATCAGCTGTCCCATTCATCTGAGTCGTAGTCGGGTAGGTAGGTAGGTACAGCAGTTCTGTATAAAACAGCTGATTTTGTTTTCGCGTTTCCCGAGGTTGGCTCCATAGTGAAAGTTGTTCAGTTTGAGGGTCTGAGTTCCTGTTTAAGTAACGAAATGAAAATACGCGTCTAGTAACAGCGAGTGTGGCTGAAACTTTATCCCTTACTTCATTTGTCCGGAACCCTTGGGAAGGTAAGCGGTGCCGGTGTGCTCTATACTGTACTGTACTATACTGTACTGTACTAAGTAAGTGTACGTGTGTGAGTAAAGTAGTAAACACAGCCGTATAGGTATAGCCCAGTCATTTTACGGAGTTTTGTTAGGAAGGGTTGGAAGTAATTATGAATGGGCCTTTTAAACTGTAACCAGCACCATTTAGTGACAAAAAGACTATCTGTCACAATATTTAAAAAGAAATCGCTACGCTACATAGAAATCAACATTGTATCTCTCAGAAGGCATTAGATTAGATTAGATTCCTTTATTGCATTCATGTGCAGCTTAAGCTTTTAACTTAATAATATTATAATACCAATGCACTAATTTTTATTAGATTTCTAGCTGTTGCCCGCGACTTTGTACGCTCAGACCGCTGAAATAAACTTCACGACCTCTCAGACTTACTAAATATACACACGAAATTTCCTAAGAATGGGTCAAGCCGTTTTGGAGGAGTTTTGTTACAAATACCGTGACCACAGATCCTCCGTGTGTGAAGAGTGTGTGCCGTAAAAATGAGAAAACAAATTTTATCGTAACGTTTTTTAGAACGAGTTAAATGCTAAATTTTAAATTAGCTGACGTGATTTTTTTTATTTTTTTAGTATATTTCTAGGCTCAAAATTTTGAGCCAAAAAAAAATTAGTATTACTCCGACCCGTCCCGGATCAAACCGTAAAATGACTGAGCTAGCGCTAGTAGGCAAACAGCGCAGTTCAGGGCAGTAGCAGGATATTTGTAACACCGACACTTCCTCCCCCCTGTTCTACCTATGCACCCTATGATGACACCTATCTGACGATCGAATTTACACCCTCCGCCTGTGACTTAAGGATTAATTTCAAAGTTACTTTAAAAAGTATGATAAATAGACGTCACCCGTAACACCCGACAATAAAGTATAATTTTGCGTGTCACTTTTAAACTTCACAGGTGCCATCATACGGTGCCGCTAGCGTAGCAGACAGGTGTTGACATTCAGCTATTTTGGCAAGTTGTGTTTGTTGTACATTGTGTTTTATGTTGTGACAGATCGTGGGAAAGAGCCTGTCTTCAGTCAGTCAATCAATCAATCAAAACAGCATACATCAGCCCACTTCAGGGCATGGACATACTTCACTCGCCACGGTCCGGTGCTGATCTGATTAGCTTCCGACCCGCGACCCTTACAATGTAAAGCGTGTGTCGGAGCTCTGCTCTGCCTTGCCCACCGGTGCCGATGCCGGTGGGGGTTCAATCCCGAGCTCGCAGGTCGTTCAACATCAACTTTCGTTGCCTACTGTACCGAACGGTTTCTCACGCATTGCTTTGTCTCGACTCCCTAGATTGATAGAGTTTGTGCGCTGGCGCTGCATTAGAAATGCGGATATTGTGAATAATCCATATTGGAAATATATAATCTGAATACGCCAGAGAAAGTAGTAAGCATATTTCATTTTATAGTTTGTTATTTTATGTATGGCTAGAAATTAAAATGCCACAAAAAAGAGATTAATCGAATGTTCGTATGTGTAGTGTAGGGAACCTCTGGTAACTGTGACAGCTGCAAGTCTGACAAGTATACTTGCGATTCCTCATTCTCTCTATATTGTTTGACTACAATAATTGCGCGAGTTTTAGAGTCAGAATCAGAAAGCTGCTAAGAATGATCCTTCTTCTGTCGTGTGTGCGTGCGGGGGTGTGTGTGTGTATGTGCGTGCTGGGGGGGTGTGTGTATGTGCGTGCGCGTGTGTATGCATGCGTGTTTTAAAATAAATATTTTCACAGTCAAGAGCAGGCTAAGAAACAATACAAACATATTCTTATAAAAAATCTTCTAAAGCCCGACTAGCTATCACTTGACGGACGCGACCGACGCCGACGGGTATATTAGTATAATCTTAACTATTATAAAACTGTAACAGAAGTATGTCTGCTGTAGCTGTAGGATGTAGGTACACTGGTACATTGATAATATTTAAAAAAATTACGATATTTTTTTTTTAGTTGTCCCTGATCGCAAATCACCAATTTTTGAATTTTTTGTCTGGCTGTGTGTTTGTTCACGCATCACGTGAAAACTATAGGACTGATTTTGATAAAACTTTTTGTATTTTAAAGCTTACGATTTGCATTAAAATCTAGTATATAATTTGTGCGGACGATGACGCGGCGCGACGGGCTCACCCCCCTTCACACTGGACAGAGTTTCGGTACTAGTGAAACGTGGATGTTCTGAGGTTTCAGAATATCGATGACTAACCCCTCGGGGAATGTAGTCGTGAGCATATGCTATGCTATGCTATGCTATGACGCGGCGGCGGCGCGGGTATACTGTAGTATATTATAATAAATATAAATGAAGCAACTAAGTAGAGACAACAGTTCGCACAGAACGCATCGCAGGCGCAGAGCGTGCGTGCGAGCGTGACTTATCTACTACACTACACCTATCACCTACTACATGCGACTGTTATGGTATGGCGTCTACCTACCTAGCTACATCACACCTATTTACTTTATCTTAAACTAATTCAAACACCCACTGCCACAAGTTTAATTTGTTCTCTCAGATCATTAAATAAATTACATAATTACAATATAGATAGCATTTCGTGGCGAATTTTGACTTGACTGCAAACTCGTGTCTAACACATACCAAACAACAAACTAAACGTGTTTAATTTGTTAATTTCTTCACAGAGTCAATAAAGTACACTCAAAATATAGCATATCATTCTGGAGGGCGATCGCGCTAATTTAAATCATCCAAGTTCGATCCTAATGCAATTTCAGTTCTAATCACATTGCAATCCAATTACTATTCAACTGTGCTTAATTCCGCATCGCGCTAAACTCTATGTGACTGACAGCTGACAGCCTTCAACGTCTGAGCGATCTGCCAAAACGGCTCTAACGGCTGTCAAATGAATAGCGCGATACCGAATGTGTTCGCAAACGGTCTAATCATAGTTCAGCGGAGATTTATTTAGCGCTATTGCTCTCCAGATCTTAACGAATTTACAAAAATATACGTTGTATGGAGAGTACAGGAAGCTATGACACAATAGTGAGCATTACAATATGCTGTGCTATACTACTTCCTGATAACTAGAGAGTTCATAATTATTGATAAGGATTATAAGTTTCAGTAAATTTAATACTGATGTTATTATTTGAAAATATTCTATTGTTTGATTTTATTGATGAAATATATTTTATTTAATCAATCAATCAAATATACTTTATTCTTTCTTTAATCTTAGTGATTAACCAGTTGCGTGCGTGAGTGCGTCTGTGTATGAGTGTTTCTGTTCTGCATGTGTGTATGTGCGTCTTTGAGCTCACCTTCAGCGGGGTTGGAGACGGCGTCGTGGACGAGTGAGGCGAGGCAGCCCGACACGCCTGCAACCAACATCGATCATTGTTACTTACACACACTTAGTGCCTCTAGGTTCACAGGTTCCTAGATGTACCTTACCTATCGACGCCTTAGAGTGAAAAACTCATAAGTGCAAAAGAGATAATTTTTCAGGAGGAAGAAAAAACTGCATCCTATAACTTTTCGGACCATCAATCTGAACAAATTTCACTATGGAGCCTAACTCAGAAGACGCGAAAAAAAATCAGCTGTCCCATACAAAACTGCTGTACCTACCCGACTTAAATGTATGGGTGAGCTGATTTTTTTTCGCTTCTCCTGAGTTAGGCTCCATAGTGAAAGTTGTTCAGTTTGATGGTTTGAGTTCACCGTTTCAGTATTTGCTAGGCTGTCACTTACACCCTGTATATACGGTCGAATTAAGAAACCTCCTCCTTTTTTGAAGTCGGTTAAAAATAGGATCTAAATTTGGTCGTTTGCTGGAAAGAGATATCCTCTTACGGACACCTGGCCGGGTTGGTGCAATGCCGCACTACAGCACAGAAAATAAATAGTAGGTACTACATACAGAATGGCCATTCCCCTCCCCGCCTCTCACTAACTTCAAATACCACAGCGCTCCTCACCCCGCACTTCACGAGCGGTTTTAGAGAAGCATATTCAGAGGGAACGCGCGCCATTGTGACCGTCTCTGGTATTTTCCGTACTAACCGGTGTGGAGAGCTACTATCCGAGCCCTATACCCCACGTATAGGGGTAACAGGACGAGAAGAAATACGTATAATTCTGTATGTAAAAGTTTTTTTCTGGTATTTTTTACAGTTTAGTTTCGTAGATTAGACTATTTTGAACAACAAATTTCATTATTTTCGATATCCTAACTACCTTTAGTTAATTTTCTATAATTTTTCAAAGTTTTTCTAGTGATGACATATCAGAGGCTGAATAGTTTAAACTCTATGCTTTACGTAAAAGAATTTAAAAAAAAGTTACTCCATTGACATTGACATTTGAAATCAGTTCAGCCAGATATGATTTCGGAAATTTCCCCG
This sequence comes from Agonopterix arenella, assembly GCA_927399405.1. Lineage (NCBI taxonomy): Eukaryota > Metazoa > Arthropoda > Insecta > Lepidoptera > Depressariidae > Agonopterix > Agonopterix arenella. The sequence goes on from OV656711.1 coordinate 54,758, forward strand.
GATTCATATTTTTATCCCCCAAAATGTTTTGTTTTGTCTGTCTCCCCTAAACTCCACAAAACCATAGATATCACTTGACTTACCTACTGAGAGGCACAGATATCGACGTTTGCTTTTTTATATCAAAAGCAGCGGATTTAAGCCCATTCAGCCTCTGATATGACGTCATTTTAAAAAGTTTTAAATAAGAAAATAAGGTTTCTAACTATAAAATCTCGAAATGGAATCTGCATAGCTTAAGTTTTACTTTACATACCGAATTGAGGCTCTTTTGAATATATTTAGTATGATATTTTTATAAATTCGAAAACGGTCACACTGACGCCCGCGTGCATACGCCTCTCTCTGGCAGTACTACCTAATGATTAAATATGATCTTCATCATGAGTTTCTTATTGATCGGTAGTGGCATGTATAAAGCTTTCGAACAATTACGAGAATGGCACGCTCAAGTGTACCATATGCGGACGTGCTTTCACCGCAAAGATTGGCTACATCAGTCACATCAGGGCACAGCGAAGCCCATCATACCAACAGCAGTCGCCGTAGCATAAGGAAGACATCGTCATCACTTACTCAAGTATCTCAAGTGTGGGCGGGGCGTGACTAGACTAGACTATACAATAGTGGGTCGTAACGTAAGTGTAGTACTCACCGTGTATGAGGTGGTCGTGCCGGTGCCTGGTGAGCTGTGAGAGCGTGTGCTTGGAGTGCTCGTAGGTCGCGAAGAAGCACGCGTGTGCCGGCCCCGCGCCCGCCACCACCGCGCCCATCCCCCGCACAGGCCTGCCATCACAACGCACCATCCTCACTAAAACTACCCGTTAGGCTGCCTGTCCATTGACGAGGAGATAGGCGGCGAAGCGGAAACCTCCGCTCCGCGATTTTATGCAATCTCATTGGTTAATATATTTTGTCCGCTTCTCCGCTCCACCGCCTGTCTCCGCGTTAATGGACAGGCACCCTTAGACGGGCAACCGACCGCAGGCTTTCTCCCAAGGCCAAATAGCAAACATTTTTGGACGGGAGCAACGCGCGCTCCTTATTGGCTGAGACCAAGTTTGCGATCGTGCAATCGACCTTTGCGATTTGGCCTTGATAGAAAGCATACAGTCTAGAGGGTTACTCTAGATCGATCGGCCACGTATATCCGGGATTCCGGAACCGAACTAGGATTTGGCCCTCCAGAATTACGGAGGTATCAAACCCATACAAAATCATAATTCCATTCCGGAATTTCGGATGGATGTAGAAGGTAGGAAAATGAAGTGTATAGGAACCCGTTAAGCAGGCACTACACTTCAGCGAGAAATCATCTACAAGAAGAACTTTCAATGAAAATTACAATGGCTCACGACGCCCGAGAACAATTTCGGAGTTCCACACTCTCGTTCCCGGCCCTTCTCGTCTGTCCTCAGCGAGAATGTAGTAGGAGCTTTAAAATGTCTGACAGTAAGTAGAGTTTGAAATAGCGTAAATCCGTGCCCTCGCCTGACACGTCATTCCATCATACGTTCGTATTAGTGACGGTGCGCGACGGCGCGGCGACGCGACGTAACGACATTGTATGTAAATGGGGCCCTGGCAGTGACCGTGTGCTCAGAGCATGTACCTACACTACTGACACACTCGGCGCCGCCTAGGGTCAATGGGTCATTATTTTATTCAGGGTACCATAATCCGGTCCCCTTCAAAGGCAACGGAACAAAGGCGATTTTGTTAGTAAAATAGGTAAATTCCAAAATAAAACTGTTATCGGTAGCTACCGAATAAGAGACCAGTCTTAGAAAAACGTAGGAATTAAAGTAAAATACTCAATCGCTGCAAATGTATTTAATGATTACTATAAACAATGATGAACAAAAAAATTGTCATAAAACGGTAAAAAAAGACTTATAGAATTTATACAATAAAAGAAAATAAAATTTTATCCAAATTGTACCGTTAATAAAATAATGGCCTCAATGCCACTACACTACCCGCCCCTCATCCTCATACCCTCGGGCTCATAAGTCCACATAGTCCAGCGATTTTACGGTTCCCGGGAGTAATCATATTCTTTTTTTCGTTATATCATTTAAAGTTCGACTAGAAAAATAAAAAAACCTAGCCATATTGCGGAAAATGATTGGTACTATTTTTTTAAGTAGCAATATTGTCATTAAAGATTAAAGTCGATTGCAGCGCTCCCAAAACACGTTTTTTAATTTTCTGGACAGGCTTTAAGAACCAATTTTAATCTAGAAATATACCAAAATAAAAAAATAACACGTCGCCAACAGCCTCAAATTAAAAATTTGGTATATACCTAATATCTCGCTCTAAAAAGCTGATCGTAATTTTTTATCTTATTTTTAAGAATTTATCATTAATATCATTATACACATTTCAAACACAGAGTAAATATTTTTGTCTACTTAAAAAATATATTCGTATTATGCATGAAATAAATAGCAATTTTTAAAATTTCTTTGGCTATTTTATTGCCCAAACGTTATTTATATTGTTAAATCTAATTAAAATTTGTGCACTGGTATTATTATTAAGATAAAAGCTTCCCGGGAGATAAAATTTTTATTTCTGTTGCGTTTTTTTTTAACATAGTCTTTTTGTCACTAAATGGTGCTGGTTACAGTTTAAAAGTCCCATTCATAATTACTTCCCACCCCTCCCAACAAACCTCGTAAATTGACTGGGCTAATACAAACACCGGAGTATAAAAACATTACCCTCAATTAGGTCCGCCACATACATACGAAATTCCGAATCAGGATTACGATTTCATATGGATATTCCCCCTCCTATACAAAATCACAATCCTGATTCGGAATTCCGTATGTATGTGGCAAACCATAGGCTACATAACGTATAATATTAGTGTGCGTGAGTGTGTGAACATACCTGAGCAGGCCCTCGCGCTTCACCATGTGGCGGAAGGTCTCGCTGATGGTGCTGTTGTGCGCCGTCCGCAGCGACTGCATGCGCGTCTGCAACCAACACCGCACCCATCACTATCCGCCCGCACGGCGCCGGCGCCGGCCCACCACGTGCCCGTCCCGTCCGAGACCACGTGTAGTGTAGCCCACCGACCACGACCACGACCACGCGTGTGCGCACACGTGTCCCTACTCCCTCTCCCTACACAACATAATATACATTTCTGAACGTGTAGGTCAAGGTCGCCGCGAGATTGTTACATTTTTAGCACAGCGGAACATAAAGGACCTTCGTAAAATGCTAACGGTTTTAAGGGATGATCAGGAGGGCAATAGCGGTAAATAAATCGCGACTGAATCATGATTGGACCGCGTGCGCGTCCGAAGCTTAGATTTTTACACATTTTGCTAATCGCGGTACAGCTCGTGACAGCCGTTAGCTCAGATAAATTAACGTTTTGTCAGATGGCTCAAACGATAAAGGCTGTCAGTCACATAGTAAATAAGTCAAGTTTAGCACTATACGGAAATAAAACGGTTGAATAGTAATTGGATTGCAAAGTGATTAGAACTGAATTGGATTAGGATTGAACTAGAATGGTTTAAATTAGCGCAATTGGGCCCCTGATCATCAAATGGAACCACATTCTCCTGGGACTGCCGACGTGGAAATCGCGAAACAAATCTGCTGTTCCATACAAAACTGCAAACCAACTCATGAACCGCAATTTATGGGACAGCAGATTTTTTTTCGCGATTTCGACGTTCCATGTTCTCTATGATTGTCAAGTTTGACGGTCTGAACATCCCCTTGAAAAAACGTCAGCATATTCAGAAAGACCCGGTATATTCCCAGAGATAGATGTATTCTAAACCTAGCATAGGTATTAATAATATTTCCATTACACTAGCAGTGGTGGAACCACCCCAGACCAGCTGTTTGCGGTGGGAAGGGAAGGACAGCCGCAACCGCCGGCGGCGGCGCCGCGATTCTACGACGATAACGCAGCCATATTCCTACATACAGAAACATATAGTCTAGTCTAGGTACATGTAGCCTGCGACCAGAACCAATTTTTTTTAACAGCCATAACGCCCAACACAAGTGTAAATCGTCTAAATCAGGGGCCTATTTTTGTTATAAACATGATAATTGTATTTTCATTTCATGCTGGCATCACGCCATAGAAACGACGCCTATATGGTCATATACGTAATCAGCAATGCACCCTTAATTGTCATCTTTTTTGTTATCCAACGCTTTGTTCAGGACAATTAGAACGGACTAGTCGCGAGGCTAAAGAAGTATATCAATCCTATCATTCACCGTCACAGCTCCGGCCGTCTCTACGTGTCCTCCTTAGGGCCCTGGATCCACGCTAGATAATGAAGTCCAGTGAGCACGGGGGATGAAATACTCAAATTTATCTTGGAACCCGCAACGAATTTAATTAAAGAAGTAGAAAAATCTGAAATCACTTTGTATGATAGTGCTAAGTTCTGACCTCACCTCATTATGTTTGCTGTAGCCGTGAGTGTGTGTGAGTGTGAGCCCTCGTTGTTGTGATAATGTAATGACACGATCACCGAAACAACGCGGCCAAAGTTCAGCGGCTAATCTTTTAACTTGACAATAATACGGTGACATAATGCTTGGCCCGCTGCATTGACGCAGAAAAATCATTGCAGGCGTTTTGTCCCGAAATAGGCCCGCCACATACACATGCGGAATCGTGTAACGGAATTTCGTATGGATTTGCCCTTTCCAAAGTTTATCAAATCCATACGAATTACTTTCCGCCCGAAATAATTCCGCATGTATGTGGCCGGCCATAGGGTAGCAAAATTTCGCAATTTTGAAAGGGTTCGTTGTAGTGTAGCTGTCCCATTGGAGAGCGACAGTAGTTCAACAACAAAAGATCCATTGTGTCCTCATTTACTGTCCTTCGGCCAACGCCGTGTTAACTATGCAAGAGACCAACCAGTCATTTGTCGTATGATAGAGTCATACGTACCAAGTACGATGCAAAACCTTAAACTTACACAATTATAAAACATAAAAAAATGATGATTTATCGATTGTGTGTATCGGGTTTTTTGCATGTGCACGTTCTTCAGAATTTGACGTTTGAATTAAAATCCTTGTATAAGTTATATGTCAAGATAAGACAGTCGAAGCTACGAACGCGTAGAAAAAAATTGCAGCCAGTACTGGCCTCTAAACCCTATACATTACATATACACGCACACAGACATAACTTGTAGATGTTGGCCCCTTTTGTTTAATACGGTAGAAGCATGAAGCTCATTCTAGACATACATTCTGTGTACTAAGTATCGGGAATTTGTCAATAAAACATAAAATACAAATTATTCATCTAAATTTATTTTATCGCCTTCAAAGTAGGCCCCATCGCTTGCAATACAACATCTCCACCGCTTCACCCAGTCTTCCATACATTTTTCATAGGCTATTTGCGGTATGGCCTTTAGCTCATTCAGCGAATTTTCTTTTATGGCTTCTATCGACTCAAAACGTTTTCCTCGAAGTGGTAATTTTAACTTGGGAAATAAAAAAAAGTCAGACGGAGCCATATCAGGTGAATGCGGTGCTAGGTCGAGAACTTTTGTTGAATTTTTCGCTAAAAACTCTTTCACTATAATGGCTGTGTGTGATGGTGCATTATCATGGTGCAGCATCCATGAGTTGTGTTGCCACAAATCTGGACGTTTTCGGCGGATACTCTCACGCAAACGCTTCATGACGCCTAAATAATATTCTTTATTCACTGTTTCTCCCTCTGGAAGGAATTCGGAGTGAACCACACCACGGTAGTCAAAAAAAACTGTCAACATCACCTTGATTTAGGAGCGACTTTGCCGCGGTTTTTTGGTTTCGGCTCGTTTTCGAGACGCCATTCTGAAGACTGTTGGCTTGTTTGCATGTCGTACTCATAAACCCATGTCTCGTCGCCAGTTATTATACGTTTTATAAAGGTCGGATCCGTAGAAGCTCGGGAAACCATGTCTTCAGCGACATGCTTTCGCTGCGCTTTTTGAACAAAATTGAGCTCTTTTGGAACTAGTCGAGCGGCGACGCGTTTCATGCCTAAAATGTCAATGAGAATGTTGTGGACGGACTTAAAAGATATGTTCACCTCACTAGCCAACTCTCTCAGACTCATACGTCGATTTTCGAGCACTAGCTTCTTGATTCTGTCGATGTTTTCTTTGGTCGTAGCGGTTGAAGTTCTACCAGAACGTGGCAAGTCTACTACTACTTCTCGGCCTTCTTTAAAAGCCTTATACCATTCATAAGCCCTTGTTTTCGATATACACGATTCGCCGTAGGTATTTCGCAACATTTTTAGTGATTCACCACATGAAATATCATTTGAAACACAAAATTTAAGGCACACTCTTTGTTCAACAATATTTTCCATTGTAAAAATCGCCGTGGACTCAAAACTATGACCAACAAAAAGTGTAGTTTAAAACAAATTAAATGACAGATCCCGCTCAAATTTTGCGCGCTAAATCAGTACAGTGCTACCAACATGCAGTAAAAAAATTAGGACGACCTCTTTTACACGGGTCTTTTTATTGACATATTCCCGATACTTTTTACACAGAGTAGTATACTTTTTCTAAGTTAAAGTCCCAATAAAAACAAACACATGTCTAAAATAAACATTTTTCAAATTTAAAAAATTGAGTTGCCGAGCATGATAAAAAAAATAATAAATAAATAAATATTTTGAACATTGTCACACACATTTAAAGTACCAGAATCTAGCCTGGACTTGTATAATGAAGGCAAGACAACGATATGATTGATGATTCGGGAACAAACATGACATGCCATGATGCTCGAGATCTATAGGTAGATATTATGAAGACGTCATCGATCGTCAGCAAATGAATGGTCATCAAACCCTTATTGAACAAGTAGCAAACTATAGAATAACTTCGGTAATAGTTCGGGTAGTTCGGTAGGTGTATTTTTGGCCCTTTTATAGGTATTATTGTATGTTAATATCGATTTAACTATTCGAAGGACGTTTGTAAACGCTTCCTGAATACTTGAATGTCAAAAATGTCATTATACCTTATCGCTACTTAGGTATAAATGTATGTTAGGTTATTATGCCAAAGTGAAAAGGTGCTTCTTTTCTGCCTGCTTCTGTTCCCTTTGGAGAGGATAACAGTGGGTACGGGAAAGTGCACCCTGGGCGTTTGTCAGTGGCTTCGCCTTGTGGGATCTCACTGGCTTACGTTACAGCGAATAACCTGACATGGGGCGAGGGTGGGGAGTTTCTCTACGTCTCCCACTGATTACCAGAGTGCACAGTTGAGAAACAATTTATACTATATCGCCGTACATCATGACGTGGTTCTTAATCGGCTTCATTCCAACTCGAGTCGACGACATTGGCAGAATCATTGACACTACGATGGAGCCATTATTTTAGAATTAGAAGGGGGATGATAGACTTTCTTTTTGCGATTCTTATGTTAGTCCCATAGAGTTAAGTTTGATGGCCTTATGAAACCGTCAGCCGTCAGCATATACAGGCGAGTCGACTGCCTCTCTCATTGATGGGAGAATGCAGTGGCTTGTGCTGATAGTGCGAGGGAGAGGCTCAGTTCAGTATCGGGAGCCGGGACCTCTTCACACGCACCGACGCCTCCTGACGCAGTTCACATTCGAAAAGGAAGCGGCCCATCAACCAAACCTACAATCTACGGCAAACCGACATACCACTATCCGCCCAACTATACTTACGCTAACGAGCGACCTTGTAATTTTTTTAAATGACTATCAATCTACAAATTACAGTTTACGGACATCACAAAACCCACGAAGATATTAATGACATAATATCAAAGGGACGGGTTGCAATTAGCGCAGAGCGGACCTGTCACCGTGAGTCGCGAGACCCGCGCCTTATATAGACGCCGGGGCCGAGGATAGCCGCACAGATGTCGTCGGTGGTAGCGGTACTGGTGGCGGCGGCGGCGTGGGCGCTGGTCGGCGCGATGCCGCCCGGCGTCGAGCCCGAGATGCTGGAGCTGGCGGCGGCGCTGCGGCAGAGCTGCGTCGACGAGTCCGGCGTGGACGCGGCGCTGCTCGGCGCGGTGGACGCGGGCGGCGAACTGCCGCCGGACCCCAAGTTCAAGTGCTACCTCAAGTGCACGATGGAGTCCGCGGGCATGCTGTCGGACGGCGTTGTGGACGTGGAGGCGGTGCTGGCGCTGCTGCCGCCCGCGTTCGCCGCGCAGATGGACGGGTTCCTGCGCTCGTGCGGCACCCGCCCCGGCGCCGACCTCTGCGACGTCGCCTTCAACACCCAGAAGTGCTGGCAAGACGCTAATAAGGCTGCCTACTTTATCATTTAGACCGGCCTTCCGTGGCCCTTTTATTATTAATCACTCTGTCAACGTATAGGCACGTATAGGTTCGTATTGGGGCCGCATCCTGTAGGCATCCTAATGTCAGAGAGTTTGAAAGTAACAACAACACAAACAGGTAGCGGACGTAACCAGTGTTATTGAAATAGTAAGTAAGTAGATAGTTTTGTATTCAGACATTGATTGACAGATTTTGCAATTAATTAATAATTATAAGAATTATTACATAAATAAATACAATGAAGTATAGCGTTTTTGTCGTATTATTATGTGGGTGTAACATCGAGATCATTTTCGGGCCTACACGACACGACTGTTACTAGCGTCAAGTTATGGATAATACACAAGTAAACGTACGTTTCACAAAGTTATTGATTGGTTTAAATTGTACATGTTCTGCTAGGGCTAGCTGTCAGGGCTAGCATGCCAACCACGACAAAGCGTTTAAACGAGAAATACGTCATGCGCAATCTTTCTGGCATACGTTAAATAATAAAGATGGTGGCACATCTCGATTTTTATCGTTATCTCGGGGGTGGCATGCGAGGCCTACAGCTTTAGTTTTAGAAAGCACAAGCGTTAACCCGTGACTTCGTCCGCACAAATTGTATACCAGATTTTAAGTCAGATCATAAGCTATCAAACAAAAAAGTTTCATCAAAATCGGTTCAGTAGTTTTTGCGTGATATTCGTTCAAACAAACAAACAAACACCAAAATAAACACACAAACAAACAGACAGACAAAAAATCAAAAAATTGGTGAAATGGAATCAGGGACACCTAAAAACCATATCGTAACTTTTTTTTTGTTAATATATTCAATGTACAGACAAACTTCCTGTTACAGTTTTATAATAGTATAGATAGATTTAAGGCTACCTTAGAGTATACCTTTCAACAAAAGGAATAGTTTCACCGCTTCATCACATAGTGATAGTTAGTATTGTTTGGCTTCAGTTACAGAATGGTTATTCATCATCATCATCTTCCTATCCTACCCCTCACCGCATTACTTGGAGTCAGCGCAACATATCGTTTTCCTTCATTCATCTCTTTTAACCTTTATTTCAGCGTTCATGCTTGTTGTGCTTGTTATGTCTCGAACAAGTTGTCTAAGCAATTTTAAATGTTTTGAAGTCTGGAATGTAACTAATGTAAACCAAGTGTAAGCCCAGTTATATACCTTTATATTGACATAGAGTAAATTTTTTTATTTTATGTGTGATATTGGTAGTGGTAGGTACTTTTGGTAGTATTTACATAATAACCAAATGCGTGAAAAAATCTCAGCACGCATAATCAAAACCTGCACTTAACAACTAATATTAATATAGGCACTAAAGTGTCAAGTAATTGTGTTATCATATCAAGGAGCTGAAAATGATAAACTTTTGTGACAACAAAGTGGTAGATAACATAAATTACCTAGTTGGATACTGTCTGTAACATTATCCGCCTCACTTGCACACATTGTCTGCTCTGGGAGGGCAAGCGCAAGCAGCACACACAAAATATACCTATTCTTGATTCAAATAAAATTAACATCAAATAATATAGGATTTTATTTTATTTTTTATAATATAGGACATACCAAACTATTTTTTGTGGTATTATTTCATTAATAAAGTTATTGATAAGTTTGGTTTGACTAATTTGAAGGCAATCTTATTGGAATTGGACATAACATAATAACATACAATCATAGTACAAACAAATACAGTTCTTACGAGTGTGAAGGTGAGAGCCTTCTCCAAACCAATCATTTAAACTCTAACGAGTCACATACCGTCTTCAAAATATTAATTTAACATCACTTTATACACATATTTTTGTCACTTAAGACGAAATGCAGTCAACGTTTAGTCCATTCAAAACATTCCCCTATTTCCTCACTGGGTAATGACACTAAGAGTGGATGGATGGCGTGGATTTCGCGCGTCGCGTTTTTGCCTGTCACGAGGCTCCATAATCCTCACTCTCTTCTTGTTCTTGACCAAAAACAATCCCTGAGATTGGGATAGATTCTCCCATAAACACTTGACACTGGCGGAAATGCAGTGCTAACGCAAAAGCAAGAATCCATTACTTATAAATAAAAGAAAAGACTAAATATTTTTTTACCATACTATATTTCATGGAAAATTTATGAAAAAGCAGATGTTTCGAACACCATAAAACCACCCTGGGAGTTGCACCCAAACATTGAACCAAACAATTTTGTTGCATCGATCATCAGCTGACAAACAGAAGGGACACCGGCGCACTACTACAAACTTTCTACATAACAAATGAACCGTGAGTGATTACGAACCAGGGTTCCAAATTATCAAGATAATTATTTTCTTTGATAATTATTATAAGTATCCAAGCTGATTCTTAGTTTAGAGTATAATTTCTAACTCTAAGTTGTAAAATTGCTATTTTTGCTTTAATGCACTCGTATTCAGACCAACCAGCACCTACTCTTCATCATTTTCGTTTCGTATCACAATGAATAACAAAACAGAAAAACTATCTCGTGTTTGTAAGTTTTTTTTTTCGCAAATCGTGATTGGATACACATGGCGCGACATTGCTAGCACAAGGTTTTTCTTTTTCCGATTAATTTTATAATTATCAACGTATAATTATCGTGATAATTATCACTTCATACCCTGTTACGAACCAGCACTGATATGATAAGTTAAATTAAATTAAAAAGTATTTATTTGTCTCTTAACACTGCATCTAAACCGCACGAGAGATTAATGTCATCATTATTTGACAAATAATGGGTGATTATTGTTACTGTTTCGAAATTTTCAGGGGTGAACTGAATAACTTTTACTAAGGAAGTAAACCTGATTTTGTAGAACAAAACTCAACTGTCTCATAAATTTAAGTTGAGTAGATTGCAGTTTAGTATGGAACACCTGTAATTTTTTCATGATTTTTCAGGTTTACTCCCATAGCAAAAGCTGTTCAGTTTGCTGGTCTGAACCACCCCTGAAAAATCAACCAGTATATTCAGTTAGTTTCAAGTTCACTGTCCAGTCGCACACAAATGTCAAGTCAACTGGTAGACGGCACATAATATTCAGTAATTACGGTTGACCTATTTCGGTTTCGTAGTAAAGAGAGAGCAGCAATCTCACACTAGCATTTATACGATGGGACAAATGGGAATAAACTGAACAAGTTTTACTATGGGACCAACTATGAAATCGGGACAAAAAATTCAGCTGTTTCATACATTCTGGCCTGCTATTGCAGGGAAAAGCACCCAAAGTAGGGTCCATATCTCAAACATTGAAGAAAACTAATCATACTAACAACCTAAAAAGTGAAAATACTAACAGTAGGTACTAAGAGCATCTGAAATGTAGAATCCACATTCCACAGTCATGACATGGAATGTAAATAAAGGCTTTTATATTTTTATTTTATTTATTATTGCAGGTAAAAATTTTGGGAAGACGAATGTCTGGTAGAAGGACTTTCTGGCTTAAAAACCAGTGTGAATGGTTTGATATGAACACCACCTCACTACTCAGGGCTGCTCACTCACTCTCCAGGGTTCGAATAGCCCTTATGATAACCAACCTCCGCTAGGAGATGGCACCACAACAACAAGAAGAAGCTATTGACATTTTCTGTGGAACAGCTGATTTTTTTCCGATTTTGATGTTGGCTCCGTAATGAATGTTCAATCAATCAATAAACTTTATTTTACACCAAAAAAAACATAGAAACATAGTAGGTATACTCTATCCATCAAACTGAACAACTTTTAATATGGGATCAAACCTCTCAACCCTTATTATTACATGGGATGGGTTACAATGAACACTGAACAACAATGAATCCCGCAAAACCAATTGCTCGGTTTGTCTGTGCTGTCGGAGCTACGCTGGCGCTGCAATCACGCTCAAGCATTATTTCCTTCTTAATTTGTCCGTATAAGTACAGCTAATCTTGCAATACAATAATTATTTTGCCCATCATTATACATTTTTAAACATTTTTGGTATTTTCTTAGTTCTTAGGTAACGCTGTCGAATAGGAATGTCTTGCACCTTTACACCCTGGAGTATTGAGACTGCAAAGCTGTCAGTTTCAGAATGGAGTAATCTTAGAACAGGCGCCGGAACAAGCAGTAGAATAGATATTCGCTAGTATTTACATAACGCAGTGCCAGTGGCGTAACTTTACAGCGCTGGCTGGCGCGGGCGCGGGGCTGCGCTCGCCGCGCCGCGGAGAGGTTAGCCGCGCGCCACACTCACCTTCACGGAGTCCAGCGGGTACATGATGCAGTGCTCCATCACGCCAGCGATGGCCCCGGCGGTCATGTGTGTGACGGAGTTGTGGGTCGGGAGGGTTTCATAGTCCTCAAAGTTCATAATACTCACTCAATACTGATATTTAACACAAATAAAACACTGATTTAGGTCAAATATATGAGTTCCGCATGTATTCTACCGAATTAAGAGTATCATTTTTGCTACACTATTTTCGTCATAAGTCATCTGAAATTTAGAGCTATCAAAATTGATTCCACAAACGCGACAAGCACGCGCGGCGGTGTGCAATTTTATGTCACAGATAAGAAATCTAACATTAAGGGCTGCCACCTCAAAAAATCGATTGGGCGCTAAAACGGTGAAAAAACCACTAGATTCCATTTTCACGGCTCAAAAAAGCGCTATATTCGGCGCTAAATTCTTATCACATAAATACTAAATAGTCTTATTAGCCTTCCGGAAACCATTTTTTAGTCAATTTAAGTCAGTCAATTCCGTAAGTCACTTTTAAAATTTAGATAACACTTTGAATAAGCGTTCGTATTTGAATCTCTCGTACACTGTACACTCTATGAACATATTATGATCACAATACGCTATCAATATTTATCATATTTCAATCAAAAAGCACAAAATTATAGCATATTCAAACACAAATAATGTTTTTTTCTTTTTCTTTTTTTTTATCTAATTTTATTTATGGACTTTTGTATCTATTGTACATGTTAGTCCCATCGTACCCTTTTATTCTTGTGTACATAAATATATAAAACTTACAACTATTTATTGAGACACTGATGAGTTAACAAAGGTGAACAGGCTCCTTGCAGCCTCCGACTCCGGTGATGCCAAAATTGAGTGGAACGTTCCTACATTGAGCCTGCTCGACTCTAGTTTTCCCATCAGTGCCTCCCGAGCTTGCTCGTACCGGACACATTCCACCAACAAGTGGTACACATCCTCAACTACTCCGCAAGTCTCACAGTTTTTTTTTTTTTAACGGGCATAGGCCCACCACACATTCCCACCGCTGTAACTCCTGTAAGCCAGGATCAACAGCGGCGACCATTCACAACACTGGACAATGAAGTCCAGCGAGCCCGGGGGATGACTCTAATCTGTCTTGGAACCCGCAATGAATTAATCAAAGAAGATAGGAGGAGTAGGAAAACGAAATATCCGACTTCCCTCCATTGCAAACGGGAGACAGCAATAAGAAGGAAAAAAAAAAAACATGGCTATTAGAGAGCCAATTCAAGAGATCATTTATGGCAGTGTTGAAGACACGACCGCAAAAGCACCAAAAATACAAAATAAAGCAATAAAACAATAGGAACCTAACATTGTACTGAAACTATGACCTATTTTGCTTCCAGTAATAAGTATGGCAAAAACATCTGAACGCACGGAAGTTATCCCTAGTCGCAACAAGATCCATGTAGTAAGGGACACCAGAAAACGATTTTATTGAGTCAAGCATGGTCTGGCGCTCGGCGTACCAGAGCTCACACTCCCAAAGAATATGATGAGCGGTCTGTTCGAACTCGTTACTGTCAACAGAACATTCACATAAAGGTGACGCAACCAATTTAAAATAAAATAGCTTTCCCTTAAAGTTACCATGTCCAGTAAGAAATTGGGCTACGCAGTGATCTACCTCTAGCCACGCTTTGTCTAGACGATCGCGAACAGATGGAAAAAATTGGTATAGATGTCGACCCTTTGTAGACCCTTGCCACCGTAGTTCCCAGTCTAATAAAAGTTCATCAAAGATGTTGCAATCAAAGTTAAATAATTTACTAATTCTATTTCGGTCGCGAGGTTTTAAGAAGTTATGACTAACTTTTCTTGAACGAAAGTAATTGGCCGCGCGGCGTTGTATTTCCAAGTCTACGGGAACCACCCCCGCTAGAACGGGGAGTGCTTCGGTGCTGACCGTTCTATACGCTTTACACAGGAAAATCAAGGCTAAACGTTGACTTTGAAGTAACTTACGGCGCGCAGCGCCAATAGCCGACCTATCTGCCCAAACGGGGGCTCCATAACACATGCACCCGAGGTATGTTGCGGAATATATTATTTTAAGTGTTTTGTAACAAAGACCCCATGTCGAGGTGGAAATACGCGCTAAACTCAAAAAAATTACTTTTGGCTTTCTCTCCTATTGTCTTGATATGATTTACGAAGCTAAAATTACGTTCCAAATGAAAGCCTAAATAGGAAACAGAATCTTTACTTTTAATATTAATGCCTTGAAATTTTATTCGTGGTGGTACTTTCAGGTTCCCTTTGAGCAATAGTTGGAATGTTTTATGCGGGGCGAACTGAAGACGATTTCTGTATCCCCAATCTGTTATTTGCTGCAGGCAGTTGCTAGCCAGTCTTTCGATACCTACTCTAGTATTGGAATGTATGAGCAGGAGACCATCATCGGCGTATCCTATTAGCGAGCAGCTTTGAGGGAAAGGAAGTGTCAGAAAATCATCAAAACCTATATTCCATAAATAGGGTCCAAGGACAGAGCCCTGGGGACAGCCCTGTGTTAGCACTTTGGACACTACATGGTGACCAAGCCTCAACTTTGAAACTCCGTTCGTAAAGTAAGAATAAATAAGTGAGTAGATGTTCCGATGACAACCTCTATTTTTGAGCTTTAGGAGAAGCATTGGCCACCATGCGTTGTCAAAGGCACCCGAAATATCAAGAAATATACCGACGATATAGCTATATTCAGAGAGCTCTACCGCCTCTCTCACAAGTAAGCACTCTCACAGTTTGGTGAGTTTGTCTTTTTCATTATTATTATTATTAACACTTTATTGTACACACGGACATAATAATACACAAAGTTGAGAAAACATGTACAAAGGGCGAGCTTATCTCTGAAGAGATTTCTTCCAGCAGACCCGTAGAAGAGACAGTTAACAATTACAAGGCAAACTTATTGTGTACAAACAAACAGTATAAATAAATGTAATATATACCTACAACATACAATATATATTAATATATGTATATAATTATATATATGAATATCACTTAAGATAGAGAAAGGTAGTGCTCTTTCGTTTTCTTTTTAAATACAGCTATAGTCTTGGAGTCGCGAATGTCGGCGGGGAGTGAGTTCCACAACCGAGCAGCATGGATGGTGAAGGAGTAGGAGTAGAAGTCGGTGGAGTGGGATGGGATACTAAGTTGGGTACGGATATGGGATCGGCAAGGTTTGTCAGAAGGGCGGGAGAAGGAGAAACGTTCACGGAGATAGTTAGGATAGGAAGGATTGTGTAGGATGTTGTACAGAAGACAAAGGATGTGAACATTCCTACGATCGCGTACGGGGAGCCATTTCAGCTGGGCCCGAAACTCGGATACATGGTCAAATTTTCGCAGACCGAAAATGAAACGTATGCCCAAGTTCTGTAGTCTTTCCAACTTGTTATTTAACTCCTCGGTGGCATCAAGACAACAGACATCATCATTTCATTTTCATTTCATTAGGTATCCGAACTTGTTCAGTGGCATGTGTCCTTATCGAAGCCTATGCGCTAACACCACATACTTTCTACCTAAATGGGCAACATTAGACCAAGGTATAACGGAAGGCGGACCTTGAATCGACTTGTACCAAATGCCCTTTTCTTTTGATTTTTCATTAAACTGATCAATCCATAACTGGAAACAAATATTTTTGAATTTTGGCAGTATTTCCGAATAATGTGGTACAAAATCTACATGTTTTCCTTCCACTGTAGCTCGCTTAGCCAAAAGGTCTGCTTCCTCATTACCCCTTAGTCCAATGTGTGATGGAACCCATTGCAACATCAGATCCGCTCCGCCGGTAGTGAGATTTGCCATTTTGGCCAAAATAGCGTATGCTATCGATACACCTCTTTTCCCAGAGGCGCATCGAGCAATGTGCTGTAAGGCACTCTTGCTGTCACTACAAATTACGACTTTCCTCACATTCCTGGATTGTATATACGACAGTGCTTCTGATATTGCAATGAGCTCCAATGACATAATAGAAACATTGCTACATTCTAATTTAAACATATTATCAAGTACTGGATTGCCATTAGACGGGTCATAAAAAGCAGCACCAAGACCGCTAGCGCTCTTCGAGCCATCAGTGTATACAATATGCCAGTTAGGAAAATTTTCACGTAGTTCCGACAAAATATTAAACTTCACAGTGTTGATATCAGTTGCCTTTTTTGTGAATTTTACGCAGTCTAATTTCAATCGAATGTACTTGTTGATGTTCAGATTAGTAACCCAAGTTTGTAGTGTGAACATTTCCAAGACTGGAGCCGAGCTAACAGGTTCCTCTATAGTCTCTATATATGATAAAGTCAGCAAAGGCTTCTTCTTATTTGACTAGTAACTGTTAGCGCAGAGAGTGCCAAGTTCCGATAACAAAGTGACTGTTACATTACTCGATCGTGACATAACTTTCAGACAATACTTGATAGCCAGATACTTCCGCCTTATATACAGTGGAACGACACATAACTCGCTCTCCATCACATGGATAGGGGTGCTTCTTATAAAACCACCTATGACTCTTAGTGCCTGGTTTTGCACCTTTTCCAGCTTATATACCACTGATTTGGCAGCATTATCATATAAATAAAAACTATAGTCTATTCTACTTCTTATTACCGAAATATAAATCCTACGCAAATGTTTGGGATGTAATCCCCACTCCTGCTAGGACTTTTAATAAATTTACATATCTTTGAGATTTTTCTGCAGTTTCGTTAATGTGTTTGCTCCAACGTAAGGACTTGTCCAACCGATGACCTCAATATTTATAACATTGTACCTGTTTAAGTGAACGCCCATTTAACCCCTGCTAAAGATACAATATTGAGACTTGGTCGGAGACACTCTTAAACCTAAGTTATCTAATATTATCATAAGACTATCTAAGGCACTTTGAATTTGGTCCCTGCTTTGTAGCAAATCTTTGTTTGCGGTGTATAAAACAAAGTCATCTGCGTACTGACATATGAACACATTATTAATATTTTTACATATTTCTATTATAGCTAGGTTGAAAAGTAATGGGGCTGAGCTGAGCTAAAACACTAGTGGTATTTCTAACAGATATGTTTCTTTTATCATTGTCGTCTTTAATTTTAAGGCATCGCTCACTTAAAAAGTTCCACAAATATCTACATAATATACTTTTGCCTACTTTAAGATTGTCTAAACTTATAATAAGTTTGTCAATCAGTACATTATTATAGGTACTTTCAATGTCTATGAAACATGCAGCTGTTGGAGTCTTTTTTGAAAAACCTATTTGAATTTGTGTTATTAGCCTAACTAAACAGTCCTGACATGATTGCCCTCTTCTAAAACCCGTAGTAGCTTCAGCCAGAATACAGTTTTTTTCGACAAACCATTCCAGTCGTTTTTCCAATATGGTGTGAAACATTTTAGCACAGCAAGACATCAATGATATCGGTCTCAATTTTGTATTATCACCTGCCTTTGGGATTGCAATCACTACAATATCTCTCCATTGTTTTGGGATATCACCTGTATATACAGGGTGAAATCGAAGACATTCGACAAATTTTGGTGGCAAGTTGTACTCCTGATTTAGATCTTATATTACAGGGTTTTCTTGAAATCTAAATTATGAAAAAAAAAATACAATCTAAGCATGCCAAAACATTCAGAAGGTGTTCATAATAAACGCTGTGTATCATAAACATTAAAAAAAAAAAGTTATATATTTTTTTTAAATAATGCCTTAAATAAAAAATTTTCTCAAGCGAACTGTACATTTTACCATCTGAGATTTTACGGGTCAACGTTCATCCCCTCGCAACAGGGGCACCCCCTCACAACTCCAGCGAGCCGAGCCCCACCTCCCACCCACACCCCACCGCACTGCACAGTCGCATGCGCAAACAAAACAAAAACAGTTCCCGCTCGATCGCGATCGAATGAGGTTACCGCTCTGTAATCAATCAGTGCCCGCTTACGAATTGGACTTGAACTTGGATTTCAGTGCAGTGTCATATTAGTTTTAACCTGAATTTGTATAAAAATATCGTATACAAATCGGTAGTGGCCCAGCTGGCCGTCGCGATCTTCTGATCTAACACCCCCTAGACTTTTATTTGTGGAGAGAAATTAAAAGACGTGTGTATGAAACTGAATCGACCACAGAGAGTGAACTGAGAGAAAACATTTTCAGTGCATTTGACTCTAAATCACAAACTTAGAAAATTTAAAGACAACCAGTGTCGCCGGGCTCAATTGTGCATACGAAACGGAGGTGGTCACTTAGAACATCCGTGAAATGTTTAAATTCGCCAAAACTCATCGGGTGTGATCGTAAGAGAATCAAATCGAATGACGCAGATGACGCTAACGCTATTGTTTCAACTACGCCGTGCCGGTATCTGTACAGTCAGGCACAAATTAATACGATTAAATAAATAATTACGATTATTTATTGTAACTGATTTAAATTAATTTGGACTAAATCTATTTTTAAAACTAGCCTTGTCTCTTGTCTCACTATCTTAAATTTTGTCGACTGATTTCAATTTCACCCTGTAGTATGAGGTTGTACTCCAGTATGACTTAGCCCTACACTTATTTTGCGGGTTATTACAGATTTTGTACAAAGGAATACTTTTATCAGTTGCTTCTTGTATATTCTTAATCAGAAAGTTATATTTAGCTTGCACATTTGGTTCCTCTGGTGCATTAAGTAGTTGTTCCTCAATATGACTACTATAAGTTTCTCACTCAGCCAATCTGAAATTGCGTCTTCTAGTAAATCTCAAAGAATCCACATAATTAAATTTAATTTTAATGATGAGATGGTCACTTCCCAAGTTTTCATTCATTATGCCCCATTCACAGTAAACAGCGGTTTTTTGGACATTACCGTTCACTAGTCTGACTCTGGTGTGGCTCCCATCATTAAGTGACATGTAACTATGTTCCAAAGCGGCTTCATGTATCATTCTGCCTCTAGTGTCATTCTTCGATGACCAATTGGAATGATAAGCATTAAAGTCTCCTGTTATCAGACATTTACTAGAAAACGCATTAAAAGTTTTATCCCAATCTGCCTGAGTTGGGTGAACCAAAGGTGGATCGTCCGCAGGACATATACCAGCACAATATTTTGAATTTTACAACAGTTTAGTATTTCAAGAGATAAAAGTTCTATACCAGTATTATTAACATTTATAATTTGACATACCTGCACTTTGATTGATTTGTGGATTATAGCAGCAACTCCTCCATAAGAATCAATTGTCTTTACGATATAGATTATATTCACTTACATGTAAACCAGATTCAGGTGCCAACCAGGACTCAGATATCAGCGCTATATGTACCTTTTCACAAGCAAGCAATAGTTGTAACTCAGTAAGTTTAGGCCTTAAGCTTTGTGCGTTCCACTGCAAATAATGTTGCTTTATTAAAAGCTAAAAAGCCGCTAGATTCTCCGCTAGGCACTTAATTCTGGGATACGGCGCTAAACATACCAAAAAAGCGCTAGATCTAGCGCCGAAAGCGCAGCACTGCTAAAATCAAAGAGAATGTAACTCACTACGTTAAAGAGTCTGGACTTCCATACTAAAAACTATCCAGAATGTATGAAACGTGTGCAAACGTTCAAAGGAATTTAATGGCGTCGGTGCACGTTTCATATAACATTTTTTTGTTAGAGAGTTGCGCGAGCGATATACTTATATTACTCTTTGAGAGAATCTCTAGTAAGTTTTTAGTAGAGATATATCATACCAAGAACATTGCATATAGTATTATCATACATTATACAAAAATGTTGTACAGTGCGACATAAAGGAGTAGAAAATAAATGAGGGCGCCACTCAGGGCGCCACTACTACGTGAGAACATCAAAATCACTCATAACCTGGCAAGACCGACCAGTTTTACAATGTCTAAACCGAGTAAGTTTTCTTTAGGCCGAAGCCAAGTCTTCAGTTTTTCAATGTCTTTATTTTCCACTTGCACTACACAACTCCAATGTAACGTCCATTTCTTAGCCCAGTCATTTTACGGTATGAGCCGGGACTAATTAATAATTGATATTTTTTTCGGTATAATATTTGAAAGGAAAGACTCCATATCATCATATAATCAGATTTAATTTAATTTAAATATACACTTTACATAATTATACACACTTATCTGAATTTTACTATGACGAACAGCAAATATCACTTCTTGCACGGCTTATCACATTGACTCGTTGTAACAGAATGCCGACCCGAATCTCATTTTCCCACTTCAAGACTTTGGCCCTCTACCGGAGAGTGGGAATAACTGTCCCCGTTTCTGATTGGCGCGAGTTCCACCACTTCGAGAAGGCGACCAATAGGAAGGAAATAATAGTGATGCCCGCGAATGAATGAAATAAAAAGTGCTTCATGCGAATCAATGTTAAGGTCTATGTCGATTGGCGCTTGCAATTATAATGTTGCCAGTTAATTTAATCAAATAAACCCACAGTATAGTATAGATGCGCTAACAGCTCGGTCATCCTGTGAAAGCGAGTCCCTTCGCGAATAACTTTACATATAGACACGGTTAGTTCAATAAACGATCCAATATTACTTACATTACACATTATTTTTGTAGCCCTTGTAACTTGTAAAGGGATCAGGAGAAAATATATAATAATATTGCGTGGTATGTAAGCAATACTGGATTAGTCAGTACAGTGACTAAATTTATAGAACAAAATGAATAGAAATAACATAACATAATAAGGAGGTACAATAATTATTAATAAACATAATGCATACAAATTATTAATTAGTTTCTTCATCTGTATTATTATTACATTCGGATTCAGAACTATCAAAATCTCTATCAAAGGCAAGCCAAGGTTTAATTTTGTCGATAGAAATTACGTTCTCGTAACGCAGGCCATCCTTACGAGTGAGAGGCGTGTCTTCAATCAGGAAACGGTCATTGGGTAACACTTTTGAAATGCGGTAAGGACCCTGGAATTTAACGGCCAACTTTTTTGATTTGCCGTCACTGGGTACCTCGCGGTTAACACTAACAAGATCACCGGTGGTATATTTCGGGCTCGGTACACGTTTGGAATCAAAGCGGATTTTATCTTTAGCCTGTTGTTCTACAATCCGCTGACCTACCTCGCTACGAACTTGTTCTAGATTATCGGGAACAGAATCCCTAGTATCGTCGATGACTTCGCTCAACATATTTTCGGTCCTACTGTTAATATTAATACCGAAAAGTAATTCTGATGGACTCTTGCCAGTTGTTTTGTGTACTGTCGTATTGAGACCGATTTGAATGTCTAGGATATGGTCGTCCCATTTCCTATCATTCTTATCACTGGCTTTAGAGGCTAGAGCGCTAAGAATAGTTCTATTGAACCGTTCACATTGTCCGTTGGCTCTAGGAGTTGCCACGGCGTTCAATATGTGTTTTATACCCGTCGTTTTAACGAAGGTGCTAAAACTAGCGCTTGTAAAAGACGAACCCCTGTCAGTTATTAGTCTTGTTGGTGCCCCGAAGTAACTAATGTGCTCCCTAAGAGCTCTAATTGAGGTAAAGCTTTTGGTGTTCCTCACTGGTCTTATGTTAATATATTTTGTAAAGTCATCTACAATCACTAAAATATAACAATTGCCTCTTTTACTGCGTACAAAGGGCCCTAAATGATCAGCATGGATCGTGTGAAATGGAATTTCTGGCTTGGGTATAGGATGCAGTTCACCTTCTAGCTTTCCCGTCTTATATTTGTTGCGAGCACACTCTAAACACGACTTTACATATTTTTTTATGAATTTTCGCATTTTAGGGAACCAGTATACTTGTTGAGAGTTGCTAGAGTTTTATCAAATCCGAAATGTCCTAAATCATCATGATTAATTTTGGCAATTTGCCATCGCACGCCTTTTGGAACGACCCAACGTAGGTCGTTTTCTTCTTTACCAACGATACGATAAATTCGTCCATTTTTAAGCCGGTAGTTTTTTATCACATCTATAACCTGCTCCGATTTTGGGTCGCTAAGAATTCCTTTGATGCGTGATATTTCATCGTCATTGCTTTGGACAGTAGCGATCCAATCGTCGGTTCCCACGTTAAGTACGTCAAGGACATGTGGTTCTGAGATAGGCTCTCCTACTGGGTTCCTACTCAAGGCATCTACGTGTGACATGCTTGCACCGGGTCGGTACTCAATTTCACAATTAAATTCTTGAAACTGGACCCACCAGCGCGCGATTCGTGGGACAAGATCTCTTTTGGATAATGTTGTGCGCAAGGCATTGCAGTCCGTTAGTATTTTAAAGGGTACGCCTAGTAAATAAACCCGAAATCTGTTAAGAGATGAGACTACTGCTAAAGTTTCCAGCTCAAAAGAATGAAGCTTTTGCTCGTCAGGGGTAGTTTTTCTGCTGTAGTAAGACACGGGTCTAAGCAATCCAAAATCCCACCTATTCCCAGTTTACTGGCATCTGTGTGCACTTGGGTTTCTCTTTTAGGATCATAGAGAGCTAGAAGAGGTCTCTGAACCAATGTAGATTTGATTGCTTCAAATGCTGCATTTTGTTCGTGATCCCATTTCCAATCAGAGTTCTTCCTAAGAAGGTCAGTCAGTGGTCTTGCAATTTTTGCAAAGCCCTTGACAAACCTCCTGAAAAAGTTCACGATGGCCTTTAGGCGCTGGGAACTTGGATACTGCCTCGACCTTTCTTTCTCCTGGTTTTATTCCATCGGAGTTTATCTCAAAACCAAGAAGCTCTATACTATCCATGAAAAAATTACATTTTGATAACTTGAGGGTAAGACCTCCCTGTCTGAGTAAAGACAGAACCTCTTTTAACCTTTTCAAACCCTGCTCGAATGTTTGTGCCGGGATGAAAATGTCGTCCATATAGACAAGGGCGTACTTTATTTTACTAAATTTTGTTCATTGTCCTTTGAAACACGGATGGCGCGTTAACAAGGCCAAAAGGCATCCGCGTGTACTCATTTTGGCCATCCGGTGTGACAAAGGCAGTCTTATCCTGCGAGCCCTTCTCTATAGGGATTTGATAATATCCGGATGCAAGGTCTAGAGATACAAAAACCTTGTTGCCTGCAAGCCGATCGAGCTGGTCATCAATCAGGGGTAGCGGGTAATGATCCTCCTTAGTTCGCTTATTCAAAGCTCTAAAATCTACACAAAGACGCTTTTCACCCGTTTTCTTTTTGACCAGTACGATCGGACTTGCATATGGTGAACAGGATTCCCGTACTATCCCCGCATCAATCATTTCTTTTACCATTCCATTTACCAGCGTTCTCTCACTGTATGACAAACGGTATGGTCTGTACACGACCGGTTCAGTATCATTCAATTCTATGACCATCTCACCCGCAGAAGTATAGCCTATATCTTTAAGACCCGACGAGAAACAGTCCTTAAATTCGGAGAGTAGACTTTGCAATTCGAGTTTCTGACTGGTCGTGATTTGACTACCACATTGGACTTTATCATCAAGACAGTCACTATCGACTGATACTGAACAGACGTCATTAACATTTGCCACGGGGACTGCACGAGTCAGTAGGGAGTCCTTTAGGAAAGAAATGGGAGTATCGCATATATTTTGGACTAGTACGCTTCCAGAACCTTTATCTAACTTATATTCACCTGGAAGTAAGTAGTGTTCCTTACAGGTCATACCTCTAATGGTACCATTGACATATATGGCCCCCGTATAGTTAGTTTGGGATTTTACTGAAATCGGTATAAGTTTACCTGGAGCTACTACAACGTCGTTGAGCACTGTTAAGAAAAT
This sequence comes from Agonopterix arenella, assembly GCA_927399405.1. Lineage (NCBI taxonomy): Eukaryota > Metazoa > Arthropoda > Insecta > Lepidoptera > Depressariidae > Agonopterix > Agonopterix arenella. The sequence goes on from OV656711.1 coordinate 79,221, forward strand.
TTTGCGCTTAATGACTTTTTCAAAGATTATCTCTTCAGGAGTCTTCACGATCGTTATATCAGGTCTCTCCGTAAATGAATGACCTAATAGCATTGGATATTTCAAAGCGAGGTCATCTACAATAAGAATTTCTATATTTTCTTTAATGCCCTGCACCGTAATATCAACGTTACATTTACCTAGAGGATGAATACAATTACAACCTATGCCACGTAAAATTGGAAGCTCACTTATTATTGGGGTTAGTTTCAAACGTGTAGCCTCGGATTCTCTAATTAAGGTGCACTGACTGCCCAAATCTACCTGACAAGTTACAGAGTTTCCGTTTACGTCTATTTCTAGAATGTATTTCAGATTTGAATCACATGTTTGATCTAGTAACGCTACCTGCTTCTCAATCACAGCCAGGGTAGTGCAAGGCTCATTTGTCCGCGGATTGGTTTGAGAAATTGTTCGTGATCTACAGTAAAGGTCTAAGTGACCAGTCCTACTACACGAATTACACTTAGCCAAGGGTTTGCTACATTTGAAGCTTTTGTGCCCTTCTTCGTTACAGTTATGACATTTGATCGTCATAATAGTTTTCCTAGTAGCGTCTAATTTCGCTTTGATATTATTGGGTAGTGCTGTCGACCTTCTATCGTAACTATGTTTATCTAAAGTTTCTCTACCAGTCCCCGGCTTTACGGTTTTAAGGTATTTTAGTACGTCCTCAGGTCCGTGAAAGCGAGCTGCCTGTGCTCCTACTCTAACTGCGCGATCTTCAATGCCATGTAATAAACAATCTACAGATTTGCGACCCGTAATACCACAACGGTTCAATAGGTTTATTTTAGTATAATAATATTGTTCTAGTGACTCGCCGTAACGCGCACGCTTGGCCAACATTTCAGTTAGTAGTTCTGCATAGTCCTGTCTACAGGGGAACGACTCAATGAGCTTTCTTTTCCATTCGGTCCAACTGTGAAGCACCGTACTTAGACCTTGGTACCATAACTTAGCGACACCGATCAGCTTTGGGAGAGCAAAGTGGATAGTTTCGCGCTCATCCCAACCATAAATTTCGGCGCATTCCTCAACCTTTGTCAGCCATGTAATTACAGTTTGATCTTTACACATTGGGTCGAATTCTGGGACCACATTATTTAAAGAAAGCTTACTGGTCGATTGCCCCTTTACATTACTTAATATGTCTAAGAACTTATTTAATATACCATTCATAGAATCCGAATGGTTATCATGAAGGTCGTGGCGCGAGGGAAGGTGGCGTCGTTTCCATTTGAATAATCGTTGAGTCGGAGTGTCATATCCTTCGCTAGAAACAATGCTATCCTCGCTACTATGACGACGACGCCGTCTTACCCACACGTCGCGAGCCTCATCACTAGATGAATCGAGTTGGAGCCGACTGGTTTTCCTGACGACGCGACTACGAGAGTCATGCCTGGATCGTCTATGGGTCGTCAACCGCTGCCGCGCCCTCGAGCGCTCATCGTTCATTGCACGTTTGTCATTATTTGTGAACCTCTCTCTACTCCGAGATCGTGTTAACGAGCGCTTGTGGATTTGCCTGCCTCTGGCCAGACTCCCGTCCACTCCCTCGCTCAAAACAAAATTACGACGCTGACTAGAGTGATTACGGACTTGCCTGCCACTGGCCAGACTCCCTTCCGCTCCCTCACTCGGCCGCCGTCCTGGAGTCTGCTGTATATGGTCACCGTTATTGCGATCCACGCTCACCAGCTCACCCTCCTCGAGACTGCGGTCGTCAGCTAGTGGCACTTCCATCATCTGTATTAAAATTGATTCGATTAGTTACGGTTTTAATGGCATTTAATTAAAGACGGCTTATACCTTTTACAAATACACTTTTCGTTAAAATGTTAATTTTAGTTGCAAATTCTAGATGTGCCAAGAATTTGAAACATTTTGAGGCAGGAATAGAATTATTTAAATGAAGGCCCGCAGTCTGCACATTCCAGAGTGTAGCTCTGGCAAAATGAACCCACTGCAAAGATCGTTACAAACCCAGGGAGTGCCCTGGCAATTTTGTAACATCTATGAAGTATTTAAGGAAGGATGAATAAAATGAGGGTACGCAGTCTGCTCATTCCAGAGTGTAGCTCTGGCAAAATGAACCCACTGCAAAGATCGTTATAAATCCAGGGAGTGCCCTGGCAATTTTGTAACATCTATCAAATATTTAAGGAAGGATGAATAAAATGAAGGTACGCAGTCTGCTCATTCCAGAGTGTAGCTCTGGCAAAATGAACCCACTGCAAAGATCGTTACAAACCCAGGGAGTGCCCTGGCAATTTTGTAACATCTATGAAATATTTAAGGAAGGATGAATAAACTGAAGGTACGCAGTCTGCTCATTCCAGAGTGTAGCTCTGGCAAAATGAACAAACTTCAAAGATCATTCCTAATCCAGGGAGTGCCCTGGCAATTAGCAAAATCTCGTACCGGTTAGGGATCTCCTAATACATACTCCAGGGGCGGTTTGTGAATTAAAACAATTACAAAGCTCAAAATATACACAGCAAAGTAAATAGGAGGTATGCATCATTAAAATTCTGAACACTGTACTTACGTGTTTTTTTTTTATCTTGGGTTAGTTCAGTCAGCTATGGAGTTTTCCTTCCATTACGTTATTAACTTTTACATTATGAATAAGATTAAGCAAAACAGAAAAAAAATTAATTACGAAGGAGCTGGGTCTAACGGATATAATTTGAATTTCTGTATCCGCGATTCCACTTCTGAGATGAAAGGAAAGACTCCATATCATCATATAATCAGATTTAATTTAATTTAAATATACACTTTACATAATTATACACACTTATCTGAATTTTACTATGACGAACAGCAAATATCACTTCTTGCACGGCTTATCACATTGACTCGTTGTAACAGAATGCCGACCCGAATCTCATTTTCCCACTTCAAGACTTTGGCCCTCTACCGGAGAGTGGGAATAACTGTCCCCGTTTCTGATTGGCGCGAGTTCCACCACTTCGAGAAGGCGACCAATAGGAAGGAAATAATAGTGATGCCCGCGAATGAATGAAATAAATAGTGCTTCATGCGAATCAATGTTAAGGTCTATGTCGATTGGCGCTTGCAATTATAATGTTGCCAGTTAATTTAATCAAATAAACCCACAGTATAGTATAGATGCGCTAACATATTGAAGAGCCAATTTAAGCCCAGAAATGTGCGAAAATAAAAAAAAAATCACGTCAGCAACAGTTCCAATTTTAAAATTTTGCTAAAATCTCGTTCTAACAAACCTGATGGAATTTTTTTTTCACATATTTAAGGCTTTACCATTATTACATACTTCAAACATGGTGTACATATTTTTGGCTACTTAGAAGGTTTTGAAAAATCCATTCGTATTTTCTACTAAATACCTATTTTTTTTATTTCAATGCCTATTTTATTGCTAAAAAATTATTTATATTGTTAAATCTATGTCAAATGAGTGCATTGTTCGTATATTCAAAACGGATACACAGCCCATATACAGCCACGTCCGATACTCGATTCGTTGTTGACGGACAATAACACCGAAATTGCTAAATAATAAACCAACAACAATAAGAAAGAGTTTGTAGTTGTTTGTACCATGTATTTTACTATTAATATTAATTAATATATTTGCTTTATACCTTACGAGCGTTAACCCGCGACTTCGTCCGCACAAATTATATACCAGATTTTAAGTCAGATCATAAGCTATCAAACAAAAAAAGTTTCATCAAAATCGGTTCAGTAGTTTTTGCGTGATACTCGTTCAAACAAACAAACAAACACACAAACAAACAGACAGACAAAAATCCAAAAATTGGTGAAATGGAATCTGGGACACCTAAAAACCATATCGTAACTTTTTTTTGTTAATATCTTCAATGTACAGACAAACTTCCTGTTACAGTTTTATAATAGTACTAGCTTTTGCCCGCGACTTCGTCTGCGTAGACATGCAATTTTGTCTAATGTCTCGTCTAAGGTCATGATCTGAACCAAGTCTAGGAATCCTGGCATGTAACATTAGAATGGCGATTAAGAAATGGGCTGATAAAAGACACAGGCTAGAATGCTCTGGCCTCTCGGGTCTGCAACACTGCAGGAAATTCATCAGCAATCTTCTTATTATCGTGTGGACAAAGCCCTGGTGTCAGAGTATAACAGCAATATAACACCACGAATCCCACAGTTCATACTGAACAACAGCAGGAGCAAAGCTCGTGCCATCGTCGGAGCCCTCACCGGGTACTACGCAACAGGCACGATAAAGCTCACTCTAGATCCCGGTTGCCGAGCGTGTGGAGAGGAGGAGGAAACCATGGAACATTTGTACTTTGTGACTGCGATGTCTTAGTCTCCCAGTACCTATACAATCAAATCTGTAAAACCGAATTTCTGAGACGTGTTGATGATAGAACCACAAACATAATATTAATATTAGTGAGATATCTGGTAGGATGGTAGGATTAAAATTAGAAAAAAGCCAAAATAAAACATCCTGCGCTAATATTAGATCTGATATGATCTCAGGATATTATTATGGTTGAAGGTCGGGCCCTTAACATATCAAGCCTAACTGCTTCTGTCTAATCCGGTGAAAAATGGATATAGTCGTTGAATGTATTTAAAAAAAAAATAAAAAAAACATTCTCGACCAAGAATCGAACCTCCACCTCATGCACGAAAATCTAACCATATACCAAATATACTACACAGCTGTTGTCAAAACTGTTGGTGGGTAAACGTATGTGACTCCTGAGAGATGGTTATTCATTACAGGTTTCTTACCCTGAACGCTATTGCCTTCCTCATTTTCCAAGTTTTTCAAGGATGAAGAAAATAATATGTAGGGTTCAATACAAAAGATACCATTGGGTCGAAGTGTTGCTGGCTTGCCATTTCCCATAATAAAATAAGAAAGTCATGAACTTAAGCTAAATCAAAATCAGAAAGTACCCCAAGTAATTCTGTAGGTATCAGATTTAAAAGTCATTCACTGGATCCATCACTTTAATTTTTCTACTGTTCGTCGTTTATTAGTTTTTTATTTATGTCGAGCAGCATAATAATCATCTTACGACCCACTGCGGGTCACAGACCTCCACGCACGTATAAACGTTAGAGGATACTCTACCACGCGGGCTACTGTAAAATGGTGAAGGCAAGAGCTAAAACGATAATATTCTAGGAAGCTAATGGTCAATTTGCTAAAAAAGATTTTCAATTATGTAAGTAGCTACATTACCGACCTGTGGTGTTATATTATAAGGACCTTTTAGATACGTAGGTATCTTTTTATACGTTGTGGTAGAATGATGTTCTATAGTTAAGTTGCACAAGCCCTCAAAAAATCATAATTGAGACCGAAAATCAAACAAAACAAAAATTTGGCAAGAATTACTGCAACAAAATTCGTCCTTTCTGTAAAATAAGGTTATCATTCCGTAGCGTTGGCTCAGATTGGACTCAAACAATCAATATACTTACAACGATGTATTACAACGATAATATAATCAACTAAATTTGTAAGCTCCTGCTGTAGCTAGGTTTTTGAATTAATAATTGTAGCACACTTGCTTTAAAAAAACTCCCAACGCCATCTATTAAGATGAAAACAATACTACGATTAAATTTTTGAACACTTGATTTTTAATATTTGACGAACCGGTTGGTGTAATGGTTACCTCGCCGGACTGCCAAACCAGGGTCCTGGGTTCGAAACCCGGTTCGGTCATGGATGTTATAAATGTTTGTGCCGTTGTTGTATGGTTTCTGATGTGTATAGGGTTTGCATGTGTGTGTGTGGCTGCGCCCTCCACGGTATCCTTACATCGAATAAAACAGTGTGTCTATAGCAGCCGCTTGTTTCACTCGCTCCTCGCTCCCGTGTCGGATATTTACCAGTGGCGACGAACGATACCCGCGTTTAGAAATTATTAAAAGTAGTGCAAATGGCCGGGACACAGTTTGGAATTTTATCCGCGTTTGATCACAGTTTGCAAAACTGGCAAACGTATAAATGTCATTTTGAACAATGGTGCATCGCAAACGGAGTCAATGACAAGGAAGATCCGACGGAAACAAAGAGGCGAGCGATACTTTTGAGCGCACTCAATGAGGGTACTTTTAAATTAGCGGCAGACTTGGCTTTGCCGAAGCAGATCCAGGATGTACCCTATAAGGATATACTTTCATTGCTCGACCAGCATTTCACCCCAAAAAGAGTAGGGTTTGGCGAAAGGCATAATTTTTATGCAGCGACCCAACAGGCGGGGGAATCGCACAGCCAATGGGCGGCAAGGTTGAGAGGTCTAACAACTCACTGCAGCTTCCTGAACGTGGAGGAAGCACTGCGGGACCGCTTCATAATGGGAATGCTACCGGGGCTCGAAAAGGAGAAATTATATGGGCAGAATTTCTCAGAGCTCACGTTAGCCAAGGCTGTGGAGCTGGCCGAAAGCTTACGCTGTGCTCGCATGAGCGTGGCTGCAGGCGCGGGCGCACCCGGTGCCGCCGCCGCCGCCGGAGATCCGCTATTCAAGATATCGCCGAGCGGTAAGACCGCCGCCGCCGGCGGTAAAGTGAAATGCGCCGTGTGTGGTTATACAAACCATAAAAGTGCGGAGTGTCGGTATAAAAATTATACGTGTAAAAAGTGCAATGTGAAAGGGCATTTGCGTAGGGTGTGCACTAAAGTGAATTATTTGGAAACTGGTGCTGCAGGTGAGGGCATGGATGACGATGGTAAGTTATTTAATATACGTTCAGTAGGAGGAGCCCCAATGGTAGAAATTGTACAGATTAACGGGTTGAATTTAAAATTTGAAATCGATAGTGGTTCCGCGGTAACTGTAATATCAGAGAGAATGTATGAAACTCATTTCAAAGACGTGTCATTGTCACCCTCTAATAAACGGTTAATAGGTTATAACGGGACCAGCATCAGCTGTGCGGGCGTGGCCCGGCTGGCCGTCACATTCGCAGACCGCACTCACGCGCTGGACGTGTATGTTGTGCGTGACGGCGGCCCACCACTTCTAGGCAGAGATTTTATTTCCATTTTTGAATTAGAATTGACATCTGTTAACTACTTCGAACAGTCAGAAACCTTTTTAATGCAGTTACAAAGTAAATACAAAGATTTATTTTCAGACAAACTAGGGTTATTTAACAGATATCAAGTACAGTTGTCATTAAAAGATAATGTTAAGCCAGTGTTTTGTAAAGCGCGCCCTATCGCTTTTGCATTGAGAGAAAAAGTTGATAAGGAAATAGATAGACTGGTCAGTCTAGGCGTAATAGAACCGGTAGAATTTTCAGAATATGCGTCACCTATTGTTCCGGTTCTGAAGCGCAATGGCTCTGTTAGGCTTTGCGCAGACTACTCGGTCAGTATCAACAAACAGCTGATTGTTGAACAATACCCTTTACCCACTATTAAAGAGTTGTTTTCAAAATTGCATGGAGGCCAACAATTTACAAAGTTAGATCTATCAATGGCCTATAACCAGTTTATGTTAGACAATGAATCACAAAAGATTACTTGCATAAACACGCATCGAGGGTTATACAAGTATACTAGGTTAGTGTTTGGGCTGGCTAGCGCGCCGGCGATATTCCAGCGCGCCATGGAGCATGTGCTATCAGGCATGGACGGCGTGCTGTGCCTGCTGGACGACGTGCTAGTCACAGGCAAGGACACTAGGGAACACCTGGACCGTTTGACCGCCGTACTTCAAAGATTACAGGATGCAGGTCTCACATTACAAAACGAGAAGTGTGAGTTCTTTAAGGATGAAATTAGCTATTTAGGCTATATTATAAATAAAAGTGGATTAAAAAAGTGCCCCGAAAAAGTTAAAGCGATGATAGAAGCACCGATTCCTACTAGCGTCAGTCAGCTCCAGTCATTTTTGGGGTTAGTAAATTATTACAGATGTTTTGTGGCTAACGCGTCGAGTATTTTGAGCCCACTGTACGATTTATTAAAAAAAGGTATAAAGTGGAACTGGACTACCGAACATGGGAACGCATTTGACACGATAAAAAAGTGTTTAATTTCAGATCAGGTTTTGGCACATTTTAACCAAAAGGCTAAATTAATATTAACTGTAGATGCCTCGCCAAATGGACTAGGAGCGATCCTGTCGCAAGTCGATACGGACGGTAGTGAGAGGCCTATTTCATTTGCATCGCGAACACTAAACGCAGCTGAAAAACGATATTCACAGATTCAGAAGGAGGCAACAGCCATAATCTTTGGAGTCCGGCGGTTCCACCAGTACCTATACGGTAGATCTGATCCCTTCATTTTGAGGACAGACCATAAGCCCCTAATATCGATTTTTGGTCCACACCGCGGTATTCCCGAAGTGTCCGCAAACAGGTTACAGAGATACGCAATGTTTTTAGCCGGATATAATTACAATATTGAGTATGTAAAAAGCGCTGATAACACCGCGGACTACCTGTCCCGCGCCAGCCTGCCTCAGGGCGGGGAGGAGGCGCGTGCGGGGGGCACGCCTCGCGGCTCCGTGGCGGCCGGCGCAGGCGCAGCGGGCGAGGAGATTGATCGTGCAACATATGTATGTTTTGTCGTAGAGGGAAGCTTACCTATCACGTTACCCATACTAACGGAAGAAACTCGAAAGGATTTTATTCTAAATGAGGTAATTGGGTATATTATAAAAGGTTGGCCCAAAAAAATAGATAATGTGAACATAAAACCGTATCACCTATGCAAAACACAGCTTTCTTACGAAAATGGTTGCGTAATGCGTGGCCATAAGGTCGTTATTCCACAGACGTTACAAAAAAAAGTGGTAACAGAGTTACATTCGTCACATTTAGGAATCGTAAAAACGAAAGCCGAAGCTAGGTCACGGTTTTGGTTTCCGGGGGTAGATAAGGCCATCGAACACATGATAGGGGGTTGCGACGTGTGCATCCAACTGCGGGGCTCACCCCCCCGTATGCCACCGGCCAATTGGAGGCCAACGCCATACAAATTCTATAGGCTTCACATCGACTATCTCGGCCCAGTAAATGGCCGTGTGTATTTAGTGGTCGTTGACGCACACAGTAAATGGGTTGAAACTTATGAAATGAATAGTGGCACTACGTCAACGGCAGTGATCGAAAAGATGTACGATTTTATGTCTAGGTTTGGGTTGCCACATACAATAGTGAGTGACAATGGCACGGCTTTTTGTTCGCAGGAGTTTACGCATTTTTGTGAAATAAATGGAATAACGCATATGACGTCACCGGCCTATCACCCGGCCAGTAATGGGCAAGCAGAGAGCTTTGTGAAGGTGGTTAAAAAAGGTATTAAGTCCAGTATAATGTCGAGTCGTACTGTAAAAGAGAGTAAACTGAAACTATTGAAGTATCTGTTCGACTATCGCAACTCAATCAATTCTACCACGGGGTTCTCACCCGCACAAATTGTTTACGGCCATAAATTACGATCACGTCTTGATTTATTAAATCCAAAGGAATCCCTGCCCTCGTCAACGGCACGAGTTTCTAAAAATGGTGAACAAAAGTGTTTGCAGAATAACAAACGTAGAGAATTTAAGAAAGGAGATGTTGTTCATTATAAAAAATTTCAAAGTAAAAACAATTATAACTGGTGTAAGGGGATAATAGAAAGGAGATTAGGAAAAGTTGTATATTTAGTAAAAGACTGCATTACTTTAACATTTATTAGGAAACATATAAATCAAATTATTACTTGCAAAGGCACTAGTGACGATCAAAACCACATGGTAGATCAGAATAAGGAGAGAAATAACTACTCACCACGAAAAACTCCTCTACCGCTATCGCCGCCATCGCCGCCGCCGTCGTCGCCGCCGTCTTCGCTGTCACCGCCGTCACCGCCGCCGTCGTCGCCGTCACCGCCGCCGTCGTCGCCGTCACCGCCGCCGTCTTCACCGTCACCGCCGTCTCCAAACGCACCGCCAGCATCGACCCCAAAGTCACAGGAGGGTGAGAATGCAAAGAATATGCAGAGAACCTCTGCAGAGCACGACGTGCTACCGTCGACGAGCCGGCCAATACATTGCCCGCCGGACGGGAAAGATGTCGGAGAGGAAAGGACACAGGCAGAGTCGGAAGATGAATTCCATGAAGCAGAGTCAGGGACTGAGGAAAGGGGGAAAACCGATGTCTCTCTTGTGGTCACTAGACAGTCCTTGCGGAAACGTCCTTTGCCTAACTTTAAAAAGTTTTATTAGCGATTATGTATAGATTTAGTTGCATAAATAGGGGTAGGAAATGATGTGTATAGGGTTTGCATGTGTGTGTGTGGCTGCGCCCTCCACGGTATCCTTACATCGAATAAAACAGTGTGTCTATAGCAGCCGCTTGTTTCACTCGCTCCTCGCTCCCGTGTCGGATATTTACCAGTTTCTATAATAAAAAGCCTATAGTGCTTGCTTGGAATCATAACAATGTTCCTGTAAGCGTTATTTATTTATTTAATTATTTTTCTAATTCAGCCGGTAAGTAACTATACAATCAAATCTGTAAGACCGAATATCTGAGATGTCTTGAGCGTGAATTGAGTATGGTACTTGCTTCAAAAAAACACGCAACGCCATCTATTAAGATGAAAACAATACTACGATAAAATTACGAACACTAACTTTAGAAAAGGTTAAAAGAAAGAGGATTTTTAGTATTTGCCGACCCGGTTGGTGTAATAGTTACCACGCCAGACTGCCAAACCAGAGTTCTGGGTTCGAGTCCCGGTTCGGTCTTGGATGTTATATGTTTATGCCGTTGTTGTATGGTTTCCACAATAAAAAGCCTATAATGCTTGCTTGCGATAATTAAAATAATGTTTGTGCCTGTGAGCGTTATTTATTTATTTGTTTAATTATTTTTCTCGTGTTCTCCGCTGGAGAATACGCTTGCCCGGTGTGGGGCCGATCTGCCCACGCCAAGCTGGTGGATACCGGCACTAAACAAGACTCCAGTACAGTTGCTTTACCCACTGACTGGCATAGCGCCCCCAGATGTAAGTAGGGCTGTGGCAGGTTCCTCAGAGAGAGCCCAAATGGTGGACGACACACGAGTTAAAGTTATTAAAAATGTCATCAATTATCAGGAATTTACAAACATTGTTCTGTTAAAAAAACTTGCCCGACTGAAGCGCGTACTGACACGCGGCCTGTTTAACGGTCCATACATAGCACAACCGTGCAAACCAAAAACTGCGCAGTCCAACCTTCAGCATGTCAACGATTGTTCGAGCCACGCTTGTAGAACTGGACGGGCTACCGTCTTGCCGTCCATGCGCGCGCGCATGAAGGTGCGTGTAGACGGAGCATAAGCCCATCCGTCCAGTAGTCACATGCATGGCTTTATTCCTGCGCCGCAAAGGCTGCCAAGCCGACGCAGCTTTATGAAGTGTGTCGACCCCCTAAATACTGGCCCAGCGCAAGCAAGGTGTACTCTATGGCGACAAAAAGTGTCCCTCCCAACTCCATTTGTGTCGCCGTCTGAGAGCCTCACGGCTAGACATGACTTGCCTTGGGCGACCTGGAAGTCTTTAAACCGACTTCGAACCCAGGTCGGTCGCAGTAAGGACAACATGGTCAGGTGGGGATACTCGGATGCGTAAAATGTGACTTGCTTGTGTGAACTCCACAAACGATGGCCCATCTCACATCGTGCCCTGCGTGCCCTAACATCTGCGCGTAGGAGGAGCTCATGACTGCTAGCGACGGTGCAGTATCGGTTGCCCGATTCTGGCAAGCTACTATTTAGCGACTTTGTTCAGAATTTGAAGTCGACACGATAAGAAGAAGATTATTTTTCCAATTCGCCCAGTACCTATACAATCAAATCTGTAAAACCGAATTTCTGAGACGTGTTGATGATAGAACCACAAACATAATATTAATATTAGTGAGATATCTGGTAGGATGGTAGGATTAAAATTAGAAAAAAGCCAAAATAAAACATCCTGCGCTAATATTAGATCTGATATGATCTCAGGATATTATTATGATTGAAGGTCGGGCCCTTAACATATCAAGCCTAACTGCTTCTGTCTAATCGGGTGAAAAATGGATATAGTCGTTGAATGTATTTAAAAAAAAATAAAAAAAACATTCTCGACCAAGAATCGAACCTCCACCTCATGCACGAAAATCTAACCATATACCAAATATACTACACAGCTGTTGTCAAAACTGTTGAAAAAAGCAAATACTATTTTTATCACTGCAATCTACACAAATGCATCTGTCAGCGTCAAATTGGCGCTAGTGAGCATAGAATTAAAACGTGGTACATGTTTCAGCATGATAAAACATTGTAATTTATCCCACAGGAACCCATTGCTAGGATAAAAAGTATCCTATATCTTAATCCAGAACACATTCTATCTGCGTGCCAAATTTCATCAAAATCCATTCAGCCGTTTATGCGTGATTGCGCCACAAACATACAACATTACAACTTTACAAACATCGTCACAAACTTTCACATTTATAATATTAGTGAGATTATTAGTTCTTCTTCGTGATGGCATTTTTCATTATTGAAAACAATCAAGTGTACTGGCAGATACAAAATTATTTTTTAAGTATGATTATCACTGAACGGAACGCGTCGGGGCGCATTATATATATATTACTTTATTTTTTATATATTTAACTTAATATGCTGACACTTTTTTAAGAGGATGATCAGACCATCAAACAGCTTTCTATATGGGACTGTCATCGATATCGCGAAAAAAAGTCTTCTGCCCCATACATTTTTGTAGAGTAGGATTGCAGTTTTGTATGGAACAGTTGATTTTTTTCGTGATTTTGACTTTGGTCCCATACAGAAAGTTGTTCAATATGATGGTCTGATCATACCCTTAAAAAACTGTCTGCATATAAGAAGGACCATATACATCTTGCAATCCGGTCAGATGCGCGCGAAATCGGTGACGGCCGCATTCCACTGCAACGTCGCCTGGTCAGCACTCGCTGTCAATTTGCGTGCATTTGAAACAACGGCTGAGGCGCACGTATGCGCCTGGATTCCAGCGAATAATTTCGTCCGGAAGGACGCAGTCGGCTATTGCCGAATGTTACATTAATTTATGTAAAGCTCGTATCAAGCGACAGTCCGTAGGGCTGTGGCAGGTTCCTCAGAGAGAGCCCAAATGGTGGACGATACACGACACGGACGGACCGCAGCACGGACTACAAACTTTGAGTCAAGATAACTTTAGAACTAAACATTTAAAAGGAAATCACAGATATTGGTTTCTAGATTGTTTTAAAACCATTCATTTTTTACTTTAATTACTAAATGTTCAAACTAAGCTTCGTTTTGTATGGAGCGCCGTAGAAAAATGCGCAAAATGCACGGCGGCACATCGCATCGGCGGCATAAAAAACCGACCCTTATTAATTTGTTAGAGTTGTTCGTTTGTATTTTAGTAATAATTTACGGTATTTCAAAATAGTTCCTTACCTGTCTTATAATTGCTTTAAAATATTAGCTATTATCCAGTCTTGCGTAACTGTGTGATTACACCGTAAATAAAAACATTCCGAATTAAAAATCGAGTTTTAGACATCTTTCGGCTGCCGATTTGAAATCATGATTATATTCTCTTTGCTTGAAATTGGCGTGCAGTTTTTTTTAAATAATTACTCCTGCTTTGGTTGCACTGTAATTCAACAAAATGTCAAGAAATTTGTAATTCGAATCTTGTTTTCTTGTGGCCAGTACTAAGGTTTTTTTTTTGTTACGCAAAGGTTTTCTCCATGGAGTTTGAAAGATTTTTTAGCCAAAAAGAAAAACAATGTTATACCGGTGCAGTCATCAGCACTGGACAATGATAAAATTTATAATTATTGGTATTTATTTTGTAATTTATTGCTTTTTTCGTTATTTATAAATCAAACAGTGTTCAGAATTAGCTTACTTTATTACAAGTCTTTTAATTTTAATTAGTGTTACTTAGTTGAAATTGAAATGGTACCGTACATTGGTTGCACTTGCGGTTATATGTTTATATCTCCGGCTCCCGTCAACGTAGCGAGATAAATTATATACCAGATTTTAAGTCAGATCATAAGCTATCGAACAAAAAAGTTTCATCAAAATCGGTTCAGTAGTTCTTGCGTGATACTCGTTCAAACAAACAAACAAACAAACACACAAACAAACAGACAGACAAAAAATCCAAAAATTTGTAAAATGGAATCAGGGACACCTAAAAACCATATTGTAACTTTTTTTTTGTTAATATCTGCAATGTACAGACAAACGTTCTGCTACAGTTTTATAATAGTTTAGATAGATACCTATTGGACCCCTCTCTGGTCAACGCCATCTATCGAGAAATTTGGAACTAACTTTTTTATTTTTTTTGCTTTTGGAAAATCCCTCATTACAATAATGAGGGATTTTCCGAAAGCCATTAAAAAATAAAAAGTAGTTCCTAATGGCTCGATAGATGGCGCTGACGAGACAGGGGTCAGCGACCTTGCAGATAATAAAATACAAATAAAATAGTAAGAATTTGTGTTTTTGAGTAAACAGCAAAATATGAAAATATATTTCGTCAACGGATGCGTCTTACACAGTGACATGCATTTTTGTTCACTTTTTAGCCTAAAATTTTCGTCTTCGGACCCCTCTCTGGTTAACGCCATCTATCGCCGGTTTGTTGAACTATGTTCGACTAGCTGTCAGAAAACTCCTCATTGTTAATGAAACATAGATGGAACTAGCTAGCTTTCAAATTCAATTCTTAACATACATATTTAAATCAAATCAAATCAATTTTTATTTTGTACATAATAGATTAAAGGTGTGAAAAAAACCCCGACCAGAAATATAAAAAACTTCGCCATGTTGCGAAAAACCTAATCTGAGGAAAAACCAATAGAATTCTTTTACTGGCAACACATACTTTAAATGCCAATATAATCAAGTATTTGTCGGAGAGAAAGTCTGAGGGATTAGACTCTATTTCTATGAGAAACATCACCGACATAGTTGTCAATATGGCTGGTAGGTACATCGCATAGTATAACAATGAGAGAGTCGCGTGGATAGAGGTCTCTCGAGTAGACGTCTTTCGTTTGGCTCGCGATTTAGGTAGCCGCGCGGCTCCGCCATTTTATGGCGGTTTCGGGTGTGTGTTTTTGTATAAAAACAGGGCTTTGAGATCGCTATATCAATTACCGTACAATGAACTTTAACTTGAATTATAATAATATCTTCAACACTTGATACTGGCGAAATCTTTAAGGAAACGCCATTTAATAAAAATAAAATAGAATAACAATGAGAGTTGGCTACAACGCTAAAGCGGAGGAACAGACAGACAGACGTGGATAGCGACTTTGTTTTATACTATTTAGAGAAGAGAAGATATACAGGGTGTAAGTGAAAGTGACAGCCTAGCAAATTCTGAAACAGTGAACGCAGACCATCAAACTAAACAACTTTCACTATGGAGCCTACCTCAGGAAACGCGAAAAAATCAGCTGTCCCATACAAATTACAATACTTCTGTACCTACGCGACTAAAATGTATGGGACAGCAGATATTATTTTCGCTATTTTGATGTTGGTCCCATAGAGAAAGTTGTTCAGTTTGATGGTCTGATCATCTCTTTAAAAAGTTTCAGCATATTAAGATGAACCCTGTATTTTTTCAGGTAGATATATCTCGCTCTTCTGTGTTGAAAATAAGGAAGGAAGAACAGACGTCGTGTGTTTTTTCAACGTTTAGGAAAAACAAATCAAGAATGAAAAGGAAAATTAACCTTGATGATTTGACCTCTGTGCATTATTGCACAGAGGTCAAATCACCTGCCTTATGGCATAAAATACACGAATTTGCCGTTCAACGTAAAAAATTACCGACTTTGAAGCGCTTTCTTGCAGCTCTCTAAAGAAGACATAAATTTTAATGGTGGCAGAGAGTCTCTTCGTTTACTTACTAATTTATGTCAATTATGTTGTAACAAAGCGAGGTTACAAAGGAGACACAGGCAAGCAGAGACGATGCGCGGAGGGACGCGGCCGCCCGGCGACAGCGGCAAGAACGCTGCGATGACGTCGACGGGCGGAGGCGTGCGGGGCGCGGGGTGCGGGTCGCGGGGCGAGCGGGGCGCGGGGCGAGAGGGGCGCGGGGCGAGCGGGGCGCGGGGCGAGCGGGGTGCGGGGCGAGCGCAGTGCAGCGCACGGTGAGGCGACACCGGCCGGCTATAAAAGGCCCAGCGCGGGAGCTCGGAGCATCATTCGATAGTTGGCGTCCGAGAGTGGAGCTCTGGCGGCTTGAGGTATTCGGGCAGCTGGGCAGAAACTCATCAAAGGAAGTCCACTATCGGGTGACCACCCCCTACTCCTCTCCCCATCCTTTCCTCAGTTCTGAAAACCTCGTCCTGAGGGGTCATGGACGCGGCTTAGGGGTTCTCCGGGCCGTGTCCTAACTCATCCAGGACGTAGGTAGCTCCTGAAGATCTGACCAGACGCGGTTTGAGGAAACTTCGGGCAGTGTTGTCAGGTCCTTCAGTTTGAGCCAAAATTCTCCCTTTAGTGAAACGTGCCGGGTCCCCGTTCTCTCCCTCTTTTCAGCTCAGATAGGGTAGTAAATAGAATATAAGAATTAGGTTAGCTAGGGAAACCCCTGTAAACGAGCGTAGGTTAATAAATAATAAAGTTGTATATTTCTATTTTTATCTTTTAATTCGCAACCTCAGAACTACAGAAACTTTACCTAAAAATAGGTCAACCCTTCCTCAAAGGGGTATTTTTTATAACGAGGCCCTCTGGCCACCCCGCCACAGGGGCACTCCGTTACAAGGTTATAAATATAAAAGTGCAGGAATCAATGAACAATTCTTATGGAGCGACATGACAATAGTGGATGATGTTTAATAAATAATAAAAAAAAATCACTCTAGGTTCCCGGCGGCTCTACTATTCCAGGCTACGGCAGCGGTCTAGGTAACGGTAGGGCGGGGGGTGCTAAGAATCCCCGGGTTACGAGAGGCTGCCAACACCAACGACTCTTATTGGCTACGTATAACGGACGAACTCTGATGAAGGACGAAAAGATTACGGAACTCGAGGTAGAACTAACAAAGATTAAGTGGCATATTCTTGGGTTGTCAGAGGTCCGAAGACAGGGGGAGGATACGATGACCCTAGAATCTGGCCACTTGTTCTACTTCCGAGAAGGCGAAAGGCTGTCCCAGGGTGGCGTAGGATTTCTCGTCAAGAAAGCCCTCATCAACAACGTAGTGGAGATCAGCAGTGTGTCGAATCGGGTAGCGTACCTCGTACTGCAACTCACCAAAAGGTACAGCTTGAAGGTTGTACAGGTATACGCGCCGACTACGACGAGCTCTGACGAAGAAGTCGAATCGGTATACGAGGATATCTCTAGAGCTATCAACGATACCGCAAAGACTCACTTTACGGTTGTGATGGGGGATTTCAATGCCAAAGTGGGAGTACAGGAGAACGACGAGTCGAAGGTGGGTCCGCACGGTATTGGAAACAGAAACCAGAGAGGGCATATGCTGGTTGGCTTCCTAGAGAGGCAAGGGCTATACTTGATGAACTCATTCTTCAAGAAGCAGCCCCAAAGGAGGTGGACCTGGCGAAGTTCTGACGGCCGGACGAAAAATGAGATCGATTTCATCATGACTGATAAACGGCATATATTCAGAGATGTATCAGTGATCAATAGGTTTAACACCGGAAGTGATCACCGACTTGTCCGAGGCACTCTGAATATTAACTACAAGCTCGAAAGAAGACGTCTGATGAAATCAACTCTTCGTCCCACACTGCACCAAACTGTAGTTGGAAGTGACAGCTTCCAACTTGACCTCCAGAACAGATTTGATTCGTTGGAAACCACCGAGGACGTTGGCGAGGCTACAAACCAACTAGTAAAAGCTCTCCGTGAAGTGGGCTACAGGCATTTCCGCACACAGAGTGCGGCAAAAGATTCCAAACTCTCAAGCGAGACTCTGGAGCTTATGAGGCATAGACGTGAAATTCTATCTGCGCAAGAGTTTTCGGCAGAACATCAGGCTCTCAATAAACAAATAAAAAAGCTGATACGGCGCGACCTCCGAAGCTTCAACACACGCTCCATAGAAGAAGCGATTGAGCAGAACCGGGGGTCGAAAGTGTTCGCTCAGCAGCTCGGGAGAAGCCACCTGTCGAAACTCAAAACCGCGGATGGGATGATCGTTGCCTCTAAGCCGGAGCTCCTAGCTGAAGTTGAGAAGTTCTATGGAAGTCTGTATGCAACACACGCTCCAAAGCCTGTAGCTCGCAACACCGATCCCAGAGCCCCACTAATACGCCACTACACGGACGATATCCCGGACGTTGACTCGAGCGAGATTAGGAAAGCCCTCAAACAACTAAAAAATAACAAAGCTCCGGGTGAAGACGGAATAACAACAGAGCTTCTGAAGGCTGGAGGTACTCCTGTCCTGAAAGCCCTAGGAAGGCTCTTTAATTCCGTCATTCACAATGGCATAACACCGGAGGCGTGGAGTGGAAGTGTTGTGGTCTTGTTCTTCAAGAAAGGAGATAAAACCCTCCTCAAGAACTACAGACCGATCTCACTTCTGAGCCACGTCTATAAGTTGTTCTCGAGGGTTATTACGAACCGTCTCGCTCGAAAATTCGACGAGTTTCAGCCCCCGGAGCAGGCCGGGTTTCGAAAAGGCTACAGTACCGTAGACCACATCCACACGGTAAGGCAGATTATACAGAAAACTGAGGAGTATAATCGGCCTCTGTGTCTAGCCTTTGTGGACTATGAGAAAGCCTTCGACTCGATCGAGACCTGGGCTGTTCTGGAATCCTTGCAGCGATGCCAGATCGACTGGCGATACATTGAGGTGCTCAGATGTCTATATGACGCCGCCACTATGTCCGTTCAAGTACACGATCAGCAGACGAAGCCGATCCAACTGCTAAGAGGAGTGAGACAGGGGGATGTTATTTCCCCGAAACTGTTCACCAATGCGCTGGAAGACGTCTTCAAGACGCTCAATTGGAAAGGACGAGGCATATGTGTGAACGGCGAGTACATCTCACACCTGCGTTTTGCCGATGACATCGTCGTCATGGCGGAATCGCTGCAGGACCTCAGTGGCATGCTTAGCGACCTTAATACCGCTTCCCGACGGGTCGGTCTCGGCATGAACTTAGACAAGACGAAAGTCATGCTTAATTCTCGTGTCGAGCCAGAGGCGGTTTACGTCGGTGAGGCGGCGCTAGAAGTTGTGCAAGACTATGTCTACCTTGGACAGACTATAAGACTAGGTAGAAACAACTTCGACAAGGAGGCCGCTAGGCGCATCCAACTAGGATGGGCTGCTTTCGGGAAACTTCGCCATATATTTTCCTCGGCTCTACCACAATGCCTCAAAACGAAGGTGTTCGATCAGTGCGTCCTGCCAGTAATGACCTATGGTGCGGAAACATGGACCCTGACGATAGGACTAGTTCATAAATTCAAGGTCGCGCAGCGAGCTATGGAGAGAGCTATGCTCGGTGTTTCTCTGAGAGATCACATCAGAAATGAAGTGATACGTCAGAGAACGAAAGTGGTTGACATAGCTCAGAAAATTAGCAAGCTGAAGTGGCAATGGGCTGGTCATATCTGCCGAAGAACAGACAACCGGTGGGGTGTCAGGGTTCTGGAGTGGAGACCGCGAACTGGTAGACGTAGTGTGGGACGTCCTGTTGCCCGCTGGACAGACGACCTAAAAAAGGTAGCGGGGAGTGACTGGATGAGGAAGGCCGAGGACAGAGTTTTGTGGCGCACCTTGGGAGAGGCCTATGTTCAGCAGTGGACGATGATAGGCTGATGATGATGACTCTAGGTTTGACAGTTTTATTTATGTCACAGATGAATTTTTTTTTATTTCGTCCTTAGGGACAGGCCAACAAATCTTATTATATGCAAAGGCGTCGAACGGCTTAATTTTGTTATGTATGTATTTTTTTTTTAAATCTTTATTGAAGAGCTTGGCCTGAGGCTATGTCGCTCTGTGGGATTTTCTATTGGGTAAGTTCACAGGAATTATAATAACAATAAAAAGCTAGTAACTACACAGTGATGAAATAGAAAAATAAATGACTACAAATTTAAGGTTTTTTTGTAGATGGAGTACAGTCCCTTGGCAGCAACAGACGTAGGTGCAGCCAAGGCACAATTACAACGCCCGATATTAAGAGACGGCAAGCCGTCAAACACCTGTCTCCTGAAGGCCTCGCCCCGCACACACTCCATCAGGACATGGTAGACGTCCTCAACAACCCCACAGTCTTCACAATTGGGGGATGCCGTAATCCCCATCAGGTGTGTGAACTTTTTGGATGGAATGTGACCGGAGCGAAGCCTAAGAGCTGTTACAATATCAGGTCTGGCCATTGGGCAGTTGTCAATCCAGGGAATTGTAAGCGGTTCCGGTTGAATGGTCTAGAACCAGATACCCTTTTCTAAAGATCTTTGATCAAAGTGCTCTTTGAAAGCTAGGTTACACTTTCCTTTGACAATGTATAGGCATTCACTGTGGAATGGCAGAGGAGAAGTAGGGATCCCTTCGTATACCGCCTGCTTAGCGAGGGTATCGACCCTTTCGTTGCCAGCGATGCCGATGTGAGAAGGTATCCACTGCAGTCGGATAGTCTTTTTATTTTGCTGTAAGTTAAGAATTTGGTTAATGATTGTATAGGCTATTGGGTAGCAGCGAGAAGAGGATGTACACCGTGTAATAATATATATATTATGATAGTCCCTCGGCAATCGCGGTTAGTTCCGCAGACATGATCGAAAAATTCGTGTTTATTCTAAGCTTGGTGGAGATTTCGGTCTGAGGGTCATAAAAGGCACTTCCGATTCCGTTTTTATCTTTTGAGCCATCAGTATAAATAACATAGTTGAGATATATTAAACATAATTCTT
Source organism: Agonopterix arenella (assembly GCA_927399405.1). Lineage (NCBI taxonomy): Eukaryota > Metazoa > Arthropoda > Insecta > Lepidoptera > Depressariidae > Agonopterix > Agonopterix arenella. Next base: position 100,240 of record OV656711.1, read on the forward strand.
TTAGATTGTCTGAGTTGTATTGATTTTCACGCTTAACCAAAGTTTTAATTTTAGGGATTATAATTTGGGAAAGATCTATGTAGCTGGTCCATGAAGCGTTAGTAAACATTTCTAAGTCATGAGAGCAATGTACCTTCGTATCTTTGAGATACTCGTGCGTAGAGATTAATATTGGCTGGCTTTCTGCTCCAAGCGCTAATGGCCTGTGAGAGCTCATCAAGTAATTCGATCAATATATAACTGCTCTGCAGAGACTTACATTTCAAGAAGAACTTTTCTGCCAGATAGCATCTACGGACGTGTAATGGCTGCAGGCATAGGTCGCATTCCATAACGTGTATCGGGGTGCTTTTGATATAGCCACCTATAATTCTTAAAGCTTGATTTTGCACTTTATCGAGCTTTTAAAAATGCGACCGACAGCTATCACCGAATAAAAAGCTGGCGTGGTCCATGCGGCTTCTTAATATTGAAATGTACAATCTCCTCAAATGTTTGGGGTGAACACCCCACCCTGGGCCTGCTAAGACTTTGAAAACGTTAAGAAATCTTGTAGTTTTTTCAGATAATTCATTTATGTGTTTTCCCCACCTAAGGGATTGATCCAGCCAAACACACACAATTTACTTTTAGAGGGAGATATTTCTTAACCTAACTTAGCCAGTAAAACTATAGTTTTGTTTAGATCCTGCAGCAGGTGGGCGGCATCGTTAGCATTTTTACTAATTCTATATAATATAACAAACTCGTCTGCGTATTGGGAGATAAATATGAAGTTACTACTTATCTCTTTACATACATCTACCGTAGAGACGTTAAAGAGGAGCGGGGACAGCGGGTCACCTTGTGCGAGGCCCAATCCTGTACTGCGAATTAGGGATTCGGAGCCAATATTTATTTTAAGATACATCCACATTGTTGTACGCACCATCTATGTCGATGAAACAGCCCACCGTGATACAGTTTTTACAGAAACCAGATTGAATCCTAGTAACCAACCGTGCTAGATTATCCAAACACGATCTACACTTCCTAAACCCTGTGGTGTCTTCAGAGAAAACGCAATTCAAGCCTTTTATTGATTATAGAGTGAAATATTTTACACAAACACGACATAAGTGAAATCGGTCGAAGGGAATCTCGACCAGGTTTAGGGATTGGTACGATAGAGATATACCGCCACTGTCTAGAAACTAACCCTAAAGAAAGGAATTTATTGTATAAGCAAACTAGAGTGGCCTTAGCAACACCTGGCAGATTTTTAATCATAGAAAATGATATTTGGTCGACACCAGGAGAAGTGTCCTTGGGCTTAATACATTTTTCAAATTCATGAACCGTAATGTGTGTTTCTAAAAACCTGTTTTCACATTTAAAAGTGGGACGGTTAGGGAGGACATAATCAGGGCATAAACTTTGTAGGAGGTCTAATGCCTTATCCCTACTGACCTTAGTGGTCTGTGCTACTGACATACTGTTTGGGTGATTTGTATCCTTTTAACCACCTCACCTTACGCCACATTTCGCTAGAGGACGCCACCTGGTCGATTGAAGAACAAAATTGGTGCCAGGATTCACTTCGATAATGTTGTAAAAGTTTTTGTGCGGCTTGGATTTTATTATTTAAAAGGTCCAAATTCTGAGGCGTGGGGTTACGTCTAAAGTTCCTCAAAGCCAGTCTACGTTCTGCTATTGATTATGATAACTGAGCGTTCCAGAATGGTTTAGGCTGAAAATTGCTCTCAGGGTTCGTACAGATCTTAATATAAGGAATATGCTTCTCGGCAGCCTTATTTATACATTCAATGAAAAGATCATACGCTAACTGGGGGTCGTTTGGAAGTGAAATATTAGAAAACATATCGGTTAAGTAAGATCTATAGGCAGGCCAGTCAGCATGTTTAAAATTGCGTTTCTTTTGGATTAGCGTGTTCGGCTCAAACGACGTCGATATTTTAATTGCTATGTGGTCGCTACCTAGAGTCTCGTTCGTGACAGACCAATTGAATTGTAAAGAGATATCAGTGGTAACGAACGTTATGTCGGGGGATGACTGACGCAGCCTACCTTCGACAAGTTGGATACGGGTAGGGTTGCCATCATTTAAGACCATAAAATTGGTATCTGATAGCGAATCAAAAATCTGCGAGCCTCGACCATCTTGCATATAGGACCAATCAGGATGATGAGCGTTAAAGTCCCCCAAAACGAAAAAAAACGATTGTATTTCTAGATTGAAGAGAGAACAGCCAGTCCCAGTCTCTTCGAGTTGTACTAACCTCAGAGGGACAATAAACGCAGATGATTGATTGATGATTTCCAAACCCGAATTTAGAGGACGTATCTGCCTGCATTGAGCCTGAATGGATTTATGAGTAATTATAGCCACTCCCCCGTACGATATATCTCTACCCTGCCTAAATATATTGTAGTCGGTAATTTTTAAATGGGTATCTGGTTCAAGCCAGGTCTCACTTACCGCCGCGATATAGACTCTTTCCGTCATCAACAACAGCTCAATTGGCCTCAATTTAGGCTTTAGGCTACGGGCGTTCCATTGAACAATGTTTAGTTTAATTCTTTTCTTATCCATTATTTAAGGAAGAAAATAAGTTTTTAAACATAGACATATCCGGAGTATTTGTCAATACAAAAGAGATCACCCAATCAATACCGAATTTAACCCAACTCTTTCGTGTTGAAATAAGTTCGTCTCTCAACTTCAATATCTTTTCTTTAAATTTTTGGATAAGTGACGTAATGGATTTGTTATTATCCCGTGAATCGTGGATTGGGACGTCTTGCGTGCTTGGAATGGAGTAATCTGTAGAGAAGTCAGAGGCTGTCATCTCTAGCTCTGCTAAAGTATTTTTCGACAGATAATAAGGAACCTTCTTCTTGCGGTTTCGGGGCTTGATTGGAGCAGGATTTAAAGGTTTGTTCACGGTATCTTTCCTCTTAGTTACCTCGGAATATGAAGCCAACGGAGATGGTATGTCTGGTACACAGTATTTGACAACATAGGGAGACCTTTCTGCCGACAAACCTCTATAAACAGATGGGGGGGGGGGGGGGGGGGGGAGTGCGGAACGACATGAGCTCTCGAAACCGTTTTTCTTTTTGATAAACTGGACAATCCCTTGATAGAGCCATATGGTTTCCCGAGCAGTTAATACACTTAAAGGATGTTATCTCGCAGTTGGGGTAGTTTAGGCCGCATTTTGGGCAGATCATCCTGTTCGACGGGCAACTTTTACTCTTAGGTCCATATTATGAATGTGTGAGGGCAGCGAGGGGCCATGAAACCCGAAACGTACCGTTTCATACGGAGTCCATCCTTCTTGAGTTCTGCGGTTCAGACGCTTCGCTGTGACTATGGCAACCTCGCATGATACATGCTTCAATAATTCATCCTCGGAAAGATCAACATCCAGATCTTTGACAACACCGTATGAGAGACCAACTTCCCAAGTTTTGTGTCTCTTCCAGCCCAACTCAGCATAATTTTGTTATGTAGGTATATGATGATGAATATGATGGGGATGATAAAATTCTATTTCAAATATATTTTTTCATCACACACGTTTTGTATTCAAATTGTTCAAAAACTGCCACAAAACTAATTACAATGATGCATGCAAGCATACAAGAAATATTTAAACTAGCCAATTCACATGGGCATGACTACACTTTGTGTTGCTATGAAAAACGAAAATGTGGCGCCACCAGAGCAGGTTTTTATTTTCCTGGTCAGGCTTTTTATAAAGTCATACTATATTGTAGATCTCCACATTTTGTTTTTCGACGTACAATTTTTTTTAATAACAATTTAGCAATGATTTCTTATATATATATATATATATTTTTTTTTTTTTTTTTAAATATTGGTATCTAGTATATTATTATTAAGTAGATTTTATTATTTACAATATAAGAATTTAGCAATTATATTTGTATTTCAATTAAAGAGGCTAAAATTAATAAAAATTAAAAGCTTGCAAATAAAAACAAATGATGTAAAATGTCAACTTATAAAGAAACGAAATCAACAATTACCGAGCCTATTGTGCTGCCCCCAATCATATTTTTTTTATTTCTAAACAAATAAACATCATTTCCAAAAAACAAGAATGTCACATTGTAGTCCTGATTGGCTTTTAATTTATCGAAACATTACGGATTATTATGTTTTATGCTTGTAGCTATTATCGTTAAAACCGCCAAAAGTGGCCACTTTTGGCGGTTTTAAAGATAATAACTACAAACATTATAAAAACAAATCCGTAGTGACCCGATAAATTAAAATCCAGCAATGACTACAATGTTACATTCTTGTTTTTTGGAAATATTATTTAATTGTTAAGAAATAAAAAAAATACGATTGGGGGCAGCAAAATAGGCTCGGTGCAGCCTTAAGGTGATGCATAATGTTGTGCTACGACTGGGTTTTGGAAGGAGTTTTGTGCGCATGTAGAAATGTGCATGTAGAATAATGTGCGAAAATAATACTCAGAAGATTGTGCGGGAAGCGAAATGAAAAAGATGGGCTTAGTTTCTTAATTTTCTAAATTAGATTATCGCGACTAACATTCATGTCAACGCCATCTAATCTATCGCAGTATGTTGGAAATACGTTTTAGTAGTTTTCTGAAAGCTAGTAAAACGTAGTTCCAACATACCGCGATAGATGGCGTTGACACGAATTTTGGTGTTAGATTGCTAGCATGCCACCCCCGAGAAAACGACAAAAATCGAGATGTGCCTCCATCTTTATTATTTTACGTAGGCCAGAAAGAGCGCGCATGACGTTTTTCTCGTTTAAACGCTTTGTCGTGGGTGGCATGCTAGCTAGACTGGAGTGCGATTTTTGAATCTCATTCGGTGAGCTCAGCAGTTGAAAATGACAAAATTACTATGGAGATATGCATCTCTCGATTACGATTACGATTACGATTCGAGTACGATTTTTGACAGTCAAATCAGCAGTAGAAAGATGCGTATCTCCATACATTTTCAACTGCTGAGTGCAACGTATGAGATTCAAAAATCGCACTCCTGATCGAAATGAAACTTGGTGATTGCATAGTAGGGATATAAATCTGTAGGCAGGTGCCTACAGAATTTATGAAATAAACTATCCTAAAAATAATAATAATATATTTGAATAGCTGGTAGGTAGGTAACAACCAAGTTTTATTAGTAATACATAATAATAGGTAATATTAAAAGATTAAACTTATTTCATATTGATTGTCTTATATTATTATTTTATATAAGACAATCAATATGATTATTAGTTAACCTTGTGGCATAATGTTTTCATTCTGTACGCTAATGCACTTGTTATTCTATATAATATCTTTATAACCTGTATTACCACTACAAGTGAATTGTATTCTTTTTTGAGAAATAAATGTCTTTAACCTTATATTTTATTAAATTTCCTCTGAACGTAATTTTAACAACTCTTAGCATGGCCGCCACCTTGCCGCATCGCCCGCGGCGCGTGTCGCGCGGTTTCTTAGAATTAGAAGCGCGCTTACTATTATTGTTATGCAGGGTGTTCGGCAGACGGTTAAACATACTAAAATGGCGGATCCGTGGGGCCGTCTGCTACGCGTTTAGGCCCAATAACAAGACCCAGGCCACATGGATTTTTTTAAATGATTTTTTAAAATTAAATTCGAAATTCGTCGTTTCTCAACCTTCAAACGTCAATAATTTCATTTAAAAATAATAAAACTGTCAACATTTATTTTTATTTCATTCTAAGATAATTGCAGAATCTCATAAGAATCAGTGAAAAAAAAATCTAAAAGCCCGAATTTGAACTGCGGTTAAAAAAACTAAGAGTGATAGAGCAGTTCTAATTCTATGTGCCCAATTTCCTTTAAAACACCTAGAGTAATTTGTTAGTTTCAATTTCCCGGGCCTTTTTTCTCAGAACTCTACATTTGTGAAAAGTGAAATTAAGACATGCAAAACTGGAAAAAATGGTTAAAGGAGAGGAGTGTAGTCGAAGTAGATGTATCGAGTGGGAGGGGTGGAGTTGATTGGGAGGAGTGGAGTGGAGTTGGAGGGGTGAAGTGGAGTGGAGTTGGAGGGGTGAAGTGGAGTGGAGTGGGAGGCGTGGAGTGGAGTCGGAGGGGTGGAGTGGAGAGAGAGGGGTGTAGTGAAGAGGGAGGGCATCCGAGGTGTCCAGACGAGAAGAGTTAATAAATCGAATACCTGCAGCATTCGAAACAATGAAAGCTGTTCGCGACAGCGGGTTTCAAATTCGTACGCCGACGCAGGTAGCTAGGATTCCTCCCCGCGAGTTGAGACACCCAACGTGATCAGTGCAAATTCTAATTAGATTTTTATGTTTTTAAATGCTTATTTACAGCTTATTTACTTTATAGAATGCACTTGTCATGTTGGAAATAACGTATTTGTATAGTTAGTTATAGTTTTGTATAGTTTCTTTAAGTTTTATTCATCGTTTTAAGTTTTCCCGTTATTCTTGTTTATTTCGTTGTTTATATTTATAATTGATATAGTTTTAGGTTTTTCAATAATAAAGTTCCTCATTTCACATAGTTAGAATAGGTTAGGATAAGTTTTTGAATTGTTTTTACAGTGTTTTTAGAGTGTTTTATTTTAGAAGTTTTCAAACCCTTATATCTCACGATGGGCAATAGGAAGATCTTACCTGAAAGTTTATATAGCAAATAGTTAACGAACTTTATCTAGTTCACATAGTTTACATAGTATACATGACATAAATAGTAAATTATCACACATTAAAAGTTCACTTTCATACCTAACAGTTTGGCCCCGTATTTTGCATGGTAAATAGATTGACACAGTCATAAAAATAGAAGCACTAAGTGCAGTTGGTCCAGGTGCACTAAGACAGAACCCTAGGCCATGGATAGAGTGCCTAGGAATAGTATAGACAAAAATAGTTTGAAAATAGTGCGGTAAAAATCGGTATTTTTACCCATTTACTCTGTCTTAGTCGCCTGGATATCATAGTTATAGTGGACTGTCATACATCAAAATACGGGCCGTATTACAAGTGCAATAGATTCTTTATCTTTTACCTTACCTCGCGGACCTCTGAAGCGTTGTATATCGCGCTTACCTCTTGAATAGCTCCACCTTACCATCGATCGTACAGGTGTGCTATCATCTGATTGGTCGAGAGGTAAGGTGAGACAGGTATCTTATCGTTTTAAGCCAATCACCGTTGAGCATTCATAATCAATTCGAAGGTGTTATGTAACTCCGTGAAACACTTCTTATTGTAGCTTATGTTATTATTATTTTCTAGTTTCTAAATCTATATATTTTTTATAGATTTGTTCGTACCTCCTAACACGTAGTCCCACTTCGTTCTATAATAATAAATAATGAGAGTCACGTTGCAGGTTCTAACCCGAGCACTTGTCTCGCGTGGTTTTCGCGCGTCGCGTTTATGCCTGCCACGAGGCTCCGCATTCCGCAATCCTCAATATCTTCTTCTTCAGCATGGCCATAAACTCATTGCATGAAAAGTTATGAATATTTCAATAAAGCTACCGATTTTTTTTTACAATGGAATGAAAAAAAAAATTAAATTGATTAAAAACAATAAAACAAAAGGTGTTGTATTATGACTCGATAATGTATCAACACTACAAAAATTTTATTGCAGCTCTTGGTACCAAATTTAACGAGCAATGAATTTTTTTCTGTAAATTTTGAAGCGTTACAAAAAATAACTTCTCACTTCAATCAAAATACGGGACTTGTAAGGGCTTTCTAACCCTATAAATAGTTTGAACCTAGGTCATATAGTTTGTAAGTTATAGACTGGAATGTATATAATTTGTAAGAAAAACTAGATGTAATATAAAACTTTATTACGCAATAAACCGAGACCGTCCTTACGGTATTGCTCTGAGAGGCTCAACACGCTCGAAAACAGAGCAAATTAATCAGTCACGACAAGTCCTCCAGAGGAACACCGGAAGGAAAACCTAGTGAAAAATCTGAAGAAACCTCTTTCATTCGAAGAACCCCTGCCCCTGCTCTCTCAAGATCAGCTGTTCGCTCTCTACGGCCTACTCGTCCCATATCTCATAGTACTGCCGTAATCGGGGCGTGGGCCGGCGATAGCACAGTTTGCTAAGTGTGCTAGACCAGGTCTGTCGAAAGCTGGTCGACCACAAAAGCGGAGATGCTTCTACGAACTGCAACGTTCGAAATACGAAAACGTTACCGAGCATGCATAGCAAATCAAGGGCTTCAATTTGAACAATTTTTATAAATAAGTAATGAAAATTGATGTTATCTTGAGTGTTTTCTTTATGTATCCTTGTTGATGACTTATTTGCATCCACCATTTACTTTTATCAATCAATCAATCAATCAATTATACTTTATTTGACACCAAAAAAACACAGTATACAGAGAGCAAACAATCAGGAAATACAAAAGGCACAAAAACAGGCATTTACTTTTATCACCGTTAGGTACTTGTAATAAATAAGCTATACATTTTAATTCCATCATACCTCACTTTTTTAACCATTTTGACAGTTTTGCATGTAATTTATTAAATTTTTCGTAAATGTAGAGTTCCGAGGAAAAAGGTCCGGGTAGTTGAAATTACCAAATTAATCCAGTTGTTTTAAAGGAAATTGGGCATATTGCATACCGTTAGAACGGGCAGGAACCAAAGATGTTTTCATAGAATTAGAACTGCCCTATCACTCTTAGTTTTTTTTAACGCAGTTCTAAGTCGGGCTTTTAGATTTCTTTTTTCAATTTGTATGTAGTTTAAGGGCTCGTGTATAATTATCTAGCATCAAATTCGACTCAAATAAAACTAAAATTTTGCCAGTTTTGTTATTTCTAAATGAAGTTATTGACGTTTGAAGGTTGAGAAACTACTAATTAAGAAAAAAAAAATCATTATAAAAAAGCATGTGGCCTGTGTCTTGCTATTGGGCCTAAACAAAATACGTAGCAGACGGCCCCACGGATCCGTCATTTTGGTATGTTCAACTGTCTGCCGAACACCCTGTCATATGCTTTGCCCGCGCCATGCAGTTTCTCTCTCCCCACTTTTGTTTGTTATACACTAGTAACACTACACACACACTACACATACATCTTCCAGTTTCCATCACCTGCCTAGCTAGCATGCCACCCACGACAAAGCGTTTAAACGAGAAAAACGTCATGCGCGCTCTTTCTAGCCTACGTAAAATAATAATGATCTCGATTTTTGTCGTTTTCTCGGGGGTGGCATGCTAGCTAGGCAGAACAAAAGACGGAGGGTATATCGTCTAATCAAAAGCGAAGCATCTATTTATGTGAGTGTGCGTGCCGTTGCCCTGTCGCGCGATACATAATGGCGGTGGGTTGTCGGACCTGCGCCTAGAACTGGTGCGTCTGTGTGGGTGTAGGTCCCTTGTAGAACAAACGAAATTGTAGGACATTGCATGCTTCACCTCTTTTTAGTGTGACATTACGTCCGTCTTTTTTTAGGGTTTAAAATTTAATTTATTTACATACTCGACATTAACATCTGTCATAGTGTAAATTTTAATTTGCAGTGTAAAGCGTAAAGTTATCCGACCATGAAGTTCGGTACCTACCTTTTCTCTAACCGGAGAAAAGATGGTATTATATTTCTCTCACTAACAAATCCTGGCCGCGTATCTTTACGCTAATTATAAATTGTTAACTTAGTTATCCTAATGTATTATTAGTGCGTACCGACTCACTAATGGAATACCTATTATTATTTATTACTAATAAAACTAGGTACGTACCTATTCGAATATACGAATGTTATTTTTATTTTTAGGATAGTTTATTTCATAAATTCTTTGTAGGTAGCTACAGATTTACACCTCTACTATGCAAACACCAAGTTTCATCTCGATCCGGTAAGACATAAAGCCCCTGGGAGTATTGAGAAATTAAAACTTTCAAAGTCAAATATCTAGCTTAAATCAGCAGGCTTAGAGATTTTGCCAAATAAGAAAGTATGTTTGTAATGACGTGTTCTATCTATATGCAAAGTCTTAAGGTTGGCCGCGCGAAATGATAAAAATGCGATTTTTTTTAAAGATGTTTAGGTATCCCTGATGTGTTCCAACCCCTTTAAAAAATGCACCCGCGATCCTGACACACACAACTAATATGTACTACGATTGGCTGGACCGAGAGCTCTAGCCACAGCGTTCAAATCTCATTTTCGCCAAAATGGTGTTTACGCCCTTTGAAACTCTTCGCATAGGTAGATAGGTACCCAGAAATTATGAATTTGTGCGGACGCGGACGAAGTCGCGGGTAAACTCTAGTAAATTAATAATTCTACGCTATAATGATAACATATCAAACAAGGTCTAACAAAATTAGCTGAAACTTTTTTAAGGGGATGATTAGGAGTGCGATTTTTGAAACTCCTTCGTTGAACTCAGCAGTTGAAAATATCAAAATTACTATGGAGATATGCATCTTTCTACTGCTGATTTGACTTTCAAAAATCGCACTCCTGAAGTATGATTTTTGAAAGTCATAGTACTTTTGACATTTTCAACTGCTGAGTTCAACGAAGGAGTTTCAAAAATCGCTCTCCTGGTTCCATAAAGAAAGTTGTTCATTTTGATGGTCTGATCATCCCCTTAGAACAATTTTAGCTAATTTTGTTAGACCTTATATTTATTGCTCTCATGCCATTAAATGATCAAAAAACACAAAAATAATCAAAATCAAAGGGATAAGATAAGGCATTGATAAGATAATGAAATATCGTTGATAAAATTAGCTAATTATTAGCTCCGCAGGGCGTTTGTTCTCATTAACTTTAGAATTAGAAAAGTAATTAACAGACAATCTTTTAATGAGAATGTACCTATATAGTGATTAAGAGGATATAACCAGGAGTTTGTGTAATTAAGAGGATATAACCAGGAGTTTGTGTAATTCGGAGCGCGCTCCATACAAACGCAGTCTGGAGTGCGATTTTTGAAAGTCATAAATGTCAAAATTACTATGGAGATATGCATCTTTCTCCTGCTGATTTGATTTTCAAAAACCATACTTCAGGAATGTCATTTTTGCAAGTCAATTCAGCAGTAGAAAGATGTATATCTCCATACATTTTCAACTGCTGAGTTCAACGTATGAGATTAAAAAATCGCACTCCTGGTTATATTTTTAATACTAATTCAACGAATTGAGAACTTTACAAACTAAGAAATGGTACCAACTGCTCGTAATTCAACCACTTAACGAAAATCTGACAACATACAAGCATAGAGAATATTTCTAGATTGTTTTTGAAAAATTTCATTGACTTTAATTGGTTAGTATTGAAAATATAACCGGACTTCGTTTGTATGGAGCGCGCTCCGAATAATATCCTCTTAAAGAAGATTGATGAGTAATGTAGGTAACCTAATGAGTGTGAAGCATAATTACACCAATCAGTTATATAACTAGGTGTCCTCGGCTGTCGGGTGTCGGGTGTCGGCACTACGTCTAGTATCGTGAGAAGCGACGGCCGGCGGCGACGCTCGGAGTCTCTGCACGAAGCAAGCCGAGTACAGTCGCAGCAATGCAGCAGCTCAAGATGCCGATGTTGAGCAGCAGCAGCACTAACAACCACGAGAAACGAACCCAGCGGCCGCAGCACAGTCGTGTGGTCACAGTCACCTATCTGCTATGTATAATTTGTTTCTTTTGTTGTACGTTTTTTTTATTCCTTTATTTTTGTATTATATTCTTACTTATTATAACCAGCATGTATAGTATGATTTCTCTACTCGCGCGCAACGGGCCTTCGCTGCATAGAAAATGTTCCCGCGCTTTTTGAAGAGCGAACGCCGTGCTTGCCGCGATTTGTAGTATGGAAAAAGACTTTTTCAACATACTTACTCGTAAAGTGGCTCTTGTTGCACCGCTTTTAGGTACCTACCTACATAATGCAGCTTATAGAACACGCGTGCGAAAATGATTACATTACCGCACTAGTGCATTTTCATTACATCAAACAATTGATTTTAGTTTACAAATTAACATTAATTGGAGTTATAAATACATAAATAGCAAGTTTATAACGTTTTCAATATTGGTTGTTTGGAACAAAATGTCGTTGATTGAATGTCGGCTAAGTCTTTTCGGCCTCTTCGACCGCCTGCGCGCGCATAGCTAACTCGAAAAAAAAACCAGCGCCATTTTCCAAAAATATTTGTCTAAAATAGTTGTGTTTAGGAAATGATATTACTTTTTCCTCGCAAGTACGTTGAAAAACGACGTATGAAACGCGTAAGCGTTGGTCATTACAGCCTCTGTTAGTATGCAGCACTCGCCTGGGAGAAATCATGCTAGACGTGCAGCTGTAACCCCCGACTTCCTTTGCGTGAAACTCTGGAACTGTATACTTACTTACCTTCCTAGGGGGGCCCTCGGCCGACTCGGGCCACATATTAAGATATAAAAAAATTAAGTTAGAGACAGACCCGAGACTTGTATACATACATAGAAAATTAAAACAATAAAGAATATTGAGAAAGCGTCCTGTCCATAAAGTTACCTTACAGGACAGGAATAGAGGAACTGACATGAGTTGTCAAATAAAACTGTTTTTTGGGAATTGGTCGGCACTTATCGGCACGGCAAAAATAAGAGTTCTGTGTATAATTGTGAATCTAACGTGAAATCGTCGATAATGTAATGAAATAGTTTTAGTATATTTCACAAAATAATCTACCATTTCACTATAGATTCAAAAATTATTCACAGAGCTCGAATAGAAATTTACCCTGTTGATTGTGCCGAAGGCTTCGCTCTCTAGAAGAGACAAAACAAACATCCTAGTGGGCCTAGCATGCCACAACCACCAAAACGAAAAAAATGTGCCCCTGTCCTTAGTCAATTCAATTTATTATAATTTGTCAACTAATAGGGTCTTAAGTTGTCTGTAAAAAGATTTGTCTCACCAGGTTTCAGTTTTTATATATTACGAGCGTTAACCCGCAACTTCGTCCGCACAAATTATATACCAGATTTTAAGTCAGATCATAAGCTATCAAACAAAAAAGTTTCATCAAAATCGGTTCAGTAGTTTTTGCGTGATACTCGTTCAAACAAACACCCAAACAAACACACAAACAAACAGACAGACAAAAAATCCAAAAATTGGTGAAATGGAATCAGGGACACCTAAAAACCATATCGTAACTTATTTTTTGTTAATATCTTCAATGTACAGACAAACTTCTGTTACAGCTTTATAATAGTACTAGCTTTTGCCCGCGACTTCGTCTGCGTGGACATGTAATTTTGTCTAATGTCTCGTCTAAGGTCATGAAGGTCATGGTCCGAACCAAGTCTAGGAATCCTGGCATGTAACGTTAGAATGGATAGATTAAGGAATGGGCTGATAAAAGACACAGGCTAGAATGCTCTGGCCTCTCGGGTCTGCAACACTGCAGGAAATTCATCAGCAATCTTCTTGTTATCGTGTGGGCAAAGCCCTGGTGTCAGAGTATAACAAATATAACAACACGAATCTCACAGTTCATACTGAACAACAGCAGGAGCAAAGCTCGTGCCATCGTCGGAGCCCTCACCGGGCACTACGCAACAGGCACGATAAAGCTCAATCTTAGATCCCGGTTGCCGAGCGTGTGGAGAGGAGGAGGAAACCATGGAACATTTGTACTGTGTGACTGCGATGTCTTGGTGGGTAAACGTATGTGACTCCTGAGAGATGGTTATTCATTACAGGTTTCTTACCCTGAACGCTATTGCCTCCCTCATTTTCCAAGTTTTTCAAGGATGAAGAAAATAATATGTAGGGGTCAATACAAAAGATACCATTGGGTCGAAGTGTTGCTGGCTTGCCATTTCCCATAATAAGATAAGAAAATCATGAACTTAAGATAAATCAAAATCAGAAAGTACCCCAAGTAAGTCTGTAGGTATCAGATAAAAGTCATTCACTGGATCCATCACTTTAATTTTTCTACTGTTCGTCGTTTATTAGTTTTTTATTTATGTCGATATCAGGGTCCTGGGTTCGAAACCTGGTTCGGTCATGGATGTTATAAATGTTTGTGCCGTTGTTGTATGGTTTCTATAATAAAAAGCCTATAGTGCTTGCTTGGAATCATAACAATGTTCCTGTAAGCGTTATTTATTTATTTAATTATTCAGCCGGTAAGTAACTTTACAATCAAATCTGTAAGATCGAATATCTGAAATGTCTTGAGCGTGAATTAAGTATGGTACTTGCTTCAAAAAAACACCCAACGCCATCTATTAAGATGAAAACAATACTACGATAAAATTATGAACACTAACTTTAGAAAAGGTTAAAAGAAAGAGGATTTTTAGTATTTGCCGACCCGGTTGGTGTAATGGTTACCACGCCGGACTGCCAAACCAGAGTCCTAGGTTCGAGTCCCGGTTCGGTCTTGCATGTTATATGTATATGCCGTTGTTTTATGGTTTCCACAATAAAAAGCCCATAATGCTTGCTTCGGATAATTAAAATAATGTTTGTGCCTGTGAGCGTTATTTATTTATTTGTTTAATTATTTTTCTCGCGTTCTCCGCTGGAGAATACGCGTGCCCGGTGTGGGACCGATCTGCCCACGCCAAGCTGGTGGATACCGGCACAGAACGAAACATTTCGGATTATAACTGGTTGCTTGAAACTGGTACAGTTGCTTTACCCACTCGCTGGCATAGCGCCCCCAGATGTAAGTAGGGCTGTGGCAGGTTCCTCAGAGAGAGCCCAAATGGCGGACTACACACGACATCCCATGCATGGCTTTATTCCTGCGCCGCAAAGGCTGCCAAGCCGACGCAGCTTTATGAAGTGTGTCGACCCCCTGAACACTGGCCCAGCGCAAGCAAGGTGTACTCTATGGCGACAAAAAGTGTCCCTCCCAACTCCATTTGTGTCGCCGTCTGAGAGCCTAGACATGACTTGCCTTGGGCGACCTGGAAGTGTTTAAACCGACTTCGAACCCAGGTCGGTCGCAGTAAGGACAACATGGTCAGGTGGGGATACTCGGATGCGCAAAATGTGACTTGCTTGTGTGGAACTCCACAAACGATGGCCCATCTCACATCGTGCCCTGCGTGTCCTAACATCTGCACGCAGGAGGAGCTCATGACCGCTAGCAACGGTGCAGTATCGGTTGCCCGATTCTGGCAACCTACTATTTAGAGACTTTGTTCAGAATTTGAAGTCGACACGATAAAAAAAAAATATTTTTCCAATTCGCCCAGTACCTATACAATCAAATCTGTAAGACCGAATTTCTGAGCCGTGTTGATGATTGAACCACAAACATACAATTAATATTAGTGAGATACCTAGTAGGATGGTAGGATTAAAATTAGAAAAAAGCCAAAAGAAAACATCCTGCGCTAATATTAGATCTGATATGATCTCAGGATATTATTACGATTAAGGTCAGGCCCTTAACATATCAAGCCTAACTGCCTCTGTCTAATCCGGTGAAAAATGGATATAGTTGTTGAATGTATTTAAAAAAAAATAAAAAAAAAGTATTCTCGACCAAGAATCGAACCTCCACCTCATGCACGAAAATCTAACCATATACCAAATATACTACACAGCTGTTGTCAAAACTGTTGAAAAAAGCAAATACTATTTTTATCACTGAAATGGGCTGACGTAACCTCAGGGTTAAAAGCTCAAAAAAAAACAAAAGAATTAAAAAAAAATCACTGAAATCTACACAAATGCATCTTTCAGCGTCAAATTAGCGCTAGTGAGCATAGAATAAAAACGTAGTACATGTTTCAGCATGATAAAACATTGTAATTTATCCCACAGGAACTCATTACTGGGATAAAAAGTATCCTATATGTTAGTCCAGAACACATTCTATCTGCGTGCCAAATTTCATCAAAATCCATTCAGCCGTTTATGCGTGCCACAAACATACAACATTACAACCTTACAAACATCGTCCCAAACTTTCACGTTTATAATATTAGTGAGATTATTAGTTCTTCTTCGTGATGGCATTTTTCATTACTGAAAACAATCAAGTGTACTGGCAGATACAAAATGATTTTTTAAGTATGATTATTACTGAACGGAACGCGTCGGGGCGCATTATATATATATTACTTTATTTTTTATATATTTAACTTAATATGCTGACACTTTTTTAAGAGGATGATCAGACCCTCAAACAGCTTTCTCTATGGGACTAACATCGAAATCGCGAAAAAAAATCTTCTGCCCCATACATTTTTGTAGAGTAGGATTGCAGTTTTGTATGGAACAGTTGATTTGTTTTCGTGGTTTCGACTTTGGTCCCATAAAGAAAGTTGTTCAGTATGATGGTCTGATCACCCCCTTAAAAAACTGTCTGCATATAAGAAGGACCCTATACATCTTGCAATCCGGTCAGATGCGCGCGAAATCGGTGACGGCCGCATTCTACTGCAACGTCACCGTTTGACGTTTGACAGCGGGCGGGTCTACCCGGACGAATACTATATACAATGTTCTTTGTTCTTGACCCGGACATTCGAACGTCGAAATTGCATGAAAGTTATCGTTCCAATGTCAACTCTATTACAATGAAGTTCGGACCGGAACCGAAACGGTCGCGTTATATCGAAAATCTAAAGTCCGTGGTCAG
The DNA here is from genome assembly GCA_927399405.1 of Agonopterix arenella. Classification (NCBI taxonomy): domain Eukaryota; kingdom Metazoa; phylum Arthropoda; class Insecta; order Lepidoptera; family Depressariidae; genus Agonopterix; species Agonopterix arenella. The sequence continues at coordinate 116,919 of OV656711.1, forward strand.
CACTCGCTGTCAATTTGCGTGCATTTTCTTCTATCCACTCGATGGCATGTCATGTTATATTTTTCCAGCCCAGTATTTTGCCACGCGGATAGCACTACCAGCAGCGTCCATACGCTCCATTCGCGTGCAAGTTTGCGTTCTCCTTACTCTGGCCGACTTGAGTTCGGAGCCTGTTTAAAGACCTCCAAATCGGCCTGGGTAGTTCATGTCCTGGGGGAAGGCTTTCCGAGGGGGGGGACAAACGGGTCGGGTAGCGTGCTCTTTCTTCGCCAGAGGTCATATCTAGCTCGAGGACCATTACCAATACCTTGTATAGGGTGGACACACTTCAGAATGTTTTTGCGGCTCTTGAGCCTTTGAGGTACTGTGGAGTATCTGAACATAGGATGCCATGGATCAACCTCGAGTTTTGCTCTTTCAATGCATGCATTTGAAACAACGGCTGAGGCGCACGTATGCGCCTGGATTCCAGCGAATAATTTCGTACGGAAGGACGCAGTCGGCTATTGCCGAATGTTACACTAATTAATGTAAAGCTCATATCAAGCGACAGTCCGTAGGGCTGTGGAAGGTTCCTCAGAGAGAGCCCAAATGGTGGACGACACATGACACGGACGGACCGCAGCACGGACTACAAACTTTGAGTTAAGATAACTTTAGAACTAAACATTTAAAAGGAAATCACAGATATTGGCTTCTAGATTGTTTTAAAACCATTCATTTTTTACTTTAATTACTAAATGTTTAAACTAAGCTTCGTTTTGTATGGAGCGCCGTAGAAAAATATATTATCCCCTTAATCGAATCGGGCGCAAAATGCACGGCAGCACATCGCATCGACGGCATAAAAAACCGACCCTTATTAATTTGTTAGAGTTCGTTCGTTTGTATTTTAGTAATAATTTACGGTATTTCAAAATAGTTTCTTACCTGTCTTATAATTGCTTTAAAATATTAGCTATTATCCAGTCTTGCGTAAAATGTGTATTACATCACACTGTGTGATTACACCGTAAATAAAAACATTCCGAATTAAAAATCGAGTTTTAGACATCTTTCGGCTGCTGATTTGAAATCATGATTATATTCTCTTTGTTTGAAATTGGCGTGCAGTTTTTTTTTAATAATTACTCCTGCTCATGTACGTGTACGTAGTACTTACTATCTCTATGCTCCTGCTTTGATTTCACTGTAATTCTTAGATTCTTAGATTCTTTATTGTACACAAAAACATAATTATGAAAAAAAAAATTACAACAAGTCGTGATGTACAAAGGCGAGCTTAATTCTACAAAATGTCAAGAAATTTGTAGTTCGAATCTTTTTTTCTTGTGGCCAGTACTAAGGTTTTTTTTGTTATGCAAAGGTTTTCTCCATGGTGTTTGAAAGATTTTATAGCCAAAAAGAAAAACAATGTTATACCAACAATGCACTGGACAATGATAAAATTTATAATTATTGGTATTTATTTTGTAATTTGTTGTTATTTTCGTTATTTATAAATGAAACAGTCTTCAGAATTAGCTTACTTTATTACAAGTCTTTTAATTTTAATTAGTGTTACTTACTTGAAATTGAAATGGCACCGTACATTGGTTGCACTTGCGGTTATATGTTTATATCTCCGGCTCCCGTCAATGTAGCGAGATAAATTATATACCAGATTTTAAGTCAGATCATAAGCAATCAAACAAAAAAAGTTTCATCAAAATCGGTTCAGTAGTTTTTGCGTGATACTCGTTCAAACAAACAAACAAACAAACAAATAAACAAACAAACAAACACACAAACAAACAGACAGACAAAAAATCCAAAAATTGGTGATATGGAATCAGGGACACCTAAAAACCATATCGTAACTTTTTTTTTGCTAATATCTTCAATGTACAGACAAACTTCCTGCTACAGTTTTATAATAGTTTAGATAGATTATATATATTATAAATATATATATATATAAATATTATAATATTATAAATATTATAATATTATAATTTGTCAACTAATAGGGTCTTAAGTTGTCTGTAAAAAGATTTGTCTCACCAGGTTTCAGTTTTTATATATTATAATTTGTCAACTAATAGGGTCTTAAGTTGTCTGTAAAAAGATTTGTCTCACCAGGTTTCCGTTTTTATATATTATAATTTGTCAACTAATAGGGTCTTAAGTTGTCTGTAAAAAGATTTCCGTTTTTATATATTTTGGAATGTTATTATAAAGAAGATTGGCAGCCATTTTTTTCCGAAAACTAAAAGCTCTTCAGGACGGCGCGGCGGTCATAATTATAATAAAATAGAAAAAATTAAAGATTTAAAAAAAAAATCCACTTCTCCAGTAGTCCGGATTCCAAAGTATTAGAAATTATTAGTAAAATAGACAAATTATCCAAAAAGCAGTAGCAAAACGCAACCGCGACAGCTATTTTCATCGAATATTATCAGTTATCACCAGGCGGAGGACAGTCGCCTTTTGGTGGCTTATTCCGATTCAGTTTGCATAGAATGTGCAGCCATCTATTAAATATTTCGCAGAACTATGAAAAAAAAAGATTTTATTGTCTATGTCAATGTCAAATTCACAAAATGGCTACCTATCTTGCGTAATGTGCGGGTTGTTTGTAGTTTTCGTTCAGTTTCGTGACGATTTAGTGATGTTCTGGAGTTTCTGTTGTTCTCTTACCAATGTTTAGATTACAGGAATAGTAAGGATACTGGAATTTCACTCGATCGGTGCGGGATTAAACGAAAACTAGCATTCAAAACAATAATATCCATCGGTATGAGTAGATATTAGTAGGTATGTATAGTATAGGTTGAATTATTGTCGGTGAAACATAGATGGCGCTAGCTAGCCTTCAATTTAACATAAGGTGGATGCATAATGTTGTCACGAGTGGGTTCTCTTTTCTTATATACCTTATATTACTCTTTGGTTATCACTGAGGTTTTTTTTTTGGTCGTTACGGAATGTATTTGGCTTCGTTGAACTGATAGTTCGTGATTTCGTTTTCCTCCATTATCATAAAATTATCGTGAATTTGCATTATAATAAACACAATGAATCTGTAGATGATTAAGTAGACTATCTCATAAGAAAGATTATGAGTTTCATTCTCTTACTACAAAAGGTATCATAAGGAGAAATACGTTTCCCCCAACAAGAACCTATTTACTTTTTTTGTTAGTTTTGTTTCACTCTACACTACACGTATTACTAAGTTTCATTCATGTATGGGACCTCTACGTCTGGGTCTCAAATTACATGGCCGTCCGCCAAATTTCTTTTTACCGCCATACAGCGGGGGTTATTAGTAAGTCAGTTTCTTCTCGCACTTTTAGAGATAGCGCGCACGAGCAACTTTTTTCGCAACTAATTTGTCTCTCATAGGACAGGGTTTGTATGAAAAGTTGCATCGCTACGTGCGCACACTTTCATACAAGCCCATACCATAGACTTGATATGAGAGACAAATTAGTTGCGGAGACAAAAGTAGCGATTGACAAAAGTTGTGATTTTGTATAGGATTTGATATACGAAATCGCAATCCGTATGTATGATGCGGACCTTACTGAATAAATGCAAGTCGCGCGCTCTCGTAGAGAAACCACAATAGAGAGGTGCACTTAGTTCGGCATACTCTTATATTATTCAACGTATTAATGAATAAACGCAAAACTAGAAATTAGTTTGTTTAGAATTGAGAGCAGAATCTCAAAACTAGAAATTAGTTTGTTTAGAATCGAGAGCAGAAATTAGTTTGTTTAAGAATCTAATTATCTATCTAATTATCAAGGTTTCAACATAGTATTACGAGCGACGGGTTTCGGGATTGGAGTGAAACGCTAAGTCCAATTTTACAGAGTTTATTGGGTTACACACTTACACACGGTCCACCTCGCAGGGGTTTCCCCTTACACCACTTTCACTGTCCACTACGTCACAATTATAACGTCACGACGCACGACACTATGACGTCACGACACGCGACACACTATGACGTCACGACACGCGACACACTATGACGTCACGACGTACAACACACTGTCACGGCACTAGACTGACACTTGTCTACTCACTGTTCCACTTTGCACTTTACTTTTCACTTGTACTTTTTTACTTTTCTTTTCTTCCTTTTTGTTTCGCACTTTTCACTGTAAAAACAATACTGACTTGCAACCGCAAACTCTCGGGCTTATATACCCCTTAGAATTTTCTAGTTACTCGAATTTCGTTAGTCTTTTCTTTATTACTTTGTTCCCTTCAGGATATTTCATAATCCCGCCTTCTTTCTCGAATTTACCTGAACACGCCCGCTTTTATTGTTTCTTTTCAAATATTTCTTCTCTCTCTTTCTTCTAGAACATTCCTATTGTTTTTGGTTCTTTTCAAATATTCTTTCTCCCTCTGTTTTCTAGAACATTCCTAAACACGCCCATTTTTTTTGTCTCTTTCCAAATATTCTTACTGCCTCTTACTTTTCTAGAACATTTCTAACAACATTAAAATCTAGAATTATTTTCGTCGAGTCTCGGACCATCGACCCCCGGCATGGGAGTCCATGCCTCGACCGCTGAGCTACGAGGCTTGTTCACAATCCGGCCTAATTTTTGAATGCCTTTCGTCTGCTTATATCTGCGTCATTTCATCCGTCACAGCATCCGTGACACTAGGCAGGTACATTTTTTTTCAAGATATCAAATATGTTGGTAAAATTTAATAATGTCAAACCACCGCACTGGCACACTCACCAAACCACTCACCCTGTCTAGTCTACCTACCTACTTACAAATAAGATTCTTAAAATATATTCGTGATCACGCTGTAAATGTGACGCTAGCACAGATTAATAATAATACTATATAAGTTACTGACGGTAGCACTTTCATTCAATGCTGAAATAATAACAAATCGTTTGTCCATGAAAACTTAATATGCGAACAACGTTAAATTTCAATCAATAAAGTAATGAAATAATTGTTTGTATGCAATTATTTCGTTATAAATCAGTTGGGGTGTGTGAAGTTTTGCGCTTATTCATTAACACGTTGTATAAGTTTAAATCTTATTAGTTGGCAAAACTTAAGAAACGCATTTGGTATCTGTCATTTAAATACAATTGCGTGATAATGACCCGCCCCCGATTATATGATTCTGAGGTCAATGTCCGCCCGCGACTCACGCAAGGCTGCACGCATTTATCTGAGTGCACGCACGATCATAATAATTTTGTTAATCATCAATACCAATTATAAATATAATATATAAACATTGATGCAATCTGTTATCATTAACAATGTTTAGAATAACCATATATTAAACAAAATTAGGTGAAACTATTTTAAGGAGATGATCAGACCATCAAACTGAACAACTTGTCTACGGGACCAACTTCGAAATCGGGAAAAAATCAGCTGTTTAAAAGTAAACAATAATACGTATCTACCACTGAATCTGGCCCAGTTGTGCTGTGAGTGAGTGTGGTGCGGCGGCGCAGTGCACGGTGATGTGAGGTCACTGAACTTACGCGTGAAGTGCGCGTTAGTTTGGGTGTGTAGGCACATAAGCATTTTACTTTAAAATTGGATAACCATTTCCCATCACACTAACCAGGCTTTGTTTTTAGTGGACATTAAGACAATGAAATACCTACCTATTTTAAAAATTAAATGAGTACGCACCTACCTAACAATTAATCTAATTAGGCGTGTTAAAAATTGGTCCAATGGTATGGTAGGTAGGTAGGTACTTACATTAAATTTTGTACATATCCCCCACCTTTTACAATGAACTTTATTGCACGTTTTTAGATGTGTCTTTGCACTTTGATTAAAACGTTTCTATCGTATTTAATAACATCACATGCGTTCACTTTACTTTCCGTTGTCGGAGCTCATGGGTGGTTCTCACCATGTAATCGTCGTTCTGTCAGTACACTAATGTTTTTGCACGACCCCATACATGGAAATCAAGTGGCATAAGGTCAGGTCAGGCCATTCAATAGGCCCACCTCTGCCAATTAAACGAAGTCCGTAGGTAGGTACTTATCGTCCAAGTAGGTCCGTATTCTCGTAACTATTTGTCACGTAGTGCGCTGGAGCAATACGTGGTACATCATGCTGTTAAAACATACATACCTACCACTTACGTAACCATGCAAGAGGTCAAGGCGCGCGCGCGCAATTTAACAGTTGCAATACATAAATAATCGACCGCTCGGGGGTGGCGCGGGCGCGGCGGCGCAAGCGCTACTAAAGTGAATTAGCGAAGACGTCAAAGCAAGATCGCAAGCAAGGGCGGGGGTTGGATGGGCTTTGAGTTCAAAGGAAGCCGCGCACCGCGTGCGTGTGGCGTGCGTAAAAGTAAACAAAACACAGGTCCCTATTCAGGGATGATACAATAATATTAGTAGATCAATGTAAATTTCTAAAACTTTTGATTTCGATATGGTCGCTGAAGAAAAAGTTATTTATTTTCATGAACTGAACCTGCCCTTAAAATAGTTTCACCTAATTTTGTTAGACCTTATATACATTATATTCCTTGGTTCGACGCAGACGGATGCGCGGCGCAGCGTACGGAGCCTCCTGGGCTCCCTGGACCTGCTGGGGCTGCTGGCGGTGCAAAAGAGCCGCTAGGGGCCCATTTATTTGTCGACCCGCCCCAATACCAGCAGATGACCTTTGACCCGAAGCACCGCGGCGGTTACAACACCAGCAAGTGCAGCAACGACCTGTTCAACTGCTGGGAGATAATAACGCAAGTACCTCCTACTCTGTTCATAGTATTACCACCGTATGCTACAGTTATTATTATAATTTACGGTAAATTTAATTATCGACAATAAAATAGTCATCGTTGAAGCCTTTGACTATTTATTATAAGGACTGGCCTTGCGGTAGCATTTCCCCTCTGCCACGGTATAAGATCAATTAATCATGTGCATTTACATTCAACCACCTAGCTAGCTAATTCAGAAACCTAGCCGGTACAAGCTGGGGCGCCACAGCTCCTGTTCTCCGCACGTCTGCCCTGGCGCTGGTGTACTCCGTCGCGGAATACTGCGCTCCGGTGTGGTACCGCAGCGCACATACGGAGAAAGTTGACACCCAGCTCAACGAAGCCATGCGCCTAATTACGGGAGTAATCAAGTCAACCCCACTGCCATGGCTTCCTGTTCCATCGCACATTAGTCCACCGGAGCTCCGCAGGAATAAATTAGCTGCCAACGAATGGAAAAAGTGCTTCGAACTGAATCATTCGGCCCCCATGCCTATAAGGAAAACGCTGGGCTCGATTCTTACATACCGTCTCCCATCCAGATCACCAATCTGGACCGACGACCGAATACACTGCCAGTACGATGTTAATAATGCATGGCGGGCAGATTGGGGCCTTTTTGACCATCCGCATGCAAGCCTAGTGCGTGACCCGACTGTCGAGCCGGCTGGTTTTGAAAAGGGCCGTAAGACCTGGGTTAAGTTTAACCAATTCAGAACCAACCATGGAAGAACCAACTACCACCTCCACAAGTGGGGTTTGAGGGAGTCTCCGACGTGCGACTGCGGGGCACCTGACCAGACCCTCTCCCATGTGGTAAATGAGTGCACTCTGCGCTGTTTCCCCGGTGGAATCGAAGAACTTCACAGGCTAACCCCGGCAGCGGAAGACTGGCTGAAACACCCCGATCTCGAAATCAGAGCCCCCCCCCCCCCCCCCCCCCCCCCCTCGGATCCAAGCAGGAAGATAAAAATGCCATACGATATGATGATGATTTACATTCAATTTTATACCTTATCACTAAACGAGACAGCCTATAATTGCGAAACAAAAATTTCGAACTTAGAACGTTTGGGGTTCACGCGAGACTACTTTTCATGATTTTTAACGTTCAAAATTAGAATCTAAAGTTACGGGAATAAAATCCAAAGTTGTGGATTTCATATTACTTCGCCCCCCGCAAAAAGTGGCAGAAATGTTTATTAACAGAATTACACGCGTAACTCGTCCCTATATAAGTAGTCAAAGGTTGAAGCGCATCACCATTTTTCAAACAGTAGATGCGTCGCAAGGTCACTGGCACTGAGATGTAGGTACAAATGACTTACAAACACTAATATATTGAAGTAATAGTTTTAGATGAAACATTACAGGGTGAAATTGATATCATTAGCATTCTTTTAAAGTAAGTTTACCCATCAAACTGAACAACTTTTACTATGGGAGCAATCGGATCAGAGCAAAAAAAAAAATATGCTGTTGCATACATTTGAGTCGCGAACTCGCGCGTCGACATTGCAATTTAGTATGGAACAGCTGATTTTTTATTTGCTCCGATCGGTTTGCTCCCATAGTAAAAGTTGTTCAATTTGATGGGTAGAATCTTAGTTTAAAAGGATGCTAATGATATCAATTTCACCCTCTATAGTTGGGATTTTTTATTTGATTGGCTACGATAACGGTTTTTTTTGGTTAATTATGTAACAATCTGTATAGTTTTTATGCTACCGTCATGTTGTGTAGTCCAAAAAAAATTTGTGACTTCATAGGCTTTTGTATGCAGGATGGAAGGAAAAGTATCATCTACCCATCAAACCGAACAACTTTTACTATGGGACCAAACCAGTCAGAGAAAAAAAAATAGCTGTTTCGTACGTTTAAGTCGTGTAAGCATTGCAGTTTAGTATCCTGGAACAGCTGATTTTTTTTCGTTCTGACAGGTTTGCTCCCATAGTAAAAGTTGCTCAGTTTGATGGGTGGAGCACCTATATGGTTTAAAGGTTAATGATACTTTTCCATACACCCTGTAAGTATACCTAAGTAGGTAATTTAAAACTTTTTTTGGAAACCTGTCGTATGGTGTGGTGTATCAAATGATTGGCATCATTCATGAGCTGATTTAAAAAATATAACGCACCACATCATAGTTTCTGCCACACCGTTACTCGAAACATACGTACACACGGCGACACATCAAGCTATACAAAACCAACATAAGCTGACTGCGCGTAGGTCGAGTAACGTATAGCATCGCGCAGCCAGCTTATGTTGGTTTTGTATAGCTTGATGTGTCGCCGTGTGTACTGTTAGGAGGCTGAACCTGGTTGTCTTTTTAAAAAAAACTACTAACTTCACTAACACTAAATATTTATTCAGGAACTGAATACACAAACTTAACTTGACTTCCCGATTTCACGGAGCAGCTAAGTACCGCTTTTCACGATGTCTAAAGGGCAAAAGTGCTGAATTGCACTTTTGAAGATAAGGAAAATTACCACTAACAATATAGTGCTAATTCTGCATTAAATAAGGGTTATAACAGTACCACACAATGGTTTGGGCACAGGGCGCCACCTGCGGCCGTATGGCAACGTGATATAGTGCTATAGCGCCTTAGCTTGTCTTTTATTGTACTTTATATATTTTGTTTTGTTTCAAAGATGTGTGTTGTAGAGTTTCTGGCCGCATCTTCTCTCAACGGCTCACCTTCCGACGTGGTGGTAGAGCCAAAAAATTACGTCAAAAAGCTATCTATGAGATATTATTTTGAATAAACAATTTTTGATTTGATTTGATTTGCTCTTTTTCTTGGCGCGCGAACGAACGAGATAAAAGGAGTGATATAGATAAAGCCGTATTACTCCCATAGAAAATGTTTTTTTTTTCTTTATTTCAGAATCTTACATCTAAGTATAAAATTGTTGATATCGCCAAACTACTGAGTAAACCAGTTTGTAGGGGTCACATTTTTACTTAAGAGCCTACCTAGCCCACTGTTAAGGGCGTGGTGGCGAGGAAACCTTCCACTACAGCGATGGCAGCGTAATGCGTGGTGACCGTTGGTCTCCACCGTGGAACCGCAGATGCACGAATGAGGTTCGCATAGATCGCAGCCCAAGCGGAGACCCACAGCCACACGCAGTGAGTCGTTGTCTAGAAGTGTACCAAGGTGAGGCGAAGGTATAGCATGCAGCCACGCCCCTGATTCCGGTTGTGACACCGCCTTGAGTCTCGCTAACTCGGCCCCGGAAGCTTCGTCAATGACAACAGCAACTAAACTAAACATTATAAAAACAAATCCGCAGTGAGCCGATAAATTGAAAATCAGTACTGACCACAGTCACTCCCGTTCTCCGGAAATACTGTTCAACTGTTAAGCAGCACAATAGGCTCGGTGGCCGGTGCAGCCTTAAATGGTATATTTTTATTAAACGATTTTATTTAGTTTCGAACCGGTCTAACTATCTAACTAACTAACTAACAATGGATTTTAGTAATCGAAATTTCACCGATTTCCTATCAACCGATTAAGTTGAAACTTTACACACACGTACAGTTCCGATGACAATACAATATTATGGTAACATGGAGTTGATCTGATGATGGAGACCGAAGGTGGTCAAGAGATCTCCTCGAAGAATTATAGCAGGGGACTCGTGTTTGGTATCATTTAAATTGTTTCGATGAGAACTTTATGGTACCGGTAAGATTGAGGGTCTGATGATGGAGACGGAAGGTGGTCAAGGGATCTCCTCGATGAATTATAGCAAAACAGTCGTGTTTGGTCTCATTTAAATTGTTGCGATAAGAACTTTGTGGTACCAGTAAGATTGAGGGTCTGATGATGGAGACGGAAGGTGGTTAGAGGATCTCCTCGATGAATTATAGCGGAGCACTCGTGTTTGGTGTCATTTAAGTTGTTTCGATGAGAACTTTATGATGCCGGTAAGATTGATTGAGGGTCTGATGATGGAGACGGAAGGTGGTCAAGGGATGTCCTAGATTAATTATAGCAGAGCACTCGTGTTTGGTATCATTTAAATTTTTTCGATGAGAACTTTATGTTACCGGTAAGATTGAGGGTCTGATGATGGAGACGGAAGGTGGTCAAGGAATCTCCTAGATTAATTATAGCAAAATACTCGTATTTGGGCTCATTTCAATGGTTATGATGAGAACTTTATGGTACCAGTAAGACTGAGGGTCTGATGATGGAGATGGAAGACGGTCCAGGGATCTCCTCGATGGGTTTATAGAAGCACACTCGTGTTTTGTCTCATTTAAAATTGTTGCGATGAGAACTTTGTGGAACCAGTAAGATTGAGGGTCAGATGATGAAGATGGAAGGTGTTCAAGGGATCTCCTCGATGAATTATAGCAGAGAACTCGTGTTTGCTGTTATTAAAATTGTTTTGATGAGAACTTTATGGTACAAGTAAGATTGAGGGTCTGATAATGGAAACGGAAGGTGGTCGAGGGATTTCCGCAGTCAATTGAAGTAGAACACTTGTTTTTGGTCACATTTAATTGATTTTGATGAGGATTTTAGAGTCTCGGTTAGATTGAGGGTCTGATAATGGAGACAAAGGGTGTTCAAGGGATCTCCTCAGTAAATTGTAGCAGTACAGTCGTGTTTGGTAACATTTAATTGGTTTTGATAAGGACCTTATAGTCCCGGTATGATTGAGGGTCTGACGGAAGGTGACTAAGGGATCTCCTTAGTAAACTGTTGCACAACACTCGTCATTGGTGTCATTTTATTTTTGTCGGTGAGACTTTATGATAGGTACTGGTAACATTGAGTGTCTGATAATGAAGATGGAAGGTTGTCAAAGGGTCTATACAACTAATTGTAGCAGAACACTCATGTTTGGTATCATTTAATTTGTTTCGATAAATACTTTTTTAGTCTCGGTAAGATTGAGCGTCTGATGATGGAGACAGGAGGGGGTCAAGGGATCTCAACTATTCATAGCAGATCATGACTCAGAAACTAGAAAAGTAAAAAATAAAATAAGTAAAAAAACTTTTTAAGCAAAACGATTTTATTGTAAAAAAAACTGCACTAAACGGTAAAAAATAATTTTGTTAAATTTTCCTGCTATGTTGTACCCTACTGTTAGCTGGAAAGTTTTTTTACTTATTTTATTGTTATTAACAAGCATAGCATAGCATATGCTCAAGACTATAATCCCCGAGGGGGTAGTCAGAGATATTCTGAAACCTCAGAACATCCACGTTTCACTAGTACCGAAACGCTGTCCAGTGTGACGGGCAGTGAGCCCGTCGCCCCTTGTAATGGACAGTGGGTACAATACATGCCTCGAAATTGAAGCATGCAGGTTTCCTCACGATGTTTTCCTTCACCGAAAAGCCAGTGGTGTTATAAATCGTACATAAATTCCGAAAAACTCATTGGTACGAGTCGGCCCGGACGGGGATCGAACCATCGCCTCCTGCACTGCAGGCAAGGTTACTCGCCACTGGACCACCACGGCATTAACAAAGTTATATTAAATTAGGTTAACCTAGCATAGAGTATTAAATTAATTCTTTAAAATTTGTTTACATTTAATTTTGTGCTCCTCTAATAATATCGGATATTTGTTACATATTGTTGGTATTAAATATACTGTCTAGCTCTCTCTCCATAAGTGTGGTTCTAAATGAAATTACAATAATAAAAAATGTTTCCAAGCCTGCTTCAGTATTGTATCGTGATCGGATGGGGTTTGTACAGGGTTTTGTATATAAAACAACGTAACACACAAAGCTCATCCGATTCCCTTACGATCACGTTAAAAAAAGAACGTCTTTTTTAACAAGAAAACTGTCAAATTAATGTCAAAATCAACGGAACTGTTTCGTTTTGTAACAAAAATTCGTTAGCAGAATTAGGTCCCTGGCCCCGCTGCCGCTGGTAGGAAACGGCTGTGCCAAATGACTCGTAATATCCTCATATCTTAAACGTTTTGTAACTTGATGCACGAGTGAGCGCGATATAGAAGAGACATTATTTATTTAATTTGATTTGTTGCAGGCCGATCGAATTTTGCTACCATGTTAAAGAGAAGTTCGTAGCCACGACCATATGCGACCGCATGCGCGTCTACTGCGCCTACGATGGCTTCGACTACGACGGTACGTTCTATATTATATGCATATACTATTATATAAATAGTAAGTATATATACCAACACCATGTGCGACCGCATGCGCGTCTACTGCGCCGACGATGGCTTCGACTGCGACGGTGCGTTCTATATTATATGCATATACTATTATATAAATAGTAAGTATATATACCAACACCATGTGCGACCGCATGCGCGTCTACTGCGCCTACGATGGCTTCGACTACGACGGTACGTTCTATATTATATGCATATCTAAACTATTATAAAACTGTAGCAGAACGTTTGTCTGTACATTGAAGATATTAACAAAAAAAAAGTTACAATATGGTTTTTAGGTGTCCCTGATTCCATTTCACCAATTTTTGGATTTTTTGTCTGTTTGTTTGTTTGTGTGTTTGTTTGTTTGTTTGTTTGAACGAGTATCACGCAAGAACTACTGAACCGATTTTGATGAAACTTTTTTGTTCGATAGCTTATGATGTGACTTAAAATCTGGTATATAATTTATCTCGCTACGTTGACGGGAGCCGGAGATATAAACATATAACCGCAAGTGCAACCAATGTACGGTACCATTTCAATTTCAACTAAGTAACACTAATTAAAATTAAAAGACTTGTAATAAAGTAAGCTAATTCTGAAGACTGTTTGATTTATAAATAACAAAAAAAGCAATAAATTACAAAATAAATACCAATAATTATAAATTTTATCATTGTCCAGTGCTGATGACTGCACCGGTATAACATTGTTTTTCTTTTTGGCTAAAAAATCTTTCAAACTCCATGGAGAAAACCTTTGCATAACAAAAAAAACCTTAGTACTGGCCACAAGAAAACAAGATTCGAATTACAAATTTCTTGACATTTTGTTGAATTACAGTGCAACCAAAGCAGGAGTAATTATTTAAAAAAAAACTGCACGCCAATTTCAAGCAAAGAGAATATAATCATGATTTCAAATCGGCAGCCGAAAGATGTCTAAAACTCGATTTTTAATTCGGAATGTTTTTATTTACGGTGTAATCACACAGTTACGCAAGACTGGATAATAGCTAATATTTTAAAGCAATTATAAGACAGGTAAGGAACTATTTTGAAATACCGTAAATTATTACTAAAATACAAACGAACAACTCTAACAAATTAATAAGGGTCGGTTTTTTATGCCGCCGATGCGATGTGCCGCCGTGCATTTTGCGCATTTTTCTACGGCGCTCCATACAAAACGAAGCCTAGTTTGAACATTTAGTAATTAAAGTAAAAAATGAATGGTTTTAAAACAATCTAGAAACCAATATCTGTGATTTCCTTTTAAATGTTTAGTTCTAAAGTTATCTTGACTCAAAGTTTGTAGTCCGTGCTGCGGTCCGTCCGTGTCGTGTATCGTCCACCATTTGGGCTCTCTCTGAGGAACCTGCCACAGCCCTACGGACTGTCGCTTGATATGAGCTTTACATAAATTAATGTAACATTCGGCAATAGCCGACTGCGTCCTTCCGGACGAAATTATTCGCTGGAATCCAGGCGCATACGTGCGCCTCAGCCGTTGTTTCAAATGCACGCAAATTGACAGCGAGTGCTGACCAGGCGACGTTGCAGTGGAATGCGGCCGTCACCGATTTCGCGCGCATCTGACCGGATTGCAAGATGTATATGGTCCTTCTTATATGCAGACAGTTTTTTAAGGGTATGATCAGACCATCATATTGAACAACTTTTTGTGTGGGACCAAAGTCAAAATCACGAAAAAAAAATCAACTGTTCCATACAAAACTGCAATCCTACTCTACAAAAATGTATGGGGTAGAAGATTTTTTTTCGCGATATCGATGACAGTCCCATATAGAAAGCTGTTTGATGGTCTGATCATCCTCTTAAAAAAGTGTCAGCATATTAAGTTAAATACATAAAAAATAAAGTAATATATATATAATGCGCCCCGACGCGTTCCGTTCAGTGATAATCATACTTAAAAAATAATTTAGTATTTGCCAGTACACTTGATTGTTTTCAATAATGAATCAAAATGCCATCACGAAGAAGATCTAATAATCTCACTAATATTATAAATGTGTAAGTTTGTGACGATGTTTGTAAAGTTGTAATGTTGTATGTTTGTGGCGCAATCACGCATAAACGGCTGAATGGATTTTGATGAAATTTGGCACGCAGATAGAATGTGTTCTGGATTAAGATATAGGATACTTTTTATCCTAGCAATGGGTTCCTGTGGGATAAATTACAATGTTTTATCATGCTGAAACATGTACCACGTTTTTATTCTATGCTCACTAGCGCCAATTTGACGCTGACAGATGCATTTGTGTAGATTGCAGTGATAAAAATAGTATTTGCTTTTTTCAACAGTTTTGACAACAGCTGTGTAGTATATTTGGTATATGGTTAGATTTTCGTGCATGAGGTGGAGGTTCGATTCTTGGTCGAGAATGTTTTTTTTATTTTTTTTTAAATACATTCAACGACTATATCCATTTTTCACCGGATTAGACAGAAGCAGGTAGCTTGATATGTTAAGGGCCCGACCTTCAATCATAATAATATCCTGAGATCATATCAGATCTAATATTAGCGCAGGATGTTTTATTTTGGCTTTTTTCTAATTTTAATCCTACCATCCTACCAGGTATCTCACTAATAGATTAGATTTACTTACTTGCTGATGAATAAATTTCTTATTATTATTATTATTATTTTTTTTGTCTTTGTGATTTCTCAGCTTGCGCTGGTATTTTTGTTATGCAATTTACGGGACAAAGCCAAGTAAATGACATATTAGGAAATACTTCTATATTCTTAGATCAGTGGCATCTTCTTCTACTTGTAAAAACTTTCTTACGATTCGACATGTATTCAGTATGGCAGCTTTTTGGAGTTGTATATAAGTGCTAGGTTTCAAATCAATGAGCTTTAAACTATGGTGGAGGTGTTTTGGTATTACGCCGGTGGTTGATAGAACTATAGGGACAATGTAGACTTTCTCCTGATTCCAGATTCTAGTGACTTCATCTTGGAGATCTGTGTATTTATGTATTTTTTCAGCTATTGTTTTTTGCAGATTGTGGGTGTTGGGTACAGCGATGTCAATGAGGTAAGTAACTTTGTTTGTTTTATCCTGAAGTGTTATGTCAGGGCGGTTGTAGTGGGTAGTCCTATCTGTCAATATAGCCCTGTCGAAGTACATTTTGTGTGTGTTGTTTTCTAGTATATTGTTAGGAGTGTATTTGTAGTAAGGTGTGTGTGTGTTCGGTATGAGTTTGTGTTTGAGTGCTAGTCTCTGATGGATGATGTTTGCTACTTGATTGTGTCTGTGTGTGTAATCCGTTTGTGCAAGGTTGGGGCATGCTCCTGTTATGTGTTGTATGTTTATTATTATTATTATTATTATTATTATTATTATTATTATTATTATTAATATTAATATTATGTTTGTGGTTCTATCATCAACACGTCTCAGAAATTCGGTTTTACAGATTTGATTGTATAGGTACTGGGCGAATTGGAAAAATAATCTTCTTATCGTGTCGACTTCAAATTCTGAACAAAGTCGCTAAATAGTAGCTTGCCAGAATCGGGCAACCGATACTGCACCGTCGCTAGCAGTCATGAGCTCCTCCTACGTGCAGATGTTAGGGCACGCAGGGCACGATGTGAAATGGGCCATCGTTTGTGGAGTTCCACACAAGCAAGTCACATTTTACGCATCCGAGTATCCCCACGTGACCATGTTGTCCTTACTGCGACCGACCTGGGTTCGAAGTAGGTTTAAAGACTTCCAGGTCGCCCAAGGCAAGTCATGTCTAGGCGTGAGGCTCTCAGACGGCGACACAAATGGAGTTGGGAGGGACACTTTTTGTCGCCATAGAGTACACCTTGCTTGCGCTGGGCCAGTATTCAGGGGGTCGACACACTTCATAAAGCTGCGTCGGCTTGGCAGCCTTTGCGGCGCAGGAATAAAGCCATGCATGGGATGTCGTGTGTCTTCCACCATTTGGGCTCTCTCTGAGGAACCTGCCACAGCCCTACTTACATCTGGGGGCGCTATGCCAGCCAGTGGGTAAAGCAACTGTACCGGAGTCGGTTTCAAGCAACCAGTTATAATCCGACACGTTTTGTTTAGTGCCGGTATCCACCAGCTTGGCGTGGGCAGATCGGCCCCACACCGGGCAAGCGTATTCTCCAGCGGAGAACGCGAGAAAAATAAATAAATAACGCTCACAGGCACAAACATTATTTTAATTATCCCAAGCAAGCATATAGGCTTTTTATTGTGGAAACCATACAACAACGGCATAAACATATAACATCCAAGACCGAACCGGGACTCGAACCCAGGACTCTGGATTGGCAGTCTGGCGTGGTAACCATTACACCAACCGGGTCGGCAAATACTAAAAATCCTCTTTCTTTTAACCTTTTCTAAAGTTAGTGTTCTTAATTTTATCGTAGTATTGTTTTCATCTTAATAGATGGCGTTGCGTGTTTTTTTGAAGCAAGTACCATACTCAATTCCCGCTCAAGACATCTCAGATATTCGGTCTTACAGATTTGATTGTATAGTTACTTACCGGCTGAATTAGAAAAATAATTAAATAAATAAATAACGCTTACAGGAACATTGTTATGATTCCAAGCAAGCACTATAGGCTTTTTATTATAGAAACCATACAAAAACGGCACAAACATTTATAACATCCATGACCGAACCGGGTTTCGAACCCAGGACCCTGGTTTGGCAGTCCGGCGAGGTAACCATTACACCAACCGATTCGTCAAATATTAAAAATCAAGTGTTCAAAAATTTAATCGTAGTATTGTTTTCATCTTAATAGATGGCGTTGGGAGTTTTTTTAAAGCAAGTGTGCTACAATTATTAATTCAAAAACCTAGCTACAGCAGGAGCTTACAAATTTAGTTGATTATATTATCGTTGTAATACATCGTTGTAAGTATATTGATTGTTTGAGTCCAATCTGAGCCAACGCTACGGAATGATAACCTTATTTTACAGAAAGGACGAATTTTGTTGCAGTAATTCTTGCCAAATTTTTGTTTTGTTTGATTTTCGGTCTCAATTATGATTTTTTGAAGGCTTGTGCAACTTAACTATAGAACATCATTCTACCACAACGTATAAAAAGATACCTACGTATCTAAAAGGTCATAATATAACACCACAGGTCGGTAATGTAGCTACTTACATAATTGAAAATCTTTTTTAGCAAATTGACCATTAGCTTCCTAGAATATTATCGTTTTAGCTCTTGCCTTCACCATTTTACAGTAGCCCGCGTGGTAGAGTATCCTCTAACGTTTATACGTGCGTGGAGGTCTGTGACCCGCAGTGGGTCGTAAGATGATTATTATGCTGCTCGACATAAATAAAAAACTAATAAACGACGAACAGTAGAAAAATTAAAGTGATGGATCCAGTGAATGACTTTTAAATCTGATACCTACAGAATTACTTGGGGTACTTTCTGATTTTGATTTAGCTTAAGTTCATGACTTTCTTATTTTATTATGGGAAATGGCAAGCCAGCAACACTTCGACCCAATGGTATCTTTTGTATTGAACCCTACATATTATTTTCTTCATCCTTGAAAAACTTGGAAAATGAGGAAGGCAATAGCGTTCAGGGTAAGAAACCTGTAATGGATAACCATCTCTTAGGAGTCACATACGTTTACCCACCAAGACATCGCAGTCACAAAGTACAAATGTTCCATGGTTTCCTCCTCCTCTCCACACGCTCGGCAACCGGGATCTAGAGTGAGCTTTATCGTGCCTGTTGCGTAGTGCCCGGTGAGGGCTCCGACGATGGCACGAGCTTTGCTCCTGCTGTTGTTCAGTATGAACTGTGGGATTCGTGGTGTTATATTGCTGTTATACTCTGACACCAGGGCTTTGTCCACACGATAATAAGAAGATTGCTGATGAATTTCCTGCAGTGTTGCAGACCCGAGAGGCCAGAGCATTCTAGCCTGTGTCTTTTATCAGCCCATTCCTTAATCGCCATTCTAATGTTACATGCCAGGATTCCTAGACTTGGTTCAGATCATGACCTTAGACGAGACATTAGACAAAATTGCATGTCTACGCAGACGAAGTCGCGGGCAAAAGCTAGTACTATTATATAAATAGTAAGTATATATACCAACACCATGTGCGACCGCATGCGCGTCTACTGCGCCTACGATGGCTTCGACTACGACGGTACGTTCTATATTATACGCATATACTATTATATAAATAGTAAGTATACATACCAACACCATGTGCGACCGCATGCGCGTCTACTGCGTCGACGATGGCTTCAAATGCGACGGTACGTTCTATATTATATGCATATACTATTATATAAATAGTAAGTATATATACCAACACCATGTGCGACCGCATGCGCGTCTACTGCGCCGACGATGGCTTCAAATGCGACGGTACGTTCTATATTATTTGCATATACTATTATATAAATAGTAAGTATATATACCAACACCATGTACGACCGCATGCGCGTCTACTGCGTCGACGATGGCTTCAAATGCGACGGTACGTTCTATATTATATGCATATACTATTATATAAATAGTAAGTATATATACCAACACCATGTGCGACCGCATGCGCGTCTACTGCGTCGACGATGGCTTCAACTGCGACGGTGCGTTCTATATTATATGCATATACTATTATATAAATAGTAAGTATATATACCAACACCATGTGCGACCGCATGCGCGTCTACTGCGTCGACGATGGCTTCAACTGCGACGGTGCGTTCTATATTATATGCATATACTATTATATAAATAGTAAGTATATAGCCACGCACGACCATGTGCGACCGCATGTGCGTCTGCTGTGACGACAACGGCTACGACCAGGACGGTGCGTTCTGTATCATACAAGGTGGTCCAAATTTTTTTGATTTTTTTTAGATTCCTCTCCCCTAAGAGTATAAGAAAATAAAAATACCTCATGTATGTTCCGCAATTTTTTGTAATTATTTTTTAAACGAGTATTTGAGAATTTTCTACCGATACCGGAGCGAACTAATACTGTCATAATCAGTAACACAATATTCATACAAGTTACCGAAAAAAGGGTCGAAAGTGACAATTTTAAATTTGACTTCGAAGGAGCAAAATTTAAAAAATTCCCTTATAAATATGATATGGATATTTCATAGGTAAAAGCTAATTTTAAAACCTTCAGTGATCATTCAACTTACTAAATAAGAAACAAAAAGTGGTTCTTAATAGGTCATATTACGCTGGAATCTGTTTCCAAAGTTAGTTATGTGAAAAATCCGCTAAGTAAAAAAGATGGTTCGAAAAAATATTATTAGCAATATTTTTTTTTATGGTTAATTTTAGTCAAATATTTTCAAAAATATTTAAATGAACTGAAATTCAACGACCAGTGAAATATTTTAAGATAACACAAAAATACCACGAGTTAGTCACTACTCGTCACTGTTCGTCACTGATCGTTAAATTTATGAGTCTAAAAACTGAAACATTATGGTTTATATTATATGGGGATAAATAACAAAAACTAAAATATAACTTAGTAAAATAAAATTAGCTTAATAAAATAAAAAACATATAATTGGAGAAATGCTATGTACAGGGTGAATTCGAAGACATTCGACAAATTTTGGTGGCAAGTTGTACTCCTGATTTAGATCTTATATTACAGGGTTTTCTTGAAATCTAAATTATGAAAAAAAATACAATCAAAGCATGCCAAAACATTCAGAAGGTGAAAGAAACATTAAATAAAAAAAAAAGTTAAAATATTTTTTTTAAATTATTCTAACCTAACCTCTCCGCTGTCTTTTGTTGCAGAGGGTCGCGCGTCTCTCGGCCATCGCATCGCTATCTCGAGCTGTCGCAGACAACTGTCGCTCGTCTGTAAGCGCTCTTTCTTACATGTGACCCGGGGAGGGCTTTATGACTGAGTGTAAATTCGATTATATAATTATTTATAGTACTTATAAGCCCTCCCCGGGTCACATGTAAGAAAGAGCGCTTACAGACGAGCGACAGTTGTCTGCGACAGCTCGAGATAGCGATGCGATGGCCGAGAGACGCGCGACCCTCTGCAACAAAAGACAGCGGAGAGGTTAGGTTAGAATAATTTTAAAAAAATATTTTAACTTTTTTTTTTATTTAATGTTTCTTTCACCTTCTGAATGTTTTGGCATGCTTAGATTGTATTTTTTTTCATAATTTAGATTTCAAGAAAACCCTGTAATATAAGATCTAAATCAGGAGTACAACTTGCCACCAAAATTTGTCGAATGTCTTCGAATTCACCCTGTACATAGCATTTCTCCAATTATATTTTTTTTATTTTATTGCGAAAATGATTGTTATTATTTACTGATTTCATTGATTATTAAAAATATTTATCAGCCTATGCTTCGGACTAGTTTTGAACAGTATCATGTTTGGTCTTGGAGGAAAGAGTTTATTTTTATGGCGTGTATTGTGGTTGTGTTACTTATCATTTCTTACGAATTGAGGTGCTTCAAGGATGTAGATACAGGGCAGAGGCATTGAGATACATAATTATTCAAAGGCAGTTGCAGAAACGCCTATTAAAGTTTATCCTTCATTAAATCTCTTGCTGTCATTTTTTGTCTTGTTGACATAGTAAAAGCTAGCAAGAGATTTAATGGAGGATAAATTCTAATGAGTGTTTCTGCAGCTGAGTGTAAGTCCATTGTTTGGCCATTAATTTGTATTTTGAATGACAGCCACCATTCGAGAGGTCCGACGTTCGATCGATTTTTGTAAATTACTATTATAACGAATTTGAAAATACTTAATCTAGATATGAAATATTATATATAGGTCTAATTGATTTGAAATTAATGGCCTAAACCAAAAACATAAAAAACAAATAAAACACTTGTTTATGACAATTTGAACTGTTTGTTTTATAAAATTTAAAAAATGTTTTTTTCTAACCCTGACCGATGACCGTACATCACATAATAAACTACGTTAATATTACAGATTACAAATACGTATTTGAGATTCGGGAATATCATTGCGACTACAAGGGTGATCAGAAAACTCGTCGGCGCAGCGACCTGATGCACATCATGCCGTGGAGAGGTCCGCCGGCGCCGCCCAGCGCCGCCCAGCTGCAGGCGCTGCGCCTCCAGCTGCGGGGAGAGCTAACCCTGGCCGAGCCACGACCCGAGCCCGAGCCCGAGGGGAAGGCGACGACGAGGCGCTGAAAGAACGACAAAGACAACCCTACTCTACTTCCGACGACCGCTTACTACCACTTGACCAGACAACTGTATAACAATGTTGTATAGATAGCAGTGTTGAGCAAAATTTGAATAACTACTAAGTAAGTAATTACATTTTGTAATGGTTAATTCCAATTACTTAGTTAATTTATTCTTTTTTGGTTACGATTGTAAATAATGTATAGAGACTTTTTTTCGATTAAGTATAAATAATGCTGCATTAGCCATATTTTATAATATTATAATAAAAAAATAGGAGCTTTTACCCGCGACTTCAGCCACATAAAATAAAAAAGAGATTTTAAACAAATTTGTAAAGCTGGAAGCTTTACAAAAAAAATTTCGTTAAAATCGGTTCAATAGTTTTCGTGATGCTCGAATAAACAGACAAAAATACAAAAATTAGGGACTTGGAATCAGGGACACCTAAAAACCATATCGTATCTTGAATGTACAGACACACTTCTGTTTTTATTATAGCAAGAAAAGTTACCTAATGCTCATTCTTTACTCTCTAAAAGCATTCATTTATAATCGTAACCAAAAAAGTAATTGCAAAATGTACCTAATTAGTAGTTAATGTATAACGTTATGCCCAACACTGAACACTGAACACTGGTAGATACCTACCTATGATATCTGCAGCAGGGATACTCCTGCCCTCACGTTCCCGCGCTGGGAGCGGGGCCGGGGGAGTTTTACTCATATCCATTTTCAGATCACACATAATTGTGTTAATGAGTGGTGCTTAATTTTCTCGTAATAATCTGATTTTGTCGTTACAAATAGGTTAATAATTAAAATTAAATATTAAAACTAATTAAATTTTAATTATGAACCTACTAGCTGGTGCCCGCGACTTCGTCTGGACGATTCACACAATATCTCTATAAGTTATTTTGATGTATAAGCTATATTATTGTAAAGTTTCATTAAAATCCATTCAGTATTTTTTACGTATAAGAGTAACAAACATCCATCCATACTTACAAACTTTCACGTTTATAATATTAGTAGGAAGTAGGATTTGTAACGACAAAATCAGATTATTATGAAAAATGCTCATTCATCGTTTAAAAATTAACATAAGTACTGAAAATGGATAAGAGTTATTTTACCTCGACCTTAGTTGACCCCATAGTGTGCCCCATAGAGGCTTATGTTCGTTATCATTAAGAGAATGAGGTAAAAACATTATTTTTGAAAACCGCAGTTTTTCTCGATGACTACATTTCTTTCAAAATCTATGAATGCAGAAGTACTCTGACACCAGGGCTTAGTAAAGTAGTATTGTCATATTTTTAACAGTCGCGGCCACTAATGAAATTATTTTACCTACAGGGTGTTAGGGCAAACAGTTGCAGTACTTTAAGGGAAACGTGTTTACTTTCTGGATCAGCTGCAGGGCTAGATGGTCTTCGGCCGGGGCATTTAAAGGAGCTACTGGCTTCGTCTTCCGCGGTGGACAGTGGTATTCGTCTTCTTCAGTCCCTTAACCGTCTTTGTAATTTTATGCTTAAGGGCATGGTTAACGCGGTGGTGTGCCCATTTCTGTATGGCGCCAGTTTGTTTGCTTTGGCTAAGGGAGATGGTGTGCGTGGTGTGCGGCCGATTGGGGTGGGTTGTGTGTGTTGTGTTGCGGCGTCTTCTGGCCAAACTTGGCTGTCGCGCGGTAAGGTTCGGGATGACCTCAACAGTTAAGTTTCTGACTGTGAAGCAGCGGTGCACGCGACGCGGGCCTTTACTTTGAATGGCGATAGTGGAGACAAGGTCATTGTAAAGCTAGACATAAGAATGCGTTTAATCGCGTGGAGAGGGACGGACGTTGTGCTGGTTAAACTAAATTCCTTCTTTATACCCGTTCCTACACCAAAGCTATAGTGCTCATTTGCTTTTTTACGGTGATTCGGCCATCTCCTCCGAAGTTGGGGCGCAGCAGGGAGACCCGCTGAGACCATTATTGTTCAGTATTGCAATCCATGACATAATTACGACCTTGGGTGCCCACCCTTGTGTGTGGTATCTGGATGACGGTACCCTTGGGGGCCCTGCAGCTTTCGTAGCTCGTGACTTGGATGCCTTGTTTCCAAAGCTCAAAGAGGTGGGCTTGGAGGTCAATTCTAGGAAATGTGAGATGTTCGTTTCCAGCTGAACACCTACAGAAGCGCTGTGGGAGTATGAAGTGCTGGAACCGGGGATAACGGTTGTGGATAGGAGTGGTTTTGAGCTTCTGAAGCTTCAATATTTTTGGAGGGTGTCGAGTGCCTTCTAGAGTCCAAAAGAGAATCTCTACTGTCACTGCACGATAAACTAAAGTCTTTGTCCCCTCATGTTGCACTTAAGGATCACTCACGCCACACCGCGCCGGCGCCGGCGCCGTGCCCATCCCGTGGCTTAGTCGAGCGATGGCCGTTGCACGGTCACCGAGTCGGCGGCCCCGTGCCTGAAATTACTACTAGAATCTACTAAACAATTTCGCACTATAAATCATCGTCCTCTAAGCCCCAAATCTACCAAAAAAGTAGAAATCTACTAAAAGTAGTCACACTGACGATGACGTCAGTACAACTACGACTGTACAGGCGCAGCTCGGCGGCACTGTATTCATGCAACGGTCCGTTGCGCGGCCGCGGCTCGGACACGGCGCGGTGTAGCGTGAGTGTGTCCATACAAAATACAGGGTGAAATTGATATCATTGGCATTCTTTTAAACTTAGAGTCTACCCATCAAACTGAACAACTTTTACCATGGGAGCAAACCGATCGGAGCAACAAAAAATCTGCTGTTGCATAAATTTGAGTCGAGTAGGCAGCGGCGGCGGGTGCAGTTTAGTACGGAACAGCTGATTTTTTTTTGCTCCGATCGGTTTGCTGCCATAGTAAAAGTTGTTCAGTTCAATTGGTAGACTAATAGTTTAAAAGGATGCGAATGATATCAATTTCACCCTGTATATGTAATATTAGTTGACCGTGCGACGGTCGACACTTGGTGCGGAATAGGCTCGAGCCCGGCGCGGTGTAGTGTGACGTGAGTCATCCTCAGTTGTTTCTCCAATCTCCATGCCTCGTTTGACGTATATCGTTAGAACTACACCTACTTGGGCTACTACTTAGGCCCATTTCCCTTAGCCAGCTGTTTTCGAGAGTCATTACGAACCGTCTCGCGCGCAGGTTTGATGATTTCCAGCCTCCCGAACAGGCTGGTTTCCGAAAAGGCTTTAGCACCGTGGACCACATACATACGCTTCGGCAAGTTATACAGAAGACTGAAGAGTATAACCTGCCCCTCTGCTTGGTGTACTACGAGAAAGCCTTTGATTCGATCGAGTCTTGGGCTGTACTGCAGTCTCTTCAGCAATGCCAAGTAGACCACCACTAGGTACATCGAAGTGCTGAAATGCTTATACAAAAACGCCACTACGCCAGTCCGACTACAGGTAACTGAACTCGTAACCTATCCTACTGCAGTGAGGTGTGAGGTAGGGAGACTTTATATCTCCGAAACTGTTCACCGCTGCACTGGAAGATGTTTTCAAGGTTCTGGGCTGGAAAGGGCTAGGCATCAACATAAACGGCGAGTACATCAGTCATCTTCGGTTTGCCGATGATATAGTCATCATGGCGGAGACTATAGAGGAGCTCAGTCGAATGCTCGATGATCTTAGCAGAGCCTCCGAACGAGTTGGTCTGAAGATGAACATGGACAAGACGAAGATCATATCAAATGCCCATGTTGTACCCACTCCTGTAATGATCGGAAACTTTGCGCTCGAAGTTTTTGACAATTTATGTTTCATCATCATCATCATCATCATCATCGGCCTATCATCGTCCACTGCTGTTTATGTTTACCTGGGACAAACTATTCAGTTAGGTAGGTCTAACTTCGAGAAAGAGATCAACCGTCGAATCCAACTCGGCTGGGCAGCATTCGGGAAGCTACGTAGTATCTTCACGTCCCAAATACCGCAGTGTCTTAAAACGAAAGTTTTCGATCAGTGTTGCCAGTGACATAAGGAACAGAGACATGGTCGTTCACTCAAGGCCTCATAAAAAGGCTGAAAGTCACCCAAAGGGCAATGAAGAGGGCTCGGAGTTGCCCTGCGAGATCGGATAAGAAATGAAGAGATCCGCAGAAGAATCAGAGTAACTGACAGCCCAAAGAAAGAGGCAGTGCTAATCGGTTTTAAGACCTGGCAACCCTACCCCATTAAATGCAATCAGCTGATCGAAGTTTTGTCGATAAAGTCGAAAAAATAATTGCGAATTTCCTATAGGTTTCTTTGGAAAAGTTGTTCAGTATCATCGGTACAATTCCCCCTTAAAGTAATGCAACTGTTTACCCTAACACCCTGTATAAGTATAATTATAGTACTATAAAAAAACAAACATATTTTGTAATAAACTCATAAGGCCTAGCTCGCATCGGAGCTAAGATATTTGACTCTAAAGGTTAATGAATCAACCAATCAATCGAAACATATTAGATATTACCTACCTACTCAGCAAAATACAGGGTGTAAGGAAAAGTATCATTAACCGTTAAACCACAAACTCTACCCATCAAACTGAAGGAACAACTTTTACTATGGGAGCAAACCTGTCAGAACAAAAAAAATCTGCTGTCTTATACATTTGAATCGAGTAGATATTGCAGTTTAGTTTGATCTGACTGGTTTGCTCCCATAGTAAAAGTTGTTTCTCCAGTTTGACGGGTAGAGTATGTGGTTTAAAGGTTAATGCTACCTTTCCTTACACCCTGTATAGGTACCGTACCAATACAGAAGATACAAAACAAGGCGGGTCTTAGCGCTAAAAAGCGATTTCTTCTATACAATAGCACATCACCGTCTCCGATGCGGCATAGCAATGAATGTGATGTTTTTTAATGTATTTTGAAAGGTCCTCGAAAACCCTATGTAAGTTTTGTTACTGGACGCTCAACAAACAAAAAACAAATT
The DNA here is from genome assembly GCA_927399405.1 of Agonopterix arenella. Classification (NCBI taxonomy): domain Eukaryota; kingdom Metazoa; phylum Arthropoda; class Insecta; order Lepidoptera; family Depressariidae; genus Agonopterix; species Agonopterix arenella. The sequence goes on from OV656711.1 coordinate 144,089, forward strand.
TTCTCCATACAACCTTACCCACTCATACACATTAAATATTTTAACTGTTTTTTAAATCTCGGTATGGTATGTTTTTCGGAATACTGGGCTGCGTTCAGAACCTACGCCCCAGGTGCACCCCGAGTGCAACTTTTCGCACTAACGCCGTTCCGAGGCTCGGTGAAAAACGCTCTTTGCAACTCGGTTGTCACAACTCAACCGTCCCGAATCTCTGACGGGTTGCAACTTTTAACCATCAAATTCGATGGTTAAAAAACACTCTGACGTTTTAATTATCTGTGGTTACTTGACTTTTCGCGCGTTTTGAATAAAAGTTTGTTTTTCAAACTATTTTTATTCACTTTTTGATTTGCTAACATGGAAAATGAGTTTTATTATTGTATTTGGAAATGATGGAAGCCCTGGAAGCCCATATTACTTTAAATGTCAAAATTTTAGGTTATAAAACAACCGTGATCGTTCCTACCTCATAGCGAGTTAAAAATTGGCGCGGTCGTTCCGTACCTTAGAGCGAATTGAAAAACAACCGCACCTAAAGGTCGTGAACGCACCCCTGGGCTGCGTTCAGAACCTACGCCCCAGGTGCACCCCGAGTGCAACTTTTCGCACTAACGCCGTTCCGAGCCTCGGTGAACGATTCCGTACCATAGAGCGTGTGGAAAAAACAACCGCACCCAATGGTCGTGAACGCAGCCTGGGATCGGACAATTAGTCAAAATAGAAACTTTTAATAGAACGTCAAAACGCGCGCGATGTATGAAAAATTGTACTAAAGCCTGACCAGAAAAATAAAAAACCTGCTTTGGCGGGCGCCGGGCGCTATAAATACACAAATTAGTTACAATGATTTTCCACAAAATGGCGAGGTTTTTTATTTTCCTGGTCGGGCTTTAAATACCAACAAGAGACGCCATAAACATTTCATTACTTTTATAGTTCATCATGTTATTAAAAATAGTATTCTAGCTTTATAAAAACTAAAGGTGAGTATATCGTTATTTTCAAATGGTTATTTTTACGAAGAAGATAAAAGTAAGATATATTTTATGCAGTCCGTTCCCCTATTGTAATCATAATCAATGTAATCAATAATACAATAAATATTTACTCTTCAGAAAGTTCTAGATCTATTTCAATAACTTGTTGCTCCCTCCTCGTCCTCCTCGTCGTCCCCTGATCCTACAGATCGATTTTTTTGTCCATATTTTGATTTGAGTCCATACCTACCTATATGCCAGCTTCCTTCACTGCAGTTTAGTATGGAACAGCTGATTATTTTTGCGATATCTCATTTGCTCCTAAATATAGTAAAACATGTTCAGTTTGATCACTGGTCTGAACCACCCCTGAATATTTTAGGTAAAAATAAAATCGAGTGTAGCCACGAACGTCGCTGTCTACATATAAACAGACGCCGTTGAGATGAAATAATCAATCAATCAATTATAGTGAAATCAGACCTGAGGTGTGAGTGTGGTATTGCCCCTCAGACTATGGCCCATCTCATATCTTGCCCTTCCTGCCCGCAAACTTGCACGCCAATGGAGCTTATGGACGCTGCTGGTAGTGCTATCCGCGTGGCAAAATACTGGGCTGGAAAAATATAAAATGACATGCCATCGACTCGATAGAAGAAGTGAAATAATGCCCATCATTATCTAAACTATTATAAAACTGTAACAGGAAGTTTGTCTGTAGCATAGCATATGCTCACGACTATATTCCCCGAAGGGGTAGTCAGAGATATTCTGAAACCTCAGAACATCCACGTTTCACTAGTACCGAAACTCTGTCCTGTGTGACGGGGAGTGAGCCCGTCGCCACTTGTAATGGACAGTGGGCACAATAGATGCCTCGAAATTGAAGCATGCAGGTTTCCTCACGATGTTTTCCTTCACCGAAAAGCCAGTGGTGTTACAAATCGTACATAGATTCCGAAAAACTCATTGGTACGAGTCGGCCTGGACGGGGATCGAACCATCGCCTCCTGCACGGCAGGCAAGGTTACTCGCCACTGAACCACCACGGCAAGTTTGTTGAAGATATTAACAAAAAAAAAGTTACGATATGGTTTTTAGGTATCCCTGATTCCATATCAACAATTTTTGGATTTTTTGTCAGTGAGTGAGTGAGGAACATTAACTTCAAACTAGTCTCGTTTGGAGTTCACGAGACAATTTTTAACAATCTAAATTAGATTCTAAAGTAATGGAATAAAATCCAAAGTTCCGGATTTCATGCTACCTCGTCCCCCGCAAAAAGTGTCAAAAAAGTTTGTTAGTAGAATTACACGCGTAAATCGTCCATAGATATATCACAGCATAACTAGGTATATAGTCCTTACAGTACGGCAACGGATGTACTTGCACAGAGCAACGGCGGGGGTCTTGCGGGGAAGCGGGCGGAGGAGGTCGCCTTACCAGATCTGTATGAAGGTGTAGGTATTGGCTTGCATATCTGCGCATGACAGCTAGAGTACAGGGGCGCGGCGACGGGGGGCGGCGGCATCCCCCGCCATCAACAGCGTTGCCATCAAGGAATATACTACTCTCTACCGAGAGGTTGCCATACTTTGACTACTTATGTAGGGACTAGCTACGCTACGCGTGTAATTCTATTAACAAACATTTCTGCCACTTTTTGCGGGGGGTGAGGTAATATGAAATCCGCAACTTTGGATTTTATTCCCCATAACTTTAGATTCTAATTTTGATTGTTAAAAATAATGAAAAGTAGTATCGTGTGAACCCCAAATGTTCTAAGTTCGAAATTATTGTTTCGCAATTATAGGCTGTCTCGTTTAGTGATAAGGTATAAAATTGAGTGTAAAATTGTAAATGCACAAATAATCAATTATTCTTATATGGTGGGAGAGGGGAAATGGTACCGCAAGGCCAGTCCTTTTAATGAATATTCAAAGTTGCCATACTGTGAGGCTATAGTAATACTGTGGTTATACGGTCTAAGCCATTTCCGGTTCCGGTCACACGGGATCACGATCAGGAGGCGGGCTCTTGCAGTGAAACAAATAAAAAAAAACGCAATCACCGATGAAAGCCATACTTTACTTACTATAAAATACAATAGTACACAAATATCTTAACTTAAAAGCTAACGCAAAATATAATCCTTATATTATTACAATATATTTGGTTCTCACTGAAGTAAATCATGTCATAGCGAATAGATAAAAGGCATCAGTAAACGTAACACCGCTCTGCTCTCATGACACGACACGACACGACACGGTCACAAGTCACAACACACGGCAGCTATAATTATGTTGTTGTACTCTTCTAAAGCATGCATATTGCTCATTGCTTCCTCTCACCCGCACGCGCACGCAGGAACGAGACGCGGTTATGTAATTTTGCGTGTGTAAAAAGAGTACATCAACATATTATAGGCTGTCTGTGAGGAACTGCGTCATCGTCATGATCATGACATCACATCGCTACAGAAGCCGCTTCGACTCACTCTATCAGTTCCTTGAACTATCACTTCTATACACACCGCGTAGTACCTACTCTAAGTCATTATATATTATTATGTAGTCATTTATTAATATCATCCATTAAATTAAATATTATTTAATACAGATTTGTTTTATAACTTAGTGTTGTGTGGAAGCGAGATGAAGGCCGATAAATTATTGAATTTTATTGTAAATAATGTAAATGACTTCTACAGAAATATTATAAAGAGGAAAGATTTGTTTGTATTGAATAGGCTCCGAAACTACTGGACCGTTCTGAATAATTCTTTCACCATTAAATTCTACATTATCCGTTGAGAATATAAGCTGTGAAAAAAAAAAACAGCCAAGTGTGCGTCGGGAAAAAGGGGCATTGCAACGCATGTCCCGCAGCCAGCTAGTTAGTAATAAAAAAGAAAATTGAATTTGACAACATGTAGCATTTAAAGTAATAATTAATTATTCTAATCAAACTTAAGCACGATGACACGTGGCTAATTTTAATCAATATTAAATGTACTGGAAAATCGTTGCTTTTTTCTGTTTATTTAATGAAGGTTATAGCCGTTCACCGACGGCAGAGAATATTCCGCCGCATCGTATTGAACAGGTATTTAGATATGTACCAGTACCCTTCCCACACTATGACGGTATAGTTTGCGAGCCAGCCACACTCGCCGCTTCACTCAACATTAAGGTATCAACATTAAAAGGACATCATTCATACAAACGAAGTCTGGTTATATTTTATATAATACTAACCAATTAAAGTCAATGTTTTTTTTTTCAGAAACGTTCTAGAAACTAATCTTTATGCTTGTAATGTGTCCGATTCTCATTTTATCGAAAATCTGAAAAATTACAAGCGTAGAGATTCGTTTCTAAATTGTTTCTGAAAATTTTTATTGATTTTAATTGGTTAGTATTGAAAATATAACCAGACTTCGTTTGTATGAATGATGTAGCGCGCTCCAAATTATATCCCCTTAAATAAAAACTAGACAGTGATTGTACAATCGTGCGTGACGTGACACAGCGTGTTATCGAATGAACACAAGACCTGAAGCATGCCTGAGCCTGTAATGAATCAATAAACAAACAACAATCATCAGTTGTAGGCTGTGTACAGATTTGCGCAGATTATTAACACGTTGTAGCGGTATGCCCGAAGTTAGCCCACACTACCGCATCAAGAGTGTGACCATACCACCGCATGAGTGTGGCCACACCACGGCAACAACGTGACCATACCACCGTACGAATATGACCACAACGCCTCAAGAGTGTGGCCACAACTCCGCACAAGTGTGGTCACACAACCGCACGAGTGTGGCCGCATTACTGCACCTAAATGACCACACCACTGCACGAATGTGGCCACAGCACTGCAAGAAAGTGGCCACATCACCACTCGAATACGACCATACATCCTCAAGAAAGTGACCACAACACTGCACGAATATGACCACACCAACTCAAGTCTGTGGCCACAGTCGACACCAGCATGTGGCACCGTGGCCACACTAATAGCTAATTATCGTGCTTAAGGTATAATCACCTCTCAGCCAAGCGCAGTAGTAATTATTATAATTAATTGTAGAATAGAGCACGTTTACTGAAATTAAAACTTTTCATACTTTACAATAAATATTATGATAATATTAAAAAGTCGTTTGATTTTGAACCTTACGACTGACATTTTAATAATTATTATTCTACATTTACAAATAAAATAATGACAGTAATGACATGCTCTTTAGGAATTATATCTATAAAGGTATCTACGTATACCTATATGTATATATATATATACAGCAGCACGGTCGCGGAGCCGCGCGCGCCCGACCAAATGACTTTCCTTAGCGGCAGAAAAGGATAGAGCATCAAAAAATGCGATTCCGTGGTGCCAGGTGAGGTTCAACCTATACTCTCATAATAACAAACACTTTAATATGCAGGGTATTTCGTACGTGAAAAACGTTGCATGCAAACGGCCTTTCCTTATATTGAAGCGTTTGCATAATCCTAAGAAAATTACAAAAGGCCTGATATATTCCGCAGCCTTCAAAAAATTAAAAAGAAATAATTTTTCAATTTTTCATTTCTTTAAGACGAAGCAGTGATCGCTCGCTATACAACGTGTTAATGAATTAACGCAAAACTAGAAAGTAGTATGTAGTATATGGTTTCAACATAAGTAATTTTTTTCAAAATATTAAATAATTTGTTTGTAAAAGTAGGGCACACTCACCCTACTCACTACCAAAACAAGCTTCTTAAAATGTATCCATGAGTACGTTAGCGCTTTTATTCATTGCTGAAATGATAACAAATCATTTTTGCCTCAAAACTTAAAATGCGAGTAACTTTAAATTTTAACTATCAAAATAATGAAATTATTGTTTCAATCTAATTATTTTGTTATAAATCAGTTGGGGTGTGTCAGGTTTTGCGTTAATTCATTAACACGTTGTATAGTACTTCGTACTTTGTTTTGTGATAATGTAAACAATAATGTATTGCACATGCGTATCCAAAGATATGAGTACCAAACTTTTGTATCGACATTAAAATTACAAGTGTTTAAATCTCTCAGTAGGTAGTAGTAGTAGTAGTAAGGTAGGCACAAGTTACTAACTCCGCTTCGTATCGATCAACTATTTAATTAAACCGTATGATTGTAAATTTTCTAGGATTACTATTTTATTTTACAAATGGCATACAATGTGTTGACATAGTCACGCGCCGAAACTTTCTTTTACTGTGGTAAGACAACTTTAGAAGTTTGTGAACACGAAAAGGCTTTTTTACCCCTGCGCTAAACGAAGTAGCCGCTCCATCGAGGCGAAAAATAGAATGTATTAACCTCAGGCAGTAAATAAGAAAGCCTCAGATCACATGTTTACGTGAGATCTGTGACCTTTCTTACTTTCCTGTCCCCAGTGTGTAGTCTACTATTATTTAAAATCTATCAATGTGATGAGGCGTTTTTAAAAGCAGTAAAAATACAGTAGATGGCGGTAGTAAATGAGAAAAAAAAAACTGCCAATTTCATGGTTAAAAAGGTTGATTGTCTATCGTTTGTTTATTAAATGATGTTTAAATTTTCTGGTGTTGCCAGCAGATAAACTGTTCACTACCATAATACATAGAAAATGTTAAGTTTGTTGTACATAACCAAACATCAACTGCCTAAAAAGAGGATAAATTCACTTGTAAGTACACTCTTTTTCTTGTACTTTCACATTGTAACCATCAAAATATTATTGATGAAGTAACAACATTGTCTTTAAAATAAGGAAATGGAGAGAAACACGAAATACTATCGATCTGACAGGAAATTTTTAAGAACAGAATGCCGTTCCATCCAGTGTCACAAAACTATATTTTTTTTTGTCACTGAACTAAGTATTTACTTTTAAATGATAACGCCCCATTACATGATAATTTTATCGCGTCGCTAAGAAATCTGTTGGTATAAATTGTACATCTCAATCTATCTCATATTGTTATAAATGAATTTATCATTATTATAAAACGAGCAACTCTCGTTTCTAAACCAAGTTTCCCGAAAATACCTCCAACGGTTTCAATGAAATAAGAATTACGAATTTTGAAGCAAGAAATCAATCAAGTCGTGGAAAATTAGTTTTCCCACGACTAGGGTTACCAGATCCAAAGATGAGATTTCCTGACAAAATCCCTGAATGTTTTGTGAATTTCCTGATATTCCTTTTTAATATTGTATTCTGGATGCTATGCGGTAAGATCTGACTAAGTATTGAGTACCCAAAATACTCAATACACTTTTGCAAGAACCTATACCCTCTTGCAAAGATCCAAATAAATATTTTTTTTTTCTTTCTTTTATACTACGGGAAATTATTTAAAAAACAGTTTGTGTGGTCATACTGGCGGAATTGAACACTTTTGCAATCCAAATAGGTGAGTAAGTAAGTAAGTAATCCAAGAAGAAAGTGTGAATGTAGAGTTCTCATTTAATGGGAATGACATAAATAAAATAAATTAAATAACGTTCACTCAATGCAATGCACTATGGGAAAAAGAGACGGTCGTAAGTCTCTTGACACAATTCCATCAATTTAAAGAACACATTTTGTTAGGTGCTTATATTTTCCTCTCGTGAATTTCAAAAATTCCTGACAAATAAAACTTTTCCGTTTCCCTGACAGAGGGCCAAAATTCCGGACATATCAGGAAAATTCCTGTCATCTGGTAACCCTATCCACGACAGACGTCACTTATTAAATATGTTTCACTAGCTGCGACTGCGAGAGATAGTATAAAACGAAACGCAGGCGCGTCGCTACGGCAGGGTGGAGCTGGGGCACAGTCGGGCGGTGGGCAGTGGGCAGTGGGCAGTGGGCAGTGGGCAGTGGGCAGTGGCACAGTCTCGGGGCAGGTCTCTAGAAGAGCCTGGCGCGGCGCTTGAGCTCGTTGCGGCGCCACTGCGGCAGGCGGTAGAAGTCGGCGCGCGGCGCCTGCAGGATCGCCTCGAACTCCTGGTCCGAGAGGTGCCTCTGCGAACACAACCGTGCGCGTTATATATTATTGCTAATATTGAGGACTACTAATAGATATGGATAGATGGATGGACTAGTGCCCTTTAGTCCATACAAACGTATTCTCTTGTTTCCTCCCTGGATAATAATGACACTGGACTAGAAAAAAACAAATTTTTACCACACAATCTATAATATATCCTCTCTGCCATGTTCCCGTTTTGTTTTTCCGATAAATTTATTACTATAACAACTAGGAGTCTTATGACGACAAATTTCTCAATTTTACCGCTGTCTGCAAGTACACACCCAGCAAGCAAATTTGATGAATATAAGGTTTAGTTTTTGAGCAAACAGGGGAATAATAGCCGGAGCTTAAGGCAGCGCCCTCTTCTTTACGTTCCGTATGCAAGGACTAATTATAGACGTAACGCATTCCCAATACGTAGCTGTGACAGCTTCAATGAATTAAGCACAGAGCAAAACTTTGACCTATTCGTCACGAGCAAGGCAACCGTTAAACGCACAATTAACTAAACTGATAACTGTACCGCTCACTGTATTAACTAAATGATACCTTGCTAATATTTTTCCCGTCACATTTTGCCAGGCTTAGCCTAGTGTGGAGGATAATTTCATTTTATTGGTCAAATACTGTGATGTCAATGCGCAATACCTATTCTTTGTTGTATGAACTAAATGTACCTACCTAAGTTAAAGTGCTCATTGAAATAAATATTTTTGTATTTTAATTGCACGAGCTTACTTTGGCAACACCAGTGACCGTCAGTGACAGATTATAATTACTTTGTTTTGTTTTTGATCAGAATATTTGTTTTTATATACTTATTTTCCAGTCAATCATGTAACACAAATGAGACGTGTGGCATATAATGTAGTTTTAATATTGTTTTTTTTTTCTTTTAATGTGAAGATTTTTAATTGGCGTTTAGATTTATATAAGAATATTTATCTTCAGAAATTAAAATAAAATTAAAATTATCTATTTAATGTAGGTAAAATCAATCTGCTATACAGTTCTCATTTTTGCACTAGTAGCTCTGTTGCTCGGGAACAGTGCGACAGCATTAGATCTGTTATTATACCTAGCCTTATAATTTCTTGCAGATCGACCATCCTAGAGAGTGATTAATATGGAACAGCTGATATGTATTATCGCGATTTCGATGTTGGTCCCTTAGACAAAGTGGTTTAGTTTGATGGTCTGATCATCCCCATACAATTGCTGCGGGGGAGGACAATGGGAGGACACAAAAAAAACCTTGATAGTGAGAAGTCACATGTACCTATATGGAGGTGCTACTGGGAATGTACCTCCATTGAAAAGGGAACATCTTCCACCAGGCTAGGTGTAAAGCGTGGGGACCGGCCATGGTCCAACAGTTCTTAGTTAGACCTTGTATATGTATCGAATCTCTGTGATTATTTCTCTTGCGCGATGTATGTCTTGCATTCGATTGTGAATCTTATTTGTAGTAGGTTACGAGTTACGTACTCACGGTGAACGTTGTCTATCTACGGAGCATATTTCCGAGAGCGACGGTATCGCCATCTGTTGGCATCTTTGCTATAACTAGTGGGTGCTGACATCTGTAGCAAATCCCCACACCTACTTGGCAGCAGTGGAACAAAGACTAAAGATACCTCGGGCATAGAACGACAACTGGATCTCTGTACTCGGCAGTGGAATAGAAGTTTGGTGTTGAGATACTCGACGGTACGTCAGTGAGGACGTAGTCCTGGCGTAGCGGACGTAGTCTCGCCATGGTGTGTATACGTCGGTAGCTGGTGATGAGCAGCAGGTGGTAGGGGTATAGCTTGTGCAGCGTGTATTGTATTGTATAGACTATAGAGTATAGAGATACCTCCAGGTTGAGGCGGTCGACGTCGGGAGGCAGGCGGTAGTTGGTGATGAGCAGCAGGTGGTAGGGGTATAGCTTGTGCAGCGTGTATTGTATTGTATTGTATAGAGTATAGAGATACCTCCAGGTTGAGGCGGTCGACGTCGGGAGGCAGGCGGTAGTTGGTGATGAGCAGCAGGTGGTAGGGGTACAGCTTGGCCGGCTCGTGCAGGAGGTGCCCGGTCGCCATGTTGGGCAGCGAGCGCCGCACCCCCCGCCCCCCCGACCCTCCCCCCATCACCATCCCCACCCCCACCCCCACCCCCACCCCCTCCGCAGCCGTCTGCGCGCGCACCGACATCTATAGGGGAGACACATGTTATTATTTATGAACCAAAGCTCAAGTAATATGTCTTGTAACCATGTTGACAAATATTTGAGAACTAAATTACTAACAAAATAAAGTCCTTTACATTTTGGATCTTAGTTATAATTATAATAACCTCAAATACAAAACTCTCAAAAGTAATCAACTTCTATTTCTATTAAACGTTTCGTTGACAAAATATTAATCTTAAGTCCTTTGATTAAATAAAAATAGAAAAAGATACGTGACTAGCCTATAGCGTATAGCCGTCGCCTAATTTACTTAGAGCGTCATTGCGTGATTGAGATACTTTTTTATTTTAGGCAGAATAAGAGTACACTACAAGGTGCCTTCGCGTGCTTAAAACTCGTTTTACAAATCATTCAAAAAGAAAAAAACAAATCACACGGCATTACTTTTCATTCGTAAGTACATGAAAAACAGGTCCATTTATGGAGTCCGTAATGCAAGAACGTCACCTATCTTCCGCAATTTTAATTTAATCAAAGCTTAAGTCATTCGATATTTCTGATGCGATATCCCTGGCAAGCGATACGATTTCACCACATATAGTATTGGCGTATATTGATATAAAAAATCGAGATATCGTATTGTGTTATACCGATATAAAAAAATATCGATACGTATCGGGCATCGCTAATGTAGACTCACCACGGCACTCCTATCCACGTCTGTTATGGAGCCGGCAGAAACTGTAACAATTCAGATGAGATAAGACACATATTCTTTATTTGCAAACCAAAATACACAAAAACCAACAAAACAAAATGTCATTAATATTACTCTGATTGAAGAATCTGCAGCAAATACTTATACAGGGTGTAAGTGACAGCCTAGCAAATACTGAAACGCTGAACTCAGACCATCAAACTGAACAACTTTCACTATGGAGCCTACCTCAGGAGACGCAAAAAAAAATCTGCTGTCCCACACAAAACTGCTGTACCTACCCGACTTAAATGTATGGGAGAGCTGATTTTTTTTTCGCGTCTCCTGAGGTAGGCCCCATAGTGAAAGTTGTTCAGTTTGATGGTCTGAGTTCACCGTTTCAGTATTTGCTAGGCTGTCACTTACACCCTGTATACTTATAATAGGAATTAATTCGATATAAATGATAATAAACATACTTGTCAGCCGCAGATATCGACCTGCATGCCATGACATGACGCTGTTAAAGCCGAAGCTATGGAATGATGATACAATACAAGTGACTCACAAAATGTTCCTATATGCATTGTAATAGAGATGAAAATAATTCGACAATGTCAGGCGTGCGCTTGGCTAAAAAGCATAGGCACGATAAATTCGTTGTTTTAAGAGGGTACCGAGCCTACAGTGATGTTCTATTTCTAGACAATTACACTCACAACATTTCCAAAAAACAAGAATCGACGACGAAGTATAAATGACCTCCTAACTTGACATTTTGTCTTTTTGTGATTCTTATGGCCTGGCTATAGTCAGACATATATATTCTGAAACTCAGACTCAGATCCACGTTTCACTAGTATTACCGAAACCACAGATTAATCAACAGTTACTCCGAAACTAAGGAACCTAGTACGAAACATATAACACTCTTAGATAAAGTATATGTCTAGATGGAGCCTTCGCTTCTACGGCATAAAACATAAGTGGCCAACTTTCTTAAGTTGGTGTCCGTTAAGCGCCATACAATTTATCTCTGTGCGTCTATACAAACACGATTTATTAACTATGAATTTACATCTATTTTTTTCGACGCGTTCCTAGCTTCGACTGTCAATCTTGACACATAACTTATCAAAGGTAACATTCTTATTTTTTGGAAATGTATAATTGTAAAAAATAAAAATTTAAGTTACCACTGGAGCTCGGGGCCCTCTTAAGTATAATGTACAGCTTAGAGCATCGTACGCGGACAAAACTAGCTGCATCAAAACTTCTGCTGACTAATAATAAAACAGGTTGAATAGAAAATAATTATTAAATAATGAATATAACAAGATAAGAGAGGGATACAGCTCAGAGGCAACAAGCGTAATATCGGCGTCTCTGTCCTGCTTGCGGCGAGGCGGGGGGTGAGCGAGTGAGACGTCACTTACTGCACAGGTCCGTCCGCACTTCGCGAGCACAACACACAACATCTGACGTCATCAATTTTAAATATGTACTTAATTTCTCTGATCTTTATTTACACAATAATCAAGTATCTGGACTATATAATGAATGATCACACAGGTATTTGTATAGTTAGTCATCATCAGCCAATATACGTCCCACTGTAGGTCACAGGCCTACCCTCAAGGGCGAATGGGCGTTAGTCCACCACGCATGCCCAATGCGGATTGGTAGACTTCACATACACATCAGAATTGACACCTAAGGAGCGAGTGAGAGTGATAGTTTCTATTTTGAGTTCACTAGATGGCAGCACGTAGGCAAAACATCTTGACATTTAATGTAATATACTAACATTGGGGAACGTACCTATACTACGTGACCCATTTTTTAATGCGGAATTCACCACAGTTGAATATTAATTGGATTGAAATGTGATTAGAACTGAAATTTGATAAGAATAGAACTTGGATGTTTTAACTTAGCGCGATCGGGGTTCAGTGTTTATTGGAGCCTAGAAATATAAGGCCAATTTGACTCACAAGGACAGGGTGTATTTAAATGTTGAATACTGCTATAAACTTGAGTCTTGATTAATTATAAATGTTAATCACACATTAAAAGTTAGTCAGTTTTTTATAACAGAATGTTATATCTTGGAATAATAGTACAATAAAATGTTTAGTTAACTATGACGACGACGTTCTCTAGGAAAGAGGATCTTAGTCTCAGTTTTAGTATCTCTTATACCTTCTTTATTTACAGAAAAGATTAGATTAGATTTTGGATTTCCTCTGAAGCACTACCTTAAAAAAACCCCGAATACCTCCATACCGACAACAAGGTCCCTTTGCCCTGATAACGTCTCAAATAAGTAACATAAGGTAGAACTAAATAATACTAACGGTCGGACTTGCCGCTGCTGAAGTCAGTGCTGTGCGTCTTGTCCCCGAGCCCGCTGAACGTGAAGTCACCCTGCAACCACACGCGCGCACAATATTACACCTTATTGTGTTGTACATTATAGCATCATTTTAAAATACATCTATCTCGTTCCAGTACTACTACTCCCCTAGAGCATCGACGCGACTTGAGGCGAAAGTTATGTCAATTGATTTTTGATGTTACTTCAACTCCAGCAAAGTTGATAATGGTTTGTCTGTAAAAAGTGCTCTGCGCTGCGCTTCACCAGAAGTGCCAGTATAGCCCAGTCATTTTACGGAGTTTTGTTAGGAGAGGTGGGAAGTAATTATTAAATAGACTATTAAATTGTAACCGGCGCCATTTAGTGACAAAAATACTTCTTCTTCTTATCGTGTGGGCAGAGCCCTGCGGTCAGAGTTTTTTCAGACCGCCTTATGTAATGACTACCAAAGACTATCTGAAAACATATTTAAAAAAATTCGCTACGCAACATAAAAATCAAAATTGTGAGTCCCAGAAGGATTTTAAATTAATAATATTAATACAAATGCACTCATTTGAATTAGATTTACCAATATAAATTATTTTTGAGCAATAAAATAGGCATTAAAATGTAAAAATGAGGTTTTTATTAGACAATACGAATGTACTTTTCAAAACCTTCTAAGTAGACAAAAATATTTACACCATGATTGAAGTATGCATAATGGTAATGCCTTAAATATGTGCAAAAAAATTACCATCATGTTTTTTATAAAGAGCTAAATTTTAAATTTGGAACTGTTGCTGAATTTTTTAAATTTTAGTACATTTCTAACCTCAAATTGGCTCTTAAATACTATACCGAAAAAAAATCTATTATTAATTAGTCCCGGCTCAAACCGTAAAATGACTGTGCTATTATAGAATCGTGAGATTCAAATTCGTGTTCGAATGATGCATAATCTCCATAGTAAATCGGGTTCTTAAAATTAAAAATTTTATACATAAATTATTTAATATTTTGAAAAATTACCTATGTTGAAACCATGATAATTCGATTCTGATCTCGATCCTTAACAAACTACATTCTAGTTTTGCGTTAATTCATTAACACATTGTATAATTCCTTTTCTTTTGTGGATGGTTTGAAGTACCAGTAAACTTGGAGCTTTTTGTAATGTAACTTTTTATTACTTAATTGATTCAAATTTGTATTTTTTTTTACACACAAACGTTACACACGTTTGTGATGAAACGAATGATATTTATTTGTGGAAACTTTTATTTATCAATGTTGTTTTTATAAAAATGTTGATACCCTACTATCCTGTAATTAGTCCGTAAGTTTTCCTAACATGAATAAAATAAAATAAAAATAAAATAGTAATTTTGCCATTTTCTATTGCTGATTAAAACGTGTGACTTTTCAAAAATCACACTCCAGGTGTGCGCCGCGCCAGATTAAGGTCGCCTCGTACCTACACCGTGTTGCTAGCCTAGTCATGGTGGCTAGATTTTAGTCCAGGATAACGCAAGTTACAATCAAGTTTACATTTACCTGCTCCAATAGTCGCTCCGAGATACACTTCATCAACAATCATCATACAACATTTACATAACCTTACGACCGTATTCTTTGTGGTAAAAGAGCTACAAGATAAACTTTTTAGTATGAAATGATGGGATGGTTGCATGGGACAGAACGAAGAGCCCGGCCTCGCGTTAATAAAGTTAGCATGTAGGTAAAGCCCGCGTGCCACTGATATAGTTGTGAAGTCATATCTTCTCATACATTTCGTTCGACGAAAGGTCATAATTCATAAATGTCAGTGAAAATTTATTGAAGATTCAGTCATAAGACTTATTAAGGTAAGGTCGAATTCAATTTGATTAGATTTTTTGGTCAAACTCGTTTTCGAACAAAATACTCCTAATGCTGTATATCTATTAGTTCTCTTTTCTGTGGTTTGCAGCCTCACAACAAATTCACTGCAATAGAAGCCTGACATAGTAGTAGGTGAATCGGAAATGATTTGACGTCTAAAAATCTATCAGAAATTCCTACAAATTTTTTTTTTAGACCAGTTGGGACAAAGAATAGTAGGAGTAAGTGAGGAACTAGTAGTAACGGAGTAGGAGTAGAGTAGAAGTGAAGGAGGCGTAGGAGTAAAGGAGGAGAACTAGGAGTAAAGGAGGAGAACTAGGAGTAAAGGAGTAGAAGTAGGCGTGAAGGACTAGTAGTCAAGGCGTAGGAGTGAAGGAGTAGGAGTGAAGGAGTAGGAGTCAAGGAGTAGGAGTGGAGTAGGAGTAAAGGCGGCAAAGGAGTAAAGGAGAAGGACTAGAGGTCAAGGAGTAGGAGTAAGGGAGGTGTAGGAGTAGTAGTGATAAAGGAGGACAAGGAGTAAAGGAGGCGTAGGAGTATATGTAATAACGGAGAAGGAATAGGAGTAAAGGAGGAGTAGCAGTAGGAGTAGAGGAGGCGGAGGAGTAGTTGATGGTGTTGTACTCACGGCAGTGCTGGAGGAGAAGGTGTGAGACCTGTTGGCGAGCCCGTAGCCCGGCCGCGGCGCCGCACGCAGCGACGACACCACTGCAACACTCACTCGCTGTCACACGCACACACACACAGACACGGGGGGAGGGGGGGGGGGCCGGGGGGCCGGGGGGGGGACCTAGCGCTACGTCTAGCCGCGGGGTCGTACTGCGAGGGGCGAGTATGAACACACTTCAACTTTGTTTTATATAAGATTAGTAACCGACTAAGTATCTACCGCCGGACATACCTTTCTTGTAAATCAGGAATCACCACTGAAGATGAAGGCAAACATCTGCATTCACTGCATGACGTCATCAGCTAGCTAGTCGAGTAGTCGATAAGATATACATCAAATAGTAAAACAGAAGACAAGGTGTGATCACACCCTCCCATACCGCACGTAGTGGTACGACCCCGTACTTAATACTAACTTACTTAACTGTAGATACTATACTAGCCGAGATCTCTAGGTACTTACACATGCGATCACGAGAACCTTTGTCACGTAGAGATCACAGTGCGATAATCAAATCAAACGTAGTCATAATTAACTGAACCAATAATGAAATACAGTGTCAATTCCGTATAAGGAACTTCGATATAACGAAAAACCCATAAGTCTAACAAAAGCTAAAGCTAGGTATAATTGCAATAAGTCGACAAATTTTCAGGGGTCGCTCAGACCATCAAACTGAATAATTTTTCTATGGGAGTCAACATAAAAATCACAAAAAATTGCCGCTCCATACTAAACTGCAGTGCCTATTCGACTCAAATGCATGAACAGCAGTTTTTTTTGCCATTTCATATTTGCTCTCATAGTAAAAGTTGTTCAGTTTGATGGTCTAAACCACCCCTAAGAATATGTCAACTCATTTCAATTACATCCTGCGGTTGTTTTTATTTTTTTAATTAATTATACTGGCGCTTTTAACCTTGAGCTTATTTCAGCTCTCTGTAAAGTTTAGAACCAACTATTTCTTTATTTTGTCCCTCCATATAGCAAAAACTCTCTATTACCAAAAGAAAATACAAAATGAAGAACGAATTAATTATTTAATTATCTTTATCTTATATTAAAATACTCAGATGAGTTTCGTTATATAGAGTTTACATTGTATATTGTAATACTAATAACGTGTTTGATTATGTCACTGCACTCAACTGCGATCGGTTGCGCTCCGCTACGACCGGCTGCGACCGGTTCCGCTCGGTTGCTCTCGGCTGCGCTGGGCTGCGGCGGTAGGCGGTAGGAGGTAGGCGGTAGGAGGTAGGCAAGGCACTAGGCGGTATGTACTCACGTTGTATCGGTGGCCGACGCCGACGCCGGCCGGCAGCGTGCAGGAGCGCGGCCCCGCGCCCCGCGCGTGCAGGTGTGCGCGCGGCACTACACAGTATGTACACACGTCACACTACATTGTACATTATACAATACACCTACATACATATACATACACACAGACGCTTCGGGCCTACCGACGACGGACAGTCCGCGGCGGGCGGCGGCGCCGGACATTTTAATCCGAGAAAGAACACGTACACACGGCGACACATCAAGCTACGCCAAACAAATATAACCTAGCCGCGCGTAGATAGAGTAATGTATAACGTCGCGCGGCTAGGTTGTATTTGTTTTGCGTAGCTTGTGATGTGTCGCCGTGTTGTACAAGGCAGATGTTTTGTAATTTTAGTTTCGAATTGTTTTCATTGGAGGACAAAATGTTGGCCGCGGATTCTCTATCATCTGAGCAAGGCCTTTATCACACTAGCTCGGGCTGAACATGCGCGCTTTAACAAAATAGAGAGAAGCTTATACAGTGTGTAACAAAATACTCTAGTAATATTTAAAAAGGTGGCTTAGACCATCTAACTGAACAACTTTCCCTATGGAGTCAACAACGAGAAAAAATAAGAAAGATCTGATGTTTCATACAAAACTACAGTACCTACTCGACTCAATGTTGGCTCCATAGGGAAAGTTGCTCAGTTTGATAGTCTAAATCTAAGCAACCCTTTTAAATATTAATAGAATTTTTTGTTACTCCCTGTAAAATGTTGTGTTATTGTAAACTCCTGATGGGTGGCAGAGTGCGACAGTAAAGACGTTATTCCGCCATCCTCTCGACAGGTGCTAGAGTAGACCGAGCAACCAAATTGTTCAACTCGTACAGATCTGCAATATTTTACTTTACTGCATCAATACTCAACCCAAGCTAGTGTACGTCTTAAGTGAGTTACAACTAAAGACGTTGAGGACATGTTTGAACCCACGACATAACATTACACATATAAAATGGCGCGGGGCCGCGGGATTCGTATTAACTTTTCCATGCATGTATATTTTTGAATGATGTAAGTTTGTCAAACAACACCCCGAGTTTTTCAAAACTGCTAGAGAGGTCTTCCCCAGAAACACGAGACATCCTGATAGACTTGATTCTGATCTTTTTCTTAAAACAAAACTTGTTCAAAATAAATATAATATAATATAATATCAAAATAACTACAGTATGAGTATTAAAGTACATACATACATACATATGCTCACGCCTATGTCCCACTACTGGGGTAGGCAGAGACAACAGATCGCCACATGCTACGATTCTTAAAGTCTTTAATAAAATTCCAGACAGGATGAAAAAATTGCCAACAAAACGATTGTTAAATAAACTGTACAACTGGTTGTTAGAGTCTGGGTTTTATAGTGTACAAAAATTCTTAGATCGATAATGTGATAATGTAACTAATAATAACTTTGATAATGTACTGTAATAATGCTATAACTTTATGACATGTTCTAATCTCTAATATTTGCAATATTTAATGATAATGCCCTGTAATTAATTAATTCATAATGTTTTTAACTTTGTGACATGTAAAATCTCTAATATTTGCATGCTACCATGCATTGTTAGCTGAATAGAAGAAACTTTTTATGTAACTTCCACTATTATGTTACCTATTCATAGCAAATAAATATTCATTTCATTTCATTAAAAAACACCTAACGCTAATAAGCGAACTTTTATAAAGCATTAAATAATTCAGATGTGTTTGGTTTACTTTTAATTCTTCTTCTTATTGTGTGGGCAGAGCCCTGGTGTCACTACTTTTAATTAATAGTAAGATATTAGATCAATTAATGGGTCTCGTAAAAAAACTGCGAACAAAGATGTCGCATGTCAAAAGCTTGTTCACATCATATGATATGACACAGAACGACTCATTTTCTATTTTTTATTATTCCTACCTATCATTTTCTAAAAGTATCACAGAATAACAAACCATGTCCTTAACGTCTAATAGTTCAATTCAAACTAACACAGTATAAAACATAATATTATTTTGGTGCATAATATTGTCGCAGATCAGTCGTACCTTTCAAAAGGTTTAAAGAAACAAACCCCTTTAAAAAATTCGATAAAAATATAAATAAGAATTGAAGACATAAAGGCTTTGAGAGAAAAGCGACTAACGCACGACAATATTATAAATAAGACATGCTCAAATGAATACACGAGCAGCTGCATATATTATGTACACAAACATATCGCACGGAGGAGCAACAACGACACAAATGCAACCAAATACCAAACCATAGTTCAGTATGCCTTGTAAACTGTATAGTGGTAACTACCACTGCACAAACGAACCGAACAACGACACAAATAGACAAAAAATTGTGCAATTATGTCATTGTGGCGTCAGATGAACGATATATTATGTATTTTATAAATAATTATAATTGCTCCATAACCATATATAATAAATTATAATTATAACATATTAAGTAATAATTATAACATTGACAACGTGTGTCGATGACAGAGGTACAAATCGAAAGGAATTTTGAAATATTTGATCATAAGTTGAACACACATTCGGCTTGTACCTACATGTTGGCACACGTTTTATAAATATAATAAATATACAATTATAAAATAATGTTAAAATATTAACTAAACATAACATAAAATATATTATATAAAATATAAATAGTAACATGGTCGATTAATATTATGAATAGAATTCGATAAACGAACATTTTTGACTGTGACTTCGTACAGAAAAACATTTTTTTTATTTATTGATTTTAATTTTTATTGAAGTCCTTCATAATATACGGACGATTTTTAAAGGGATGATCAGGCCATCAAACTGAACTATTTTCTCTATGGAAACAAAGTCGAAATCGCGAAAAAAAACTAGCAATCCCATACATATGGGTCGAATAGGTTTGTACCTTTGTCTGGAACAACAGATTTTTGTTTAGCTATTTTGATGTTGGTCCCATAAGAGAATGTTGTATAGTTTGGTAGTCTGATCATCTGTTTTTAAAGCCTGGAATTGCCAGCAGATATCTTGATGCTTTAGAAAAAAATCTATACAGGGTGTAAGGAAAAGTATCATTAACTTTTATACCACATACTCTATCCATCAAACTGAACAACTTTTACTATAGGAGCACAACTGTCAACGCAAAAAAAATCTGCTGTGCCTACTCGACTTAAATGTATGAGACAGCAGATTGTTTTTTGTTCTGATAGGTTACCTCCTTTTTTCCGCCCATAGTAAAAGTTGTTCCTCCAGTTTGATGGGTAGAGTATGTGGTCTAAAGGTTAATGACACTTTTTTTTACACCTTGTATAGGTACCAGACAAACAGGATGTTACTTAATACTGTCCGTACGAAGTTACGGTCAGATCCAGATCTCTTGATAAATATATAAATCCATATCATATTCCAGCAGAACTGTCGGAGAAATGAAACTTAAGTTAAACTTCACAAACTGTACATTACATAAAATCATAATCGACTGACTACAAGATGAATTATGAAAAAAAAATACCAGAAATGTATTTTTGGAAGACATTCTTATTTTGAATTAATTTTTTCGACAATTCTATTGGAATGGGATATAAGCGTCCGTGCATGCAAGCATTTAGATCTGTAACGGGTCTTCGTATATCATTCTCAACCGTACGATATTACAAAATAAAATCCAAAATGCAATAAATTAACTATGAAAACGTATGGATATTAAACAATTTTGAATAACTCTAAAATAAGAAGCGAAAAGCGAGAACACTGCACGATGCGCGATGCTATGAAACGGACGACGCGACGCCGCCGCTATGAATGAGGTCCTCACAATACTGGGTACAAATAACAATCACTTTTTAATACCTATTAGGTTTTTCCAAGTACTGACAATTTTCAGTTTAATTTTTATTTCATTATTATACTGTGCTTAATAAACGTAAGTTTGTAAACCATGGATATTTTCGAGTTAGGGCTTCGGGACGTCTCCAAATCTAAACCTATATTCCCTGAGGGGGTAGTCAAAGATATCCTGATATCTAAATATACTACACAGAATAAATATCCAATTTCCACTAGCACCAGTGCCCAAACATTCCAGAGACAGGTATGTGAGTACGTCGCCATGTTTAATGTCAAATTGACTATTATACAGGGTCTTTCGCTTTTTCAAGTGAAATGATCACACCATCGAACTGGAGTGCGATTTTTGAATTTCATTTGCTGAGCTCAGCAGTTGAAAATGACAAAATTAATAAGGAGATATGCATCTCTCTACTGCTGATTTGACTTTGAAAAATCATAATCCAGGACTGTGATTTTTGAAAGTCAAATCAGCAATAGAAAGATGCGTATCTCCATACATTTTCAACTGCTGAGTTCAACGTATGTGATTCAAAAATCGCACTCCTGAACAACTTTCTCTATGGGACCAACAATGAAATCGCGAAAAAAATATCAATCAATCAATTATACTTTATTTTACACCAAAAAAACATAACATAATTATCTGCTGCTTATTCCATACAAAAACTGTAATCCTACTCGACCGAAATGTATGGGAAATCTGATTATTTTTCTCGCGATTTCGTTGTTGGTCCCATAGAGAAAGTTGTTCGGTTTCATAGTCTGAACACCCTCTTAAAAAAAAACCATCAAAATTATTAAGTCAGACCCTGCACATTTATTTAATATTTGTTTGAGCATACGGCGTAATAAGCTACGGAACTCATTTTGATGCGGTTTTTATAATTACAATCCTAGTCCAACTTTAAACAGTTAATACGGAATCTCATAATTACGGCTCGAATTTCGCCAGAAGCTCATAAACACAAAACTACTAATGTCATCATCGTCAACTAAGCGGCGTCGCGTCGTACAAAGCGTCACTAAACAGCCAATACAGGTGAAGGAAGCCTCACCTCTCCTCCCGCCGTCACAATTTAGAGCAGCTCCCCCCCCCCCCCCCCCCCGCACGCGACGTCTCCGGCGAGTAGTTAGTAATGTTTGCATACACTACCTTGCGCGCAACACGTCCTTTCGACTATATCTATAGCGTTGATTCACACGGACGTAGCTACCGATAGTTAATGCCGATAGGTGGCGCCACTGTATACGTACGTGACGTATTAGTTTAAGCATTGCAACTGTTTCTAATTATCATAGGCGCAGTAGCCTATCACTGTATTCAGTTGAACTGAAGCCTCAATATGTGCTAATAATGAGTAATAATATCTTTAGCTGAATTTAATTATCAGGGGTGGTTCAGGTGGTCAAACTGGACAACTTTTACCACATGGGAGCAAATCTGATTACAATAAAAAAAATCTGCTGCTTTATACATATATTTGAGTGGAGTAGGCATTGCAGTTTTAGTATGGATAGATTCGATTAGATTTCAGGTTTATAGTAAAAGTTGTTCAGTTTGACCATCACTGAAAATTATGCTTAAGATTTTAATTATCACCCAGTAAAATATGTAACCTCATTAATGCTAATTGAATAAATTATAATATTATCTCTCGTTGTAGTGGCGCCATCTATAGATCGGTAGCGTTCATTAGGTAACTTACGTCCGGTCGAATATCCACTCAATGACTTACTAACCTTACTGCCCTTTCATATACATTGTCGACTGATATAGTATAAGTGAAAGTAAATTATTGTTTTACTATTTTTAGTTTTCTTTAATGTTTAAAGTTCAAGTTCCTGTTACTTATAAAATTGAAAACAAACTTTTTTTTTTCGACTTGAGCTTGACAAATTTTCAACATAAAAGAGATAATATAATTATGACAAAGTATATGAAAAGGCAGTAAGTAACGTAATGAAATGGTACGCACAAAGCTAATACGTTATTATAACTTAACAATACTTATCGATACGCTTAGCTTAGGTACTCTACGCGATGAACGACAAAGCACTGCCCTTTCAACTAACAAAGTTCATATCATTACAAGTAATGCAAAACAAAATCAGCATTACACAATAAGGCATAGGATTCAAAATCAAATACAGTCGCCGTCACAAGGAACATCATTGACAAGTAGCAAAAGCTCCACAATAGCCGAAGGTCCCTCTAACCAGCTACTGTATAGCTTGTGCTACATAGGTTGCAAATAATATTCGTACTTGCAACATTAACATTAAAAGTTACATTCGATTGTAGAACCAAAAAGCAGGATTTTAATTTTTCTGGTCAAGCTCTGTATGAAATAATACCTTATGGCCTTGTGATAATGGCGGTAATGGCATGAAAGTGATGCTCTGTCCTTCAACGTGTCCACATTCATTATTACAAAGTCCAATAGTGTCAAAAAGTAATCGCAAACTTTTTAAGAACGTGTGTGATATCAATTACAAAACAAAATTACAAATAATTGTAAGCAAATATGACTTTTGTGTACTTAAGTACTTACGTATACGTTAATAATGAAAAAAATATTAATAAACATAATTTAAATGTAATAATGTGTAATTTTGTATTGGAATCAATTACAGTAAAGATATAATATTAATGTAAAGTTAAGTAAGTTAGTAATTTTATGTTAAACAAATAAGAGTTGACGCGAACATGTGCAGTATATAATAAAAAATAAATAAATAAATATCTTTGAAAATATCAGACATATTTGTTTACTCCCATTTAAAGTACTGAAAGCAAGCCCGGGCTCATAGTTCGGTTTCATAGTTTTCTATAAACAATATACATCGTGGAATCGTTTTAAAACCGAAACATGGTGTTTTAACAACATTCACCATGGAGCCAATTATCGAATGAGCGAAAAAAAACTGCTGATCCATAAAAATAGCTTCTCGAGAAAAATGTATAAATCAGCTTGTTTTTTCACGATTTCAATGTTGATCCCTTAGTAAAAGTTGTTCAATTTGATGCGATGGTCTGATGCACCCTGTTTCAACTTAAAAACGATCCCGATTCCACGGTGTTAATAAAACAAAACCAAAAATAGAATAGTCACATCTTGATTTAACTCTTTTTGAAGGTGCAAGCAAGACAACTATAGTTTTATTTGTGTCAGTCGAACCTATACTTTAATGACGCATTTATTACAGTCTCGTTTTGTTTGAAGTCCACGTCAACTCTTATAATACCCGATGGAAGTTATTTTCTTATTAGTTTATTGATATAGAAGAAATATTATAGCATTGAATTGTCAAATAATTAATTATATTTTAAAGAGAATTACAATATTTAATTACAGACACGGTTAAAATATTTTATTTACATAAATTCGTCTCGATAATCTTCAGATAATAGACAAATATCAATAACATGTACACATTATTTATATAATAAATAAGAAATAAAATAGATTTTTATTACTATAGTAGATTACTCGAGACGTTTTATGATGAATTTTTCAGATATTTTTAAATACTGGTGTGATATTGCTTTTGTCTATGATCAGTGATCACTATGGTGTAAGAAAAGGGCAACAATATAAGACTCACCACAGACAAAAGCGATATCAGATGTAAAATTACTAATAATACACCAATGAGAGTGCTTCGGTTTCTCTGTTATGTGACCGAGGAAGCGCTTTCACTTGTGTATTATTATTAGGCACGTCTCTGTATCTATATAGCACATGATTAAATATCCTTACAGATTATAAGCTTCAAACGAGCGGTCGCTGTGAGTAAAGGACGACCAAAAAAATAATAAAAATACTCGCAATGTTGCGGAAAATCATTGGAACTAATATTTGTGCTTGGAACACTGACATTAAAGGTTAATATAGTCGATTGAAGCGCCCCCAAACCACGTTTTTTATATTGCTGGTCAGGCTATACACTCCTACATAGCGCGCGTTAGAGCTCGCACGAACAGGTGCACACACTCAGCCGGGAATGGCCGCTCGCTTGAAGCTCCCTGGATCTGCAGGGATATTCAATCATGTGCTATGCAGTGTTAGAGTATAGGTAGATAACATACCGTTGTAGCAGGGTATGTGAACGTGTGAGTGGGTGTGCGTGTGGTCGTGGTCGTGGTCGTGGTCGTGGTCGTGCTCGTGGTCGTGGTCGAGCTGGCGCGAGGGCGAGGCGCCGACGGGCGACGAGTAGCGCAGCCTGTGCGCCGGCTCGCGCATGGCTGACGGCGTCCTGTGGGCGACAGGAGCGTGACTCTGTTATGTGTAGTATGGAGCACACTAGGCCTCCTCGAAGGGATGAGGACGAGAGCAGGCCTCCGTCACTCGGCCGTACGTACTGAGATAAGCACCTACACTTTGGCGCATTTCTTATTATTTATTTTCCAGGGGAGGCTGGCCACCAAAGGCGTAGCGTAGGTTTCTACCTATTTTTCAGACCGTATCATAAACATAAGCATATACGACTATGTTCCCCGAGGGGGTAGTCAGAGATATTCTGAATCCTCATAATATCCACGTTTCACTAGTACCGGAATTCTGTCCAGTGTGACGGGGAGTGAGCCCGTCGACACTTATAATGGAGAGTGGGTACAATACATGTCTCGAAACTGAAGCATGCAGGTTTCCTCACGTTGTTCTCCTTCACCGAAAGTAGTGTTACAAAACGTAAATAAATTGAAAGCAACACCATCGGTATAATTTCGCGAATAGTACAATTCCCAACTTATTAGCAGTTTGTACAAAATTTTGTTTGACATTTTGTCAATTCGTAGAAAAATGAGGTGAGTTACTTTATCTATGAAATTCGTACATTTTATTGATTTGTACAAAATCAGCAATTTGTACAATTATTAATATAGTTACACTACCATCTGACGGAACTAACCGGGACTAATTGTTTGACGTACCTTCCAAAGCACGAAGACGATCTTGATCAAATACCACTAGAACAGTCACCCATCTAAAGACTGACGGGACCTGACGTTACTTAACTACATTGATACGAAGAATAAAAACATAGGTAAGCAATAACAAAATGCATACATCCATTAACACACTCCAATGAAAAACTGACAACACCACTGAGCCCAGATGATGAAGGCTTGGCCTGGCTATGCTATGGCCTATGATATTTCTTTTCACATTCTTGACCTTCTTTATATTCTCACATTCTTTTCTTTATCCAAGATGACAAATAAATATTTCTGATTTTGAGTGAAAGAAAACCTTTTTTGCCCTTACGCATATTAATTAGTAAACAACATTATAAAATACAATTCCCCTAACAATGTAAGTAAACTAAACACGACGTACCTGCTCGCGTTTCTAGGATCTAAGTTCTGCTTTTTCCATTGTTGTAATTTTTCTCGCTCTTTCACTTCTTTTAGGAAGACCTGCAATCGTAAAATATAATTTATAACGCACATTTAGAAAAGTAACGAGATTAATATCTGCTCTCACTTGCAAGGGAAACTTCAATTCAATTCAATTATATTTTATTGCCTATGTCCAGCAGTGGACGTCCATCCGCTGACATGATGATGATGATACTTTATTGCACACCAAAACAAAACATACAGAAGGGAAACATCATGAGAAAACCTACATGCTTCAATTTCAGGTCGTGTATTGTATCGTGTATTCCCATTCCCAGTTGTCTAAAGACTCTAAAGATAAAAGTAAGTAAGTAGTAAGAGCGTCTGTGGCGCGTTGCGGAGAGGTATGGACACCCAATTATGGGGGTCCGGGTTCAAATCCGCATGGACAACATGCCATGTACCAATGAGGACTCGGTCCTGCTCTGCGCAAACGCAGATTGACGAGCGGAATTATTTTCCTGGTCGTATTGTAGCTGCCCTTTGTGCCCCGTCTAAACTTTCCACCCTGTATAGTGTGAGGCTAGTATGGTATGTACCTGCGCTATGCCGGTCTCTATCTTGGCGAGCTCGAGCTCCTCGCGGCGCAGCTTGGGGTCGATGCCGTTGCCGTTGACGTTGCCGTTCATCTTGCCGTCGTTGTCGTCGTCGCTCTCCATGCCCTTGTACGTGTCAGACCATCGCCGTCTGCGCTCTAAGATACCATACAATCACAAAACATTATAAGAGGGGTTGCAAAGTAGCGCTATTGCAACTTTGTATTTTCACCCTGTATGTAGTATAACATTTGACCCTTTAGTATAGTATAGTTACCGGGGTCCGTGTAGGGGTAGGGGGGTGCGGGGAAGTCGTCGCGCTCTATCTTGGACTTGGTGCCGGGCGGCGGCTTGAACGCGGCCGGGTAGTGCGACAGCTCGATAGGCTCCTGTCATCATCACACAACAATACACAACATTACTGTCATTAGTCATCCATTACACAACGTCTAATGTGATAGGTACTAAAGAACTACATTACAAGCAGTCATGGTAACGTTTAATTACAACAAACGACATTGTGTTTTTTGCTCCATCATCCTCAGAGCTCAGCCAAAAGAACTGAGCACTGCAAGCATGGAGATCGGACAGAAGATGAACCGTACAAAAACACAACTTATGACCATAAGCACGAAACGGAGGGTTGAGGTAAATGTGCAGGTCATACAATATGTCGATGAGTATATTTATCTGGTCCAGATAGTCTCCTTCAAGAACAGATAAGACAAAGTAGTCTTCCAACGTATTCACAACGCCTGGAAGAGCTACTGCTCCATGAAAGAGTTAAAGAAAGGAAAACTTCCAGTATCACTCAACCTTAAACTCATCGACATGTGTATTCTGCCAATACTAACCTAAGGTGCTCAAACGTGGTCATTTCTCAGATATCCAAACTCCAGGTTTGTCAAAGAGTAATGGAACGCAGCATATTAGGTGTCAGAAGGATCGACCGTCTCAAAAACACTCCAAGACCCATATAGCTGATGCAGGTGTTAAGACCGGGACTGAGAACATGGGACTGAGCCGGACATGTTTGTCGCATGCATACAGAGCGGAGGGCAACGATCGCGACCCAATGGGAGCCCGACGATGGAAGCCGGGACCGGGGCAGACCAAGAAAGAGATGGCGCGGTGACCAGGATGCCCACGAAGCAAAATGGCTACTCATGGCACGGGATAGACAAGGCTGGAAAAGTTTGTGGGGGACCTATGCCTAACAATGGGACAAAGTAAGTAGGTAAACAGTAGTCGGGTACCTCGTTGTTCATATGTGGTGACTTGGGGCGGGGTGTCTCTGCTCGCATGGAGTCCACCAGCACGCGCATGCCGGGCCGCGCACTGGAGGCGCGCGAGCTGGCGCGGGTGCCCGTCGATGCTGTAAGTGTTCACGACCACCATATTAATATACGTACACCATTATAATATGCTCGTTTTCGGGATATTCTTTCTGTGTAATGCTAGTATTTCCACCGTGCCTGTGTGTGTGTGTGTGTGTGTGTGTACGTACAGGCGGGGCGGTGGAAGTGCGGCGAGGCGGGGGGGCGGTCGGCGGGCTGCACGGGGCGGCGGAGAGGGGCGGGCTCGGCCGCCAGGTACGAGTAGGTGGTGATGCGGTGCGGCGAGCACGGCGCCGAGTACTGCCGCAGCACCAGCCCCGGCCCCGGCGACGCCGCGCGGTACCCGTACTACAACACGACACATACACACGTTAACATTGCGCGCGCTATCCAGACAAGGTTGCCGCGCTAGAACATGAACATGCCGCGAACTGAGCTGATCTGCTCTATAGATTTTAACCTGGGCTTTAACCCTCGAACGATGATACGTGCGACAACTCGAAAATTTCCGCACTTGAACGTACCAAACCGGTCTCTTTCGGTTTATTATCGCACTGACATTCCCGCGCTCAATTACGAGGAATGTATACCGGATGATTTATTTACTGTTTCGAAACTTTCAGGGGTGGTTCGAACCATCAAACTGGAACAACTTTTACTATGGAAGCAAACTTGAATTCATAAAAAAAATCAGCTGTCTCATACATTTGAGTCGAGAGGGCATTGCAGTTTAATATGGAACAGCAGAATGTTTTTTGAGATTTCAGGTTTGCTTCCATAGTAAAAGTTGTTCAGTTTGATGATCTGAACCAACCCTAAAAGTTTCGGAAAGGTAAAATAATAATCCGGTATTGAGACGTTTTTATCTCGGAGAACTGATCGTTCATTATATTACCTTGGACACTTAGCTCACTTAACATTTCATACAAATGAGAAAATATTTAACAGAAGAGGTAATGTACGATACTGAGTAAGTGAGAGCGAGAGAGGAATACGCATTTGCTAACATTTTACGCCACGATCCTGCCAGAGGGCGTGAGGTAAAAAATGTATAGTAGGCAGGGAGTGTCCTTACTGTATGTAGTATTAGATAGGTACTGTTTCTTATACTGTGTCTGAAAAGTTTCTGACCTCACTATGAAATAAGAACTGTTTTTCAAAATCTTTGGTACAATCATGATATCTTCTTTCGAGCGTTACATAAAACAAAAAATTAAGACCGCCTTCAAAAAACTAAAAAAATAATATTGCAGCCGATTTCTTCTTCGTTCGCATCGTAAGAACATTAATTTGTTTTATAGAAGTCGCTGTCAAGCCGGTACGATCCGCGACAGGGCTTGCATTGGCTTGGCTTGACACCGATATCGAAAAAACAAATTAATGTTCTTATGATGCGAACGAAGAATTCATCAGGTGCAATATTATTTTTTAGTTTTTTTTGAAGGTGGTTTTAATTTTTTGTGAAAATTTTGTTTATTTTACAATTTTCAGTGGTGAATTCATTAGTTAGACTCAGATATCAGTTATACACGCAAAGGGTACATCGATACAAAGCAAATGTGTCAATCGCCGATGATTTGCTGTCAAATTTTGAGGACTTCTATTGTGTAGCTCCGAAGCGCTTCATCAGACACCAAGCACCAGATTTCAAATAAAAAAAGAATCATCAAAATCGGTTCACCCAGTCGAAAGTTCCGACGTAACAAACATAAAAAAAAAACAGTCGAATTGAGAACCTATCCTTTTTTGAAGTCGGTTAAAAGTCAAACATTTGTGACAGCACGTTTTTGCTTTACCGTCCATTCTGTAACTTGATAATGATAATGATAACTTGGTGTCTGCGTTTTTTGAAAAATGGTTAAATACTAACGAACATTTCCAAAACTCTTTTGGAGCTATTCAAGCTAAATAAGTCGGATTTTTTCGGAGTCGAGCGCGGCAATGTTCGAGGGTTTGCCGCACATAATGGAAATGCAGCTTAAGACTAGTCAAATTCTATAAGCGTTCCAAAACGCGATCATTAAAATTCACCCACACAAGCACACTGACAAAGTATAGGGTAAATTTTTAATCAGTGGTTAAAAAGTTATTTGCTCAGTGTCCTAGTACAGGTGATCCCCATCGTGCTTGTGCAAGTCTCTTCGGAACGCTTGTTTGAATCTCAACTTATTGTTGGCAGTGTCGGATGATTGACAGCTTCCCAACGGTCTCCGCTTTGATGAAACTTTCATACAAACAAAAATAATAAATAGCTTACGTAACACAAGAACACTCAATTTAAACTACTCTCAAACGCTGAAGGAAAACGTAGGGAAACCTGCATACGCTGAAGAAGAAATTCTGATGCGTATGTGAAGTGTACCATTCGGCATTGGGCACGCGTGGTCGACTAATGCCCATACACCACATACTGCAGTGGGACGTATTATAGGCTGATGGTGATAACAGAAGGACTACAAAAAATATTGACAATCTTTCATATTTGCGTTGTATATTTCGTAGTTGAGTAGGTATTACAATTTACTAGATAAAAGAGAATATATGTAATAAATTTCTGTCATTTTTTGGCCACTATGTTATATCGCTAAATAAAATAATTGCAAATTAAAATTAAAAAATAACTACAGTTAGTCAACACATCCACATGCGTGTCTCAGTCAAGTGCAACATCGGTACAACATAAAATAACATTTAAATTAATAGGTTTAAGGTCTAAAATAGGTACTGTGAATAGGAAACAAAATGTAGAGCTTCTTCAAGTAAATGTGTCAACTAAAAGAAAGAAAGCGTGTCTTTGAAACGAAACAAATAAAATTAATGAAAAGTGGACACTTACTAAATGTGTGCAATAATATACAACTACTATTAAAAGGTGAAATAAACTTAACAAGATCTAAAAATAAATTGATATTTTATGCATCTTTTACGGCAACAATTTTTACAAAAGGACATCCACATTTCATACAGTTTTAGGCCAAACGTGAAGGTGTTGGCCAACCAGAACTAATGATATATTCTGTTAGAATCTCTTTATCTAGACATTTATTATTTCGGCATGAAAGCTGTAGCTGCAAGTTTTATTACATCAAAAATTTATGAGAAGGCAGATTTTTCAAACTTAAAAAAAAGGGTAAAGGGTAATGGCCCTACAGGTTTGGTGCAACACTAATAAATGCTGAAAAGGACAAGTTCTAACAGAATATCGCAGTACTTTTTTGGCCAATACTTTTACATTTTGGACCAAAAAGGATGTCTTTTAAAGCTAATGCTGGTCCTAATAAACGTTCACTAGAGGCCAAACGTCCATAAAACAAATTTATTTCAAATCATTCTAATTTTTAGCAAAAATAAAGGATGTATCGCTCGAACACAACACTGTGAATATGATAATGATCCTAACTGAACTTCACCTCGAAGAAAACATACCAACTCGTTTCAAAGACACGCCCTCCTAAAAAAATTAAAAGTGAAAGTATTCGGACCTTCCTGGTCAAGCTACTGTAGGGGCTGCAGTAGGAGCCGTTGACGCTCGGCGTGCGCGAGCGCAGCGAGAACTACAACAACACTACACCTCAGCCGACAGCCGGCAGCCGGCAGCCGCATGCACAGGGAGGGGCGACATATGTCGGGGTGGGTTTTAAAGAATCTGACATGTTACACTACTGTAAGGTTTAATGTGTCAATATCCTATTTCTATGTATAATTAATTGATGGACTGTCGTTTGTGGGAGTGTCTCAGGGATTGTTTTTTATCAAGAAAAGGAAGAGATTGCGGAGCCTCGTGGCAGGCAAAAACGCGAACCGCTCGAACACCACGCGAGACAAGTGCTCGTGTCAGAACCTGCAACGTGACTTCCGTGTCAATATCGTATTAATAAACTCCTGTCACGTCTAGCTATATTAACTAGAATGTTAAAGATATATTAAACAATGTGATTTAGCATCTATTTGGTATTACCATAGTTATAGTTATGACACAACTAGTTACGAACTTATTTGATTTCATTTGATTAATATTTCTAAACTATTTCAGAATTTTCTGTTATTTTTATTTTTAATAAAAGTAGCAGGCCTCCGTCACTCCTACCGTCCTACCTACCGCAATAAGTGCCTATACTTTAGAGGAGAGACGGCACTCCCTCGCTAGTCGATTGCCACGTGCGCAAGCGAGAGCGCCGAACAAAATTTCACAGCGAGAAAGAGAAGTATTTAAAGCGTGGGAATTAATCGTTTTCTATGGGAGTGATGTATCTATTACGTAATGATTCTTTAATTTGTGACAGTAGGCAAATTATTATCGACAAAATGAACAAATAGTTTGTAATCGACCCTCCGCGTGCATGCCTCGAAGTTCAGCAAACAAATAATAATTCAGAACTAAATTATAGAAGCAGCAACTGAAAAAAGTGTTTATTATAACATTCCGTTGATTGTTCAAATCAATAAGTTGCCAAGTATTTTATACAAACAAAATCATTTCAATTGTTCTAGTTAGAGATGTACCGGTAACTTATTGGAATGAACTATTCATACAATCAGCGTCAATTGGAACTTCTTGCGAAACGAACAAGACGAAATTTAACGATTTTCGATTCTAAGGCGATCTGTGATACTCATAAGGTCATTTTACAAATTCCGACGACATGGTTCTCACAGTCAGTGCGAAAAAAAATGAAACTTGTTATTAAGATGTCCCTTTTGACGCTAACGATAAATTAAACTAACATTTAAAAAGAGTTCAGTAATTCACCAACACATTTCTATTACAAAATCTACTATAAAGACAGAAAGTTCGATTTACTTTTACAAAAATAGAATACCCAGTATCCACACGACAGGGAGGAAGGGACAGCCCTCCGTAGCCTGAAGCGGTAAACTCAGACCACCAAACTGAACAACTTTCACTACGGAACCTACCTCAGGAAATGCGAAAAAAAATCCGTTGTCCCATAAATTTCACTCGGGTAGGTATAGAACAAGTTGTTCAGTTTGATGGTCTGAGTTCACCGTTTCTGTCTGCGGAGGGACAGTCTCCATTACACCCTGTCTAAGTATACCGAGGGGGAAATCAGAGATAGGTAGGTATTCTTAATATAGGAAGTCTCTGGTTCCTGAGTCACAGTACTACTACTTGTAGTATGTACAATATCGGGAGACAGGGACTTAACAGAAAATGCAAAATGGTTGTAGCATATTACCTATGTCGTATATTACTGTTGAGGAAATAAATAAATATTATTATTATTATGTAAATTATCTACACGTAAGAATAAAAATGTATCAGCGATATACTGAACAACTAAAAGTGCTAGGAATAGTTGGTGCATCAGTGGATCGGTAACTACAGCAGCAGCACGGTATGATGGCACCTGTGACGATCAAATATAGTCCCTGCGCCTGTTTATTAAAGATTAAACAGTGTGACTTTAAAACGTAGCATACGGTAAAATGAGATGTGAGACGTCATTCGTAAGTTTGTAACACAAGACAATAAAGTATAATCTTGCGTGTCACAGGTGCCATCATAAGATGCCGTTTGTTTATGTACTTCAAACAGTATTGTAGGTACTACAAGACAACAATAACACATCGTGCTATGTATAACTAACGAAGTATAGTTTGTACATATTAGTTTCATGTGCAACACAACACATAAAACATAGCTGGACAAAGATTTACAAAGGTTACCTCTGACTGAAAAAGAAAAATAAAGTCGATCAGATATTACAAATGTAGTTCGGGTTCAAATGAAACGCGTTAACGACTAACGTTAACAAATCGAAAAGGATATCACCCGTCAAACTGAACAACTATTATGGGACCAATTAATAAATTATTCTTTAAAGTTTCTTGTATCCCAAAACAGATATCACAAACAATAGGGATGATGACTGATCCTATTTCGACGAATTTCAGAAATAGGCTATATTTAAAAGCAAAATATTCAAACGAAAATACAATTGAATAGAAAACAAAAAAGTTATAAGCTATTAAAAAATGTTTTGTATGCACTGCATCGAATTTTTTCACGCTCTGTCCTTTTCTGACGCTCAGGAACGTCATTAGCTAGAGCGAGAAAGATCGCAGCAATGCCAGTGCTGCCGCCTGCGATCGCATTCCCGCTGTCTTTCTCGCCCTAGCAAACGACGTTCCCGAGTGACAGAATAGGACCGATGGAAAAATGCGATGCGATGCTGTGCAGTTGAAGTTCAACTCTTAGGTGACGTCAACATCTCTTTAGCCCGCACCGATTGGCAATCGGTCAGTCAATGCATCCTATCTACTCCGATCGTGGCGGTCTGAATGTTCTTTGATAGAATTTATCATCATGTCTACGTAAAAAAATTTCTTATTCCAGTTTGGTCTCATAATAATTGTCGGCCTGATATGTAGATATCGGATAATCGGAGGCATATTTACCTAAACTTCAGTTTTACCCTACGAAATCAAAAAATGGATAAGCTTTCCTGAATAAAGTTAAAAAAAATGGCCGGTTTGTCACTAGTAGTCACACCACTATGGTATAACTACTTTTCTATGGTATAACTACTTTTGACAACATGAACAACTTGTCAACACAGACAACATAAACATTTCGGTCAACTTGGATAAAATAAACATCTCGGTCAACATGAAAACACTGGCAACTTGGTCAACTTGGCCAACTGATTTGGTCAACTTAGCCAAACTGTTTACGTTGTCCAATTAAGTCTTTTCGACAACAAAATAACTCTGAGAACATGAACAATTTGGTCAATTCGGACAACTCTGTCAACTTAGACAACATTGTATAAGTTGACCAAATTGTCAAAGTCCAAGTCGTTTAAATGTAAAGCTCCACGATATTTTGTATGTCGATAAATCTTTTAGCAATCCCGGGACTTCGGAACGTTCCTGGGATTGTTTCATGAAATAAATGTGTGACAAATGAAGTTTAGGTAAATAGGCATCCGAATATCCGATCTCTATTGATAAGTGTATCCCAGCTTTTGGTGTAACCCGTACGGTAAGTTGTAGTGTAGGTGTGGGTATGGGTATGGGTATGGGTAGGGTAGCCTGTAGCCTGTAGCCTGTACCTGAAGCTCGGAGCAGGCGCGGTCGAGCTGCAGCGGGTCGTGGGGCGCGGGGCCGCAGCGCGGGTGCCATATGGCGGCGCCCTGCAGGAACATCTCCTCGCCGTCCCCGAACGGGTCCCCGCACTTGGAGCAGCGCGCGCACGTCGGGTGGAAGTGGTGGTTCTCCCCCGCCTGCAGCACCTGCCGGGACCACAGATACTATTCACTTCAACTTCATCATCATCATGGGCCTTATATCTTCCTCCGAGTTCCAGGTCTACAGGTATCTTGCGCAGATCTTAGCTTACACTGTTGTTCTCATGGTTCGGACATTCTAAGTCCATAAGCGCATGGAAATGTAAGCTTCCGGTTTATTTTTTAACATTCTTTTAGTGGCAGGTGTAAAACAGCACAGCGCCAACGTCTGGAGCAAACCCCAGTGTTCCCTTCAACTTATGAACCGAATTAAATGTCTAATTCCTTATTAACATCGAGGTCTAGATGTATGGGCGATGAATATATAAGGTCCCAGAATACTACCCTGTGGTACTCCAAAAGGAAAAATCATGGGGACTATTCCCTCTGTCATCTGTGGACCAGTACAGATATCTACTAGTAGAGCGATCGTACGCCCGATTCAAACTAATTCTTACGACCCCTAAATATTGAATATCTATAAAAAATTTGCATGGAAAATAGAATCGAAGGCGTCGAAGACCTTTGACAAATCAAAAATATATCATGTAGTGTTTGGTTTCCTTACCTTAAACGATACCAGTTGATCAAGCAAATAAGAGTGTTCAGACTTCGAACGGTATCGGTATATTGTATCGGTCGGTATACGGTATACGGTATACGGTACCTTGCCCGCGATGTACCGCTGGCAGTAGGCGCAGCGCACGCCGTAGAGGCGCTGGTAGTCGCGCTCGCAGTAGGGCACGCCGCCGCGCCCCATGTACTCGCCCTGCAGCGCCGCCCCGCACTCCCCGCACGAGAAGCACCACGTGTGCCACTGTCTGACGCCACCACATAATAACATCCAGTTAACTATTGTATTAGGATCTTATCTAGTCAGTAGTTCCCAACCGTGAGAACCTCTGGAGAGGTATTCGGAAGAATTATACAGCACATATGCCAGTTGCCAATAAATTACATACTTGCATATGCTCACGACAATATCTCCCGAAGGAATAGTCAAAAAATAACCGTACTGAAAACTGTCGTACCTACCTATCAACTGTTGAATAACTTTTGTTTATTATTATGTGGCAAATATATCATATATCTTAAATACTTTCTATTCTTGAACCTTGTGGTCCCTACTAACAACAAAACAACCAAAGTGGTCCCTGGGCGAAAAAGGTTTAGAAATTACTGATTACCACTGTACGTTAGGTATCGACGACAAAAGCGAAGAAACGGGATGGCATAATTTGCATTTTGGTACACCAATTAATAAAAGATTGTACGTATAAGAAATCAAAATTAGTTCCGATACTTAATAACCCTCTCAAGTTTCTCGTAAGATACAGCCCACACAGTGGGATTGTCATACAGGGTGACAATATCTGTGGATGACATTTACTTAAGCGATGTTATAAGACCCACCTGTCTAATGCGACTAGCGCCTGTCCTTCTGATAGCTCTTGCCCGCATCCTGCACAATCTGAAATCATTTATATGTTACGTTAGATCCATTGAAACTCACTAAATCATCGATCTTAAGATCAATAAATTGTGTGGGATTACGACAGTCCTGTGCCACACCCCGGACACTACTTACAAAAAACTGAATTTGACAAGATGAAATCAGCACATGCGAAACGGAGTCTAAATAAAACGCTTTGACACCCGTCTATTCAAAAAGAGTTTTTATCCTTCGTCCGGAGATTATATTTTCTTTGTTTAGAAAACATAAATTCTGGCGTATCAATTGTGGTGTCAATTTATGCTACTAGTAACTGCTGAGGTATTCAAAGGCAATAGAGGGGTGAGGTAAAAAGTTGGTGGAAGGCAGGGAGTGTCCATACTGTATGTAGTAATAGATACTATTTCTTATACTGTGCCTGTGCAACGTAATCTTAAGATTAAACGTTACAGATGGTTCGCAAACAATTCGCACTATACAAGCACTATACTTCCAGGACTTTTTTTGGACATCTGCTCCG
The DNA here is from genome assembly GCA_927399405.1 of Agonopterix arenella. Taxonomy (NCBI): domain Eukaryota; kingdom Metazoa; phylum Arthropoda; class Insecta; order Lepidoptera; family Depressariidae; genus Agonopterix; species Agonopterix arenella. Next base: position 181,563 of record OV656711.1, read on the forward strand.
CTTTCAACTAATACTGGACCGGAAAGATTTAGAATGACATGCCATCGACTCGATAGAAGAAGACATCTTTTTTTAATTTTATCCCATATGTATGAAATGACAGATAAGTGTCCGGGGTGTGGTAAGGGTCTACGTCAGATTAGTGGGTCACGATAGTGTGCTGTAAAGCCTCACCGTTAGGGTCTATGTTTGCTTGCTGTCTGGGCTCTCGCTCTCGTTCTCGTTCTGGGCTGTTGGGGCTGCTGGGTCGCGGGCGCGGGGCGGAGGAGGCGGCGGAGGCGGCGCGCGCCGTGTGCCGCGTGGCCGCCGCGTGCGCGGGCCCGTGCCCGTGCCCGTGCCCTTGCGCCGGCCCGTGCCCGTGCCCCTGCGCCGGCGCCGCCGGTGACGTCACGCCCACACACGTGGAGCACACCACCTCCGCGCCCGTGTATGTCACCTTCTCGCCGGACGGGAATGCGCGTCTGCAAACATACCGCACCAAGTGTCTTAGATTAGATGATGCCGTCTGTAAAATACAGTGATGTGAACCTTTCTCATTAAAAACCGGCCAAGAGCGTGTCGGGCTCGCCCATGAAAGGGTTGCGTAGTCATTTTATGAAAAGTTTGTTTCGAAATAGCTTTGTTAACTTTAGGAATCATCAAAAGCAACCAATAGCGCGATTTTGTTGAACGCCAATTATTGAAAACTGCCCTGGGTGCGTCAACGATCTATAGCACTTAAAATTTCCGAACACAAAAAGGATATGAATAGTGTGTTTTGTTATCGCAGGGTCTCTTACCCAACACAGCAAGTAAGAAAATAAACGGAGGTAGTGGCAGATTCATTAAAAAAATTTGAAATAAAAAATATACATAATATTTTATTTCAGACGTCAAAAACGAATAGCAGATCAATTACTAAATAAATGTAAGCAAATCGGTGTCTGTATCAACCACAAACCTATATGTGGTATTCCCAATCATTATATTCATCTATTATTATAACCACGTCCTTAATCAAAGTCTTGGGCAGACCCAAGGCTTCCTACTTACTCCCAAAGCAACATACAAAAAACTAATAAGAAAAGGGGAAGATTGCGTGATATTACAACCTTGCAAGCTTTTCTTCAACAGAACGAAACTCTCATATCTCCCACCGCAATTTTAGTCGCAAATGCTGCCAGTACATACGGAATTCCGAATCAAAATTGTGATTTTGTATAGGATTTGAGATGAAAATCCATACGAAATCGTAATCCTGTTTCGGAATTCCATATGTGTGTGGCAGGTATAAGACAGTATTTGCCGAACCAACTCTGACAGCAGGATAATCACAGTGGTATGTTGTCGTGAATACATATCTCGGCTGAAGGATATTGCCTCCGCATGCCATCTCAACATGAGCCTTCAGAACAAGGTAACAGGGTGGTATACGTACTGGCAGCGCGCGCAGGTGAAGCAGCGCTGGTGGTAGGTGTTGCCGAGCGCGGAGACCACCTCGCCCTCCACGTACTGCCCGCACGCCGCGCACCGCGTGCCGAATGCGCGCTGGTAGTCCTACAAACATACAACACAAACTTATAACACTAGGTATTTAGATTAGAGATTATCTGTGGAGTATGAAAATGCAAGTGCAAACAGCTCAACACGTTACGGGGACCATTTTTAACCCTTCGCTTAATTAAGTCTCGTTCAAACTTGAACCCTGAATAGTTTTTCAAACAACTTTCGTATGACCTTGGTAAGCGTATACGCCGCTACCGTCCGTACTGGATAAAGGAAGCCCCAAATTTTGATTACAATTTAGTGTGTCAGCATATGTTATTTAAAGCGGTTTTCTACCTAGTTCACCAACAGGCGGAGTCAGCGCCTTACTCAACTCTATAGCATAAATAGCTTAATGGTGAAGACTTAAATAATCAGTCGAGTCTTCATCAATCTTTGTTGAAATTACACGTGACACCAACAACCAGTTTTTTTTTTCTCGAATTGACTAATTACAGAATTACTCAGGGAGCAGCTATTGCTTATAACTGCGAACTATTGGAGTGACCACAAGAGACTATCGAGCCAGTCAATTAACTTGAATGCAACGACGACCTAAAGGCACCCAGAATGGGTACAGATAGCGGCATTTTTTTTTTCATTTTTTTTATTTCAGAACTGTAATACAGTTTTGTTACATTATTTATCTTTTCGGACGTCGCTGGGGCTACGCGGTGGATTGGGGTATCGGGGATCGGTGAGAAGCCTTGTGCCTGTAGCGTCTATGTCTGTAGAAGAAAAAGGAGTGGGCACTTGGGCAGAGGTCGGCGGGTACGTCGATTGAGGTGACGATGCAGTGTTATCGTTACCAGTCGAGTTTTGCGATTGCGAGTCGTGTTTGTTGTAGTAGAGTAGCACTAGTAGCAGTAGTACGTACCTGTGGGCAGTAGTAGTGTCCGTCCTTGCAGAAGAAGCCTCCCTTGGCGAGGCTGGCGGCGCAGGTGCGGCAGGTGAAGCAGGCCGTGTGGAAGTACCGCTCGGACACGCGCAGCACCTCGCCGCTGCACTTGCCACCACACGCGCCGCACACCACCTTGCCTGCCGACACAAAAATACTTGGGTTTAATCACCTGCTTATTGTTTTGCACAAGTCGTAAATATTAACTGAGGGAATCACCACGTCCCACTGTAGGGCACAGGCCTACCCTCAGGAGTGTATGGGCGTTAGTCCACTACCATTGGTAGACTACACATACGCATTTGAATTTCTTCTTTAGCGTATGCAGGTTTCCTCACGATGTTTTCCTTCACCGTTTGAGAGCAGTCGCTATTACGGACATAAGTTGGAAAAGCTCATTGGAACATGGCATGTCGTCGTCCGAGCGGATTCGAGCACGGATCCTCATGCTAGTGTCCATACCTCTCCGCAACGCGCCACAGACGCTGTGAGGGAATAGTTGACATATTTTTATTTATTTGTATAACTTAGACAGGAATATCATGAACATGAACAAAAATACACAATTTCTCTCCATAGCTTCATAAGGAGTTTAGTGAGAGGGCCATAGAACTCCGTGACGTTAATCATATCATAACACACTAATTAATTTCGTGATTTTAATTAATGAAAACTTGCTAGCCGATGCTAATTTTATTAGAAGTGACATCTGTGTACACTTTGGCGTATTTAAGACTCTGTTCTGTCCATCTATCATGTGCAACAATGAGCAAGTGTATATTTACGAATACACCGCAATACACATTCATCAAATAAAATAAATCTAAACAGTTTGATTCAATCCACTAAGCTGACCGAACTCAGCCCAATTTAACCAATAAAAGCCGTTCCCTAAAAATGTTTAATAAAAACCTATTGTAATAAATTGGAATTAGTCGTGGGGTCAATTGGTGGGGGTCGCGTCCCGAATGCCCATATCCCCCCTCCGTTCCTCACTGCACGCCCCTCACTGACAAATTGAGTGCATCGCACGTGGGGGACCACCGGAACAACCAGCGCATAAAAAATTATTTACTAGGGGACTGTATCTAGTGCAACGATATCACCTTGCAATTGCAACTAACGCTACATTTTTTGAGGACGAATATTAATTTTAAATGTAATATCGACTATTACCGACTGCCTCACGGTGAAGAAAAAAATAATGAGAAAGCCTGCATACGCTGCATAACAAACTAATGCGACTGTTAAGCCTCCAATCGGCAAAAGTGGTGGACTAACACTCATACCTCATGATCACCACAAGGTTAGACCCTGATTCTCCGAGGGACGTACTACTTACCCCCGATTATTTTTTTTATTTGGGGGTTTGGGGCCGTGACAGACTTGCACCTGTTCCACTTCGACCATCGCTGGTCCTTTGTGAACCCCCTTTTCAGTTCCCTTCTAATCCCTACTGCAGCCAAAAATCGTAGTATGTTTTTGATCGGGCTCCCGATTCACCCGGAGTATCATAGCAAATCAGTCAGCTTTTAACACAGGTTTGCAAATCTCTTCACCTTTCAACTAAAATTCAAACACTTGCCATCGACTCGACAAAACAATTGCTTCAAGAAGTCTTCAGTTTCCAAAAGTCCTCTATCATAGCTCGAGTGTCAGGCAGGCCATGACACGGGCGTGTCTTAAAGACCCGTCATCTAATAATTAGGTCACATCGCCTCCCACGACCCAGCGCGGTGCGGGCGGCCCTTGGATCCGTGACGTCATGGGTATCATAGATCATTTGTAGCAGATCTTTAAGCTAAGCGTTGCTAAGGCATGATCCAACTGCTCTCTCCGACTAGTTTGCTTACCGACACGAAGGCAGGGGTCCTACTATATTAGTTGTTGAACCACTACCCCTTGTCCATGCCCATAGACCAACTAGTTAAGACAGAACAGTTGGACCACAAACCTCGTAACAATCTAAACAGCTTTATATAAGGTCTAACAAAATTAGGTGAAACTATTTTAAGGGGATGATCAGACCGTCAAACTGAACAACTTTCTCTATGGGACCAATATCGAAATCGCGAAAAAAAAATCTGCTGTCCCATACATTTAGGTCAAGTAGGTTTGTATGGAACAGCTGATTTTTTTTTCGCGATTTCGATATTGGTCCCATGGAGAAAGTTGTTCAGTTTGATGGTCTGATCATCCCCTTAAAATAGTTTCACCTAATTTTGTTAGACCTTATATAGTGTGATGAAAGCCCTGTAGTTCCTTGTTCAGAACAGAGCACTTCATTTCTTTTGGTGAATGTCGTAGGAGTAAAATAAATAAATGTACGTGTAATGGCAACGAACATATATATCGGAAGGCATACAAACAGCCATGACACATGCGTGCGGCCGCGGCGCCACATATCTTCACTCGTTTGGCACAAATGCGTTTTTTTACTCTCGTTACTTGCAGTTGGAATAGATGGATGCATGTTTTAATGTGTCATGTTTCTATTTACAGGCAGGATAAAGTCATCATCATGTGTGGGCTATTGGAACAATTCAGGAGCGCAAAAATCGGATTACGACACTCTCTCTTTTCAAAACTATTCTATTACAATTGGAGAATTCCTTTGTGTGACCTTTAAAATCGTTAATCAAAGAGATGAAAATCAACCGATTGTTGAAGTAAAAGCTTGTTGAATGTGGACATTTCTGTGTGAAATGCACTGGCATATTGAGTTAGATAGATATTTATTAGCCTATTCACTGGCTAGCTTTATTCTGAGCCGCCGCCGCGCTGAGCACCGTCTCGATATAAATTCAATAGGTACCTTCATGCACGTTATCGACATCGACTTTGGCAAATTAAATGCTGAGCTATTTGCACAAACTACTCATAATGTTGACTCTGTTCGCATCATTGGTATCAAAAAAACCTAACGAGCGAGGCCTTCCGAGAAAATTCCTTTCTGAAAATTTCATCCTTATCAAGACAGCATTTTTTAGAATTTGTCTTTTCGCAAATCGAATATCGTTTAGGATATCGTAATATAATAATTTACAAATACAATGTATGACAAATTGACAATGAACAACCAGTGGAACTACTACCTACAGTACAAGAGCGCATCAGAGGTGCGCGCGTGCTTCTCTGCGCTCGCTTCTATCGGAGGCTCCTCCACACGTGTGATCTCCTCACTAATCTGATCTCGACCACCGATCCGCACTACCGGTGACCGGTATCCACTTCATTCAGTCCTATGTTATCTGTCTCATGAGTCAGGATGGACATCTGTCATTTATTATTTCTCATTAAACATCTTGTTCTAGTGTGCATCCTCATTCTTTATCTTCATATACCTATAATGTACTATGTGTCACTAGTCGTTACTTCGGACTTCGTCTCTATGTAATTGTTATGCGTATGTCCTTCTTCAGGATGCAAACTATCTCCCTACCTAACTTTAGCAAGATCGGTTTAGCGGTTAAGCCGTGATAAGGTAATAAACGTACCTAGACATCTCGGCATTTATAATATCAGCATAATCCTGCATGAAAAGCTACCTTATGGGCTAATGGCTCTTGTATTTAAAATGCTAATCTCTTACAAACCTGACCACTCAGCCAAAGATCCCGTAATCGCAGGTGCACACACCTTGTCGAAGATTTTCGAAGAAGAACAAGCCGACTACAATGAGGCAGAATATGCCAGCCAACTGTAGAATCAAGCTAACACTAACATCATCACCTGAACATCCTGAATCCCCATAACCTTAAAGTAGCGCTATCAACACGCATGCGCGTACGGAATGCCGGCTATTTAAAGCGGGGAACAGTTGGCGCGGTTCCAGACGGCTCCAGCGAGCGACTGGAGCGACACGCGCCAGCAGGATGCTCTGGGAGGGAATACGCGACGCGACGCTTCCGCATTCGTAGACGTCCAATCTTGTTGAGATAGGTTGGAATGGGGTTAATTTCAGTTTTAAAATAAAGGTGGTTTTCCTCTGGAATGCCATTTGCTTCGCACTGAAGTTGGCCGAATTTGTTTTTGAGTGTTGCTTGTTACTTGAGTGTTCTTTTCTTTAATCGTACCATAAGTATTAGGGATAATAATAATATTCATATCACAAATCTTGTTTTCAAAATTAATTGATTTCAAATTGTTCTAGCCTGAGGTCAAACGCCTCTCGCGAATAAGGGTGCACCAGTAAGACTCGCATGCCACCTCCGAAAAAACGATAAAAATAGAGATGTGCCTCTATCATTTATTATTTTACATGTCAAAAATATTATACGCTTTGTCGTGTGTGGCATGCATGCTAGCCGTGCTGAATCAACAACGACGACTATTCACAATCCTAGACAATGAAGTTTATCGGAGTATTACCGTCAACTGCCTTTGAATTTGAAACAAAAACGAAACATGTCAGAGAAGGAATAAAAAAAACATGCACCCTCAACTACCCTCCTTGTTCAATGGGAGGAGTCAGGAAAAACATTTCATTCTTCTGAACTACAATTTACAGTTTATCTGCAACCTATAAAATAACAATAATTATCTTTGGTTTAGCATACCAACAATGAATATTAGCCATCCATATGAAGTGATTCATCGACTCGAGGAAGGCCCGCAGCAAGACGGATGGTATCAGTACTAAAAGATGACGGGTTCACTAACCAGGTGACGTCGTAATCACCCAGCACCAGTATGGACAAAAAAAAACATTCAGAACTGGTCCCTGTCTAAATGAGACGAGCAAATTAGTGTCAATTCAAAACGCCAGCACATCTCGATCTCGAGTCGCTTTAATTCCATCTATCACTGATCTCCTAGATCACGCACAAGGTACAGAGAGGACAGAAGGCTCTAGTGCCTTCTAGTGTCCGATCAGACACATGCATGTCTCCTTTTTGAGAGGATGGAAGCGGAGAATAATAAGAAAATGAACAACATGTAAATGCTTCAAAGTATTCTTCATATTCAACTGGTTTCAGCAAGATAAACTTCACGGGGTCATCCGTAAGCCGGGTTAACATATTCGTGCGTGCCTTCCTTCTGAGATTTTCACTAAGTGCTCACTCACTCTCATAAATCATAACACGTTCGCGTTTTGCTCATAGAACATGGATGGAAATAACGGTACCCGATGTTAATGGGCACCGTTATTTAAATTTCAAATTATTAATTATACATATTATGTTATTGTAACATTTGTGTTGTTGCGCTATAAAGCCCTCAAAATGCATATATGCATATGGAGTTTACTCTTCCCGTAATGTCAACAGAACGAAAAGCATGCTACGCGCAATTAGTTTTCTCAAAGTGTTGCAGAGTCAAATGTGCGTGATCGGGCGTTTGCAGGAAGTGTTCCTTCTGAACTAATTGTACTTGGTCGCCGCGGGCATACGGACAAAAACGAGAATTGGACAAAAACTCGTCTAACAGAGTATGAGTCACGCTGTGGATAGTGGGCTGGAGGATGATCCCAACCGGTGGGGCACAAGGTTCAAACTCGTCTGGCATCACTTACTAGTAGTTAATAGTATAGTAGTATGTGTGTTTGTGTCCGAGCAATAAACATTATGTAGATAATGTTGTTTATATTTATAATAATTCGCTTGTAATGAATCAGAAGAGACCTTTGAGCACAAAGGGTGAGTGAGTGAGATTATTAATCTGTGACAAGGCTGTTTTACTTTTTATAAAATAACTATTTGTTGTTGTCAGAAATTGTTTTATAAATGAAGATATCTCAACTGAACTAATAAGGACTACCATTATTAAGGTCACAAGTCGGCGTCACTGGATTGTGAGATACCTACTGAGATAGCAATTTGTTACTAAATATGTAAATATTATGGAAGATTTTTAATATAACTTTCTTTTGTCCGCGTCTTCGTTTGCATTGACATTAAAAATATATCCTATTATACGATCTGTGTGACTTTGTATGTGTTTGTGAGATTGCAGTGGGACGTATAAATGATGATTATTTCCCTAGTTTGTTTACACAACTTGATTATGTCTCTCCTACACCCAACAAACAGTAAAACCAAAAGCAGGTTTAACGCAGTGGACAATCGCTGCATTACATCATCGCAATCCAAGAAAGCTTTTATCTCTATGTCACCGCCGCGCCGCTACGCATTTACCTGCATTTTATATCAAGTACACCGGCTATTGTAAACATGTCATTATATAACAACCCTGACACGATTCGAAGCGAAAATAACAATAAAATAAAAGTGATTTAAATCAGCGAAACATTGCGTTTGCAACGCAAACGTTTACAACTTCCTAAAATATTAACGAGCGGAGTGACCTTACATTACGATTCATATCTCTGTACTAAACCACTTTCAGCATTAAGGACTCATAAAGTAAATCATCACAATAATCAACAGCCTCTACGGTCCTCACAGCACAGTAGGCACAGTCCAGTCCAGGGGCTGTTACCCTCATGGTAGTACGACAAATATCAAGCATGACAAATACACGTTTTTACGTGAAAATAGGCAATAAAACTGCCGGCTGTTTATGTTTTGGTGTAAAATAAAGTATATTTGATTGATTGATTGATTGAAAACTACTTCATTTCATACAAGGACGAAACGGTTTTCCCATTCCTATTTATTTAGCATTCTGGCCAATTCCAAACATAATTTGTATTTATCAGAAAGATGTAGTATCCGACATATCTTGAAAGTTACTAAAGCTGTTCTAAGAATAATTGAGAGTAAGTGTTTCAAATCTCTGTTTCTGTAATTCAAAATAGTCTGAAAATGTTGTTGCTATTTGGAATGGAGTATAGGAACGTGGATCCCAGGGATATTTTGGTTGCATATTTGCCTATTTCACTCCTTTAATGAGCGTCAAAAACCGACAGACGCGTATTTTGTCATGTGTGATATGATATTTGACAAATACGCTATGTGCAGTGCTACCATCAGGATTTATGGGCGTTAGTCCACCACGCGTGCCCGATGCAGATCGGTGGACTTCACATACGCGTGAAAATTTCTTCTTCAACGTATTTGCCTTCACCGAAGCCAAATAAGGATGAGAAAGAGCAGATTATACATCTGTATATTATGTCAATTTATGTCCTATACGCGTAAGTGAAAACTACCAATCTGTATCAAGCACGCGTGGTGAACTAACGACCATATTCTTTATAGGAATAAAGAATGATGCTGATATCAATCGACTCTCAATGAAAACAAATGCAGACATCCTTTAGTGTACAATTGAGGTCCACTCTAGACAAAAGAACTGTAACAGCGTACATTGATGAACGTACATACAGTGTAACAAGTCCCTCGACAACGGACTGCAGGCAGGGTTGCGACTGCACTGGTATTCCCCTGAGCGCAGCGTCGACCGAGCGCGTATTGTTGCATTGCAAAATCACTCTAAATCACTGAATGTGCAAATTAAACGTGAGTTAGAGACTTATTCTATTCCCTTCAGAATATTTTACTGAGTAATCAAAAGTAAACTGAATCTTATCACAAAATCATGAAATTTCATCTACCACAGGTAGTAAGTTTGGTCGTTGACATTTTCTATGGAACAAGAAATTTCTTTTCGCGATTTAGGTGTTGGTCTATAGGAAAAGTTGTTCTGTTTAAATGTTGAAATACCCTATATAGGGTGTAAGGAAAGTTTGCTATACATTGATTTTTAAAGGTAAGCAATAATTGTTTACACAAACGAATAAGTTTACAACGAATAAGCTACACAGCTTGTTACAGAAGTCTGGTCTGGCCATATTTAAATGAGGTCCTTCAGACCATCAAATTGAAAATATGTCGCCATGGAACCAACAACGTGTCTGACCTATAAACTACCTACTAAGTCTAAGTAACAGATAACGATCAGTAACCTCGATGACCTAGGTCCTAGACGCAGACAAGCGGTGCACAGACTACAAATCATACCGGTGACAGTGCACAGATGACAGTACAATAATTAATTCCACTCGCTGAAGGTGAAGGCCTCGATCTCCGCTGCGAGTCGGTCTAAGGTCAAATAACTTCACATCAGACTACGCTTAAAAAACTGATACAACACGGAGCTGATTATTTAAATGCGTGGGTATTCATGTGTTACCACTTACTAGCCTCAATTACAGCATATCTAAACTATTATAAAACTGTACCAGAAAGTGTGTCTGTACGCACGGCGACACATCAAGCTATACAAAACCAACATAAGCTGGCCGCATGACGCTATACGCTACTCGATCTAAGCGCGGCCAGCTTATGTTCGTTTTGTATAGCTTGATGTGTCGCCGTGTGTACATTGTAGATATTAACAAAAAAAAGTTACGATATGGTTTTGAGGTGTCCCTGATTTGTGTGTCTGTTTGTTTGTGTGTTTGTTTGTTTGATCGAGCACGATTTGTTTTATTTGATAGCTTATTATCTGACTTAAAATCTGACTACCCCTTCGGGGAATATAGTCGTGAGCATATGCTATGCTAAAATCTGGTATATAATTTGTGCGGACGAAGTCGCGGGTTAACCCTAGTACTGCATAAGACTTAGTATAATATTTTTTTTAAGAATGTAGCTGTTCATAATTTCGTGTGCATTAATCAACTGATAAATGTTGAAGAAGTGAAGGATGTACTGTACCTATGTCAGGATCGTAGCAGGTGTCGATCTGTCAGCCCTAGCCTACCCCAATGCCCTTTCTCCAATGCGATTGCGACTCACACTTGGCCGGTTTTGATTATTTGTTATTATACTGTAGAGTTTGCTGTATAATCACACCCAATTTGACGCTTGTATCTATTACCGTTTTAACGATAGTAGCCCAGTCATTTTACGGTTTGAGCTGGGACTAATTAATAACTGATATTTTTTTCTACTATTTGTAACAAAATTAAAAAAAAATCTCGTCAACAGCATTACAATTCCAATTTTAAAATGTTGCTATTATCTCGTTATAATAAACACAGTAATTTTTTTTGCACAATTTATTTAAGGCATTACCATTATACATACTACAAACATGGTGTAAATATTTTTGTCTACTTAAAACTAAGAAGGTTTTGAAAAATACATTCGTATTTTCTAACCATTCACGTATCCAGACTTTGGTTTCGCAACAACGCATATTTCAACTGTAGCTATTACGGTTCAAAAGTTACAGCCCTAAATAGGTAGGACGGACGGACAGACGGTTAGCCTTCCTATCGTTCCTATCATCACATTAGCACACTTATCTTTGCTAATGCTAATGTGTAGTATTACCCACGTAGGTACCTGATTAGTAAACAATTAGTACAACTAGCAAAAACAATACCAACAAGATATGCAACATAAACATACGGTACGTTCCATTTCTAGTGGTGGTTGAAACATTGCTTATGCTAAGTGTCATAGCCGTCAAACATCTTGAGCAATGCATTGACTGCGCAGAACAAATATAGTAGGCGAAAGCGCTCCTGTGCATACTCCTCACCACCGCCCATTTTTCAAGTTGTTTGCCCGATAGTGTACCTTCGCAGTTGTAGCGAGGTCCTATGATTATATCATAGTATGATATAATATATCATAACGGTGATAGATATGTATATGTATATGTGGACCCTCCACATCGTCTGGTCTGGCTTTTGGTATTTATAAGGTCTAACAAAATTAGGTGAAACTATTTTAGGGGGAAAATCAGACCATCAAACTGAACAACTTTCTCTATGGGACCAATATCGAAATCGCGAAAAAAAATCTACTGTCCCATACATTTAGGTCGAGTAGGTTTGTATGGAACAGCTGATTTTTTTTCGCGATTTCGATATTGGTCCCATAGAGAAAGTTGTTCAGTTTGATGGTCTGATCATCCCCTTAAAATAGTTTCAGCTAATTTTGTTAGACCTTATATGTAAGGCTACAATATGACACATAGAATCCTTATTTCTCAATCTACTCTCACGACCCACCGGCACAAATGGGGCAGCATATATAATGAAACGACTACCATACTACTTTTGTGAACGATTCTCCACCTATTCCTAATATTCATAAAGTATCAACATTACTTTCTTTTCATCAGAACAGATTTCATGATATGAATGTCCCAACGCAACGGTCTGGAAAGCTAAAGTAATCAATTAACGGGTAACATGACAACTGCTTCAATAGCTCCACTTTATAGCACATTTTCACTTCTATTGACGGCCTGTAATTACAACGTAACTGGAAATGTGACATTTTACACATTCCTCGAATACTTGGCGAGTCATTAATCGCTCGAGTCTGTCTGCTGGTTGAATAGAGTCGTCTCGACATGTCTCTATGCATGTAGTGGAGGCTGCGATACCGGGAAAGAGAGACGCGAATTATTAGATGAGGTTTTTGATGCGTGTTTTTTTTGAGGATCGGATTCGAGTCATCTGGTAGTCAGGGCACATGTCAATGACACTGGGTTGAAGACTACTCCACTCCACAGACAAAGGCTGAATAAGATGAATGAATGATGGTAATTAGGAGTTAAACCCTAAGGGCTCTTACAGACGAGCGATACTTTGCGATCGCCGTGGGTCGCAGAGAGTCGCGCTCATAGACTTAACGGTCGCCGTGAGTGTCGCGACCGTCTGCGACCGTAAAGTATCGCTCGTCTGTAAGAGCGCTTAGTCATAGTCATAATAGTTTATTGTTTATATGGCATGCAATGAAATATTACGAGTACCTACTGAATCGGTCAAAGTGTGAAATAAAATAATAAAACCATCTGAAGAAAATTCGACACTAAAATAAAATAGATTATAGTCTTTTGTACGCATCTACAGGGTGAAATTGATATCATTAGCATCCTTTTAAACTAAGAGTCCACCCATCGAACTGAACAACTTTTACTATGGGAGCAAACCGATCGGAGCAAAACAAAATCAGCTGTTGCATACATTTGAGTCGCGAACTCGCGCGTCGACATTGCAGTTTAGTATGGAACAGCAGATTTTTTTTGCTCCGATCGGTTTGCTCCCAGAGTAAAAGTTGTTCAGTTTGATGGGTAGACTCTTAGTTTAAAAGGATGCTAATGATAATATCAATTTCACCTTGTATACTTGTAGAAGAGTTCCGTGGCTGAATCACTGACTGATTGAAAACGCACAGCCTAAACTGAAGAAAGAAATGTGTAATTTGGAATATATTTTACACTCTACGGAGGATATAGAGGTGCACTAAGAAAGGAATTTTCGATAGGTATTCTAACTTCACGCGGACGAAGTCGCGGGCAAAAGCTAGGTCATAAAGAGGTATCGGAATTTGTCTAACAACAAATAGATGATCACATAAAATATAGCCACAAAAATTAAATTACCATTCGTTAGAGAACAAGGGCGGAGATCGATCGGCATCGCTTTCAAAACGCGTGAATCCGATAACATCGTGAAATAATGATCAGACTATAGTTTATAGGTCCGACTCCAACACGATGGCAGATGTAAGATATCGTGCTGGATAAAGTATAAAAGCGATCGTGCTCTCATTACATTGATGCGTGAAAGGAATATCTACGAAGAAGTTTGCTTTAATTGGAAGCAAACTGAGATGAAGACATAGACATGCCTGTTATAAAAAAACATATTAGAATATGCTCACGAATTCATTCCCCAAGGAAATACTCAGAGATATTCTTAATATAGTATACCATATTCAGAATATCCACATTGCATTAACAGTGGCCCGACTCCGTACAGTGTGACGCAGACGCCAGTATTTCAATGTACAGTAGACGGACTACGTAATGAAGGTCACGGTGCTCAAACTCAAATTCAATTCAAAATAATATCACATAGATTTCTGACGTTATTTTTTGACCCTACCACCGCGTTGGAAGGTGTTCCGATGTAGAGAAGATGATTACAAGAACCAGAAACTAAAATATACAATTCTATGTAATAATTCAACTAATGGACTTAACACATAAAGCGGAGAGGATCTCACCAGCTCCGACACTAAGTCGTGAGCTGCCCATCAAACTCACAATTAACACTCACTCGGCTCTTTTGTTACAACGATCATGAGTTAGCATCGTTATAATGGTACCTACCACTTTCTATTTTCATTTCAAAAACAATTGAGTCTAAAACAGTTCACGTTGCGACGGGCAAGTCGGATTTTATTACAATTAATTTTTGGGATAATCGAGATCAAATCAGAAATGAAGAGATTCGCATTCCCCGATGGGGTCTGTCTGCTAGTTGTCGAGTGGCGACCGCGTACCGGAAAGCGCAGCGTGGGTAGGCCCACAAGGTGGACCGACAACCTGGTGAAGGCGACGGGAACCCGCTGGATGAGGGCAGCGCAGGACCGGTCGTTGTGGCGATCCTTGGGGGAGGCCTATGTCCAGCAGTGGACGTCCATTGGCTGAGACGATGAATCTTCTGGATGAGCGTGTGTAAATCTCGACATCGTCATCGCTTATGATCATGTGAGACTATGGTTTCCTGGTGGTATTTCCGCAAGAAGACCGAACATAACCATCGAAATATCTTGAAATTTCAGTTCCAAGGCCCGGCAGATTTTTGCCGGAAATGAGTGCGGGATTTGGAGAAATTTTCGAGCCGTGGGAACTAGATACAGATCGAATTTTGCACGTCCCGTTATAATCCTTGATGAAACCTAAATTGCATGTCATCAAAATCAGTTTGATTTATTCCATTTTGCCCAGTTCGCTCTGCGCTGCGTGATTACGTGCGAATCTATTATAGTCAGATAATTTCTCACAATTTCATGGACAAAAAGCCAAAGAAAATCCAGACTGCCGGAAGCGACCGTAAAAAGCTCGGTAACCCCAGAGTCCCTAGACTAGACTATAATGCCAAACGAATAGCGCTTTCGAAGTTTGCTTGAAGAGAGAACAAGATGCTTCGAAAAAAGAACTTAAGGACCTCGGTCCCAGACGCATAATATGAACAAGCCCGTGGCCCTTTTATACAGAGGTTAACAGCGCGATTTCTATGAGAAAAAGTAAAAAAAGACGAAAGACTCTTTCTAATTAATCATCAAATTCCTTTCTCCGGTGATGAGTAAATATTAAAATGTGTAGTTTCTATTACAGACAGTGCCCGAGTCTCCGAGGTCACAAGTTTGACCTCTGGAGCGTTGAGTGCGCATCATTTGTCAACTTGTCTGGTTCAACGGATCGGTTCGCGACGCCGTCGCACCGACACGACACAACTGTGACAAATTGCACCGAGAGCTCGCTTTCACGATACGACGGAAGATCGATTAGATATTTGATACCAAAAGTCAGGATGACGAAGACTGAAGATTGACGTGGGATCAAACCAAACCAACATCTTCATCGTTAGGGCAGATCGCACCCCATACAACCTCCTTGAGAGTAGGTCTATGTCCTGCACATTTAATTTTACACCCTGTATAGGCTGATGATGTTGAAATACCTATCCTAGCAGATAGTAGGTACACTAACCGTTTAAGATTTTTATTTCAGACAGAATTAGAAGTAGAGTAACTATTATGCTTGTGTAGTGCATTAAGTGCCCCCGCCTGGCAGGATGAAGCTATTAGAATAGAGCAGACTGCGACCTCGCCGCTCGCACCCACGTCCCACTCGCCTTATTACAAGCAATGCTAAACGCTAGAACACTTCACGTAGATAAATAGAAAATGTTCTCAGTTAGTCAACCTGCTCTTTTCCGAGACAGTTTTTAAAAACTCACGTCCGTTCTGCGGTGCTGCTCCTGAGACTACGGCCCAACTTTTATCTTGCCCTTCCTGCCCGGACACCTGCACTCGAAAGGAGCTTATGGACGCTCTCGATAATGCTATCTGTGTGGCGAAATACTGGGCGGGAAAAATTTTGAATGACGTGCCATCGACTCGACACTAATAGCTTTTGGAGTGTTCAGTAACTTGCTACAGCCGCACCAATCATAATATTGTTATGTTTAAATTCAGTGAGGATTTCCCCTTTAAGTGCACTAAAGGTATTGAAGATTTCATGATGCTTGGAATGACGTATCAACACTCAATCTCAATCGAAGTGCATTTATTGAACCAAAAAATTACCAAGGAACCTCATTATCATTATTCATAAACTCTTTATCTTTATTGGTATTTAAGAGTTGATCTTTAAAGCAAAAATTGGTATCCAATTTCTAATCAGCTTGGGCCATATCATAAAAATAGTTAATAATTAGTGTACTATTATTAACTATTCCCTATTTATGGCCCTATCCAGTAGTCTACAATGACGTCAAGATCGCGGCCGCTCCGCCTTGCGCACGCACCGCGAGCTTTTGATCTCGTCACTTTGCTATAATAATGAAACCACCGTAGTCGGGAGCGAACCCTCACCGAACGCTCGGTGCTTTCACCTTCGTTCGGTAAAATATAGAAAGCGCTGTTACATTACATTACTGCCGGTAATGTCCCCCCCCCCCCCCCCCCCCCGGGGGGTGACCACACTGTTGTTACATTATACATAGTTACAAGAACTTTGTACACAAACAAGCCGTGGTGGTCCAGTGGCGAGTAACCTTGCCGAGGGCGAGGCGATGGTTCGATCCCCATCCAGGTCGAATCGTACCAATAAGTTCTTAGGAATTTATGTACGATTTGTAACACCACTGGCTTTACGGTGAAGGAAAACATCTTGAGGAAACCTGCAGGCTTCAATTTCGAGGCATGTATTGTACTCACTGTCCATTACAAGTGGCGGTCTGAAAAAACTCTGACACCAGGGCCATGCCCACACGATAAGAAAAATAATAAGTGACGACGGGCTCACTCCCAGTCACACTGGACAGAGTTTCGGCACTAGTGAAACGAGCATATCTCTGACTACCCCCTGCGGGGAATATAGTCTTGAGCATATGCTTATACGTAGGCTTATACAAGAACATTGCTACAGCTGCTAGCCTCCAATCCGAATTGAACACACGGGACGTGGTGGAGTTAACTTTAGGTACATACACCGACCGCCACGTGAAGGATGGCGTATGTCCCAGAGCGGAGGATGATAGAGGCTGATGTGATGATGCTTGTTATTCCTATGATCCTAATCACATAAATATTGGAGTTAGCAAGCTTAAGAGAGAGGGCGCGCTCGCGCTAGTCGCGGGCCTATACCACAGTATAAAACAGAGTACAACACTCAATGAAGGCAGGTAATTAAAACCACACTAAACAAATTATCTCATACCAATGTAATGTATTCGAAAGCTCCCTATTCTGATAGCAATTCTAATAGGCTGAAATTAGCGATCGCCGCAAAAAATAGAAAGCCCGCGAGCCGGCACGTGTAGAGCGAGCTGCGCGGGCGCAGGTAGTTACAGCGAGATGCAATCAGTGACCTTACATTATGTGCTTTCACTGCATCCAGCCGAGATTACTAATACTTACAATTGCCTCCCTGTTATTTATTACATTTAGATCTAGCTGGCCCTGTATATTTATATCAACAGATGATTGCCGATAAAACGTTTTTACGGTGAGAGAAAGATCCAACCCGGATAAGCAGATTACACACTGTAAATCCGTTCTATGTATAGTGCATGTTTTTGTGGTCGGCGGTACATCGGGCAGATCAGCAAACCATCAAACTGAAGAACATTCTTTAATATGAGTTAGTCACACAGAAATCGGGAAAGAAATCAACTGTCCCATACATTTGGGTTTACAGTTTTGTTTGAAACAGTTGATTTTTTATTCTCGATAACATGTTAATCATCAAAAAATGGAAGGCATTTCATCTCTTGCGGACTCTTATCTCTTATATCACCTGACTCTCCTCGGGAGCCATCCATACTCATACATCCAGACACATCATGTATGATACTCATCTCTACGCATCAGGAGTGCGAACTCAGCAGTTGTAAATGTCAAAATTTCTATGGAGATATGCATATTTCTACCACTGATTTGACTTTCAAAAATCATACTCCAGTAGTGCAATTTCTTAAAGTCAAATCAGCAGTAGAAAGATGCGTATCTCCAATTCTCCATACATTTTCAACTGCTGAGTTTAACGTATGAGATTCAAAAATCGCACTCTAGATCCGGAATTAAAATGTTCCTCAATTCGCATTCAGTCGTATGCGTTTACTTCATAAAAGTTTCCTATGGATTAATCCACCAAACATCAAAATCCATTTAGCCGCTTATGCGTGAGTAATTGAGTTCGTGTCCTAACATCATCATAAACTTTTATCTTCTCGTTCAACGAATACAACATTCACGGCGCCGGCGGGAACCACCGGACGCGGGCGCAGCACACAGCAAGGCTGCCCGGTCTAGCTCACTACCAACAACGGATACTAATGTGAGAGAATGTTAATAACCAAATATAATTTAAAAAAAAAACATCCGAAGCAATCAAGCCGGGACGGATGTTGCAAAAATATCATTACGAAGTTACTAAACTAAACTTTCAAATCTTAATAACAGTTGCATGTCAAACTAAATGCAACCTACATTTAGCGCTATATAATTAGATGTAATGGTCCACTTTCCAAACTACGTACACGTACTACGTGTGTACTCACGCATAAACTCACGACCATTATCCCTTTCGGTGGACAGAAACTTTCCTACAACTATCTTTGTCACTGTGAGCATATTACATTGAAAATTACAAACTATCATATCAGATTAGAAGTTAGAACCTGAGAACTCTAGTCACAATCTTGACTGGAATATGATTCCTAACCTATCATTCTACTGACAGACTCCCAGACGGAATATTTTTAAACGCGTAGCGAATACGGACACCAGCTATCCGTAAGACTGAAAACTGTGGACATCACCCAACCTCTACATTACTTCTGCCGATGCGGTATAAAAAATTAACGAGACAACACTACAGGCCAGCATACACCGGGCCCAAGATCGAGCGGCCTGAAGAGCTGTGTTGGCACAAGTGACTCACGATGGTCACGTCCCTCAGCCATGAGGTTAAGACTAAGGAGAAGACATTACTTCTTCTTCTATCGAGTCGAACACGTGCCATTTTTATATAATTTCAGCCCAGTATTTTGCCACACGGATAGCAGTACCGGCAGCGTCCATAAGCTCCATTCGCGAACAAGTGTCCGGGCGGGAAGGCAGGAAGGGCAAGATATGAAGCGGGCCGTAGTCTGAGGAGCAACACCACATCCACACCTGTGGTCTGATCCGTCGGTGAAACCCCATTTGAACAGATTCCCCTCACTCCTACACAATTGGGTTCCGAAATTCTGAGGCTATTTATAGATCCCCAAATCGGCCTTTACATTACGAACAGGTTTTAGTCTAGTAAAGGTACTATACTAACCTATTCTTTAGCTAATTTTCTCAGTTTTCAAGTTTACTACTCTCCAAAAGCCTTATACGACTAGGAAGGAGGACTTTAACTATAAGAATATTTTTATGCTTGTAACTACCTTATCGGAGCTGTAAGAAATGTGACGAGACAGAGTTGTGGTTCCTTACCTGTGAACAAAAAATAATATTGCTATACAGATAGTAAAGATAGAATATGTAGATATTGTTGACAATTAAATGAAAACCAAAAGTAGTAAAGGTAAATACAGGGTCTGTTACAAAACATCTCATACCTATCAATAATATTATATCTGTATGACATAACATCCTCATCATCAGCATGTCATCGTCCACAGCTGAACATAGAGCTCCCCCAATGCGCGCCACATAACTCTATCCTCTTCCTTCCTCACCCGGTCACTCCCCGCTTCCTGTCTCAGATCGTCGGTCCAGCGCCGGAGCGTCCCACACTACGCCTGCCAGTTCGTGGTCTTCATTATATAACTCGGATTCCACATCGCTTGTTAGTTCTTCGGCAGTTATGACCAACCCATTGCACCTTCAGTACTGCCAACCATTTCAGTTCTCGTATGACAAATAAAGAAGCGTAATCATGTTGATATGATAACTAGAGATATGGGCCGAACCTGGGTTTCACCGAATACGAACATTCGAATATTCGGTATTTTCTTTACCGAATTATGATAATTATTTAATGATAACAAACAAATAAAAAGGACGTGATATATTTACCGGACACACAAACATGTTAAACAACAATGATACAAAAAGAAACATAATGAGATAGATTA
The DNA here is from genome assembly GCA_927399405.1 of Agonopterix arenella. Classification (NCBI taxonomy): domain Eukaryota; kingdom Metazoa; phylum Arthropoda; class Insecta; order Lepidoptera; family Depressariidae; genus Agonopterix; species Agonopterix arenella. The sequence continues at coordinate 202,061 of OV656711.1, forward strand.
TATCCAAGGATGATGCTAGGTGAACGATGAATCATACTAATATAATTATAATTTGACTATGATAACATAAGTACTAGTGGCAACGATGATGGGGCTGTTCAACTGCTGGTCAACTAGACTACATATAATCATAGTACAGTTGTTAAATTTGATGATATGAAGTCTAAACCACCCCTTAAAATATGACCATGATTTTCTGTAGACAATTAAGCCCAGCGAGCAAACCGGGGGATCAAATCTGTAGCGGAACTCACAACCTGGTAAGACGTTGCCAAACACGACCCTGGAGAGTGGAGTCTTGTTGTTTACCTCACGGGCCACCTTTCCCAGCTTATTCCACTCATTTTTAAGCTCGCAAAACTCTCAATGCCTACAACCCATGGTAAAATAAAAGCAAACATAATGTAAACATAGACGAATGACAAATACGCCGGCAGCTTAGAGGAAAATCATAAGGAATGTTAATTGTTCAAGTTACGTGTCCACAATAACAAACCTGACACAATTACCATCGCGGGTACTTACTCTACTGTAGTGTTTGTTTACATCGCCACGTGATCCGTACCGTACCTGTGCTGTGAATCATTCACACATGTGGGGCTAGCCTAGCATGCCACGCGCGACACAACGAGGAAATCGAAGCAGAGGAAACGACAAACACCTCGTCTGCGAATGCGAAGTGCTCATTCACAGCAGGAGTAGCCATCTAGGTGGGTACGTAATAACACCTACTGACATTAGGGACCTCCTCTTCAAAAGCATAACACGGTTCATAAAGGAGAGACCTTTAGGACAAGGGTGACAGCTAATTCATAGACCACGTCCTAAAAACCTAATAATAATAATACCATCATCTCTCTCTTTTCGTGTCAATGGTTATTCAATAGCCACCGTGTCTGGTGGTTCACCGTCATGCATGGTCGTTTTAGCATGCACAGAGAAACAATAAAAACAAAAGCACATGCTCATGTTTCTCGTCTTCTCGGAGGCGGCATTCTAGACCCTATCGATTGTCCAATATCAGAGGCATGCTGAGGCGGCATGCTAAAGTTTTGATTGGATTGTACATTAGCTGCCATATACGACACATATAAATTCAGAAGTTTCACGAGTCACGATCATAATCTCTCTCGGTGTGGCCCAAAAACATTACTTTTGGGGTTTAACTAGAAAAGTCCACTTTTAGCATTTAAAGGTGGATTAACACAAAATAAAACCTTTCCACCATCACCGTCAGTAAAACGAAGAGCTACACAACACAATGAGAACGTGTTACGATTGGATTGCATTGCATCCCGCACATCCGCTCGTATGCGCCGGATGCGCTGACGCAGCTCGCGCGCACCGAGCTTTATGTCAGCAACGCTTCGACAGACACACACACTGACCGTCCACACTCGACGCCGCACCGGCAACGGCACGGGGCAGCACCGGCACTATCTGTCCATCCGATCAACGCAGTGGCAGCACATCAACGCACGCGCACTCTATGCGTCATCACCCGTCCGATGCGTGTCTCTGTCTACTATACAATTACTATCGAAGTGTTGAGATGATTGTTATTCAGTCAGGGCGAGCCGAAAAACTTCATTTATACTACTGACAGCGCAGGACCGGTCGTTGTCGCGATCCTTGGGGGAGGCATATGTCCAGCAGTGGACAGTGGATAGTGATCGGCTGATATGATGATTGGAACTACTGCGAGGAACTTATAGTGGAATCAGTCAATGGAACAACTGGGACCAGGCGATCTTGTCGTATGTATTTAACATGATCTAGCTGGACGAGTATCGTCATCATCAGCCTGTTGTCCCACTTCTGCACAGACCTGTGATATGTATGAGGATGAGTGAGCTACCCATACTGCGGGTGATGTTGATTTAAGGATTTACTTGCTGTTAATTAGATTTTGATGTGAAACATCTATTGGCGCGTCTTGGCAGTAAAACCGACTCGTATGCCGTGACGGAAATGGCTCTCACGCCACGTTTGACAGCTGCGAAAGTTCGAAATTTTCGATGAAAGCGCACGAAATCAAGAAATCACGAAATAAAGTATATTTGATTGATTGATTGAAATCGGGAGAGTGTGGTATTTCGTTGTTTCACATCAGCCGGGCGTCCCGCGACGATGAACGAAACACCAAACGACTTCAATAACAAATTATGTGGTGGTTTGTTGAATGGATAAGCAATTAAGAAAACGCCGACAAAATGTTCCTTAAATGCAAGAATACAATATCAGCATTCCAAATCAAGTAAATAAGTTTATTAAAATTGTGTATAGGAGAGGGATTTTATTGAGGGATTACGGTCGTAAGTATGTTATATTGTATAAGACGTCGCTCGACAAGCGAGACTGTGAAATGTTGACTAAATTCGATATTCTTTTTCGAACACCTTAATTTCAGGACAATATGCACTCACTCTTAGCAACAACATAGATTAACACAGGGGAACCCCTTTCGGATAAATAAATATCTTGGACATTGCCACAAATATCATCGAGTCCTATGGAAAGTAAGTACCAGAGTCTAGCCTGGACTTGTATCATGATGATTAGACAACGATTTGAATACCTAATACATGTTGCCCCAAAATTCAACGTCAAGGCGAAAACAGGAGATAGGCCTGTTTATAACTGTTACGCGACGCGGTGCGGTGGTAGAGTAAAAAAAATGAAGTCAAAAAGTAAAAAGACTACTTGATATTTTATTTGAAAAAAAAAGTTTTGAGATTGAATTTTACTGTGTCGTATTGAATGAAAAACGATAGCGATATAGTCAAGAAGGACGGCAGTTTGCGTAGCGTAGCTATGTTCGTACAAGATGTAGTTCATGGCAGTATTGCCACTCACACGACGCTAGTTGAGGTCCGTCCGTGACACGGACACAACATCACGGCCGCGCTGATGTCACCGGCCAGAGTTCACTCGTTTAGTTGGCAGCCTCGCCGAACATCTTGCCAAGATGCCAGCCCCGCCGCGTCGGGGTTCCCGTCATTCATGTTGCAATTATGTTATCATATCTCATACTGTCTTACAATGTAAACAAAAGGTTCAGCTAAAGAGTTGAATTTTCCCACAAATCAAATACTTGAACTATCCGAAAAGGTATACAAAAATGATCACGCCCTGTATGGATAGCATACCCCGCGCGACAAAGCAATAAGAGGACATTTTGACGTGCGCAAAGTAACAAAGACAGATCTCAATTTTTCTAGTTCTCTTGGATTGGATGTTGTGTGTTATGTAGGTGGAGAAACGACCTAAATGCATTTGATTAGATGAAATAAAATAGACGAATGGAAGAATAAAGAAGAGCCCTTTGCCCAATAGTTCGATGAAATAGGCTAACGTAAATTCATAATCATAATAATCATAATTTATTCGTAATATTCATTACGTCACAAAAAAAAAACAATTAAACAAAGATAATAATTATAAATGATATATATCATAATGACACATATCACATGACACATATCATAGTAACATCTCAAAACACTGTTTGTGCCGCGTACAGTTATAATTATAACTGACGGACGAAGAGGTGAGTAGTTCACCTTTTCGAAAGCGTTTTTCATTTTATTTTATGGTTAGTTTCTTAAGACGTATTTGGAGCATAAAGTGGAATTTGATACTGCACTTATTTAAAACATCCAAGTTCAATCCTAATCCAATTTCAGTTTTAATCACATTGCAATCCATTTACTATTCTACTGGACTGATTTCCACATCGCGCTGAACTCTATGTGACTGACAGCCTTTAACGTATGAGCGATCTGACAAAACGGCTCTCAAACAATCAGTTATACTTTATTTGACACCAAAAAACAGAGTATACAGAGAGCAAACAATCAGGAAATACAAAAGGCACAAAAACAGGCGGTCTTATCACTAAAAACCGATTTCTTCCAGACAACCTTAGGGTAGAGGAAATAGTGAAAGAAGATTGGTAGGCGGTGTAGATCACAATAACACAATATAAATAACATACACAAATAATTTTATACAAATACAAGCGGCTGTCAAATGAATAGCGCAATACGAAATGTGATAAAAGTTGTGGTTCGCACGCGGTCCATTCATTGTTCTGTTGAGATTTATTTAGCGCGATTGCTCTCCTGTATAACCACTATTTGAGCTGTTGTTCTATCAGTTACGTGCCGTTTACGTCTGCTATTGCTATAGCATATGCATATCGAACGCACTTCGGCGTCCCTAAAACTTTGTTGGTATGGTAGTAAACCTGCCTGATGAAACCGAGAGTCGCGGGTTTGAATCCCGCAAGTAGTAAATATTTGTATGGCCATTAATTGATTCATAGATCGAAGAACAGTAGCCACATTGTTACAATGTCAAATCACAACTATTAATAAACTAGTGGCGAGTAAAAACAAACACTTTAAATATATGTGAGCACATAATAAACGCGATATAAGTGGAGATGACATCAACAGAACAAGTTGCAGCTAATCTTGTAGCAAACATATTGTTATCTCTCTACACACTTGCTACAAATGGGCACATTTCCTTGAGCACAAATTATGAATCGTGAACGCCATGATGAAAAAAAGAAACAAGTATAATACAATCGACAGCGGATTATACTCCCATCCCGTCCGTCCCCCAACTGCTGCCCTAAATAGACCAAGGGCTGTTCCATAGAGGGCAAGGCTGTACTCCCACGCCCCCTCGGAGCGTATACGACCCACATCACCCAAATCTGCATCTGTAACATTGGTCCCTAGATCGACAAACTCCCTCCCGGGAAACCCTGGCAAGTATGTGAGATAAGGTCTCTGGGCTCCCTAAAATGAATTCCTGAATTCGCCCTTTCAACATAATGCCCTTGCATATTTTCACGACTATGTTCCCCGAGGGTGTAGGCAGAGATACTATATCTAAATATACCTTATTCAGAATAGGTATCTCTGCAAATTGCAGTCCCAAAAGTCTGTCCAGTGGGTAGAGAGTCCGTCTTCAATTTTATTAATATAACAGTGGACACATGAACTTGAAGCATGCTGGTTTCCTCACAATGTTCTCCTTCACCTCAAAGCCAGTTGTGTTGTAGAACGTTGCGTCGCGTTCTGCACGGTAGGCGGAAAAGGCTATTCGCCAGTAGACCACCACAACGTTTTTTACCACGAATACAGGGTGAAATTGATATCATTAGCATGCTTTTAAACTAAGAGTCTACCCATCAAACTGAACAACTTTCACTATGGGAGCAAAAAAATAATCAGCTGTTCCATACTAAACTGCAATGCCTACTTGACTCAATGAATGTATGCAACAGCTGTTTTTTTTTTTTGCTCCGATCGGTTTGATGTTCAGTTCAGTTTGATGGGTAGACTCTTAGTTTAAAAGGATGCTAATGATATCAATTTCACCCTTTGGATTTAATATAGGTTTATATTGAGTCATAAAAACAAGAAATATAACCCTGAAATTATATTCGGCAGCAACACAATTACAGCTACGAAATAATTTGTGGGTATAATAATGTAGTTAATTAATTAAAAACATGCTAGATGTTATTTATTACTAAATCTATTTAATTATCAAGGACTAATTCTGTATAAGGTAAAGTCAACAAAACACGACTGGTACGACAAAATACCGTAGGTTACGGTACAAATGATACAATACAAGATCATCAGTGTGTGTGTCGTAGTGTCACACACGCACACAGCCTGTCTGATGACATCACCGCCTGGCTGATAGCGGCGCGGCCGCTAAATAATGCCAAGGGCGATCGCGTCATCGACAAGTGGACATCTAGATCCGCGGAGTAGACTGTACGACCACTCGATATTCTTCTCAGGATTCCAGAAACATAATCATCCGGATGCAGTTGCGTCTAGGGTAATAAGGTCTGGTTTGCAGTGCTTTTGTGCACTTCGAAACAGCTGTCATGTCATCGGTGCTCCATCAATTATAGAAAGTTCACCTTTCTCCAACTTCGGTTCTTTGGTAGCCAAGTATACTAATATTTGTAACCACACTGAAAGGAGCAGGTGAGAGACAGCAATAATCAAAGACACAAACAAATTATTGATTTTAGTATTGGTTCTATACCAAAAAGTGATATTACTTTAACAGTCGAATCGCCACTTTAAATAATCTTATACAGAGTTCACAGGATCTAATCTAATCTAGTGTTAGCATATTCAGTTAATTAAAATGTAGTACTATTTTAATCAATTTTTTTTTTATTTGTGCGTTTTTGAAGATATAATAACCTAAGATACAGAATTTCTTGCAGCATCTTCTCTACATGGTGTTAGGGTAAACAGTTGCATTGCTTTAAGGGGTGATTTAAGGGCTCCTACACATTACTAGGAATTCGCATCGCATCGTAAATATCTGCGAGCGAAAATCATAGTAATAAGTCATCGAGCGGTCGCAGATATTTGCGATGCGATGCAAATTCGCAGTTATGTTTGGGAGCCCTTACTCATGATACTGAACGACATTCCAAAAGAAACAAAGGGAAATTCATTCATTCGATCAGCTGATTGCATTTAGTATGGAGAGACCAAAAATGTTTTGGCGAATTTCCTATAAGTTTCTTAGAAAAAGTTGTTCAGTATCATGGGTACAGTGTCTTTCTTCTTCATCGTCTCCTTATGGCTGAGGATCGATCGACCCACATGCAATACGTATCCATGTCTTCGATCATGCATGCGGATCGCGCGGACAAAATGTCCACCTGTTGCCGTCTTTAACTTGTCCACTCAATTCGTTCGAGCTCATCCTCTAGCGCGCTCTTGCTCTACTTTTCCCATGATAATGTCCCTATCCAATATATGCCTAGAGGATTGCATTGACCAAAGACAGACATTTTATTCTTGACATATACAGGGTGAAATTGAAATCATTAGCATCCTTTTAAAGTAAGAGTCTACCCATCACACTGAACAACTTTTACTATGGCAGCAAACCGATCGGAGCAAATAATTTTTTTTTGCTCCGATCGGTTTGCTGCCATAGTAAAAGTTGTTCAGTTCGATGGGTAGACTCTTAGTTTAAAAGGATGCTAATGATATCAATTTCACCCTGTAGATAGCTAGTGGTTTCGTGATACCGAGTGCACTGTGAATCTACAGTATGTAACAGTAACGCATCAGTGGATATTGTAGTTGTAGGTGTCAGAGAATCTGCACAAGAAACAACGTTTTTGTAAGACATGCGTTCTGCAACGCAGACCTGTAATTCACAACTAATAGCGTCGGCGAGCGATGGGTGCGCTGCGCCATAATAGTTAGCACCTCAACCGCTACTGTTTTTATTGTATCTTCTCACTATATTTAATTACCGTTGCAATTATCTCTACTGATGCATTCTTATGCAGTGTTATACATACATACATACATAAAGTCGCAATTACAATCTCTTTCGTTGTGGTCAAAAGCATAGCTCTACCACCTTTAGCATATTAATGGTTTCAGGATGGAATGACATGTCAAATGGTGATAGATAGCAAGCCTTTCGCCAGTTCGATTCCTGGCCTGTACCACTAAGTTCTTCGGAATTTATGTACCGTTGTATTTATCATTTACTCGCTCGGGGTGGTGAAGGAAAACATGTGTCACATTAATGTATTATGTACCCATTTCTATAAATAAACTTTCTGATTTCTGATTTCTGATCGTGAGGAAACCTGCATTACCGAGACCTAAAAGAAAATATACACATAAGTTCTGAGGTATGCGGTGAGCTTGGGGCGAACACAAAGGACCAGCGATGGTCTCACGGTTACAAAGTTACCCTTGCTCACAATAGCCCACTCACAAATCATCATCAAGCCTTTCGCTCACGAAAACACTGCTTATGAAACCTTATACCTTAGTCGCTTCGTACGACATTGACATTCAATGGATTAGGTGGTTCATAGTAAGCGTGAACCTCACGGCGCGATGCGGCTCCATAAATATGCTACAAAAAGCAATCAATGTACCGGAGCTTTAGAATTTGAATTTAACAAATCTAAAACTAGCAAAATAGAGACATGAATGACGTCCCAAGAGAAGTACCTACCGAACAACAAGTTGTAGACAAACAGACGTGTGTATAGAACGAATGACCTTGAGCGACTGCTCGTAACACTAAGCGTAACTTGTTGAATAGTACGAAATATAATGTGGAAATTATTTTCAACGATTCCATATTGCGGGTTTATGTCTTTTTGTACAGTTGATCCCACAAATCAAGCTTAACGCTACGGACTATGTTTTTTGTCGTCTTTTGTCGAGACAATCGAGACGATAACATATCATAAAGTTACCATAGGTTGGCTGGCCAAGTGGCCACCAGAAATGTGCGATGCAGCTAAGCTTTGCGAGGATACAGTAACGAAGCTATGAAACTATGTACCCGCGTCCACCAAAGCAATGCGAGGTAGATGAGCGATGTGAAGATGCGTAGCTTAGCTACGTAGCTTGGCTTAGTTTCCTAGCCAACTCTTTTCTCGTCGTGCCTCTTACGCATACTTAGCACACATCCTTAGCTGACATCCTTACACGCATCTCCCCGCTCGAGTTGTATGTAAAAAGAACTCGCTTAGCTAAACCCTCGCCCACCAGAACAGCGCAAAGCTTTGCTATGAAAATGGAGTGATCTGATTGGTTATTTTTGTTCTCGCACACAGCTCAGCTACATCGCACATCTCTGGTGGTCAACCAGCCTTAGAATTTCCGTCGTGTCGAAAACATTCACTAAATAGTGCAAGAGGCTTGCTGATAAGCCAGGGTGCGCGGGACGTACCGGGGATTCTGTACGTCACAAGGAGAGGCTCATGGCGTTGCCCTCTGATCGTGGTGAAAATCAACTATTAGTATTTCAATTTCGTGCTGCATGCATCCTGAGCAGGGTTCGTGTAGAGTAAGCATTACAGTAGGAGAAACCTCGCTTCACTGAGTGTACACAGCAGTTTCTCTTCCCTCCCACTCACTTCGTTAGTTTATGTATGTTATGTATGCATACAGGTAGATGTGTGGCATATACAATTAAAGTCTTCAAATGATAGGTTCTGTCTGAGTAAGATAAATGATATAACATCAGAGTTGTGGTCGGCACGGCACGAGGATGTCTAATTATAATTAGTGAATTTCTGTCGGTCACTTTAATTGCTTCACATTTACAAGTAACTGTAAAATATAACAAGTAAAATTATGTTGCCTCTGAAGCAGTCTAATCATCACAAGTGTCTGATGGAAGCTTTAATTAAAATTATGTTTGGTGCCAACGCATCTTTGGATGGAATATTTCATTACTTGCAAATCATTTTGATCGAAAATTTGAAACTATTTACTTCTGACATGGTTGTATGGCTCGATCCACGCTCGATCCCTTGGCTTTTAAAAAAATGGCAGGCACAGTCTTGACATGATTTAGACAGAATCTCACGAACGTCTGTATGGAGCAATAAACATGCCATCTGTCGAGGTTTGTAGGAACTAAAATTAAAAGAGAAAAGAAAAACGCTCATTCTCACGAAATATTTAGTAGTCAAATTCAGCGAATTGATTACACTTTACCGAAAACATTATCAAGTTATAAAAACCGCAGTTAGCTTTAATACAGTTGACATGCCAACGAACTGCTGGCTGCTGGGTTCTGAGAAATGCTTTTTATATCAGATGTTTTTATAAATAAAATATAGAGAAACTTTTTATTCCCGCGGACGATATCTAATACGAATGTTTGATGAGTTATCAGATTATATCTAGTAGATATAACTTAAAGATAACTAATCGACAGAAGTTCAATAATAAACTATTGTTTCCAATTAGGTAGGTACTGTGTAACGTAACAATTATCTATACTGTAATGTAGATTATTAATCTAATAAATTATCTATCTACTAGATATATGTTTATGTATTATACTTATTTTAACGCTATGATTCTTATCTTTTCTGAGAATTCTAATCATTCGGAAAGAAATTACCATCGTGACTGGACTTTGACTGGTTTCAGTACCCGCAAACCAAATACAAGTAATAAACAAAGTGCATGACATGTGAACAATGGAACGTCAACGGGGCGCGGCGATACGGCGGCGTCGACATCTGCAATCCAAGCCGGCAAGGCAGCAATTAGCCATCAGCTGTTGGCACTGCCACGAGTGACACGCCACCATGCGGCAGTAGAGAGAATAGAGTCACGTCGCGCGGGTACGGGTCGCCGACCCGACGTCCGACGCGACCTACAATGCTCAGACACTTTACAAACAGTATACTATCTTCATAGACGATTCTTCAGGCTAAATCTGAAGTGTCACCGATAGAGGTCGATCGATGATGACGATCAAAGGAAGGCATCGACGCGGTATGTATACCTTTGCGAGCGCGTAAGTCTCAGGTAACCACGGCCACGGCTATGCATGGTCGGAGATGCTTGCCGTTGAATGAGGCACACACATAAAAGTAGTGCTACCAGATCCAAAAATGATATGCATCACGATTTTTTTATTACCAGAAAAATTGTTGGGGGTGTTCAGATAATGAAACTAAACAACTTTCCTAAGTCAAAACCAAAGACATTCAATATATTAACTATTATGATGTTAAATCTCTTTGGTCAAAACACGACAAAATTTTTGGACCGTTCACACAAATGTATACGAACGGATCAGCCGATAGATTTTCTATGGGAGGTGCAACAACATTTTTCGACCCATGTTCCTTAGGGAAAGTTTATAACGCTCACAGGCACATACATTGTAATAATTCCAAGCAAGCACTATAGGCTGTTTATTTTGGAAACCATACAACAACGGCACAAACATATAAACGTCCATGACCGAACCGTGATTCGAACCAAGGACCCTGGTTGGGCAGTCCGGCGTGGTAACCATTACACCAACCGAGTCGTCCGGGCTGGGTTGTTTAGTTTCATTATCTGAATACACTTTTCTAGTAATTAAATAGGATTTATCTGATTACGAGTACCTATCTGCATATTTCCTGACATTTTGTCTCAATGTTTTACGCTCCGTTGTGGAGGAGACGAGATCTTTAAAACAGACGCGATGCGCTCATAATATTATCTACTAAGTTGACAACTGATCCCATGAAAATTAAATCCACGGATGCTACTGCTTATATTATAAAGTAGTGTTTCAGACTTCAGCTATCGACGGCGACGACGCGGCGCCGACACCAGCACGCGACGCGCCGCCGACACCCAGCACGCTAGTAACACCCTGCCACGCTATCCGCCGATCGCTCACTGCATCGGATTCACTTCAGCTTTCTTGGCACGCTGCCGCTGATCAAACAGCTTTGAAGCTAGTACAAACAATTGAGCTTCACAGTAAAGTTAATTTTGTTTGCCGTTGTTCGGAGAATTGCATTATTGGGAAATGTGATCAATTGATCACTGATCGTATTGTATGCAACAGCTGTGTAGTTTGGCTAAGTATAAACCACCCTATTTCTTCCCATGGATGTCATAAAAGGCGACTAACGGATAAAGTTTCTGATGCAGTGTTTTTTGGTCGAAAGGCTAGCTATTTTATCACCAATTGGCCACAGCACTCGATACGTTGCTATCCTGAATGTCGTAGGTTCATACATGTTTCGTTTTGGTATATAAGGTTTAACAAAATTAGCTGAAACTTTTTTAAGGGGATGATCAGACCATCAAACTGAACAACTTTCTCTATGGGACCAATATTGAAATCGCGAAAACAAAAATCTGCTGGTGCTGTCCCATTCATTTGAGTAGAGATATAATTTGCAGTTTTGTATGGGACAGCTGATTTCTTTTTCGCGATTTCGATTTTGGTCCCAAAGAGAGAATTATTCAGTTTGATGGTCTGATCATCCCCTTAAAATAGTTTCAGCTAATTTTGTTAAACCTTATATTTAATGATGCGGTTTGGCATTTTATCATTTTCTTCCTCATTTCGAGCTCGATGATAAGCTGACAAAAATTTTTCCTCTTTATATGTTCCTAATACATTTTAATTTATAACAGACATACGTAAACTCAAGACCATAAATAATCCCATTCGGGGTGGTCAGAAGCTTTACAACAACTACCAACTGTCTTTTTAAGAGTGTATCAGATCACTTTTAGCAATTTGCAGGTTTCAGGATAGATTTGTATTAAGTGGTACTAGAGGGTTAACCTTCCACACACATAAGCACTACATAAGAAACTAAATAAAAGACATATGCTCAAGATTATATTCCCCGAGGGGGCAGTCAATAAATCTATCTATACTATTATAAAACTGTAACAGAAGTGTGTCTGTAGAAATTAACCAAAAAAAAAGTTACGATATGGTTTTTAGGTGTCCCTGATTCCATATCAGCAATTTTTGGATTTTTTGTCTGTTCTGTCCAGTGTGACGGGGAGTTAGCCGTGGGTGATAATACAAGCATCAAAATTGAAGCATGCAGGTTTCCTCACGATGAAGGAAAACCTTCACCGAAAAGATGATAATAACCAATATAAAAACGGTACACTAATAGCTCGAAAAAGAATAAAATAAAAAGACAAGCACAATCAGAAGTCTGCAACAAAACTTCGCGAAGGTGGTCCCCGAAATTGAGATACATAAAAAAGCAATCACACGGTTAAAAAAAAGATGGTTTTAGAAACTGGATGGTAATTTGTACAGATTATAGTGTGTTGCCGCGGCCGCCGGTGCTGCGGTGACCGCAGCCCGGATGTATGGAACGTTTCCGCGATTGTAATGAGTTTAACATTTGTTTACATGAGTTCATTTGTTACTGCCTTGTGAATTATTTTATTAACACTTTCACAGCTGAAAACACGCCCGGTAACTTCCCATTGAGAAACGAGCCATTTTCAAACTTAGCCTGTTTCACAACTTCTGTATAATTCTTAACAGCTTATCTGACACATCGTTTGACGTATCTTCCATACGAAGTATTTCAAACGATCTATCCAAAAGTATGCCATAAATATTTGTACTAAGAAGGGGGTACCTAACTGTGCCTAATAATGGGACGGCACAGGTTTGCCCTATTCTGGGAATCGACGAATACTGACATTTTAATCTCGCGACGACGTCATGTCACCTGCGTGGAATTGAATTTATTTATGGCTATGGTTCAAGCTCTCTCTATAAGTCAATACCACACATCAACAGAAACATTTGAGCGGTTTAGGCCGCGAAAACGTAACAAACACACAGTTCAGTGTGTTAGGGTAAACAGTTGCATTACTTTAAGGGGTGATTGTACCCATGATACTGAACAACTTTCCCTAAGAAACCTATAAGTAAATTCGTAATTTATTTTTTAACTTTTCATACAAACGTCCGATCAGCTGATTGCATTTATAATGGAAAGTCAAATTTTTTGTTTTTTGAAAATTTCCTTAAGATATCTTAGGGAAAGTTGTTCAGTATCATGGGTACAATCAACCCTTAAAGTAATGCAACTGTTTACCCTAACACCTGTAGTATAATATTATTATGGATTTAAATGTATAATTAGCTTGTGCGTGTCTGCCCCCCATGTCCATATTATAGATGTAGACAATATTGCCACAAACTCTACAACTCTACATTATGTATCGATCTGGTTGACACTAAACAGAGACGTTATTGTTTTTATAATCTACATCGAGTCAGTAGAAATCGATTTACAAACGATTGATTACGAGTTCAATGACCACAAATAGCTATATCGATTTCTCTAATTGTGCAATAAATAATCATGTCTTACTGTTACCAAATAGTGGCTTAGTTATCTACATAACCATACGCAGGCACCCTATTTTGTATCCTGATTCATTAAGGTATCAAAATGACATGAAATATACAGGGTGAAATTGATATCATTAGCATCGTTTTAAACTAAGAGTCTACCCATCAAACTGAACAAGTTTCACTATGGGAGGAAACCGATGGGAGCAAAAAAATAATAAGCTGTTCCATACTAAACTGCAATGCCTACTCGACTCAAATGTATGCAACAGCCGATTATTTTCTTGCTCCGATCGGTTTGCTCCCATAGTGAAAGTTGTTGAGTTTGATGATTAGACTCTTAGTTTAAAAGGATGCTAATGATATCAATTTCACCCTGTATGGAATATGCACCACGAATGGATGTGTGAAAATCAAAAATAGCCGACTAAATAGACAATATCAATCAGTCTCATTGGAAATCCATTATTTATTTCGAGTTTAGTTTTATTATTATTATTATATATGTGACAAAAAAGTCCTATTAGAGTTACATGTATTAGATAATTCAATGATTCATATTGCATAACACAGTAAAGGTATTAAAATAAAAACTACACAAAAACCATTATGAGTCACAGCCGTGATCACTGATCTATTAACTCTAATACCATCAACCTTACTAACATATCAATAGAGTTGACATTAGTATAGTATACAGTGACCATAGTTTAGGAGCGGTATAGGACAATCGACCCAGAAATGAATCCAAGTGATGAGTGGCTCCATTGTCTCGGTAATAGAGCTTTTAGAAATAGTTGAGACGTTAACTATGTTACTATATGTATAGGTATCTTATTAATAGCAGATCATCACTAGTACAGCCTGCAACAAAAGATATAGTGCTACACACTTTCCAGTACGGAAAGTAAGTATGGAATAAGGAGCTATGTATGGACGTGTGATAGTCCTTTTGTGCCATTGCAAAAATTTTTGGTGCCATTGCAAAAACACTCTTATGAAAGAGTGCAGTTTTGCAGCTTTTTAGACATAATTGATTACAATGTCTTTTTCGACTAACGTGTGTAAATAGGTGCAGGTTAGTGCGAACAAAAATGCAAATTTTGTAAATGTATGTAAGAACGTAGTATAAGAGATAAGATGATTCAGTATTCATAGGGTGTGGAGCATCTCTGTGATGGGGATGGACCAGGTCTGCTTGCATAACTCCAATCGGTTTAGGAGTTACAGCCGTTCAAAGGTCTGTATCAAATGAACGATCAGCTGCAAGACTGATCATAGGATATTATTGTAATATGCACTGTAGCTCCGTAAACAGTACAAAATCTGTAATGTTCTGTCAGTCGGTTTAGGAGATACAGCCATTCAATTCTGTATCTCCTAAACCGACTGTTAGACCATGTCCATGTCAGTTTTTGTACTGTTCGCATAGTTACAGTGCATATTACAATAATACCTGCATATTCATATTCATTTTTAGCAACCATACCATACCTTTGAACGGCTGTAACTCCTAAACCGACTGAAGTTATGCAGGAAGACCTGTTCCATCCCCACCACAGAGATACTCTGCACCCTATGAATACTGAATCAGCTTTACAGCTGATGGTTACCAAAATTCCTCTTATCTCTTAGAATACAAGGAAAGATTTGTTACCACAACAAAATGGTAACACAGTCACTCAATCAACAAGTTATTAGTACAAATTGTGTATCAACTTTTGTTGCCATACGTACGTACGGTAACAAAAAACAGTAAAACAAAGACGATGTCTGCAGCGCTGTAGTTTCACAAATGAAATGTAACATTCACATGCAAAACCGAGGCATTTGATCACGCGACGACGCGAACAATCCGCAAATATATGTACGTCTGTCCGCTTGTCTAATTGACATTTACAATTAAATGGACGCAACGATTTTGTTCGGTCATTTTCTTTAGTTTTACGCGAGGAGTCTCAATGGATATGCAAATGAGTGTTTAGTGTTAAATACTTTACAAATGCAGAAATATCAGAGCAACGCTCTTGTCGGTAGAAGACTATGGCATACGTGTATTATAAGGTAGTTTATTCAACCTCCAACATGCCCGTATAGCTATCGAAGAATCACTGCATACAAAACCGCCTCTTATCGTAACGGTTTCCATCCATCATCATATGATACAGGGTCAAGAGATAGAGGAAACTAAATAATCTAAAACATGGACAACAAAATGAATGGTGATAGTTATCGACGCCTCTCCCTCAAACAAAGTCCTCTCACACTCCCAGTAATAAAGGAAGCTCAAAGACACGAGCGGTCACAACCAATCAACCGTCGCTTTGACAACTACATTGTCTTGTCGCATACGCGATTCAGTCAACAGCTATTGAATGCACTTATTATTGGGAAACAATATTTTACTCATAAGGTCATGAATGAATAACCGTTGAGGAGAAAACAATCAAGCCTCGAACGCTGCTAGACGAATCTCTTTACCGGGATGCCAAGTCTAACTAAATGATCCTTAGACTCGAAATGGATTATCATCAGCCTTTATGCGTCCCACTACAGGGCACAAGCTTACTCTCAAGGAGGTATGGGCGTTAGTCAACCACGAGTGCCCAATGCGGATTGGTAGACTTCACATACAGACACATACGCATCGGAATTTCTTCTTCAGCGTATACAGGTTTCCTTACGTTATTTTCTTCCACCGTTTGAGAGCAATCGAGATAACGTACATAAGTTAGAAAAACTAATTGATACAAGAGTCCATAGCTCTCCACAACGCGGGACCGACGCGACGCTCTGATAATATCAAGCAGCGTGATAATTATAAAGTCACAAATGAGTTGTGACCTCCGATAAGGTCTACTCTACCCGATTTGAGCTAGATTGGTGCAGCAATAGCTCGAGTCCAGAACTTTTATATCTAAGACAATGTGTTATAGAATACTGGCGGTAGATCGATACTAGTTAACGACCGGACGTCACCGGCTGGCGCCGGACGAAGATTTACGAGGTTGGCTACAAAACGTATCGGTTGTCGGCAACAAAACACGTGGACCTACTCGTGCTGCTATGATAACAGTCATGAAGGTATAGGTACTTCTAGAAGATGAACAGTCATATGTCTTGAACATTGTCACTGATTGTCTAGTCCCACCCGAAGTAGTAGAATCATGTCAACACTATTATGTTACTAATTGAGGCTGCTTGAAAACAAGGTAGGTAAATAAGAAAATACCGCGACAGTTTTGTTGGGAAAACGCTGGTGAGTTGTTGAAAATCGGTTACACGGAGTGTATAATGAATGCAATGGAAATATGAAGGTAAAATTTTCGAAACTAAACTTCTGCATAATACGACAGATAAAACAATATGATGAGCGTTGCATTTCGAGACCTCCTGTGTCCCAGAATGCGAAACATCGACAATGTGTGTGTAGTTTGTCATTACCGGATACACTCTTGTGAAGAAGCCTGGAAAGACTTGAATGCTATTCGTACGGGACCGGAATGAGTTGCATAATGGGAGGGAAGCTGATATCCTGCAGTGGATAGACAAAATCGGAAGGTGAGACAATCTTAAGACTGTTCTTACAGACAGTTCGCGATCAAAATGTCTAAAAATTAACGCTCTTTTTGTACGCCATGCTATCCCTTCCGTACTCTGCACACAACACACCGGCACCGGGCGATTACATAACGTAACACCAATTGACCCGGATGACGCATCGCTGGCTGGACGGGACCGACGACGCGTCGACCAGAAACGACAGTTCCTGTCCATTACGTGAGCACCGCTTTGTGCGCCATGCGACCCAGCACCGGCGCCGCAGCAACGTGCCGTGGTACATTCACGTCGCTATTGTTGTTGTGTGACATTCGCTCGGGAGACTTTCCCACCGGTGGAGCTACTGAGAGATCATTATTGACATTCGTTGATTGTGGGACACTGACATGCTGAAAAGCGATTGAACTCGACGCAAAATGTCCTCGTGCTCCACTCCAACTGGTAGAGTGACAGTGAGTGGCTTTAACTAAGGCAATAAAGGCCTAATAGCTGTTACCGGACTCTATCGGGTTTATTTATAAAGTAAGTATAGATTCTTCTTTAGCGTTAAATGTTCTGATCGGGTCCTTCTTATTATGCTGACACTTTTTAAGGGGATGATCAGACTATCAAGAAGATCAAATTTCTCTATGGGATCAACATTAAAATTTCGAAAAAAACAGCTGTTCCATACAAAACTGCAAACCTACTCGAGCCAAATGTATGGGACAGCAGATTTTTTAGTTCCATAGAGAAAGTTGTTCAGTATGATGGTCTGATCATCCCCATAAAAAGTGTCTGCATATTAAGAAGGACCCTGTGTATGATCGCGAACTCTTCATTTTAATACAATACTAAGTACAGTTTGAAGATTGTCTCATCAGCATCGTCCGCTTTTCTCCATCCACTGCAGAATATAAAGCATCCCCCCATTATTCCACTAATTTAGGTCCCGTACCAGACGCATCTAAGTCTTTCCAGTAGGCCTCGCATGCCACCCCCGAGAAAACGACCAAAATCGACATGTGCCTCCATCTTTATTATTTTACGTACGCCAAAAAGAGCGCGCACGACGTTTTTCTCGTTTAAACGCTTTGTCGTGGGTGGCATACTAGCCGTGCTGGCGTCTTTGCCAGTGTCTCCGACTCTTCGGTAATCATAAACAAAATTGAGCAGTAAAATCGTGAGGAGTGCAATAAGAATTTTCTTCGCATTCAAAACAAATACGGAAGCAGCACAGGTAATAGTTAACTAAGTAAAGGAAGGGCAGGAAACCTCCGCAACTAATATGTATAGGATACTAATTTTAGTTCTTCTTCTTATCGTGTGGGCAGTGCCCTGGTGTCAGAGTTTTTTCAGACCGCCTTACGGCCTCTGACGTGGTTTTTTATATAACGACTACTACCACCAGAGATAGTAGCCGGGACTGATTCTTGACAATAATTTGTACTTAATTCAAAATGGCATGACATAATAGTAGTTAATTGAGTATAATTGTATTGTAGACTTTGTGTAAATGCCTGGAAAGGTAGGCTTCAGTGAAACTTATCAATGCTAAATCACCAGCAAATGTTTGTACGCGCGGCGACACATCAAGCTATACAAAACCAACATAAGCTGGCCTCGCGACTTTATACGTTACTCGACCTACGCGCGGCCAGCGTACGTTGGTTTTGTATAGCTTGATGTGTCGCCGTGTGAGTCCATACAAAATAAAGTTCATTTATCATTTATCATAGCAAAGCAATGCTACCAAAGATACAAATGTTAGCAATATGACCAAACATGCAATAGGGCTGATAAATCTTATAATAGTTAGTCAACAAAAAGACGCTTATTGTAAGTCTGTCAGTCGGCAGCCGGTAGTTAGCGATTATGTGAGGAGTATTACAACCACCGCGTTACACAACACGAGGTGTCCGATTGACCCGGATGACGCACGTCTTGTGAGGAGGGACCGTGAAAGGGAGAGGCAAATCTTATGGACTTTAAGTAAAGATTAAGATCGCTTGACCGCTATAATTCAATTTTGTACTGGTGACGAAATTAATCGTCCTAATCTTAAAAGTCGATGATCGATATTGATGATAAAATCATTCAACTGTTGACGTTTTTTTTTTAATCTATATTGATTTGGGTTGTGGCTTTTAGCCAAGTTGAGACCAGAACCTATCCGTTAAAATCGGAATCGATAAATTTCTCAGTTCACATACTTTTACAATATCAGAACAGTCATTTTAGGAGAATACGACAATTATATCTGTCGCGTAGATCAAACTCAAACCAAAACTTGTGATTGTGGAGCTTACAAGGTAGAGATATGTCGTCCGGTTCCTTACCTGCAAACAAATGAAACATGTCTTTAGTAAGCTTTTTGACGTAATTAATGACTATGTAATAGAATATTTTGGAAATATACTTAATATAAATGACGTATAGTAGCAGGGAATCTAAGCGATCAAAACAAGAATATAGTATCACCAAAATATTTTTAATGCATTGAGTGCAAGAAGAGAGCCTACCCGAGTGACGTACCTACTGAACGCTGGTACGTCCAGAGCACCGTGGTGGGCAATCAACAAGCTTCTAACTCCCAAACAACCAGTCAGTGCACTCCCATGGAAACATTAATTATATCAGAGGCAAAGCTTACTACTAAGAGGGGAGAATCTAAACGTACCTACAGATATAAATAGAAACATCTGAAATAACACGAACGCATTGCAGTGACACTCCCAATTATTACCAACTGATTTAAAACTTAAAATCTTTCAAGTGCGAGTCGGGCTACACGCGCACCGAGAGTTCCGTACCACACCACCACACAACATAATTAACATACAGAATATTTTTTTTTCTCCGTGACCTTTAGCTCAAGACCGACTCATACTTGGCCGATTCTTATTATTTGTTGTTATACTGTAGAGTTTGCTCTATAATCACACTAAATTTGACGCTTGTATGTATTACCGTTTTTACGATAGAGCGAGAAGAAAAAGCGTTGATAAAAACAAGTTTCTTGTATGAGGATCCCCCTTAATTTTTAACTTTTTGTCATTTTTATTATTTGTTAGCAAATCCGCCATAATAACGCACATTCTGTGAAAATGTCAACTGTCTAACTATTACGGTTCTAAAGTTATAGCCCTAAATAGGAAAGACAGACGGACGGACGGACAACGTAGGCTTAAAAATAGGATCCCGTTTTCACCCCTTGGGTACGGAACCCTAAAAACAAAGAAAGCTATACATAGAACAGTAATAGCAGAGACAAAACAAAAAGAACCTAAGGAAGTGATGCGTTAGATTTAGTTTAGATGTAATTAATAGAGGCTGAGCTCACTTCAAAGTCACCGGTAGGTGAGTTATATTGTCTTTGCTTCAAAGCGTTAACTCGGGTTTGTGTCAGCAATGATCGGGAATTAAACGGTTCGAGTCGGAACTCGGGAGATGCTAAAGCGGAATATTCACCGAGGAATTGTTTTTTCAAACAGATCATGCAGCTAGGCTGACAGAATAAGTATATTATTTTTAACTCGACTACCGGCAAAGCTAAAAAGGTAGTGTTTAATCAAATCAAAAGAATCAAATCATTTATTTCAGAACATAAATTCCATAACAATATCACAAATAAGTCAGTCAGTGTGTCGGAAATCAGAAAATTTAAGTTACATCTCGATCTTTCTCATTTTCTCAAGGCCAGTTTATTTTAACAGATATGGGATGGCTATAGATTCGTTTATTCATATAATAACCCCGGAGAGTGGAGTGTCATTCATAGTGTAAGGAAACATGACTTCAGAAATCTATCAATCCAACGTGGCAGATCCTATCTTAAAGATAAAATTCCTATAATAATTAACTCGAAAGGCAATGTTTTTTAGGGATGAATGGCGTCAGCGAAGGCATCAGCCACCTTATCATAACTTGACACGTGATTCTACCCTGAAACCTGTAAAAGGTAACTTTTATACAACTGTACACCAATTTGCAGTCGCGGTGAACTCGCGTCCTTACAGAACGATCAAAGCGGCCCGGATGGAGACATTACAAGGGTCGTTAGTTCTGATATTACTGAACTAATTGGACAACTGTTTTAGAATTCGTTGAGGACATTCCTTTTGGAAAACGTCATTTTGTACTACAAGTTGCGAGAGAGGAATTGAAAGACTGTTTGGCTGTATAAGGGTAAAGAGAGATGGATTGTGTGAAATATGAGAAATGTGTAAGAAAGGAGTGAGCACTGAAATTAAGTTACAGATTAATGAACGGAGATTATACGAGATCTTTAAAAAATATAAATAAAAACATTTAAGGGGTGGTTTAGACCATTAAACTGAACAACTTTCTCTATGGGACCAACATCCAAACCGAGAAATTTTTTTTTGTTAGATCTTAAATAATGGATTAAGCAAACTTTTAACATTTAAACAAAGTATATTTATTGAAATTGAATAATATCAGTATCATTATAAAATAATCGAATCCGCAACCGCAGGCTTCGTCAAATATTAATCACAAAAAAAAATTAAGCAAACTTCAATTTGGTGGCAAGTCGAGATCTAAAATTATTGTTTTCAAATAATACCAATATTTGCTAACATGACATTGAGAGCAAATCAACTGATATTTTCAACTAATCCAAAACAAAATAAAACAGTAGTAGGTAATAAGCAGGAAACGATAACTCAATCGTAAAACTGAAGACGGTGCCGGTGCCGGTGCGGGTGGGGCACCAGTAGCTAGTTCGGTTCAAATTCTTCAAATAAAGCATTAATTCCCGGTATCTGGAGCGAGCAAGCAGCTATGCGTGGGGGTCTACAATTGACGTGGATGAGACGCAGCTGCCGGGAGCCCGGGACCTCATTGCATAATGTACTTATACTTATAAAAACATGAGTGAAAGCTTGAATTAGACCGACTTAAATGAAAAAATCTAAGAGTTTATTTGGCGATAACTTTCAGATCTTGCGTATTAATAACTAATAATAATTTTACTACGAGAACATTTATATTATAACCATCGGCATGTGTACGCTACGCTGCAGGACACGGGCCTCTGCAGTGCAATTCTCTAAGCGTCACATCACTGTCAAAATCATCGATGAGCTCTCAAATGTAACATCCATCCTTCTTGCATCCTTCAGATCGTCGAAGTTTTTATATAAGTTTGACACATGACATAACCTTAGCGAATACTGAATTGACAGTTCGCCTATAACGACAAATTTTAAGGTTGTGACGATGTTTGCGCTTAGAGAATTGCATTGCTGATAGTTAGATAAAAGGATGTGAGGAAACACGACATAATAATCTAACACGTAGCCCCATTGGTGTAGCTATAATATAATGTCTAACAAAATTAGCTGAAACTATTTCAAGGGGAGTATCAGACCATCAAACTGAACAACTTTCTATATAAGGTCTAGCAAAATTAGGTGAAACTATTTTAAGGGGATGATCAGACCATCACACTGAACAACTTTCTCTATAAGACCAATATCGAAATCGCGAAAAAAATATCAGCTGTTCCATACAAACCTACTCGACCTAAATGTATGGGACAGCAGATTTTTTTTTGCGATTTCAATTTTAGTCCCATAGAGAAAGTTTTTCAGTTTGATGGTCGGATCATCCCCTTAAAATAGTTTTACCTAATTTTGTTAGACCGTATATAGGACCAACATCGAAATCGCGAAAAAAAATCAGCTTTCCCATACATTTGGGTCGAGCTAGGTTGGCAGTTTGTATGGGACAGCTGATTTTTTATTCGCGATTTCGATGTTGGTCCCATAGAGAAAGTTGTTCAGTTTGATGGTCTGATACTCCCCTTAAAATAGTTTCAGCTGATTTTGTTAGACCTTATGTAATAGTAATGATCAAGATCATCAACAAGCGAACAGTTAGAGCTGGTTATTTAAGGCAGTACCCAGTTTTTCGAAGTAGATTGCGAGATAACATTCGACTGAAACGATCATCCATCGAACGCCAAAACCGCACTACGCCGGCGCCGGGAACGCATGTACCTAACAGTAATTTAAATGAAAACCTTTGAAAAATTAGTAAAAACTATTTAGAATTTAATTGTCACAAACGCAAAGGAAGTTGCAGACAAATTACCACTAGCGCAAATGAAAGAAACACCTTTGTTTACGCTAAAAACGGTGATCTGCTAGGAACCGGCCGGCGCCGGCGCAGCGGCGACCCCGGGCGGGCGAGAAGGTGACGACAGACGCACGGCAGAGCACATTCCTCTGGCACCCAGCAGAAATAACCCACAGAAACCACAACAAACATTGTGCGCATACCTCGAGGGTCAACCACGCGCCCGCGCCGATTACCATCTTAATTCGTGTGATTATGCGCCGTAGCAACGGGGAGCGTGTTATTAAGGTAATGTTAGTCGTAATGGTGATTTTATGATCAATCATTGAATGTTGATGGGCTATTCATTTAGTTGTTCCAAGTTGGAGGCCGGCGGAAGTCAATAAAGAGGTAAACAGATTAGTAAAAAGCGTTAATTATAATGTAGGTAGTAGAATTGTCGGCTAGTGTTCTTATCGAATAATTATAAGATTCTAAAATGTAATTTTATTCGACGAGAATGACTAACTAGTCTTTATTCGCATGCAAAAATTGTCAGTAAAGTCTTTGTATGTTGCATATAAAGGCAAAATATTGTATATGTTAATTTGATAACTGGTAGTTGTATTGTAGCAAAGTCCCTGCCTGCCCCGAAAAGGATTATGTAGTTGAGACATAGAAATTAGTCATGCTTGAAATCATCTACAATAGATGCAGAGATGCGATGAGATGCGGTGAGCCGAGCACGCAAGAGACAATCAAACACGCTTGAAATAAAAACCGAATCCAAAACTGTGAATGGAGATCAAAATCCTAATCCAAAAGTTACCATTCCACAGTATCCAAGGAGGCAACTAAACGCGTTCATCCGTCCAACAAAACAACTCACAAGGAAGTGCAAAATGAAGACAATTGCGAGCTATTGCTAGGCCAGAGCGTAGCGGGAGCGGGGCTCTAGGTTGTCTAGGTCGATTGGGGCGGAGAGGAGGGGCGCTTCCTCCGCAGAGCTAATTGATTCAGGGTCAACGCGGGAACAGTGCTGAATTGTTCATCACTTTTTGTGCACTCGACTGGCGAATATCTGACCCGCAGATGATAGAAGAAATACTAGTGTAAAGTTCAGGATCAGGACACATTGAAGAGACGAAGGAAAGTAGACTAATAAAACAGATTTATAAACGAATGTTGATGGAAGTGTTAGTAAGATAAGAGCACACTTAGGAGATCGTTTCGGGACGAAATTGGGGATGTCGTAAGGAAATGCCACGTCGTAAGTACCCGAAATCCACGGGAGTGAAGGTGTAATGAAGTAAGTGCAATAAAGAGAAGTATATCAGGACCGTACAAAGTCGAGATCCATAATCACTACGTTAATTACTTGTGAAGTGAATTAATTATTATCTTATCTTATCTTAAGGTTTACTGGAACGTAAATCGATCATGTATGTACGAGAGTACGTTTGTATTTCAAAAACTCTCCCCTATCGAAACATTTCTAATAAAAGTTCAGTATTTGACTTCGGCTGATCAAAGCGAGCGAGAAGCGGTGTCCCTCCGAGCCTACAAACTTTTATGCAAAAGGTATTCAATCAAACAGAACTGGAAGAATGCTGCTTTATTGAGCTGCGAGTTGTTATCGAGGCGAGCTGAATGTTTGATATCAAACAAGTGAAACACGAAACCTTAATGGAACGTGTCGATACTATTTGTTTTGTTATACGATCCTCGCCACGAACCACGATATCTTGCATATCATTCAATACACAATCCTATGAAGACAGAATTCAGACAGAAGTCAAGACGTTGAGCAAGTCTAGGAGACTCCAGGATCAGGACAGTCACTGTACTGACAAGAAAATAAATCAAAAAGAAGATAAACGATTACAAAACAATACCAGTCATTGTTTATTACGAAACCCGTTTGAAAGCCTGGACAACGAAACATATAAATGGACAGTATTGAACTCTAGTTGAATAGAGATAAGACTAAAAGTATCAAAGAGTGCCGACTGTAAGAGTAAAGTCCTTCCATATGCAATAAAGTAAGTAATATAAACGCGAAACACGTCTCACAATACCCTTGCAAGACGCTACTCACGATTACATCATAGCGGTATTATACATGCACTTACATTATTTATCAGCATGTACCTACCGTAAAATGTTTATATCTTACATATATTACGATACCAATACTCGTAAATCAATCTCAATTCGGGAAATAACGGAACGTTTCATGTGTTCCTCAGATTCGCAAAAAATTAGATGGAGATAGGCCAACAAACATACCACAAACAAACAATGATTTCGATGAAGGAGCATGAAGACATCTCTTTTCTTAGACACTGAATTGGGAAGTGTCTTCTTTATAATTCCAGTGACGTCATCCGAACCCTTACGCAATTTCGTAAACCTTGATGCGACTAGTTCGATCAATCGGAAACTATTACTCACAATAATTATTGTGATATATTTCCATATACATACAATTATAATAGAACTATGTATATTATTAACAGATATGTAAAGATAAAATAACACATGCTCATTTGCAAGTACTTATCATATTTATGAAAACAGATAGTCAACAATAAAATGCAAATATTTCAGATACCTGCATTTTTATTTCGCGATAATTTGTTAAAGAGTCTAACACTACCTACTTCTTTTAGAACTGGAAATTATGTTTAGCATTGTATTAAACGCTGATAACCAATTGATAGCGCTTCGCTATATCGCACAAGTATCAACTAAATATAATAGTCCACATCATGTTTTGTCCAACAATAAATTGTAAGCAATTGACTTACAATTCTTGTTTTATCAGTATTTTTATCTGTGACCTTCACTCCAGTAAGTCAAGATTGTGAAATCAAATTCCCTAGATATGACGCATGAGTAATTCGCTAAACAATAGTTTTCCGAATATCAGCTGTCCACACAATGTTCCTTGTTATAACTCTTGTATCATCGTGATAAGTCTGAAATAGTTTTGATTCGCGAGACATCGAGTGGATTGAATCAGGAGCGAATTTTAATATGTTGTTTGTGGTGGAGTAGCCGCCCTGGCCACGGAAAGCCGAAAGGCCTTGGAGGTCGAGCTGATCTTCTTATCGTGTGGGCAGCTAGCCTCGTGTCAGACCGCCTTACAGCCTCTGACGTGGTTTTTGTGTATCGACTACTACCACCAGAGATAGTAGCCGGGACAAACATGTCATCCGAAGGAATCCACTTTCTTTTTAGACAATCAGGTGATTCAGCCTGCAAAGTCATAACCAACTGGGGAAAAAACGCACAAAGTGACATATCACTAGGTGTCCCCCGCAGTGGGAATCGAGCCCACGACCTCCGGGTCAAGAGCCCAATGCTCTTAACCATTAGACCACGGAGGTAGATGGTGGAGCTGATGACGTCAGCCATGTGGAGCTATCGCCCGTGTCGGTCGGTGACTGGACGGCTCACGGCTATACAAAGTCACCTTGTCAAAACTCTCAACAATGTTTACTGACTACTTGTCGTTTTATTGTTTGGTTAGCATTTGCTGAACTTTGAAGGACATGGAATTCATATACATGTCTTGCAAACGATTCAGTACGATGGGGTATCCTTATCGCATTTGACCGGTCATAGGAAAATATATTTTCACGAAAAACATACCTCCTTTCAAGAGAACTGAACACAACTGACAAACAAGCTAATACACAATTTAAATAAAATAGCCTAAAAGGGGTTATCCATCGCTCTGCATCAATCATCGACATGGAACAAATAACTTCGGTAAGTGACAAATATAGAATTTTGAACCATGAAATCAGAAATCAGAAAGTTTATTCATAGAAATGGGTACATAATACATTAAGGTGACATATAATACAACAATAAAGTCTCTCCATGCCACCAAAAAAGTGCAAGGATCCATTACGAAAACCGACGTATAAATAAATAACATTTAGGTAGTAAGCATGTCATGTTATAATTTTAATCCATTGTACTATATATAAGTACCAAATAGATAACTGAACAACATAATAATATGACATATTAGTCATTTAAAAACCACGCTATTGTTGGTAAGGTACAGCTTTGCAATTGCAACTACTCTTTACTGCGAGTGACCTCTCGCTCTTGCTCTAGAATATCCTCTTGGTTTAAAATTCAAAACTATTTCTCCAATCAACAATCGTCTCTTCATCGACAGCATACAGTTTCTTTTCCATCAATACCTTGTGAAACTTTACATATAAGGCGGCAATAGTGAAGAAGTATCAATAAATGCACAGTCACGTCGCTGCCGGGACTGCACTCTGCCAGGTGCAAGCTCGGAAGGGTTCCCTGCATATTTGCATACAGTTCCACACGCTGCTTACTTTACTATTATATGACACGCACGATACCAACATTATGTTTGTGCTTGGTGGAAATGTAAAGCTTGCATAGTGAGGTGAGACGTAAGAGCAGTATAGTTTAAAGTCTAACATGATGCAAATAAGATTGTCTTTTCTAATAATTGAAACAACAGAGCATGAGTGCCTCTCAACTTCACGCAGCGTATGGCCACCTGAATGACACCTCAATGTCGATAATGTTATCTATAGTGTACTTATACATATAGCAAGGTAAGTAAATATACTATATGTGGCACGAAACAACAAGAGGATCGTAAGCTACATGCAATTACACACCACCTTACTCCTTTGTCATAAAGTATAAATTGTAATGATTTCGATAAATACAGAGCATTGACTGAAAAGGTTAAAGTCGGACGGAACGAATCATGTTTACTTTATAATATCGGCGAGTGTGTCAGGAAAGGTGCAAGTATTTGGAGCAGGTCCAAAATAAAACTTTCAATTGTTAACAAGAGCGTCGTTATTTGAGATCACCGAATGCCATCGCAATGCTTTTATGCCGTACAATTTTGTACTTTTATCTTTAAGTGATAATTTTCGTTGCGTGTCCCGAAACAACAATAATAAAATTATGTAATCAACTCCAGCTCAGATTGAATTACTGCGTTTCTTCCAGTTAAATGATGTATCTAAAGGATAAGTTAACACTTGTTGGAGGTGTCTGATCCTGAAACCTAATTATGATAATCCTTGATTCCAGACAGACAATTCACAGCCTAAACTTAAGGAAAGTTTATTTCGAGAGCGCAAGTGCGCGTTGCATACAAACGAAGTCTGGTGATATTTTCAATACTATCCAATTAAAGTCAATAAAAATTTTCAGAAACAATGTAGAAACTAATCTCTATGTTTGTATGAAGTAAGAAGTTTTTCGGTAAAATATACAGTTTTAATGCTATGATTAATTCATTTAAGATAAGATTAAGATGATGGAAATCTTTGAGGCACTGTAACTTGAAAAGTGTAGATTGTTTCTGAAAAATTTCATTGACTTTAATTGGTTAGTATTAAAAATATCACCAGACTTCGTTTGTATGGAGCGTGCTCCGAATTATATTCCCTTAAGATATACACATGAAATTTGGAATACATATTCTAAAGAGCATGTAAGTAGGGGTGCTCTCCGAAAGGATTTTTTAGAAATCAATCCCAAGGCGTAAAAAGCGATGTCAAAGTTTCCCGAAATCCACGTGGACGAAGTCGCGGGCAAAAGCTAGTCTAATATACACCTCTTCTATTAAATACTACAGACGAACCTACACTATAATTTCTTTAACCACATTAATAGGAAATAAAGATTAATCGCCATAATATTTAGAACCATTTCGTGTATGAAAGGAATACATTTATCAGAGGGAACATATTTAAATGGGTTTAATGACATTTGCGTTTCATTCTTGTCCTCCCCTCGCCTTAACTAACACTGCCCTTCACATTAAAAAAAGAAAAGCAAGTAAACTGTCGTATAAACACATGAGTCGCAATCACTTCGTTTATATGAAGACTTCCTACTGTAATATTCAAGTAGGTTTCCGTGTTCATGGCGCTACGTAAGCACCTGGCCACGCCACGCGAACTCTCGAACCCTCAGCTAATAATAGAAGAGACTCAGCCTCCCTCCCTGCCCACGTGTGAGTGTTGGAACCACGTGGGCCGGTGATGTTTACCGAGCTATGATTACAGATGGAGGAGTCATCGATACCTTTAAATACACTTTCAGGTTGGCCAAGAAGAGGTAGCTTGATACTTTTTCTATTTTAAGTGTGTATGTGTATTTACAATAACACGGTTCATGAAGTAAATGACCTTTAGGTCTAGGGTGACAGCTACAATAGATCTATCTAGGTCGCAGTAGCTATTTGGTCATTGACCAAGCCCTTATAACCAAATAATAATAATGTGTATTTACAAGGTCGTCGCCAAGGGGGGCACCTAGAATTCATATTGCACCCATCCTATGTAATCTATCATGTTGCCTCCCAAGCTCATCGGTTGGCGACGCCTTTGTGTATTGAGCTGTAAGCTAGGTTCCCCTTTACAATAATTAGTTTTGGGTCTAAAATACGTGTCAAGTGAGCGAGAGGGAAACCAACCTAATAGACGCTCAAAGATATCCCGTAAACGCATAGAAATAAACAGAAACAAAGGGACTGAGTGCTAATATTGAATTTCACACATCCTAACACATATTCGGAAGTGACCTAAACTGTATGGAATTTCCGCATTATTCGTGTACGATCAGGATGTGTGAAATTAAAAAAAAAATAGCATTTTCTGTATAGTCGGAAGCTGGATGGAACATGGATGGATATAGCTTTCATTAATGAAGATAAGTTCACCACACCCAATGCATGTTGTGTCGCTTCTTAAGTCGATATGTATTAATATTTACTTATGCCATGTTACCGTGGTTTACCTCGAACAATTAATCCCGCATGCATTCAGTCAGCCACTCAAAACAAAGGAATCCGATAGGTACATCATAACATATTATCGTCTTTGCAAACATAAACATAAAATCTCTTATATATATGTGTCAAGAGTAATCATAATCGCTTTTCCATTATCAGCAAAACCCATTTTCAGCCCAAAATTAAAGTTACGACAAGGACACAAACAAGAAGGCAGCAAGGCAACATGACTAAACCGGGATTAAAAAACAATTCAGGGCAATCCTGCGTGGTAACAAAGATAAAGTCGCAGCGTAGGTTTTACAATGTCAAATTTGATCAGAGTGCAACAACCACCTGGTTTACCTCAAACACGCCATGCCAGGATCCCCAGGTACAGGGCACACGACACAGGAAACCTTCATCAAACCCACATAACATAAAGGCAGCATTTGAGCTTTAAATAACCAAGCTAAAGCCTTACAGAAGTCGCGTGTGACCCCGATCTATTCCTGAACTGCAGTTCATACCATAAACGTCCCCTGATATAACTCCTATACCCACGCCATAGGTTACAAAATCGCATAAATCGTGGGATCTAAAGCTGTCCAGCACAGGGCGGACGTCGTCGGTGCTAATTAGAGGGCATCCGGCAACAGGCGCCTGTGTGAACTCTCTGTACTGTAGGCGGGGTTACCCTTCCGGGGTTTAACTAGCGGCACTTTGTTGAAAGGTATTTATTTATTTATTTGAATCAGGCAACAGTACAATGTAAAATTATCACGGGCCCATATTATAAATACCTTAACCTAAAAAACATAAAAATATAACTTAATTAACATTTATCACTCCCTAGGGTTTATTGTCCTCGCTTCCCTGAAGCGTCTAAACACGACTCCGGTAGGCCACACTTCGGGGAGCAGGAACGTCTTCAGGTGAGCGACGGGGACTCGGAGCTTGAAGGCCTTGAAGTCTGTAGACCTGCTCTCCAGTTCCCGTACCCTCACCGGGAGAGGCCCACCGTCCTTAGTATGGAACCTGGTTCTGGCTTTAGTTTTGAACAGGGGTTATTATTTTATTTATTTATTTATCACAAAAAAAAAGAACAATATTATTACACCTTTTACTTGGAACCGAGCAAGCGTTTAGGCTTATCTAGGTGTTGTCTGGAGGTAGCCCAGAGTGACCGAGGTCTGTGCTTGGACTATTATACTATTTTGTTGAGTATCGTAATGAATTTTGACGCTCATTAACAGTTCCCTATTTTGGTTTTTGCCAATGTCGTAACTTTATTACTTATTTAAACTACTAAACAGAAAATCAAATCATCAAACTGATAATAGGTAAAGGTACAGTCTACGGTGTGGGAAAGGAACAAATAGAACATAATAATCCCAATGTTCGTTTATAGTTCCCGCTTTACTACGAAAACAGAGAATACTTAAAGAATGGCAACTCCTTGCCCCTTTCTTATATCAGATTCCGCACCTCACGCCTCACTTTGGGGTAGATTTAAAAGGAGCCGAGCAGAAGCATACAGGCGGGAGCGCGCATCAGCCACCACGCCTTCTTATGAAAATTAATGTTATATTGAAAATAATATCACCTATAATATCACAAAGAAAGCTTTTTGATGTCTTATATTATGTTGACTCTACCACCGCGTTGGAAGTTGGAACGTAACCACCAGAATATATAAAATATGATGTAACTTGCAGCGAACATGCAACCGGAAAACAAAAAACTCAACAACGCACCTTTAAAAAAATATAGTATAAGTATAAGAGTACAAAGTACATCTACGAAATAAATAAAATTAATAAAACAGTGAGTTAGGTACATAATGTAACATTGTCAAGACCAAACATTTTGGTTATTAAGTTTTAACAAGCTTTTTTGCGGAGCACTTGCTTAACATGGGGCTTAAACTTTTTTCAGTCAAGTGAATTATTTTCGGTTAGTTTTAAACTTTTTGAATTGACATTTATTTAAGTGCTATAATATAGAATACACGAAACAGAAATGGTGTCACCAGGGTGCCATATAGTCGCGAATATCGTTGATTGATTATGATTACTATTGACCTCGATTTTAACAATCTTTGATAACGCCAAAAGAAGGAAGATTCACACGTCGACTCAATACGATCATGTGCCCAGTGCCAAACTAATATGTAAGTTATCTAACTAAGTGTAATTGAATAAACAGATGACAAAGTATTTTACAAAAGCAAGGAAAAATTACGTCCGTATTACTGAAAGTGATTTCATAAGAATGATATACTGAGAGCCATACTGGCTTGCTATGATAATCGTGTGAGCGAAATAGCATTTCAATCGGGGATATATTTATGTGTACCAATGAGTTTTTCTAACTTATGTACGTAATACCGACTGCTCTCAAACGGTGAAGGATAACATTGTGAGGAAACCTGCATACGCTGAAGAAGAAATTCTGATGCATATGTGTAGTCTTCCGATCCGCATTGGGCACGCGTGGTGGACTAATGCCCATACACCCTCCCTGAGGGTAGGCCTGTGCCCTGCAGTGGGACGTTTATAGGCTGATGATGATGATGATATATTTATGTATATCACCGAGCCGGTGCCGATGGTCAACACTCAGATTCGCAGGAATAAGAAGTGTCGCATCTTCCTATTTTATTTAAATCTGAGGTAACAAACAATATATTTAAGCAACTTGCATTTACGTCAATTTCTAACTCATTCGACCTTGACTCTCATCTGTTACGTGAAAACTAACACATTCCAATATAAACTATAAGCTAGAGTCATTAGAGTTTTTTGTCAAGTGTCAAAATAATTTGCATAAATTATGTTTTTGTGTATGAGCTATTAGCTATGCGAAAAAAACTGACTAAACGTGTATTGTAAGGTGAGTTTTATGCAAGATAAAACTAGTATATAAACAAACAGGTTACAATATTCTACTAACCAATGTACGAACTGCGAACAGTTGAGTTTGTTAACTTAAAAATACAAAGTTGAATTAAATTCATGTACAACTGGTTCTCAAAGTTAATTTCAACTACAGCAATTTCATATTTCTAAAAGCCAGGTGCGCAGGATATTTATGCATGAGTGAGCGCACTAAAATATGTACTCTCCCGTCTCTAGTAGGGACTCCCTACTCACCTAAATCTGATGGTAGATGACCGATGATCAGAGAAGGTGTAAAATGTGGTCACTACACGGGAGTACCCAGCATTTGGCAAATCATTATGACTAATAAGCATAGTGCATGCATATGCTCACGACTATACTCCCCGAGGGAATAGTTAAAGATATTCTGAAACCTTAGAACATCCACATTTCACTAGTATTACCGAAATTCTGTCCAGTGTGACGGGAAGTGAGCCCGTCGCCATTTGCATTGGATAGTGGGTAAAATACACGCCTCGAAATTGAAGCATGCAGGTTTCCTCACGATGGCTTTTCGGTGAAGAAAAACTTCACCGAAAAGCCAGTAGTGTTACAAATCGTACATAATTTCCGAAAACGGTATGACGGTACGAGTCGGCCTGGACGGAGATCGAAACTAATAAGTATCAGATATAAATAATAGGTACTAAACAGCTGCCACGTGAGAGACTGACGTGTCTGATAACGAGCCACGACACGACACAACTACACGCGACGCTATGTACACGAGTGTTAATGTTCACATTATTGTTAGCTTTGTATTTCTTTCTTTCCTTCCAAGAAACCGAACATCAATAAAAACATAATGACAAGAACACGATATGATCGTAGACGATTGCGACCGACCAAAGCGACTGCTTGGTTACAAAAGCAGCCAGGGGAATATATTGAAATGTATTCAGTAACACACCTACATTGTCCTGAAAGGGGTGAAACGGGAAACGTCTACTCTTAGAACTGTTGACAATACCTGAAGAGATTAGTTGCCTACCTAGTCTCCGTCTGGGTTAGTGCTAAATGCTATTCTAAGCTAAACACCATACGGCACAGGAACAAATTAATTCTCAGAGCCGATTTCGACTACGGAGATTGTTTTATGACAAAATTAGACAGGTGCACAGGATATTTAGAGGTGCATAAACTATAACATCCTTACCCTCCTGAATCTGTAAATCCATTAATGGAATGAGAAACCGATACGACCAATGGGAAGTCAGATGCAGTGACTATAATAGGCAACAGGAACATAAACAACTAAATTTTACCTTGCATGGAAAACAAAGGTACAAAAACGACCAAACTAAGATTATGAAAGTTACACAGAGATAACCTATCTCCACCTGATACAATGCAACCGGTTTACTTAAAACAGTGCAAAACAAACTTGGCAAAATCTTGTCTAGGTATGCGCGACATCGTAACAAAACAGATACAGTGAAATCCAACACCGACTGCCTTCTGAAGTCTGTCTGTACGAACAGTGAGCGATCTTATCTAAAGAAAATATAGCGAACGAAGGATATAAATTACCCTACTTTCTCCCCTTGCGGCCGCAGACTCGACGCGGGAATACCCAGACGAAAGCAAATCGCTGCCCTAAAACCAACATAAAGCTAACCTAATTACGTCTACACAAAACAAACCAGTGCATTGCTAAATATTTATAGCAAAAACAGAAAGTGGATGGACGAGATAAAAGCACTCGTAATGCTAAGTGATAAGCAACATGTGCTCTGGTGGACTAATTATAAAAACGAGTGGGTAAATCAAATGCTGCAACAGTTTTTGAAGCTAATGGGGTGCGCAGGTTAGGTTCACTATATGGTTTGGTTAGAACGAGGTAAAGATAAGCAGTACAGCAATGTAATTCTCTAAGCGGAAACATCAACCTAAACTCGTTCCGGGGCAGTGAACGAGACACAATAGAACTTTTATTGTTATCACGTCTATAGCCGGTCACTGTCCCGGAACGTGTTAAATTCGTCTTTGAAATATCGTCGGAGTGCTGTCAATTCGGTATACGCTAAGGTCATGGTCATGTGTCAAACTGATATAAAAACTTCGACGTTCTGAAGGATGCAAGAAGGATGTTACATTTGTGAGCACATCGATGTTTTTCACAGCGATTTGACGCTTAGAGAATTGCACTCCTGGTTGATTGGCAAACTTTGCAGACTAGCATATAGATACAGGACTGGCAAATTTTGAATGATGAGTAGAAAAGATTACGATGACGCGTGTTGTTTTTATTTTTGCAGACTGTTCAGCATTCCACTAACTCCTCTCCCATCCTCCTTTTGTTTAGCACCTAACTCTTCAGAAAGACCTACAAGTGATTCTTCCATTTTTGGGGCAGCGTCTTCAACAACCGATATGTGGTATGATATTCCGTATTCACATTCTATAATAAAATGTCTTTTCTCAGAACGAACAATACTATTCTCATCTTTGTTCATGTAAGTCTTTTATCGTGTGCGATTTGTTTTTTGATTCTCGGAAACTATATGCTTCGCACAACTCCAGACACAGACAAAATGTCTGAGGTCAAGCAGTACTACGACAAGAATCAATTAATCAACATAATTTGTAGCCTTGAGCCAAAACAGATGAGGTCACACCTAATAATTTAATTCCACGTTTGAATCCTTGGTTATTTCAGTACCGCCAGGACATTGAGAACCTCAGCGAGGTTCATAGAGATGTGGCTTCAGTATCAATACACTATTGATTGTAACGAGCCGACCCAATGACCTACAGTCACTAGTTATATCACGTTACTGTACACAGAGGCGCGGTTACATTCTACGAGCCTCATTAACACTATACTATAACACTCTATGTCCATGGAAATAAGAATCTATGACCGCCTGATTTATGTTATGGTAACACAAATTAAAGATCTGCAATTCAATTCTCTAAGCGCAAACATCATCACAACCAAAAATTCGTTGTTGAAACATCGGCGAGCTGTCAATTCGGTATTCGCTGTCAAATAAAACTACTGATATAAAAACTTCGACGATCTGAAGGATGAAAGAATGATGTTACATTTGTGAGCTCGTCGATGTTTTTGACAGCGATGTGACGCTTAGAGAATTGCAGGTCCAGTATTTATTGAATTATACAAAAGCAGAAGTAAAGAAAACGGTGCCAAGAACAAGATCAGATAAAAGGCGGCCCAAGAGAAAAGTGACACATCACAACGATATCACGATTTATATGGACGTAGATAAAGGGCACTACAGGCCTATGGAACTCCCACGACCGCACTCTTGTCTTTGACATAATTATGAAAACGGCTTGACTCGCGAGACTTCCAGGCATTCGGCAGCGAATAGCGTAAAACAAGCAATTAGCGGCGTTGGCAGCAAATAAATAAAGACTCGTTTTCGGGCGCAGAGAGCGAGAAGCACGCAACATCAGTTTATGTGTGCCGTGCGTGATATAACACGCGAGTAATGCTTGCCACACCAGAGTATGATGTTAAGAGAAGTTACCGAAATTACATTATACAAGAGATATTTGCCTTGTGGTGGGATTCTCGGGGAGGGAAGGAGTGAGAGGTCAGCTTCGATACAACCATTGCTATCTGGCTAATCTTTCCACTACAGTATGAGTGATTGTATGTGATATAGCTCATGCTGACACGGGAAGAAGAATGGGATCCTGATAATCCTGTATATCTCCATTCTCCCTGTCCTGCCCTTTTCCCAAGTTTCATATCCTTAGAGGCTTATCGCGTCCATCAACGAGTTCACAACATGCAAAATTAAATTTTCTGCATCATCCATTCACTGCGCGAGCACATAACATTTAGATGGATGCTAGTTAGTTATCATCTTCCTTGTCAAAGTAATGGCACTTGCTTGGTCCAATGAATACTTGAAGAGTATGCGATACATTATGGAAGGTACAGAAACAGCAATCCTAACACACTGTAGACAGAATCGACTAATTCGGACAGTGAGCAAGTCGGTCAGATCACATGGCGCAATCGAATAGCTCGCATATTTGGAGAAACAAGTCATTTGCCCAACGCAACACACTCGACTCGACTCGACTGGTTCCATAAAGAGGTGTCTGTTCGCAGTAGGCACATAGGGAGGCGGTAGACGGTCGGTATTGCCGCACCTGTAGCGCTAATGAAGTAGGTCATGTAATTAGTGTAGCGATACTACATTCACGTACAGTTCGTAGAGCGCAAAATATTTAGATACCTACAATCAATCACAGCTATACACCACTGTTATTAATTACCATAAAAATTTTAAGGGTGTATTCAGAAAGTTGTGGACCTTCCACACAAAAGTGCGGGTCAGTCGATCCATTTTCAATGGGATCCATGTTCCTTTGGCGAAGTTGTTTAGCATAGTTCGCTAGTACAGGAGCTAGGGCTAAATTAATTATGTAACCATGGTCTTTCAATAAATTCTATTCGATTCTATTCTATTATCTGAATACATGCTGACAATTATTACAGTCATTGAAAAATTGGAGTGTATAGTATTCCCTAGGGGTACAACTAATGTTTCTTCGTTTTATTACATGAGCAAAAACAATTAAAAACATTCATTGTAAACACAAAATCAGCAACAGTTTGAGCTAAGGAGTTACATGAAGAACTGAAAGAACTTAATGAGTTTCATATTTCACTGATCCTGAAGCGACGTCAACACCAAAGAAATCGATGCAACAACAGAAGCAACACAAACAATACAATAAGCAAAACTCATTAACCTACACAGAGTGCGCTAATTAAAAACGTCCGATGATAAAAAGCAGCTAGTCGCGACACATTTCACTTCGCAAGTCGCACGTGAAAGGGACAGGGGAAGTATAACAAGCAGCGACATAAACAGGAAACGAGCCAAGAAAGCTGTTTCACTTGAAACGTCTAAATACGTTGAGGAATATGCTCGCTGTGTACTGTACGTTTGCGGAGAGGTACGTAGCAACGAGAGGACCAAGAGAGCAGTTTCTCTTTGATTTTAGAACAAGGGCCAGTAGGTTTGAAGTAAACATATATTTACAGCTCACGGTCTCGAAGGCCGGCCGGTCGGCATTTCGGGATTTAAGCATGAACACTTCAGGACAAAACTTTTGGAATTATTAATTGATAAATGCTTTTATTCATTGAACGAATTTGTTGATGACAAAATATCCTTTTAATTACGATTCATTAATCATTATTTAAATACGATTTTGCCTGACATTTTATAATTTTATTAAATTTTCTTAATGTATATAACTGTTTTGTCTAATTTATTATTAATCTAAATCCAATAGATGAATTATAAAAATTGTATGACATTTGTAGATTTATATTAAAATCAATTAAATTCTTACCTATATTGTAAGCCCAAAAGGCAGGTTATAGTGATTCCCAATGTAACTAATAATAAGATCTCCTGTTACCTATAACTAGTACAATAAATGACTTTAACTTTGATTCAATCAATCAATTATACTTTATTTGACACCAAAAAACACAGTACTTTGATTTTCAGAAGCTTAGCACTAAAACTCTCTCAAATGTGCAGTTATAGCTAAGTTTGCTGACAATTTATACATTCAAATACTCACGCTCATTATCCTTAATAGGAAGAGCTCGGGTGCAAATCTCTAAGCGTCACATCGCTGTGAAAAACATAGATGAACTCACAAATGTAACATCCTTCTTGCATCGTTCAAGTCGCCGAAATAGCTGACAGCTCGCCGATGTATTAACGACGAATAAGTTGTGACGATGTTTGCGCTTAGAGAATTGCATTGCTGAGCCTGAGATGTATGATATACCAAAGCGTATACGAAACCACTTTTAACAAAATTAAAAATGTTGTAACCATTTGCCTACAAAGACACTGCAAAAAAAGAAGCCTTTGCTCTTAGTCGCCCCGTAGTTCCAACAGAAAATGTTTTCACAAATCAAATCACACAGCTTGATGCAATCTTTACAAAATTGACCAACTAGTGGATAGTACACACGTTTCCGTCAATAAAGATCAATTTGCTCTTGATTTTACTCTTCAATGTTGTACATCGTTTATGTTTACTCTACTTTGGGGTTCGATTCGATGAAATTCTTTTGTTTCTGTTTGTCTCTAACCGTGCGTTAATGTACGCACGGCGACACATCAAGCTATACAAAACCAACTTAAGCTGGCCGCGTGACGCCATTCGTTACTCGTCCTACGCGCGGCCAGCTTATGTTGGTTTTGTATTGCATGATGTGTCGCCGTGTATACAAATAGTGTTACACCAATAACATATCTCTAAGATTATTAGTAGCTGAAATATTATTTTCGTAGTCCTAAAGCAATCACGGTATGTCGGTTTGACGTGACGTTAAAATACACGTAAACAATAAAAGCTGGAACCATTCCAGCCGCAAATGCACACAAATTGTTTCGCGCTCCAAATCGATTATTTGCTCAACCCTGCAAACTAATTTAAATGCAAGCAGAATCGTGACAAACATACAAGAGTCTTTCATGCAAATTGTAAAACAGAGCATAAATCTTAGTGTATAACAATGACGCCATCCGAGCCAGCACCGAGCGGTCACGCTCCGACTGAATTTAGTATGAAACACGAGAATCCATAAATGTAACGATTGATTGAAAGAGAAACGTTGCGTTTTAATAACACGATGTTACGTGTGTAAGTGAAACTGAAATAGTATACAGAGGAGCATAATATCGCACGCAAAACTAACGGCTGACAACCTTAATGATGTCTTTGAGACATATTACTGTGGTGCCTTCTCCAAGTTGGCTAGCATTAGGGCTATTAGGACTATGGAGACTGCAACCACAGTATAACAAAGAGAATCTATTACTAGATACAGTACGGACACTCCCTATTCCCCACCAACTTTTTACCTCACCCCTCTATCGCCCTCTGGTTACCCGGCAGTTACCTAAGAAGAAGACTTAAGGTTCAATTTCTTTGGTTTCGCATGTGCTGACGTCACCTTGTCAATTAAAATTTTTTGTATGCAGTGTCCGGGCTGTGCTGCAACCCAGGAGAGCAATTCTCTAAGCGTTACATCGCTGTCAAAAACATCGATGCGCTCACAAATGTAACATCCTTCTTCAGATCGTCAATCATATACAATCATAGCGAATACCGAATTGACAGCTCGCCGATGTTTTAACGACGAATTTAAGGTTGTGACGATGTATGCGCTTAGAGAATTGCATTGCTGAATAGGGGGTGTAAAAGTCGATGCAAAAGCGAATGCTTGAGTCTGGGTGTTTATTTTATTGATTATTTGTGGTTGGGCTAATATTGCAAGCAAGGGTCGTTGTAACACTGAGACCAGCGCTGGTCCTTTGTGTTCGCCATAAGCTCACCCATATTTTACGCATACCTCCGAACCTATGGTATTTTCTTTTCATCCTCGGGAATGCAGGTTTCCTCATGATGTTTTCCTTCACTGCCGAGCTAGGAAATGATAAATACAACCGTACATAAATTCCAAAGAACTTAGTGGTACAGGCCAGGAATCGAACCGCAGCTTCAGGATTGAGGCGCTAGCTCTCTTCCGTAGGAACTATCATCGCTCGAGTCTGAGTGTTAGTGTATAGTATCAATTATTTAATTAAACAGACTATGTATTACTGTCTACATAACATTAGCATAAGAATTCACATTGTAATAGTCATTAAGTCGTGTTATGTTGTAGTTTCTGACCGCATCTTCTCTACAGCGACAACACGTTCAGACGCATCAAAAAAAGATTTAACGTTTAATAAGTGGGCTTCAAGCTCCTATATTAAATATATTATTTTCAGTTTTAGTTCGACTCTACCAGATCTACATTTCACAATATTCAAAACTACATACCTACAAAATCAAATAAAATTGTGTGAAAGGTATTTTATTTTCGTATTGGAATTTGGAATTGAACGACACATTTCCCAATCTACTAATGCATCGGAATATGTTATGGCAACAGAGTAAGAAACTCGAGCAATATTCAAAAACATTAACATTAAGTGCGAAGTCGTACAAAAACAAAGTAATAAAAATGTGTCCACCCCTTTTGATTTCAATATGTGACGTCACACAAATCATGAGAATTAACGTATGGAATCCGTGACATTAAATTGATTTCACGGATATTTGTCGCTCACTGCCTGCGCCCCTCGCTACACCATCGTCTACATAATAACAAACAATCACATACACAACTCAAACGTGAACTCTTTATTTTACGATACTCTAAATTCTACAAGCTTTTAACAGTAAAGTGCTCCATAGATATACGCTCTTATTCCAACTTAACCCATTTGCAAATAGAAGCAAAGCAACAAAATTTATTCATTGCATCCAACGATGCGTAAACTAACAAATGTTACCGTTTCTCGATGTAGGTATAGCAAATACATTAGTCGGTAATTATGCTAATTCCATGATCATTATCTGTGGTATACAATAGTTATTTATAATCTAACTTAACCATTACTACCATTAGATGATTATAGACACCTATACCGTCATCCTGTTAATTTACATGTTATTCATTCACCAAAATGGTTTTTACAACGTCTTTGAAGAAATATAACAGAAATAGAGCATAAATAATCAATTCTGAAAGCGAGATAACGAATGATTCCGAGAATCTAGTGGCGGAGAGAGGTGTGAGTGCCAAACAAAATGTCACCACATTTTACTGCTGAGTGGAGAGTTATTTAAAGAATATTATATTTTTAAGAATTCAGAGGTAAACGACACGCGGTCTGAATGCGATGCCACCAACGCCGTGTTTGCTTACAGTAACATACATTAGCCGCAAACATTCCGACTAATGTCCGTACACAATCTTCATTACAATGCGGATATCGTAAAAACCAATTTAATTCCAATTAGCCTCCGAGATGAAAACGATGTGAATGTAAGCCTCTATTTGTTTAAAACGAGTCTGTAGACGATTCGTAACGTCTATTTATTTGGTTTCGCATGTCGATTGCCGAACATAGCCGCTGATTCACCTCCATGGATGTTATTAAACTTATTAATAACAATTTCACATAGTAACGCAATACAATTAGTACGTTAAAACTAAAGCCATAAAGTGTATTCTGAATAATTAGTCCCGAAATGTGGGACAGATAATGCGAAGGTCATCTCCAGCGACAATGATGTAACCGCGTCAACAATGCTCGCTCGTGAGAATACATTTGGTTGGGTAGAGATCAACAGTTCGAGTGTCGAGGCGACGGTCGCCGACGTCACACGAACCGGAGTTTATATGATAATCTCTATGAATACGCGAGATGACATCACGTTAGTGAACCTCAATGATAATAACGCAAGGTGATTTCGCCATATCGCCATTCCGCTAACACCACGTAACTACTACTACTGACCTCTCTTGGATTGCTTCTCCCGCTCCTTTTCCTTCTCGCGTGCCTTCTTCTCCCTTCTCTCTCTCTCCTGCTTCTCCTTTTCCAACCTTTTCATCTCCTTCTTCATTTCCTTCTCGTTCTTCTTCGACTTGGTGTCGTCGATCTTCTCGGATAGTATGAAGGTCCCCGACTGGATCTTCGGATCGATCTCCTCCTTCGGCCTCATCGTGTTCCCTCACTGAACTCACACGAGAATAATGTAATAATAGCGACGGAATCCCGCGTAATGCACTCCAAATTAATCTCGGACGAATCGTAAGCGTAAAATATTACGATCGGACACAGATCGGCGACGGCCGATGGTTTATCTCGCGCGTTCGCTGGGCGATCGGCGAAACGGTATCTGAATTATTATCACTGGCACTCGTGAACGATTTCAAAACTGACCGCGATGATGCAGAGATCGAGCGGCGAGGGCTCGAGCGTGAGGAGGAGCGCGACGCACCGACCGTGACCGAGTCTCGGGCAGCACTGAGCGCGCGATGTGATGTGAGGTGGACGCGCGGCGTGCGGCGTGCGGCGCGCCGGCGCAGCACCGGCGTACGGCACCGGCGCCGGCGCGGGCGCCCCTCGGCCTCGCCAGTGAGCCCCCGGCCGCCGGCCGGCCGGCGCGACGCGTGCCTCTAACTCTATAAATAAAGCTCCACTTCCTATACGGTAAGGAATCAGAAGACGATTTATGGCCATTGAACTCATGAAAGCATTTCGCGGTGTGAGTCAGCCGGCGAGAGCCGCTCGACGCGGACACTTCGCTCGGTGTCGCAGAATGTTTACGTCGCTTTCGATGCCAAGGTTTTGGATTAGCGATTAGTTTTATTGGCGATCGCGATTCTAGGTTAATGTCACGCTGTTGCAACATATGCAGAAAGAATGTGGCATAATCAGCAGTAGGTAATTACTTTCTCGAAACAAAACTTTCGACTAGGTACTTTATAAAGACAGTAACAATAAACGAGTAATCGTTGTGATTTAAAAATTTCTCAATGCGTCTCGCGACGAGCCATGACCAAAAATGGTGCCTCGGTGTCGAGGCTCGAGTTGAATCCGAACAAAAAAGCTTTCGAAAGCTGAACGCGAACGCGACATCGACCGAATATAAAATCGAACAATGCAGTCGTGAGACTCCGGCCGGTCATTCAGGAGTCACAAACATAAACGAAATCTTTCTTTTTGCTCGTAATCATCGAAGGCACAGCGACCGACGTCACAGCTCACAAGGTTGCGATAAAAGGACTTAGCTTTAAAATACCGATAGCGATATTCGATTTCCTGTCGAAGTTATTTTCGTCGTAATCCCGCGTACAACTTGCCGACTAGGAACCTTGAAACTCCGTCAAGTAATTAGGAACGACTGACAGATGTTCACACCCAGGATCAATTGAACCCAGACCCCGAGTGACGTCTCATCATTC
Source organism: Agonopterix arenella (assembly GCA_927399405.1). Lineage (NCBI taxonomy): Eukaryota > Metazoa > Arthropoda > Insecta > Lepidoptera > Depressariidae > Agonopterix > Agonopterix arenella. The sequence goes on from OV656711.1 coordinate 245,946, forward strand.
ATCAATTATCAATAGAGCAAGAGATACAATTAGTCGTCACCGAAAATATTGATAAAGTTTTCGGCTATTTTCAGCAAGTAACAGATGGATCGATAGGAAGAAATAAAAGAAACATTGAACGGATGGCAAGAGACCTGTTCCAGTCAAAAATAAAAATAGGGTAAAAACCACATTGTCGCACTATCCTACCCTCATTTTTAGGGGAAGTTTGTGCACCGCTGTCTATAATGGGTTACTATTATTGCATCCCCAATTCTAAATGTGTTGTTCACATTTCGCAAATAACGAACACAATTAAAGGACAACGATGCGAAAAGCAGCCGATAGCGTGTTCATGTTGTTTATTTCTAATGCAATCAACATATAATTGGTTTTCATACCTTACAAAATAAATTAAATAGGAGCAAAGAACTGAAATACAACCAATATTGAAGGTATCAATGACTCGTTTCACTACAAATCTTATTTCTATATATAGGGTTAACCCTCAAAACATGCAAGCAAAAAAAGATAAAAGAAAGAAAAGAAAAGATTGGCGGTTGCTCTACCAGCAAGAGCATAACCAAAAAGAAAAAAATAACCCAAGGCTCTACATCCCAGTTATTTCTGAAAATCCCGGATAAAACCAAAAAAGAAGAACCCAAGAAGGATTATTCACATTTCAAAATACAAAGATAAAGAGTCGAAATATTGCCAATAACGAATCATTATTTTCTCAAGGTGTCAATCTTCTTTTATCTATACTTGAAAACGAGTTCCGTGACAAACTGACATACAATGCACAGCCTAAACCGAAGAAACATGAAATTTTATTTTCTACTGAGAATTTAGGGGTGCAATAAGAAAGGATTTCTCGAAAATGGACCTCTAAGGGGTTAATCAACGTGGATGAAATCGCGGGCAAAAGCTAGTAAAAAATACAACAGAAGATGTTGTTAGCACTCGACACGCCTCACCGACCTCGGCATCGACAGAGGTTGTGCAACGAGTCGCCGACCACCCTGAGAAAGCGGTCGGTGGCCTGTCAGCTGTCGCCGCGCCGTGCCGGGCTGTCGGACACCGCGACACTTCGCACGACACCCTGCCCGAAGGCTGGTCAAGTGAAGATACACTGAGGCTAATCAACAAGTTCATCATGAGTGGTTTGGATGTGGTGTGAGGTGTCTTCTAACTGTTATAAAATAATGTATTTCCATTTCGAGTTACGTGAGCCTTGTTACAACTGCTCGCTTAACACATTTGGTGCCCCCTCTTATCAATTTAAGATATTCAATCATTGCCAACTTTAAATTCACTCTGTACCCATACATGTATGAACTCATATAGACGTAGACGGTCTGGCCACGCAGTTATAGACTCCAGACATTTACCCAAAAAAATTAACGCGTATTTCCCCTTTTTTTGTTGTTGAATCATTCGCATATTTCGCGTCGCCTTTTTTCCCAAACTGTGTTATTGCCATGAAGCAGATAAGTAGGTACATAGGTCGAAGATTTCCCAGTCGATTTAATACCTAATCGCGTTTTGGTTATGAATTTACCTGATACGTATATGTTTTTCCCGCTTCTGACTAAGGTTGGAAAAGAAGGGGTAAATATCCGATCTGGCAGATAGAGTCCAAATAACAGTTCAGTCGGATTGTATTCGAATAACACCAAAACGCAAACGTTGCTACCTCCAGATCCTAAATACGCCATTGAGAGGTGTTCGAGAATCCAATTACTACACTCAGCACTTTCATCATCTTCATCTAAGCCGATGGACATCCACTGCCTCCCCAACCAAGGCCCAACTCTTCTTCTTCCTGCCCTTATCCTGTTATTTGGGATCGGCGCAATATGTCGTCTTCACCCATTCATCTCTTTTAGACGTCATTTCTGCGCACACTCCCTTTTTACACATGTCATCTTTCACACACTCCATCCATATTTTCTTTGGTCGTCCTCTCTTCATGCAGCCATCCACATTCATATTCAACATTCGTCTTGTAATATGAAACTAATCTCTTCTCGTCACTTGTCCATCCCACGATAATCGATTACCGCGTAGCTTTTCATTCACAGGAGCCACTTTCAAACTTCCTCTAATATACTCATTCCTAATCTTGTCTATTCTAGTAACACCACACATCCATCTCAACATTCTCATCTCTGCTGCATGCAGTCGTTTTTCATCGTTTTTCGTCACTTCAACGGCCCAACACTCGGAGCCATACATGACGACAGGTCTTATGATAGTTTTATATATTTTCCCCTTCAACTTAAGAACTCCACACTTTAATGTTTAACTTAGCCTTCTTGAAAAACGGTGTCTGGTGATTTTTTACTTTCGACAACTGTGCGAGCTCTTCCCTCCAAAAGAGATTATAGTCATCTTCTTCTTCTTTTCGTGTCCGCATGAATTTGATCGTACGACAATAGTGGAGTTTTGTCGTGACTTTATTTCATAGTTTCTTACACGTAAGACAACATTATATCAAAAGCTCAATGAAGCGAAGTAGAAAGTATTCAGGAATACAAGCGGCTCGTTATTACTTCCTGATCGGACGGGACCGGACTGGACAGGACGCGAGAAAGCGTTGCTTTGGACACGTTCACATGTTCCATAATCATACTCACTAGTGCGGTACGCACTAGACACTTGCACAGGCTTCGCGTGAGTAACAAAAGTGGAAAAAGAAAAATGCATACTGGAACCATAGTGTTTGAAAATGTATATTACGCAAGTATTGCCGAGGGTAAATGATAACTAAAATCTTCCTAGAAATCCTCTGTGTGAAAAAATCATAAAAATCTGTGTTCCTTTGTTTACAAGAACATCGAGAACATATACAGAATAAGGGCCAATCAAAAAGAGAATACAGTTAAAACAGGGGTCAGGCGTCCTCTGACGATTGAGTCTGGGAGGAAAGGGAACGGAGACAGACTCAATACCATGTAGGATTCCCCACGATGTTTTCCTTCTCCGAAAAGAAAAAAAAAGTGGGTAGGTATACGCCGATTGGCATCACCTTCAGCTCCCGCGGCATGACGCCTCGATAAACGTTTTATCGCGCCTGCTAACTCGTTCGTTCTCGCGCAAAAAGAAAGAGAGCTAGGGCGCGATAGCGCTTTATCGCGCCGTCATGCCGCGGGCGCAGGTCTCGAACTACTGCACCGTGATTAATCATCACTGACTAAAACCAAACGAGACGGATTGAAATTAGCATGCGATCAACATTTAAAAGTTTAATAGATCTATTAAAGTACCGACTGACATTTGAATATATTTTGCCGAGGTTTTAAAGGTGGCTTATCCAAATATGTAAGCTATTTAGAAAACTAGACACGTAATAAATGATTTATGTCTGCAACGTAATAACTAAACTCACACTTGACACGAGTTGCCGTTGATCATGCGTTATTCTAAAAAGCAGCAGCCGTTTGAGGCACAAAATCAGTCATCAGGGAAGCAGTATTCACCACTAGTTTTTAATTACTAACAATATTTTAAGGGTGCATTCAGACAATGAAACGAAACAACTTTCCCTAAGAAACATGGGGTGGACCTCCCATAGAAAATAGATCGGCTGATACGCACTTTTGAATCGAGTCCACAAAATTTTCGAGTTGTTGACCCACGCTCGTTAGGGAAAGTTGTTTAGTTTCATTGTCTGACTAAACCCTTAGAATTTAGTTAGTCATAAAGAACTAGGGGTGTAACTATCTAAACTATTATAAAACTGTAACAGTAAGTTTGTCTGTACATTGAAGATATTAACAAAAAAATAGTTACGTTATGGTTTTTAGGTATCCCTGATTCCATATCACCAATTTTTGGATTTTTGTCTGTCTGTTTGTTTGTGTGTTTGTTTGTTTGAACGAGCATCACGTAAAAACTACTGAACCGATTTTGATGAAACTTTTTTTGTTTGATAGCTTATTATCTGACTTAAAATCTGGTGTATAATTTGTGCGGATAAAGTCGCGGGTTAACGCTGGTACTATTATAAAACTGTAACATGAAGTTTGTCTGTACATTGAAGATATTAACAAAAAAAAGTTACGATATGGTTTTTAGGTGTCCCTGATTCCATTTCACCAATTTTTGGATTTTTTGTCTGTCTGTTTGTTTGTGTGTTTGTTTGTTTGAACGAGTATCACGCAAAAACTACTGAACCGATTTTGATGAAACTTTTTTTGTTTGATAGCTTATGATCTGACTTAAAATCTGGTATATAATTTGTGCGTACGAAGTCGCGGGTTAACGCTCGTAATAAATAATATTGAAATATTAGTGTTTACTCAAAACACAGATGCACTCTACGTCTACTCCTTACCAATCAGATAGAGCGGGAAACCGATAATGAATGCAGTGACCTATGGAGATGGAGATGTTGTCGACGCCTGAAGGAATTAATCGTATCTTACTGTCGTAACGTAAGAGACGCCTAATTCCTTCAGGCGGGTGTGCGCCTTAGTTGGTGCTATTCGAGGTCTGGCAGGCAACAAACGGCTGGTTATTATAATAAGGTTCTAAGTAGCTTTCATAAACTGTATACTGATTAATATTTTATCTAACCAGGCAAGTAATCGAGAAGACCCTATAGAGTTGGCTAACTAATAAGCCTTGCTTTTCCTATTGCTGTCTCCCGTTTGCAATAAATGGAAGACATCATCATCCTCATCATTTTATTTAAGAGCTGCGCTCTTGCCGTTAGAGTACCTATTTGCCTCTTCAAGTCTCTGATACGGTCTCTTTTCCGCTATAGAGTCTTGAGTTCCTGATACGAAAAAGGAAGGAAAACGGTTTTCCTAATCCTATCTTCTTTGATTACATTTATTGCGTGGTCGCCGCTCTCGCTGTTGATCCTGGTTTACAGAAGTCAGTGGTGAAAATGTGTGGTGGGCGGGCCTATGCCAGAATTTAAAAAAAAAAAGATAAACGTGACCAAAAATTAGTAAACAAACTATATAATGCTACGCATTTGAATAAATCATTAGTATCACAGAAACCGGTAGTAAAAGAATGTGTGTCAATTGCAAAGCTAATATAAAACCAGCTCATATGACGTAACGGTCGATAAGACGCTGAGATCGAGATACAGGGAGGAATTGAGAGGATCCGATCACTTGCCACCAGGTAGGTACTTACGACTTGGCAGCTAGAGCGGTGCAAGTCATCACGGTCGATTCTGGACAAGTTAATTATAAGTCTGTTGATGAATGTAGCAGAATTATAACTGAGATTAAATAGAAATGGAGAAGGCGCATATAGATAAGTTAATGAATGCTGGAAAATTTGAAGAGCGCCACACATGTCTACAGACTTGACAACAAAACTACACACACCGGTGTATGTCGGCGGGCGACATTGTAGCAGCATTAAACCTTCTGTCACTCTCCTCGGCCAGAAATGCGAACCAGACGGAATACACGTATACCTTCAGAGACTACTACCTACTACCACAGAATAAATACTAGTAATATCTACTACCCCGCTGTGACGTTATAAGTCACAATCATAATTGGGGAGTTGACTGCATCAAATATCTATATCTTCTCGGTAATAAATACGTTAAAAAATAATGCTAAACTTACATTTTCAGTAATTCTGTAGCTTGAATACAATGACGTCACTGTTCATGATTTAGTACAATTTTTCCTTTGACTACTTATATAGGGACTAGTTACGCGTGTAATTGTACTAACAAACATTTCTGCCACTTTTTGCGGGGGGCGAGGTAACATGAAATCCGCTACTTTGGATTTTATTCCCATAACTTTAGATTCTAATTTTGAACGTTAAAAATCATGAAAAGTAGTCTCGCGTGAACCCCAAACGTTCTAAGTTCGAAATTATTGTTTTGCAATTATAGCCTGTCCCGTTTAGTGGTAAGGTATAGAATTGAATGTAAATGCACATGATTAATTGATCTTATACCATGGCAGAGGGGAAATGCTACCGCAAGGCTAGTCCTTGTAATAAATAGTCAAAGAATTTTTCACACAAAGCTCGTGTTTTGACGTTTGATAAAGAGTTGCTAATTTGACTAGTTGGAAACTCGAGGATTATCTAGTACCATAGTACCCGAAAGAATCCACGATCGAAGGATGCTCGAAGGCAATTCAAAGATAGATAATAAAACATTTAATCACGCAGTAGCCGCAGTAGCACTCATAAATAGTAATGATGTTGCCCGCTATAAATTCGTCAACACTGCTTCACTGCTTTACGACCACACGATGTGAGAACGATTCTTGTTAATCGTTAAAAGTAGACGCGTTGGTTGAAATGTGTTTAACACTTTACAAGTAATCGTTTTTAAATCTAAATGTTTCGCCGTCGCGTCGGACATCTACGGGGTGAAACTGATATCATTAGCATCCTTTTAAACTAAGAGTCTACCCATCAAACTGAACAACTTTTACAATGAAAGCAAACCGATCGGAGCAAATAAAAATCAGCTGTTCCATACTAAACTGCAATCTCGACGCGCGAGTTCGCGACTCAAATGTATTCAACAGAAGATTTTTTTTTTGCTCCTATCGGTTTGCTTCCATAGTAAAAGTTGTTGAGTTCGATGGGTAGACTCTTAGTTAAAAAATATAAATGTAAATAAAGCTTAAAAAGTGACACCAAAAAACTGTACCTTGTTCTAAATTTGTTCTTCAAAAACTGTACCTTACCGCCAAAACTTATAAAACATGTCAATTAGGTGCAATAAATTATGTGGACTTTGTTTAGAGTTACTCTTCTATAGTTATTCTTATTTCGTAGTCTATGTCTAATTCCAAATAGGATTGCCTGAATTCATGATTTTAGGAATGACGTATAATATACAGGTCGTCTACGAGCGTCGGACTTCTAGACTAACAGGGCTAGCGTTGACATGCTAGCCCACAAACGCACGACAAGACTAAAAAACTAATTCGTATACTACTGTGATGTCAAACTCTACGAAATTTATGCATTATTCGTATACGAATTAGGATGTGTGACTTTCAAAAATAGCATCACACGTCCTTTAAAACGCTTCATTTGATAAAGTGATCTTATAATTTATCAAATGAAGGATTTTTGTTTAACAACTTTGAAACAATTTTGTTTCGGAACGCTAACTCAAAATTAATTTCATATTTATTGTTTCAAACAAATTAAATATGTAGTATTTTCAATGAGCGCAATCATCATCATCATCAGCATTTGTCCACCCACTGCAAGGTATATCCATTTGCGTCCAAGACCTTCCAGCAGTCTTAGCAATATCATCAGCCCACCTGCCTAGCCAGCCTAACTGCCTCCGTGGTCTAATGGTTAAGAGCATTGTCTCTCGACACGGAGGTCGTGGGTTCGATTCCCACCGGGGGAAACCTAGTGATATGTCACTTTGTGCGTTTTTCCCAAGTTGGTTAGGACATTGCAGGCTGAATCACCTGATTGTCTGAAAAGAAAAATGATTCCGTGCTTCGGATGACACGCTAAGCCGTTGGTCCCGGCTACTATCTCTGGTGGTAGTAGTCGTTACATAAAAACCACGTCAGAGGCCGTAAGGCGGTCTGAAAAAACTCTGACACCAGGGCTCTGCCCACACAATAAGAAAGAAGATCAGCCCACCTGATTGCTGGACGATCCTGTCTAATTTACGCCTATGACGGAAGACATGACAAATAGAAAACATAGCTGATTTCACATATAAAGTTTGAGCATTAATAAACCGTAGAACCAAAGTGGTCTGTTTAAGGAGCAGAATTGAAGAAGTCCGACGCTCCTAATAGACACCCTGCAGAAATTGATTCGTGTTTATAGATGACATAATAGCAGCGAAGGTGTGGCGACACCGACAGCCGCGTCGTCTGCTCATCGGCTTCTATATACGGAGCTTCCGGGATCGCCGACCTGCCAGACTGCGCCGGTGTGCAGGAACTCTGAGAACCCTTGTACTTGTCACGTGTAGCCGAGGCGTTTGTGCCCGATTAACTACATCATACAGACCATAATCCCGTTTGGTCCGAGGTGATGTGAAACTTTGCTTCAGCTGTATCTATCTGATGTACATATAGGTGGCAAGCCATTCCTCCACAAATATTATGAGATGATGAGAAATCTACTTAGCCGCCTCTCAGAATAATCACGGGAAGAAATATATTGGTCCATTCAAAGCCGGAACTACACGGAGAGCAATTGCACTTATAAATCACGATTCAGTTCTTCCCTCTTTTATTACTAACACCTGTAGGGCTAGCATGCCACGCACGACAAAGCGACAAAACGAGAAATCCGTTCGCAAACGCAGAGAAACAAAGACAGTAACGTCCGGATTTTTGTCATTTTGTCGGGGGTGACATGCTAGACAATCTGCCTTCTAGACGAATGTATAGGCAGGAATAGATAGTTAATCAAAATGTATAAGTGCAATTGATCTATAGTTGCAATTGGCCAGGGAGATTACTTTGTTATAAGATTCTAACTGCAGGCAACCCGCAAGAACCGCTAGGAATGTTAGTGTCAATGGGATTTTTGAAAGCACTATAATTCCTGTAATAATTTTAACCACGTTTTAGTTACTAACTGAAGATCCGCATTCAATTAACTTAATTGCCCTCTATAAAACAATTTTCTGTCAATAAACGTAACTAATTAATTAAAACAGTAAATAAAGCTGTTTTGAATAGTTGAATGTGGACGAGTGACCCAACTAATCGGTTGCTCTATCATGCTCGATTGCCATGTTTCCAAATTGTTCGCGTTCCATCGCTCCATCACTAATGCGAATTTAATCTATAATTGATACAAAGATAGCGATGTGTGTTGAAGATACAGCGCAGATCGTTCAGATATCGCAGAAAGGTGCAGGTTATCTTATCAGGGGAACATTTGGTCCGTGGCCGATTGCAAAACAACCATCGTGTTGTTCATACTAAATCGTTTGGATTGCAGAACTTAGTGTTTAAATTACCGAGTTATATAATAATATAACAGAACATTTTGCTTATGGAAGTAGGTCAGGTCACGTTTATTGCCGTATTTGCTTCTCCTCGAACGTACCTAATAAAAGAAATCCTCAATCTCGTAACCTTGAATTAGCTTGTCCTTCAAAGGAGTCAAGAGCGCTGAACATTATCCTTCTTCCCTCTCTTTCTGTCACTAGCGTCTCATTACGGTCCCTTTCACGCCTAAAAGCCAGAATCTCAAGGCCACGCCCAAAGGCCGGTCCCGCGGGAACTTTTGCGTTTCTACTCGCACTTTATTGAGTACAATTAACTTTTTATAACGCGAGTGTTATCGCTGTGAACTGTAGCTCTATTACCTGGGTCCTAGGGGTCAAATCATCACGAATTCACGACAGAGTACCCCGACCTGTAGGTAGCAACTAGAGCTGACACGAATAGTGATTTAGCCGGATTCTCGATACAAGGCGAATAGCCGAATATTCGTCAGGACCTAGTACAATTTGCACGGCTTCTTTGTTTTCTGACATTAGACACGCTGAAAAAAAAAATTCCATCATAATTTACCTTTACCTTTGGTTAACTTTGAATATTAATTTAACAACATTCAACTGTATTTTTTCACTGTTTGTTTGAACTGGGTTTTTTATTATTGATTTGCAATAAAAAAAGTTGCTGTATTTACTGTTTTCATTGTTCTGATGCGTATTTTATATTATTCATTATAGTTTCTTTTCTCGATTATCCGGTATCCGGCCGCCGAATAGAGACTTACTATCCGGTATTCGGCCGAATAGTAAAACAAGGCCGGATACCGGATAGTTAGTTACCGAATATTCGTTTCAGCTCTGCTAGTAACTAGCTATTGTAGGACCGTTTTACGGCTCGTTAGCCTTTCGTGCGAGCACCTTTGTAAGTAATATATTGGACAACAAACGTCAATCGAGCGAGAAGTCTGCGCCTTGATTGATTGCTGTTGGTCACGGAGACGTCTGGAACAGCTGCGGGCTTCTCACTTATAATATTTATGATACTGATATTTATGATATAATGTTTACAGTGAAACCAATTGCAACAGTTGCAATACATATACAAGTAAAGTAAAGACATTAACAAACTAAACTTGCGACCGTAATCATTTCCGGGGTGCTCAGAAGCTTTCTTGTATAAATCGACGCAGTGGTAGCAACACATTTTAGCATATTCTTGAGAATAGAGTGGCGTATCAAATGGTGGTCGGTGGCAAAATTTCGTTTTCTAATTTCCATTTCTGAGTTCGACATATAGGACTTCAAAAGTATTGGCAAGGCAACCTATTGCTTATATTTATCCGATTATCTCGAACAAAGACAAATCCATAACCCAATTGTTAGTGTTCACGCTGAGCTATGTACAATAAGCAACAAGCCACAAAACAGTACTCCATTATAGTGTAGATCTTAAAATAGAGAACTCTTTATAAGCCTTGGAACTCATGCAGTCATTCATAATGAAATGAACGATGATTGCTAAACGAACTGTCTTCAATTGGTCCGTGCATTACATTGTGTACAAACAAGTCGATGCACAGGGTTACAATGTTGGCTCAATATAATCTTATCCACTGTGTTGCGTACCATACATTAGCAATATTCTTTATTTTTTTATATGGGGGCTTTTAACCTTATAGGTTATGTCAGCCATTAGCAACATAATATCTGTTTTATATGAGAATAAGCTTGGTTAAAATACATTGTTTTTCATTCATGTCATATTTTAGCTGTTTTGTTCCGACTTCGTCGAGTAGGATAGCAGTTTTGTAGAGAACAATCGATTTTTTTTACGCGATTTTGACATTGGTCCTATAGAGACAGTTTTTCAATTTGATGGTCGAATTATTCCTTTTAAAAACCGTCAGCATATTAAGTACGATCCTATTGTAGATTATGTTGTTTTACATTTATTCAGGATTCGCCTACGAAAGCCTCGGCAAGTGATCAAGGTAACGTTGGAAAACGTTTTAAAACCGTCCGAGGTACAATCGTAGCGGATATAGAAAGGTTGCTTTTAACTAACTCTCAGAGATAAGATAATTTCCGCCTTCTGCAATAAATGTTTATGCATACAATCTTTGGAGCTAATTTTTAACGAGGCCTGTTCAATGTCTTTTGAACCAGAGACCTATCTCTTGATACAATCTTCGAGATTGGATCGCTGGTCTATCTATGCGGGATAATGGTTCAAAAGAGAAACACCCTGTATTTATATGTCATGGAATGCAATTATATATTAATTTAGATAAGGACAGGACATTATTTCGGTCTCCAACATCTATCAATCAGCCGAAATCAACACATTGCTAGCTGTAGGCAGGGCTCCTTTTTACCCGACTGCGCCAGAAGGAGGGTTATGTTTTTTGCACGATTTATTGCGGTGCTGTGCTAATCTGAACCATTATTGCAGACCACCTCGCAATGTCGTCTGTCCGACGAACTGTTTAGTTTAGTATGATTATCATTGTTTTCTTTGATAACATTTTAATGTGAGGTAAAATTAGTTTCCCTCATAGAGCAAACAAGATTGAAAGATTAGGAACCGCTGAAAGCATCTCCACTGCTCATTCGAGCGCGCTCAACACAAGCGCCTTGTCTCGAACCGGTGCGAATGTAAAATTTACGTAAAACCCCGTGTGTTGGTGTGCACGTGCAGTGGAACCAGTGGACCCGCTCGCTCGCCTTCACCCACTTGTTGCTGCTCTCTGCTCTGACTCATCAATACATCATAAATCGTTAGTCGTAACGATTCTAGTTTTAGAAAGGAAAAGTCGTAAGACTCGTATGTGAGTGCAACTCGTTTTTTCACGTTAATTATTATGTAGGGGAACTAGTCGATGCATCACATGGAGATAAGTCTGTCGATGGAATAGATTTGTTCAATGGTTATCTATCAGCCTTCAGATTCTCACTGCACTGAGGATGCAGAAAGGCAGGGTTTTAACTGTGCTCAGTTGGTTTAGGGAAATAAGTTGGCAAGTTTATTAAATTGAAAAATGAGTACTGGCAAAAAGCTCAAAATCCTAAAACGTGAAGCTTGAACGTGACATTTATTACGTGTTGATAGTCAAAGTCAACCATAGATCCTGACTAAATAATGGCTGTATAAAGGTACTATTCGAAACAGACTGCCGACTCCAGCCAGTGCAAGAGCAGTTTTCTGTAGAATATCTGTAGAAATATTTTAAGTAAAAATAGTACAGAAAACTGCACTTGCAGCCTTCGGTTGCAGTCGGTACGTACGACATAGTACGTTAAGGATTGAAAGAAAAGATGGATGGATTTTTATATGAATATGGACATTGTATGAAAGATGACTATAAGGCTTGATAGATAAGAATGGAATAGAAAACTTTATTTTAGGCCAACTGAGATCACAATTTTGTTAGTAACACAACACACTGGATAGAGATGAAAATATTGTATTTAATATGGCATGATGTAGGAATCGTGGATCTTAACTCTCTGTCCATATACCTACCAATACCAATTACCAGCTTGTTAACATCTTAAACTTGCAATAATTTTGGTGTGTTGTATTACACAGTAGCTACAAAGAGTATAACCAGCCCAATCGTCAGTACTGGCAGAGCGATCCCGGCAAATGTAACAAATAGAGACCGGAGCTGGAGGCGCGGCCAACAACAGTAATCTCATTCCGTAATGGTCTGGCCATTACATTCGCACCACGCGCCGCGCCGCCGCCGCCACCGCTGTACTATCATTATAGAACCTAGCGCTCTTGTTGCCTTTTACTATAGTTGTTCTATAACTACAGAGAGACCTTGCTTAAGGGAAGGTTCTGATGAGCATGTTGAGTTGTTGATATTGATCTGTAAGTTACAGACGCTCTCTCTGTTACAGAGAGAGTGTCGGTGCCGTGATGGGGAGAAGTATGGACACTTAATCATGACATCATGAGAGTCGGGTTTTAAACCCACAATGAGTGTATCTAACTTATACAGGGTGAAATTGATATCATTAGCATCCTTTTAAACTAAAAGTCTACCCATCAAACTGAACATATTTTACTACGGGAGCAAACCGATCGGAGCAAATAAAAAAATCAACTGTTCCATACTAAACTGCAATGTCGACGAGCGAATTCGCGACTTCGATTCGAACGATCGGTTTGCTGCCATAGTAAAAGTTGTTCAGTTCGATGGGTAGACTCTTAGTTTAAAAGGATGCGAATGATATCAATTTCACCCTGTATACGTAATAGCGACTGCTCTGAAATGTTGATGGAAAACATCATGAGGAAACCTGTATACGCTAAAGAAGAAATTTAGTTGCGTATGTGAAGACTACAAATGCGCATTGTGCACGCGTGATGAACTACCACCCATACACACCTTTGAGGGCAGGCTTGTGCCACAGACACAGCATAAGAAAGAGTATCTAGTTCTAGTACTACATACCTATACCCTGCAGTGGGTCGTATAATAATAAGTCTAATGAAAATGATCAAACAATATTAATAACATTTCAAAGGATATCTGTTCAAGCCGAAATGTGTTCCAAGACTTGACGAGAACACATAACTATGTTTTCCTTTCCCCGGTTTCCACTCTCGAAAATATTTGGTACCTAAGGGAGGTTTAAATACTGAAAAGTGTTTGTGATCGTCTCGAATGCTGGAACCTATACAGAGTGCAAGGAAAAGTATAATTAACCTTTAAACCACATGCTCAACCTATCAAACGGAACAACTTTTATTATGGGAGAAAACCTATCAGAACGAAAAAGTTATAAAAGTTGTTCAGTTTGATGGGTAGAAGGTAGTGTATGTGGTTTAAAGGTTAATGATACTTTTCCTTACACCCTGTATAAACAAATTGTAGATTCAATAGCAAGCATATCGAAATGTGGACTGTGAGTCCGTATGGTTCAGAAAAAAAAAGGTTGCGAAAAAGTTGCGAATAGAAATATTGATATAGAGCGATTTCAAGGTACAAAGACACAATAACAACAGATTGGACATGGTCTTGTTTTAAGAAAGCACTAATGGTACAATGAAGGTCAATCGCTTTCAGTTGCCACAGCTGCGACTACCTACTTTAAGACGTATTGTCTTATTTTAAAAATTTATGTTTTTCGGGTCAACAATTTAGGTTTGATTTGTACTATTTGTAGCTTAACAAAATTGTAAGACTGGAAAGATAGTTCGTGTTTTTTCTATGAAATATCATCATCATAGTCATCCCGTATCTACCCACAGTAAGGTACCTCATTTTGCCATCCTTCTGGGAATCACCTATGACACCTGATACGTGCCTGACGGTGCTCATAACGTGTCAAGAGTTTTAGATATAAACTCAAGCATCAGATTCAGACCACTCGAAGTGGGAATGCCTTGCAAGTGATAGGATCGGGTGGAGGAAGGTTTTAGCAGACGGTCGTACAACTCACGATGAAGTTAGGTTCAAATCTCGTGCCGTAAAGCGAGTCAAAAGTCACAGGGACGACCCGACTGCACCAACCGACACACAGTTCAAGTGCCGCAAACGAATGGCCTTGTCGCTCCCGAATTGGCTTATACAGCCAAGAACGTCGTTGTCTAATCCAAACAGACGCTGCTTGCAACATTTATACTTAAGCGTGAAACATACAGAAGAGGCATAATGCGAAGGCGCGGGACAGATGCGGCGCAGACATCCCTGCCGCGTCGCTTTAATACATTTCGTATGAAAAAGTTTTGAAGCGGCACCAGGCGGCACGATGTCTGCGCCGCATCTGTCCCATACCTTCGCCTTAGAGTCTTTTGTGTATTTTTCACACCTGGAATAAGCCCCATGATGATGTGCTGTGACGTTTCATGCAAAACAGAGATCTGGAAGCCGTCAGTAACGCGAGCTGTCACACGATCTGGTGCAGGCACGCGACACCCGACACCGCTCCGTTCGGCTCCGTCAGCTGACGCGCTTCACTTGTCACTGACATACCTTCATCAGACTAGCTGGGAACCTCACAAGCTATCTACATTACAGTTCGTGTCTGAGTTTCATCTCTACGTATTACTAAATAGCTTTAGAAGTGATAGAAGAAAAAAGATCGCGAATCGCCTAGCTCTACTTTTACGACGCGCCTATCAAAATTGGTAAGCAGAGGATTGAGGTTCCAATTAGAGTGAATAGACGTAAAACGAAGTATTCTATTCCATTTGTTAGTAGTAACCGTAAAATTAGACTAGATTCAGAAACGTTGACAGACAATTATTTCTAATCGAATAGTTGGTCTACCAATTACAATACATAACGAAATCCGAAATCCTTACTGTGGGAATGATTCGATATGCACCATATATCGTCTATTCCATCTCACTATTCAGTGCTGCAGTCTCTAGGGTCCGAACAAACATAATGATAGCCGACCTCCAATAGGAGATGGCACCACAAGAAGAGTATACAACTGGGAAAAAGCATGAGGTTATCATGCTTTTTCCCAGTTGGGTAGGCAAAGACTGAAGATCTCCACTTTGTGCGGTAAAACAATTACCAGAAATATTAACTGAAACTCCAAAACACATCAAAATTTCAATTCTAACTCGATCACCTATCACAAAATTATAAAAGAATATGTGCACGGCAACACATCAAGCTATACAAAACCAAAATAAGCTGGCCGCGCGTCAGACGAGTAACGTATAATGTCGCGCGGCCAGCTTATATTGGTTTTGTATAGCTTGATGTGTCGCCGTGTGTACATCACATTACTAAGACAATTGAATAAGGAGAATAGACAGGAACTTGAATTTAGTCCTTGTGGTAGAGCTACTAAAGATACTACCTATACTATGTTTAGTATTAACTCATATCACACCAGATCCCTATTCCCTTTCAAGTTATCCATAATCATTACTACAACTACCTTTGTGTACTGTTGTGGGCGAAGCAAGTCACCTGTCACCTAACACATAATTCCACCTTCAAGTCCTAAATATGTTGAAAGCAAACCTCGCTACAACTGCACACTGTGTTTAGTTTATGCTAAACAATGCAGCGCACTGGCAGTAAACGCCTTGTGCTCACTATAAACAATATCAGGCAGGTTGCAGACAGAACACATTTGCATTAATTACCAAAGCGACCCACTTTGAAGTCGCTAGGTACATACATACCGATACCACCCATAACATTTATCTGTCTTACTTTAAATATATAATACTGTCCTTGGATGATAACAAAAAGATATTTGTAAACTAGGAATTAGAGGGGCTAGGAATAATAGTGATGTATTTGTCATCTTACCTGCCCTTATCCCAATATGTGTGCTCTGAGCAATAAGTCAGCTTCCTTCATCTCAGCACATTCCGTGCTTCGGATTAGACTAAGAGATAAGTGTACTTTTTGCAACCATTAGCTGCAAGGCTGATTCAGTGTTTATGAGGTGTAGAGCATCTCTGTGATGGGGATGGACCAGATCTGCCTGCATAACTCCAGTCGGTTTAGAAGTTACTGATGTTTAAAGGTCAGTAAAAAATTAACGATCAGCTGCAAGGCTGATCGTATCATATTATTGTAGTATGCTATGTGAACAGTACTAAAACTGACATGGTTCATCAGTCGATTTTGGAGATACAGCCGTTCAAAGGTCCGACCTTTTAACGGCTGTATCTCCAAAATCGACTGGCAGTTCATGTCAGTTTTTGTACTGTTCACATAGCTACAGTGCATACTACAATAATATCACACGATCAGCCTTGCAGCTGATCGTAAATTTTTTACTGACCTTTAAACGTCAGTAACTTCTAAACCGACTGGAGTTATACAGGCAGACCTGGTCCATCCCCATCACAGAGATGCTCTACATTTCATAAACACTGAATCAGCCTTGCAGCTGATGGTTGCAAAAAGTACACTTATCTCTTAGTCTAGATAGCACGTTAAGCCGTTGGTACCGGCTACTATCTCTGGTGGTAGTAGTGGTTACGTAAGGCGGTCTGAAAAAACTCTGACACCAGGACTCTGACATCTGCCCACATGATAAGAGAGATCTCAGCACACACTTCTTTCCATCTTTTCTTTAGTATTTATCTCCAAATACAGTCATCCACATGAATGATTAAAACTCCCCTTGTAATATGACATTCATCTCTACAATTTAGAAACCTGCTAACACGGAAAACTATGAAAATTTATATCAGAAATCAATTATTTAAAATTTTACGTCGGTATTGATATTTTGCATACATTATTCTCTTTTAAAACTGATTAGGTAATCATAATGTTACTCTTAAAAATGAGCAGTAGGTATGAGACAGAGCACATTAAAATATCAAATGATAATGTTACTTCATTTATTTGATAAAGGCATTAAAATTGTAAGTTCTCAGTAAACTATGTAATGTGCAAATTGATAAGATACGGCTTGCATACACTTTGCCAAGACACTGTTTAACACGAAGCCTTATTTGGAATTTATATCATTTTGCAGAAAAAATATCTGCTTCTGGTGATATTCTTTTTACTATACACTATTACAACCACCTGCATACATACTAAACTTGTTGTTATGGAAACCCAAAGGAATACATTCTAATGTTATTCAAAATATTGGTTATACATCCTTTTAAATTAAGAGTTTACTCATCAAACTGAACAACTTTTACGATGAGAGCAAACCGATCGGAGCAAAAAAAAAATCTGTTGTTGCATACATTTGCGTCGAGTAGGCATTGCAGTTTAGTATGGAACAGCAGATTTTTTTTGCTCCGATCGGTTTGCTCCCATAGTAAAAGTTGTTCAGTTTGATGGGTAGACTCTTAGTTTAAAAGGATGCTAATGATATCAATTTGACCGTGTAGAAAGGGTAAAGATTTTATTGCATTGTTTCAAATCTGAATCCTGGCTTATTCTATTAGGCGGCCAACACATTTACATTCAACAATTTAGTTTTATGTCAGTATGGTCGATAAAACATACTATACCTGGGTATAAAGGATTAAGGAATTGATTAAAGAAAAGGAGATGAGTTAAAAGTATTATAGCCCAGTCATTTAAGGGAGTTTTCTTAGGAGGGGTGGGGAGTAATTATTAATTGGACTTTTAAACTGTAACCGGCACAATTTAGTGACAAAAAGACTATCTTAAAACATATTAAAACAAAATTCGCTAAGCAACATAGAAATCAAAATTGTGTGTCCCAAAATGCTGTTAAATTAATAATATTAATACCAATGCACTCATTTGAATTAGATTTTACAATTTAAATCATTTTTGAGCAATAAAATAAGCATTGAAATTTAAAAAATGAGGTATTTATTAGAAAATACGAATGTATTTTTCAAAATCTTCTAAGTAGACAAAAATATCTAGACCATGTTTGAATCATGTATGATGGTAAAGCCTTAAAAAACTTCACCATCTGATTTTTTTTAACAAGATAATAGTTAAATTTTAAAATTGGAACTGTTGCTGACGTGATATTTTTTTAATTTTGGTACATTTCTAGGCTCAAATTGGCTCTTCAATATTATACCGAAAAAAAAAACAATTATTAGTTAGTCCCGGCTCAAACCATAAAATGACTGGGCTACTAGCTGTACTCTCATAATAGTCTGCTAGAATAACTAACTTTTCATAGTCTTATTAATTAATCTGTAGTCCTCTGCAGTTTTAGATAGAGCCGCAACTAAGTTCAAGATGAATGAATGAAATCAGGTGTTAGAGACATTGAATGAACAATGATTCCTTTGATAACTCATATACTTGATAAGTTCATCTATGGCCTTGTAACCTAACTGATCTCAATGTTATAATTGTCCCTCTTCATTCATCATCTGTGACTTGGTGTAGAGCATTGAATGGTATTTAAAACTGATGTAAATGTAGTGTTGTAGCAGACCATGTTATCTGCTTGAGTGTGATAAGAATTACTTCAATCAATTGAATTAACCGACGGCTGGGCATAGACAAGACAAGACAATTGTTACTAACACAATATGGATGAATAATCTGAAATAAATAATTTTTAATTTAATTTCTTTGACTACTTATATAGGGACTAGCCACGCGTGTAATTCTACTAACAAACATTTCTGCCACTTTTTGCAGGGGGCGAGGTAAAATGAAATCTGTAACTTTGGATTTTATTCCCCATAACTTTAGATTTTAATTTTGAACGTTAAAAATCATGAAAAGAAGTCTCGTGTGAACCCCAAACGTTCTAAGTTCGAAATTATTGTTTCGCAATTATAGGCTGTCTAGTGATAAGGTATAAAATTGAATGTAAATGCACATGATCAATTAATCTTGTACCGTGGCAGAGGGGAAATGCTACCGCAAGGCTAGTCCTTATAATAAATAGTCAAAGTTTAATTTAATTTATAGGCCTTCTTTTTATTGCGCCACTCATGGTCCTGTGCTAATCTGATACATTTCTGACCTGCAACTCTTACAATGTCTGACTAATGACCTCCTTCCTACCCTCGGCCACCATTCCTATACTGCCTTGGTCCATCAATTGTACATATTCAAAGTTCTTCAGTTTGATGGTCTGAAACACCCCCTTGTAATGCATTTCAGTTTACACCCTGCGCACAGTTTATTCAGTACAGGGTATGACAAGCATGTATCCAGACTATAGTTTCGGGAGCGGACATTTAATTTTCGGGGGGATATACATAGAAAAACCATGAAAAAGTAAGTGCTGTAATCACTTCTCCATACAAATATTCAGATTTCAGGGAGGATAAAACCCACCTATCCCGCCCGGATATGTGCCTGGGGTATGAGGGTAAATATTCAGGGTGTTTCAACACCGTCATTCCCCTCTCAAGGATATCCATCTTGTTTAAATGAAAAGGCATACAATTTCATAGTACTTTTACAGAGCTCCTGGTTCAGCGCTATACAATTTCATACATATTCATTTAAACAAGATGAAAATCTTTTAGAGGGGAATGACACAAGAAATTCAAAAGATAACTCAATAAGTAAATGCAAAGTATTTTTCACAGAATCATCAGTCAAACTAAGATTAGGTAAACCATTGTGTCATTCAAATAAATGGCTTGTAAATGTAAAACCGTGAAGTATTTTTTTATATCTAGCTCGTGTAGTGGTCAAGGACAGACTGATTAGACGCTGCTGTGATATAATCACCTGACAGGCAGCAAGGCTCTACTAATTACTTAGCACATTAGCTAAACGCTTCACGGCAACTGTCGGTTACTGAAAATTATGAGCAACAACAATTTATGATACACATTTATAGTTATGACATTAGGTTTGCATTTTATGTCTTAGTTTATTGAGTTTCAGATGCGTTTATAATAGAAAACTATTACTATTCTCTTCATTAGCATATTTCAATAAACTGGCGTTGTTTCGCGATCAGAGGACTTTCCCCTGAAATATAAATGGTGTAGACTAAAAGCACAATGCAACAGCTGCATAGAAAGTAATTCTAATAATAATACTAAGCAATTTTAACCTCTCCGAATAATAAAAGGACGCAACACGCATGAGAAAAATCGATAACTTCCCCAAAACACCGCGCCCGCCCCGATACCGTCCTAATAAGAATTATTACCACTCCTTAATATACGATTTCAATCGACGTATAGAAGACGTAGTTTTATGTTAAGTTTTCACAGAAATACAAATAAAAATCCGCAGCCGGTACTTACCCATTTTGAAGGTTGGCTCGGTCTTCGTGTCCGCCGAACAAACAAACAATTTACTCCAAGGAACACCTTTGCATTATCACAAATAACACTCAATTACACATAAACACTACTAGTCTTCAACTTAAGCAACTTTAAACTCATAAAACTATGGTAATTACTTAAATAATTGGAAAATTAGTAAAATGTAGCGCTCCCACTATCACAGCAGCTGTCAGAATGAAATGAATACGCGTGCGTTCCGAAGTTTGTCGAAGTTCGAATGCGCTCTAGAGTGCGTTCAAATCAAGAGAGACACGACACTTGCTGGCTCACTGAACCGAAACTGCTGAAGTTCTCTACATTTCGTCATGCTATTGAATTCAATAACTATTCACCTAGGCTAGACCTAGTAAGAAATATTATTTAAAGCTTTGAAATTAAGAGGAGCACAAATAGATTTACTTAATGGGGCACGTAGATACTAGTCTAGTATACCCGAGGGGATCTCCCCTTCGAAATCGAAATAGTAGGAAGTCATCGTTCACAAGCGCACTTTACGAATAGGTGAATTCCCCAAAGCAAAAATAAATAAATTAAACTAAACAACTTTCTCTATGGGACTGAAAAAACCGGCTGTTCCATACAAAACTGCAAACCGTATAGGACAACTTGATATTAGTATTGATGTTCGGTTTGATGGTCTAACCATCCCCTTAAAAGCCATCATCGTCAACATAAACCACCCTGAAAGATCCTGTACTTAAGTATACCTACAGTAGGTACCATACAAATACAGATAAAGAAAAAATTTCCTTCACCGAAGAACGAAAAGAGCGTCTGTTCTGAGCGAGTTGCGGAGAGCTATGGAAACCCAATCTTGAGGGCCAGGTTCGAATCCGCATGGATGAAATGCCAAGAATTTTTCCTTCACCGAAGAACGAAAAGAGAGTCTGTGGCGAGTTGCGGAGAGCTATGGAAACCCAATCTTGAGGTCCAGGTTCGAATCCGCACGGATGAAATGCCATGTACCAATGAGTTTTCCTGGTAATACATTGGGTAATAACGACTGCTCTCAAATGGTGAAGGAAAACATATCGTGAGAAAACCTGCATACGCTGAAGAAGAAATTCCGATGCGGATGTGGTAGTAGTAATGTACAGTCAGCAGCAATAATGTCTACGTCGTAGTATTAAAGTGTATACAACTTATTGCTGCTTACTGTACATACACCGCCCCTGAGGCCCTGTGCCTTTAAACCGCATTGTTACTCTACCCAACAAACTGAACAACTTTTACTATGGGAGCAAACCTGTCAGAAGAAAAAAATCTGCAGTTCCATACTAAACTGCAATACTTACTCGACTCGAACGTGAACTCACTTTGATGGGTAGAGTACTAGAGTATGTGGTTTAAAGGGTAATGATACCTTTCCTTACACCCTGTATAGGCTATGTTGGCGATGATGATGACCAAAAAACCAGTGGAGTTGCGTTGTTAAGCCGGCATTTGTGATGTTCATCAATCCTTGGACGCGTAGTAGAAGAACGCACCGTCCTCGCCATGTTTTTATCTATACTATTATAAAACTGTAACAGGAAGTTTGTCTGTACATTGAAGATATTAACAAAAAAAAAGTTACGATATGGTTTTTAGGTGTCCCTGATTCCATTTCACCAATTTTTGGATTTTTTGTCTGTCTGTTTGTTTGTGTGTTTGTTTGGGTGTTTGTTTGTTTGTTTGTTTGTTTGAACGAGTATCACGCAAAAACTACTGAACCGATTTTGATGAAACTTTTTTTGTTTGATAGCTTATGATCTGACATAAAATCTGGTATATAATTTGTGCGGACGAAGTCGCGGGTTAACGCTCGTTTATTATATTTATGTTAAGATAAGCCTGTGCAGGGCAGGACCGGTCGTCATGGCGATCGTTGGGGGGAGGCCTATGTAAAGGAGTGGACGTCCATCGGCTGAGATGATGATGATGAAGCCTGTGCCCAACAGTGGGGATAATCAGCGGCTGATGGTGACACAAAGAACAAAAGGCAGTGAAGTACTTTTGTAACATTATGATACGGAGCAATAAAATATACGACTATGACCTCAGACTTCTGACTAACAATTAATGAATGAATGAATGAAATAGGAAGGGTAGAATGTTAAGGCACCTAGCAGACGACGGGATTTTTTGCCCTTGTCCGTCCGTGACAAACAGAGAACTCTAGGGGGTGTTAGGCGGACGTCCGCGCGGTTTGGTTTCTACTAAAATCGATCGACGACGGATGGACAGCTACACGGCAGTACTTTCTGATTTTACAGCAGCGATTACATTACCCAACATCTAGGGCCGATTTCGGCATATATTGCTTGCTTTGACCGCTACACTTTAAAATAGAGAGATCAAATCAGGCAATGTATACCGAAATCAGCCCTAGATGTAGGATAATGTAATCGCTGCTTTAGAACTGCCCGGACACTGCATACAAAAATTTTAAATTGACAAGATTGATGTCAGCACATGCGAAACCAAAGAAATTGAACCTTAATTCTTCTTCTTAGGTAACTGCCGGGTAACTGGAGGGCGATAGGTAAAAAGTTGGTGGGAGGAAGGGAGTGTCCGTACTGTATGTAGTAATGGATACTCTTTCTTGTACTGTAGCATTAGGTCTGGCTACAGGAGCGGGCGAACTGCGGCGCGGCAAGCGGTATAGCCCAGTCATTTTACGGAGTTTTGTTAGGCGGGGTTGGGAGTTATTATTAATTGTACTTTTAAACTGTAACCGGCACCATTTAGTGACAAAAAGACTATCTTAAAACATTCAACAACCTTCTGAGACAAAAATATCTACACCATGTTTCAAGTATGTATTATGGTAAAGCTTTAAATATGTGCAAAAAAATATTTACCAGCACGTTTTTTAAAACGAGATAAAAGCTAAATTTTAATATTGGAACTGTTGCTGACGCTATTTTTTTTTTATTTTTCTACATTTCAATGGTCAAATTGGCTCTTCATATTATTATGAAAAAAAAATATCAATTATTAATTAGTCCCGGCTCAAACCGTAAAATGACTGGGCTAGTATACACTGCCCACGCGCCGGCCCCGCTGCGTGCTTGCGTAATAAAATAATAGTAGGGACACAACGAGCAGTGTATTGAAAAAAATCGCTGTATGGGCGTATTGTATTCATATAATGAAACCTGTGACGAAAGGTTGAAACTGAACAACTTTCCCTAAGCAACATGGGTCGAAAAGCGAAAATTTTTGTGACTCCAATATGCCTCTCATAGAAAATCGATCGGCTGATCCGCACTTTTGTATGAAAGGTCAGAAAATTTTTAATTTTTCGACCCATTTTCTTTGAGGAAAGTTTAGTTTCATTATCTAAATATACCTTTAACATTTTCTTAGTAATTAAAAAATAGTGATGTATGATCAAAGATTTTTGACCAAAAAAATGTTTGTGTATGATGTATGTAATGTATATTAGCTGAAACTATTTTAAGGGGATGATCAGACCATCAAACTGAACAACTTTCTCTATGGGACCAATATCGAAATCGCGAAACAAAACATCTGTCCCATGTTCGTTTCAGCTAATTTTGTTACACCTGGAGTGCGATTTTTGAATCTCATACGTTGAACTCAGCAGTTGAAAATGTATGGAGATACGCATCTTTCTATTGCTGATTTGACTTTCAAAAATTACACTCCTGTAGTATGATTTTTGAATGTCAAATCAGCAGTAGAAAGATACATATCCCCTTAGTAATATTGACATTTTCACCTGCTGAGCTCAGCGAATGATATTCAAAAATCGCACTCCCGAACAGGGAAAAATAATAAAACAAATTAATATCGAACAGCTTCATAAAATAAGTGCTTTATTGATTAAAAATTAGTAGGTAGCTATTATAGGTACATAATTTGAATAGAGTACTACATTTTACGTGTATCTGTTAAAACGTAGTAGACAAAGTGACTTTGTTTAATTTAAAAATGTACCCACAAACTTATTTACAGATTTTGGTCAAAATATAAACAAACAAAAAATAATTTCTTTATTATCATAATTAGTATCTCTAGGGTGTTGGCTTTTCTAGTTACTATAACATCTCCAGTACTCTGCAATCAGCGCAGTTTCTTAACATTCAGTATTAGACTTTATCTTTAGACCCTTATTGTTCATTTCAATGACTAATTTATTCACACCTTGTTATACTATTTTAAACCATATAACAATGAACATAAAGTTCAATTTTATAATTGCACAGATGCGCGCTGATGCATTTAATAACGACTCTATCAACAAGTGTGACTTCTAAAAACCTTTTTTCTCTTTTCTCACACTTTTTTTTAAATATGCTTAATTGACAACATTTTCATTTTTTTAACCACCTATTTTTATTAAAAAAATAGGTAAAAAAATAAGGGATATGTATTTTTCCGATTAAATTTTTGACCGATATTTATATTTTTAAATTACTTTTCAATTTTCTGAAAAATGTTGGATGAATGGATTTAATGCCTTGGCCGCAATGAAACTAAAAATAAAAACTGTCAAATACAATAGAAAAGCCAAGCAGGCAAAGGAATAACATCTCATTCAACCTGCATTCAACCTTTTTTATTTTTTAGTATTTTTCAAATAACTCGAGAAATAATGGATTGAAAAATGTGATAATTTTGATATAAGCTTTAAATCACATAATCTCCATATGGTTTTCTAATTTTGGTTCCTACCTTTCTTAAAATGAAATGTTGTCAATTCAAAGCAGAGTAAAGATTACAATATTTCATACAAACGTTCATACAACGTAGTAGAGTTCCATAGTTTTGTATATTTCCAAATATCTTCAACGTAGTCGGCTCAAAGGTTCAGTCTATTTCTAATCTACCACCGACCTATTTATTTCTATCTGGTATTAACACAATTTTTATTACAACACATCTGTTAAGAGGGTACCGAGCCTATTGTGCTGCCCTCAATCGAATTTTTTTTATTTCTAAATACTCGGTGCAGCCTTAAAAGTAAGGAAATTTTCGTCTGAATTGAAAAGTTAACTGTCAGCAAAATAACGCGCCCGCGGTAATTTTTGATTCTGCCATTTTTAGAACGTTGATTGTGCAGGTATCTCATTTTTTAATATGTGATCGAAGGCATAGTCACACTTGTCGACAAAGCCAACTCATAAACATAAAAAAAACAACAAAACCTACCAGTAATTTCCAGTATCGCCTAACGTATGCCAACTAAAACCTTCTTTATAATATAATGCATTAAGCATATCTATACATCTAGAGAAACCTTACTTCTGAAAGGGATTCCTTTTTATTTACATATTATATACGATACAACCAAAACTATTATAATAAATATTAGAACATTATACTCTCTGTACAGTGACGTAAACATATTTAATATAATCTTCATTTTTTTTTATTTAACTTTTTATTTTTCACTTGCATTTTCTTTGCTCCAAATATAATCAAACGTGAGATTTTTAATGGAAGTTATTCCTGTATTTATATTATTAGACACAGTATAGTGTATGAGGATCGATGAAATGTAAAATTAAGTTTGTTACGAAGGAGCATTGCACGTAGCACAGTTACTATATCTATACCTACACCTAGCGCTAGCGTAAACAGATTCAAAGCCTTTTTATATTAAAATATTTAGATAAAGTTGAATGTTACGTGCAATGTTCCTTACTTCCTCCGTGGAACAAGAACAGGGGTACAAGCCGAATATATTTTACAAGACAAACTGAGCAGCCTCAGATGTGAAAAAATATTGTTAAAAAAAAACAGTCCTTATTAGTTTCATATTTGCACAGGTATATTGCGAAGCCAAAATGAAATTAGACGCACTTATGTAATGAGCGTTTTTCTTTCAGTTTTCTAGGGGATCGATAGATGGCGCTACGATGTGTGCGAATAATGGTCCAAATTTCAAAAAGTGATTCTTTAAAATAATAAAGAGGGAAAAGATGATCAAAAAGAATCCAACGGATCATTGATTGAATATTTCATTATTTACGAATAATTTTAATCGAAAATATGAAATTGTTTACCTCTGTCATGGATGTATGGGCTCGATACCTTGGCCTTTTAAAAATAGGTAGGCATAGTCTTGACATAATTTTGACAGAATCGCGCGAATGTTTCTATAAACGTGCCATCTGTCGAGGTTTTAAGGAACTACATTTAAAAAAGAAAAGAAAAACGCTCATTGGTGTAGTCTAATTATCTTGTTTTGAATAACCTATACGCTACGATAGATAGAGCTATTCCTACTCTCTTTTCTTTGCGGATATTTTTTTAATTTTATCCTTTCCTTGTCAGAATACACGACAAGATACCCCGCTGTGCCTACAATCAAATTAATATCACAGATGATGAATAGCAGATTACACTCCGAGGGCAGGAAAGTAAGAAAAGTCTCAGATATCATGTAATTTTTGGCCGAGGCAAAGTCGAGGACAACAAACATGTGATCTGAGGCTTTCTTATTTGCATCCCGAGGTTAGTACACTATGTTTCTCCTCGACGGAGGCGGAAAGCGGCAACTTCGTTTAACGCAGCGGGGCGAAAGTTGACGCTTTCCTTCCGGAGGGGCGAAAAAGATACTTACGTACTTCGGATAGCACGTTAAGCCGTTGGTCCCGGCTACTATCTCTAATGACATAAAAACCACGTCAGAGGCCGTAAGGCGGTAACACCAGGGCTTGCTGCCCGCTCGATAAGAACAATATCACAGAAGTCATTTTTATTAAATTTTGTCTATTATTATGCTACGTGTAACAAAAATTGTGTTCAGTTTAATATAATTATCGGCCTGTGCCCTTGTACCGTTCCACGCATATAACTATAGTAAAGCGAAGTGAAGTAATAATGAGTGGTAACAAACATATTAACAATTTAGAACTCTATATACATCATATTTGTAGATTATTTTTACTATTTTACATACAAAAATTCAGATCGGCGGATGTTCACAATTCCCCAGTTCTTAGCGCGACATTATTATTGTCATAAACTCCATACGATTTGTATGATTAACGCAATATTGAGATATAATAATGGTTTATCTATCACCACACGACACTTGGATGCAAATTGAAGCACGATTCACACCTGACGGTCAACATTGAACTTTATCATCTGCAAGTAAAGTACAAAATCAAAACAACAATTTTTAGTTCTGTACATGAAACAAACATTTTCTCGTACAGTTAGCAGCAATAAGTTACATATACTTTAGTACTACGACGTAGAACAAAAGTATATACAACTTATTGCTGCTGACTGTACATATAGGGTCCTTCTTAATATGCTGACAGTTTTTAGGGGGATAATCAGACCGGCAAACTGAACAACTTTCTCTATGGCACGAACATTGAATTTGCGGGAAAAAAAATCAGCTGTCCCATACATCGAATAGGATTGCTCTTTTGCATGGAACAGCTGTTTTTTTTCGCGATTTCGATGTTAGCCCCATAGAGACAGTTTTTCAGTTTGACGCTCTGACCATCCTCTTAAAAAAGTGTCAGCATATTAAGAAAGCGTATATTATACATTTTAGAAATTTATATTTATTTATACATTTTAGAAGCCCAATAAAGGCATTTATTATACTTATATTATCACAACTAAACAGAAAAGACGTTTCTGTCACCGGCTGGTGTTGCCTTTAGTAGAAAATATAAATATATTCTTCATCAGCTGTGAATCGTGCTTGACCCCTTAACAAACTAAAAATTAGCCTTAAACATTCTGGAGGGAAACTACGACAAATACTACTAGTATATGCGTATATTAGAGCAGGGCAGACGATCATTCACAAACACTATCGGCCTGTATAGGCCTGGCATCATTCGTTGACATGACAATTTATTTTGGTCTCACCCAAATTACTCGTCGACCATTCAAGCCAGGCCTAGCAAGCCGCCCTCGAAATATCGAGATATGCCATCTTTGTTATTTCGCGCATGCCAAAAACGGCGAGCGTGACTGATTTCTCGTTTAATCGCTGTCGTGCGTGGCATGCTAGACCATTGACTTACCACGTGACATTGACTACGCGCACGTCTGCATTCCGTGCTGCAGCGCTGTAAGAATTTGTAAAAGCTACGCCAGCAAAATAAAAGTAAAATGTCATCAGCTTCAGTGTTCTTAGTTGGATTGTATTACTAACACGTACTTTCGTTTATGTAGGTTAGTCTGGGACACTGTTTTTTTGAGATTTTTTTATTAGACCCGACGTCAAAAACTTAGTAAGTCAATGGTTACCACGGACTAAAAGGTCAGACTTTTAAGGCAAATATTTAGTAAGTCCAGGGGATAATGACGCGTGGTCTAAACGCGGGCAAATAACACATGTCATAATTTACAACGTCCTCTCTCTCACTGGCATTTAGCGTCCCGCCCTCCCCTCGCAACACAAAACCTAGACTCGGAGCGACCGCTACACTATTAAGAATATTGAAAGTGCTAAGTTTAAACTACAGAGGAGTATCATTGGTAACTAGATGGCGCCACTAGCATGCAAGGTTTAGATAATCACCATCAGCTTTACAGGGTGTTAGGGTTAACAGTTGCATTACTTTAAGGGGTGATTTTACCAATAATACAAGAAACCTAATGGTAATTCTAAAAAAAAACACCTTTCATACTAAATGCATTCAGCTGATCGAACGTTTGTATGAAAAGTCACAAACAAATTTTGCGTCTCTCCTTTAGGTTTCTTAGGGAAAGTTGTTCAGTATCATGGGAATAATCACCCCATAAAGTAATGCAACTGTTTACCCTAACACCTTGTACAGTGGAATATACTCCACTGGTTTTAATTACTAACAAATTTCAGACAATGAAACTAATCAACTTCCATAACATGGGTAGAAAAACGATAAATTTGTTTGGACCTCTCATACAAAAGTGCGGCGCAGCCGATCGGTTTTCTATGCGAGGTCCCAAATTTTCGCATCTTCATTTTCGATGCGCTTGATTGATTAATGCAACTCACGCCAGACGGCAACGTCGCACGCTGTACGAAGTAATAACAACGCTGTGGCTAGCTTCACTAGTTACATTTTTGTGTATATCGTCTGGCAGTAGGTAAATTTAACGTGAGAATTGTTCTTTTTCTATGAGTGATGCATCTGTCACTAACTTAGTAATCTGTGGTAGAGTTACTTAATTAGTTAAATGTAGAGTTCCATATCAATCGATACTAGATACCTACCGACCACGTGGCGCCATCTAACGATGATGTTATCCCTCATTACCCATTTCCTATTTATTTATGAGCAAACGCTTTATTTTTAATTCGACTAAAAATTTATGTTACAAAAATATCTGTCAAAACGTCGCGATTTAGTTATTAGTTAAATTATACTATAACATTGTATGGATAAAATTAAAAGGTAATAAAACAGAATACTTCAATACAGACTGACCCTACGAAACAAGAATATGTACAGACAGCTTAGACCCCCGAGAGTAAGCATCTGAAGTTACTCAACGGATCTAACTAAAATGGTGGTGTTTCACGACATAATCTCTTTCACGCTTCATAAAACGTATGCTTCCGTTCCATGCAAAACGAACCAATACTAAACTAAATTCAGTTGGTAAAGGTTACCAAATAAGGGAACCGAAAATCGTATGTCTGTCTCTTAGTTAGGGTAAACAGTTGCATTACTTCAAGGGGTGACTGTACCCTCGAAACTGAACAACTTTCCCTAAAAAACCTATAGGAAATAAGCAAAATTTTGTTGACTTTCCATACTAAATCATGCAATCAGCTCATAGAACGTTTGCATGAAAAGTCGAAAATTATTTTTGGGAATTTCCTGTAGGTTTCTTAGGGAAAGTTGTTCAGTATCATGGGTACAATCACCCCTTAAAGTAATGCAACTGCTTACCCAAACACCATGTATATGGCATCGGAAGACTCATAAGGGACCTATCACATAAGCGATTTTCGAACGTTGCGACGTCCAAAGTGAATCACTACGATTTTTACAGGGCTTGTCGCGGTTATATCGCGAATGTCTAAAAATTAGCTGAAACAATTTTAAGGGGATGATCAGACCATCAAACTGAACAACTTTCTCTATTGGACCAAAATCGAAATCGCGAAAAAAAAATCAGCTGTCCCATAAAAAAATTCAAACATGACTCGACTCAGATGTATGGGACAGCTGATATTTTTTTCGCGATTTCGATGTTGGTCCAATAGAGAAAGTTGTTCAGTTTGATGGTCTGATCATCCCCTTAAAATAGTTTCAGCTAATTTTGTTGGACCTTATATACCGTGGTGATATCGCGAGTATATCACGGCGATATCGCGGAAATACCACGACGATATCGTTTCTTGAACGATTGTGAGTTAGCAAATAAATTTGTTTAGTTTCTCGGGCGGTTTCCGCCGAGTGGACCTTTCTTGTTCTACACAAAGGGTCAGTATGTATACATAAGTGTAATAAATAACAAAGTGCAAGTGTGCGGTGAAGTGGAGGTAACTAAACAACGAAGGTTCCTACGTAATGTATATCAATTGTGTACTTATAACCGTAATATCGTATCTTATAGCGAACTGAGACAAGTCTGTGTGCGTGTGTGTTGTGTTGTGTGTGTGTGTGTGTGTGTGTGTGTGTGTGTGTGTGTGTGTGTGTGTGTGTGTGTGTGTGCGCGCGCGAATCTAGTGACGTCTGTTCACTGCTGAACTGATGGTTGCATCAGCCTATACACAGTTCAGTTCCATTGATAAATATCAACGTTATTATTTGAGAATGATTCATAGACGTTATTTCGTAGACTTGGTTACTAAGAATCATTCATTCTACAATGAATTTGTTTGTTTTGATCACTTTTGACAATACATTAAAGGACAGTGTAAATGTAATTTTTATGAACAACATTTTTTTACTGAAAACTGCATAGTTAGGATGATTGAGATGGATTTCTTTGGCTGGCTGCCTTTTCTCTTAACTATGAATTTTTTTTTATCTATACAGTCATGAATCCCAACTTTTTTCAAAAAAATCAAAGTTAAATGGTTTTTATAGTAAAATGTGGCCGACCACTTAAAAGGTTTTCAAAGTATTAGCCAGGAAATTTTCAGTTTTATGTCCAGTGAATAAGGCTTACAAACAATACCGATATCCAGACTAAAATCTCAGTCAGATCTAAAGTCCTGTTTTGTCTTAGCGCGAGAGAAACATCGACGTCACACGGCCCGTGTAGCGCGCGCGCGTATGTGTGTGTGTGTGTGTGTGTGTGTGTGTGTGCGTGTGTGTATGAATGTGTTACTCGTCGTCGGTGTCGGGGTCGCTGGAGAACTCAGCGACGGCGGCCGGCAGTCGTGGCGGGAACGGGCCGCGCGTCTGTTGCCTGTCGAGGGATAACAAACATCATTCTACGATCTGGAAGATAATTTTTTATTGTATTTATTAAGGCTTAGCAACTAGGTACATAAATTATAGGTAGGCACATCACTATCATTTAATAAGCTAAGTTACAAATAAGTTTACACATAGGTACATATAACCAGTTCAGATAACGAATGAGATTGCAGAGTGGTGAATTTTATACGAAACTTTGACGCACAATACGCGTAGATGGTATTAATATAAGTAACTTTGTATATATGGAAAAATAGTTTAGAAAATCTAGATGCCGCGTCACAAATAACATTTGCAATTTATATAATAATTACGAAGATATAAAGCTTTGAACTTTTTCATACAAAATTTTAAAAGCTTTATATCTTCGTAATCTATACTATTATAAAACTGTAACAGGAAGTTTGTCTGTACATTGAAGATATTAACAAAAAAAAAGTTACGATATGGTTTTTAGGTATCCCTGATTCCATATCACAATTTTTTTGATTTTTTATCTATCTGTTTGTTTGTTTGTTTGAACGAGCATCACGCAAAAACTACTGAACTGATTTTGATGAAACTTTTTTTGTTTGATAGCTTATGATCTGACTTAAAATCTGGTATATGATTTGTGCGGACAAAGTCGCGGGTTAACGCTCGTTATATTATAAATTGCAAATATTATTTGTGACGCGGCAACTAGATTTTCTAAACTATTTTTCCATGTATAAAATATTACTTTTATTAGTTCCGTCTACGCGTATTGTGCGTCAAACTTTTATATGGACTGAAACCACCTTAAATTAAGAAAAGTATAGGTAGTCTCGCTAATAGTTCAAACGCTTGCAACCTGGCTTTAAGATAGATAAACAATGGGTGGTTCAATAATATCGTGTTCGTGGGATTTCAGGGTTTACGTTTAATTCACGCTGAAAAAGCAATGGCGCACAGCGGTCGGAAGACCATTTTTGGAGCAATATGTTATCTACCTAGCGCTCTTACAGACGAGCGACACTTCGCGGTCACCGAGGGTCGCAGAGAGTCGAATTCATAGAGTTTACGGTCGCGCGACCCTCCGCGTCACACGGCGACCGTAAAGTGTCGTTCGTCTGTAAGAGCGCTTAGCATGTTGGATATAATAAGATTCAAAATGCTAAGTACGTAAAATATTGCTCCAAACATGGTCTAAAAAAATAAACACGCACGCCGACATCCAGCCCTCCCCCTCCCCCCCCCCCCCCCACACACTATAGAGTACGTACGCGAGGCGCCGGTAGTGATTCAGCCACTCCTCCAGCATCTGTGCGACTAGCAGGGGTCGCTGGTGTATGCTCTGTCGCGCCGCGAGCTGGGTGCCGCCCGACACGCACGCCGACATCCAGCCCCGCACCGCGCCCTCCGCGTCCGACATCTGCGACCACACAACCACACACACAACTGTGTTACAAACTACTATATATAGTTCATTGATAAAGCGGTTATTAATTGCCTTAAGTCTAATCACAGTGGACAAATATTTTCTTTCCCAGCCTTTAAAACCAACGATAAAATTACGAAAAAGAGTAGGCCCGTCACTGTTAGAAGAATAGAGAGATATAAAGTCACGTTAGAGAGTAAATTGCCGTTTCTTAAGTTCAACCAGAGTGACCCTAATAATTGTTACAAAGGTTTTGTTAATGTAGTTTGCTCAATATATAATAAAATTTTCTAAATTCGTACAAAAAACATCAACCGAGAAATTCAAATTCAGCGACTGGGCTACGGTTGGAATCAGAAGGAGTAGGGACACACTTTTTGAACTATATGAAAATAAAGACCTATATCCATAGTGAAAAATTTAAGGTATACGTCAAGACCTATTTAAGAATATTTAGAAAAGTTTGCATCTTAGCAAAATCTATACATATCCGTAATAAAATTAGGAGGTCAGACAACAAGGTTAAGACTGTTTGGAATGTGATTAACTGAGAAACTGGGAATATGAAACCCAGAGAACAAGGCATCTCAATTAAAACAGATCATGGTGTGGTTAGCTCAGAGGCGGAAGTGGCTGAGGAGTATGAAACTTTTTTTACCAACATTCCTGTAAAGACTACAGAATTTTTGAGCTCCTCTCCTGATCTTGCCGAAGTTTTGCTAAAAAATAATGTAAACGAGCGCACTTCCCAATTCAGTTTTGACCATGTTGACCCTCATACAATAGTTAAGGTCTTCAAAGCATTAAACCAAAAAAATACTGAAGATTTGTGGGGTATGTCAGTCTTTGAAGAGCTCTTCAACTCCGTAATTAAAACTTTAGCACCATATTTAGCATCTTTGTTTAATTGTTGCATTGACTCAGGAACTTTTCCTGACTTAATGAAACACAGCAAAGTAATATCACTTTTCAAAACGGGTAATAAAAGCGACCCGAGTAACTTTCGACCTGTGTCAGTTCTACCCGTTCTCAGCAAAGTTTTTGAAGAGATTATACTCAGTCAAATGCTCTCCCACTTTAACATCTAGAGGCTGCTGCATGAGCAACAGTTTGGATTCACCAAGGGTCGCTCAACAACCGACGCTGGAGTTATGCTGATTCAGCATATCTTTAGCGCTTGGGAGGAGCACCAAAATGCAATGGGAGTCTTTTGTGACTTATCGAAAGCATTTGACTGTGATCATAAAACAATGTTGATCAAATTAAACTACTACGGTATTCAAGGCAGGGCTCTGGATCTGTTAGAATTTTACATGGAAAAGAGAATTCAAAGGGTATCTATCAATGGAACAAATTCGTCTGGCTCACTAGTAAAAATGGGCGTTCCACAGGGATCTATACTGTGTCCATTTCTCTTTCTGGTTTATGTAAACGATTTACCCTACATGGTACAGAACTTTTCGAACATAGTGTTATTTGCTGATGATACTTCTCTTATTTTCAAAACCAGTAGAAAGGCACAAGATGTTGATGATATTAATGACGATGTAAATTACACTCTTCAACAAGTTCTGAATTCAGTGTTAATAATCTTGCATTAAATGCAAAGAAAACTAAATGTATTAAATTCACTTTACCAAAAGTTATAAATAATGAAAATCTAATAAAGTTAGATAATGACATATTGCATTTCACAAATAATACTGTATTTTTAGGGATAAAGATTGACTCGAAGCTGCAATGGGGTCCACATATAGAAACCCTAGCGGGTAGGCTGAGCTCATGAATGCATGCTTATGCAGTTCGAAAAATGAGACAGCTAACTGATATAGCTACTACAAAACTTGTATACTTCAGCTACTTCCATAGTATCATGTCTTATGGTATTTTGCTGTGGGGCCATGCTCCAGATGTTGAGGCGATCTTTATCCTTCAAAAGCGGGCCATTTATAATCTGCGTTGTCGAGATTCACTATGAGATCTTTTTAAAGAATTTGTATCTTGACTTTCTACAGTCAATACATTTACGAAAATATTTTACACATTCGGAAAAATTTGTATCTCTTTCCCAAAAATAGTGACGTTCATAATTACAATACAAGAAATAAAAATAAATTAGTATTCCCACATTTTCGACTCAGTAAGGTCAACACATCTTTCATTGGGCACTGTATACGCTATTATAATAAGATACCAGAGGATATTCTAATCTTGCCAGACAAAAAGTTTAAGTCCCATGTTAAACAAGTCCTCTGTAAAAAAGGCTACTATAAACTCGATGACTATTTGAATGACCAAAATGTCTGGTCTTGACAATGTTACTCTATGTAATGCAATATTGTATTTTAATTGTACTTTGTATATTTTGTTTTGTTTAAAAGATGTGTGTTGTAGAGTTTCTGGCCGCATCTTCTCTCAACAAAACACCTTCCGACGTGGTGGCAGAGTCAACAAATGACGTCAAAAAGCTATCTATGTGATATTATTTTAAATAAAAATTTTTTAATTTGATTTGATTTGAGTACGGACACTCCCTTCCTCCCACCTATTTTTTAGCTCACACCTTCTACTGCACTCCAGTTACCTTGGCAGTTACCTGAAGCCTAGACTGACACCACAATTGACACGCTAGAATTTATGTTTTCGAATCAAAGAGAATATAATCTCAGGACAAAGGATAAAATCCCTTTTGGAATAGACGAGTGTCAATGCGTTTTATTTACAAAAAGTTATGTAGGTACCGCACGCATCTTAAGATTAAAAACATTTCGCTTGCACGCAGCTAAAGTAGTAGCCCTAGAAGCTCCGTTTCGCTTGTGCTGACGTCATCTCGTCAATTTCTATTTTTTGTAGCCAGTGTCCGGGGTGTGACGACACAACAATATTATACATGGTGGACCATAAATGGTGGACGATACACGACAGCCTATGCATGGCTTCATTCTTGCGCCGCAACGGCTGCCAAGCCGTCGCAGCTTTATGAAGTGTGTCGACCCACCGAATACTGGCCCAGCGCAAGCGAGGTGTACTCTATGGCGACAAAAAGTGTCCCTCCCAACTCCATTTGTGTCGCCGTCTGAGAGCTCCCGCCTGGACATGACTTGCCTTGGGCGACCTGGAAGTCTTTAAACCGACTTCGAACCCAGGTCGGTCGCAGTAAGGACAACATGGTCAGGTGGGGATTCTCGGATGCGCAAAATGTGACTTGCTTGTGTCGAGCTCCACAAACGATGGCCCATCTCAAATCGTGCCCTACGTGCCCTAACATCTGCACGCAGGAGGAGCTCATGACCGCTAGCGACGGTGCAGTATCGGTTGCCCGATTCTGGCAAACTACTATTTAGCGACTTTGTTCAGAATTTGAAGTCGACACGATAAGAAGAAGAAGAATATTATACACGTGTCGGAGACGGTCAAAGCACGCAGTGGACTGATGTCGCGGCAAGTTGGCGCTTCGTGCAAAATAACAGAGTTGAACGAAAATACGGAGAGTTTTGTCCAAGAATGTTGTCAAGTACTAACTAAATTCGATCTTTTTTTTGTATCAATTTTATATTTTGTACGAATAGTTTTTCATCGACAATAATTAAATTTTTAAATGAATTTGATTTATAATCTCTAAAAGAAAAAGTAGTCGCGAGAAAATAATTCGAACTTCATGGACAAAAAACGATGCCTAGTTAAAAAAATCACCTACCTTTTCTTTCTAACTCTATGCTGGAAACGGAACATCAAATGTCAAATTCTGACATTAGGAAAAAAATTTTTTTTTTAATGGCCAGTTATTTTAAGATTTCTTTTTTTGTAGTGCCACTCACTCGTCGAACTGAAAAACGACGTTATTTTATTAAAACTATCTGTAATCTTTTCATTTTGCAGCAGCAGCATGCCAATATATAGGGTGAAATTAGCATCCCTTTGAACTAAGAGTCTACCCATCGAACTGAACAACTTTTACTATGGGAGCAAACCGATCGGAGCAAATAAAAAATCTGCTGTTGCATACGTTTGAGTCGCGAACTCGTGCGCCAACATTGCAGTGTAGTATGGAACAGCAGATTTTTATTTGCTCCGATCGGTTTGCTCCCACAGTAAAAGTTGTTCAGGTTGATGGGTAGACTTTTAGTTTAAAAGGATGCTAATGATATCAATTTCACCCTGTAGATAGTAGAGGTAATGTTGTGAACTAGGAGCTTCGAGGTAGGAGGTAGGAGGTAGAAGGTAGGAGGTAGGAGGTAGGAGGTAGGAGGTAGCACGTACTTCGTCGCAGGTGAGAAAGTGCACGGGCAGCAGCTTGCCATCGCAGTCAGTGAGCGGCAGGAACGTCTCCTCGTTCTCCTCCTGCTGCTCCCTGCAAACATTCAACATTCATGCTTTTAACAATAGGCATGAACCATATTATTGTGAGTTTGTAACGAACGGGCCTGCTCGTCACTCTATACTAGGCACCCGGCGGCCATAGAACGATATTCGCTGGGTAAACTCCCAGGGTGTAAGTGCGCGCGGCTTGAAGGAATGGGGCAGTGCCCGCTTCAAGCATTTGATTTATTGAATAGGTTAGATGTGGATAAAGGTATATGAATAGAGAAAGGTATGCTCCGTTGGTTTGGTCATATGGAGAGAATGAGTGACAGCAAATGTACGAAAGAGATATAATATGTTGCTAATGTGAGTGGAAGTGTCGGTAGAGGGCGGAGGGTGACATTTCACTAGGCGTGGGAATCGCACTCACGACCTCCGTGTCGAGAGCCAATGCTCATAACCATTAGACCACGGAGCAGTTTCTTAATATGCTGACGGTTTTTAAGGGAATGATCGGACCATCAAACTGAACAACTTTCTCTGAGACCAACATCGTAATCTTGTTTTTTTTCTCTGGATTTCGATGTTGGTCCCGAAGAGAAATTTATTCAGTTTGATGGTCTGATTATCCCCTTAAAAACCCGAGAGACCTTGAGTGCAATATACTGACCGACAGATGTAGGTATGTCGCAGCGAGTAGGGCTCGATGGGCACGAGGGCAGAGAAGTGCCCTCGCGTGTACCCGAGGCAGAGTGGAGACTTGGAGCAGAACTCAGCGTCCCACAGTAGCGGCAGGTAAATCCCTACAACATACAATATTACTTGGCAATGTAATCGCTGCGCACTAATCCCAGATGATTTTTTTTACTGTTTCGTGATTTTCAGGGGAGGTTTAGACCATTGAACTGAGCTTTTGACTTGAACTTTCAATATGGAGCCAACATCGAGATCGCGAAAGAACAATGTGCTGTTTCATACAAAACTGCAGTACCGAGACCGACTTGACTCAAATATAAAGTAGTTTTTTTTCGCGATTTCGTAGTTGGCTCCATAGTGAAAGTGGTACAGTTTGATGGTCTGAAGCACCGTCTTAAGAAAGGTTTCGCACTGCGTCCAATCCGAACGCGTGAAAATAATTTTGTATGTAAAATTGAATGTCGGAAGCTGCGTAAACATCCGTAGAAATAGTTCTGCTACTACACCGGATCATATTTTCACGGGTTTGGATGCGAAACTGCTCTAAGTGGTGTTTTGTTACACCCTGGAGTGCGATTTTTGAATCTCATACGTTGAACTCAGCAGTTGAAAATGTATAGAGATACGCTTTCTACTGCAGATTTGACTTTCAAAAATCACACTTTTGAAGAATGATTTTTCAAAGTCAAATCTGTAGTAGAAAGATGCACATCTCCATAGTAATTTTGACATTTTCAACTGCTGAGCTCACCGAATGAGATTCAAAAATCGCACTCCAGGAGTGCGATTTTTGAACATCGCCGGTGACATTTGACTAGATGGCCTTTGAATAGATTTGTTACGAATGAGTTTTCTGAATTTTTGAGATGGTTCAGATATGCTAAAAACGATTCGTTTCACACCGCTTCAATTGAACGAACGAGCGAAATAATGTTTCATATGTTAGGATAATGACATCCCACTATTGTTTATTATTTAATGTCAGTAATTTATATTGTACAAAAAGGAATAATGCATCAACTATTTTACTAATTTAAGAGTATTAATATGGTTACATGTTTAAAAAGTATTGTACTCGATTGTCATGAGTACAGTACTCAATTTGACTTACACAGTGGATTATGTTTACTTTATTAGTGATCAAAGTGGGGAGGTCATTCTTAGCTTGGCCGTCGTGACGAACGGACGTACCGGGAGCCAATATTGTAAATTATTGTTGAAGTGATAGTGCTAATCGAAATAAATACGGAGTATCGAGAAATCAAGGTGTTTGACTTTATACATAGTAACAGTAAAAATCGTTAAAATCGGACTTTACCGCCAAAATTATGAGGTAACGTAAAGTAGAAAAAAAATTAAATTTATTGACGTTTAACAACATTACAAAGTCCAAACGTCAAACGTTCGAGTGGTGACATAAGATACGAGTGTTTCGGGGCACTCGTTGCAGTTGATAGATGGCAAATTATCGATCTTACGTCATATTCTACTGTTCGTTTGAACGTGTGATGTTCAAAAATCGCAATATGAGCGCTCGGCGGGCGGGTGTGGGTGGGTAGGTTGCTGTAGGTAGGTAGAATAAAGTATGTCATAGATATAATACTAGAGCTAAGAGACAGGGGAAACTTATTCAGGAGTCGCGTGGCTAGAGGTCTCTCGAGTAGACGTCTTTCGTTCGGCTCTAGATTTAGATAGCCACGCGGCTCCGCCATTTTATGGCGATTTCGGGTGTGTGTTTTTGTTTAAAAACAGGGCTTTGAGATCGCCATATCAATTACCGTACAATGAACGTTAACTTGAATTATAATAATATCTTCAACACTTGATACTGGCGAAATCTTTAAGGAAACGCCATTTAATAAAAATAGAATAGAATAGAACTTATTCAGACAGGGGTACTTAACTACTATGGAGAGAGAACTGGACAGTATTTAATTCCAAAAATATGTAACAAATAACCGATATTATTAGAGGGGCACAAAATTAAATGTAAACAAACTATAAAGAAATAATTAAAAGACATACAGTCTTTTGCTAGGTTAACCTAATTTAATTTAATACAGCTTTGTTAATA
Source organism: Agonopterix arenella (assembly GCA_927399405.1). NCBI lineage: Eukaryota > Metazoa > Arthropoda > Insecta > Lepidoptera > Depressariidae > Agonopterix > Agonopterix arenella. The sequence continues at coordinate 286,404 of OV656711.1, forward strand.
ACAAAGATATAGCATTTAAGTAAAAATGTGATTAACGAGCGCAACGCCTACAAACTGTTCAGCAGTTTGGCGATATAAAAAATTGTAAACTTAGATGTAAGATTCAGAAATAATAAATAAATAAAAAAAAGGTGTAGATGTCGGTAACCTTGGAAGCGCGCGTAGCCGAGTGCCTCGCCGCGGAAGGAGTTGACGATGTTGACGCCGTACACTATGATGGGGCGCCGCATCACGTGCGCCAGCGCGAACACGTGCACCTGCAACACGACACACACGCGTCCTTACACACACACACACACACACACACACACACACACATACAGCCAGTACGTGAATGTGCACGCTCCGCGGTGACCTCGGACCGGCCGCGGCGCCAGTATACGACGGCGTCGATACTTACCGAAGATAAGAGGTCATTATTACGTTTGAAGGGGACAAGTGACAACTCCGAGAGGTACCACTTATCTATATATAGCTATAAGTCTATAATACACATTACAGCTAATAATAAAAGTTAAGTTTGATTTACTTAAATTAAATTATATTCTCATTGTAGTGTTAATTTCACACCATGCTCAATCCCCATTGCATTGTAGTGTAGTAAATAGCAATAATATAGTACATAGTGTACCTACTCAATTTTTTCATTTAATATTAAATCACACCTATTTCAAACCAGCAATCTCAATCTAATAGATTCCATCCTTACAGCATAGGTAGGTAGGTAGCAATAAATCAGATACCCAGATCGTGTATTTATTTAAATCAAGGTTATACGGGTTCCTAAACTTAAACCTTAGTAGGTATTGGGTAATAACGAGAAAAGGTAGGGAGCGTGACCAATCATCAACATTAAAATAAATATTAAACAAGCACGTATCTAGACTTTAGTTTCGGGGGGGGGGGGGGGGGGAAGATATTTAATTTTCGAAGGGGATATTCAAATCAAAGATACTTTATTCATAGAAAAATAATGAAAAAGTAAGTGCTGTAATCACTTTTCCATACAAATATTCGGATTTATTTCAGGGGGTGTGGGGAAATCCATCTATCCCCCCCTCTCCCCCCCTGGATACATACTTGTTATTAGATTAACTTTTGTAAAAAAAGTAAAGTATCAGCATTTGTATGAAGAGTAAGCAGGTACGAAACACAACAATAAATACAACACGACATGTTGGCCGCCGAGTCGAGCGAGCGAGAGCAGCCTTGTGATTCGGCCGTCTTCGACCTTCCACCTGTCATCCCACCCGCGCTCGCATCCACTCGCGCACACCCACACATAGCCGCGAGCGCATCTATAAATACCTTTGACTACTTATATAGGGAATAGTTACGCGTGTAATTCTACTAACAAACATTTCTGCCACTTTTGCGGGGGGCGAGATAACATAAAATCCGCAACTTTGGATTTTATTCCCATAACTTTAGATTCTAATTTTAAATGTTAAAAATCATGAAAAGTAGTTTCGTGTGAACCCCAAACGTACCAAGTTCGAAATTATTGTTTCGCAATTATAGGCTATCTCGTTTAGTGATGAGGTATAAAATTTAATATAAATGCACACAATTAATTGATCTTATACCGTGGCAGAGGGGAAATGCTACCGCAAGGCTAGTCCCAGACTAGCTAGGCTTGTCGGCGGCGTACTGACCTGGTGCAGGGGAGTGCCGGGGCGGGCGGCGGCGGCCACGAGGCGGCCCCACTCGGCGCGCGCTGTAGTGTGGGTACTCAGTACTGACCTGGTGCAGGGGAGTGCCGGGGCGGGCGGCGGCGGCCACGAGGCGGCCCCACTCGGCGCGCGCTGTAGTGTGGGTACTCAGTACTGACCTGGTGCAGGGGAGTGCCGGGGCGGGCGGCGGCGGCCACGAGGCGGCCCCACTCGGCGCGCGCTGTAGTGTGGGTACTCAGTACTGACCTGGTGCAGGGGAGTGCCGGGGCGGGCGGCGGCGGCCACGAGGCGGCCCCACTCGGCGCGCGCTGTAGTGTGGGTACTCAGTACTGACCTGGTGCAGGGGAGTGCCGGGGCGGGCGGCGGCGGCCACGAGGCGGCCCCACTCGGCGCGCAGCTGGCTCTCCTCGGGCGCGTACTGCAGCAGCGACGCCTGGAACCGCTCCCACCCCGCCCACCGCGCGTAGAAACTGCAACCATACACAACATATTCTTTATTACACTCAAACCTGAACCCTAAATAACGTTCAACTTTTTAATGCGCTAATTATCGCAATAGATTCATCATCATCATCCCAGCCGATGAACATCCACTGCTGAACATAGGCCCCCTCGCGGTCCTGCGCTGTCCTCATCCAACGGGTTCCCGCCGACTTAACCAGGTCTGCGCTTTCCGGTACGCGATCGCCATTCGAGAATTTTTCAGCCTCACCGTCCATCAGTTCTGCGACCAATGTGCCCCCCGCCTACTGTTTTTGTATTTAAGTTCGAAATTCTTTGAGCTCTAACAGTTAATCAGGTTCTTCTGCGAATCTCTTCATTTCAGATTCGATATCGCAGGGAAACTCCAAGCAAGCCCTTTCCATTGCCCTTCGGATGGCTTTCCAAGCAGTTCCATAGCGCATACACACACACACACACAGACCTCCTGTGCGCGTGATGGAGCGTGTCCGCGAGGGCACAGCGGAGGGCGTTGCTCCTGTCGAACACCCCGTAGGCGGCCTGAGAGACCGCGTCGGGCAGGCAGTCCCCCGCCGACCGGTTCCACAGCGCGTACAGCCGCGATCCTGGACACGAGAACACCTTATTTAGGATACCAATTGGACCAGCAAAATCTACTCCACTACTAAAGAACGTCACCCAGGCGTAACTCTATCCATAGGTCACTGGTTCTAATCTAGCTCGAAAGACCATTATACTAACAATTAAATTGTAATTTGTGACATTGTTATGGAATTTATGTTCTGAAATAAATGATTTGATTTAATTATGTCCGGGACGATAAGGATAATAATGAAACAATTGTTACTGTACCAACTTCAATGTATTCGATCTCATCAACAGTTGTTATGCGTCTGCGTAAATTTAATGATAGTGCATTTTATCAATATGAACACTCACCGAGCCTAACGGTGAGCTCGAGGCTCCAGTTGATGAGGGGTGGGTCTGCCTCCAGAGTCTGCTGCGCGTCCTTGTCCAGCAATTCCGAAAACAGCTGCTCCTGGATAGCCGCCGGCAACTCCTCGATCTCTGCAACACGTTACAATAAACATCTGAAGTAAATTATCATAAAGAATGATCTCTCGCACTCAACTCATTAGTTAATGCAGGTAGGTAGAGCAGGTACCGGCTGGTAGCGCGAAGGTGCAGAACTCGTTGATGTAGCGCGCCTGCAGGCCGGCCTTGCGGTGCCGTATCGCGCCCGCTATGTGCCGCCGGATCGCCGTCGCCAGGTCCGGCGCTGCAACATACAATCTAATATTTAATATATTCAGTCGAATTGAGAAACCTCCTCCTTTTTTGAAGTCCGTTAAAAATTAGCAAAGTGTGTACATAATGTTATTGATGCATGCACACAGAATAAACAATGAATGTATAGATAGATGACGTACCGATATATGAAGGTGATCTCTTGAGGCCGGGCCCGCCGCCCGATATCCGCGAGAGTAGCGTCGAAAGTAACTCTTGTCTTTGGAATCTGCAACCACGTACGTTTCATATATTACACCTAACATCCAATAACCTTGCCTGCCGAGCAGGAGACAATGGTTCGACCCCCGTCCAGGCCGACTCGTACCGATGAGTTTTTCGGAATTCATGTACAATTTGGAACACCACTGGTTTTTCGGTAAAAGAAGACATCGTAAGGAAACCTAAATGCTTCATTTTCGAGGCATGTAATTGTACCTACTGTCCATTACGAGGCATGTAAGTGTAAATCAGTACTAGTGAAACGTGAATGTTCTGTGGTTTCAGAATATCTCTGCCACTCGGGTAATATAGTCGTGAGCATATGTTTATGTATCCATGGATATCCAACAAGTGCGCCATGGTGAGGGCTAGTTGTCTATACGTGTGTCTGTGTGTGTGTGTGTGTGTGTGTGTGTAGTACCTGATGGCGAGGTGGACCAGCGTGTAGCCGGTGTCGAAGGCGGAGGGTCGGTTGAGGAGCTGGACCTCGGAAGCAGTAAGTGCCCGCGCGGGATCGCCTCCGCTCGCCAGGTAGTTGTCCACGCACCGGGCGTCACCCTCCACTACACCTAAGGGGAACAAACATATGATAAGTTAATATGAACGAAGATTCAGTCACTTCATGCGCTTGGCATGAAACTTTGGGAGATTTATCTAAGTTGTTGGGGGAGATGCTTGACATGGAAGTACTCTTCAGAGTAAAGACTCACCTAGACAGGCCTGCAGCCAGGTCCAGTCCGTGTTGTTGCGCCGCTTGGACCTCCGCCCGGCCTCCGTCTCGTGTTGGCTGTTCTGGTTGTGACTGTTGCAGATGTCGTTTATACCTGCACAATTCATCGCATTTAGGGAATCTCCTTAGATCTTTTAGCCTCGTACAGACATGAATCTGTACGAAGATTATTCCAGAGTCTCTGATTAAAAAAGGAGGAGGCGTTGTACTAACCCCTGTATCAACATTCACTAGAATAACATTTCGTTCACCAAAGAAATAGGTGCAAAATTTTTAGGTCTGATCTCGGACCATATTAGCATCAGATGAGATACAAGCTCTCCCGGTTAGAAATCTAATGCAGTTCTTAACTGCAAATTTATAAAATACCAGCGGTCGCAGTGGCACAGGTCGTCCTTCCCAGATAGTAAGTGAGTGCATACATACCGAGGTGTGGTCTGGAGACCTGTGAGGTCACTGGCGTGGTGAGCGCGGGCACGGAGGCGACAGTGAGGCCGGGGGCGGGGGCGGGGGAGACCGCGGGGGAGGGGTGCCCCACGCCACACATCGCACACTTCAGCGACTTGGGCCAATTCTCGTACGTACACGTCTGCGGGCATAATAAGAATAAAAGAATAATAAGAATAAAAAAATAATAAGAATAAAATATTTATTTCAGGTACTATGTACCATGATAATTCCTTTTCTTTTGTGGATGGTTTGAAGTACCAGCAAACTTGGAGCTTTTTGTAATGTAACTTTTTATTACTTTATTGATTCAAATTTGTATTTTTTTTTTTACACACAAACTTACGTAAAACGAATGAAATTTATCTGTGGAAACTTTTAGTTGGCAATGTTTTTTTATAAAAATGTTGATACCCTACTATCCTGTAATTAGTCCGTAAGTTTTTCTAAAATGAATAAAATAAAATAAATAGCATTAACATTTGATACAAAAAGAATTCAATAAATAAAATACAATAATAATAATATTATTCACTTATACAAAACATATAAGGTACTTATAAAATTAATTAATTAAACATTATACATTTTAATTAATGAGTCTTGGATGTCAACACCGTCACGTTATCTTAAACTTATGAAGTTATCGTCATACATATATAAGTTACATAGTACTACTGCAACTATTTCATTATTACACTTCAACAGACGTTCATGAAAGGAAGGTCTCGCTCTGCGCATGACCGCATAAAAGTCATCTACTCTGTGCTGTGCGAACATGCCGGACAGCGTTGCACAGCATTGTTATATTGTACCCTAAGTGAGTTACTATAATGTGCACCACACTATGAGATATCTAACAATCAATTTGAGCGTAGGCGACCGACGTCGGCACGATTCCGCCACGACATCGCCGCTACACTGATTGATCTTAGAGATATCGGGGCGATAACGCGGCGGAGTAGCGGCAATATCGCTCCGATATTCCTCATATCAATATAAATCATAAAATAAATTATTAAAAACCACTGGGTCGAAACAATTAACATTTTCTCACTGATAATCTATCCAATTCAATAAGAGTTGTATAATGTGCAAGTAACAATCTATTCTAGTGGACAGTGTGGTAAATATCTTCACGCTAGTAACAACTCTAAATTAAAATCAAACAATTTTCCGCCTGATCTGCGCTAAAACAAACAGTTGGGTAAAAAATTTCAGTTTTCGTGTACGACATCGAAAGTGAACTTCATAATTATTATTCTCCTAATCCGTGATGGGTGATGGTCTCACTACCTGAAGCATCAACTAGCAATAGTCATCATCTTATTTGAGAGCTTCGCTCTTATCTCAAATATTATTGATTTTAAACATGACATAGCCATGTTGTGCTATTGATTAAAAATTTCGTTCTCTGGGTAGTGGTCTCGATAACGAAATTGGATAACGCAATTCCCCGGTTTGTAAGAGTGCGGGTTCAAGTCCCGCCCGAGACTTAATTATTCAATCTTTAATTTGATTCACTCTTATCGGTGGAGTATTCACCAATCCAGGCTCTTTTCCGCTAGTGTATGGATTTCTTGATACGACACGACATCAACCTTTTCCTTCACTTGGGCTAGACTAGATCAATCAATCAAATCATCCCACATGAACCCACTGCTGGACATAGGCCTCCCTTTTATTGCGCCGTACCTCACGGCCCTGTGCTAATCTGATCCAATGCGAACCCGTCACTCTCACAATGTCATCAGACTAACGTGCTGGTGGTCTGCCCACTTACCTCCGTCCCTCTCTTGGCCAGATAAGCCTGGGTCAGATAAGTCTGTCTTCCTCTGTCTCTTTTCCCCTCCCAATATAGGTTTAAAAAATTTGTCGTTTCGTATCAAGTTTCCGAAGTGTATCATTTTTCCTCGCAGTAGCTATAGTATAGGTACAATAATAAAGCAGGTGCATACGGGACAGGGCCACTTGTTGATGCTGGAAGCGCTGGCCTGGCCCGGCGGCGACGAGATGCGCAGCGGCTTCAGTCGCTCCGCTACTGCCTCCGCGCCTATAACATATCACATTCATTTACAAAATACATAGTACATCATCATCATTCAAATTCAACATTATTTATATAGGAGCTTGGAGCGGACTTATTGAACGGCAAATATTTTTTTGAAGCTACAACCGCGTCGGAACGTGTGGTCGCTGTAGCGAAGATGCGGCTAGAAACTGTAGTTTCTGTTTTCTGTTTCTATTGAAACATAACACGACTTAATGACAATGAAAAGCCGGACCAGAAAAATAAAACATTGTCATTAAAGTATATAATAATTTATCGAAGCGCCTCCAAAGCAGGTCTTTTTATTTTTCTGGTCAGGCTTTACATCTACATAAATACTGTTTATATCAACACTGAACTGTAATAAACTATCAGTGTTTTGTAGAAATGGCGTATCCAAAAAACGAATGCAAGCCCTGTCGCGGATCGTACCGGCTTGACAGCCACTTCTATAAAACAAAATAAAGTTCTTATGATGCGAACGAAGAAGTCATCGGCTGCAATATTATTTTTTAATTTTTTAGTATTTTGAAGGCGGTTTAAATTTTTTGTAAAAATTTAGTTTATTGTCAATAATCTCACCGCACACGTCCTGCGTGGGCAGCGCGCTGGCGCCGTCCTGCAGCTTGAAGATGTCCTCGCCGAGCAGGGGCTTGGCGCTCCGGCACATTGTGCACTGACACATACATTACATATTATTGTCTATGTCATTCTACAAGGGGCACCGTGAGGAAAGGAAGAAAGAAAGAAAATATTGTTATTTGCGAGCTCAGCGCTGATTTTCTGTAAGGAAGGAAACCTGCATACACGGTGAAGAAGAATTTATGTGTATGTGAAGGCGACCAATCAGCATTGAGCTGAGCACGCGTGGTGGACCCTGAAGTGGAGCGTATATAGGCTGAAGATATTGTAATTCTTAGGCTTTTAACCTTTAGGTTATACCAGCCCCAAAAAGACTATCTAATTTAAAAAAGTACATTGAAAACTGTTCGATATTAAAGCATATAGTATTCTAACACACTAGCGATTTATCTGAGATTTCCATGCGAGGCGAAAGCGCAGCGAAATCATATGGTGCGCGCGCCACGAGGTCGTATATTTCAAAAATTGACGATAGATAAGGAATCGCCGAAAAGTCGCTAAAGGCTGTTAGCATCCCCCTTTAACTCTAAGTAGTGGATATAAACATATTTTAACTAATAATCAATCATAACAAGGAACGATCCACGAGGTTAATATTTAAGGCCCATAGCACACGGCGTATTTTAAACGCGCAGACGACGCACTTTTCTGAAACGCGCGTTTTCTGCGCCGTAGATTCGTATGCGAAGGTTACAAGTTTGCGTTCAAATCTCGTTTGAAGCGCGTATACGAGCGTCATCTGCGCGTTTAAAATATGCCGTGTGCTAGGCCTCTTAGCTATCAAACTAACATCATAACACCTGTTAGACGTCAGGTAGTTAAAGGAAAAAATAGCGAAATCTTAAATTGTATTTGTGTAAAGTCGATAAAAACAAATTGAACTTTTATCAACAGTAAATCTCAATCAGTAATAAATCTACAATTCACAATGCGACGGCCTGGTCGGAATGAATACTAAAGTCCTCCGTCGCATTAGTAGGTATTACATAAACGAATATTAACATTTTTATGGTCATTTCATTACATAAAGTTAAAGATAGAGAAGTAAAAGTATAATAATAACGTTTAATATATACCAGATTAATAAATAATTAGAATTAGTTAGTCACAGCTTGCAAATAAAAACTTTTAAACTACATTAAGTTCTTGCCACCTTCAAATAAACATAAAGTGTTAATTGGTGTACCTATTTTTTGTGTGCATAATTTAAATATACTTAGGCTAGTATGTTTGTTGAAGGTCAATTAAAAAAATGGAACATAATATACAAGGTTAATTAAATGAAATCGTTACTTATTTATAACTTTTTTAATCTTCTAATTCTTCTATCGAGTCGATGGCATGTCATTATAAATTTTTCCAGCCCAGTATTTCGTCACACGGATAGCACTTCTAATAAATTGTTATTTACCAAAACCAATAGTGAATATAAACTGCACTTTTGGATTTACATGAATACGAAAATGTAGCGCGCGTGCCTAGAATACTTAAATCTTTTAATTTCGATGAAAGAAGAGATAACGCTACAAAATTTGGCATATAAACGAAATTGGTTGCAAGAAAAATGACAAACAAAACCGCGCGCAGAACTTAATCGACTCGAAACATTTTAACATATTTATGTTAAAAGCTGACTGATTCATATTTATTTAATACCACAACTAATTAGCTAACACTTTTTATTGCGGTTCAAAAACCTCTGATGTATTATTAAATTACGACTCTATTGTGTGAAGTTTGTAGCAAAAAGTGTCTCAATAGAAGACTAGTGAGCGTACTGCACATCCATGGAACCTTCCTCCTTTGTGATAAAGAAGACAATAGGTTGAAAACGAGCCTTCAATGCAAATATTTAGTTACCTTTCTCGACATGGGGAAATTTTCGTAGGTGCACACCTCGCAGCACCACTTGCCGCTGTCGGCCGGAGGCGCGGAGCTCGCTGTCATCTGCAAAACATTCACTGTTCAGGTCTTCTGATATAACTTTTATGTCTACGCAATAGATTTGATAATTGGTAGATTTTCGGGACTTGCAATTATGAGCATTATCATAAATAAGAATAGAGTCAAAATGAATGACCCCAAAGCTACAAAATCTTTAACATGGGAACCAGACAACAACAATATCACAGCATAAAATGTATTTAAATGTTTAACTATACTTATCTTATAACTATTATAAAACTGTAACAGAAGTGTCTGTACATTGAAGATATTAACAAAAGAAAACCACTATCAGAGTAGTTGTGCTAAAAAATTTCGATAATAATCCGTAATTTTTTATGTAAGAATTTTCTATACAGAGAAAAGGGGACAGCAAAATAGGTCTGTGGCCAAGGCGACAGAAACCCACGCTAGTAGTGGTGTAGGTAAATTCTTAAAGGTTATTTTCCATGCATGAATGTGGCCTTTACATAATGTTAAAAAGAATTATTTCTTCTAAACTATTATAAAACTGTAAGAGAAGTGTCTGTACATTGAAGATATTTAGAAGTAAAAGATTTTAACATGGTTTTTAGGTCTCTTACAGTCAGTTGCAGAAACGCTCATTAGAGTTAATCCTCCATTAAATCTCTTGCTAGCTTTTACTACGTCAACAAGACTAAAAGTTACAGTAAGAGATTTAATGGGGGATTAACTTTAATGAGCGTTTCTGCAACTGAGTGTTAGACTCCAAATCAACCATTTTTATATTTTTTTTCCGTTTGTATGTTCGAGCATCACACCAAAACTACTGAACCGATTTTGATGAAACTTTTTTTTTAAAGCTTATGATTTGGCCTAAAATCTGGTCTATAATTTAATAAAAGCTCGTACTTAATATAAAAGTATGTAAAGATTCCTGAAATAGTATTTTGCTGCTATTTCCAGTGTCCATCACTGTTATGCCTCGTTTCACTCGTCTGGTATTCCCAAATCTTTTCTATGCAATAATTTACGTAAGAGACATGGAGCGTGCATTCATTTTGTAGTTTGTGCTAATGACTCATTAACTGAAAGCAATATGTTACAGTCTTTATGATGCAATTACTGTCTATTGGAGGTAAGACAACGGTTTACACTAGGTAAGGCAACTAGGTAGCTTGCTTTTTAGAAATATTGTGAAACCAACATTTAAGACATCATGTCAGGAAGTCTACATGTGTCCTTGAAAATGACGAAAAAATGGGGCACTGCTAGTGAAATGAGGACATTGTGAATTAAGCTGATTAGCTATGCCAAAAATGTTTAAAAAAAACCTAATGGTTCCTATTGATTATTTTGTGGTTGAGCTAATGCAAGCAAGGGTAGTTATAACACTGAGACCAGCGCCGGTCCTTTGTGTTCCCCCAAGCTCACCCATATTTTACGCATACCTCCGAACTTATGGTATTTTCTTTTCTTTTTCGGGAATGCAGGTTTCCTTCACTTCCAAGCTAGTAAATAATAAATACAAGCATAAATAAATTCCGAAGAACTTAGTGGTACAGGCCAGGAATCGAACCCCTGCCTCATGATTGAGGCGCTAGCTCTCTTCCGTATGGACTATCATCGCTCTGTGGTGATGGTGGTTCTGAAGACATTTTCCTTGTATCTCCCTATGCTTTCGGATTTCCCCATACTGCCCCAGTTAAAAACAAACCTGTAAATGTTATAGCTATTTATAATATATCTGTGTTCCTTGGGAAATCTTGTTGTGATTGTTTATTTTAAGGCAGTCCCAAGGGTGCAGCCAAGGTACGTGCAGCCCCTCTTACAGGGTTTGGGTAATGCTCGTTCGGAGTGCTCCCAAAAAAATGAAGTTTAAAAACATTGCAAGATGATAATGATGCATGATGATATCATTAGTTTTCCCTAATGAAAATGATCCAGTCACAAATTATATTATTTAAAGATTACCTTTACTCTTGGGTCTATGAAAATACAATAAAGATAAAATCAATGTTTTTAAACAGACTCCACTGTCCATTCCAATTAGAATGATATTCACATATTGCAGCTGCAATGAATCTCCAATTAGATAGAGATTATAGAATTGGAAGGTATATATAATTCCTTATTCTGAAAATGTGTTGTTATTTGTTTACATCTTAAGGCAAACCTATTGTAAAAGGCTATAGATATTATAGAGTTTACCCTTATTCCCTATTTTCATTGATGGATAAAGAAGAAAGAAAGAAATGAATTTATACATCAGAATTTATAGTGATTGGCACCACAAGGCAAATCTAATGAACAAGTTACGTCTATCCAAATATTTCATCTCTACAATGAATGTTTGAATTTGAAACTAATCCAAATGACTCATTTAATAGCGTGATGCATGTGCTAATGAAATAGGTACTCGCATTAATTTATATATAAGATAAAATATCTTTGTCTATTCTGTTACGTCTTCACTTGAAAAATGACCCAATTTTTAGTTTACGTTCCTGATTTCGCTAGATATACAAAAGAAAATACAGCTTGATGCAAAAATACATATCTAAACTTTTATAAAACTGTAACAGGCAGCTTGTCTGTACATTAAAAATATTAACAAAAAAAAAGTTACGATATGGTTTTTAGGTGTCCCTGATTCCATACCACCAATTTTTGGATTTTTTGTGTGTCTGTTTGTTTGTTTGTGTGTTTGTTTGTGGGTTTGTTTGTTTGTTTGAACGAGCATAACGCAAAAACTACTGAACCGATTTTGGTGAAACTTTTTTTGTTTGATAGCTTATTATCTGACTTAAATTCTGGTACATAATTTGTGCGGACAAAGTCGCAGGTTAACGCTCGTAATAAATATAATCATTATTTTTACCGAGACATAATTAATTAGATCACTATGCTGGCATGCTTATCTGGAGTAATTAAAGATAACCGTATGCCTCTGTTACTTTACTTTGCAATACATGGGATGAAACATGTTAGACACAATGTGAGATTTCTCTAGTCTATTTTTATTAAATGGCGTTTCCTTAAAGATTTCACCAGTATCAAGTGTTGAAGATATTATTATAATTCAAGTTAACGTTCATTGTACGGTAATTGATATGGCGATCTCAAAGCCCTGTTTTTAAACAAAAACACACACCCGAAACTGCCATAAAATGGCAGAGCCGCGTGGCTATCTAAATCGCGAGCCGAACGAAAGACGTCTACTCGAGAGACCTCTAGCCACGCGACTCTGAGATTTCTCAATCTGTCTTTAATAAATGTAAAAAGTGGGCGGTTCAGTTAAATCATCAGAATTTTATTAAGTACTATAATCAATGTAATAATATTCAGTACAATAATATTGATAGATGTAAGTCAATAAACTACAATGCTTTCTAACATATTAAAACAAACAGGGCAACATATAATCTGAATCTTATGTTGTACCTGCTTGTAATTCATTATCTTTATTCAAATGTACTGTTCAGCACGACTAGCATACCACCCACGACAAAGCGTTTAAACGAGAAAGACGTCATGCGCTCTCTTTCTGGCATATGTAAGATAATAAGGATGGGGCACATCTTGATTTTTATCGTTTTCTCGGGGGTGGCATGCGAGGCCTACTGGTGTGCTACATGTATAATTGATTGATTGATTGATGTTGGTGTGTGTGAGGCGTCATACACCTTATCAGTGTGTGCTGGAATAGTGTTAGTGTTTTTCAGTCTTGAATGGCAGATATTTTTTTTCGACACATTCATAGCTTAACTGTCTATCTTGACATATAACTTATCAAAGGTAATATTATTCAGAACAATAATATTGATAGATGCAAGTTGATAAACTAAAATTTTCAATATGACATTTACATTGTTATAATGTTACGTGTAGGCATACCATCAGCACGTTGGTCTGATGACATTGTGAGAGTGATGGGTTCGCATTGGATCAGATTAGCACAGGGCCGTGAACAATGGCACAATAATAGGGGGGTCTTTGTCCAGCAGTGGGTTGAAGGGCTAATTTGTTTGATTAAATTAAAATAGCGGAAGATAGATGACATTCTGGCATTATGCAGTCGAGAAATGGACCTGCTTTTCATGTACTCACAAGTGAAAAGTAATGCCGTGTGATTCATTTTATCTTTTTGAATGATTTGTAAATGAGTTGTAAGCACGCGAAGGCATTGTATAAAATAAAAGGGATAAAGGTACACCTTTATCCCGCCTAAAATAAAAAAAGTATCTCAATCCATGCGTCACCTATCCAGCTATTATAATTTAATCAAAGGATTCGATTGAAGGTTGCGTGCGAGTGTGTGTGTGTGTGTGACATACCTGTCCGAGTTGTGTCTGTGAGACGTTAGTGGAGGCGTCATGGCCGCACTCGGCTCCCCGGTCGACGGTCTCGAGCGCGCTCTTCTGGCTCGCCTCATGCTGCCCCTCCTCACTCATCGTGCATCCACTAGAGCATCGAGACACACGCGTCGCTACGACTCTAGCATCATCACGCACCTACTTCGCCTGACCCCTTGTGTTTGCACAGATGTGATCTGTTTGATCAAGCCTCGCGCGTGTGACGCCTTTCTCACCTACAAACAAAACGTTACTTCTAAAACACTGCCCGTTTCAACTGTTGTGAAATCGAAAGGAGATCGACAAATTTCACTTTAGTGGTAATGTCAGAAATATTGACGGAGCGCGAGATCGCAGCTGAATATTTTTATCACAGATGCGAAACTTGGCAACTTGGCATCGCTCGTCGCGGATTTTTGGCGTCGTTACACAACACAAAACTGCATCAAAGCATCGGCGTAAGGTCAAGAACGAGAACATAAACTATTCACTCACACTCGATGGAATTTGTTGATTCGCTACGGCGATGACGGAAACACTTCACTGTTGGGAAATACTCAATGACGGGTGAAAGAAACTTGGGGGAGACGGGAGGAAACATAAAAGAAACAACGGAGATAAAGGCAATTATGTTTATACGGTATTTTGACAAATAAATTTGTGACAATTTTCGTGTCAAAACGAGATGGCTCGTTCACGGAAATGTCAGTCGCAAAATAAAGAATTTACTACAAAGCCATTGGCGTTTGACGCCTTGGACGATTATTGACCAATAACAAATCAGTTTCACTAAATTTAATCCAATCATGGAGGGCATGAAAATCTAAATTCAAAATGGCCACCTTTAAAAACTATCATTTTTGTCTATGGCTAATCAATTTTGGAGTCCGTTTCATAACGTATGAAAATTACTCGGTTTGCTTAGACTACCCCAAGGCCTCCAGTTAATTAATAAGAACCTGCGATTGTAATGCTATCTTAGTTGCGCAAATACAAAATAACGCGTGAAAAAACAAGATGGCAGTATTTTTATCAATATGTCGATTCCAAACAGCCAACGACCCTATATGTCAAACGAGTGTCAAAAGCTAGCAACTAGGGATGTGCAGAGTACAGTTTTAATCGATGTCATCATTAGTCGACAGGAAAACCTGTGATCGATTTTCGTGGATGTTCTGCAGTTTCAGAATATCTCTGACTATCCCCTCGGGGAATATAGTCGTGAGCATATGCTTATGCAAGGACATTTATAATAATGTCACTAATATAATAATATCAAAGTTTAGATGTTTGTCACTCAATCACGCATTCAGTTTATAAACGGCTGAACGAATTTGGATGAAATTTGGCACACAGATAGAATCTATTCTGGATTAACATATAGGATACTTTGTTTTGGCAGGCCTCTTCACTGGACGGGTTATGGTCCACGCAGACGGAGTAGCGGGAATCAAATGAGATTAAAGTAGAAGCCGTACTCGTAAGGTGTAGGTACCTACTCACAATACCTTTTCCAGCTTCTTGGTGTACAATGATCAATTCGGTTGCGATCTATAAAAAGGTGTGGTGAAGAATACTAAAAACGGACGAGCATGTATGAAGAGATGTATGGATGTGAATGAGGGGAAGAAGTATGTCAGAATCGCAGTAAATGGCGCATTTCAGAATATCTATACATATTCATACCATGCTCATAGTTATTGATATCAGTCATAAAAAGTCAAAGGATACAAATGAAAAACAAAACATGATTGAATTATTTTTCTTTAAACGGACAGTTTATTTATTTAACACTTTTAACAGTTCTTATTTATTATTTAATAAGCATTTCTTGGCAATCATCTCCAGTACTTTAATAGTTTATCTATGCGCCCTTTGTACATTGCTTCCACAGTTGTTTGTCTAAACGTCACAGATTTTGACGAACTCTGAAAAAAAATATTAAAAAATTAAAACAAATATTTTGTCCTATTTGCTGTTACAGATCAAATAAGAGATGGTCACCAAAATGTAGGTCAGAAAACAAAAACAGTAGAAAAAAGCTAAAATATTAATGGTGAACTAAATCGATTGATTAAATATTTTCCCGTCACTGATAACCTCAAAATGGAATTGGTTCATTTCCGATTTTGTGTACTTTCTATAAGTCCACAATCTATAAACTATCTGATTGTTATTAATTAAGCCATGGGAAAATTTTTTTCATCAATATCATTACACTTTCTGGCTTATTTACTCGAGAAAATATAACTTTGTACTCACTTGTGGAAACCGATATTTTCACCCGAGTTTTCTTTGTTTTCTGAATACGATTTGCAACTGCGCACAATACAGGACATTCTCTTTATACATAGTCACCACCACTATACTAATTTCTTCAGATTTCTTTTTTAAATCCACAATTTCTTGCCGATGAACTCCGTGAACTTTTGAGCAATGATACGCGATCAAATTGAAAATGATTCCGAATGTTGCCATCCTAGATAGCTAAAAGTGTCTTTCTTATTTAGCAGCATGGATAGAAGTCTTTAGGAGTCGGAATGACGTTTTGGGTAGTACCACTTAACAAATAATCAACGTAGTGATTATTTGTTCAGTGGGTAGTACGGTGTGCCGTCATCAAGGTTTTGTCTACTTGTATTCATTAATCTGAGGACTACCCCATACCCTACAAAATAATTCTGCCGAAGTCCATGGTAGGGCTAGAGCTAGGATTAGGTACAATCCTAGCTCTCTCTAAGAATTTTTCGCTTACTCTGTCTACGGGTCCGAGCGTCCGACACCGAGACGCGTCGGTGTCGGACGCTCGGCGGAGTAACAACTCTGTTTCGAACGTTCGTCGGTCTAACTCCTGAGGATGCTCCTTGGTGGAGCGAAACACGTGTAGAGTAGAAATTATTTGGTGGGCAGGTTGTGTTGCATAACGTAATACAACTTTGTCTACTAGGTACTTGGAAGCGGAGGTCTTGATACAATCGTGTCATCTACATATTAAAATCTCAAAAGACATAAATTATTAACAATACCTTTCGAAAGAAATTAAAAGGTACCCGTACACAGAGTAAGCGAAAAATTCTTCGTTTATGTAGGTACCTAATCCTAGCTCTAGCTCTACCATGGGCTCCGGCAGAATTTTGCTATTGACCAAGAATTTTGCCTTTTTTTCTCTACGTACCTAGTTTATGGCTCATAGCCCAGTCAATTTACAAGGTTTTATTAGGAGGGGTGGGAAGTAGTTGTGAATGGGACTTTTAAGGCTGGGCCACACAGATTGCGGCTGCGGGCCGGCTGCGGGTCGGCTGCGGGCTGCGGGCCGGTCATCATCATCATATCAGCCATTAAACGTCCACTGCTGGACATAAGCCTTCCCGAAAATGGGGGGGATTTGCCATAATCGCCACGCTTGGCAGGCGGGATGGCGATCGCAGTTGGATCGAATCTATGTGTGTACTCAGAGGATGCTGCTGCCCATCCTTCAGAAGATTCCTTAGTCGCCTTTTTTACGACACCCACGGGAGGAAATGGGATGGTGCTATTCATAGCCGACACCACACAGCAAACAACTGCGGGCCGGTAGCAGTTGTAAACTATGGATTTATGTGCGAGGTGTCACACTGCGGCTACCATACCGGAACGGTAGCTAACTACTGCCGCCGGGGCCCGCAGCCGCACTCTGTTCGGCCCAGCATTTAAACTGTAACCGGCACCATTTATTTAGTGACAGAAAAACATCTTAAAATATATTTAAAAAATCTCGCTACGCAACATATAAATCAAAATATTATCTCCCGGAAGTCTTGTAACTTAATAATAATGCCAATGCACTTATTTTTAATAAGGTTTAATAATTATTGACTTTTGAGCAATATTTGTCTAAACTTTCTAAGTAGACAAAATATTTACTCCGTAAAGTGTGTATAATGGTATATACGACTCAATTTTTACTAGAATATATAAATAAATAGAAGGATTGTAAAACGAGATAAACGCTTGATTTTAAATTTGAGGCTGTTGCTGAAGTGTTTTTTTATTTTATTTTGGTCTATGTTGAATTGACTGGGCTATTATTTATGCAAAATAATTGTGACCTAATCCAAAAAATTTGTCGTCTATGGATCTAATCAACACTAATCAAATCAATGTCATAATGACAAATTTTTGGTATAAACGTGTTTTCTTGAATTTTATAAACTAAAAGTTTTAAATAGAATATTATTTATGTATAGTTTATGTAATAATATTGATTCAAACCGTTTTATTATGATTTTTAGTTCATAAGTCATCCAGTGGTGTTTGTATATCTCTGGATGAATTTCAGACGTATTTTATCTAAGAGTTCGTTGAGATCATCTTCATCCTCAGGGAAGAGTTTATCTCAAACAGACGAACTAGCGAGACTACAGTCTGAAATAGAATTACTTAAGAAGGCAGTAGAATCTTTAAAAGTATCGCTAGAAAGTAGAGACGCCGCTATAGGGACCCTAGCACGTGAGAAAGAGAAATTATACGTAGAACTCAAAAGCGCCCAACGAACAAATAGAAATCTGCACCAACAGTTAGTGGATGAAAGGTAGATCGAATATATTTTTATTTTCTGATGTAAAAACACACATTTACTCCTCAGTAAAATATATGATATTTTTTGTTCTATTTAGGGATATACACTCTAAGGAAAAGGAATACTTGATTGAAGAAATAAAAAGATTGTCAAAAACAGACGACTATGAGCATGCCATGATTCAGGATAAGTGTGTAGGTAAATTGTATCTATTTATTCTTTACGCCAAAGTAATGTCGCTACTTAGGCCGAGAGAATCAGAGACGTTTTTTAAGTCTTAGTTCGAACTCCCGTATGTCAAAATCCATACATTTTTCACCCTACTTGATTCGAACTAAGACTTAAAAATCGTCTCTGAATCTCAGACTCTCTCTCTTTAGACTAGATCTGGTCGGGATCTAGGTCTGTGGGAATACCCAAGCCATGCCAAAGCCATAAGAATAACTAAAAGTTAGGTACTCTATGTAGAAGTGAAAATCCAGCACCAGATGCGTTCAAGATCAAGGTTCTACCGATAAAACCTACCGTCCTACCGATTAATAATGCTTAGCTAGTACGTTGAATGGTTTGGCAACACACAATGGCACATCATCAATAAACCATCTGCCTGTAAGATAGTGGAGAGGCCCCGGAGCTACGACTTTTCCTTGCCAGGGCAAGAACTTGATATTGGGGACACCCCCTCTAAAGGAGTAGCAATAATTTTTTCCCACTGAGGCTAGCGCCTGGTCCAGACTTTAGTCGTTGCAATAACAGTAAAAACTAGAAGCGAGCTCGAGATTTTACGAGATTAGCTTGTCGCGATATATATTCGAATTCTGCAATAATTAATAGGTATGATCGAATCCGTGAGTTTCCAACTAGTCAAATCAGCAAATTAGAAAAGTTGTACTAAATCATGAATACTGACGTCATTGTTTTTCGTCGTCGTTTCGATATTTTTTATAGTTTATCATTTTATTAAAAACGAGCGTTAACCCGCGACTTTGTCCGCACAAATTATATACCAGATTTTAAGTCAGATAATAAGCTATCAAACAAAAAAAGTTTCATCAAAATCGGTTCAGTAGTTTTTGCGTGATGCTCGTTCAAACAAACAAACACACAAACAAACAAAAAATCCAAATATTGGTTATATGGAATCAGGGATACCTAAAAACTATATCGTAACTTTTGTTAATATCTATATCTTCAATGTACAGACAAACTTCCTGTTACAGTTTTATAATAGTTTAGATAGTATTCAAGCTACAGAATTACTGAAAATGTAAGTTTAGCATTATTTTCAGACGAATTTTTTTACTGTGAAGATAAAACTAAAATATATTTGATACAGTCAACTCCCCAATTCTGCAATAGGTAGTTTGAATGCATTAAAATACCAAGAGCGAGCGAAACCAGCTCGAGATTTCGAGCTTCAAGATTTTTTTGCAATTATTTTCAAGTCATTATCATTTCACCTACAATAAAAAAAATCGTTATTTTGGCGCCCCCTTAACCTGCCGCCGCCGAGGTGTGGGCTCCAGTTTGTCCTCTCCTAGATCCGTAGCTGAGTGGAGTTTCAATAATATAACTTTGTTTTTAGTTCGTGGATGAGCAATCAAACCACTCGTTTCCAGAAGAATTAAAGGCCAAAGACGAAGTTATCTATAATATTTGTTCTAAATATTTAAAAATTAAGTCAAGTAAAAAAATATTGAAAGCAAAACTTGAAACGATGCAACGGCAAAGTGAGCAGGCAAGTAAATAAAGTATATTTACTTACTAAGATTACTTGCGCAATATTTTGCATTTTTTTTTGTGCGGTTTTTGAACATGACACGTTCAAACGAGCGGTAAAAAGATGCATAATCTCCATAGTAATTTTGACATTTTCTGCTGCTGATGATGACAACGTGTGATGTTCAAAAATCGCACTACTGGCTCCGTCCTTTTTAATTAACAGTTTGTAAAGTGTGCTGCAAGACGATCCTATGCATATAATGTCTGCGTGGCTTATAGATAATTATTAATATAAATTCTAAATTGTATTGATAATGTCAATACAATTTAGACGTAGTTATCACGTTTGTTTGTCGTGTCACCTCTAGTACATACTTAATACATATCTTATAGTTATAGCACAGCATAACTATATTATAGTCCTTACAGTACGGCAACGGATGTACTTACTTGCGCAGAGCAACGGAGGGAGCCTTGCGGGGAAGCGGGTGGGGGGTCGCATCATGAGATCTGTATGAATATGAAGATGCCGGGATTGCCTTGCATATTTGTGCATGAAAGCGTAAGTAAAGTACACAGGCGCGGCGCCAGAGGGCGCCCGCCATCAAGAGCGTTACCATGCTGTAAGGCTTATAGTAATGCTGTGCTAATAGCTAAATGATCATAGGTAGGAATGTATTTATGATGATAATAAATTATTATTATCTTGTCACGGTAAGTAGAGTATGAGGGTAGCGCAGGACCGGTCGTGATGGCGATCCTTGGGTGAGGCCTATGTCCAGCAGTAGACGTCCATCGGCTGAGATGATGATGACGGTAAGTAGAAGTAGGTAACTTAATTTGATATACTTAAGTAGTTTTTTTTTTTCATATTTAAGACATAGATCTCAATTTTTTACAGACTTGTGAAGATATCGTCTTATTGTTACAAGAAAATAGGGGTGCTTTGGATTATTTACTGGAAAAATTACTAAGAACCTCTACCATGACAACAGACAGTAAGAAGTACCTCAGATTACTAAAAATCAATGCAAATTTACACTTCGAGAACACTCAACTAAAAGTTTGTTTGTCTCAAAAAGATTTCCCTGAAAGTGTTGAACAATCCGAATATGATCACAACCGCGGTGACAGTACCACTCCGGCGTCTAACTCGAAAACTGATACAAAATATAAGTCTAAAAATATAAAAATGAAAATGCGACATGAATCACTTCACTCAAGATTGTGTAAAGTGCGTATTCCGGAAACATTTCGGACATTCAGAAATATGCATGAGGATTTTTCTCCTCATACTCGACTAAAGATGGAGCGTGCTAATTCGGATTCTTGTTTATTACGGTTTTGAGATGTCTAAGGAAATAAATACCACGTTATTTTGTGAATTATTTTATTTCTACAAAAAAGTTCTATGATATAAGAGTTCGTTGAATAATAATGAGGTATTTTCTAAAAGCTATTAAAAAAGAAAAAGAAGTTCCTAATGGCCTCATGGCTCGATAAATGGCGTTGACGAAACAGGGGTCAAAAAAACTCCTCATTGGAGGGATTTCCCAGAAGAAAAAAAAAGTTAGTTCCTAATTTCTCAATAGATGGCGTTGACCAGAGAGGGGTCCAATAGGTATGAGCAAATAAAATATATAAATTAATAATAATAATAAAAATACACAGTACAAGTTATTTACGATCGGGGTGTTATTGACGACCCGGTTGGTGTAATGATTGCCACGCCGGACTGTCAAACCAGGTTACTGAGTTCGAGTCCCGGTTCGGTCATGGATGTTATTTGTTTGTGCCGTTGTTGAATGGTTCCCATAACAAAAAGCGTAAGGCTTACTTGGGATCATTACAATGTATGTGCTTGGGAGCGTTATTTATTATTTATTTATTGTGTCAAAAACGAATAAAGTATCAGACTTGGCTGTATGGGCTTCGTATCCATTTTGAATATACGAACAATATTTAAATTGGTCACTTCACTTTTCAATATAAAGAATATTGAATACAGGAAGTTGGCATAGGTATTGTGGGTTGAATGAGTTCGAGTTCGAAGCTGTGCTGCCAATACCAAAGAATATTATATACTCTGTACTTTTTGTCTATGGTTTTTGATATAAATGTTGCTTGCAAGTGAAAATTCAAAGTACCCTAAATATGGGAGATTTTTTCAATGTCACGATATTGATTCGTATGAATTCCAAACAAAATGAAGCCCTTTGATAATTTTCCAGTTTCTTTAACACTTAATTACATAATTTACGCTACGAATGTTCTTATACCTGCAGATAAGATGCCACCTGATACCCTAAAGCAAGTGCAGCGAATCAAAACAACGAAATATGTTTGTTTTTAACATAAACTTAGTCTTAATGATTTTTACATGGTTTTTAGAATATTTTAGAATGAAATCTCTACTGTCACTAAGAATTTTAAAATACTTGACTGTACATTACATTACATTATATTAATATTCTGTGGCTGTAGGTACATACCTACTATAGTTTTTAAGTGTTTTTGCAGAGATACTTCTCTTTGGGTTTTCACTTTTTATTAGTTACCGTGGAGGTTCAGTGACGAGTAACCTTGCCTGCCGTGCAGGAGGCGATGGTTCGATCCCCGGCCAGGCCGACTCGTACCAATGAGTTTTTCGGAATTTATGTACCATTGGCTTTTCGGTGAAGGAAAACATCGTGAGGAAACCTGCATGCTTCAATTTTTAGGCACTGTCCATTACAAGTGGCGACGGGCTAACTCCCCGTCACACTGGACAGAATGTACTAGTGAAACGTGGATGTTCTGAGGTTTCAAAATATCTCTGACTCCTCGGGGAATATAGTCGTCAGCATATTAGTTACCTATGCTTAACCCACGATTGACTTGTATAATATAAAGTATTGTTATTTATAAATGTAGTTAAAATTTTAAAAAATGTAATGGAAATTAATGGTTCGTGTTCGTGACTCAGAAGTTCAGAAAATGAAAAATGGGCAATAAGGGTTTTTTAGCTGGCAACACCAATCTCCAGATTTGTGTGAGCCGGCATCGCACGTGAACGTGTCGCAGAAATCTCAATAATTTAGTGAAATCACCATGTCTGACGAATATTTCTATGGTAAGTTATCATCATCATTATATCTAGATTCCCGTAATGTGTTTATTTACATATTAAAACTTGTACTTCAGTCTCAACTTGTAACGTAGATGTAGCGTCTGGATTGACACCCGGCTATTTCGCCATTTTCAGTGTGTATTGATATAATTATTGCATCTTCTATCATTCATTTGTTAATTCACGTAACTACAGCGTGATTAGCGCCGTCATTTGTCCTAAAGTAACATTAGATAAATGTTAAAGGTATTCATATCCATCTTGCCGCCATTTTCGTTCAACTGGCGTAAATGAAATGGCTAATTTCTCCAATGCTTCGTAATGTCGTTGTAGTATTGTCAAACTTAATTTGTAATCCCACGCAAAATAAGGCTCTATTGATTTTTTGCGAAAGCATGGTTTCTGCAAATATGCAAAGTCAGTGGTTAGCACAGGGCGGTGGGCGCGCAATTTGAAAGTATGGCGTCCAAGCGTCGTCACAAAACGACGGTTTTCAACATTCTCAGAAATGCCTCCATTTGCTGTAAAGCTGTGAGTTTCGTGAATCAACGTTTTACTACAGCTACTTTCGAGGTTATGCACAACAGTCGTGACTAAAAAGCAGCGCGCTCATTGAATCTCTGACATTGCAACTTGTTGAATTTTGTCACAGATTACTAGTTACTTCGTAACAGATACAGCACTTCCTTAGAAAACGACAAGTTTTCACGCTTTCATTTACCGCCAGACCGTACGCGCGAAAATGTATCTAATGGCGCTTGAATCAGCGCTGTTATTACTTTGTACAGCGCGCGACGTATGCGACGTTGTCGTCGTGGCTGAATTCATACAAGCGCATCGCTTACGATGCGCCTATGAAATAGAAATATTCTTTATTGTGTAGGTATTTATCTCTGTTCCCGAGTCTCAGTGCTGATTTTGTTGACAATGTAGCGATGAATATTTCAGGAGTGACCCTGTCGACGTCACACCAGTCAGAGACGTGGGACCCCGAGGCAAAGGCGGAGTACCCGCGGAGCAACAAGCTCCTCATCCGCCAGGCGCTGCTCGGACCTGACGCTAAACCTGATGAACTCAATGTGGTCCAGGCAAGTCTTACCATACTTACAAAAAGAGTTCCATGACTGACTGACAACGCACAGCCTAAACTGCTGAAATATGGGACTGCAGGGGATGGGGGGTGCACTAAGAAAGGATTTTTCAAAAATCAACCCCTTATGGCAATGACATTCTATACAAGGAGGACTTCTTATCAGTGCGCTATTAACTGGACCACTAAGTTATGCCCAGTTGTTTTACATTACTGCTTTGTAACCAAATACATTTGAAAGGACTGGAATGTCAGTGGCAATGTATGACAGCTGGACATAACTGATACATACAAAGGTGACATTAGAGACATGTGCCATGTTAAGGCTTTATTATTGTATGACATGATGACTCTATGGTTATAAAAACTCATTACATTATGGTGTAAATCCACGCGGACGAAGTCGTGGGTCAAAAGCTTGTACATACATACAATGACATTCAATACTCAAGGACTTCGCATCAGCGTGCTGTTAATGGGACCACAAAAGTGTACTTAATTGTTTTACATTACTGCTTAGTGACCGAGGACGTTTGAAAGGACTGGAATTGTGTGGAATATCAGCGGCAATGTATGAACGTTTGATGGAATGACATGTCAAGTGGTGATAAGTGACTAGCCTTTCGCCCACATAGACACTGCATAAGTAACCTTTAATCCCTTAGTCGCCTTGTATGATACCCACAGGAATAATTAGGGTGGACCTTTCTAAACTGAAACCACATGGTTAAAAATCTGTGTGGTTCCGGCAACTATAAATAGAGTTAACCTATAGTAATGGTAGTTGCCATGTGGTACAACTGTAGTTTTGTTGTGAAACAAAGCAACTATGTGTCATATTATAATAATGCACTTCAGTTTGTTTTGTTATCTATAAGCTATCAATGCAAAGTCAATATTACTGCTTGTAAACCAATATTGCACAATATGATAACATATTTCTCTTTTGACACTTAAACGAAACATTCAAAAATTTATGTCATCACCAGTGATCGGAGTAGGTAGTGCAATTTAGGGTAATGTGGCGAATATTTGTGTGATGAATATTAATATTTGTATTCGATTTATGGGTGTTAGTATCTACACGGGACGTGCACCCTGTTTAATATACAATGCATACAATTTTACGCCCTGTACTAACCCCATGAATCGAATATGAATATTCCTATTCATCACACAAATATTCGCAACATTACCCTAAATTGCACTACCTATTCCGATCACTGGTCATCACCTGTATAGTGTGGTACTTGAGCCTGCTCTTCTGCCACGCTTATCAAGACTGCTATAAGTATTTCTTGACTAAATTGAGCCACATTTAGTTTCGAAAATCTTTTGACAAGCTCTAAATGGGTCAAATCTTATTGACTGCACTCATACTTACAATTTCTACCTCTCCTCTTCCGAATAAGGATCAAAGTTTTATTATAGAGCTTAAAAGGATTCTGGAAACAACTTAACCCCACCAAAATAATACTTGCTGCAGTCTTGATAAGCACAGTAGTCTGCAAATAATTTTATTGTAATGTGACATTCTTGTTTTTTGGAAATGATTATTGTTTAAAAAAAAAAATTGATTGATGGCAGCACAATAGGCTCAGAACCCTCTTAAGCTATTATCAGACTTGACTCAAGCATAACTGTCAGATCGTTTACTCAAAATGTAAGTAAACTAAAGGAAGGGTCGCGTGGCTAGAGGAGGTCTCTCGAGTAGACGTCTTTAGTTCGGCTCGCGATTTAATTAGCCACGCGGTTCCGCCATTTTATGGTGGTTTCGGGTGTGTGTTTTTGTATAAAAACAGGGCTTTGAGATCGCCATATCCATTACCGTACAACGTCAAGCACTATTGCTCTTTAAACTAGATATTGGCAAAATCATCACTACCAAGATGGCAGCCATTTTATAAAAATAGATATAGAATAGAAACTAAAGGAAATAATTTGTAACTAAATTGTATAATTTGGTGTTGTAGGTGGAGACAATGTCCCTGCAGGACTCCATCAAGATCCCGGTGGCGGTGCTGAAGGCGGGGGAGACGCGGCACGCGCGTCTCGACATCGAGTTCCCCGATGCACCCGTCACATTCACTCTCATACAGGTAATACTATATTCTAGATCTTTACTTCTTTCTTCTTTTTTAAAATTATGGTAAAAGTCCCTAAAAAAGATAGAATTAAAAAAGTTTTGGTACTTGCGACTAGTTAAACGTGAACTTTGTATAATATGTAATCTAAAACTCCAACATGGAGATAAGGGAATCTTGAAATATTAGGCACAGAGTTTAGAAAATTCTGGTAGGCCTAACATGCCACACTCGAGGAAACGATAATCGAGATTAGATTCTCATCTTTGTTATAAAAAGAGAGCATGACATTTTTGTCGTAGATGGCGTGCTAGTGTGCCTTTTCTCGCTCTTTTACAAGCCAATTGAAATTAGAAATAATACCTGGCTAAGACAATAGTCAATATCTAAGTATAGATAAGATATTATGTCACGCTGCCATGCCAACCAATATATCTCTAACTATAAGATTATAATTTCTAAACTCTGAAGTATCTAATGATATCTCTATATACTATTATAAAACTGTAACAGAAGATTGTCTGTACATTGAAGATATTAACAAATTACGATATGGTTTGTGGTGTCTCTGATTCCATAACACTAATTTTTGGATTTTTTGTCTGTCTGTTTGTTTGTTTGAACGAGCATCACGCAAAAACTACTGAACCGATTTTGATGAAACTTTTTTGGTTTGATAGCTAATGATCTGACTTAAAATGTGGTATATAATTTGTGCGGACAAAGTCGCGGGTTAACGCTCGATATTTATAAATCTGCTGTTGCTGTACTATCTAAAATTCTGTTAAGCATAATGAATATAGTAGCACCATATTATTATTTGCAAAGTCTGTAGTGTAGTGTAATAATTCAAATGATGATACAAACAACCATTATATTTGATGGGCACGCAACTTCGTTTTGAAGGTGCACTGCCTACTTATGATTGCATTTCGAGGCATTTGTCTGATTTATCTACTCTACTAACTGAACTACCAACATATCCTGACCCCCGGTGTAACACAAGCTCCTTGTAATGCAGGGATCAGGTCCAGTCCACTTGATCGGCCAGCACCTGCTAGGAGCGCTGGTGGAGGAGTTCGAGGACATGGAGGAGATGGAGGAAGAGATGCTTGATGAGGAAGAAGGCGATGACTCTCAGTTTAAGGTCAGTACTATGTTATTTCCTTTTTGCGGGTCTATTTATAGAATGTACTATTAAAGAACAGGAAAATTTGTTATTTTATTAGGGTTTGGGTAATTTTATATTTCAATAGAGCTTTAAAATAGCAAACATTTGATAATTTTCTTAGACTTTGCTTGGGCATGTTAACTGCACTAGGCTAGGATTGTATAGGGTGTAAACATAAAAAAAATGTCACTGGAACCAACATAAAAATATCTACTGTTTCATAGAAATAGAAATCATTTATTTGCCTTAAATAGGGTACATTTTACAAAACTAGTATCGATGCTTCTCCAGTGTATGGAACAGCAGATTTTTAAATTTTATTTAGATGTTGGCTCCATAGTGAAAGTTGTTCAGTAATGGTCGAACTAAACAACCCCTTTAAATAGTACTAGGGTCTTCTGTTACACCCATATACTTTAAATTATTTTGCAGTACTCATGCAGTATTATAGTTTCACAACTTCACCAAATCTAAACTTAACAATTTGCTTTTTTGAGTGATCACTAACATTGCTACAAGTGTCAAGCATGCTGTTGTACCGAGGTTCATTAAGGACTTCAGGATGGAATGTCTGAAGTATTTACCAGTAGCCAAACGTTTTTTACCCAAAAACTATACCTTAGCTGCTTAGTCTTAGGTTCAAAATACTTTGTAGTAAAACCTTTGTTATTAAGTGATTCAGTAGATAATAAATTTGCAGGAAGATGAGAATAAAAGGAAAGCATCGGCCGGCAAGCGCAAGCCGAATGAGGTACTGAAAACCTTCAACTAATATAACACTACATGGGGTTCCGTAGTTGCTGAACAGAGGGAAAAGGACCTTTGGGCTGTGACTCTAAAAGTATTACTTGAAACTTGTAGGTTAACTACATAAGTCTTGTGAGGGTCAACCCTCAAGCCTCATCTGGCAGCACGGAATCGCTTTTTTCACGCTTTATCCTTTTCTGACGCTCAGGAACGGCATTTACTAGAGTGAGAAAGATGGCGGGAGTGCGACAGCACCGGCAGTGTTGCGAACTTTTCGCTGTAGCCAATGACGTTCCTGAGCTACAGATAAGGATGGAGCGTCAATAAATGCGATTCTGTGCTGCTTTATGAGGCTCAACCCTGAATCTGTGACAAGTACTTCTCTATACTTATTATCCAAAATTTTTTATTTTATAAACAAACATTGGCTGTTGGTTTTCTGTACTCATTCCATGTCCCCTTTACCTTCTGATAGCGTAGAAATAGCGGGGAATTTATCTGTTATACATGCAGCCTGTCACTTACTTACTAATAAATTAAATGGCCTCGAGAATCTGTAAATGAATTTTGTTTCATTCAGGCAAAATAGTATGCATGCTAATTTTTTCATGGTCGAATGAATCTAGAATTTAGAACGTAGCGTAGAAACCAAATTATGTTATCAATTTGTGAACTTCGTACGTAATTACAGGACGAAGATGACGAGGAGGGCGAGCCGAAAGGCAAGAAGGCGAAAATGTCGAACAACGCCAAAGGCAAGGCCACGTCGCCCAAGAAGAACGCGAAGAAGTGAACGAACCGCCTCCCGCACCCCGCGCCGCGCCGCCCCGCCCCGCCCCCACTGAAGACAGATTCCACTGAAGACTGACGAGAGGAGAGAAGAGGAGGAGAGACAGAGCTGGTACCGAGTACGTCAGCCGGCGGGCGGGGCGGGGGCGGGGGCGGGGGTGGGGGCGGCGCGGCGCCTCTAGTTGTAAACATAGCGTGTAATTCAGCCTAGGTTAGTGTTGTATCGGAGAGTGCTCGTGTGATATGATATGGTCGAGGCCGCGCGGCCCCGCAACGGGCGCCGCCGCGGCTCAGCGTGATTTCTTCACTGAATTATTTTTTCTAAATACATTTTTGTTCCATTCCTTACTGTGGTATAGTGTTATGGATGTCAAATTTAATATTATAAGTCTTAAATTCACACAGATGTATTTTTAAGTTATAACGTAAGCATAATCGGTGTACTTTTAAGACATTGATCGTTTTGTATCGACTAGCTGCCGGTCTATGATATTTGATTGATTGAATTTGCTAACGATTTCTCATTTCAGAATGAAAACTGATTAATCTATTATAGTTTGTTTGTACATATACATAAAACATAAGAACGGTAACAATAAAATAAAACCATTTCTAAACATCTCACTGATTTTTATTTTCAATCCCCTTCCCAGAACATCACTGACATAGTTCTATTCTGAATGATTTGAATATTATGTAGCCTCTATCATTTTATTCAAAACCGCATCAAAATTGGTTCATCTCTTTCATCTTAACACATTTCGTTTACATTTTAGTGTACAGGCCCTTAGCATGTCATTTCACTGCGTTTTGTGCGCGTGCACGCTCAATCGTCTTGCGTGTCTTTCGTAGTTTTTATTACTTTTTGGTAGTTTCTTTTGTTTTTGCTACAAATCTACCAGAATTACCAAAAGAACCAAAAATCTACTTAAAAAAACGAAAACCTGCCAGCTTCCTGAAAGCATTCCAAAAACTAAACTTAGGAAAAACTACCAAAAACGACCCAAATCTACCAAAAATTTCCAACAAGAACCAAAATGTACTGTAATATATTTTTCACCCCTCCGGGCGGAGAGCGTCAACCACAGAACATTTCGTCAACTTTCGTCCCGCTGCGCTAAACGAAGTTGCCGCTTTCCGCCTCAGTCGAGGAGAAAAATAGTGTACTAACCTCGGGCAGTAAATAAAGCCTCTGATCAGTGATCACATGTTACATGAGATCTGAGACTTTTCTTACTTTCCTGCCCTCTGTGTGTAATCTACTATTGTACACTCTCGTAACATTATACACACGTCTGACCAATGAGGGATTTTCCAAGAGCAAAAAATGTTAGTTCCTAATTTCTCGATAGATGGCGTTGACCAGAGAGGGGTCCAATAGGTATGAGCAAAGATATTAATTAATATTAATAGTAAAAATACACAGTACCAACCCTTTCTTATTGCTGTTGGTTTATTGTTTAGCTATCTCGGTATTATTGTCCGTCAACAACGAATCGAGTATCAGACGTGGCTGTATGGGCTACGTATACGTTTTGAATATACGAACAATAAACGAGAAACAATAACAAACTACAAAAACCTAACAGAAACCGGAAATATTTAAATCGTACGTCAGATGCCGTGAATGAAAAGCAAAGCCATAGACGAAAAATTGTACCCTGGTTTGACAGTCTGGCGTGGGTGGGTGTTTCTCCTCGGCGTTTGAACGTCGTCATTATCCTCACCAGGTATACAATTTTATAACGTGGTTATAAAACCCGCTGGTCCCTTGTAACAGCGCTAAAAAAATTATACCTTTTCTTATAAACATGGCGAAAATATTTGGTGAGGATAATGACGGCATTCAAACGCCGAGGAGAAACACCCGGGTCGTCAATAACACCCAGATTGTTAATAACTTGTACTGTGTATTTTTATTATTAATATTAATTCATATATTTGCTCATACCTTTTGGACCCCTCTCTGGTCAACGCCATCTATTGAGAAATTAGGAACTAACTTTTTTTTTCTTCTGGAAAACCGCTGACGCCGCCGCGCCGTCCCGCGTCGTGCTCGCGCAGGTTTGAGCAGCGAGGTGGGACGCCATAAGATTATATGGGCAGCGACCGCCGCGCGGTAGACGCTTCCACTTCGCAGTCGCTTTGGGTCTGTAGTCTTTACGACCAAACTGTTTTAGCGATGCATTATATGTCAAGATAGTCGTAGCTACGAACGCGTCGAACAAAATTGCAGCCAGCACTAGCCTTTATAAAACCCTATCGTTATGCACGCACGCACACAGACGCAATTTGTATGACGCCTCACGTACACCAACCTAAAAAAGTTGGCTCGTTTTGTTTTATACGGCAGATAGAAGCGTGAGGCTCAATCTAGGCATATACTTTATGTAAGGTATAAATTTGTGAGTGCAGAAGAGTTATTCCCGTTGTCCCCCACCGCTTTGTCCCCAGGGGTGGCCAACGGGAAACGGGAATAACCACGCTACCACCGCAGAATAAGGTTCAGCGCACACCTAGTGGAGAAATGTTCAAGCAGTTTAATCGATGAGCGTTTTTCTTTTGGTTTTCTAGAGGATCGATTGATGTCGCTAAGGACTGCGCGTAAAGGTCAAAATTTCATAAAATGTTTAAAATAATAAAAAGGGAAAAGATGATCAAAAAGATGACAACGCATCTTTTTATGGAATATTTCATTATTTACGAATCATTTTAATCGAAAACATGAAACTGTTTACGTCTGACATGGTTGTATGGGCTCCCTTGGCCTTTAAAAGAAAGGCAGGGAGCACAGTCTTGACAGGATCTCGCGAACGTGGATTCTAATTGATCTGTGCGAACGTCTCTATGGAGCGATAAACATGTCATCTGTTGAGTTTAAAAAAGAAAAGAAAAACGCTCATTGATAATGAATTCAGCATTCATTGAAATAGAGTTCAAAATAGCGTGCAAGAGATCCTTGTGACGTGCTCGTATTATTTATTGCACGCTATTTCATTATCATCATCAATTCAACTGATTAAATGAAAACAGCTCCAACAGTTCTCCGCTAGGTGTGCGCTGATCCTAAGAAAGAGTATACATATATTCCACTAGTATTTGTAGAAAATGTTCAAAAATGTTCTTTCTTTAGTAGGTAAATTAAAAAAAAAAAACAGCAGTACTTTCAATAAATTATTTTCTATTTAATAAAGCTAACAGTATTCTATTTCTTTCCCTCTGAATGTTATTGGACTCTTCAACAACTTGTAAAAGTCTTTCGAACTTAACATCATTTTCTTTCTTCTCCTGTACATCCTCGACTACGCGCCTAATTTCACATTTCATAACGTCGTCTATATCTGTCTTGTGATTTATTTCTATGCTCTGTGCGTTTGGCTCTTGAAATATTTTCTCAAAATACACAAAGTATGGCCATCGGCTGCACTTCCCACTCTGTTTCTTCTTGAAGGCTAGCCGGATATAAGTTTGTTTCAAGTTTCGAAATTTTTTATCACATTCTTCAGACGTTAAGCCCAACTTTGGTGCGATCATTTTCCACAAGTTCTTTTTCTTAGTGAGAGGATCTCTGAATTTCTCTTTGTTCTCTATGTAGAAGGTCAACAGCTGTTTTATATAGTCCTCGTCTTGACATGATCGGTACATAATTTTTTGAGTTCCATCGATGTCTATGTAACGAAATGCATTAGAGTATATGGCCTCGAAATCTCTATAATATCTCCATTTGGTGGTCAATCTGCCAGAGTTGGCCTTAACTTTTAGTCTTTTGTAGGTCTGTTTCAAGTTTCTAAATTTCTTGTCACATACGGAGGGAATCTCACCGACTTTCCTTGATATTTCATTCCAAAGTTCTTTCTTCTGCATTTTTGGATTTCTAAACTTGTGGGCTATTTGTGCATACGATTCTAGCAATAGCTTGATTTTATTTCTGTCCCAGGAACTTACGTTAGGCTTCTCACTGTAATTAATTCTTTCGAAATATTGATGGTACGGCCATTTGATAGCTTTACCCGATTCTCTGCTTCTATTTAAGTAATGCCAGTGTGATCTCTTTAGGTTTTTAAATTTATGGTAGCAGTTATACCCTGTAGTACCTAGTTCTGATGCTATTTCCTTCCAGATATCCTTCTGTAAGTAGTTGGGACTGTGAAATTTGTGAAGGTTGTCTATATAGAGACTGAGAAGCCTCCGCACTTTGTTGTCATCCCAGGGCTCGAGGACAGCCGGTGGCAATGCCTGTAGATCCGTGAAGACCTCCTCACAGATACCGTAGTGGACCCACTTGATATCTTTGCCCGATCTCTTCTTTTTCAGCAGCCTGAAATATGTCCTTCTCAAATGCCAGTACTTTTTCTTGCATTCGTCGGGCGCTGCTCTGAGAAAGTTGCTTATTTCATCCCAAAGAGTGTCTTTGTCTATATTCTTATTTTCTAAACACAGTGTAAGTAGTAATTTGACTTTGTTCCTGTCCCAGAAGTTTTCATTGTCTTTTGGTTTTTGTTTCTTTTCCTTGTCACTATCGTTGGACTGATCTTCTTGAGGCGGTATGTAGTGTCGGGTGGGATCTAATTCTGTTATGTATCTTGGTTGCTCTTGAATAGGAAGAACTGAAAATGTAGAGAGTAGTAAATAAATAATGCTCACATAGACTGTTTCACAGAACATTATAAGTATTAATCAATTACTGGTGCGACCTGGTTCACAAGGAAGAATGAAATACATGAATGCCTGGAAATCCCAACTATCAAGGAGGAGGTCAAAAAGTTCTGTATAAGATACAAGAAAATGCTCAAAGGACACACAAAAAGTCTGTGCAATCATAATCAAAAGATGCGGCTTAAGAGGTGGCATATTCTAGATCTCGATTCGACATAGTTAAAAGATGGGCATGCGGCTTGATAAAGAATCACCCATAGAAGAAACTCACGAGCAAAAATATAGAAACCATCTGATTATGGCCATCGTTGGCTGATTGCAGATAAATTTAAAAAAAAAAAGAACATAACAGGGGTTAAAAATGCAAAGTAGCTTTTCCATCAGACACGGCTGTCGCCACCTGTCTTCTTGCTCACGCTGCAACAACTACTTATGCCCTCTCGCTCACACCAAGCCACGCGCTTTACTGTGTTATGCAAATCATTGCATAACCGTGTGGCATGCGTACCACGCCTACTTTGCACTTCTAACCCTTCTTATATTCTAAAATTCTGTGGTCAGTATCAACCCCTAAGTGGTAAGTCCTCTTACAGACGAGTGACTCTTTGCAATCGACGTGGGTCGCAGAGAGTTGCACTCATCGAGTTTAGGGTTGCCGTGAGTCACGTGACCCTCTGCGACCGCAAAGTGTCACTCGTCTGTAAGAGCACTTACTGAAGCTACAAGTTTTTTTATTATGGATAGCTGACAACAAAGGTGACCACATTATTAGAATGTCATGATTGGAACCAATATTGGAATCCAAGAGCATTGGTTTGGCAGTACATAGTAGTATTGTAACCACCACTATTAAGGCTGGGCCAAACAGAGTGCGGTTGCTCTGCGGCCGGCAGTAAGTGTTAACTACGGAATTATATGTGAGGTATGACACTGCAGCTACCGTTCCACAGCTGTTCCGCAGCCGTCCTGGACTGCATCTTATGTGACACCTCGCATATAATTCCATAGTTTACAACTACTGCCGTCCTGCAGCCGGCCCGCAGCCGCACTCTGTGTGGCTCAGCCTTTATTATGGCTATCATTCATTTACTTATTCATATCACCTAAGTCTGGTGCCGGTATTACTTGATTAGTATCTGGCTATACTAAAAAAGGGGCCTAAACCATGGTGCATGGGCCTTGGGCCTATATAATAATGTATACAGGAAAAACAAAGTAAAATTCATACCTTGAGGGTTTTGCACAGCGGTTATGTTATTGCTGCTGTAGATAACATTGCCTTGATCTTCTCGCAAGACCAACCAGTATCCTTGGTTGTGGCTTGTAGGATCCATTTCTTTATAAGTTAGCTTCAAAATTAACTACACTGAACAAGTAATCACTTATTAACAAGGAATATACTACTCTCTACCGAGAGAAGAAGTGTAACGTAGTACCAAAAAGATTTGAAATACACTGATTATCCGATACTACTAGTGCGTGTTTATGCACACGGAATTAAAAGGAACTAACAGTGGCAGGATATGCGAATATGGACCTTATGTAACGACTTGTCATTAAAAGGTTGATCGTTATCATGCTGTCCGCCAAATTTAATTCAACATTTTTAAATCTGCAATAAAACATTTATTTATATGGAAGTTTCAAGACTAATTCTAAAAACACAGAATTTAGCGGACAGAACGTAACGATCAACCTTAATTTTAACTTTAGTCATGGATTAACGATGATATTTGGTACCTAGGTATTACCACAGAGTACTATGCTATTATCATCGTCTATTGAAGTAAAAGCCTGCTATGAATTTTAATTAATAATAATCAGAACATTGCGTTATGTAAATGAATATGAATAATCTAAAAATAAAAATAATACTACATCAAAATCTAATCAAAATAAGTTTATTCAAACTCAAACTTAGAGATCGTTTACTCCTTGAAGATGTTTAACTTAACATAATTAGTATTTTACACAAAGATTTTTTTGTCTTCCATTTTCGGAAAGGGTTTGAGGTGATCTATCGGCAGGAACAGGATTATCCATTAATTACCGAACACCCTGTAAAATAAAATAAAAAAAAAGTAATTAAAGCACTTACTTTTTCATTGTTTTTCTATGAATATCCCCCCACCCCCCAAAAATTAAATATCCCTCCCCGAAACAAAAGTCTGGACACGTGCCTGCATTTGGAGTTCCTGTGACTTATAAATAAAAAAGTATCCAGCTGGCTGGAGGTTTTTTCGAACTATTAATTAGTTCGAATCAAATTAAAGATTGAAAAATTTGTCTCGGGTGGGACTTGAACCCGCACTTTTCCAAACCGGGGAACTGCGTTATCCAATTTCGCCACCGAGCCGACTACCCAGAGAACGAAATTTTCAATCTGTTGCGTCTTAAGGGGACGTGAGTGCCATCTACTGGTAGTTATTACAAACTAATCAACCCGCAAGTCCAGCAGTGCGGGTTCAAGTCCCACCCGAGACAAATTTTTCAATCTTTAATTTAATTTGATTCGAAATAGCACAACATGGCTGTAACATGTTTAAAAATCAATAATATTTGAAATTTATTAAGTATTTATTTCTTCAAAATGTTTAACACTGCAATAAAATATAGCAGTGATATACACGCATCAGCTTTGAGCTGCTAGTGTATCATATAATTATAATAATAATAATGCCCTTCTTCCATTTTGACGGAACAAATTTTATTTCTAATTTGGATTCGATAGAACAAATTCAGAACTAAATCCCAGAAATACTTACATCGTTTTAGGACACGGGATCCCGCTGAGTGTAGGCACATTCAACTTACTAAACATCATTTACAGTATGCAGTCGAAGTGACGTAGTTTTACGGTTTTAAAAGATGAAATGACGTGTAAAGTGGTGAAAGGTGGCTAGCCTTGCGCTCAACTTACATAGGTATATGGAGGTGCTACTGGGAATGTTCCTCCATTGAAAAGGGAAGATCTTCCACCAGGCTATGTGTGAAGCCTGGGGACCGGCCGTGGTTCAACAGTTCTTAGTTGGACCTTGTACATGTATCGAATCTCTGTGATTATTTCTCTTGCGCGATGTATGTCTTGCATTTGATTGTGAACCTTATTTGTAGTAGGTTATGAGTTACGTATTCACGGTGAACGTTGTCTATGTATGTATGGAGCAAATTTCCGAGAGCGACGGTATCGCCATCTGTTGGCATCTTTGCAATGTGGGTGCTGACATCTGCAGCAAGTCCCCACAGGTAATATTAACTATTTCTTAATATACGCATTTTTCTTTGTAAGGCCTTCGATCTTTCCTCCTCACCAAACTCTCTATTTTTTAATGTAATGTATCTTTTAATACATATATAAAACGTTGAAACCATAATATGACGTTTGTTTTGGAGAAAGTGTTGTTGACAATTTTTCAAAAATCCCATATCAACCTGTGACAGCGCCGACATACATGTTTTTTTTATGCCTTTTCTCCACACTTCTAAGTTTAATGTGGTATTTACTATTGAAGAACATATTTCGACGCAGTGAACAAAAGTTTTACTAACATATTTTAAGCTGTTGTGCATTGTGTCATACTCTTTGAAACTAACAAACAAATTAATGTTGTCGTATGATGAAGTAGTATCACAGGACAAAAATGTGTTTTTACAACTTGTGCATCCACTAGTTTTTAATTTTTTAAACATAAATCCGCACACATAGGCACATGCCTGTGCCTCAGGGGATGCCTGCTCTAAAGCTTCGGTTGCATCAGCGATCAGTGGTTCTAAATCAATGTTCGCTTCGTCATCACAAATATCGTCAGACATATTGTTCATATTTGACAATAAAAACTTTTTTAAGTTATCATTAAGGATAGCCGTGTCATCCTCACAATTTTTCTTAGAGCTACTATGACGTAAATTGTTTATAATGGCAGTTTTTATGCCTGATGTGAACTGTCCAACATTTGGATTATCATTGGATCCGCAGTGGTAACGTATACATCCAAAGCAGTTCTCCAGTGGATCCTGATTCAGGCGACGCGTGGAAAGGGTCTTCAAACCTAAAGTTTGCAAATTTTTCCACAGCCTATCCACAGCGTTCATTGTGCGAATCCAGCCTTCTTGAGATGGTGGAGTTGACTTGGACCCAATGAACTTCATTTCAGACACAAATTTTCTCATTTCCCGAAATAGCTCTGCATGAGGCGATCGCTGAGAAATATTTGTTGAATATTTCTTCCCTCCACGCAAGTCAGGGCTGTCAGCATTTAGAGCGTCGAATAATTGGTCAAATTTATTCAACACCGTGGCTGTAGAGTGCGCCTCGGCAGGAAGTTCATCTGAAATTAAAATGTTTATTAAATTCACAATATTAGGCAGGTATCCCACTGACACTTAAATGAGGGATTTGCCGAAAGCCATTAGAGAAGAAAAAAATAGTTCTAAATATCTCGATAGAATATGATTTTGACGCGAGATAGGATGAGCAACCCTAAGGAAGTTGAAATTAATATCAAATACTGAGATTAAGATTTCATGGAGGTGTAAAAATGAAAGCTTCTAAATCAATGCAATCAAAAGATTATAGAGTAAGGTTGCCTTAGTCGTGCTACAGCGTATGTCGTATCCCAGTGATATTTCGTATCGTATTTATAAGCAATGACATTCTATACACAAGGACTTCGCATCAGTGCGCTTCTTCTTCTTATCGTGTGGGCAGAGCTCTGGTGGTCAGAGTTTTTCAGACCGCCTTACGGCCTCTGACGTGGTTTTTATGTAACGACTACTACCATCAGTACGCTTTTAATAGGACTTCTAAATTACATTACTGTTTTCTGACCGAATATATTTGAAAGATTTGAATGAACTGGAATGTTAGCGGCAATATATTACAGCCAACCATAACTGATGCATACAAAAGTGACATTAGTAGTACTTTTGTATAGTTTTTATACTAGCGTAGCAAGTAATTCTAATTTGATTGATGTGTGATATTGATATTATATATATATTTATATTGTGATATTATTTTGGTGTGCAAATAAAGAATTTTTATGTTATGTTATGTTAATATAGAAGTAAACATATATTATATTTGTACTTACACTTATTTCTCGTAATAATGTGCCATTTTTTGGTTGTTATTGTATGACGTGGTGAATCCATGTGTAAAGAATGTCATTGGTGTTATGGGATAACTTTTTTTTTACCACTGCCGGGTAGCACTAGTATTTATTCTGTGCCACTGCAAGGTTAATTTTATCCTTCATAATTACGCTTATATACAAAACCCTCAGGGCGCGAGAGCCCGACTCGCACTTTGTAGTTTATTAGTTATGTCGGGTAAAAATGAAAGAAACAACTTACTCGAAGCAATTTTAGTAAGTATTCCAGCTGTAACTGAATGACTGAACACCTGGGCAGCCAGTTTCACCCGCATTTTTTGTTTGCTATTTGGTGCTAAATGCTGTTCTGTTAATGCTGGTGCAAAAACAAAATTGGGATTGGTTTTGTCTAGATCATAGAATTGTTGAACATGACTCCATTTCGCCACACCTGTTTAGATAAGCAACATAATAACACAGTTGTAGTGAGGAGTAACAATCTGTACTAGACGATAAAATATGCATACTAAGTTTTACGTACCCTTGACAACTTTGCCATCAACTTGCATGTTTGGTGTTATAAATTGGATGTTATGATTTATAAAAAGGTTCCTCGTGCATTTAAGGAGGTGTGGTGGGTCAAGTATTGTGACTACTTCATGTCCCTCATGTGTGAAATAAGGTTCCGTCTTTGATGAACCAAGGAT
This sequence comes from Agonopterix arenella, assembly GCA_927399405.1. Taxonomy (NCBI): domain Eukaryota; kingdom Metazoa; phylum Arthropoda; class Insecta; order Lepidoptera; family Depressariidae; genus Agonopterix; species Agonopterix arenella. The sequence goes on from OV656711.1 coordinate 325,903, forward strand.
ATCGAGAGCCCTTATGTTCACTCTGGATAAATCACACACAGTTCCTACCACTGTCAATCCAGTCTTCCAACATTCATGTAAAATCTGAAAGACAAGAATATAGTCTAGCCACCTCAAAAGTCACATATTCCTACACGCACGATGATGCACAAGATGAAGCTCACCCTAGACCCCGGCAGCCGATCGTGCGGAGAGGAGGAGGAGGAGGAAACCATGGAACATATCCTGTGTGACTGCGATGTCGGGGCGGCTAAAATAATAAATTCTTCTTTCGTGTGCATGGGCTAAATGGTGTGAAATTTTTTAACACAACTAGAGTTGTGGGCAAATATCTTCTGGTTTATTCATGCAAAAATAGATAATAGAGCTAGTTTACAATTAATTCCCATTCCAAGTGGGTGCCCTTCAGTATGAATGACATCCGATGACTGGACTAGCAGCCAAACAAGCAGCCACACAGGCAAGCGTGTATTCAAGCAATTATGTAAAGCCCGCTTCACATTCGCGCAAGCCCGCATAAGCAGGCAAGCAAGCAAGCGAGCAAATAAAGAATGTTTATGACAGGTTACCTAGGTACCTACCTATGTATGCTTTCAAATCTATAAGCGACATTAAACCATACCTCTTTAATAACAACAGACAGTCTGTCAGCAGTTGCAGACTTTCCAGAAAAGTAAAACGCAATCGGCTGTTTCCATTTTTTTCTGATACCCGTGACCATGAAAACCAAGGCATTGCTAGCGATTGCGTTGGTTCGCGCATGGTTTCCATGGTCTTGAAAACCTTCTACTATGTCCAGCTTTTCATTCAAGTTTAGATGTTTACGAATGGCCATCTCATCAAATGACAATAAACAAAGATTTTCCTCGGGTAATTGTTGGTCTGCCATATTTTTCAAACCTTCGAAAACTTTCGGGTTGACGCCAGTAGTCAGTGGAATTTTGTTCAGCAGCTTTTTTAGTGTACTCTGGCAGGGTAGTGTGAACATCCTCCTAAGAAGTCTGTAGCAGGCTGGTGACTTTTTGTACAATGTTAGGGCCATTATTTTTTGATCAATGTTATAACGCCGGGCTTTTTTTGGTTTTTTACAGTTTTTTAATTGGCTTTGTAGCAATATTATAAACGTATTGCTCAATTTCATGTCGCATAAAGTTTGAACATTTTCATCATCACATAACTTTTCGATTTTGTTCGTTTTTTTCTGGCATCGTAACTGTTTTTTAAGCCTACCTATTTCTTTGAGGCTTTGGGTACAAATTCTATGTAGCTTCGTTTCTCGTGGCGTCAGTTCTGCGAGTTTCTTTACATTTAGCGCCTTCAATATGCTATTTTTTTTCTTCGTTTTTGATGTTAAAATGGGTTGGTGATGTTGTGAAGATGACTCCGGTTGAACGTTTAAATGAGAAATGGGTTGGTGATGTTGTGAAGATGACTCCGCTTGAACGTTTAAATGAGAAATGGGTTGGTGATGTTGTGAGGATGACGCCGGTTGAACGTTTAAATGAGAAATGGGTTGGTGATGTTGTGAGGATGGCCCCGGTTGAACGTTGAAATGAGAAATGGGTTGGTGATTTTGTGAGGATGGCCCCGGTTGAACGTTTAAATGAGCAATGGGTTGGTGATGTTGTGAGGATGTTATTTCTGTAGGTACTGAGAACTTTCCTAAGCGCTTCTTCGTACTATCAGTGAAATAAATGTCTTTAAAATGTCTTTTACATAACACTTTGCCACTTTTATGAAGCTGATTCAGTGAATCCACCGATGACCAGTCCTGTTCTGGCCAGCAAAACTTCGCCCAAGCTCTTGTTCTGCAATTAATAGCTATTAATGACAAATGTATCTAGGTATTGTGAAAATAATTATGACCATATTTATAAGTTAATACCGTTCAACCGCAGTTTTCCCAACTTTGGGAAACCTATGAAACGATAACACGCCATCTTGGATCGGTGTTGATCCACATTGACTACATTTTCTGTAGGAGTCTGTAGACATTATGTTTTTATGTAGGACTACGCTTAAATATTTATTATTTTTGCGTAGAGGGTAATATAAATAACACAATTTTAAATGTAAAACACGGTTTCCTTTTTTGTGACAAGTGGTGACATGACAATTTTTTTTCTGATTTTTCCGGCTTTGCGGGGCTAGTACGCCAACCCGCGATAGCAATATTTAACACATCCATCTGTCAAATTTAGTCTTTTATTTCGTTCGTTCGCGCGCAAATAGAAAGAGAGCGGAAGCGTGGCGCTAAATCACGTTATCGCGGGTTGGCGTACTAGCCCCGCTGGATTCAGCATCCTTTAGTGACACGTGTTGCTAGAGCAATTATAAAATGTCCAACGTTATAAAACACTTTTTTGCCAGAAAGACTAGACAAATACAACTTTTAGACGGAATATGATCAAAGCAAAACATTTAAATATCGCGAGGACTACTTTTTTAATTCAAGAATGTGCTTTGAAATTTATGTTCAACATTTTAGTCTCCCATCAAATGTTTTTATTTCATTGCGGTGACATCACCATATTCTGCACCACTCACACATAAACCTTTTCTGCATGTGTGCACCGGCAAAAGTGTATGTATACAGGACGGAACCCGTTGCTTATTAACTACTTTCAAAAATATTAATTCATTTACTTTTTCTTGTCGTTTGTTTATTTTTTTAAAGAACGAATGAAAACGAATGCCAGTGTTGCCAGCCGGATCTTGTCAAAAGTAACCGGAAATAGACAAAAAAGTAACCTTTTGGTGTGAAAAGTAACCTTTCATATTTTTTTTCAATAATAAGGTATTAAAAGTTAATAGACAGATGTTAATTGTATTTACTTACACAAATATAAACAAATCAGTAGCGTTTTCTATTTCGATTTGCATTTTTTATCCGATTGATTGATCGAGCGAGAAAGTGAGACAATTAAGACATTTCTTATACAATATACAATAATGCGCGAGAAAAATGTGTTTTTTCAGAAGTTGCAATTGCTACGTTACGAACGTTTTGGGTTTTAAAACATTGTAAAATATATGAAAAAGTGTTCCGTTTCATGGAAAAATAAGAATTTTAAAATTGATTATACAAATTCCGAAAAATCACATAAAAAGTAACCTTTTGAATCGTGTAACCTAAAAGTAACCTGGCAGAGCTAAAAATCATCTAAAAGGTTACAAAAGTAACCTTCTGGCAACACTGATGAATGCAATGCAATCAGTGTGACCAGATTTAAATTGAAGATCCTGCTAGCTGGTTGACTGAAAAGTGAAAGGGAAAACTGCTATGCCGATGCCGCTTCGCTTTACCACAATGACCGAATTTCTATGATACACGATACCATATTACGAATAGTGTTTTAGTTATTCTATGACGATACATGCATCATTTTCGTTTCCCCAAATCTACCAAAAAAGTAGAAATCTACTAAAAGTGGTCACACTGAATGAATGAAACAAAAAAACAAAAGTCGAAAGAAGAGAGAGCGAACAGCAGAACGAAAGAGACAGCAACTCTACCATAAACAAGGACCAAAAAGGATATATATAAAATCATAATCGGATCGATTGTGCAATAATATTGTTATGGAATCAATCTTGTTCTTGGCCACCTCTAGCTTCACGCTTGGTTTTTAAAGTGTGGCCGTCTTAGATATTTGTGACCTAGATCTGGCGGATTTTCAACGGCTTTGCCAGCAACCACTCAAAATCAATACTTTTGACTATTTTCTTAGAATCTGGAATTTTATACAAAGTGAATAAATGTAGGTGTTTCTGTTTTTGTATCATCATCGTCATCAGCCTATCATCGTCCACTGCTGAACATAGGCCTCTCCCAAGGCATGCCACAAGACTCTGTCCTCGGCCTTCCTCGTCCTATCGCTCCCCGCTAGGAATGCAAAATTACTTAATTTTACCGAAAAGGCCCGTAAAATACGGATAAGTTACAGTCACTCACGTAAAATTATCGGCAGCATTTTTAGCATAGATTGCAAGTTTTCCAAATTGAAAAATCGTTTATTTATTTTCTATCACCCACCACACCGGGCTAAACAAAAAATAACGTATTTTGCTGATAATTAGATACGTAAAATATATGAATTTTACCGAATTTCTCGGCGCGCTTTTGTTTAGTGACGGCACGCTCCTCTGTCACCCATCAAACCGGACCAAACGGACAAAAATGTATTTTGCTGAAAATTACGTAACTAAACTATTTGAATTTTACCGAAAATACGTAAAATATTGAATTTTGCGGCGCCGGCGGTAGCGGCGCGCTGTTGTTCAATGACGGCGCACACTTATATCCAGAATTGAACATTATATTTTTTTATAGAATTATTGTTTTATAGAAGTCGGTGTCAAGCCAAGCCAAAAAACGAATGCAAGCCCTGTCGCGAATCGTACCGGCTTGACAGCGACCACGATAAAAGATATTACTGTTCTTATGATACAAACGACAAAGTCATCGGCTGCAATATTATTTTTAACTTTTTATCAGCAGAGTTTTCGGTGATTTTTTGGTTTATCTGTTAGCAACACTGCTTTTTTGACATGTCAAACAACGCGAGCGGAGCGATAGCGAGAGACGCCATTATTTTGTTCTTGCGTCTGCGTCGCGTTGTGTTTAAATGGATGGCGATCTGAATTCTGAATTTTCTTGTGTTGCCGGACAAGAGTGTAAATTATTTTAAATTTTATAACTGCGTATTATGCTTCGTGCATTTGTGCATTTGTGAAGGAACGTTTTGACATCGCTGTGGTAAGTCGCACGATCCCCGGCTTGTTTGTCCAACATTTTTTGCATTTTATCAGACATCCCCTTGATATAATCTTTATCAGACAAAAAGGACTACATTTTTGGGAAAAACGAGTAATAATTGCAATGATTCAGGTCCTGCTGCTAATTTGCAAGCTGCTTATTTTCCATAATCTTGATATCAACGCAGTGGCGGGAAAAAGTTGTCAGTGGGTCATGTTCGTTCGGAAACTGTGTTATTGTTTATGTATTTTCCTCTACGCGAGTTCTCGTTTTGATGCGTTTCTGACCACCCTGAAAGGGATTGCGGTCGTACGTATCGGGTAGACCACAAGAAAATTAGCTCAAATTCTAACAAAGCTTTCTTCATTTATAAGTAAAAAAATCTTCAAAATAAAGATGTTATTCAAATGCATGTTCATTGTTTACGGGTATATTTTAGATTATTTAGGTATTTTGTGGTGAAGATCCTGTTTCCTGCATTCTTTTCCTTATTTTTAAAGTCTTATATTTACAGGTTCTTTATTAATTCAAAAGCCCCAAAGCTTTTATTCTAGAGTCCAACCCAACTAAACCTTTTAAAGGTTTTATAAGAGGGTTTAATTAAATTGTTTCTATTGTAATCTTTGAATTGTGGGGTCCGTTTGAGGGATGAGCCTTATCTGGCAGCCTTAAATAGAATTTTTTCATGCTCCATCCTTTTCTGTTGCTTAGGAAAGTCATTTGCTAGAGCGATAAAGATAGCGGTAATAGCCTTTCTCGCTCTAGTAAATTACGTTCCTGAGCGATAGAGCGAGGAAAAAATGTGATGAGGCTCAACCCTTAGTGTTGATGATTTTGCCAATATTTAGTTTCTTAAACAGAAGTGGGTCAGAGTGTATTCTTAGGTACTTGATGTTGTACAGTAAGGGTGAAGCCAAACCAGCACAATTTTGTGAGTTGTGAGTCGCATATTTCGAGTCCGTTTTATATAAAGGCTGAAGTCATAGATAATGCATTCCCAGATTTCATATGAAATGGACTCAAAATATGCGACTCAAAACTCACAAAATTACGCTCGTTTGGCTTCACCCTAATAGATATTTACTGACTACAAGGATTGTTTTATGCACAAAGAAGAAATTCTCATATTCTGATGCGTATGTGAAGTCTACCAATCTGCATTACCATACACCCTCTGAGGGTAGGCCTGTGTCCCACAGTGGGATGTATACAGGGGGAAATTGATATCATTAGTTAGCATTAACCTTAGTTTAAAAGGATGCTAATGATATCAATTTCACCCTTTATCTCCTCCTCTTAACGCTACCCATCAAACTGAACAACTTCTACTATGGGAACAAACCAATCAGAGCAAAAAGTATAGCCTGATGAATGATGATTTATATAAATTATTACCCCGCAGAGATGTCAGGAGGTCGGCTCGTGGTGCTGGACCGGTCCGGTAGGGATATAAAGGATTACCCGCTGCCGTCGGGGCTGGTGACCCTCGGCCGGGACCATGACTGCGACATCCGCATCATGCTGAGTTCCGTCAGCCCTCACCATGCTACCGTCGTCGTCCATGCTAACCAGGTTGGTAGATTCTTATGAAGCTGGCACCGCAACCAGTGAAGACACGAATCGAACAAGAACAAGATAAAGAGAGCTGGCAGTTTAGCTAGCTCAGTCTACAGGGTGTTAAGGTAAACAGTTGCATTACTTTAAAGGGTGACTGAATATGTAATCCATTTTTGGACTTTCCATAACTAAATGCAATCACAGCTGATGAATCGAAAAAAAAAAGATTTGCGAATTTCCTATAGGTTTCTTAGGGAAAGTTGTTCATTATCATGGGTACAATCAACCCTTAAAGAAATGCAACAGTTTACCCTAACTCCCTATGCATTTTTGTAGTACACTTAGCTTAGACTTGCTAAAATTCATTAGCTGAGACCACATCTTGACATCTAGTATGAATTCTCTTCTTGTGCGCGACTCTACTTTATTCCAATACTACTTGTCGCGGCAAGTGCGGCTTTCGTTCTCCGAAAAGCGCGCGAACAGGGTATTTTCTATGGAGCAAAGGGTGTCGGTGCGCATGTAGTGGAATCATACTAGACGTGATTATCAAACAAAGATAAAGGTATGTAGGTGTGTACGTCACCTACTGATTCTTTAATAAATTTTTCTTTGTGTGACTGAATTTTGCCTGAGTTACCTCCTAATTTAGTTGAGAGATGAGAGGTGTAGGTGAATATTGTTGAAATAGTCATGCTTAAAGTTCTGGAAGGCCCCTGCGGCAGAGGCTCCATCAATATTATATCAACCTAAAGAATGAAGCACATCAAGTCTTGTCACAAATAAAAAACAACTCCATACCTCCCATTGTCTGGGAACAAATTTATTAATTTACAGTAGAATCAGTAGGTCTAGTGTTATTTATTCATTGTATGGCTGATTCTATTAGACACTTTAACAGTGTAATGAAAAGTACCTATTTTTGTATAATTTTTATTAAAGAATGAACAGTTCTGTAAAATATTCAATCATTCAAACTGGGTTCCATTGCTAAAAAAGTTTTGTGGAAGCTACAATTACTTCGGAATGGTAGGACGAAACACCTTGGAGGCATCTTTTATTTTTCATTTTTTGACTAGATTTATACAATTTATCGAAACCAAAGTCATACCTCAGTATTTTTGGATAGTTTATCTAGTGAAAGTCAATTGAATACACGATTGGAATTAATTCACTCGATAGAAAATCTTCACAAAGATGACGTATTTTCTTGTATTTTTCTCGTTTTAGAACAAGATAAAATAGTTTCCGATTTTTGGCATTTATACTTACATATTCACCATTAGTTTATCTAGTGAAATCATAAAAAAAATCTATAAAAAATGCTTTTGTTAATTCTTTTTAATCGAAAATACGGCACAAGCGCGCACTTTTCGGAGGGCTGGGCAATCGCAATTGTCATAGAAAATATTCGTCTGAACCTATGGCCCCTTAATTAGAGTATTATTGTATGGAACGAAACGTTGTGTGTTGTTTGATAAACCAACAGACGGTGGTGCGCAGTGTGTCAGATGGTAAGACGTTGGTGAACGGACAGAGCGTCAGCGTGGCGGCGCTGCGGCACAACGATGTGATCACCATCGCGGACCGGTCGCTGCGCTGGGAGTACGACGATGCCTCCGCGAGGAGACCACTCGCCCCGGAGCCCGGTGAGTGTTTACCAGTACTAGCAGTGCCGCGACACTCACAACAAAATCGTAATTGTATGAACTACACTAGATTGTATGGGCTCCAAAGAATTAATACCCTAGATTCATACTATTTTGGATTTCGAAGTAGGCGGTGCCGACTCTTAAAACGTAGTGATTCCATTCTCTTTGAGTACTAGTACTAGGTGAACGGATAGCTTAGACTATTTTATACAGGGTTTCAATTTACATGGGACTTCAGAGATTCTACTTAAAAAGGTGCTTCAGACCATCAAACTGAACAACTTTTATTATGGGACCAACATTGAAATCGCGAAAAAAAAATCCGCTGTCCCATACAAAACTGCAAACATAGACTGAAATAATTATATGGGACAGCAGATTTTTCGTTCGCGATTTCGATATTGGTCCCATAGAGGAAGTTGTTCAGTTTGATGATCTGTATTACCCCTTTAAGTAAGTGTCCCATTTAATGTTACACCTGGATATGAACAAGTTACGCGTGTAATTCTACTAACAAACTTTTTTGTCACTTTTTGCGGGGAGCGAGTTAGCATGAAATCCGCAACTTACGCGACTTTATTTCATTACTTTAGATTCTAATTTTGAATCATGAGAAACAGTCTTGTGTGAAACCCAAACGTGATAAGTTCGAAGTTATTGTTCCACAGTTTATAGGCTGTCTCGTTTAGTGATAAGGAGGGGAAATGCTTACGTGAGGCGGGTTCCTATATAAATCGTCTAAGACAGATGTGACAGATTTGGTGTTTTACTAAACTAAAAGTTTCCACAGATAAATATCATTTGTTTTACATTCTTGTGTGTGAAAATACAAATTTTGAATTAATAAAAGTAATAAAGAGTTACAACATCACAAAAAGCTCCAAGTTTGCTGGTACTTCAAACCATCCACAAAAGAAAAGGAATTATATTAACTAAAAACTAAAAGTAAAGAGGTGCCGAGTGAGCCGCTAACTCATTAACCTAGGTAGGTATTTTTCAGTAACTCGTTTAACTGAGGTCGTGCTTGTGCAAAACAAATCAAAGTCAAGATCAACTGAGACACTATTAAAGTTATTAGCGCTGCGCAGTAAGAATGCATTTGTCTATAGTTAGTTTCAGCAAGGGGAGCAATGTAACAAGGGAGGTAGCCTAAGGCCTAATTGATTGGTACGAAGATGTAGTTTAGACACTAGATCGGTGCTGTCAATGGATCCATTAGAATCGCCGCAATTTTAGTGCGAAGCATTATCGCTGCGACATCGTCGCGACAGTGATTGATCTCAGGAATACCGCGACAATGTCACAACGATATCGCTAGAGAATCGCGGCGACATCACCGCGGTATTTGTATTTGTATATCGTTCCGTCAACGCCTACACTCAAAAATAGCTTGTGTTATGTTATGGCTCTTATCCACATCCTGGAGGCTTCTACTTATCTTCGAGAGGGTGAGGTAAAAATTCATAGATATCTAGAGAGATGCCAACCAACGCGCTGAGTACGAAACCTAGTGTCGCATCACCACCAGTACCACGCGAAAGAAAGTATTTTGTTAGCTTGAATGTGCTCATTATCCATTGCGGTATCAGAACTCGACGTTCGAATAATATTTAATACGACGCAAGCATTGTAAACTATTTACACATAATATCTCGACTCGCATTAAGCCTCATAATATATTGAATCCTTACTGTCGCGAGCCATGTGTTCCGTTTTTGCGCATATTGCTGCGACACTGGCACCGCCCCCCTTTTCACATCTCCCTTTAGTTTTTGTGATCTGTGTCAAAATTGGTCGGGGCAGGGTGTGTCCATACTGTATGTAGTATACTCTTCCTTAATACTGTGACTTAACTTAAACCTTAGGAGCATACTGAATCCCACTTAAAATAGGAAAGCCTAATAAAAAGAGGCCTTAATATAACCTGAAAATATGGGTCATTCAAGTAGCAAATGTGGCTAATATAAGATATATCTAGCAGCGCTGGACTCGTCGTCGGTGCGCACGCGAAACGGTAGAGAGGTGCGCCGCGCTACGACGGGAGGAGGCGCCCACCCCCACTCCCACCCCCACCCCCGCCCCTCCCGCTCCAGACAGCTGCAGCTCGAGCTGGAGCTGAGGCACAGGGCGTCCATGCCCGGTATGTATGCTATGTGTACCTGTAGCTACACTACTGGCTGTTAGGGTAAACTGTTGCATTAGTTTAAGTTTAAGGGGTGATTGTACCCGTGATACTGAACCTGAGAAACCTATCGGAAATTCGCAAAAAAAATTGCACTTTCCATACTAAATGCAATCAGATGATCGAACTTTTGTATTAAATGTAAAAAAAAAATTGAATTTTGTATTGGTTTCTTAGGGATAGTTGTTTAGTATCATGGGTACAATCACCCTTTAAAGTAATGCAACTGTTTATCCTAACACCCTGTATACGTGTTAATGAATAAACGCAAAGCTAGAAAATAGTTAGTTTAGAATCGCGAGCAGAATCTAATCATAAAGGTTTCAACTTATATTTTTTCAAAATATTAAATAATTTGTTTGTATAATTTAAAATTCACTGAACTCGATGTCACTCATTCCTACTTATCTACCACAAACCAGATTATTAAAATGTAGTTACTTGCGCAAGAGCAGGCTAGCGCCTTCATTCATTGCTGACATTATAATTATAACAAATCGTTTTTGTATAGAAACTTAAAATGCGAATAACTTAAAAATAAAATAACCAAAATATTAGTAGATCAATCAGTGTAAATTATAATTTAAAAAAAAAATTATTTCGATATTGGTCCCATAGAGAAAGTTGTTCAGTTCGATGGTCTGAGCATACCCTTAAAATAGTTTCAGCTAATTTTGTTAGACCTTATATAAAAAAATATATATACTTACCTTTATACGGTGAATTGAGAAACCTCCTCCTTTTTTGAAGTCGGTTAAAAACACGCTTGCGTTTCACCTGCGCGCGCATAACTAATTCGAACACAGGCGCACGGCGCAGGAAGAAGAAATCTGAGCGCCGTTTTTCACAAATTTGTGTATTTTTCCTCACAAGTGTGTTGAAAAATAAAACATAGTATAATAAAGTCTCGGCTCCTTCACAGCCCTCGTCTGCAGCTCGTGCCGCAATCCAGTCTCTTTAATGAGTAATGACCAACTTCGCTCACTTATATCATAACTAGAGTTAACCCGCGACTTCGTCCGCACAAATTATGCACCAGATTTTAAGTCAGATCATAAGCTATCAAGCGAAGAAAGTTTCATCAAAATCGGTTCAGTAGTTTTTGCGTGATGCTCGATCAAACAAACAAACAAAAAATCCAATAATTGGTGATATGAAATCAGGGACACCTAAAAAACATATCATATTTTATTTTTTTTAATATCTTCAATGTACACACGGCGACACATCAAGGTATACAAAACCAACATAAGCTGAACGCGCGTAGGTCGAGTGATGTATAACGTCGCGCGGCCAGCTTATGTTGGTTTTTATAACTTGATGTGTCGCCGTGTGTACAGACACACTTCTGTTACAGTTTTATAATAGTTAAGAAAGATTTAATATTTAATAATATTTCCCTATAATGTAGGTAACGCTGGTGGTAAGCAGGTGGCGATCGTGCAGCCACAGAGAAGAGATACTAACGAGCAAAGTGGTAAGTTTATTATTAGATTAGAGGACTGGAGCTGGTCAAATTAGTTCACAAGGTTAGAATTTAAAAAAAGAAACAAATTAAACCCATTTCGACCTCGAATGTTACTCCGAATTATAATATTCTGTTTAGTAATACTGGACTAACTAAAGGTCGGACCTTTGAGCAGCTAAACTGACTGGTAGACCATGTCAGTTTTTCTTCTGTTCACAAAGCTACAGTGCTACAATAATATCCTATGATCAGCCTTGCAGCTGATCGCTAATTTTTTACTGACCTTCAAACGTCTGTAACTCATAAACCAACTGGAGTTATGCAGGCAGACCTGGTCCATCCCCTTCATAGAGTTGCTTACTACAACTACACTACACAAAGTTACATCCTATGAATACTGAATCAGCCTTGCAGCTGATGGTTACCAAAAGTATGCTTATCTTCTATTAGACTAAGAGATAGGTGTACTTTATGCAACCATCAGCTGCTTTATGAGGTGTAGAGCATCTCTGTGATGGGGATGGACCAGGTATGCCTGCATCGTATCATTTTATTGTAGTGTGTACTGTAGCTATGTGAACAGTACTAAAACTGACATGGTTCATCAGTCGGGATAGGAGATACAGCCGTTCAAAGGTCTGACCTTTGAACGGCTGTATCTCCTAAACCGACTGGAAGTTCATGTCAGTTTTTGTGCTGTTCACATAGCTACAGTGCACACTACAATAATATCATACGATCAGCCTTGCAACTGATCGTTAATTTTTTACTGACCTTTAAACGTCTGTAACTCCTAAACCGACTGAAGTTATGCAGGCAGACCTAGTTCATCCCCATCAAAGAGATGATTTACACCCCATAAACACTGAATCAGCATTGCTGGTGATGGTTGCAAAAAGTACACTTATCTCTTATTCTATATAATATAAATACTTGTAGGTGCAAGCGACTCTAAATCCATCAAGAGTGTAATAAACTAACGCGTTTTTCTTTGTGTTAATTTTCTCTACCCGAAGGTTGTATGGAAGAAATCGCTTTTTAGCGATAAGACCTCATTATTTGTACCATTATCTTTTTCTGTTTAATGTTGTATCTGTGTGTTTGGTGTAAATATTTCGTTCGTTCATAAACAAATTGCCACCAGACACGACGCGTTCTCCGACAAGCTCGCCGCGCCACAAGAGGCCGCGCTCGGAGCCCGAGCCCGAGCCCGAGCCGGACCTCGAGCCTCAGCCGGAGCCGCAGTCGGAGCCCGAGCGTCCCGCGCGCAAGTGTTCCCCGCGGGGCACGCAGGGACCTGTTCCCAGGGACACGACTAAGGCCACGCTGTGGATAGAGTCCAGGAAGTCTAGCCCCAGGAAGAGTGCCAAGGTAAGCATTTCAATTTGTTATCAATTGTTAGTTTCAATTTGCAACTTTTAACAATTGAAACTAACAACTGATAACAAATTGTGCCTTTGTGTGACTAAGTTGCAAGATTTTGTGAGCAATTTCAACTAAATCAAAGAAAATCCTGTCTCGTTTCCGCGATTATTATTATTTTGATGACCGTTCCAGTTATTATCTTTCTACGGCAGTGTAACTATCCCATACCATGACCATGTATTTGAAGGGTGAAGAAAACAAAAAGTATTGGGGCTAACACAAAAGATCCCACTGGGTCGAAGTGTTGCTGGCTCGCCAGCCCCCACAACAAGATAAGAAGATAAGATAAGAACTATCCCATAAAGTTACTATACTTTACCAGGAAGAGCTGATAAATGAAAATGTTTTTTGGAACTGTTTGCCAACTTGTCGGCGCGGCGAATATTCGAGGTCTGTAAATAATGCCCGGTAGCACAGTCTGTAGTGAACCTGCCTGTTGTGCCGAGGGTCGCGGGTTCGAACCCCGCAAGAGACAAATATTTATATGATGAATATGAATATTTGTACCCGAGTTATGGATGTTTGTATCTATATATGTATTCTATATCGTTGTCTAGTCATCATAATACAAGTCCAGGTACTTTAAATGTGACTAGATAATTTGTGTGACAAGATAGATAAGATATTTATTTTTTAATTGGTTAAATTGTGGGTAATTTTGTGAAATACTGTGATTCATACTGCTGGGGAATAATGGGAAATGGGCAAGACAATGATGATGATGATGAATTTTGTGAAATAGTGTTAGTATAATTTCAAAAATAATCAACGATTTGATGTTAGATTCACAATTATTCACAGAGTTCAAATTTTCACCATGTCGGTAAGCTGTCAAACAGTTTCAAAAATGGTTCTATTGCCTCGCATCACGCATCTTTTTTCTATTATACAGTCGTGCCGCTAGGAACATCTCGTTATCTATTTCTCTATTCCTGGTATAGTAACTTTAGGCTTCGCACGACCTAAATTTTATGTGGGCAAGATGAGGTGCGCGAGGCCTCATGGCCTGGAGTGTTTTTGATTGCAGGTTACATTTTAAGAAGGTTGGAATCTGTAAAATAAAGAAATATACAGAGTGAAGTTAAATAAAACCATTAAGTAATAGACCTCTGTAGGTTCCTGTGTGAAACAAAAATAACAGGAGCGAGCGAAGCGGGCTCGAAATTTTTTAGCATCGTGCTCTGTCTGTGGCGAGAAATCAAATAATGCATGAACGCAGCGTAATAATTATCCTAGAGCGAGCGAAGCGAGCTTGAAATTATCAGTACTACGATTCGGCTGTGGTCAGAACTGTGGCTATGTGGCTAAGTATTTTTTCATGAGTTTTGAAGAAAGCTGTATTAACCTCTGGGGCGCGAGCTAAGGACGCGAGGCCCCTCGGACCGCGAGGTCGCCCCCCCCCCCTCGCCTCTGCAAGTAGCACAATAACAGAACATTGGTGGCAGGTACAGACGCCCCCGCAGCAGCAGCAGCAGTCGGTGGGGCGGCGCGCGGTCTCCGCTAAGAAGAGCACGCCGCTGCGCGTCGCCGTGCTGCGCAGTGTACAGAGCGCGCACACACACACACACACGCACACGCACACGCACACGCACAGAGCGCCTTCAGCTCCACGCGTCACCAAGATACTGGCGCCCGATGTCATCGGTGAGATATGCCGCTTATTGGATATTTAAACTACACGGTGAAATTGATATCATTAGCATCCTTTTAAACTAATAGTCTACCCATCAAACTGAACACCTTTTACTATGGGGGCAAACCGATCGGAGCAAAAAAGAAAACCAGTGTTCCATACTAAGCTGCAATGCCTAGTCGACTCCAATGTATGCACACCAAATTTTTTTTTTACTTCAATTTTTTGCTCTCGTAGTAAAAGTTGTTCAGTTTGATGGGTAGGTTTAAAGGGATGCTAATGATATCAATTTCACCCTGTATGTTAGCCACCAATTATGACTTTACATAAAGAATCCTTCTTAAAACTAGCAGTAGTAGCAGCCATATTAGAGTCAATTTCTGGAAACTCGATGGCACTGAATCAAAATATGTCATCAAAAATATTTTGGAAAAAATTTGCATTCAAATGCATAAAAAGAAATCAATTTATTAATCGAATTTAGTGTCGTTTTTAGCGTTCCGAACCCAAAGAGCACCAAACGAAACCATATTACTTCGCGTTACTACGTTATCATTATCAGAGTAACCTTGCCCGCCGAGCAGGAGGCGATGGATCGATCCCCGTCCAAGCCGACTCGTACCAATGATTTAATCGGAATTTATGTACGATTTTGTAACACCACTGGCTTTTCGGTGAAGAAAAACATCGTGAGGAAACAAGCATGCTTCAATTTGGAGGCATGTGTTTAACACCCACTGTCCATTACAAGTGGCGACGGGCTCACTCCCCGTCACACTGGACAGAGTTTCGATACTAGTGAAACGTCATCCACGTTTATGAAGTTTCAGAATATCTCTGACTTTCCCCTAGTCAGTCTGAAAAAACTCTGAAACCAGGGCTCTGCTCACACAATAAAAAAGAAGACTACCCCCTCGAGGAATACAGTCGTATATGCTATGTTTTCTTCTTAAAATGCTGCGGTTTTTTAAGAGGTTGCTCATACCATCATACTGAACAACTTTCTCTATGGGACCATGGCCAAAATCGCGAAAAAAAATCAATTGTTCCATCCTAAAGGTCTGAATCCTCTAAGTGTTCCATACAAAATTAAAAACATACTCAACCAAAATTTATGGGATATCAGATTTTTTTTCGCTGTTTCGATGTTGATTCTTTAAAGAAAGTTGTTCAGTTTGATAGGGTGATCATCCTCTTAAAAAACCCTCGGCATATTATGTTGGATCTTGTATTAGTAAAACAATTTTTTATTTTCATTTAAAATAACAACAGCCTTCAGCTTGCAGTATTGAGATTATGAATCACTAGAGTTAACCCGCGACTTTGTCCGCGCGAATTATATACCAGATTTAAGACAGACCATAAGCTGTTAAACAAAAAAAGTTTCACCAAAATCGGTTCAATAGTTTTTGCATGATGCTCGATCAAACAAATAAACAGACATACAAAAAATTGGTGATATGGAATTAGGGACACCTTAGGTGCTGTTTATATAGAAGAGACGTGCGGTGGTTTCGTCGTAAAGGAAAATCGCAACCAGGCGACCAGGCGACGTCGCGTGGAGGCGCGGGCGTAATTCTCCAATCGACGCCATGCTACGTACTATAAGGTTTATATTGCCGCACCCCGCCCGCGCCACGTCACTTCTATATAAACCGCGCCTAAAATAATTTCGAAACTCTTTTTTTGTTACTATCTTCAATGTACACACGGCGACACATCAAGCTATACAAAACCAACATAAGCTGGCCGCGCGATACTATACGTTCGTGTATGTACACCTACGCGCGTTCAGGTTATGTTGGTTTTGTATAGCTTGATGTGTCGCCGTGTGTACAGACACACTTAGACACACTTCTGTTACTGTTTTATAATAGTTAAGATCAAGATGATATAAGCATGTTAGAAGGGTTCATTTATTTAAAATCACATTGGGAGTCTCACTTACCATCGTATGTTTTATATCTGCATCGACACCTCGAGTGATTTACCCGCCATATGAAACAATAATTATATTCCTCAGACCACACAAAGCAAGTAGCAATAATGCTAATGACCGGCCACACGCCGAAAACCAAGATAACGCCCAAACATACAAAGAAGACGCCCAGCTACCTGGTGAAGCGGCCAAGCCCACTCCCACGCACTTCGCGTCCCGCGCGTGGCTCCAAGTCCCACAGCATCGGCACTACTCCCTCCCGTGGGACCAGCTATGATAACACCACTAGGAGCAGCAGGAGTGGACACGAGGTGAGTTTATGGAGGTGCTACTTGTGAATGTTCCTCCATTGAAAAGGGAAGATCTTCTACTAGGCTGTGTAAAGCCTGGTGACCGGCCGTGGTCCAACAGTTCTTAATTGGAACTTATATTAGGTCTAATAAAATTAGGTGAAACTTTTTTAAGGGGATGATCAGACCATCATACTGAACAACTTTCTCTATGGGACCGATATCGAAATCGCGAAAAAAAATCTACTGTCCCATACATTTAAGTCGAGTAGGTTTGTATGGAACAGCTGATTTTTTTTTTCGCGATTTCAATATCGGTCCCATAGAGAGAGTTGTTCAGTTTGATGGTCTGATCATCCCCTTAAAATAGTTTCAGCTAATTTTGTTAGACCTTGTATATGTATCGAATCTCTGATTATTTCTCTTGCGCGATGTATGTCTTGCATTCGATTCACGGTGAACGTTGTCTTTGTATGGAGCATATTTCCGAAAGCGAAGGTATCGCCATCTGTTGGCATCTTTGCTATAACTTGTGGGTGCTAACATCTGTAGCAAGTCCCCACAAGTTGTTATGTGCTATTGTCATTATATCATCCGATGTACGTCCACTGCTGGACATAGGCCTCCCCGCAGATCGCCACAACTCCTGCGCTGCTCTCAACTCTCAACCGAGGAGTTCCCGCCGCCTCCACCAGGTCGCCACCGCTGCGCTTTCCGGTACGCGGTCGCTACTCGAGAACTCTCCGTCCGGCAGATCCGTACTAATTCGTTTTTGTACGATTACGCAACTTATGTACGATTTGTAACACCATATTGACCTAGATCTAGAATTAAACATTTAAACGGGTTTTTGCACCGGGCTTAAACCATAATGGTTTTTCGGTGAAAAAAAACATCGCAAGGAAACCGATGTCCTTTAATTTTTTCAATATTCAAAATGACTTCTAAAAGTATAAAAATATACAATCACAATTAAGATATTACAGTTTTAATTCAATATTATTTAACCATTTAATAATATTCAGGTACTGTACACTGTACAGAGCGTCTGTGGCGCGTTGCGGAGAGGTATGGACACCCAATTATGGGGGTCCGGGTTCGAATCCGCGCGGACAACATGCCATGTACCAATGAGTTTTTCTAACTTATGTACGTAATACCGACTGCTCTCAAACGGGGAAGGAAAACGTCGTGAGGAAACCTGCATACGCTGAAGAAGAAATTCTGATGTGTATGTGAAGTCTACCAATCCGCAATGGGCACGCGTGGTGGACTAATGCCCGTACATCCTCCCTGAGGGTAGGCCTGTGCCCTGCAGTGGGACGTTTATAGGCTGATGATGATGACTGTACGGGCAATGCAATGCACGTACAATAGGTATCATATCTGCATCATCATCACTTTACCTTATTAACCTAACTAGCAGCACTTGTCAGTTCGCGTTCAGCTAGCAACACATCCGCGCGTGCTCGCATTCATTCATATATCATCAAGATTAGAAGTAGTTTTTGGAAATATCTCTTATCATTATCAAAGTTGTATCTTATCATTTATTGTATCAAACTATTACGGCTAATACCCGAACAGGTACCATTACACTCGGTTGCAGAAAAGCTCATTTAGAGTTAATCCTCCATTTTAATGGAAGAGATTTATCTCTTGCTAGCTTTTACTCCACAACAAAACAAAAAGTGACAGCGAGAAATTTAATGGAGGATTATCTTTAATGAGCGTTTCTCCAACTGACCGTATGTCACATATCAATGCATTCACAGAAAATTATCATGCCTCTTATATATTATTAATTGACCATTACTTTCATTCCCTTCCCTAGGTATCAGTGCTAGAAATAACGGACTCAGACGCTACCAACTCCACAATCCGAGCCAGTACCGCGTCGAGACGCTCCAAAGGCAGCACCCTAGGATCCCCCCTACTACCCAGCCCCAAGAAATCTGCCCTCAAAGACCCCAAAGCTAAGAAATCCATCAGAAAGACAGAGTCCATCAAATTCGACCTTAGCAACCTTGAGACTCACACCGACGACTTTTCCGACACCCTCGGACAAACAGCATCAGAAGATGACATAACGCTACATTATTCTGACGCATCGAGTACCCAATCGCCGTCTCCGAGGAAATCCATACATTCCCGCAGTAGCAGAATTTTAGAGAAGCTGGGAACTTCTATAGAATCTCATCCGGAAAGCGTTGTATTGACCCCAGAATCACCTCGAGCTAGAAAGTCTTTACGAGGAAGCATTATGGTTCAGAAAGCTTTGGAAACGCCTGGAAATAATACTACAGGTTACTCCCGTAGGACAACTAAATCTGCAGCAGATAAAACTTGGGATACAACAGCCGAATCCGCGTTTAAAACACGCACTTTAAGTCCTAAATCCACACGCAATTTGGAATCTTATTCTATTGTGGATTTGGTATCAAATGATTCTAAAGATTCCACCAAATCGGCGTCAGTCTACGATTCTGTAGGCTCTACCCGTTGTAGCTCAATTATGTTTGGTACTCCAAGAACCACCGGAAGAAAGACAAGATCGACTATCGACCCTAATCTACTATCTTCAAGTACTCCATACGTCGAGAGGCGCAGAGCAACGAGATCCAATTCTAATCCGAACATCTCAAGGAGCTCTCCAAACAAAACTACCAGGAGCTCAACATCGAGAAGATCCAAATCCTTATCGACACCAGAAAACACTCAGAAACACATATCAGTTAACAGTACTAGGGTATCACGAGTATCGAGGAGCAAATCTCGTATCGACGAAAGTGACTTGCAATTCATATCATCAAGATTCGAAGACGACGCTGACGATTCCCCCAAAACATCTAAAAGACCAAGCAGAGCTACAAAGAACAGTCCTAACACGTCAAGCCCTCAAAACAAACGCGCGAGTAGCAAGAATCTGACTATAAACACTTCTTCAGCTAGCCAAGGCAAGAATCTGACTATAAACACTTCTTCAGCTAGCCAAGGCAAGAATCTGACTGAAAACACTTCCTTAGCTAGTCGAGGCAAGAATCTGAGTATAAACACTTCTTCAGCTAGTCGAGGCAAGAATCGGACTGTAAACACTTCCTTAGCTAGTCGAGGCAAGAATCTGACTATAAACACTACTTTAGCTAGCCAAGACGGTATGACTACGCCCGATCAGAGAAATAGTCCAGAAGAAGCGGGAACTCCCGTATTAAGCATACAAAGTCTTTTAGATTCTAGCCAAAGTTCGTTTTCGTTCCGATCATCACGCAAATCTATGAGCAAAAGAAAGACTATTGGCGTTATTCGCTCTGAACGGAAAAAGACACGTAGCAGCATTAAATCTAAGTCTTTGAATTTATCCGCGCGTAATCTAAGACTGAGCAAAGACTCGGCGGAATCTAACAAGACTGATGAGAACAGTCTAAGACCGGATAATGAAGACATAGTGACACCTAAAAGCGCTATCAAGTTAGTCCCCGAAGCTGTCAAAAACAAACATTCAACAGCTAAAAAGCCTCAGTCAAAACGCTCCATCATAGACAATCTCAACGAATCTCTCCAAGAATCTGATATAGTGAAACAGTTATTCAACAGCCCAGTAAAGAGGAAACTGTCTCAAAGTATGACAGAGTTCTCTAGAAAGCAATTATTTGACGATGACGTACCCAGACGTCCGACACGTAATACCGTCGCTTTGACCGGGAGAACACCCGACAATTCGCTTTTGAGTCGCACCGGGGATATGACCCCGGACAACTTTGTTAGCCCCTTGAGTACACCGGGTAATAGTCCCAACTTGGTTGGCATTAAGCGCTTGTTCAAACGGACTACGCCTGAAAATGACTTATGCAACATCACAGGCGTTAAAGAGCTCCTTCGCACGCCGCGAACACGAACATCAGTCAAGAACGACTTGACCAAAGTATCTGGAATCAAAAATGTGTTCGCAAAATCACCCAAAAATCGTCTCAGTAACGTCAGAGTGAAGGAACTGTTCGCCGCTTCACCTAGAAACGATCTACGCAGAGTCTCTGGAGTCAAATCTCTGTTCCAATCTAAGAAGAAACAAAATTCTCCTAAGAACGACTTGAGTGATGTCAGAGGAGTTAAAAGCTTATTTCAAAGGAAGAGCGTCGCTAATGATTTGCTCAACGTTTCTGGAGTTGAAAAGCTTTTCAGTGCTTCGCCCAAAAACAACTTGACCGACGTCCGACGCGTATCTTCACGAGAACTACAAAAACTAATGACAGATACAGTAGAAGGAACTGCCCCGATTCGTACATCGAGAATACGGAACAGTACAATAATAAACAGTCAAGCTGAGATAAGTGACCGCAAGAAATCGGCTTCAGAATTGTACAGCGCTCATACATTGCCGATCAAGAAGAGGTCTTTAGTGGACGCCTCTTTGGAGAAGCGAAGTGATGCGAAGTTACTACCTATAAAGAAGCGGGTGGTTGTGCATTCAACCCCCGTGAAGGGGAGATACAACGTTACTATGAACGCGTCTGAACTGGGAAGGGTGTCCCCTATTGCTTCCGTTGATAAGACTAATTTGGACACTGATACTACTATTAGGTAAGTTTTTTATTTATTACTTGCTTTTGGACTTGATTTAGAATGGATTCTGCCCAATCCCAGGAGAGTTCTGGGATAAATAGTTAACCAGTTTTTAAGTAAAACCGTAGGCTTTAGAACAGTTAAAACCTCATCAAGATCTGTGCGGACACTGCCGTTCCAAGCATAATTTTTATGGGCTAGTTTTGTTCGCTTGCCATTTAATGCATCTATGTTGTCCATTTACCATTCTCTAGTTTGATTACCATAACGAAACGAACGAATTTATGTCTGAAATAAATATTAATTTTTTAATAACATTTGACTAGTGGTAATAGTACAGAGATCAGACTGACTGATAATTAACAAGCGAATTAAAGGAGTAGAAACACTCTTCCAAATGATTGTTTTGTTTTAGAGAGTTAATAATTTGGTATAAACTAATAAAATAATTTCCAGATCGTCACAACCAAAAGCGTCACCAAAGCCTAAAGGAAGAAGAATTACTAACATACAAAACATAGAAGATGAAACGGCGATTATAGAACTTAGCTCTCCTAAACGTAAAACTAAAGCCAAAGAACTTGAAACTATAACAATACAAGTACCGTCCCCAAAACAGGGTAAAAGATCTACAAGGGGCACTCCACTGTCTCCACAACAAGCAAAAGCTATAGAAAAGGCACTTAAATCACCACAAGCTAAAAGAGCTGTAGAAGAGATACTTAAATCACCCCAACCTAAAAGGGCTACAAAAGACACGACTAAATCACCACAAGCTAAAAAGGCTACGAAAGACACTACTAAATCACCTCAAGCTAAAAGAGCAACTAGGGGCAAACAAACTGCTCAAAAAGAAGAAATAACAATCGAATTAAAAACTAGAAGAACTAGGAATAATACTGAAAAGCAAGAAATTCTGCCACCAAAGTCTCCGAAGCCTAAAGGGAGGACTAGAAATAACACAGAGAAACAAGAAACTCAGATTTCACCTAAACCTAAAGGAAAGCGTAATACTAAAGCTATAGAACAGAAAGTTGAACAACCTAAGACGTCGCCCAAAAAGACACGTGCCTCGAAAACAATACAAAGTCCTGCGCAAGCTAAACCTACGCGATCTCGTAGAAACAAAACTGACATCCCTGAAACTAAAACTAATAAAGGCAGACCATCTCTCGTTATAACTAAAAAACCTCCAAGACTAAGCCATAAAGGACCAAAAACAACAAAAGCTATCGAAAGTCCAAAACCAAGATCAACCCGCAGGCAAAAAGTTGAAGTGGAAAAACCGAAAACACCAAAGAAAACCCGTGCCACAGCAACTAAAAATACTGTTATAGTCAGCAAACCATCGCCACAGTTGAAACCACAGGGTTCCAAAACCAGAGGCAAAAAGGCTGAAGTTATCATTCCGAAAGCCAAAAAACAGGAATCTCCTAAAAAATCTCCTCCTAAGAGAGGTCGCAGGAACGTAACTACCATAGAAGAACCTAAAACAAAACGGGGTAGGAATATAAAACAATCTGTCGAAACAGAACCTGAACCGAAGCGCGGTCGAAACACCCGAACTAATCAAATTCAACTTCAACAATCTTTACAAGAAACTAAACCTCGCGGTAGAAAATTGATTGCCCAAGAAAGTGTTCAATCAGAACCAGTAAGAAGCAATCGTCGGAAGAACGCACCAGAACCAATAGAAGATCTACCAACGCGCGGCCGAAAGCGTAAAGCCGATGACATTGTATCTCCTAAAGTGACAAAAACTCGCGGCAAAGTCGCTGAAACTCAAGTGAAATCGTCTAAAGGGAAGCAGAAGAAAGAGAGTAAGCCAGATAAAAGTAAAAAGGAGGAAGTGGTTGAGAAGACTACGCGGGGACGAGCTGCGAAGGAGAGGGGCAAGGTGGATGAAGCGAAGCCTGTTAGAGGCAAAAAAGTGAGTGTTATCCCTAATTATACTAGAAAAGCACTGAAAAGCCTGGTCAAGTTTTAAAAACTATACTCAGGGCCTGTTTCACCTCTACTGGATAAGTTCTTAATAGCTTATTTGATAGGAGTGCTATTTTTATTGATTTTTTAATCTCGCATTCAAATTGTAGAAACTTTTAGTTGGCAATGTTGTTTTAAAAAAAAATACTATCCTGTGATTAGCCCGTTAGTTTCCTAAAATTAATGAAATAATCGGCACTCGAAAGTGATTGCAAACTCTATGGAATAAAATTTATATCACTTTCTAGTATGAATTAAGATTTTAGGACATAAAAAATAGCACTCTCGATTGTTAGAAATATCTTTCATACAAAATATGTTAAATGATCTGTCAGATAAGCTATTTAGAACTTATCCAGAAGTCTTAAAAGTTATACAGGCGTTATTTAATAGTGTTATTTAATAACTGTTTAGCAATAACACATGTAATGTTTTAATTGTTCAGTTGGCAGCGGCGGTCGTAGAGAGCGTCCCGGAGCCCAGCCGCAAGAGGAAAACTAACAGCACCGCCTCCCCTGCTAGAGGTAAACACATCTATACTATTATAAAACTGTAACAGAAGTCAATCAATCAATCAATTATACTTTATTTGACACCAAAAAACAGAGTATACAGAGAGCAAACAATCAGGAAATACAAAAGGCACAAAAACAGGCAGAAGTGTGTCTGTACATTATAATAAGTAAAATAACGCTCACAGGCACATACATTGTAATGATCCCAAGCAAGCACTAAACGAAACCATACAACAACGGCACAAACGTATAAACATCCATGACTGAACCGGGATTCGAACCCTGGACCCTGGTTTAGCAGTCCGGCGTGGTAACCATTACACCAACCGGTCGTCATCGAAGATATTAACAAAAAAAAGTTACGACATGGTTTTTAGGTGTCCCTGATTCCAAATCACCAATTTTTTTTTGTCTGTCTGTTTGTTTGATCGATCATCACGCAAAAACTACTGAACCGATTTTGATGATTTTTTTTAACGTAACGTATGACGTAGTGCGATATATTTTGTCAGGTCTAAATACAGGTGGTATTTGCAGGGGTGGTTGAGACCATCAAACTGAATAACATTTACTATGGAAACAATGTCGAAAAAAAAAAAATCAGCTGTCCCAGACATGAGTTGAGTAGGTACTGCAGTTTTGTATGAAATAGCAGATTACAGCAAATCAAGGTAGTAGATACAGTCTCGGCTTGTTTACAGCCCTCACCTGCGGCTCGTGCTGCAATCACGCCTCGACTGTAATGACCAACTAAGCTCACTTAATAATACTGTAATATAAAGATCGCTTAAGTTCACTTGTATTATACAGGGTGTAAGAAAAAGTATTGTTAACCTTTAAACCACATACTACCCATCAAACTGAACAACTTTTACTATGTGAGCAACCTGTTAGAACAAAAAAAAATCAGCTGTCCCATACCTTTGAATCTAGTTTTGAATCGAATAGGTATTGCAGTTTAGTATGGGGCAGCTGATTTCTTTTGTGCTCCGATCAGTTTGCTCCCATAGTAAAAGTTGTTCAGTTTGATCGGTAGACTATGTGGTTTAAAGGTTAATGATACTTTTCCTTACACCCTGTATCGTAATTTTATTATGTACTATTATGTTTGTGTGTTAGGAGCAGCAAAGAGAACGCGCGGCGCTAAGACAGCGGCAGCGGCAGCGGCAGTGGAGAGCAACCCGCGCGGTAGAACCCGCCGCAACGATACTGACAGTGAGTTGTGATGTGATACCTATCTTGTCTATAAGGTGTATCAAAATTAGCTGAAACTAGGGTATTATTATTATTTGGGGGTATTCTGGGCCTTGACAGGCTTTTCAAGCCTGTGCCACGTAGACCATCGCTGGTCCTTTGTGAACGCCCTTTTTAAAGTTCCTTACCAATCCCCACTGCGGCCAGAAAACGCAGTAGATTCTTGATAGGGATAGTTTGTATCTCATCTGGTGTCAGAACCTGCCTACCTAGATGAGTACTACGTTTGTACATCAGGGGGCCACAGTCACATAGGAGATGTATAGGAGCCTCCATCTCCTCCTTGCAGAATCTGCAGCTGGTGGTATCACTTAAATTTAGTGTGTGCATGTGTTTATTTAATTTGCAGTGGCCTGTGAGTGACCTTGCTACTGTACAAATTTGATCCTTGCTGAGGGCAAGGAGACCGTTCGCAAGTTTGCGATTGTAGCCTTTGATAAGTGCTTTGAAGTAGGGTATGATCAGACCATCAAACTGAACAACTTTCTCTATGGGACCGATATCGAAATCGCGAAAAAACAGCTGTCTCATACATTTCAGTCGAGTTATGTTTGCAGTTTTGTATGTCCTACCTATCGAACTGAAAATCTTTTACTATGGCTGCAAACCGAACAGAGTAAAAAAAAAAATCTGCTGTTGCATACATTTGAGTCGCGAACTCGTGCGTCGACATTGCAGTTTAGTATGGAACAGCTGATTTTTTATTTGCTCCGATAGGTTTGCCCCCATATTAAAAGTTGTTCAGTTTGATGGGTAGACTCTTAGTTTAAAAGGATGCCAATGATATCAATTTCACCTTATATAAGGTCTAACAAAATTGGCTGAAACTATTTTAAGGGGATGATCAGACCATCAAACTGAACAACTTTCTCTATGGGACCAATATCGAAATCGCGAAAAAAATCTGCTGTTCCATACAAACCTACTCGACCTAAATGTATGGGACAGTAGATATTTTTTTCGCGATTTTAATATTGGTCTCATAGAGAAAGTTGTTCAGTTTGATGGTCTGATCATCCCCTTAAAATAGTTTCACCTAATATTGTTAGACCTTATATACTCACATTTTAGTTTTTTAAAGCTGAAATACTATTTTAAATAACATGATGAACTATAAAAAGTAATGAAATATTGATGACGTCACGTGTGGGTATTTAGTACAATTTTTCATACATCGCGCGCGTTTTGACGTTCGATTAAAAGTTGCTAATTTGACTAATTGTCCGATCCCGTATTAGTTTTTAACCGACTTCAAAAAAGAAGGAGGTGTCTCAATTAGACCGTATATATATTATAAATGAAAGCCCCTTGTTGTTACAGAAGCAGTGTTGCCGGAGCCCCGGCCGGCGCCGCCGCCGCGCCGCACTCGCCGACGGTAACACTAACACTACTAGCACTGCCACCGCACTAACTAATATATAACAAGGTTTGTTTATCTATCTATACTGTTATAAAACTGTAACAGGAAGTTTGTCTGTACATTGAAGATATTAACAAAAAAAAAGTTACGATATGGTTTTTAGGTATCCCTGATTCCATGTCACCAATTTTTGGATTTTTTGTCTGTCTGTTTGTTTGTGTGTTTGTTTGGGTGTTTGTTTGAACGAGTATCACGCAAAAACTACTGAACCTATTTTGACGAAACTTTTTTTGTTTGATAGCTTAATGATCTGACTTAAAATCTGGTATATAATTTGTGCGGACAAAGTCGCGGGTTAACGCTCGTTAAAATAATAAATTTGTTTGCAGGTGCAACGAGACGCCGATCTATGTTGTGCAGAGTGCTTCTAAGATTATTCATAATTTAATTATGTGTTAGTTTTTGCTTGTTCCTTTGACAGGGACATTATTATAATTTAGTATAATTTTATTTTATTATTAATTTTATATTATTTTGTCTTCACATCTGATAAGTTATATGTCAAGATCATTGACATATAACTATACAGGGTGTTACAAAAATACAAATAAACATTTAAGGGGGTGGTTAAGACCAACAAACTGAACAACTTTCACCACCAATATCGAAATCGCGAAAAAACAAAGAATGTTCCATCATCATCATTATCATCTCAGCCGATGGACGTCCACTGCTGGACATAGGCCTCCCCCAAGGATCGCCATAACGACCGGACCTGCGCTGCCCTCATCGAACGGGTTCCCGCCGCCTTCACCAGGTCGTCGGTCCACCGTGTGGGGGGCCTACCTACGTTGCGCTTTCCGGTACGCGGTCGCCACTCGAGAACTTTTCGGCCCCATCGGCCATCGGTTCTGCGAGCAACCTGCCCCGCCCACTACCACTTTAATTTAGCAATACTTTGGGCTATGTCAGTTACTCTGGTTCTTCTGGTCATCATCATATCAGCCTATAGACGTCCACTGCTGGACATAAGGCTCACCCAAAATGAGGAGATTTGCCATAATCGCCATGATGCGATGCGTTTGCGATGTTCCATACTAAACTACAGATCTACTCGAGCTAAATGTATGGGACAAAAGATTTATTTTTTTCACGATTTCGATGTTGGTCCCATTGTGAAAGTTGTTCAGTTTGTTGGTCTAAACCACCCCCTTAAAAGTTTTCAATTTTAATTCTTACTTCTGTAACACTCTGTAGAGTATAAACTCCGGGTCTATTACAAAAAGTGTCCCAGACTAAAATACACAAACCTCTACCTACGTGTAGTAATATAAACCAACTAAAAACATTGAAAATGCTGAAATTCTTTTCCGCGTAGCCGATCAAACGAAGACTGTCGCGTAATTGGTTCTCTTTTTACGTTTTGGTGCTCTTTTGGTTCGGACACTTTTGAGCGCGGACCCTACGACCAGTAGTTGGTTAGAGAACGCGTCGGAAATAATTACATCCAGTAGGCCTCGCATGCCACCCCCGAGAAAACGATAAAAATCGAAAAGTGCCTCCATCCTTATTATTTAACGTATGCCAGAATGAGCGCGCATGACGTTTTTGTCGGTTAAACGCTTAGTCGTGGGTGGCATGCTAGCCGTGCAGCCCTAGCCTCTAAGCCCTATCACTATGCACGCACACACATAATTTGTATGACGCTTCAAGCTCATCACAAACGGCCGCTACATTATGTTCCCTCCCTCTTACTCACGATACGTGCTTATGTAATTTTGCGTGCGTAAGATGAGTATAGCCATATTATAGCACGTTTCTGTGACGACCATCACGCACACCAACCTAAGAAAGTTGGCCCGTTTTGTTTTATACGGTAGAAGCGTGAGGCTCAATCGACATATACTTTATGGGAGACAAAAATAGACCTCTCAGGAGAAATAAATAATTTTTAATTTTTTTTTAATTTTGTCTAAGTACTGAATTTAATTTATTATTGCTGGACCTTTGACTATTTATTATAAGGACTAGCCTTGCGGTACTACTTTCAGTCTGCCACGGTATGATATCAATTAATCATGTGCATTTACATTCAATTTTATACCTTATCACTAAACGAGACAGCCTATAATTGCGAAACAATAATTTCGAACTTAGAACGTTTGGGGTTCACACGAGACTACTTTCCATGATTTTTAACGTTCAAAATTAGAATCTAAAGTTATGGGAATAAATTGCAGATTTCATGTTACCTCGCCCCCCGCAAAAAGTGGCAGAAATGTTTGTTAGTAACTAGTCCCTATATTATAAGGTCTAACAAAATGAGGTGAAACTATTTTAAGGGGATGATCAGACCATCAAACTGAACAACTTTCTCTATGGGACCGATATTGAAATCGCGAAAAAAAATCAGATGTTCCATACAAACCTACTCGACCTAAATGTATAAAAAATAAAAAAATAAAAATAGTTTATTTCGCTTTCTTAAAAGTACATAATTTTGTCTTGTGGTTGGAATCTTCTGAAAAAATGTTATAAAAACACCTGTGCCAGAAGGTACCGCTCTTCCCAAGGAAATGTAAACATAGTACTAGTTACATAACTAATTTGTACAAAAATTAAGTTTAAGTAATCCTAATATGTTGATAAAGATACAGCAAGTGCTACAGTTAATGTATGGGACAGCAGATTTTTTTTCGCGAATTCAATATTGGTCCCATAGAGAAAGTTGTTCAGTGTGATGATCTGATCGTCCCCTTAAAATAGTTTCACCTAATTTTGTTAGACCTTATATAAGTAGTCAAAGTGCTAGACTTATTAGTCATGCTCGTGCTAAGTCCATGCGCTACCATGAACGGTTCTACATGACAGTAAAATAATTATGATTTTTATTGGCTTAATTTGAGTACAATTATGATTTTAATTTGATTTAGAATACTTAGTAAGGGCTCTTTTACTGTCACTCGGCTACCATTTTAATATATTTGTACCTGTTAACTTACAAAGAAATGTTATATAAGGTCTAACTAAATTAGCTGAAACTATTTTAAGGGGATGATCAGACCATGAAACTGAACAACTTTCTCCATGGGACCAATGTCGAAATCGCGAAAAAAAATCAGCTGTTCCATACATTTGAGTCGAGTTATGATCGCAATTTTGTATGGGACAGCTGATTTTTTTTTCGCTATTTCGATATTGGTCCCATGGAGAAAGTTGTTCAGATTCATGGTCTGATCATCCCCTTAAAATAGTTTCAGTTACTTTTGTTAGACCTTATATACGCAATTTTTCCGCAAATTTTTCTCGTTTACACCTAAGATGTTTTTTAATGTAGATGCGTTATCCGCGCTCCAAAATGGCAACAAAAATGCAAGGTAAGGCAAGGCAAGCAATTGCCCGGCTTTCACATAGTCACGCGCCGTCTAGTGCGCGGACTACACGTCACTATATTGCGCCATTTCGTGCAGTGATGTTAGCGTATGACGCGTCTATTTGTTAAACGTGATATGGTTTTTAGGTGTCCCTGATTCCATATCACAAATTTTGGATTGTTTGTCTGTCTGTTTGTTTGTGTGTTTGTTTGATCGAGCATCACGGAAAAACTACTGAACCGATTTTGATGAAAAGTTTGAAGCTTATGATTTGACTTAAAATCTGGTATATAATTTGTGCGGACGAAGTCGCGGGTTAACTCTAGTTATTTATAATTTTAAAAATGTTTTTAATTTGGTGTCTACTTTCAAAGCAAATTTCTAATATATGTGACTCAATAGACAGTAAAAGACTCCTTCATTTTAATTTTGGTTTAGATTTAAGATTTTCGACAGTTTTTTTTTTCTTATTTTTTAATGCATAGAACATGTTACGTGTATCAACATATTAAGAGCTCGATAAGGCGATATCGCGTCATTTATCTCGTTCTTTCGCTCGCAAATAGAAAGAGAGCTAAAGCGCGATACCAAAATTTTAGTATTCTTACTTCGGAGAGAAAAATGAACAGAAAATAAATTGTTTTGTCGCCTTTTTGTCGCGTACATCTACTTTTCGGCAGTTGAAAGGTTATTTATTCTCGTCCACATTATATTTTTTCATATCTCTTAAAATACCTTAGGGTCAATTCAGATGACGCGGAAAAATGCTCGAGCACTTTTGAAGTGGTAATTAAAAGTCATATTCCGTATAAACAGCTGAAAAGTGTGCAACAGTAAAATCTAATCCAGCGGACATCAGCTTCGTTTGTGTGAATGGGGGCCAAGAAATGCTCGAGCATTTTGCCGCCTGAGGTCAGCGTACGTCTAGCGGAAAAATGCTGCTGTTTTCAATGATTAATTAATAATGAACTCAATGACAGTTAAAAATATCGTGTTAGAGATCTTAGATAAGTTATATGTCAAGATAGACAGTCGAAGCTACGAACGCGTAGAAAAAAATTGCAGCCAGTACTGGCCTCCAAACTAAACGCTATCCATATACACGCACACAGACATAATTTGTATGACGTAAAAGGGGTCAACATTCTTAGGTTGGTGTGAGTGAGGACTCACACCAACCTAAGAATGTTGACCCCTTTTGATTTATACAGTAGATGCATGAGGCTCATTCTAGACATAATAATATACTTTTCACCCTTCCGGGCGGAAAGCGTCAACTTGCCGCTTTCCCCCTCCGTCGAGGCGAAAAATAGTATACTAACCTCGGGCAGTAAATAAGAAAGCCTCAGATTACATGAGATTTGAGACCTTTCTTACTTTCCTGCCTGTAATTTACTATTTTCTTATATCTAGAATGAGCCTCATGTTAGAGATATATTCCTGTGACGTGAGTTCTTGCACGCTATTTTCAACTCTATTTCAATTGTCAACGAGTTCATTATCTATTTGTCAATGAAACTGCTTGAGCATTTTTCCGCTAGATGTGCGCTGGCTGACCCTAATGCGTCAAAGTTTATTGTTTTGTATTAATATTAGCAACAACTTATATTATGTTGATACCCGTAACATTAATATAAGTGTGCGTCGTCGCGGTATATAACAATATATAAGGTCTAACTAAATTAGGTGAAACTGAACAACTTTCTCTATGGGACCGATATTGAAACCGCGAAAAAAAATCAGCTGTCCCATCTCAGATTAATGAATACAAGTGTCCCATACATTTGGGTAGACTTGATACTTGCAGTATTGTATGGGACAGCTGATTTTTTTTCGCGATTTCGATATTGGTCCCATATAGAAAGTTGTTCAGTTTGATGGTCTGATCATCCCCTTAAAATTGTTTCAGCTGATTTTTTTAGACCTTATATACGTAGAGTATGCTATTGTAAGTATGTGATGTACAATATTTGTGATAGCGCTGTGATAACGCACACCTTGCGACAAACATATTTATTAGAATAGTATAGGTTACTACTGAAAGATTTCAATGAGCGTTTTTCTTTTGGTTTTCTACGAGATCGATAGATGGCGCTACGGTCTGTGCGAATAAGGGTCAAAATTTCAAAAAGTGTTTCATAAATAATAAACAGGGAGAAGATGGTCAAAAAGAATCCAACGTATCTTTTGATTGAATATTTCATTATTTACGAATCATTTTAATCGAAAATATGAAACTGTTTGTCTGACATGATGGTATGGGCTTGATCCATAGAGATGCCAACCAACGCGCTGAGTAAGAAACCTAGTGTCGCATTACCACCAGTACCACGCGATAGAAAGTATTTTGTTAGCTTGAATGTGCTCATTATCCATTGCGGTATCAGAACTCAACGTTCGAATAATCTTTAGTACTACGCAAGCATGGTACACTATTTACACATAATATCTCGACTGGCTTTCAGCCGCATAATATATTCAATCATTACTGTCGCGAGCAATGTGTTCCGTTTTTGCGCATATTGCAGCGACACTGGCCCCGCCCCCTTTTCACATCTCCCTTTAGTTTTAGTAGCTCGATCGCTTGGCCTTTAAAAAAAAGTCAAGCACAGTCTTGACAAATAATTTTGACAGGATCTCGCGAACGTCTCTATGGAGCGGTAAACATGTCATCTGTTGAGTTTTTTAGGAACAAAATTTATTTTTGAGAAATTAACACTTAAATTATGATACTAACAACATGTAAATAGGGTATTTGCATACCTATATGAAATATAGTGGAACGGGGCAATTACCCCAAGTAATTACGTCAAATGGCTATAAATTTTGTTCTATGAGCTATAAATACCAACCTTCACTAGTCGACGCTGCTGAATAAGAGCTTATAGAACAATAGTTATAGCCAATTGACGTAATTGCGCTCGACTACATATTATTTTGTTTCTTTTTTATCGTCAAAAAACGTTTGAAACTAACGCTAAATTAACATTTTCAGTTATTTTTAAGCTTGAATACTATTTTTAATAACAGGATAAAATAATAAAAAGTATGATGAGTAATATGCCGTCATATTACAGATTTCATACAAAGCGCAGGAAACAGGTAGCAGAAGACAGCAGGTTCACAAAAAGGAGGTTTCTCAATTCGACCGTATATTTTTTAGTCATTGGCATTTATAGCACAATTCAGACTAAGTCACTAACATAATATAAAACAAAGTCGCTTCCGCTGTCTGTCCCTATGTATGCTTAGATCTTTAAAACTACGCAACGGATTTTGATGCGGTTTTTTTTTCTGTGTATAAGCACCAGCAACATCAGCATTGCACCCGTGCGAAGCCGGGGCGGGTCGTAAATAATAAAAAAATGACACGACAAAATTGGTACAGGACAACGGTCTATCTAATATATACATAGTTATAATCTAAGGTCATAATTGTCATCCTTTATTGAAATCTTTCAGTAGTATAGAGTTTTGGTACAAACGCCTGTGAGCTCAAAAATTACATAAAATATTTGCCAAAACGCACACAAAGATGTGGGATCAATGTTGTATCAATCACGGTAAATGACAATTTTAGAATTATTTTAGACATTATGGAAGTTTTCAATGTATATCCCTTATAATATTAAAGATAATATGAATTGATATTTTTAAACTAGAGGCGTATTGTTGACATTTTTAAATAAAATTGTGAAATATTGTATTATGGTATTTTATTTGAGACCACTATTTCCATCATTATACTAATACTAATTATATATAAATTACTTTTTTAATTACAGTAACAAAAGACAATACCTTCTTCTTCCTGACCTTATCCCATTATTTGGGGTCGGCGCAATATGTCGTACTCCTCCATTCATCTCTTTTAGCCGTCGGCTTTATGCGCACACTCCCTTTGTCATCTTTCACACACTCCATCCATCTTTTCTTTGGTTGTCCTCTCTTCATGCAGCCATCAATATTCATATTCAACATTCGCCTTGTAATATACAGGGTGAAATTGATATCATTAGCATCTTTTTAAACTAAGAGTCTACCCATCGAACTGAACAACTTTCACTGTGGGAGCAAACCGATCGGAGCAAAAAAAAAATCTGCTGTTTGCATACATTTGAGTCGCGAACTCGCGCGTCGACATTGCAGTTTAGTATAGAACAGTAGATTTTTTATCCCTCCCATAGTAAAAGTTGTTCAGTTCGATGGGTAGACTCTTAGTTTAAAAGGATGCTAATGATATCAATTTCACCCTGTATATCATCATTTCTTCTCATCACATGTCCATACCACGATAATGGATTACCGCATAGCTTTTCATTCACAGGAGCCACTTTCAAACTTCCTCTAACTAACTACTTCTAAAAAACTACTAAAAGAACAAACAAAGCAACCAACAAACAACCTGACAACATTTATAAATTACACATTTGTATTCTTTCTTAAAGGTTGGCATTTAAATAAATATTACAACGAAAGGTATAAAACTATACCTACATACAATATAAGTATACAAGTATCATAAAATAATTTCTTATATTACTAATGGAAATATTTACTTTTCTTAAGAGGGTACCGAGCCTATTGTGCTGCCCTCAATCGTATTTTTTTAATTTTTAAACAAATAACATTTCCTAAAAACAAGAATGTCACATTGTAGTCCTGATTGGCTTTCAATTTATCGGGTCCCTCCCCAATAAAACATAAAATTTGTGTCTAAAGTACATAATAGTTTTATATTATGAGGAACTGAGGTGGAAGGTTTCCAATGAAAAGGGAAGTACGTCCGTCAGGCTAGGTGTGATGCCTAGGGACCGGCCGTGGTCCTACTGATGTTTGTCGGAACCTTGTATATGTACTGAGTCTCTGTGATAATTCTTGTTGCGCGATATTTGTCTTGCCTGCGATTAGTATAGCAGCTTACGGGTTTCCAATCTTCCATCGCAAATTATCTTATGTCGTGTAAATACGAGGGAGACTTGTGGCGCCATCTGTTGGCAAGCTGCTACAAAATCATTCAGTAGCAGATGAACTAGCAGCCTTGAACTTGAGTGGGTTGGATATCCTGAATATGTTGGGCAGCAGGTGCGCCAGGTCTAGGAACAGGGCGCGCTGCGTGTCGGGGGGCAGGGCGCACTGCAGCGTGGCGAGCTCGGCGCCGCCCCACGAGGCCGCCTCCAGCATGAACCCCTTCACGCACTTGAGCACTAGCTCCGCTCTACGCAGGCACCACGCCGCCGTCATCTCCTACACAATATGGAACATTTTTATATGGAAAGCTGGAGCGGTGATAGCACACCATAACTATATAATCCTTACAGTATATTTTTATTAAGGTCCTATACCTGTATATAATATCCAAAAATCACTGATACCCGACCGGTACTCTCACTCGGCCTCTCATTCGCGCTCACTCATTATCTCTAAATAAAAAAGTTTACTATAAACTCGATGATTATTTGAACGACAGAATTCGACGGGACAAGGGTGGACTCGTTGCCGCTCCCTACAAAAAGTAGATCTGTAATGTCATCGGATTTACTGAAATTGAAAGCGTGCAGTGGCTCCTCAGCTTCCCGGCTAACGCCTGGGAAAAATCGGCAGCTAAGTATGGGTAGCGGTAAAATGGTGATCATTTTAGTGGTTTTTCATCTCGAGCGCCGCCCTTCGGAAGGGACACGTTAAGAAGTTGGTCCCCGACAAATTCGTCAGGTGGCGGGTAATTATTCTAGCCAGGTGGCCTAGCATAAACAAGGGGTAATGTCACTATACCTCTGAGTGTTCATGGCGCAGTAGTAACGGCAGCGATATACTGGTGATATCGTTGTTGCACGCCGCCTTCAGTATGTTGCGTAGACCAAGGATGGCCGGGTGACGCGATGTTATGTCGCCTGCCACATACATACATAAGAACTATACAATAGATCCATACTTCAAAGAAGTAATGTAGTGGTCCATTTTAAGTCTGAATCACATGGCTCTTAAACTCAAATCTCACAATCAGGATAGATAACTTTTAATCGACAACTAGATGGAACACGACGTGTACATCGGCGAGGTTGCTGTGTTTAGTAACGAATATGTCCCCAGTCTGAAGGTTGCGCTTCGTCCGGATCCTGGCTGCAGCTGCAGTGCTGTTACTGCTCTTTGTCTCTTAAATAATAACTTGTAACTCACCAGACCTAAGAGAAGAGTCATCGACAACCAGATGGAACACGACGTGTACATCGGCTAGGTTGCTGTGTTTAGTTACGAATATGTCCCCGGTCTGTAGGTTGCGCTTCGACCGGATCCTGGTTGCCGCTGTGGTATTGCCGGGAGTGTTGTTACTGTTCTCTGTCTGCTCTTTAAAGCGCTGGTTGTTGCGTTTCTCTACCTGTGATGGGAAATGGTTATAAGAAGAGGTTTTCTTCTAACGAGTAGATGTCAAGTCATTCCAACCCGGTCGTCATCACCATATCATATGGCATTTTTTTTTAATCTTCCTGCTTGGATCCGGGGAGGTCTAAATTTCAAGGTCAAGGTGTTTGAGCCAGTCTTCCGATGCCGGGGTTAATCTATGAAGTTCCTTAATTCCACCGGGGAAACGGCGCAAGGTGCACTCATTTACCACATGGGTGAGGGTTTAGTCAGGTGCCCCGCAGTCGCACATCCGTGACTCCCTCAGGCCCCACTTGTAGAGATGGTGGTTGGTCCTTCCATGGTTAGTTCTGAACCGGTTTAGCTTGGCCCAGGTCTTTCGGTCC
Organism: Agonopterix arenella; assembly: GCA_927399405.1. Taxonomy (NCBI): domain Eukaryota; kingdom Metazoa; phylum Arthropoda; class Insecta; order Lepidoptera; family Depressariidae; genus Agonopterix; species Agonopterix arenella. The sequence goes on from OV656711.1 coordinate 362,600, forward strand.
TTATCAAAACCAGCCGGTTTGCCAGTCGGATCTCGCACGAGGCTTGCATGCAGATGGTCAAAAAGGTAAACATGAGCGATGTGACTCCGTGAGAGATTGGAATACACCAATGCTTACATTTACTGCCACACTTTCTACCAAGACAGGGTGAGGTAAAACTTGGGTATGGGGAGTGTGTACCGTATGTAATTATATAGTACTCTGTGGTAGTATCATACTGTTTCTTATACCGTTCTTTAGTGCTCCACTACGTCAACGACTGTTTCTGTAATTTGCTGTACTCTAATAAATGAGCAGATTCAAACTCACAGGATCCTTAACTTTCTCGACGATGGTCCTCAGCTGTGCGTCCACGTCAGGGAAGTGATGCTCCGTGGAGCGCTTAGCGGCGGCGAGGAGGCTGGAGGTGGGGGGCGCGGCGCGCGGGGGGGGCGTGTCGCACAGCAGCACTACCGCCGACAGCTCGCCCGAGTACAGCCCGAGCGACGTCTGCAGCCGCCGCGACGCCGACGACGGACTGAAGAGTCGGTTACATACAGGGTGTAAGGGACTACAGGCAAATACTGAAACGGTGAATTCAGACGATCAAACTGAACAGCGAGACTCATAAAAATAAACATTTATCTTATCTTACATTAAAATCACATACAAAGTTTTCGGCAGCACATCTTAAGACCGCTGTACACACTGGGCCAAGGTAGTGGGCCATCATATTGGGCCAATAATGAATTCCAAAATGTCCCTGTTTATACAATGGAGTACCGATCATTATGCTTTGGCTCTTTATCTCTTGCAGCCGCGACTGACTATAACATCGATTTTTTCGGGTTCCGTAGTCAAACATGTCTGATTTGAGCCAATACACATGTTACATTTGTGGCTGTCAGAGAAATGTTTTTGCAGTATAAAAGAATACTTAGACTATAAGAGAGAAATATAATTGTACGTATATTTGACATTTTAGTATAGGGATTCTCTCTTTCTTATTGTGTATTATTATTTATTGTTATTGTAAATTGTCTGACATTTGAATAATTTTATTTTACTAGAAGTCTCACTATGAATTAATGAAAAAATGTACCTACTTAACTTTATTTTTCCTAGACTAAATAATTATCTCACTAAGATACTATTTGTCTGTATATGTCTGAAAAGACAGAGTTCGGTGAAACTATGCAAGAAGCAATGTAAACTGCCAACTTGTACCTGAATTTCCTACACACTAAAGAATTTATTTATTATTATTAATTTATTTATTAATAGGGGAAGAACCACAACCATCCAAAATTTAGGTGGTTCATTGTCGACCACCCGACCCTAAATATGTTTTATTTATCTAGCTTACCGTGTTTTGGTATATCGGGAACTCAAATATACCAAAACGCGGTAAGAACCCGTTAAAATGTTTATTTCTAGATTAAATAATAACCGCGTAACTCTCAAAAACTGTATTACTTTGTTTTTGTTTCTATGTTGTATATGCTTTGGATTCCATGTTATTGGCCAACGTGTGAACAGTGTTTACAGAGCGCGCCAAGATCCTTTGATGTGTACACGAAAAACCGACGACATTCGGGTGGCCAATGTTGGCGCCAACTACAAACATACCTCCAAGTAGATCTCTACACGTTGGCCCACTATCTTGGATCAATGTGTACAGCCTTGCGGCCTTTAAAGTATTAAAATTTTCTCCCTGTATACTTTACAACCATAATAATACAGTTTGGGCAGGGACTAACATAAAAATCGCGAAAAATAATTTTTCGCGATTTTTATATCCATGCAACATTGGGACCCTGTATATTCAGTGTTGTTTCGATAAAAATAAAGAAAGAGATTAACTTGTCGAGATGGTCGATGGTGCACAGGTCCAAGAGGTCCATGGCGACGATGCGTATGTTGTGGGTCTGCTTCAGCTGTGAGCCCAGGTGTATGGTGAAGCTCTCCTCGAGCCGCGCGGCCCCCTCCGCGTCCGCCTGTCCGCCCGCGTGTCCGCCCTGTCCGCCGGGCGCGGAAGGTCCGCGCAGTGGGAGACCATCCGAGAACGTGCCCAGTGGAGAGTTGCTGTGGGTGCGTTTCATTGTCATTATTTTATCACTGACTAGCATTTGAGCTGCGACTTCGTCCGCGTGGATTAGGGTTCAATTTTCGAAAAATCTTTTCTTAGTGCACTCCTGCATCCTCTGTAGAATATATATTCCAAATTTCAATCTGTCAGTCAGTCGGTCACGGAACTCTTTTATAAGTATTGATTACAGATATGTCGGCATATCGAACTGGGTATCGACAACATAGAGGTGTTACAGAACGCAAGAATCACCTGCGACTAAGTTCGTGGTGCTTTGGCAGAATCTCGGTGCAACGGGCGTGGGAGAAACAGTGAAGGAACGTAATAATATCGTAATAATAGTATCTTGTAATAATTATAACTTACCAAAGTATAAGTCTATTGACGATCTGGATAGTAGTAACTTTGTAAGGAAGACAAAGATCAGAATTTGGTGATTGTTTCATGCTGTGGATGATATTTGTACAAACCTGGGTGTATGAAGGGCGCTGGTGCTCTGGTAGTCCTCGAGCGTCGCCATGAGCCAGGCGCGATGGTGGGCGCGCTGGGCCTGTCCGAGCGCGTCCAGCTGGGAGCCCCAGCGGCCGGCGACAAGGGCCTGCTGCTCGAAGTGCTCCGCCGCGAGGGAGTTGATGTCCTCCTCGGTCGTGAACGTGTTTAGGAGACGCACTTTGTCCTCCATCTCTTCCGTTTGCCTGGTGTTGAGGAGGTAACAGAAAGAATATTCGTATAGCCCGTAAAAATGGCTGCTGTGTAAGAAGGCCATAACTACGGGACCAAACTTTGGTGAACGAAATGTTAATGTTTACACAGGGGTTCATATGGCGTTCAAAAATGACTACTGTGAACCTGGCAACTCTAGAGTTGCGGCAGACTGAGAGGTGGCAACCCTAATTTTTCCAGTTCTTTAGATCAGTCTCCTTCCGATGGCACCTCATTTACTTCCCGAACAGATAGGTGGAAAAAACTGTACCAAAAATCATGATGGAAAAGGTAGTTGCGGCAAGATTTTTCTAGTCAACCTGGCGGTGATGTATGAACCCTTGTGTAAACATTCACTAGAATCACATTTCGTTCACAAAAGAAATAGGTGCATAATTTATATTTTACAGTCGTATCTTGGTCTAAATAACACAGATTCATAAGTCTTAATTTGGTAACTGTATCGACGAGTGCTCTTTATAAACTGGTCAACATTTCCTTACCTCTGTGTGAGTTTCTTGATATCTTCATCTCTGTTGTTAAGAGTGCTCATTACTGTCTTGGCGTATGAACTCTCCACCTACGAACAGTGTATTTTAAATCATGGTTTGTTTGTTTATAGATTTCCTGTCAAACTCGTTTGCATATTTTGCATCCATTTGTAAATTAGTTGTATGTTATTCATGTAAGTACAAACCTGTAGTATGGTCTCCAGCGCAGGTGAATGGACAAGCTTGTGATATGCAGCAGCGAACACTTCCTCGTCCGATGTGCCTTTCTGCTCCGCAAACTCTACTACATTCTCCTATCAAATAAAATTTTAATTGTGTTCTTTATATTTTCTTTGGATAGACAATCTTAGACCAAGTTCTAGAATGGATGGAGACCATGAAACCGGCAGGGATAGTACAACAGCACGTAACAAGTATTTGTGAAAATCGTGTAAGTGCCACACGAAAAACTTTACAGGAATGATCAAAAACTGAAACTTCTTGAACTTTTGAACCTTGTATCTAACACAAGATTTTACACTGATAGGTTCAAAGTTTATACAAGATTTTATACTGATAGGTTCAAAGTAGATACAAGATTTTATACTGACAGGTTCAAAGTAGATACAAGATTTAACACTGATAGGTTCAAAGTTTATACAAAATTTTATACCGATAGGTTCAAAGTAGATACAAGATTTTATACTGATAGGTTCAAAGTAGATACAAGATTTTATACTGACAGGTTCAAAGTAGATACAAGATTTTATACTGACAGGTTCAAAGTAGATACAAGATTTTACACTGATAGGTTCAAAGTTTATACAAGATTTTATACCGATAGGTTCAAAGTAGATACAAGATTTTATACTGACAGGTTCAAAGTAGATACAAGATTTTACACTGATAGGTTCAAAGTTTATACAAGATTTTATACCGATAGGTTCAAAGTAGATACAAGATTTTATACTGATAGGTTCAATCAAAGCAGATACAAGATTTTACATAGATAGGTTCAAAGTAGATACAAGATTTTACACTGATAGGTTCAAAGTAGATACAAGATTTTAAACTGATAGGTTCAATCAAAGCAGATAAATGATTTTACACAGATTGCTTCAAAGTGGATACCAGATGTTATTCCGTTTTTTATGGGCAAAACATAAACTGGGGACCCGTCTTTATATTTTCTTGAAATGTTCTATTTTATTCCATTCCATTCTATCTACATCTAAAATAAGTAGACGAAAGGACTTGGTTCTTCTTGGGGTCTTTCAAGGGATTTTAAAAGGGTTTTCCAAAACCCATGAAGCAAGACAAACCTTGAAAAGTTTCTCCCAGTTCTTGACGATGCCCTCCACATTGACCTCGTTGTTCTTCAGCTGATCTATCAGCTTCTCATCTCTATCGTTGTGGAAGTTCTTAGTTTCTTCAGATACAAAATCCGCTAGTTTCTCATTTAGCTCTGAAAAGTGTTGGTTAAATGTAAACTATGAAAGAAAAAGATGTATTGCAATTTCTATCTATCTATAATAATATCCTTCCCATTAATATGCTGACAGTTTAGTAAGGGGATGATCAGACCATCGAATTGAACAACTTGCTATATGAAAGGCGAAATCACAAAAGAATTGGCAATTCTACTCAACCTAAATTTCGCGATTTCCATGCGAGTCCCATATAGAAAGTTGTTCAGTTTGGCAGTTTGATCATCCTCTTTAAAAACTGTCAGCATATTAAGTTGGACCCCTGTAAGTCTCTGTATAATGTCATACCTCTTAGTATAACGACACACCTGCGGAACGTACAGCGCCGAACGTTCGGTTGAATACGCGTCTACTAGGAAAAATGGCGCGTACTGGTGTGTCGCCAGTATAGGGAAAAGCATAGCACGCATATTCAATCGAACGTTCAGCAATGTACGTTCCGCAGGTGTGTCGCTACACTTACTCAGTGGGGTAAGCAGATAATGCCACTATGACTTAAATTATAGTATGTTTTATTTTTTTATTTGTAGTTGACGCTTTGAAAATTCAGATTCCGTATTAAGATTGAAGCATTTGTCTACTTGCTATGAAATTTTGTGGGTTGCGTCTACTTGCGACCACTCTAGACAGCTAGATTAAAGGTCCTGAATTCTAATCCTAGTTCAATCATATATGTGATATTATGGTGTACCCATAATGTTACTATACCTTACAGAACACAAGAACTGACATGAGTTGTCAAATGAAACCGTTTTTTGAGAATTCATCGCCACTTATCGCCATGGTAAAAATTCGAGTGTATAATTATGAATCTAACGTGAAATCGTACATAATTTAATGAAATAGTGTTAGTATATTTCACAGAATAATCTACAATTTCACTTTAGATTCTCAAATTATTCACAGAGCTCAAATAATAACCCTGTAGATTGTGCCCATAAGTTAAAAAAAACGGTTCTATTGCCTCGCGTCACGTATCTGTTTTTATTATAAAGTGCTGCCACTAGGTACATCTCACTCTCTCAGCTCCTCTATTCCTGGTACAAACCTTTATGGTAGTACCATTCATTATGAAAACCAGAGAGAAATAGGCCATTGCAAGGGGCATTACAATTTCGATTCAACAATGTATGAGCTGTGAGCAAACGTTCTAAAAGTGAACAAGGGGCGTATCGGAAGATCAGTAGGTATAACTTTATCATTTTATCTGCTCTTTTGAGCCTCAGCCTAAACAATATTAATGCCTACAGAAACCACAATCACTCTAAATGTAACTGCGAATAGTTTTAATCTAATATCTTTAGTAAAAACATAGTTTACCATCCTCCAAATAGACGGGTATGTGAAACATGTTGATGACCCTCTGGACGAGCTCCCGCGTGGAGCCGCTGTGAGGGATCACGACTGGGACCTCCAGCTTGAACAGGACCTCCTCGTTCGTGCATGTTGGGAACGAAAACTTGAACGTTTTCGTTGTATTTTGTAAAGTTTGTGCGGTCATTTTTCACAACACAACAATCACCGATTCGAACTGTCATTGTCAAAACCAGCTGATGGCTTGGCATTGAAGTTTCAATAATCGTTCGGAAATGACGATCATTTGTATCAAATAATAAAATGTTTCAAATGCTAATAGGATAAATCTTTGTTAATTTTTTTGTAAGTTGATACTTTTATTTTCCTCACCGGTACTGTAAAGAATAGTAAATGCCTGGCTGTACCCATTTTTGTCTTGCACAAGATTCAAGGTTGATTATTTTTAGCTTTCTAATCTGTGGAGTGAGCAGGGTGCGTACCTACATAATAACCAAAGAGTAATATAAGTATATAATAACCTACTCACGCCATTATCTCACGGGGGTAGGCAGAGTGTACAGCCCGTCACACGCTATGATTCTCTCTATGTACTCATCCACTATCATGTCAATCATACATCTCTTCATTCATGTGTTTATTTTGGTTGAGGGTGCTATGGACCGTTTATTTGGAAAGTTAAGTTCTATTCATGTTCTATTTCGAATCGTTTATCAGAGTCAGCCAAAGAGAATGTATTTCACTAGAATCACCTTTGATGGTATTTAATTTCAAAGGTACTTGATCAGTAACCATTAATTATAAATATATATAGTGTAGATAAACTATATTAGCTTGGCTTTTGGCGTAGGTGTTCACTTTCTGGTACAATTGCTCTGTTATTTCTTCCCTTTAGTGATAATGATTGCTATAATTTTAACTACCTACCTATGTGTTCGAATAGGGTGTGTGTGATGATTGAATATAAAACCCAAGTTTTAATATAAAAACGTGGCCTAATTTCGGCGCACTTCCTTGTATTCAGACTTAGATGGAAGTTTATTTATTTATTATAGGTAAGTATGTATGTTTAGAAATAAAGAATACATGGTATTCTTACATGAATAGTGTCTTTAGATAGTATCTTAAAAAAATTACAATAGTACGGGGAGAGTACTACACATTTTTGGTTTATAGTAGAACTATATTTTCATTATAATTATAAATTATAAAATGGAAATAATAAATTACATAATTAAATAAATAAAAAATAAATCGGTTCTCGAGGTGTTTAATGTAGAACCGACGGGCCGGGCGCGACTGCAGACAGGTGTTGTGTTTACGCGGCCTCGCCGCCCTCCTCCTCCTCTGCGCTGGCGGTGAGCATGGTGATCAGCTTGACGGTGTCGATGAAACCTTTGTCGTCAATGTCCATCTGGTCGTAGGCCTCGTCGACCTCTTCCGCGGTGAACTTGTCGCCCCAGGTCATGAGGGCGTGCCTCAACCTCTCGGAGTCGATCTTGCCCTCCTCGTCGAAGGTCTTGAAGGCGCCGATGACGACGTCATCCTCGTCGGAGCCGCCGGACATGCGGGTCGCGAACAGGGTCAGGAGCTGGGTGAAGTTGATGGGGCCAGGGGCCTCGTTCACCATCTCGTCGAGCTCCTTCTCGGAGGCGAGCCTGCCGAGGGAGTCGAAGGTGGCACGGAGATCGTTCTTGCCGATGATGCCATCCTTGTCGTGGTCCATTAGCTGGAAGGCCTGAGGAAGAGGTGAAAACACCATTAAACATTTTTATTCGTATTAGTCCTAATTCTTTAAATAGGTACAGTCAGCAGCAATAAGTTGTATACATTATTGTTTAACGTCGTAGTACTAAAGCACTAGTCAGCAGTTTGCTAGAGAGACATTCATGGCTGGAGAATTTGAGAGATTGGTTTTGGTAATAATGATTCTTCATGTTCCAATCGTATCGGAGGTTGAGAATCATTATTCTTAATCCTTCTGAAGTCATCAAGACGATAGGACAATCGATTTCCAGAACATCTGGTGATGTCATAGCACTAACGTCCTCAGTTTTGTAAATGGGGTAACTACGACAGACAACAGTAACTGGAATGTTTACAAACAGACTGCCGACGGGACGGGCACGAGCTAAACAATATTACTGACACAATCTCGTGATTCTATAGAAAATGGCCTGTTAATTGTTCTAATTCTGAGAAAGTTCGTAGTGCGTTGAAAGATTTGATTTGAGAACAATTAATTGTGTTGCGTCAATTACAGATTCTTTAGACAGTTTTATTGGTCATTTTTTAACGCATTGAAAACGTCAATATCTTTCTTTTCTCTTTTTAACAATGAGACCCCTTAAGAACTTGATATTGTACCGGACTCAAAACTACCATTCTTGAGTCCTATCTTTTACAGTCTCCTGCCATGCCTGAACGGTAGGGGCTTGCATGGCAGCGCTACATAGTAAAGTTGCTCCATATCTCTTTCACTCGGCACACTGTTACTTAGCGAGAGATAATCCTAGGCCCTCAGAATGACAATTCCTACAGAGTTATTGTTGAAGATTCCAGTTTCAAGACCCACCTCCTTGAATTCGGCGACCTGCTTCTGGGAGAACATGGAGAAGACATTGGAGCCAGTGCGCTTCGCCGCCTTGCGGCTTCCTCGAGAGGACGCGCGGTCGCTGCCTCCAGATGCAGCTGCTGGCGCCGCTGGAGCGGGCGCCTCTTCTGCTGGTGCATCTTCCTTTACCTTCTTCTTCTTTACTTTCTTATCCTTGTCCGCCTGTAAGAAGAGAGGTTTTGAGTTTGTGTCTAGAGTTTTAGGATTGTATTGTAATTGTTTTCTTGTGTACACCTAAGGTTTGTGTTGTCATGTTTTTTTAGCGTTGCGCTTGATTGATAGAATCTCTTTTAGACTTTTTTCGATTGACATTTTGTTATTTAGTTTTGAACTAGATAGGTATTTGCTTTAATTATTTAAGTACTTTATATTACCAATCACCGAGGTTTTTGATTCTATTTCATACAATATTAAATTCTTTTTAGATGCTAAAGATATGAACTACCAAATCGGATTATTTTCTATAGGTATTAGAGATTTTAAATTTTATTTCACGGTTTATTTCCCATTTACTCTCTAAATTATTTCGTTTTAAACCGTTGACTTCAAAGTTTCTGTCATTTATTATCAATTTCTTCTTCTCGGGTTAGCTCTTCTACGTTTACCTACTTTCTGTTATTATTCTTCATTTAACTTCCCAAACAATTTGAATCAATTAAAAATACTAAATCTGTTTCATAATTGTTCAGGAGTGCGAACTAATTTCAGTATCTTTCATCGCTTGCTGCCCGTTAAGGCGGGACGGAGCGCCTCTATATTTAGATCCAGTGTAATATCTGCTTTCAGATCCGCTCGGGCTGTTCTGTTACGTAAAACTTTTAAAAATATGAGCTTTTTATGTTCCAATTTTATTTGTTGCTAGCATGTTGTTTAAAGTATTTAATTATTGATTTTGTGTTTCTATGATCTTGTTTAAGAAATGTTTTTGTTGGCTAAGTTTGAAAATGTTTGCCTGCTCAGTTTTTTAAAAGTGTCCTTTTTGTAACTATTAGGCTAAGAATTGAACCAATAATTTAGAATTTCAATGTCATGTATTATCATTATCATTGATTCGTATCTGATTTTGATTAAATAGCTTTCTTTATAATTTCGAATTGCTTTCGGTGTATTCATTATTATCTTTGGTATTGTTGTAGTTTACTGCGATTTTAATTGTTTTCATTTGATTTATCTACTTGCAATATTGTTTCAAAACTTTAAAAAAATTGTTCCGTTTTCATAATCGAATTGTCAGTTTCGCGTTCGAATTTATCGATCAATATTCGCGGTTCCTTTAAACTTTCTCAACGATTGCTAACTTTCCACTATTCCCGTATATCCTATTTAAAATTTTCGCAATCTTCAAAGTTTGTTTCAACCGGCGTTCGCTTTCATTAATTATCACTTGCATTATCTTATTTTAAAACACTTTCTTCACATTTCACTTTGTCTTGTTCACTTCTATCACTTGTGTCACTGTGTACACTTACCATTGTGTTGTGTGTTGGATCGACGAAGGAGTGACTGTACCGTTCGGCAGTCCCACCCTGACTCTGAGATGTGGAACCCGCTCGGACGTCCAGGAGTCGGTTCCCTCCCCCCTCCACCTCTCCCGCAGTCTCCCGGATTTGTCTGTTGCGCACGATTCCATATATAGTTCGACAAATACGATAGGTACCGTTCGATCTGGACTCACAACTCTTTCGTTCGCTACGACGCTCAGCCGTTTCTATTAGACTTTTGTTTTAAAAATAATCCCACCTGGGTTTTTAGGAATACGCGGAAAATTTGTTGTGAAGTCTTGTCGTCAAAAATGAGTTTGTAAACTTTAGATTTAGTTTACATTTACATATCAAATGTAATGTTTTCAATACTTGTGTCATATTTTGACAGTGAGACGATTAGATGTTTTATTTAATCAATTGGGAGACTTAAAATCATTTGCCTGCACGAGAGGCGTAATTCTGGTGGGTCTACGTAGAGCGGCCTTGATCTTCCATGTTAGATTCGACCTTTGTATCTGTGGTACACGTTCTACTTGGATCTTTTGGTATGATCTCTGCAGTTTCTGGAACGTGTCTAGTATTAGGGAGTACAACATTTAAATTAATCATAATCATCATCGTCACAGCCTATTTTATTTTTTATTTATTTTATTTTATTTATTTTAGGAAAACTCACAGACAAATTCCAGGATAGGGTGTCAACATTTTTATAAAACAACATAGGTAGGTATACGTACCACTGTAGGGCACAGGGCTACCCTCGGGGAGGGTGTTTGGGCGTCGGTCCACCACGTGTGCCCAATTTTGGGTTGGTAGACTTAACATACGCATCGGAACTTTGTCTTCAGCGTAAGCAGGTTTCAAGATTTTATTTTACCACTTTGTCGGTGGGATTAATATGTACACCTATACCAAATTACAGCTCTCTAGTACTAAGTGTCTTTGAGCTAAACCGTCGACAGACAGAGGGACAGACGGACGGACATGGCGAAACTATAAGTGTACCTTGTTGATCTTCTACTCTTCGAAATGAATCCTCACGGATTTTAAACTTTGTAGGGTTCCGTACCCACAGGGTGAAAACGGGACCCTATTCATAAGCCTACGCTGCCTGTCTGTCCGTCCGTCTGTCGTCTGTCCTACCTATTTAGGGCTATAACTTTTGAACCGTAATAGCTAGACAGTTGAAATTTCACAGACTGTGCGTTATTATGGCGCAAGTACTAAAAATGACAATAAGTTAAAAATTAAGGGGTAAAATCATACAGAAACCAGTTTTTATCAACGTTTTTTTCTTCTCTATCGTAAAAACTGTAAATACTATACAAGAGTCAAACTTGGTATGATTATAGAGCGAACTCTACATTATAACAAGTAATAATAAAAACCGGCAAAGTGTGAGTCGGTTTCGCGCTAAAGATACAGCCATCCACATTCATATTCGTTAGCATACGCATTACTAAGTGACTATTAACTATGGATCATTGTGCAATAATAATAAATAGCATTGCATTCATAGCGACGAACGAGAGTAATTTACATTTCGTCACTCGTGCGCAGTTCTAGCCCAGTCATTTTACGGTTTGATACGGGACTAATTAATAATAGATTTTTTTTTTCGGTATAATATTGAAGAACCAATTTGAGCCTAGAAATGTACCAAAATTAAAAAAAAATCACGTCAGCAACAGTTCCAATTTTAAAATTTAGCTATTATCTCGTTCTAAAAAACCTGACGGTAAATTTATTTTTGCACATATTTAAGGCTAAAGCCTTAATCCATTATACATACTTCAAACATGGTGTACATATTTTTGTCTGCTAATAAATACCTCATTTTGTAAATTTCAGTGCCAATTTTATTGCTCAAAAATAATGTATATGGTTAAATCTAAGTCAAATGAGTACACGGGTATATTATTAATTTAAAAGGCTTCTGGGACACACAATTTTGATTTCTATGTTGCGTAGCGATTTTTTTTAAATAAGTTTTAAGATAGTCTTTTTGTCACTAAATGGTGCCGGTTACAGTTTAGATGTCCAATTAATAATTACTCTCTACCCCGCCTAACAAAACTCTGTAAAATGACTGGGCTATTTATTGCGCAGCTATTACTTTGCTATTTGGCAGGCAGGTGCATGACAACAATGTATCGGTATACATTTATGTTACAATGCTTCCTATTGATAGATATGAGACGGTGGAACTAAGGATACGATTGTTCTAGAATCACTTGTTTTGGTCAAATTCAAGAGCAGCGTAATACGAATGTTTTGGAGAACAACAGGTAAAGTATCAATCTGTAGGATCCTGTAGGGCAAAAGCCTCCTCTCATGAAAAAGGGAAATTCAAAAATTCAAAATTCAAAATTTTTTTATTCAAAATAATATCACATAGATAGCTTTTTGACGCCATTTTTTGAGTCTACCACCGCGTCGGAAGGTATTTCGTTGAGAGAAGATGCGGCCAGAAACTCTACTTATTTTTCGACATAGGTCCTTAAGCTAAGCTTGAGGGATGAGAATGAGTAGGCCATACTCCACCTCGTGGGCCCAGTGCGGATTGGACATAGCCCAAAGAATTAGCTTAAGGACCTATGTCGAAAAATAATTGAAGCGAAATGGGCGTGTGATTATATTACTGCCAGATGCGAGAGAAAGAGATAGGGCGGCGCGCGCCTGAAACGACGTAAGCGTAAAACAAACTTTATTTAATTGTGATTATACTATTTATGTAAGTTCAATTCTGCTCTAATCAAATTTTATAATCTCTTTTTTTTAAATCAATTCTCGTGTTTCTATTATTCACCGTTTAATAGTTCCAACCGTTTATCGATAAAGACGGAGGCTACTTTGGCTTGTTTTTCTATCGAGAAAATGTGTCTTAATCGTGTTTTGGCTCTAATCAAAACTTTAATTATAATTATGTTCAATTTACACATATCCGCTAATCATACTCCTACTGTTAGTACTTCATGATATATATTATGACGTTTTGAAGAATCCTATTGTTTTCACATAGCCTCTTAACCAAAGTGGCAATAGGCGGGGGCATATTGCTCGCAGAACCGAGCCGAACAGTTCTCGAGTGGCGGACGCGTACCGGAAAGCGTAGGGTGGGTATCCACTAAGTGGACCGACGACCTGATGAAGGCGGCGGGAACCCGTTTACAGAGTGTAAAATTAAATGCAGTTACTTAAAGGGGTGCTTCAGACTGACTGATGGCGTGAACCTGAACAGCTTTCTCTATCGCGACAAAAATCTGCTGTCCCATACATGTTTCTTTTTCGCGATTTCGATATTGGTCCAATAGAGAATGTTGTTCAGTTTGATGGTTTCAAGGACCCCTTTAAGTAACTGTCCCATTTATTTTTATACCCTGTATAGGATGAGGGCAGCGCAGGACCGGTTATGGCGATCCTTGACCTTGGGGGAAGCCTATGTCCAGCAGTGGATATACATTAGCTGAGATGATAATACCACTTACAGAATGACACACGTCCGTTCCTTTTAGTGTACATGATATACATATCGTATCGGACATTTATAAATTGCTATTAATTTATAAATGTCGGATTTTTAACGAACCCTTGCGTATCAATGTGTAAGATAGGTAGCTAGTTTTTCACTCACAGGCCACAGCTAGGCTTGAGAATATCGATGCCCGAACACGGGAGATCTCCAAAATTATGAAGATACAAAACCAATACAAAATGAAGGTTGTCTGGAAGGTTGAGGTTGTCTGGAAGAAATCGCTTTCTAGCGATAAGACCGCCTTATTTGTACCATATTCAATTTATGTTTCCTATTGTGCATTGTATTTTCTTTTGGTGTAAATAAAGTATATTTCATTCATCCATTCATTCGTCTATGAAATATATAGGGTGTAAGTGACAGCCTAGCAAATACTTAAACGGTGAACTCAGGCCATCAAACTGAATAACTTTCCCTATGGAGCCTATCTCAGGAAACGCGAAAAAAAATCAGCTGTCCAATACAAAACTGCTGTACCAACCCGACTCAAATGTATGGGACAGCTGATTTTTTTTCGCGTTTCCTGAGGTAGGCTCCATAGTGAAAGTTTTTCAGTTTGGTGGTCTAAGTTCACAGTTAAAGTATTTGCTAGGCTGTCACTTACAACCTGTATATATGATATGTGTATGATCCTGAACGTATTGAAACTGTCATTCGTGCTCGCTTTCGCATACGCAAAGGTAAAAAGGTAAAAAAGATGGAGGCACGTCTCGATTTTTGTCGTTATCTCGGGGTTAGCATGCTATAGGCCCTCTACTCAACTCTTTCACAGATTAATAAATTTCTATCAACCAAAATAATATACATAAACTCACGACCGTTATCTGCTTCGGGGTGGTCAGAAACATTGCTACAACTATAAACGTTTTGTTTATTTAAGAATGTAGTTGTAGCAATGCTCTCATTTAGCAATTTAAGTTTCAGGATGCAATGATGTGTCAAGTGGTGAGAGGTGGGTAGCCTTTCGCCCACATAAACACTGCATAACAAACCTTTAATCCCTTACTTACGTAGTACTCATCTAGGTAGGCAGGTATGACACCAGATGAGATACAAACTGTCCAGGAGTGCGATTTTTGAATCTCATCCGTTGAACTCAGCAGTTGAAAATGTATTGTGATACGATAGATAGATAAACAATTTATTTGCGTAAGTAATTGTTTTGCATTTGCATTCGCTGAGCTCAGAAGTTGAAAATGTTAAAGTAACTAATGGAGATACGCATCTTTCTACTGCTGATTTGACTTTCAAAAATCGCACTCCTGAAGTATGATTTTTGAAAGTCAAATCAGCAGTAAAAAGATGCATATCTCCATTAGTTATTTTGACATTTTCAACTGCTGAGCTCAGCGAATGAGATTAAAAAATCGCACTCCTGATCAAGAACCTACTGCGATTTCTGGCCACAGTGGGGATTGGTAAGGAACTTTAAAAAGGGCGTTCACAAAGGACCAGCGATGGTCTACGTGGCACAGGCTTAGCAAGCCTGTCAAAGCTCAAAACCCCCCTAAATAATAATAATAATCCTTTACTCGCCTCGTACGACATATACACCCACGGAAAGAAATGGGGTGGTCAATTCTAAGCCCCTCATAACAATTCGCACCCGGGATTCGAACCGGCACCTCGCGGTGTGGGATTACAATAGCCTTATTTCAGAGCGCGTGAGTCAACGTGCGCCTGAAATAGATCTTAAACCGCGCGGTGGAAATAGAGCTGCGTGCGCGCATCGAGGGACGGACGTGACTCTGGGACGTCATTTGTACTACATACACATCAATTCACGACCGCATTGTCTTTCTGGATGGTCAGAAACTAAACTATAACTACGTAGCATAATCATTCTCATCTTTAATGGAGAGAGCAGAACCGCTTGTTCAACAACTTCATAACAACTCTACCACGTGCTTGAGAAACCTGTACCCTACCACGAAATAGCGAAAAAATCTGCCTTTCCATACAAAACTGCAATCCTAGTCGATCAAAATGTATGGGCACGGAATATATTAAGAGTACAAGTATGGGACGTCAGCATTTTTCGCGATTTCGATGTTGGTCCATTATCAAAGAAAGTGGTTCTGTTTGATGGTTTAATAATCCTCTCAAAAAATCTTCAGCATTATTAAGTTGGACCCAATATCCTGTTAACCCTCGACGGATGGTATGAGTTTGATAGGTCTGTTTGTGCGTCTGTCTGCTGTATTAAGTAGTTGGTTGTTGTAGCAAGGTTCTGATTTCTGATCACCTTGATTGGGATTATGTTAGTATCGGCTGAGATGAGTACTTCCCTCAAGGATAGAGCTGGGTTCTTAACGTTTTTTTTAACCTACTTTGTCCCACTGCTGGGAAAAGGTCTCCCCTAAACTGTTCCACATATCTCTATCCAATGCGGTATCCTTCCATTCTCTGCAATAGGCATCCAAATCATCGCGCCACCTTTTCATGGGTCTTCCTCGACCTCGACTACCATCATTAGGCACCCATTCAGTGGTTATTGATGCCCACCTCTCAGTGTGCATTCGGCAAACATGCCCAGCCCAGTCCATGCAACTTTAGTTTCGCAGATTTTTCACATTACATCAGCTATTTGAGTTTTGGGCAATGTAAATAAATTCTACAACGCCTTGAGGCGAAGAACCAGTTAGAGTAATGAGTAACAAGATGATTTTGTAGCAGATGGCTGGAGGAACATGAATGAATTCCAGACACCTGGCGCGAATAAAATCTATAAAAATAAAGTTACGATTATCGTTATAAGATTACTGCCCATTCATTAAGAGTTGTTTTGATGACTCTCCACTCGAGGCCAAAATATATTATGTAGATTACGTCTCATACAAAAATTAAATGCAGAAGCATTTAATTTTTGTACGGAAGCGAACTTTATTTCCATTAAGGCAGTGCACTAAGATACGTGCCTGGGGCCGGGCAATACAACTTGCGTTGCATACTATTTTATATCATGCACAAACAAAACATGAAGCAATAAGTTAAAGCCTGTAGGATCCTACTTCATGCTAAGGTTTCAGCAGGGGTAAAATATAACGGAAAAAAGAGGGTGTGGCCCATTCCAACATGGGTAGGTACTATAGGCCTCAGCATAGATTGACAATTAGTGTGATTGACAAATGTGTATCATTATTATCATCATCATCTCAGCCGAAAGACGTCCACTGCTAGACATAGGCCTCTCCCAAGGATCTTGCACTGCCCTCATCCAATGGATTCTCGCTACCTTCACCAGCTCGTCGGTCCACCTTACCACCCAGCCTGGGCCTTCAAGTAAGCTGTTGCTACTATTGTGGATAACTGTTTGTAAGTTGTATGAAATCATTTACTTAGTTAGGTAATAAGATTGTCGTATGTAGGTTTTAAGATTGTCCGTGACGTACAGAACCCCTTTGTCCACTGTACCCTGTTGGCAATAAGCATGACTTTTGCTGGCCGGCAGGCGATATTAAGTCACACGTAGGCAGTGGTAGTATCCTCATTGCCATCTTCGACTCGCCAGTCGACAGAAAACCGCAAGTATTGGGTTACCCTTAACATTATCCGCACGGGAAAAGCTCGGTGTAACAACTCAGGTGTGCTGGGTATAGATAGCATGCACAAATGGAGTATCAGGGCGTCCCTGGAGGGCGACTGTGGAGCGCCGGAACAAACCGTGAGGCCTAAGTATCGTGGAAGAATGTCCCAGACGAAGTTTGTGGGGGTTAAGGGATATATGGAGGTTAAAGCCGGAAGCTAGGATCTGGCTTAAGAAAAAAACGAAGGAAGAAATTATTTGACTAAAGACAAATTTCTTTTTCCTGTTTTTGATTTATATCTGGAGAAAATAAATTCATGCGCAAATAAGTCGACAGAAGAATGGATAAGGTGAACCATAGTCGGATGGACAAAGAGGAGGAAAAATGTTTTACAGTCCTATTTTTGAGGGGTGGATCTTGATCGAACTGAACAACATTTCCATAGCAACATCTGGGAGCAATATTTATATCCATTCATTCTTCAACATTTCCATTGACATTTACGTGTCGTGTATGGTTAATTACGATGTATAGCTTTTATTTGCAAGTCAAGACTCAACTGTTGGAATAGAATATACGCGCTTTCTTTTCCATTCAGAAAATGACTAAGTATGTGAAATCTGTACCATTTACATGGTCACCGTCGAACCCGCACTTCAAGAGTGCAACAGCGAAACCCAACCGTCAAAACGACAGAAAAAATATCAATATTATTGATTCATCTTGGCAAATATTTCAACAACTTCCAAACAGGAACTTCCACTGGCCTCAACTACGTCATCGTTATAGCCATTCTTGTCTGTCCAATATAGCTGTTTCACTCGTTAAGTTGTAACTTGCCTTTCACTTCTGCGTCTACGCAACGCAGAGAAACAAGCAACAATAGTAATGAACAACACGTGAATTTGTGTTAAGTTTTTAAAACAGAAATGTTATGAATTTTCGTGTGAAGATGAATAACTTTAATAGTCATGTGATTCCAAAGTTTATGTGCCTAGTTTTTGTTGTTTTGTTTTATATTGGTAAGTTATATTAGGTTAGGTATTATTATTTACTTAGGTACATCCTTGTAACACCTGATTATGACTCTACAGAATTACCTTAACTTTTAATCAACGAAGTTTTTTGTTGCCCTTTAGCTTTAGGAACTTAATGACTAAGTTTTTTTATTAACTTTCTTTTTACTTAATAGGTACTTTATAGTGCTCATTGATTACGTTTACTCTGCATTATTTGGCTTGATCAGGTTTATGTGATATTGGTTAAAATGATAGGTGACCTTACCTCCTTGAATGGGACATAACAGTTTTCTACTATAATATGACTGTTATATTTCACTTATAATTCCTATAGCATATTCCAATAGCACAGTCCAGAAATGTAAACAAAAATTTACATATTTAATTACAAACATCGAAATTTAACAAAATTATAATTAAGTTGATTTCAGTCCATAACATTTGCAATTTATAAAATAATTACAAGGATATAAAACTTTGAAATTTTTCATACACAATTTTGAAAGCTTTATATCTTCTTAATTATATTATAAATTGCAAATGTTATTTGTGACGCGGCAACTAGATTTTCTAAACTATCTTTCCATATATAAAATATTGCTTTTATTAATACCGTCTACGCGTATTGTGCGTCAAAGTTTTGTATAAAATTGACCCCTCTGCCAACCACCTTACGTACTTATGTGTGATTCTAATTTATAGATTGACCTTGTATTTTTTTCTGTTCTGAAGTTTCAAAAAAACTTCGGTTTTGATCATATTAAAAATGTCAGTACAAGCTTACCTACCATGTGTAATTTCTCTGTGGTCATACGTTGACGATATGCTTATAATTATGTACCTATGTGAAACTAATGGTTACAAGTAAGATCTCCGGTACAGTATGTTTTGATTGTAACATCCATCTCCGATCAGTGTTGTTGTCACTTTATTGGCATAGCAATAATATTAGATACATTAGCTAATTGTTAGTTATGTTATGAGGTACCTACAGTGGAAAGCAAAATCAAGAAGACAATAATGTAAATGGAAAGTAACTTATGTAGTTTTAAACTTATGACTTATGTTATGACTTTAGACCCTCTCGCGATTCTCTTAACTCTGATTATATAAATTTTCTAATAATAAATTTGTAGGCATGAAGACGTGTTTTGTTATTATTGGATGTGTATACACAAATTTCAAATTATTGTTGAGTGTTTCCTACGACCGACTGTATTTTCTCATTAGGTATGTTTCAAATAGTTCGGAACTATA
The DNA here is from genome assembly GCA_927399405.1 of Agonopterix arenella. Lineage (NCBI taxonomy): Eukaryota > Metazoa > Arthropoda > Insecta > Lepidoptera > Depressariidae > Agonopterix > Agonopterix arenella. The sequence goes on from OV656711.1 coordinate 382,098, forward strand.
TTCTTTTATTTGTGAACTTAATAATCTTGACAATGTTGAATTTCAAAATGAACTATAACCTAAAAAAAGAGATGGTATTATTGTGTTATCTATTTTTATAAAACAGTATGAACAGTGTGACTAACTATAGGTACAGGGTGTTAGGGTAAACAGTTGCGTTACTTTACAACAACTGAACTGAACTGTAACGTAACTGTTGCATTACTTTAGGGAGTGATTGTACCCATGATACAGAACAACTTTCCCAAAGAAACCTATAGGAAATTCGAAAAAAAATTATTTTCGACTTTTAATACAAACGTTCGATCAGCTGATTGCATTTAGTATGGAAACTCCAATTTTTTTTGAGAATTACTGACTAAATTACTGACTGACAGACAATGAACAGCCTAGACTACAGAAGAGAAAGGATTTCTTGAAAATCAATAACTAAATTTTGTGCGTGGAGCTTTCCAAAATCCACGCAGATAAAGTCTTGGGCGAAAGCTAGCCATTAATAAATTAAATTATCAGTTCAGAACATTATTAAACACTTTTCCCGCTGTAGCATTCAGTAAAATTTAAAAAACATTTGATTTAAGACACTTTATCCCCACAGAGTACACTAATGCCATTGTCCTTCGCGCCTATCTATCACAACGAGGTTTACACGGCGAGATAGAATTCTCTCACAAAAACGAAACCCTCATCAGCATCAGAACAAACCTCAAATCCACTCTCGAATACCCTGACGGAGTCTTCAAGTGGTCCATTCACGAATTCCCCGTGGATTACCGAGATTTGACAGACAAAAGATGTTCCAACGAGAATCTTGGAAAAGAAATTATAGACCTGACGGAAGAGTTAGGATACCTTATCGTTCCAGGCAAAGACCATGCAGAGTTTGAAAGCCTTAACAGCTTAACAGGTCCTAACGGTCTTTGGGGAAAAAGTATAGTCTTCGAAACAGCAGAAAGGGACAGAGTAATCTGCGCATCTATACATTCAATAGACAAACAGTATGAGACACATGCCGTGGCCAGATTTACGTCACCAGTAGCCGGAACGTTGAATTTCAGATGGATTTTTGCTAAAGATTTCGATGAAGCAGATTCCTATATCCTAGCAGATTTGTACCACGCTAAAGCTGTTAGCGAAAAAGTTGAATTTACTGAGCATAGATGGAAAATATTTGTAACTGACATCTTTGATGCTGATAAAGGGAACCATGAAGACAATTGTAATGTTCTTCAATTGGTATTTGACCCTGATAACGCTGGGGACGGTATGAGTGTAGGAGATTTGGATAGTAGATTGGGTCTCATAAAAGTAGCTACAGATGCCAATGTGAAGAAAGTGAAGACGTTGTACAATAATGAGGTGATAAATGTACTGAGAAGTGACATGGAGGTGACAAAGAGGAGCCTGTACGTGGTGATATATGATAATAAACATCCGGATAGTTTTTTAGCGTGCGCTAAGCTGAGAGCGATGCCGCCGAAGAGTAGCAAGTAAGTATTAAACCTAGGGACCTTCCATATGTAACTTGTATTTAAAACTCATGTATTATTACAAAGTATGACGCAGCCACCTGCTTTATGTTATGAGTGTAGCAGTCAGGTATGCACTTAGAGTATGGATAAAATTTAGATGGTCGAATATTGCAGAGAATATTCTCGCACAAGGCATGCTGGATATTTTATGTACGCCAGTACAGATGCGGTCTCTCGTTCTTACCCTCCTGCAACTGACGGGACGGGAAACGATCAGAGATGGGGTCTGATGCAGTGGCTATAACCGGCAGCCACACGGTGAGCGCATCAAATATGTCGAAGATGTCTGAAGGAATTCGTCTTCTCTTACTACACAAGTCTGGGTTGGTGCTATTCGAAGCCAAACACCACACGGCACCCGATTTTCTTCAATACTATAGCCTCATGACTAAGGTTCACGTCGACATTCAATACACCTTCTTGCAGTTCTGCCTTTGGTCAATTTATGTAATCATGATAAAAGCATACATAGTAACACGAATACATATTACTGCTAATTATAAACTTTCGATTTCTTACTACAGTTTCTAGTTAATTAATAACTGACACAAGGTAGCAAGGACACTTTATCGTAGCATGGTATATCTCAGATCGTTTGAAAGGTTTGTCCCTTAGACTTTAAGGGGAATACTTTCCCTTTCGTTACAGCTACTTACGAGGGGTGATCCAAAAGTAATCATAATCAATATTAAACATGGTGATTATAGTTAAAAAAATTATTTATTTCTCTGCATAGTCTCCTAACAAGTCAATAAATTTAGTCTATCTTTTTTCTAAACCCAGAATTCCCTTAGAATAAAAATCTTTGTCTAGACCCTAAAAAAACCCCTCAACAGCGGCCATAATTTCCCTATCGTCTTCAAATTTCTTGCCTCGGAGGTGTTCTTTGAGCCGAGGAAAGAGATAGATGTCACTGGGAACTAGATCTGGCAAATAGGGCGGCTGTTCGAGCAGTTCGAATCCCGATTCTTGAATAGCAGCCATCGCAACAGCGGCTTTGTGAGCCGGTGCGTTGTCTTGGAGAAACAGCACTCCAGCTCGCAGTTTGCCGCGTTTTTTTTCCTTATTGGCCTCTCGGAATCTTCTTATTTGGTCTGCGTAGTAAGAGCCCGAAATAGTGGCTCTCTTTTCTAAATATTCCTAAACTTGTAATTCCTTTAGGGTCCCAAAAAACGGACACCATAACCTTTCCCGCCGAACTTGACACTGAATTTCTTCGGCGTCGGTGAGGAGCTCGCTTCCAGATCATTGATTGTTGTTTGGTTTCAGGATCAAAATGGTGAACCCAGGTCTCGTCCATGGTCACGAAAAGTGACAAAAAAATTTCCCGATCTGCTTGGAACTTTGGGAAATTCACCCTAGAAATGTCGACTCGATTTTGCTTTTGCTCGTCTGTTAACATTCTCGGCAACCAACGCGCGGAGACCATTTTCATATGCAATTCGTTCGTGACGATTCTTTGAACATTGCTATTATGAGATCCCTGTGACCTCAACTATATGCCTGATGGTCACTCTTCGATCTGCCATCACGATATCTTTGGCTATTTTCACGTTGTCTTCAGTGAGGGATGGGGATGGGCGTCCTTCGCGATTTTCATCTTCCGTTGATGTTCTGCCCAGCTTAAAGTCCTAGGCCCATCGTGCAATTGTGGAATATGGAGGAGCAGAGTCCTCCAATGTTTCCACAAAGTCGGTATGTATGTCTTTGGTATACATTTTTTTCAAACAGAGGGACTTGATGACAGCTCTTTTTTCGTTTTTCTCCATTTTGATGTTACCTCTTCGGCGGTTCGTATTCAAATGAATGTACCTCCCGGGAATCGTGGCCTATTTATATGATTTTTTTATGCTAACCTAGTGGGTAAACGAGCAAGCAAAAATAATGTTTTTATTATTTTTATATGCACTGGAAATAAACGATTATCATTACTTTTGGATCACCCCTAGTACGGTAGTAATATTTTATACGGTAGTAATACGTTATAGAACTCTATGCAGCTACTATACATTTTACTAGTAACCCTTAGAGACGTTCTGTTTCTTACGCTGCTCATACGAACGATAGTGACAGCATAATATTGTAAAATACGTTTTGGTGCCAGCCACCCTATCTGGTTTCCATAGAACAAGACAAGTGAGAACTCGAACTGGATTCAATTAATCACCTAAATTAAGACTTTCGCCAATAGTCTTACTGAATGTTTCGTTTTGTAGAGCAATGATCAATATGGATGGTATCCGGGGCACGGTGGACTTCACTCAGCGCTCCGCCTTCGATCCCACCTGGGTCAACTTCCAGTTGGGCTCATCCGATCAGGTAACTACACTAACAATGAAATTGTTTATTTGGGGTGGCCAGAAACATTTCAATCAACAACAAAGTCATTTTTGCAGTAGCATATTTAGGATGGAATGGCTACGTGTCCGAAACGCTTCAAAATGGAAGCATATTATGGGTTTCCTCACAATGTTTTCCCTGAAAAACTAGAGCACTGTTTTTTAAGGAAAAAAGACAAACATCAAAGTGATCCTATAAGGGTTTCGTTTTTTCTTTTTGAGGTACGGAATCCTAAAAACTGATGCGATGAACATTTTTTGGCTAAGCTCCTTAAATAATATCATTGGTTTGAGTCTGAGCCACCATGTTTATGTAAGTATGATTGAAATATAAATCACCATTCCCCAGGACTACGAATCGAACCTCCGCTTTGTCAGCTCGATGGTTCACTACAACATCCGCGAGCTGCCTCCGAGGCTACTTCACGCTGACCAGGCCCTCACCATGTGCAACACGACTGGAGAGCTTTACAACCCAACTCATGTCAGCCTGGTGGATCTACCTCCTCCTGGTACGTGGAGGTTTAGGTTTTTAGGTTCATAGACAGGGTTAGTGAGCTACAAAGTTGTTAGGAGCGTTGGAGAGAGCGTTGGTAATAATAATAATAAATAACGCTCACAGGCACATACATTTGTAATGATCCCAAGCAAGCACTAAAGGTTGTTTATAATGGAAACCATACAACAACGGCACAAACATATAAACATCCACGACCGAACCGGGTTTCGAACCCAGGTCCCTGGTTTAGCAGTCCGGCGTGTAACCATTACACCAACCGGGTCGTCGGGCCGGTTGGTGGCGCATTTCCACGCTGTGTAGCCAACGAAATAATTGCTGAACCAGGATCCTATACTTATGTTTCTTGAAGAAAGTTGTTGTTATAATGAGTTTTAATATTAAATACACCGTTTAGCTAGTCAACAACGATCGTATCGAGGCAGATTGCCCAGGGTGCGTGAGATGAAATCAGGTTTTGTCACTTGGGAATGCTCTTGAACCCCAACCCCTCAACCAACAAGTAGTAAGTAGTCTCTAGTATCAGTTCTCTACGCACGCGAGACGTGCTTTCACTTCATACAAAAAGACCTTTTCTGAGAGCAAATATCGCACTTGCCGTGAAAAGCAGAATCATACTAGTCTTTATAGGGTATTTATAGAATATGTTTAAGTCGGTTCAGTAGACGCATTTCCGTCATAGACACACTCACTTTCAGTGATTTAAGATCAATCAAGGTCAGGATATGGATATAGCAGAAAATGCTTCGATCCCATTCTAACAATTTTTAGTTCACTAAAATGAAGAAGAGATGATTTAATTATTTTAGAATTAGCTCAATAATATTGTAGAGCCAACATATTTCTTTTATTTATGATGAAGAATGAAAGTGAATTGAGTGAATTTGTATGATGAATATGATTATTTGTACCTGAGTCATGGATGTTTGTATCTATATATGTATTCTATGTCGTTGTCTAGTCATCATAATACAAGTCTAGGTACTTTAAATGTGACTAGATAATTTGTGTGACAATGTCCAAGATATTTATTTATTTTATTTTATTTTTAAAGTTCACACCCTCCGAATCCAAGTCAGACATCAAAATGTCGGTCAAACCACGCGGGAGCGCGCGGGCGTTTCCGATTTCTTGGTACACAGCCAAATACCAAATTATTTACTCTGACGTACGTTCGTACGGATATCAACCAAAGTCTACATATTTGTGGACTTTATATAACAGTGAGCTGTCAGGCCACTTGCGCTGTTCACTGTACGCCAATATTTCGGTGAAGGAATTCGGATGGTATGGCTATAGTTCTGCGATCAACAAACAAAAATTATTATTAGATTACGTAGCTATCATTTTAAAAGAAAGAGGATTTTATACTATTTTGAAAATAATGTCTCATTTATAGATGTGGGAATACAACTTTTTAGATGCTTGCCGGAATTTAAAAGGTCTACGCCGAAAAATAAGGAAATTAATAACCATACCGGAGTGCAATTCAGCAAAGGCTGAAACTACCAAATATAACGACAATAACCAGTAGGTAATCCTTTTAGAGATGTTCGGGGAAATTGTCGTATAAGGAATTCGGGCGATGGACGTTCAGGGAAAAGGACGTAACCGACCTGATCCATTCTGTCGTAACTAATTTGAAGGTTTTCGATGGGTTTCCGTGATGGTTAGGTTTTTGTTTTCAAAAACAGTTCCAAAAGAAAATTATCACTTCATTACTTCGTAAAATGTAGGAATAGTGACGTTTAGAGACGGAAACCACATAGTATGGTAAAGTCACTTAAAGGCTGCCTGGCTAAGGCTCTTAAGTTTGATGATGCTATTTTACGTGTTCGCCGGCCGACATAATGATCTCCAGACCCCATAAAAGCCTACCAAATAAAGAAGTTAATCGTGCCGTACCGTGTATCGTACAAAGTTTAACAAATGTGAACTCTCTTCCCCAGGCTTAGGGACCCAAGACCAATACCCAGTCGGCGATCTCCTCGGCAAATACAAAGACCGTACGGACTACCTGAACCACAAGTACCTTCTGCCAGGTCTGGCTGATGAACTCAGTGGCGCCTACTGGGACGTCTACCTACCTTTGCAGGGTGCCCAGAGCATTATGCATAGGTCCTTGGTTTTACATAGGTGAGTCTTTGTCAACGAAGTAATACGTCAGGGAACTGAAGTGGTTCATATGGCTCGGAAAGTAAAATTGATCTAAACTAAAGTGGCAATGAGCTGGTCATATCTGCCGGAGAACTGACAACAGATGGCATCCAAGTCCTGGTCCTAGAATGTAGACCACGAATTGGTAGCGGCACATCACAGCCATAAACATCGATGAGCTCACAAATGTAACATCCTTCGTTTTTATATAAGTTTGACACATGACATAACTTTAGGGAATACCGAATTGACAGCTCGCCGATGCTTCAATGACGAAGTTAAGGTTGTGACGATGTTTGCGTTTAGAGAATTGCATTGCTGGCTGAAACGGGTACCGGGGAATGACTGGACGTGGAAGACCGAGGATAGAATTTCACGCCTTGGGAGAGGCCTATGTTCAATAGTGGACTATGACAGGGTGACGATCAGTCATTACCAACAGGCTAAGTTAGACTGCTGAAGGTCAGACTAGGGTGCCGGTCTTCAGTTGCAAGCATTCAGGGAATATTTCACGCCATACGAATGTAAATTTAACCCGATTGATACACCTTCCATTCAATCTAGATATGTATACTTCCTGGTCAGAGATAACCCATATTTCATGTTGAAGAGTATTAATAATGTTCTAGGGGATTAGTTAACTGTCACCTAGAAAAACACAGAACATTTTGACGTGGAAAAACCCGGTCATCAGCAAGCTGCCAAAAACAAAGCTATTACTTCCTTCTTTTACTAATTCAGTCGACTGTTGGTATGCGTTCTATTTTTGGCCATCTCGCTACTTCAATGCTTTCAAAACATGCTAACTCCTTAGAAAAATCTACTACCAAAATCATTCAAAGATGGATTTGCTGTTTATAAATGGCCAGGCGCTTAGACTGTTTATTGCTAACATTTATTAACAGGCGTTTGTACTTTTAGGAGAGCACCAAAACGAGAGATCTGCGCGACGATTCATTCATATGAATATGACACGGAGTACCAGACGATGATGACTTCTGCGCAAGTCATCCTCAGGTACCCTTTAGTGGGCACCGTGATATTTAGACAACCTCTAGAAAGACCATGGGAGGATACGACCATTATAATTGAGAGCATGGTAAGTAGGGTTCGCCAAAAATACAGTAGTCAGTGGTTCTATGCATGTTGTTCTCTTCTTTGTGTTAAAAAAAATGATTGCTGTCGAGTTGCGAAAATTTAATTCTTTGCAAGAACTCGATTTTATTTTTTGTGGAAAATCTTCCGCCAGTCTAGGTGTGAAGCGTGATGACCGGCCGTGGTCCAGCAGTTCTTAGTTGGACCTTGTATATATATCAAATCTCTGTGATTACTTCTGTAGCGCGATTTATGTCTTGCATTCCATTGTGAACCTTAACTATAGAAGGTTATTACGGGTTACGTATTCAGGTTGAAAGTTTTCTTGTATGGTGAACATTTCCAGGTGCGGCAGGTAGCGCCATCTGTTGGCACAGCTCTTTTGTTGTGACATCTGTGGCTAGTCTCCACACATTCCCACCATTATTTTGGCCAATCGACTACCCCTTTTAAATCACCAGGTCCACGCCGACGGTTCCAACGTGAACAACACCTTCGAGCATCGCTGGGCCATCCACGAGCACGCCCCAGGAGTAGACTTCTACAACTGGACCGGCCGGTGTCTCTCCGCCGGGGGCGTCTTCGAACCTCACGGCATGGACATCGACACGAGACATCCTGAGCAGTATTGCAGGAAAGGGTTGGAGGGATTGTGTCGGATTGGGGATTTTACTACGAGGTGCGTAGATTCGTTTGTGGAGTTCTGTACTACGTCATCGCAGGATACGTAGTTTGTTGGTTATTGTGTCATCTCTTTAATTCCGATAAATCTGGATTCTGATGACGGTGATCAATGAATTATCCTTGGCAGTGTTTACAGATACCTACTTTAAGAGTAGGGAATTAGGTACACGAAGATGATCATGATTTGGTTCTCCTGTGGTGATAAAATTCAATCACGATCTCTGTAGTAGGAGTTTCAAATACATATGGTGGATTCCTAGTTGATTTTAATAGCAATTTTTTTTAAAGGCAATAAATATGTTTCGCCGGACATCTAGTCACATTTAAAGTACCTAGACTTGTATTATGAAGACTAGACAACGACATAGAATACATATATAGATACAAACATCCATGACTCGGGTACAAATAATCATATTTATCATACAAATTCACTCAATTCACTTTCATTCTTCGTCATAAATAAAAGAAATATGTTGGCTCTACAATATTATTGATCTAATTCTAAAATAATTAAATCATCTCTTCTTCATATTAGTGAACTAAAAATTGTTAGATTGGGATTGAAGCATTTTCTGCTATATCCATATCCTGACCTTGATTGATCTTAAATCACTGAAACTGAGTGTGTCTATGACGGAAATGCGTCTACTGAACCGACTTAAACATATTCTATAAATACCCTATAAAGACTAGTATGATTCTGCTTTTCACGGCAAGCGCGATATTTGCTCTCAGAAAAGGTCTTTTTGTATGAAGTGAAGGCACGTCTCGCGTGCGTAGAGAACTGATACTAGAGACTACTTACTACTTGTTGGTTGAGGGGTTGGGGTTCAAGAGCATTCCCAAGTGCCAAAACCTGATTTCATCTCACGCACCCTGGGCAATCTGCCTCGATACGATCGTTGTTGACTAGCTAAACGGTGTATTAAATATTAAAACTCATTATAACAACAACTTTCTTCAAGAAACATAAGTATAGGATCCTGGTTCAACAATTATTTCGTTGGCTACACAGCGTGGAAATGCGCCACCAACCGGCCCGACGACCCGGTTGGTGTAATGGTTACACGCTGGACTGCCAAACCAGGGACCTGGGTTCGAATCCCGGTTAGGTCATGGATGTTATATGTTTGTGACGTTGTTATATGGTTTCCATAATAAAAAGCCTGTAGTGCTTGCTTGGGATCATTACAATGTATGTGCCTGTGAGCGTTATTTATTTATTTTATTTATGTTGGATTCTTCTTCTTCTTCGATTTCGACTACGGCGACTGCTATCTTTATAGAATAGAAAAGCAGGATATTTTAAAGTGCAATTGTACGCGGTTAACACAGATGCACTCTTTCGTCCTTACCCCCCTATATCTGATGGAACGGGAGACCGATACGATCAGCGTTGGAGTCAGATACAGGGTTTAGAAACATTGCATAATATAATATAATTATGATCGGTTCTATAAACATTTTGAAACTAAGTGCAAATATAAAGCTTAGAGAAATCTCTATGTCTTGATGCTTGACATTACCCTACCATTAGCATAATTTATTGCAACGAAGTTTCTCGGAAAGTATGTGATGTGGTTGACTGGCTGTGGCAACAGTTTTATGGAACCCGATTTTAATGTAATTTTCCAGACATGGCATGCTATCAGTAGCTGGAAAAAAGATAGATAGCGGTCGTCTCACGCGGCGCCTGTTTACCGACAATGTGATATCACTCGCTGGGAAGCACTCCATCATGAGGAAGAGCCTCGTCATATATGACGATCATGGCCCAGTGGCCAGGGGAGAAAGGATGGCTTGCTCTATGTAAGTATAGTGGAATTATTTGATTCGGTGGAATCTAGGTAGATCTCGTTTAGTTGTGGAGTAAAGGCCTATTTGGGTATTCTATCTCAAAGACTTGAATCCGTTTTAAATATATCACATAATACTACGTGTATTTTGACCTACTGTCGAGATAAACTTTAGTATTTTGATGTGACGCGTTACATCAACTTGAAGAAATAGGTATAGGGAGGAAAAAACTACTAAGGAAGAGCTTCGTCAGATTGGTTTTTGTAATTTCTTTGGAATCGCCACGGCACAGATTTTATCCACTAACTATTGTAGCATTTCGATGTACAGCTTTAAATTATTTTCGTCTATATCCTTTGAGGATGTTTCTCAATTTTCTCATGTTCACAGAGTGAACGGCCTACATCGTCGTAAAGCAGTAGTCAGGGACTGGTTCGGTAACGGGACTCCTGTGCCATTGAAGGGAAAGCTGGAGATAATTCAACAGTCGGAGTACGACCTGGCTAATGTGGAGGTGACGCTGGATGGACTCGAGGATGTCATCAATTATAAAATACATCAGGTTAGTTGACTGGACAGTTTCCTCTTTTCTTTACGTCCACCCCAGTATCCCTCCTCTGTATCTCTGGTAAAGGATCAACTACGGCGTACGAATTCTTGTTACGTCAACGTAATGAATCCATGAAAAAACAGTTTGTAAATAGTAAATATAAAACATAAAAATAATGTATTTTCAGACATGATCCTGAGGGTTAGTAATATGGTAATAAATAAATAGGTAGGTATCTTGGACATATTTTGTCACACAAATTATCTAGTCACATTTAAAGTACCTGGACTTGTATTATGATGACTAGACAACGATATGACGACCCGGTTGGTGTAATGGTTACCACGCCGGACTGCCAAACCAGGGTCCTGGGTTCGAATCCCGGTTCGGTCATGGATGTTTATATGTTTGTGCCGTTGTTGTATGGTTTCCATAATAAACCGCCTATTAGTGCTTTCTTGGGATCATTACAATGTATGTGCCTGTGAGCGTTATTTATTATTATTATTATTTATATAGAATACATATATAGATACAAACATCCATGACTCGGGTACAAATATTCATATTCATCATATAAATATTTGTCCCTTACGGGATTCGAACCCGCGACCCTCGGCACAGCAGACAGACTCACTACAGACTGCTACCGGGCCGTCGATACAAAACTTAGGTCTATGTTAGTATTTTTATATGTAGGAAGGACATGGTAATATGGCACATGTGGCTGATAAACGGACAGTCCCCACCATCAGCTATCTTTCTCAGGATGCCATTTGTGGCAGGACAAGACAAAATCTTATACGGCCTTTAAAGTACCTATACAAATTTTTATTTTTTATCTTTTTGTACCAATTCAAATTTTTGACGTTTCAATTTTATTTTTCAGACGCCAGTGGAAAAGGAACTGGAGTTCCCGTGTGAGAAAACAACCTTATATGATACTTACAATCCGTTCCACGTTGACAAGACCTTGAGCCCTGCACCTACTATAGGTATGCTTCGATCTATCAGTGCCATCTATTCGAGTTGGCTAGTAGTTGTATATAGAGTACTGTACCGTACTGTAGAACTAATTACTCCTCATACCGATACATGGTAAGGACCTGTTCTGCTTACAATGATAAGTATCAGCACATCGATATATTTCATGAGAAATTTCATAAATATGTTTCTGAAGTCAAAAAAGTTACCTAACTGTATATGATTTGTTTTTCTCCCTAATTTTCTTAGTTAAATTACACAATTTTGTTTTGTTTTGCCTTTTGTTTTAGCTTTAGTTAAGTCATAATTTTAAGTTTGAGCAACATGTCTACTGTAACTTTTATAAGTGGAAACTGTTATGGCTAATTCGTTGATTAAGTTTTGTAATCCAAGTGTAAATATTAACGCTGTATGTTTCCCTAATCCAATAAAATAAAAATAAATAAAAATAGAGTCCTTTGATATGCTGAGGTTCTTTTTAGGGGATGATTAGACTATCGATCTGAATATCTTTCTCTAAGGGACCAACGTCGAAAATGCGAAAATAAAATCTGCTGTTCCATACAAAACTGTCATTCTACTTGACGCACATGTATGGGACAGCTGATTTCTTTTTACGATTTCTATGTTGGCTCCATAGATAAATTAGTTCGGTTTGATGGTAAGAAACCATCAGCATATTAAGTCACCATCAGTATATTGGTGTTCAGGAACTTGACACTGCAAGGCATTCAATGTCTATTTCTATTGTCATTAATAATCAATTATACTTTATTGGAAACAAAAAAAAAAAAAATTATACAGAGAGCAATCAATCGGGAAATACAAAAGGCACAAAAACAGGCGGTCTTATCGCTAAAAAGCGATTTCTTCCGGACAACCTTAGAGTAGAGGAAATAGTGAAGAAGATTGGTAGGCGGTGTAGATCACAATATAGATAACATAGGTACACAAATGAAGTTATACAAACATACTGTAATATAATATAAATACATATTACGAATACATATTCATACCTATTAATAATTTAATGGACATTGATTTTAATGTCACGTTACAGGAACGGCAGACCAGTATGAGTTGGGTGACCTCGGCGCCAAGTACGGTCTGTTCGTAGGATCCAAGAGTTTCAGTACCAACTACAACGAGACTCAACTGTCTTTGTTCGGACCCTACAGCATACTGGGTCGCTCCGTTGTTATTCACAAGAAGGTACCCACATATTCGCACTAAGGACCTTTCCGAAACTTCTATAATGCGCACAGCCAGGGAGTGGAACGCCCTACCTGCGTCAGTATTCTGAACGCCTACAGCATGAATTCTTAGTACGAGTGAATAGGCTTCTTCTGGGTAAGCTCGCTACATCTTCGACCCCATCTTTGTCCTGAGGACTGGATTGAGACCCAACAGTAATTTAAAAAAAAGGTTCAGGACTGGACTGCTGGCCTTCACTGTCTGGTGTTGAGAGTGGTCACCGCTGTTGATCCTGCTTTACAAGAATTCCGGTTAAGGAAATATTATGTGGTGGGGCTGCAAAAGGGGAGATATATGACCATAACATAAAAATAAATGTATAGAGTCACCTCGAAGTACAGAGTTTAAACATAACAATGCCAGTTCATCCCACAGTTGTCGTGTACTTACGAGGCATCTAAAAGAGACATCTTAGTACGATTTCTTTTGCAGTGTTTTTGTGATTAGCTGCAAATCAATACTCAATACTGAATATGCAAAACCTTTGTTTTGCTACAATTGTACGTTTTAAAATTTTTGGACGCCTTATACTTCCAGTCTTTGAAGTGGACTCCAGTTCACAACGCTATCAACAGAAACAATTTTTTACGATATTTTATAGTATTTTGAATCTTTCACCATTTCCAGGCCAAGGACCGTCACTGGGCCTGTTCCAGCATCGAGCGTGGCTACAGTCCGTCGGAAGCCCGCGAGATCCGCGGCATCGCGTCTTTCCATCACCCCGGTGGCTTCGCCTACGGTTACATACGCATGACACAATTGATTCACAACGATGGAAGTGCCAGTGACACTGTCATCGAGGTGAAACTGAGACATCCTGGCGTTAGAGATAGGAATTTGGTGAGTAAGGTTCATGCAAGTAGGTTTCAAAGTGTTACATACGCTAATGAAGAAATTCTTATGCGTAGGTATGTAATGTCTACCAATCCGCATTGGGCACGCGTGGTAGACTGATGCCTATGTACCCTCCTTGAGGGTAGGCCTGTGACCTGCAGTGGGATATTTATAGGCTGGTAATGATGATGATGAGGTTTAAAAAAAAGTTGGAACCATAGAAATAATATAGGCGGTGCATAGAAAAGAAGCGGGGATCTGCCGTTGGACACTTTTATAGTAATGTTCGACTTAACAGTGCAGCTTGGAACAAGGTAGCACCGATAGACGCTTCTGAATGAATATTTAGTTTGTCGTTCAGCGCTATTATTATTTGGCATTTTGATGCAGTAGTTAAGCGCTCAATTTGGGGCAGTCATTTGGCGCCCATCCGGTGCTACTGTTTGGAGCAGCGTTTGGGGCTGTGCCTGTGTGAAATACTATATGTCACTTCGATTACAGATTTTAGACTCAGCTGGACTTATTCTAGTTGGTTTTAATTAAAAAAGTCTTGCTTCAGACTCGTAACCACAACTGGAACATCTTCGTGAACCCGGTCGGAGTGGATGCAGCTGTTTCAGTGACCAACACCAGATGTGTCGCCGGTGGTTACATCTGGAACCCTTACTTCACTCAGCTTGCTGATCCACTTAATGTAAGTAGTTCACAATGAACTAATTCTACGAATTTCTTAATATTCTTAATAAAATGTCTATAATGTAATATACGATACAGAAGAAGAAAAAGGAAGAAATGGGATGACTCTACTCTATTCTAAATTAGGAACCAAACAGATTTAATTGCATGTATTATAATGTTTTACTTTACTAAGAATTTGACAAACTAGTGAAGGTAATCAAGAGAAAAAGTCGAGATTAATGTGTTATTTTGCTTGCAGCATGACCTGTACAACCAAGAATGTGGAGCCGATAATCCTTTGCGTTGCCACGTCGGAGATCTCACTGCAAGGCTGGGAACCATCGGTGAGATATGAACAAAGTAACAAAGTGGAATATTGGTATATTGTCCAAGTTGCACATCAAATAGTTGCAAAATAAGGACGCTAGTGCGTATCATAGCAGTAAACAACGCTTGCTCCAGATGTAAGAGACGTGTTTAGCATATTATGAGCTGATGGCACTCGATCCACAACAGAGATGATATGAAATAATTTTATTCTTCCAACTAATTACTACAATATTTAACCATAAGCACATTGCTCACGACTATTTTCCCCAAAGGAGGTTGTTGTTACTATATGCTTCTACTGCTTCCTATTTACTTGGGGCAACCAAATCTATTTTATAGTCTGACCACAAGGGATACACCACTCCGAAGGTAGCAAAAAATTCAATTGAATTCTTTCCTTGGTTTATTAAATTAACTGAAGATCCTACTACTCAACTGACACTGACTATTTTCAAACCTCGACGAGGTAGATTGTTGAAACCTAAATTAAGTTAAGAACTCACTGTACACAATCAAGCAATGAATAAATGATTATGATCATGATTATTTGCAATGAACGTGTTTGTCCATACACACCTTATCAGCGGCAGCGGTAGGTAAAGCCCTTTTGGTCAAAATACGGTGGAAATACGCACCACTAGCCCTATTCCATGTACTAACAAATTCCTCACTGTCCAGATGTCGGCAGCAACCGCCAAATGTTCATGGACAGCAACTTCCCACTGGAGGGCACAGTGAACGCCATGGGTCGCTCCATCGTCATCTTCGGGCCGGAGCGCAGCGGCGAGCGGTTCGCCTGTGCCAACATACAGCCCGATAAGGACATCATCAAATATGTTAACATTATGAAGCCGCCTAGATTTGTTCTGTGAGTTTCCTAACTACCTATTTCTGTCTTTCGCTCGCTCGCTGAACTTCATTGTCTGGTGTCCATTGTTGATCCTAGCTTACAGAAATTACTTTGGTGGAAATGACCGGCTATGCTTGAAAAAAAAAGTCAATTCACGGCCATATTCATGAGAAAGAAAATAATACAATTAAGGTTAGGCATCTGTCGATTGTAACGTCCCCAAAGTGGGTTTTACTGTTTCTGTCCTGGTCAGGCTTTACATTTTTTTGTAATACATCTCAATCGATACCTATAGGTATAGTAGAATAAAACACAATTCTTTATTTGGGTTGTGAATGATATTACGATCTAGGAAGTCCCTGAGTCACTTTTTTTTAGTCCTGTAAATAATGATTGAAATTTTATCATCTCTTTCTTATCTCTCCTTATTTTCCAGCGGCCAGTTCCTAGAAGACGTGCGAAAAGTGATGGGTGTCCCGGAGTGGATGATCGGCGTCGACTCCCGGAAGACCAGGATCCTGCACTCCGGCGCCTGCATACAGATCCTGCTGCACTTCAGCGGCCCTGACGCCAATAAACTTGAGCTTGACTTCGCTAAGTAAGGCATCAAGTACATATATCCCCAAGTGGGGAAGCCACTGACATACATCTCTCACCTCGTCGCTATGTCTATGACTTGTTTGTACGCTTTCCATTTTATTTATCTGATTTGACCAGCGTATGTGCGACTAGGGTACGTTTACGACTAGCAAGACTTACTGTAAAATTACATATGGGTAGAAATAATTTGGCGCCCAACAATGGGTTCTAGTTTAGCAACGTGGTGCCGTCATTAAATATGTATCGTAACTGTATATCGATATATATTTTTGAGACTGAAATGGGCTGTAGCTTAACACGTTCGCGGACAGTTAACGAGACACAATAGAACTTTTATTGTTATCACTGCTTTAGCCAGTCACTATCCGCGAATGTATTAATTAGTTTTAAATCATTTACCGGATAGGCTGATTGTGGAACCAAATCCCGTTCAGAGTTTAATTAGAACTAAACAACTTTGTCACCAGATTGCTGGCGACTGGCCGTCTGGACGCTCCGAGCATCTTCATTCCCGGCTTCGTGAACACGAAGCGAAAGACCACGCTATCATACCGACAATGTAGCGTCAATGACCCCAACGACAAGAAACGTTAGTTATATTTATAATATTTCTTTTCATGTAGACTTGCATTTGCCATCAGTCTCACTATAAATGATGGCCGAGAGTGAAACACGTTTTCCGAGCTGAAATTTTCTCTCGTTACTCGTTAGGTTTACGCCTATCTTTGTTCATGTATCCCCGTAACTCTCGCGGCTCTTCTGACATTGTCGATTTACTGCGTCATCGGCGACTCACCCTTCGTTTCCCAACCTTTGACCACCACCCACACTAAGCTTTGCTCCGTCTTCCTTCACCTCGACTTTGTCCTGTCTATTTGCATTTGATCTCCATAACTCTTGTTTACCGATATATTGGACCTTAATTCTGCGTTGGATTTCCTATAATTCTGTATTTATATGTATAAATAGAAATCGTTTCTCTTTATTTCTTTTCTTTTATTTGTTTTTATTTTTACTTTTTCTTTTTTTCGTTTTTATTATTTTATTTATTTAACACTTTATTGTACACATAAAATTACAGAAAAAACAATTAATGTAGCCATGTAAAAGGGGTGAGCTTATCTATAAAGAAATTTTAATATAGTATCATATTCTATTCAATTCCATTGATTATTTTCTTTTGTTCCAGGGACGACGTATTTCTTCGCGAGCTCGAATCCATCATCAGCGACCATCATGAGGCTATCACTATCTCTCAGTCTTTGTATAACATTCCTAACGTTACTATTGTAAATTATTGTCTGCTTCACTACTAAAACGATTTTAACTCCTAAAATGTGCATTTTCTGTTTCATTTCTGAAATCGTTTCAGCCGTAAGCCTTTAATTTGTAAGTGCTAGTGTAAAAATGTAAATAAATTATTATTTGTTACAGAATTTATTTTGTTTTCTTATGTCGTTCACTTAGTGTTCAAAGGTATAAAGAGAAGAATAAGTTCTCTAAGGCTAGCGAAATGCCCGTGCGAATGATTTCTAAGGGTGGCCTAAATGGAATTTTTCTGTAGTGTCGAAACAAATAAAATCTGCTCCAGCAAATCGGCAAGAGTTCATAAACTTTTCTCCAACTACCAACTATTAAAAGCGTCAATCATAGTTGCAGCAAGGATCAGCCAATGACTCGCCAATGTATCGTCGGTGATAGGCGATTTTAAGCATGCTACTCATAACCCTGCAACGCAGACCAGATGTAACCTAAATCTTTCATGGAACGAAGGTATAAATTAAATAAAGCAATCGGCACAAGACCACCTTTACCAAAAACCTTATCTCTTAGTCGCCTGGTAGGATAACCGGGGGTTGAATGGTGGTCGAGCGTTCTTAGCGGGAACCACCTGTATAATTTAACATTGATTTGAACCTTACGTTATTGTTAAAATCTACCATTTTATTTATATTCATTTCTTTTTGAAATCATCTCGGCGTAGATTTCCAATAACGAATTCTTGGAATTCCAAAAAGAGCCAAAGTAAAACAGCCCCGTACGCATGCGCAGAGCAATAAAATCAATATCAGAACCAAACCCTCAGTCAGTAACGTTCCGAGATACGGTCACCATGTTCGTCAAGCTTTACTTTCTGTTACTTTTTTCTTATTTTCATTTCACACAGGCCAATCTTGAAGGCCCGTTCCTGTTCTTTGGACCCAAGACATTGGCTAAATATAGGCGACCTGCTTTGAAGTACCTAGACCAGGATGATTTGACAAAGATCTATGGGGAACAGGCAGCTATTGTGGTGTTCAACAACCAGGATTCCGTACCCCTGTCCAGCGGGTATTTTCCACGTTTGAGGAAGATGCTCGAGGGTCAGACTACTCTGGTGCTGCCTCAAGACTTCTTGGATGTTCACCCAGACTACATCAGCAATGAGACTCAGGTGATTTTTACTTTCATCTGTTTTAAAAGAGTATACAGGGTGAAATTGATATCATTAGCATCCTTTTAAACTAAGAGTCTACCCATCAAACTGAACAACTTTCATTATGGGAGCAAATCGTACAGAGCCTAAAAAATATCAGCTGTTGCATACTTTTGAGTCGAGTAGGCATTACAGTTTAGTATGGAACAGCTGATAATTTTTTTGCTCTTTAGACTCTTAGTTAAAAAGGATGCTAATGATATCAATTTTATACCCTGCATATTTTTTTGCATATTGGAATTTTTTCTTGATTTCTTTTTTCTGCTGGCGAATTGCTTGATTTTTGAAAACTCCACGATATACAATATCTACCTTACTGTATAACTAATCCATACCTATAAATGCGAAAGTCTCTCTGTTTTGTCTGTTACGTTTTTACGGATAAACCGCAGAACCAATTTTGATAGAGACAGACAGACTGCTTGAACCTGTAATAAAAGTAAAAATTTCATAAAAATTCCACGCAGACAAAATCACGGGAAACAACTAGGTAGTATGTTATATAATTTTTTTGCAAGCAGTTGATTTGAAAGTTAACTAGATCATCAAAATAAACAACATATATTTAGCCAACCAAAGCATATATTTAGCAAATATTCTACGTGTCTTTCATACTACACAAGAATACAATAAATATCATACACATAATAGGTAATCAAATCAGGTATGCGTCAAACAAAATGATTCATCTCGAACATTCACCTCACCTGCCTACGTCGCCATGCCAACCACCTGTTGCTCGAATCAATACCGGCAACTTGAAGCTACATCCTATAGTTACTATTTTATAACGACCTGGGAGCTCAATCTAGATTGGTTTCCACTCTGCAGGCTATTTAAATGACCTGAGAGCGCATCTTTGACTAGCTTGCATCATGCAAGCGTCAGGTATGACCTAAAAGCTCAATTTATACTGGTTTTTACTTAGGAAGCTTCGTATAACCTGAGAGCTCAAATATTACTGGTTGTTACAGATGTTAACATTGCAAGGGCCTTGGTCTGAACGCGACGCCCAGATGACAGAGACCTTTGCCAGACTCCAGGATATCTACGGCGCTGGACGGGTGCTCGGGATTCTAGGTAATCGATAGTTGTGCATTCAATATAGGCGCAGTAAAATGGTCGGCAAAATTGTTCCAATGAAACTAGTGCAATAAATTACTTTTACTTTGAAGGGTTTACACTAAAAAAAATCATTTAAATATTTCAAATAAGTTTGCAAAATATACAGGGTGAAATTGATATCATTAGCATCCTTTTAAACTAAGAGTCTACCCATCAAACTGAACAACTTTCACTATGGGAGCAAACCGATCGGAGCAAAAAAAAAATCTGCTTTGAGTCACGAACTCGCGCGTCGACATTGCCGTTTAGTATGGAACTGCAGATTTTTTATTTGCTCCGATCGATTTGCTGGTGTCAGAGTTTTTTTCAATTTAGGTAATCACCTATCTTTATTCTGTTCTAAGAACTTGACATTTTTCATAGAAAGAAACTCACAACCTTATTTACCATAGATTCTTGAAGCTTTATTATAACTACTCATGCAGATGGTTGCCCCTTAGCAGAACGTATCTGTGGCACAACTAAATAGTTGGAATCAGTAAAACTAAAAAACAACCCTATCCTTTCAGTAGTTCGGTTCTTAATACGCGAGTCATCACTACTATGGCACCTTGTTCCAGTAACACTAAACAAATCTGAAATCCGACAGCGACCTAAAGTGGGTCTTGGCGTACAAATCGAGAGAACGCCACTTTTTGCCGATCCTGCGCAACCTCTAATCAGCTTGAAACTCACGTAGATCAACCTCCACTACGTCGTTCCAACGATACTTGGGGCGACCCACTGGATACCGGCTAGTAGGTCAACCCAGATATTTATGCTCTCCTGACATGCCGATCCTCCCCCATTCTTTCCATGAATAAAAAAATATTAACTAGCTGCCAAACATTTAATTACAGGCAACTCAGTCTCGCAGGCTCAGTCGACGGACTACGACACCGAGTGGCGGGCCAAACGACAAGCTTCGGACGAGGATACCACCACAGTCGCCGAAGAGGAGAAACCGACCGCGGTCAGGGCACTGCTTCGTTACGCTCTGTACAATGCTTCTGGTAAGGATATCTAGCTTAAAGGTTACTTGGTAGTGGAGCTTCCGCTTTGAAACGATCATTGAAAGTCAAACGACAAGCTTCGGACGAGGATATCACCACCATCGTCGCTGAAAAGGAGAAACCGACCGCCATTACAATGTTTCTGGTAATAATAATCACTAATAGGGTTACTCAGAAGCTACTGTTTTGATGGCCATTACATTGGTCATATACATTTATTTATTTTGCTAGTATGGGTATACAAGGAGACAGATGTTCCTGGACATAGAGTTTAACTAATGTCGCCTGTGTGTAAACAATACACACAGGCTCTCTTTAGAGAAATTTATCTAGAGAGAGCGCATCACGTTGAATTGAATTGAACTGAATTGAAGTTAGTGAGAGCCATTGATGTGGATGCATAATATGATTCGACCTTCAGTGATCCGTACCAGACGAGCTACACCTCCGGCATCCTCTCTTTTGACTTTATTAAAGATAGCCCTTTTTAGGAGATAACTAACGTAATTTTTTGTTAAAATTAATAAAATTAAATTATTTCAGACAGATGTATATAAATCTGACCTGCACATAAATGTAACTCAACAGGACCTCCCGGCAAAGGCGCTCTGCTGTACTCGTCAGGCTGGCCAGAACTCCGTTGGCCGGACGGTTCAATCAACGTCCTGAATGCCCCCATCGGAGAGCCCACCGTGAAGCAAACCCGTCTCTACAATATCCTCGTCGTTAGGTTCGCTGATGGAAACACCACTAACAAGGTCTATAAGCTTATCTATTAAACGTTTTGTTCAGGACAAAAATGTTGAATGAATACAGAGTTGTGGATACGTGAGACTTTAATTTTCTTTATTTTTTGTAAGTAAGGATTTCACTGCAAGGCAAAGGCCTTTTCTCATGGATAAGGGTCAGAGACAGATGGCACAAGGTCCAAAATTTAAAGATAAAATTGTGTTGCAACGTTTTGAATGGTTTTGAATTAAGAATAGAATAGAAATCATTTATTTGCATGAATACAGTTTACAGTAGATCTTGTCATCGTTATTATTTAGTACAAGTGTATCCAGCCTGCTTGCAAGCGTGCAAATAATAAGCATGTCAAATACAATTAATTTCACAAATTATTAGGTTTAAATGTCACAATTTACCTACAAAAATATACATGATGTCAAGCTAAAACTACTAATTTATACAAAATTAAGTTATCATTATCACAGACATCAATGTATCTATCAATCAGTCAAAAATTTTAAACAACCAAACAACACAACATGAAATTAGAAGAAAAAAATAATAATAAAAATAGTCACAATAATACATTTAATTAATGTCAAGCAATAGATAGACAGGGACAGTACTAGATTTTATCTAAATATTCCTTGACGCTATAGAAGCAATTTTCCAAAAGCCAGCTTGTCAAGGTCTTTTTAAAAACATTTCCTTCTAGAATTTTAATGTGCTCAGGCAGTTTGTTAAAAATCAATATGCTCACGTTTACGTAATACATTTTCAGCCACATATTCTCTACAAGAAAGGAGTTTCCGACCAATGTGGCGGTAGTGTCATGAATCCAAACTGACATCAAAAAGTTGCCGAGAATTTCTGTTTGATTTTGATTATGTATATCCGCTAGAATGTATCCGGTATCCCGTGAGTTGGGATTCAGAACAACATCAACCCACGTCGTAAGATGTAACTAATCCCATTTACACATCGTTAACATTGAGAACATCAACTAGATAAGATATAATATTATTATAGCTTCCTCGAATGATTTTCTAGACATCCCATTTTAAACTATATTCACCAAATGATCTTCTATTACAGCCTTATGTTTAACCCTCTTCAGATCACGCTGGAGTTAACCTTCAAGGAATCAGCGGGCTGGTGGACTGCACTCGGTGTGGAGGTGAAGCGGGGACTCGAGCAAACCGGCTTGAATCTGAAGGCTCCGTCTCCACCCGATGCACCTTCGGCTGTCCTCGGCAAAGCTTACCACTGCTCTCAACCTCTGGTGTATTCTTCCGAAGATGCTACTCTGACTTTCCCTGATATACGGGTAGGTTGTGATCTTAATGTTCATGATAAATGAGACAAGAAGGTTGGCTGTCCACCAGATATGTGAAAATTGTGAAAGGTAGCGAAGCGTGTCTTCTAATGAGAAAATTATCCACCAATGGGAGCGCTTCTATTTCTTTATGACGAGATCCAGCGAGCATATGCGATTGGTAGATTATTTCCTCAACTGCCTCGACTAATACGTCTCTAATTCCCTTCTAGGTGGTCAGAATATTTGCTGCAACATTAATTGCCTGTTTATTATAGGCGTGCAGTTCACGCTATTCTCATCAATCATCATATTTTTATAATATCGTATTCCACGCCATGTTTTTAATTAGGTGGTTTCTTTTTATAAGGCCCGGTGGTCTATTTTTAGCTGAAATCAGAGTTTGAATGAAGCTTGTATGTAAGTTCTACCACAACATTTCTCCCAGTTAAACTTACGTCTTTCAAAGATTGTCTGCTTGTTTATTTACAGATGCAAGTGTTTATGGACAGTACCGAGAAATTTGCCGACGCCTTTGATTGTATTGGATTCACTACTGTACCTATTTGGTGAGTACATTTCCACTAAATCTTATTTTATCATCATCATGTATGCATTCTTCCCGTTATCGATGATGACTCATTCATAAAGACGTGAAACATGGAAGTAAGAAAGATTAAGAAAGATAAAGAGTTTGTAAGTAAAGCAGATAAAAAATTCCATGTCACAGATGTTGTTTCTTAGGGGGCTATAAGATCTTTAGGTTTATTACAGGTATTAAAAATACAGACAAAACTAATCCCTTACCTTGGTATCTTCCACGTTTAAAGCTTAACTAAACCGTATGTCTCAAAAATTAAAATCTCATACATTATACATACATAAACTCACGACCGTAAGTTAAATAAGACAAAATAAGACTCAATATTAAACAAACTCCACTGCAGGTCAGGACTAATGGTGACATTCATCATGGGCATCGGACTGGCCATCTCCATCACGATGATCCTGGACATAAAGACCATGGACCGCTTCGAGAACAGCCGCAGCAAACAGCTGACTATCACAGTCAGTGAATAAATGACAAAATGGCTCTAATACTCATAAATATAAGTCAGGTTATAGTTTGTAGAATCCCACAGGGATTTCTCCAGGTATAGCTTTGACTTAATTACTTGAATGAAATAAGCGATGTACTCTGTGGTAATATCGATGTTGTTTACTAAATGTGCTAAGTGTTATTTTAGTGGAATGAATTTGGACTGCGGTGGATGAAGCCGGTGTAAGGCGACTTTTAGATTTGATCTTTTCGATTGTTGGGTCTGTCCATTGAATGCATCATCGTTAAACTAAATAAGTTCTCTTTTAGAAATAATTCCGAATTATTAATGTTTAATCTATGAATCACCTGAATACGATTTCTTCTTAAAGCTGAAATGCATGGCCAATTTTCATTCGAGGGTTGATCATTTCAATATTATCAATCAAGATTATATTGAAATTATTCATAGTGTTGGAAACTTTGACCTCACCGTGTAATATAGAAAGAAGCATACGATGAGGTCTATAGTTCTAAAAATGTTGTGTGTTCGTTTCTCTTCGGTTACAGGCTTTTGAGAAATGTTGTTGAGCTGTTGGAAATTGGTTTTTGCGAATCAAAACATTGGTTGTATTCTGGCTGTTTCCATTTGTCCATGCAAAATCGTTTTCGAGCTAAATGAGATAGCTCTTTCTGTTTCTGATCAAAACAGGTAGAGATGTGTTGACAGCTTGAAAATGATCGTAGATTTAGTTGTTAGGATTTTTCCGGATGATATTATAATGGGTTTGCCAGTCCCTTATGATCTATGGGGACAAACAAGCTTATAGGTTAATAGCATCAGGAATTGCCGGTAAAAGTAGTATACACAAGAACAATTGGAAATGTAGTAATAGGTACTTTTCCAATTGGGCTTCTAAATATCAACTGGAAAAGTATTAATAATTTTTCAGCTGATATTATTTTCTTTGTTCTAAATGTCTATACAGTACAGGGTGTCCCTGGAAGTACGGATCAAATGAAACAGGAATGGTGGAGGTCATTTCAAAACTTTTAGCCCCGTGATGCCGGGTGGCCGTGAAGAGCCGTGGTGGTCCAGTGGCGAGCAACCTTGCCTGCCGTGCAGGAGGCGATGGTTCGATCCCCGTCCAGGCCGTCTCGTACCAATGAGTTTTTCGGAATTTATGTACGATTTGTAACACCACTTGCTTTTTCGGTGAAGGAAAACCTGCATGCTTCAATTTCGAGGCATGTATTGTACCTACTGTCCATTACAAGTGGCGACGGCCTCACTCCCCGTCACACTGTTCAGAGTTTCGGTACTACTAGTGATACGTGGATGTTCTGAGGTTTCAGAATATCTCTGTCTACCCCCTCGGGGAATATAGTCGTGGGCATATGCATGTCGCATACTGCTTAAGAAAAAGTCATTAAACAAAAGAAGAAACTAAAAAATTAAAGAACAACTTCGTCAGAAAATCACAGCAGCAACCACCAACATGAAAAATAATTCCATCGCTTTTCGACGCATAATGAGAAATTTAACAGTTATTCATAGGGGCTAAAAGTTTGGAAATGACCTCCGCTATGCCCATGTTTGATTTGACCTATACCTCCAGGGACAACCTTTATATTCCTCCAAGGGATATTTAGTTCTTTGATTGTACCTTTTACCGGTATGTAGGGTAAGTTATTTAGGTAGGTGAGAGTGAGCGACTCAGATATTTCCTTTTATTTTAGTTCGTTCTTATTATTTGATTCCAATTGATATTGTCACATCCTCTTAATGTGGTAGTATCAATATAGAAAAATAAGAAAAAAAGGATTAGTCGATTCATGCGCAGATGGAAAACTACCTTTCGACAAGCAATGTTTGGTTTGGAAAAACTACACATTTCCAACGAAAAAAAAAATTGTAAATGGAATTGTAAAAATTGTACAGCACAAAATGTACATTTGTATATAAAAACCGGATAAATGTAAAATAAAAAGTAAAAAAAAAAAAAAAAAAAATTTAAAAAGAAAAGAAAAAAGTAAATAAAAGCATGTACCTATACAAAAAAAAGCAAAAAAAAAAACAAAAACAAAAAGTAGAGAAAAACATTTTTCTGCAAAAAACCTCGACAGCATCTTTCATGGCCGTTTGAAAATTGTCAGAAATAGAACAACTCATTTTTGTCGTCACGCGTATTAAACGGTTCTGTTTCGGAATCTGTGAAGTTGGAATAAAAATTAGGTTGTGCATTTAAACTTTCAGAAGATAACGTATACGAAGGCTAGTAATACATATACAATTTAAAAAAAAAATTGATGTTACATGTTCGTGTATCCAGTTAGTGGAATAGTGCCATATTAAGTATCATAATTTTAAATTGACACAAACACAAAAACATAGAAAAATATCTACTGAAAACAGAAGGAACGGGTATAAAACGTAAAACAGTACATTTGTGCCCAATGTGTTTGTAATTTTATACAACAGTTCAGTTTTCCTGACGTTTTTATTCTTCTATGTTTTTGTGTCTGTTCTATTTTTAAAAAACATAATTAACTGAGGTCACTAGGAAAAACCCTATCTAATTTTCCAACTATCTAAATGTTATATGTATGATAGGTACGATATTTATAATCAACATAGCTATAGGAATTATAATAATCGCATTGTATATTAAAATGTATGCTCGTATAGTAATCGATATATTTAATATCATAATCATCGTATTTAATAGCATGCACTGAAATTTGTTTTTTATTAAATATAATATAACCAAACATTAGTGACTTGCAAATTATTTGTCACCCCTCCAGGCGGAAAGCGTCAACTTTCGTCCCGCTGCGCTAAACAAAGTTGCCGCTTTCCGCCTCAGTCGGGGAGAAAAATAGTGTACTAACCTCGGGCAGTAAATAACAAAGCCTCAGATCACATGTTTGTTGATCTCGGCTTCACCTCGGCCAACAATTACATGAGATCTGAGACTTTTCTTACTTTACTGCCCTCGGTGTGTAATATACTATTGTAGAACATAGCAAAACTGTTTATTATACCAAGTGTTTCATTATGCGCCACAAAATAATTTGCAATTTGGTTAACACTAAAGTTTGGTTATACATATTTAACAAAACGTATTTTTCAGTGTCATTGTAATAGAGTATGGTACAAGAAGTAAGCAGCCATTCAAACTCTTGGTGTAGAGTGTTAATAATTTTAAGACCACGGACTAGCTATTTAGACTTAAGATGCTGTAATTTCGCTTTAGTTTTGTTCGAATTATTTAATTTTAATAAATGGTTCAGTTAGAAATTGCATTTCATTGTTGATACCTGTAACTATCAATTGCTATCACACCCTGGGTGCGATGCTTTTTGTTCTGGGGCAGTAACTATGGTGTTAGAGAGGGGTCATTGGCCATTTTGTTGCATGACCCTAAGCCACGAGATGTATATTGTCTTTTTTATTTATTTTATTTTTAGATTACTTACAGCTAAATAACAATTTGTTTTATACATAGACGATTGATATCCAGATGGTGACAGCAAGTTAGCAGTGATATGCTGATTGTTGAAACAAAAGAAAATACAATGTAGTTTTCATTGGAATCACTGTTAATGATTGTTTGGATCTGGTTTCTTGTCTAGTCATCTAGTCATCGAAATCAACGTTTGACTTTGAACTAGATTCTGGAACTTCAAAATTTGAACTAAATAATCTGCGAGAAACAAATACAGCGCTGGAAAAAACGAAAATTACTTGTCATCGACTCGATAGAGGAAGAAGAAGGTAGGTTATTAAAAATAGTAAGTAAGGACTTTTTTTTTTTTAATTCTTTTGTTTTTTTTTTGGAGCTTTTAAGGACTTAAAACTAACTTAACCTAAAATATGGTGCATGTTTGGACCGCTCGGGACCCAAGATACTGGCAGCGTTTCCTAGCTGAACGGCTAAGCTGATCCGGTACGCGAGGAAAGCACCAGCCCTTTGACCGGGTCGAGTTTAGCAGTTGATTTGACAGATCTTTAAAAAGCGCATGGGCGCCGGGACCCCACGCTCCAAAAGTTTCGACACCGAATGCTACGAATTCATATTGAAACGAGATAAAATCTTCAAAGGCGTGCACTGGGTGTAAAGATTAATGTGACGCGATCGGGCGGTGGAATGCGTCATCTCATAACTTGCCGTCTGCCGACCGGTCTACAAGAAAGCTGACAGGAATCCGCAAAACTACCAACTTGCCATTTTTATAGCGATACTCAGACTATGTATGATGAAATGCTTTTAGTGGAAGATATAGATGATATAGATGCTGTTGTCGATGCAACTGAAGTGTGGTCAATCTTTAGAGGATGCATGAGCAATAAATGATTCAACAATTAGACTGTAAAACTGAACAACTTTGAATTAATTTGACCTGCCGATCCACATCTATTCATGGAATGTAGCCAAGCTAGCCGAGGTATGGTAACCCAAATATAGATATGTAATAGTACATTATGGTACAAGTGTGTAATGTAGGTGATTACCGCTGAGGCGCCATTGAGACCCGAGCCGTAGGCGAGGGTCTTAAGAGAGCCGAGGACGGTAATCATCAATACACACGTGTATCATACGACGTTTTTCAACACACTTGTGAAGAAAATAATAATAAAAAATCATTTTTTTAGTAAATAAAAAGTTTATTTAGAGAATTTATTTGTACTATTGAATATGATCTTTTTTGTATCGAAACTTTTTTAAGAACAAAGCAACTCAAGAACTCAACCAAGAAGTTTAGATACCTACTATAAAAAACCTATAACTCATTTGTGAATAATAGTAATGAAAAAGTCACAGTTTGATTATAGGTGTCATTATGTGCCTAATTGCGGTGAAATGAGGGCCATTTTATGAGCAAGTGTGTTGAAAAGGTAGTTTTTTTTAATCTCTTTGTCTGTCATTGCCGGTTAGATTACCTACCTCATAATGACAACGCTTATAATCGTGCTATTTGTTTTGGTTGTATGTCAGGCAAAAACACAGATGCACTCTCTGTCGTCCTTAAACTCCTGATTATTTTTTATTTTACGGCCCGGTAGCTCAGTCGGTAGTGAACCTGCCTGCTGTGCCGAGGGTCGCGGGTTCAAATCCCGTAAGGGACAAATATTTGTATGATGAATATGAATATTTGTTCCAGAGTCATGGATGTTTTGCACCTATTTAAGTATTCTATTTTTTTTTTGTTATGTCTGATAGGTAAGCATTTGACCCCGATCTCACCTGATGTTAAGTGACGATGAGGCCGAAGATGTAGCATGCTTACCTAGAAATGTGCCTATTCACTCTCGCCTTGAAGAGGCCCAAGTTGTATTGCTCAGGGAACAGGTCCGCAGGCAGTACGTTCCACTCTTTAGCCGTACGCATTATAAAAGAAGAAGCAAACTTCTTAGTGCGAATTGCTGGTATGTCAACAACATAAGGGTGGAAACCCAGCCTGCGTCTCGTCCCTCGCAGATGAAAGGGAGACGGAGGTATTAGATCGTGTAATTCCATCGCACACTCTCCGAAATGTATCCTATAAAAAACAGACAGACAGGCTACCTTGCGACGATGCTCAAGACTTTGCAGCTTCGCCACCGAGGTTGGATCACCTATGAGCTTCCTGGCACGCCTGTCGATTGAGTCCAACGCGGCCGACTGGTATTGGGCAGACCCGTCCCAGAGATGGCAACAGTACTCCATACACGATCGGACTTGTGCTTGATAAAGTTGTAGAAGCCTATATCGTTGTCAAGTCATTATAATACAAGTCCAGGCTAGATTCGTAGTTTAAATGTGTCTAGATAATTTGTGTGACAATATCCAAGATATTTATTTATTAATTTGATGGAACGGGAAACTGATAATAATGACGATTTGATACCCAAGTCACTTTTTATGACACTTGTCTGGGTTTCGCCCCAGCAGTGGGAAAGCTGATGATGATATGAAAAGGAAAAGTAATTATAACTAGTACAACTTTTTGTTTCCACAAAACCATGTTTGTAGGTGAAGAAACAGGCTTTACCAGTTTTTAAATATATCATCCCATATCCATACGATTATCATTGTGAACTTGGTGACCTCTAAAGTTCAAAAAACAAATCACTCAACATAGCTCTTGATTCTTTTTAATAAGGATAAAAATGGTATGATTCGAGGGACAATGTTGGAACACTTAGTTGCTGGGTCGGACAGCCTTTCCATCGTAAATGTAACGCGTTGAGATATGGTGATCCTTTTGATATTTATGCAGTTGACCTTGCTTGAGGTTGTTTGAGACTTTCCTTTCAAGGCTGTATGTATGTTGTGAGTGTGACACACTTGCTTCATTGCTTGTTAGGTTTCCTCCTTATCTCGTGTTGGTGCTGCCTGATAGCTGATTATGGCGATTTAGACTACAAATCAAAATTTATTCAAAACTAGGGTTAACCCGCGACTTCGGCCGCAAAAATTTTATACCAGATTTTAAGTCAGATAATAAGCTATCAAACAATAAAAGTTTCATCAAAATCGGTTCAGTAGCTTTTCGTGATGCTCGATCACTCAAACAAACAAACATAATATCCAAAAATTGGTGATATGGAATCAGGGACACCTAAAAACCACACAGATGACATAGGTGTAGTACATACAAGACAGATGCACCCTCTCGAAATTACCCTCATCTGATGGAACGGAAAACCGAAACGATCAAAGGTGGAGTCGAATACAGTGGCTATAACTGCGGTAGCCAGATTGTGAGAACGACAACGGGAAATGTTTAATAAACTAGAAAATACAGGGTGTTAGGGTAAACAGTTGCATTACTTTAAGGGGTGATTGGTGATTGCATTTAGTATTGGAAGTAAACATTTTTTTTTTTACGAATTTACTATAGGGAAAATTGTTCAGTATCATGCGTACAGTCACCCCTTAAAGTAATGCAACTGTTTACCCTAACACACTGTATAAGGTACCTACAAGTATACAGGGTGTAACAAAACACCCTAGTAATACTCACGGGGATGCTTCACACCATTAAACTGAACAGCTTTCACTATTGAGCCAACTTCGAAATCTCGAAAAATATTTCATACAAAACTGCAGCACCGCAGATTTGTTTTCGCGATTTCGAAGTTTCGTTTTGGCTCCATAGTGAAAGTTGTTTAGTTTAATGGTCTGAAGCACCCCCTTGAGTATTACTAGGTTGATTTGTTACACCCTGTTTGTGTATATGCGACCTCAAACAACACAGGGAGTAGCGAGTGATGCCGGCAACAGAGTAGATCCAAACTATCATTAATGTTAATTGCCAATAATGCTTCTTGTCCGAAACTTTGACGAGCTGCGAAGAGTCGGGAAGTGGACAGAGTCACGAGCGGAGCGGGAGAGGGCTCTAGGTACATATCGACTTGAACTGAACTGCCAAATCGTAGCTGGAAAGCGATTTAAAGATAAATACTCAGTCCTGTGTCTCATATAGGCCGACACAAATGGCCATCGGCTACGATCCTGACACACCTCTTTTGCCTCTTCAACAGTCATAATAGATAGATAGATAGATAGGCAAATTAATTTATTTTAAATTCTAAATTATTCTAAATTCTAAATTATTTCTTTTGAATTGTTATTTTATTAGTAATTGAAATCTTGACATTTAATTTTAATCATCGTTTAATGTTATTTACTAACATAGGGTGTAAGATGACATTATGTAATTACTAATCAAAATCTTGTTTTCCGAAATAAATGTTTTGAATTTGAATTTGAATAAGTCATTTCATACACGCTCGTCAGTTACGCGTACCCGATTCAAAGATAAGGTCGGTTACAATGGTAGAAGCGAGAACTGCTGCAGTACAGTTCGCTTGCAAATTGACGATTTGAGTCGGTTCGTCAGTCGGGCTGCATGCAAGCAATTGGTAGTTAGTGATGCAGTTGTCCCGACTGCAATAGAACTGCATTGAAACTGCATAGTAAGTAACGCAAAGTTAGTGTCGCCACGATGCAAATCCGTTCAGTTGGTGCGTGTAAATTTACCAAATTGGTGACAGAGATACCTACCCAAAGAGAGCCCAAGAGACCAAAACTGGCAAATACCCAAAACTGGCATGTTAATATGTAGCGAGCGACTAATGAATGTTGAAGAAGGGTGTCAAGTTATTAATCTATTTTTCCGGTCAACACCAATAGGATTAACTATAGCTTCACTGTCGCGACCCAAAAAGGGTCCTTGCAAAAAAGAGCGCCAATTTTCCCGATCCTTCACAACCTCTAGCCAGTAGCTTGGGCGTGAAGCTCGAGTAGGTCAGCCTCCACCACGTCGCTCCAGTGATACCTGGGGTGACCATATGGAACCAATATGGCACAGGCGTTAGAATGTATTTACCGTATTGACCTCCTCAATCGCTCCGCTAATGTCCTGTAGCCCCACCCCGTCTCAGCGTATCAACATGAAAATAGCTGCCAATCAGCAAATTGGTGTAATAGTGACTACCACGTACGAAGTCACGAGAATCAATGTATTTTCAACCATACAGCCTACCCATTACAGTTTTGCCAAGAGACTGGGTATGTGTAGTGTACTGTAATAGACACAGAAGTGTTATAAAGAGTTTGATTTCTAGTGCAAGTGTGCCGGCCGTTCCCTTTGGCAGTTACTATGTTATATTATATGGTCTAAATACTTACATTTATGAGGTTTTTATTTAGTGCAATTATTGTGGTATTTATACCTTGTGGTGGTCTAGTCACCTAGTGGATAATTTGCTAGTAGCCTCACCTTTTGTGCAGGGGTTGATCTCAATCTTCGATCAGATGTGTCTCCTTTTTGTTAATGTCTGTGTTTCCTTTTTTCCAGTTTTCTTTTCGTTGATAGAAAAAATTCCCCTCAGAGAGGAGTGAACGCTGAAAAGACAACTATGGTATGTAAGGAGTATTACATTATCTGTGGTAGAGAGATAACATAATATGGCGCAGACACCAATTAATAGCATTAGGATAGGCTACATTACAGGCTTTGTAACAACATTGCTGTCTGAGGTGAACAAAAACATCTTGAGGAAACTTGTTTCAATTTTGAGACAAAATTATTTCGATCGAAATAGTTTAAGAAAACTTTTCCTCTTAACAGAAAAAAAACGTAAGAACGAGTCAACCACACGCATGCGTAAAGACAAAAGCGAAAGTCGTATGGAGGCTTGATGAGCCAATATGACCTCTATGGTGAAGGCTCAAAGAGACATCCACCAAGTATAGTTTTATAGCTGATTGGGTGATGGTACAAGTGAAGACAACAAATTACTTTTGCCCATTTTTTTCAAACCCGCCAAATATTAAAACTCCGGAGAGATAGAAGAATGGATTGTGAAAAGCGGTTGCGGATTGGAATAAACAGAATCAAGGTATGAACCATGATGATCATCATCATCAGCCAGGGCTGCTGGGGATATAAGCCTTTTTATTTCCACGCCAAGTAGATCAGTCCCACGCTAGTCTCATCCACTGATTGCTGGCTACTCTACAGATGTTGTCCAACCATCTGGCTGCAGATCTGCTTGCTGACCATCTCCTCACACGGCCGCCATTCGGTAAATGATTTCCTCCGTCTGCCATCATTCCGTCGGGCCAAGTTTCCTATCCACTTCCAGTTTAGAGTCAAAATTTGCTTGACGATATCAACTATCTTTGTTCGGCATCTGATTTCAAAATTCGGTCCAAATTATGATTTCTAGCTCAGCTCTTTCCATTGTTCTTTATGCGACCTCAATCAAGATAAATCTGGGATAATGTCAACAATTTGGAAATTTTTAATTATTGAGACTGGCCTGACACCTCCTGTAAATGCGGGTTACAACCACTATTACAACACCCCTAAATGCCTATATAGGCAGCCCAAAAGGTGAACAGGTTGAACTTATGAGGCCGATATTCATTAATTGAAATCGGTTCTTTAAAACGAGGCTCGTTCGGCTTTGACTCTTTCAAAATGACCATTAGAAAACTATAGCTGCTGTTAACAAGTCTCTTATTAATTGTGAGTGATTTATAAACCAGTCAAGTGTTAGTGAACCAATGAACAGTTCTTGGAAGCAGTTTGATTCATTCAGCTACGTCTTGCTTAAGCAAATTAAATTAACTTAACTTAATTTAAATTAACATTTCTAATCTCCCTCCGCAGTCTCCAGGGTCCGAATAGCACGATAGGAGATGGCACTACAAGAAGAAGAATCTCCCTCCCCGCCTATCCCTTGCACCACACAATAAACAAGCCGTCGTATTTCCATTAGACTCTGATAGACTTTCACTTATTAGCGATAGAGCCGATGCTTCTTATGTTATATGTTATTTGGAAGACGGAGGCTGTTATTGGAATGTTGAGGTTAGTGAGATGAGTCTTGTGACACACTTTACGTAAAGTAGGTGTTCGCTGTTCACACGCTGTTTCGGGGGTTTCTATGGAAGTAAGTCTTGTGCTTCCCTTAGAATAGACAACCACATTTCTAACTGTGGAAGTCGCACAAGCCGACTAGGGTTTGAGCAAGAGGGACGATGGATATCATTAGTAACTATTAATCTGTGATTTCTTTTCAAAATATATACCACGTAATAAACACGTATACTTACATAATAATATACCGCGGTTTAACTTGTAATGTAAATATCTTCAAAAATAGTTTTCATCAAGTTAGATACGAGGATATTTACTAATCACTTTGTTGTGCTTTACAAAAAATAATTCAGCCGTTTCCTACAAGGAAGAGCCGAAATTTTAATTTTTCGAAAACCAGTGCCTTAAAATTACACATTTGTACAATATTTTTGAACATGAAGGGGCCGATGAGCTAGCGAGGGACGGGGCTAGTAATACGCAGTATGGATCAGAGCCGTTCTGTCGAGTCCCTATAACCCTAGTCAACTTCACGCTTAGGAACCTATGTCTTAAAAAATCGATTGATCACTAGACGAAAAAGCCAGGAACCATTCCAAGGCACTAATTGTGCCATATGACTGCAAAATGGCAAAGGAACAAATAACGCTCAGCACAACAAACTTGCGCACTATAGTGAGGGCGCTGACGGGACATTGTAGGTTGAACAAACACTGAAAACTATGCAGATTTTGTCTGAAAGAGGACGATTCACATTCTTTGTGAATGTGTCCCACTATTGCACAAAAAAAATTGTGGCCAACTGCCATAAACTACTATGGAGAAAGAACAAGAAAATACTTCAATACCAAATTATGTAATAGTGTACCACTGTTAAGAGATAACAGCAACAAAAAGCTAAGTAAATGTTCCCTATAAATAAAAGTAAAGAAATGTTTGTTTAATAATTATAATAATAGGAGTATTGTAGATATAAAATGATGTAGGTTCTTGACCACCCGTAAGGGATTATGGTCGTGAGTTTATGTATGTACTTGTGTATTAATCTAAAGTGAATAACTATGAGTGTAGTGTATCGCTCGCATGTACAAACTGTTTATATATAACGAGCGTTAACCTGCGACTTCGTCCGCACAAATTATATACCAGATTTTAAGTCAGATTATAAGCTATCAAACAAAAAAGTTTCATCAAAATCGGTTCAGTAGTTTTTGCGTGATACTCGTTCAGACAAACAAACAAACAAACAGACAGACAAAAAATCCAAAAATTGGTGAAATGGAATCAGGGACACCTAAAAACCATATCGTAACTTTTTTTTTGTTAATATCTTCAATGTACAGACAAACTTCCTGCTACAGTTTTATAATAGTTTAGATAGATTATAACTAAGAGCGTATCGCCAACAAACTGTTATGCAGTTTGGCGAATTTGTATTTTATTATAACAGTCTTAAGAATGAAGTTAAATAAATTAAAAAATGAAAACGATATACTCACTTGGGTTAACACTCCGTTCATCCGAGTGAAGTACAACTTTTCACTGCTAAGGAAATCCTACAATTCCTAAAGGAAGTGGGTATTAGCAGTGAACTATAATTATCATGGCGAGCACAGATGATCTACACAAGGTCGAAGTGTTACTAGTCTGCAGAAGACTGGAAAAGTCGCTGTACACTAATAAAAACAAATTTGGAATCAGCTTATGAAGCCCTTTCATTTGATACCCCACACGATAGGTATAAAAATGTTCGAAATTCCTTACAAAAAATGTATGATGTCATAAATTTTTTTGGATCACATATCTCACCGGCAACATCATAACTATTCATTATGCATCCTTGTGATCTCAAAATACCTACATTACAGAAATCAAAACTCGGTTTGAAGCAAAATCTCGTCCCTCCTGCTCTATTACGTAGTTTTGTTACAGGTCGCTCACTAATTTTCCGAGCTAGACGTGTTACACACATACGGAATTTAGATCTTTCTTTGTATAGGATTTGATACCTCCGCAATTGCGACCGTAATTGCGAAATTGTAATCCTAATTCGGAATTCAGTATGCGTGTAGCGGACCTCAGTTGTTTACTTTGGAAATTACAGTTTTCACACTCGCGATAAACAAGACAGTAAATATCAGTGACAAAACGTGCAAGCATTACGATCTCAGTTAATACGATAACTGTCGCATACCATTAGCTATCAGCAGCTTCATCTTATAGATCATGCTAGTGTAATGATCCATCGTGAATATGAATGGTGGTAACCGCTAGTACGGGACTTAATGATTGGTGGTCGTGATAAATAGATCTGTAATGTATTATATGTATGGTGATACAAACTTACATACCTACTCAGGCTTTTTTCGAAATGTCAATCTTGCCGTGCTTATGAAGACTGCATCGTAAGTATTTTTTTCCCCGGAGTTGAGTTGTATATGATTCCGGAATTACGGATTGACGAGCTCTAATTATGAAACATAGATCCTAGTAATACCTCATTCGGAAGAGGTAGAAATGGCAAGCAAGAGTTAAGTAAGTATAGTCGATCCTTGTAGAGCTCGTCAAAAGGATTCCGGTATAGTATTGACGTAACAAAAAAATAAATAAAATAACTTACTGCACTGCTGCGGCTATGACTGGCTATATGGCTGGGAGATTACTATTACAGCTCTGCTCAGGGAGCAACTACTGCTTTTTACTGCGGACTATTGGAGGGACCACAAAGGGTCTACCGAGCAAAATGAATGGTCTTAAGCAACCGACCTAGGGGCACCCAGAGGGGTACGGAGCTCGGCATAGGACGTTGTTGGGGCTACGCGGCGGATTGGGTGGCGGGGATCGGTGAGAGGCTAGCCTATCAGCGTTCAATGTAGCTTTATTTAGGACATCTCTCGTGCAGGTGTCAGGGACATTCCAGTAGGTATCCCATCTTTGATTTATTTATTACATACGCTGATGAAGAAATTCTGATGTGAATGTGAAGTCTGAACTGAAGACCTGGTGAAGGCGGCGGGAACAGGCATCATCCTTTCCTTTTTGAGGGTAGGCTTGTGCACTACAGTGGGACGTTTATAGGCTGATGATTGCTATAATTAACAGATAATTTTATTTGCATTTCCCTTTTATTTCGATATTAAATGGTGAGTAGGTCAAAGCATCTGTATTCTGGTGTCAAGATCATAGCAATTACAGTCCAATCAGAAGGAAAGTAGGCGGCAATTATCTATGTTATTTTATTGCCACCATACTGATGGCAATCGTGTAGATTTGAGATAACATTGACAGGTCTTTATATCTGTTCGACACTAGCGATAGGTTCCCAGGCTTTCCTTTGGGGGGTAAGAATGTGAATGAATGTTTGGAAAGACGATTATGATGATGCTGACATCGTTGACTTCGCACCTTATGGAGTTTTTTCAAAACAGGAGAATGTCGTCGTTTTTGAGGCGACTAATTGCGTCAGGCGTTATACAGGGTGAAATTTATATCATTAGAATCCTTTGAAACTATGAGTCTACCCATCAAACTGAACAACTTTTACTGTGGGAGCAAACCGATCAGAGCAAAAAAAAATCAGCTCTTCCATACTAAACTGCAATGGCTACTCGACTCACATGTATGCAATGGAAAGATTTTTTTGCTCCGGTCGGTTTGCTCCCATCGTAAAAGTTGTTCAGTTTGACGGGTAGACTTTTAGTTTAAAAGGATGCTATTGATATCAATTTCACCTTGTTTGTATACACGTCTTTGACGCCCAAACCGTGTGGCTGCCAGTTATACCCACTGTATCTGACCCTACCTTCTGCTAGCTAGATGATCAACATACATTTATGTTGTTACTTATTTTGTACCTTTTTTTTTTTTTTTATAAAGGTCTAACAAAATAGGTTTATTGGATAACAATATAAGTAACAATATAAATTAATATTAATAGAACAAGAAAAAACAAAACAAACAGAAAAAAGAAAAACACCTAGGCTACTTAAAGGTAAAAAATGTCCTCTAAAGCCCCTACTCGGGGCAGAGTGCCTAGGAGGCTGGCAGCGTTGCCTCTTTGGATCGCAAGGCTGATCCTTTGCACAAAATAGCTGCCAGCCCTCCTGTCGCCTGTAGCCTCGAATAGGCGCTTTGAGAGGCATTTAAGGAACATTTTCCCCTCAGGACCCCAGCAACCTAGGGTCTCCACGGCGAAACGGGACCCTATAACTAAGCCTACGATGTCTGACCGTCCGTCCGTCCTACCTATTTAGGACTGTAACTTTTGAACCGTAATAACTAGAAATTTTTACAGAATATGCGTCAAAAAATGATAAATAAAGGGATACACGAAACTAGTTTTTATCAACGTTTTCTTCTTCTTGCTCTATCGTAAAAATGGTAATACATACACGCGCCAAACTTGGTGTGATTATAGAGCAACTCTACAGTATTACAACCAATAATAAAAACCGGCAAGTGTGAGTCGGTGTTGCGCTAAAGGTTCCGTAGAAAACAAAACTTTTTTCTAAGTTAATATATGTTGTGTGATGGTGTGGTACGGAAACCTCGGTGCGCGAGTAGCCCGACTCGCACTTGACCGGTTTTTTAAAGTATATCTTTAGTACAGTACCCGGCAGACGCCTTGAACAATGTGAGATGTCAGGGGGCCTGCGCAGTAGGGCTTTCACCAACAAATTTTGTTTCTGCGCAGTCAAGGTTTTGCTCAAGATGTTTGCTGGCCATTATACACCGTCACCATAAGGGTAGGCCTGCACCCCAGTAGTGCGAACGAAAGAAGTTGATGTCTCTAGTATGCAAATATTGAACAATTATTATTCAAGTATTGTAATCAGATTCTTAGTGTCAAGTGCGAGTCATCTCAAATAACAAAAACAAGCAGAAAGAAAGAGAAAGTGAACGTACTTACGGACGGACGGACGGACATACGCGACAATTAATTATTATAATAAATCTCTTGGACGTCGATGGGTGAAAGGAATCGATCGGATTCTGATAACGTGACCCGTTGCTATATGCGTATGCGCTCCGCTTGGTGCGCTCCCGTGTCTGTAGGGTTGCCACCTAGATTGTATAATGCCTCTACAGTGTGTTCGGGTGAACAGTTGAATTACTTTGAGGGGCGATTGTACCCATGATACTAAACAAATTTCCTAAAGACAAGATACAGGAAATTAGATTTTTTTTCGACTTTCCATGTTAAATGCAATCAGCTGATCGAACGTTTGTACGAAAAGTCGAAAGTTTTCTATAGGCTTCTTAGGGAAAGTTGTTCGGTATCTTGAGTACAATCACTCCTTAAAGTAATGCAAATGTTTACCCTAACACCCTGTATACTGTTTTGAAACTGTTAGAACTTTATAGGGACGTCTTCGAACCCAAAACAATGTATTTTTTAGAAATAATCATCAGATTTTTTTTCTTTTTGTCTGTCTGTTTACTAAGTACAGTCTAGTATGAAAACGAAGAGCGCCTGGCCTGTGGCGCGTGAGAAGAACACTCAATCATGAATGCATGAGAGTGCCGGTTCGAATCCGATCGCCCGATATCCATACTTTGTATCGTTTGTATTACTTATGGATGTAATAGCCAACCTCCGATAGGAGATGGCACTGCAAGAAGAAGAAGATGGTCATAATACCATAAGATTAAATTCTGATTCGTATTTGAGGTCCACCAATTCGCATTCGGATCTCGTAGTGGATTAATGGTGCCATCGTCCATACCACATTCTCCTTGATGGTAGCCATAGGGCTACCATGCAGGGCATAGGCCCTGCAGTAGAGATGATAGATGTATTGAAATGAAATGAAATGAAATTCGTTGTTGATGATCATGAGAAGACTATTGGACGGATTTCAATGGTTTTTTCACTGTTGGATAGTTTATGGACCAAACTCAATTAAATTGAATTATAATGGAAAAAAAAATCTTGAAAATTTTTATTCAAATGGCAACCCTATCCCAATATAGTACGGAACGGCAGTACAGGTTTCACGGGCATTGAGAAAGTGTAAGAAAAACAGGACAGCATTGTGAGTGCGGCCGCTGTGGGCGGGATTTCAGCGGCCTTGCTGACTTTGTGGAATTTTAACGCTTTCTATACATGGTGCAAACAAATGAAAGTTCAATCTGAAAGTCAGGAAGGTGGGAGAGGTATTGGCTGAAAGCTTTCCAGAATAACATTTGACGGGTACCAAGGAATATACAGGTACAATTTTTTTTGGATCCAATAAAAAAGCAGACGCTTAGGGATTTGCTGGTGTTAGTGAGAAGTAGATATAGTGACTTGTGGCTCAGAGTATCCTGGACAATTCGCTGTCACTTCATACATATGGGCTCGCACTGACAAGAAGAGGTAAGCACTTACCTATTCATCGTCCTAGGTAAGCACGTGTGCTTCTGAGTGAGTGCGAGCGAGAGAGGAGTGCACTATATCGTCTTCCAATAGTATATTCATTTGTTAGCGCGATGTCAGCCCTAGACTTAAAAGTGCACGGTAGCAAAAAAATTTTTTTTTTTTGTTTTATCTTATTTCTTATGGAAGTTTTAATATGGCATAGGAAGACCTCGGTCTACCCTCATGGGAAATATTGTCTGAGTGTTTTTTTGTTTTATCTAATTTCTTATGGAAGTTTGAATATGGCATAGGAAGACCTCGGTCTACCCTCATGGGAAATATTGTCTCTGAGTGCTTATAAAAGTGACGTAGTATGTATAGCCACAAGCGTTAAATAATGTGAATATAAACATCGTATAAGAGTGCGCAGACGCATCACAATATAATTATGTTAATGTGAATATGATTTGTCAGTTCCCACGGCAACGTTTGTCTTTTCCTGGTTTTTGATGCATTTCCTGGAATTCTCTGGATTATTTGACGATTGTTTGGAAAATTGATCAAAATTACCTCTAATACTAGGAAGTATAGGCATAGTGATGAAAGTGCCTAGACATTTAAGGGCTATTTGTACCAATACGACTACTCTAAGCAACCAATCTACTACATTATATGACCTGTAGTAAATATGAAAGAGTGAAAGATGAAGAAGAAGGATTGTGAGACCGAGAGATGATGGGTTGTGTGAAAGATGATTTGAGTTGTTTGGGATCAAAAACGGACATAAAATCCAGACAAAATGGATTTTCCACTGTGGCTGGATTTTATGTCCGTTTTTGATCCCAAACAACTCATTTATGAAGATCAAGAAGAAATGATGGATGGTTTGCAAGAAAGGAGTGAGTGCTGAAAGCTCGCTAGCTGGCATGGCTAAGGATAGATGAATGGCAGAAGATAGATGTCATATTGCGCGCAACCCAAATGGGATAAGGCTATATAATGATGATTATTCTTTTTAATTTATTAGTAGGCTATTTATTATTCGTGTTTACGTGGTGGCCAAGGGAACGGAAGCGAAGTGTGGGCCGTCCTGCGGCACTATTGGTTCACGATATATATAAAGAGACTCGCGGGAGCTACGTGGTGCAAGGAAAGTGGCATAAATAAATAGAGGCCTATACCCAGCAGTGGGTCGATTCAGGCTGTGGATGATGATGATGATGACGTAAGATTCTAAAAACCAATTAAATCTGGGGGTAAGTAATTTTTGACTTTGAGCGCAGATATTTCGAGATAGAAGCATTATAACTGTGGGAGGTTTGTTCCGTTGGTCAAGACCTATCCAACGACACTTCATTCGATTTATTAAAAAACCCTTTTCTTCAACCCCCTTTTCGTTGCACTGGAACGGGAGGGGGAGAAGAGTTCGACAAAAAATTTCTTCATTTCTGTTTTTGGGCTGCTACTGTTATCTCTATCTGTCTTCATGGCAAATTTCGATTCGATAGGTGCAAAAATGAGCGAGTAATCGAGGTGGGGCATACAGACAGACAGACAGACAGACAGACAGAATGGACGAAAGTATAAGGGTCCCGTTCTTTGACCTTGGAACGCTAAAAAGGGGAAAAATCCACGAAGACCCTCACGTCTTGTTTAACAATAATTAAAGCAACCTGGCAGCAAGTTAATCCACATGCCTCCCACCCGGTTCATTGACACCGGAGTCTGTGATCGGATAACATTCAGCTCCTATCTGACAGATCCTATCACATCACACTGGCACTTAGCTTTCTTTTACCTACGAGTGTTACTTGATATTTGAGGAAAGTAAACTTTGCGTGGACGCAATAAGGATTGGGAATCGGCTTGGAGCGGAAACCATGGGTCTACATCATCCAGGAAAAGATATCAAACCTGGTCAGAGATCGTGTTATTCCAACCTTTTATCCCCACAGTCTTTTTCTTCCTGACCTTATCCCATTACTTGGAGTCGGTGAAATATGTAGTCTTCCTCCATTGACATTGAAATTTGTACTTATCTCTCCGCATCACATGCCCATACCATGATAATCTATTACTGCGCAGTTTTTCGGTTATTGGTGCTACTTTCAAGCTTCCTCTAATAATTCCTAATCCTGTCCATTCTAGTAACACCACACATCCAACTCAACATTCGCATCTCAGCTGCATTCATTCGTTCTTCATCTGTCACTTTAGCGGCCCAACACTCCGAACCATACATGACGACAGGTCTAATCACAGGTCTACTTTCATCACCACAGTCTCACTTTTAAAGTCGAATAGCACCAAGACGGCTGTCGTAAGGGGTCACTAATTCCTTCAGACTACCTACCATAAAGCCAGTAGCGTGGTGTAGCAAGGTTTCAGGTTACCCCGAAAGAGAAGCCTTGAGTGTTTTACGAGGGATCCAGAGGGTGCTCTATCATCATCTATCCTCTATCTATTCATCATAGCCTATACGTCCCATTGCAGGGCAAATGCCTGCCTTTTTAAGTAGGGTAGGTGTAAGGGCGTTAATCCACCACGCGAACCCAATGTGGATTGGTAACGGTAATTGGTAAAATCTCATTTAGTAATGAATGGTGAAATGTACGGCAAAATTCGATTACATCCAAGTACCTATTAAGATGTCACTATATAATTTAAACCATATTGTCTTGTACAAAGCTTGGTGCACCTCGCTCGTGCATCCGAGAAAGTGATGACCTTCAGGGTTCGGTCGAAAT
Organism: Agonopterix arenella; assembly: GCA_927399405.1. Lineage (NCBI taxonomy): Eukaryota > Metazoa > Arthropoda > Insecta > Lepidoptera > Depressariidae > Agonopterix > Agonopterix arenella. Next base: position 425,445 of record OV656711.1, read on the forward strand.
CGTGACGGCATTCCCGAACGTGACCGCGACGCCATATTGGATCCGCCATATTGTATTTTACTTTTTAAATTACGTAACTTTAGATCTAAAGCTTTTATTAAAGCTAATTATAAGTTTTAGCGTTGAGTACCAAATAGGTAATAATGCATATGTAAATAATTGAATGTACAAGCTTTAATTTTTTTTAGAAAGCGTAATCTTATTGTAATGGCTATGATTATGAATGTTGATCGAATATGTTTTTTCTTAATTATACTTTTAAAGTTAAATTATTATGTGAATGTATAATATTTTATTCATATAATATTCGCACAAAAAATTTAATTATGTTACGTAAAAAACTTGTTAAAATATTTTCCGTATAAAATAAGTAAACGAATCGTTCGTTGTATATTTACGAAGCAATAATTTTGCACTCGGTACTTAATTCGAAGGCGATGAAGATATTTATTTTGTGTCATTTTGTTTTTACAACTCTCAAAATTTATATGTGAACGAATCTCCGAAACTTTTACTTAAGTACCTGATATGCATATCATAAATTTTAAGAATATATTTTTAAAATTTAAATGTCTGTCTATGGTTTTTATTATTTGTGGTTTAACATTAGAGTATCCACCATAATCATAGCAAGGTTGACGCTTATGTATGCCGCGCTAGGACGAAATCGTTCTAGATGCCGCGTTTTCACGATAGAGCAAAAGAAATAAAAGTTGTATGGAATTAAAAATAAAAAGAATATATATATTGTTTGTTGACAAAAATAAAAAATCCCAATATCGGGAACTCAAATATACCAAAACGCGGTAAGAACCCGTTAAAATGTTTAATTCTAGATTAAAAAATCCCAGTTTTGAGAGTTAGCGGTTATTAATTTATTGATTTCGGAGTTCCCGATATTTCGGTTTCGACGAGCTACAACTGCTACGATTCCCGGGATGTTAAATGAAAACGCGGTAAGAACCCGTTAAAATGATTAACTTTTATAATAAAACTAATTGATAACCAATAAAGATAAATTAAATTAAAATTAAATAAAAAATACCAAATAATCTAAACTATTATAAAACTGTAGCAGAAAGTTTGTCTGTTTATTGAAGATATTAACAAAAAAAAGTTACGATATGGTTTTTAGGTGACCCTTATTCCATATCACTATTTTTTGGATTTTTTGTCTGTCTGTTTGTTTGTTTGTGTGTTTGTTTGTTTGAACGAGCATCACGCAAAAACTACTGAACCGATTTTGATGAAACTTTTTTGTTTGATAGCTTATGATCTGCATTAAAATCTGGTATATAATTTGTGCCGACAAAGTCGCGGGTTAACGCTCGTAGCACATAAAATTCTGTGTAAATTTCAACTCGCTACGTATTACGGTTCAAAAGATACAGCCCTTTAGAGCTAGGACGGACAGACACTGTAGGTTTATAAATAGGGTCCCGTTGTTACCCTTTTGGGCACGAAACCTTAAATACATTACCCTCATTCTAGCGCAGTCGGGTAAAAAACATAAACAATTTTAAAAGAACATCTGACGCATCGTTTACCATTTATTTAGCGATTATAATCTCTAAAGAAAATAAACCTGAGTAATTATTCAACTTATTTAAATAAAATAAAAACAGACGGATGGAGGAAGCAATAATGTTTTTATAATAATGCACCACTTGTTACACTTACCTTGGCTGGAGGTTGTTTTATTTTGTTTGTTTTCAGTTAAATTATGCGTTTGCTTATGTAATGTTATAGTAATGAACTTGAGGATTCTAGGTTTGAACAAATACGATAGAAACAGAATAGTTCCTGCTTTTTCCGTGCAATGAAGAGCTGTAGACCCGATGCCACCAGACCTTTACACTTCAAACAGAAACAAGCGCTCAGGCCTTCATCAGGGAGGTTGTATGGACAGACTAAATTTATGCAATTGGGGGTACAGGGATCCTGGCCAAACGCAGTGTGATTTTGACCGATCCCCACTACACAATCGTAGTCCGCGTAGTCCCAGCAACGCCCATTGCAGAGGTCCTCACCCATTAGGGGTGCCCCTTGGGCAGGTTGCTTAAGTTCATTCACTGGTTCGGTAGACCTACAAGGGCGCTTCGCCGTCACTGGTGTGGTCCCCCCATAGTCCGCAGTAATAAGCAGTTGCTGCTCCCTGAGTAATGCTGTATTTGTCAATTCTAATAAAAAAACGCAGTGTGATTGCAGTGAACTCTATCCTGTCGATGAGACACTTAATGGAATGTCCTTGACATCTGCATAAGAGTGGTTCTAAATAAAGCTACATTGAACGCTGATGGGCTAGCCGAATATCTGGCCGACAAAATATAAAAAACAATTAACATGAAAAGAAGAAGTGTACCACGCGTGTCCATTTCCGATTGGTAGACTTCACAGGTGCATCAGAATTTCTTCTTCAGCGTATGCAAGTTTCCACACGATGTTTTCCTTCACCGTTTAGGAGCAGTCAGTATCTACGTAATAACGTAGATAACTTACAAAAACTCATTGGTGCATCGGAGTCTATCAGAACTCCACTGCGTTCACGATCCACCGACCGTCTTCATTCCGTAACCGTTGGGCGGCGGTGTGTGACATAATAATCACTAGAGTTCCTTTTATCGTACTTGAGTACCTACATCAACAATCAGATATAAAGAAATTCGCAGAAGAACCAGAGTAGCCGAAATAGGACTTTGTTGTCGAAATAGGAATTGCTTAACTAAAATGGCAATGGGCGAGGCACATTGCTCTCAAAACCAATGGCGGATGAGGCCGAAGAGTTCAGCGTGCGGAGAGCGCAATGTGGGTAGGCCCTCCACAAGGTGAACCGAGGACCTGGTGAATGCGGCGGGAACCCGTTGGATGAGGGCAGCGCAGGATAAGATATTGTGGCGATCCTTGAGGGAGACCTATGTGCAGCAGTGGACATCTATCGGCTGATATGATGATGATGATGACTACATCAAAAAGCTAGAAAATGTACCTATTATGGTCCAGTCTAGAACCTCATTGCGTCCGCCACCGTCCATAATCATCCGGCGGACGGATATCAGTAGATACTGGAACTACTGGAGGCGTGACCGTGCAATAACTCGAGTCCACACCGGCACCGACGCCGACGCGGCGAGAAAACTCGCGGAAGCTTCCGCGGGACCACCTGTTGCTGGCCCGCTGCATGCAACATGCTCTCATCATTTTAATTGCATTATTTTATATTCACTGTCTATTACGTTTACCCTAACACAATAGAACTTGTCGTTCGGTACTTTCAAAATAATTGCCTTAAATGTATGAATAGACAGTAAAATAAACACATATTTTATTTATTTTATTTACCTATCGGTAGAAAGTTTATTGATTACAAAGACAATACTATTGTACATAACACTTAACCTAAAGAAAACAAAGAAAAGAGTAACAAAACTTTACCTACCAATAACTTCATAGAGGTATGTTCGTTATCAATTTGCTATCAGAGTATTTTCAAACCATCTTAACAGGCCTGTGACCTGTAGCTTAACGAATACCGCCATTACACTGCAAATAAAACCTCTACTATGCCAGCGAGCGTTAACGTACCAAATGCAGTAGATACCAATAGTATTTAATTTTTGTTTATGAAAATTTTATGGGTAACAGAAGCTATCTAGCTCTACTCACAATCCTACATACTTACTCACCTGTACATTTGCAAAATACTTCTTTTCACGACCGTTCAATCCAGACTTTACATTACTGCTATAAATATTGTAATTTACTACTGCAATATAAATTTTATTTTATATCGCATCACTGCTATTGATATGGGGTCTTTATGGGGTAGGACGTAAACGACTGCACCTTTAACATTTAATCTTAAAGTACTTAAGTTACATTTAAGTATTAACTTAACTGCACACCTCTCGCATGAAGCCATCCAGAAGCTTTCACGCGCCAGCTGACTTGAATCTACAACATTTCTCAGTTGGTCCACTCCCGCGCACCACGCTTCTATACTTTACCATTCACTATACTTATCTCATACTTGAATAGATTCATTCAATTCCGCGGAGTGTGAGCTGTTGTAAACTTTTGTGTTTGTGTCGTGGATTTTTTGAATTGTTTGTGTTTTTTTGTGTTTTTGGTTTGGATTTTGTTTAATTTGGGTTTGGTAAGTTATTGTTTTGTTAATTTAATTTTTAATGTAGTTATGTCGTATTTAAATTAAATAATAATGTCAATAGTTTTACAAACGTATGCTATTCGCGGTATTCGCGGGGTGATCAGAAATTTTGTATATAAGTAACAAATACTCAAAAGCAAGGTTATCATCATCATCATCAACCTATGTGGGTACGTCCAACTACAGGGTACACGGTACAGGCCTACCATAATGCGGCCCTATCCAAATGAAGGGTGTATTGGGGTAATTTCGACGGATAGAACATTTTTGGTAGAATTATCAAGAATCCGTAATATTTCTACCATTGGGCTTACTCAACGCATGTAAGGTTCACTTCTAGCATATAAATTACTTTTAAATTATTCTGCACCCATTTAGTATGTATTATATCGACTTGTATGAAGTAAATCTTTTGGGTTTCTCTGTCCTAGAAATACGTATAGTTTTTTGAAGAATGTGTTGCTATCTACCGGGACATTTTTATTTCTTTGGGATAGTTTAGGTACAAAGACACTTAATCTGTCGACTCATCACACTGAGTTTAACATACCATAACGGTGAAGAGATTTGCAATCAGCGTTAGAAGCTTGCTGATTGTACAGCGTGCCCCTGACATACCGGGGGTTCAGGGTTCAGGGATTCAGGGAGGCTCCTCGTACTCCTTCTTGCACAAGGGCAATTAACTGTCCCAAAAAGTGCAAGTTGTCAGTAAAATACATAGAAAACTGATAACCATGATCCCTTGTGTAGGTGAAACCTACACAAGTAATTTCAAGATTTTCATTATATTCAGTTATGAACATTCCACACAATCTTGTGAAAATACTTTATTACAGACTTTTCGACTGTCCATATTTTTTGTTAGTAGCACAAGCTGACATCTGATGTTAGTTTAATAACAATAAATTAAAACAAGGAATTATTTAGATCAATTCATCGATCCACACGTCACACATGCAGATCGATGAATGGACCCAGGGGGTCTATACAGGCATCCGAACTTCGCAATTGCATGACCGTTTTCGTTTCAATATCAACATATTACTATGAAGTTCGGATCGAAACGGCCGTGTTATATCGGGATAGCAGCTATCCATCTGATCAGTGATCATCTTCAAGATTTTGTTCGGGCTCCCCCGTAGTCTGCTCTACTATAGAATTAGTATTGCTCCATCGCCCAGACAGTAAACATATCTAAGCACTTTTCCAAGATAAGAAAATTCGAACAAACATTTTAAAGGATATTGTGCTAGTAGTTCAATATTTATGATCAAAACATCAACCCAGAGATAAAGTCGCCGGCAGTAGTAAATATGCACTTGAAAATCCAAATGCGGACATGAATGAAAATCGCGCAACTCTTACAACAAGGTAGAAAGTCATTCAAGGAAACTTGACCGTCGTGCGATGCACGTAAATAACCATACATGTATCCATAGGTATCCATACTAAAGCAACAAGTCGGTGAAATTCACCATACTTGAGCAAAACTCGCTAAACTGGTGGACAACTATGTCGAAGCTTTCGATTAAGTATAGAGAATATTCTAGATTTTTCTGGTCTGGCCTGTTTGGTTGGTTTCCTCAATGTCGTTGGTAGAGAGAAAACTGTTGAGAGAAAATATTGTATTCCACTGCAATACACTCTACTCAAATAAATGGAACAGCAGATTTCTTTTGCAATTTTCGATTTGCTACCATTGTAAAGTTGTTCAGTTTGACGGTCTCAACCACCCTTTTTAACCGACTTCTATTATTCACAAACTTACACCTTGTTAACAATGCGCAATATTTTAAGAGTAGGTATCAGGGAATCAACATCTTTCTCTATGGGACTTATATCGAAATCGCGAAAAAAAACAGCCGTTCTCATAAAAAAATTTAGGGCTGTTCCATGCAGAACTGCAAATGTTATAAAAAGAGCGCCGAAGTTATTCTGTAAGTCTAGAATATGTTGAATCCAATCCTCCAATCCAAAATAATTGAAATATAAAGTGCAAGCAAAGGCACGAAACTTTAATTAATTGTTGGTTATATAATAGCCCAGGAAAATTTGATATATCAGCAGAAAAACTTCTCGGTGTATATGAACTTTGTTAGGCTGGTTTTTCATCAATTTTATGCCTGTAAAGAAAGGTATATGAAATGAGCTCATTCCTAGTGGGAGTAGGGAACAGAGACAGTTTACTAAATAATTTACAATAATTTGCAATTTGCTCTCTAATTGACTTGGGTGACTAATATATTCCATGATCAACTTTTACGAAATTTTGAAATAACGAGAGGTCATGAGGCTGTATTGAAGCAATATCAATCTAGTTTTAGTAGTTTATCTTATTATAATTAACTACATAATACTTGTTTATTGCAACAACGAAATGAGAGCAAAACCTAAATTGTTTGATAGTTTATGAAATAATGCAAATTAAATGGCTGTGTCATAATTTATGTACCTACTTTTAAATTGAATAATGAGACGTGTGCTTGTAAGTATTATGTATGATCTGACTACCTATCACATTTCATTGAAAAGAGTTTGTACACTGTTAGGCCCGCCACATACAGGAGGAATTATTCCGGGCGGAATTAGGATTTCGTATGGATTTGCCCCCTCCGGAATCTCGGAATTACGGAGGCATTATACACAATATAAAATCAGAATTATGTTACCGAATTCCAGATAATTCCGGATTACTCAAAAGACGTACACTTTTCAGAAGCGCATAATTGTAGATTGGAAATGTGATAAAAAATGTCTTCTTCACATCTTTGAAAAATTATTGAGTGCCAGGTAAGAAAGTTGAAAACTATTTTAAAGAAATGAGTTGTCATTTCATTATAATTATCGTTATGCATAAAATCCCTCTGAAAATGTGTTGCTTCAGTAAATGGGTTAAATAATGAAAACCTATTTAATTTATCTCAGACTTGCGTAACAAAATACGGTATATGTATTATGTATATCATAAATCATACCATGACCCTACACAACTAGGTGTGAAAATACCTATAATCTTAAATATTTTCGTTTGCACTACAAAAAACACAAAAGTGAAGTAAAGATAGACAAAGAGCAGAAAATCTGCTGAATTTCCCATAATTATATCAATCATTTGGTCAATTTTGGCGTATTGTTCATTTACCCTTTCTGGTGTCGATATCCTAACCTCTGAACCATTGATTTTTGATTGTTTTTGTTTATCTAGAACATTGGTTTAGCCAAGCTGTACAATAAATAAATTCTTAACCGCATTCTTCGCGGTAGTCGTGTGTATCAATAAACGACATCTTAAGTACCTACCTACATGTTACCAATAGTAAATATATTTGATAGATGCCAGCACGCACTAGCCGCATACTATCTGATCTTTTAACTTCTTCCGCTAATTCTTCACATTCACTTTCGCTTTATCCGTCAGCAGCTATCATTTCATCGTTTGATTGTTTTGCTGCTGTTTATCTCTCATAAAATTGCTGTTCACATAATTATTTAGTGTCGCGAGAATGGTTGATGTTTTCTAGATAATAAGTAAATTAACATCAGGACATTGCCCTTGCCACACTGATTATCTAGTACCATTTAAAGTACCAGCATCTAGCTCTTTATCTCTCAGCTGTTCCATACAAAACTGCAAACCTACTCGACCCAAATGCATGTGACAGTTATTTTTTTCCCGATTTTAATGTTGGTCCCATAGAAATTTGAAAGATTTTTAGTTTGAAGGTCTGATCAACACCATGCCGATTTGTTCTCCCATTAATGACCTATGGTGCAGAAACATGGACCCTGACGATAGGGCTAGTTCACCAATCCAAGGTCGCGCGGCGAGCTATAGAGAGAGCTATGCTCGGTGTTTCTCTGAAAGATCTCACCAGGAATGAGGTGATTACGTCAGAGGACTAATGTGGTTGGCACAGCTCATAAAATTTGCAAGCTGAAGTGGCAATGGGCTGCTGGTCAAATCTGCCGAACAACCGTTGGGGAGTAAAAGTTCTAGAGTGGAGACCACAAACTGGCAGGCGTAGTTTGGGACGCCCTGCGGTCCACTGGACCGAGCGACGACCTAAGAAATGTAGCGGGAAGGGATTGGATGAGGAAGGCAGAGGATATAGTGTTGTGGCGCGCCTTGGGAGATGTCTATGTTCAAAAGTGGACGATGATAGGCTGATGATGTTGACATCTAGTTTAAACAAGTATAAGGTACCTCTTGATATTGAATTCTAGCTACAGTAGTACCAGGTACCTGCGCAGTAAACAATTTAATAGCGCGCGAAATTATATTGGCCAATCAGGATGTGTCACCTTGAATTCCGGTTTTTGTCGAAATCCCGAATTCGGGTCTTGACGGAGACTCGGCTCTCCTCTGCGCAAACGAAGATTAACATAGCATAGCATAGCATATAGCATATGCTCACGACTATATTCCCCGAGGGGGTAGTCAGAGATATTCTGAAACCTCAGATTATCCACGTTTCACTAGTACCGAAATTCTCTCCAGTGTGACGGGGAGTGAGCCCGTCGCCACTTGTAATGGACAGTGGGTACAATACATGCCTCGAAATTGAAGCATGCAGGTTTCCTCACGATGTTTTCCTTCACCGAAAAGCCAGCGGTGTTACAAATCGTACATAAATTCCGAAAAACTCATTGCTATGAGTCGGCCTGGACGGGGATCGAACCATCGCCTCCTGCACGGGAGGCAAGGTTACTCGCCACTGGACTACCACGGCTTTTTTACGAAGATTAACGAGCGGAATTATTTTCCTGGTGTGAGAAGATACTGAGGTATTAGCGAAACAGTTATGTAGTTAAGTAAACGAGACCACGATTACAGTACAAACGGCAGATGCAAATAAATCAGCGCACACGTCGTGCGTTGTCATTCCAAACATTAGCACACATTATAGGTACGCGTTGAAGATTATGCCGATCATGCGATGACTTACGAGTTCATTTTGATACCGTTAGCAAAAAGAGGAGCAGGTCATGGTGAGAACATACATACATACATACATATACTCACGCCTGTCTCCCACTGGGGTAGGCAGAGACAACGGAACGCCACCTGCTACGATCCTGACATACCTCTCTAGCTTCCTCCACATTCATAAGTGCTTTCATGCATGCTCGTCGGTTACGGGTAGATCTGACCTGGCCCTTTTTAAGCACGTCGCCAATTTGGTTCGTATGTATGTACGTCTAGGCCGTCCCCTTCCAACATTTCCACTTACGCTTGCCTTATAGATTGCCGTCGTCAATCTGCTCTCATCCATTCTTTCCACATGACCAAACAATCTCAACATACCTTTCTCTATTTTTGTCACTACATCCTCTTTCAAACCACAACGTTCTCTAATAAAACTATTTTTCAATATGTCCATCACAGTCACACCACACATACTTCTCAGTGAGCGCATTTCCACTCCGTTCATGGTCATGGTACATAGTATTATGTATGTACATGGTACATACATAAACTCACTTTAGGGGTGAAATGAAATGAAATCATTTATTTGAAAGACTTTTGGTGGTATTTAGGATGTTAGTAATAAGTTCTTACAGAGACAACAAAAATCTGCCGTGATGGCGTACAAATATTTTGATAAGAAGCTACAGGATTCTTACATTTTACATTAATTATTCAATAACAAATTTGGTTCAATAAAGAGAAGACAAATATTGGTGGGTGGGTCAGAAACTTCTCTAGAACTACCAACGACCTGAGACAGGTAGCGGGGAGCGACTGGATGAGGATGGAGGAGGATTGCTTCGGGAGAGGCCATGATGATGAATTGATGATGGTAGAAATATAATTTTTACCCGATTTCCTACTTCAAAGTTAAAAATATACAGGGTGTAAAATTAAATGGGACACTTTCTTAAAGGGGTGCTTCAGACCATCCAACTGAACAACTTTTACTATGGGACCAACACTGAAATCGCGAAAAAAAATCCACTGTCCCATACAAAACTGCAAACATAACTCCACTGAAATGTATGGGATAGCAGATTTTTTTTTCGCAATTTCGTTACTGGTCCTAAAGAGTAAATTTTTCAGTTTAATGGTCTGAAGCACCCCTTTAAGTAAGTGTCTCATTTAATTTTACACCCTGTATAGGGTGCTTCTTAAAAATGCTGTTGGTTTTCTAAGAAGATGACCAGACCATCCAACTGAACAACTTTCTCTATAAGACCAAGGTCAAAACAGCGAAAAAAATCTGCTGTTCCATATAAAACTACAATCGTACTCGAAAAATTTGAATGGGACATCAGATTTTATTTTTCGCGATTCAAAGTGGCAGCCCTATTTTTTAGGACCCTTGAAATACTATGTTCCCTGTGGTATAATGTATCATTGCCTAAACAAATACTGTAGATAACTTTCAGTGTTCTATAATGTGATAATTTTGTGCGCTCCTTTGAAGCTTTGTCTCTGTACATTTACTTCTTTGCTACTAACGCTCAGTTGCAGTTGCAGTTCATTAAATCTCTTGCTGTCACTTTTTGTCTCGTTGACGTATTAAAAGCTATTAATGGAGGAGTAACTCTAATGAGCGTTTCTGCAACTGAGTGTAAACGAGGCTAATAATTTACTCTTCCGTTTCTTCTCAGTACTTGAATACTTAATTCAAATCTAGTTCAACTAGTAGTACATTATCTATGGAACTCGCTTATTACTTGCTCTTTTGTATTGTTCACGTTCGCAGGTATACAAAAACGTTAGATGTGGTCTCGCGATATTTCCCAACTACACGCCAGTTGGTATGTTTGTTTGTCTCTTCCGTTATGCTCCCATGCAGTGCCATACATGGCAATAACGGGACTGCTATATACTTTTTGTAAACAAGTCTAGAAATGTTAATAGTAGCTGTGAAAAAACTGCAAAATGTTCCTTTTAAAATTACTTACACCTACAAGTCTTCGATCAGTGTGTGTTGCCAGTGATGACGTATGGAACAGAGACGTGGTCGTTCACTCAAGGCCTCATAAAATGGCTGAAAGTCACCAAAAGTGCGATTCCCTGCGAGATCGAATCAGAAATGAAGAGATACGAAGAAGAACTAGAGTAACTGACATAGCCCAAAGAATTGCCAAACTAAAATAGCAGTGGGCTGGGCACATTGCGCACGGAACTAATGGCCGATGGGGCCAAAAAGTTCTCGAGTGGCGACCGCGTACCGGAAAGCGCCGCGTGGATGGCGGCGGGAACCCGTTAGATGAGGGCAGCGCAAGACCGGGCGTTATGGCGATCCTTGGGGGAGGCCTATGTCCAGTAGATGACACCTACAGGGTTGTTTTAAAGGGATCATCGACCCATCATACTGAACAACTTATACTAAGGGACCAACATTAATATCGCGAAAAAAATTCCTTTTACCCTGTATAGTAATGAAATAAAAACCTAAAATAGGAAGTGTTACGAAAATACAACGAAATACTAGTACCGACTATAAATAAAAAGGTCTGTCACACTTATTCCGCCTCATACAATATTCATACATCTTTAGCTCTTGAGTTGGGAGAGAGTGCTTGTCCTTTTTGGAGTGAATAATTGATTTGATCTTGGTATTTTCTTCTCCGGAAATCTCTTCCAATCCTTGTACTAACTTGGATTGAGATCGATGACTTGGCTAAACGCATGAGCTTCCTTGGAGATGGATATCCAAAACAGGGAGATCTTAGATTTCTTCCCCTCAATGGTATTGCCTCCTTATCCGACCATGTATTTGAATGAAAAAAAAAACAAAAAGTATTGGGGCTAACACAAAAGATTCCCCTGGGTCGAAGTGTTGCTGGCTTGACAGCTCCCACAAAAAGATAAGATAATATAAACATTGGATTGATGATTTGCGTAGAGCGTCAAGTGACTCCTGTCAACGACTCGGGGCGTTGACACGAGTTACGCCTACCTCTATGATGATTTATTTCATAAGTTTACTTGCGTGTCGGGCCAAATGGTCACCTAAAGCATCTTATACTGTGCCTAAAGATAGGAAATGTTCCAAGCATTATTATAACAAGAAAATAATTAAATAATATTTGAAAGGATATATTTAAAAAATACTAAATTAGAAAGTAGATAGGATATTAAAACAAAAGCATTTATTCCTTACAAAAAATTACTGCAAAATTGTATTTTATTTTTACCCCCATTCTCATAGGGCTAAAAATACATATGAAGGGATTCATAATTCAGACCAAATATATTTTGTGAATTAATGATGATGACGCATTGATGACGCATCTTTAGCCTGGTTTTGGGCATCGTCTTTTACAGTGGTGGTTCAGACCATCAAACGGAACAACATTTACTCTTTCTCTCTCTTCTTAACTTGTTAATGACATATGCATGGTGGTGGGGTCAGCCCCCCTCGGCTGTTCTCACCACCTTGCCCTATTCCTGACGTCGTCTTCGGAGACATTGCACTCGGTCATATCACAACGAACTGTGTCCATTCATCTAGTCTTCGGACGTCCTCTTGGTCTCTGTCCTGCTCTACGAATCTGGGATCTACGTGATTCCAGATTCGAAGAATCTGACTAAAAAAAAAATTGTATTTCATTTCGTTTCGATAGCAACGCAACAAAAATCAAGATGAGCTTAAAAGAGAAATCAACATTAAACAACCGGTCTCATACTGTTAAGTATTAACAAACATACAAAACTGCGTTGAAATAAAAGAAATTGTTAAAAAACATAGAAATATTAAATGCGTGGGCAGAAATGAATCTATTGACACAGTGACCGAGAGAAATGGACTGTGTCTTGCTATAACCAATCAATAAATTCTTTAAGTAAGCTCACCAATCAAGCAAATTTCATACCAGCGGCATTGGATATAAGACATCTGTTATATCCAATGCCGCTGTATAAATTATAATACTTCAGAAAAGCATCCAAGCATCAGACGAAGTGGAACTAAACTATTCAAATATGCAAGAATATAAATGCGGATGTGGAATTTAAATGTCTTGAAGAAAATTGATCATATCATTTAGTATGATGAATCGATGATGCTCATACTCGATGTGGACTACAGGTCTTAGTTACGAAAGCAGTCAGGTAAGCATATATTGATTGTAGATGTTTGTGCGGTAACACCGATGCACTCTCTCGATCTTCGCGCGACCGTTGCGCGACCCTCTGCGACCGCAAAGTGTCGCTCGTCTGTAAGACCATTACGATCAGCAATTTAATTTTCTAAGCGCAAAGATCGGCACAACCACGTCACAACCTAAAATTCGTCGTTGAAACATCGTACAGCTGTCAATTCGGTATTCACTAAGGTTATGTCGTGCGTCAAACTCTTATAAAAACTTCGACGATCTGAAGGATGCAAGAAGGATGTTACATTTGTGAGCTCGTCGATGTTTTTGTCAGCGATGTGACGCTTAGAGAATCGCTCCTGTGAAGGAATCTGTTATTTGAAAAGGGAATTGTATAAGTAATTAAAAACGATTTCACAACAACTAATCGACGACAGTGGAAATTTTTTTCGTAATACACCGATGCCATAATTTCTAACAAAAAAAATTAAGCAACAAAAAGAAATATAAATTATAACAAAACACGAATTTATAAAGGAGCTCAAAAGGCAACGGTTACAAATTGCACAAAAACCAATGAAAGAAAACGACGAGACGTTGAATCATTCAACAATCGTCAATTGTAATAATAGATACAGTTAGATTAACGCTTTAGAATGCTGCCCGAGCGACGAGCGGAGAGCGGGAAACTATTATTTTTCGATTATTATTAACTAGTGACCCGCCCCAGCTTCGCCCGAGTGGGGTCTATCTATAATATAAGTAAATAAGTATATTATTAAAACAAATAAACCTTCCGGAAGAAATCATCTAAAAGGCAGTGAAAATCGTATACAAATTCGTCGTTGCGTGGTTAAGAAGAATAAAGCGGAGAAACAGAAATGATGAGGAGAGACGCCGATAGATACTTTATTTTACAAATTAAAAGAACCAGCTGAGAACGGAAGAGCCACGAATTCTATATATCCCCTATAATGGTCCCTTAGTTATTTTATTTGTTTATTTGTAACAAATTACATAGCTTCACAGGACTCCAGTACCTCTTGCAGCTGTATGTTTTCACAACATTCCCTTGAAGGAGATGGAATGGAGATGTTAGGACCCATCAATTCTTCATCCTCGGCTGCTACATCATACCTAAGACTTGCTTGAAAATAATAAATAAAAGAATAGCTAGAAGCCTAAATTTTACCACGTCACACGAGTGAAAACTTTAAAACCTGTCTTCAAAGTGGGGTGACATCAGGGGTAGGAATGTGTCAATTACTAGATGTAGTGCTTCATCATACAATCATAGCATAATAATGACTGCCACGTACCAGTAATAGCCACTCTATACCCCTCACATCAGGTCCCCTTGCAGAAATACAATTCACTGAGCGCAAACATCGTCACAACTTTAAATTCGTCGTTGAAACATCGGCGACCTTTCAATTTCATGTGTCAAACTCATATAAAAAACCTCCAACGATCTGAAGGATGCGAGCTCGTCGATGTTTTTGACAGCGATGTGACGCATAGAGAATTGCACTCCTGATCAGCATCTAATTGCAGATCGATTAGTCTAAGCGTACGTGTTGTCATTTAAACTAAAAGGGTAAAAAAAAAAAAAATTTTTTTTTTATTCAAAATAATATCACATAGATAGATTTTTGACGTAATTTTTTGACTCTACCACCGCGTCGGAAGGTGTTCCGTTGAGAGAAGATGCGGCCAGAAACTCTACAACACACATCTTTTAAACAAAACAAAATATGCAAAATACAATTAAAATACCATATTGCTTACATAGAGTAACATTGTCAAGACCAGACATTTTGGTCATTCAAATAGTCATCGAGTTTATAGTAGCCCTTTTTACAGAGGACTTGTTTAACATGGGACTTAAACTTTTTGTCTGGCAAATTTAGAATATCCTCTGGTATCTTATTATAATAGCGTATACAGTGCCCCATGAAACACAATATTTGCGGTCTTCACAATATTTGCGCTAAGTGACCAAGTTTGGGTGTACTGGGATATAGTTCTTTAACATCCACCTCTTATGACTTGTGATATCCCAGAATTGGATCAATTGAGCATTCGACCGCCACCTGTCGCCAACAATTCAACGAGGTTCTTGACTTTGTACAGATTACGGGAATCTGATGAAATTCACATTCTCTGCAAATAAATGGAATTCTGTAATGTAATGTAATGATGATGGCTGAAATTTAGTTTTTGTTATCAATTTTATAGCAGTTGTCGTGATGGAATTTCAGATAGGAAACTACAAAACACTTTTAATTTATTAACTTAAAATTAGAGAAAAAAATTAAACGTGTTTTGTAGTTTCCTATCTGAAATTCCATCACGACAAACTGTGAACTAGACGACACGATAACTTAAAATTTGATATACAAAATCTTGAAGCCTTTTCCCAAGCAGTGCTAACAGCCTCGCTTTGAAAACGTGTTTATAAGTTGTGCTTTAAGCGCTGCACTGGCCCTAGAATTTTCGGATAAATAAAATTCTGTGATTAAACATGGGACATCTCGGATCTAACGTTATGATGAACATTATAAGAAATCATGGAAATCATCCCCATCTCGTCCATTTAGGCCAGCGCCAGCCGCGGAGCAGGACAAAAATTTTACTGTGAGGCCTCGATCAAGCCGGAGCGTGCGAAGCGAGCACAAAATTTTAGAGATTTAAAATTAAATTAAAAATTATTTATTTTAGATTATTCATCCATATTGTGTTCGTAATAATTGTTTTATTATGTTAGTTTACAAATAAATTCATTCGTTAATAAAATTAAATAAATAACAATATTACATTAAATTACATTATTGTACAAAGGGGAATGAGCTGGCTTGCCTTTCATTTCAACAAGCATTTTAAACTCTATTTATTTTCTATCAAACCATATTTTAACAGCATCTACTTGTCCACAGATTGAAATGCAAACGACAAACTACCATTGACCTATAATTACCAAAATGGGCTAAGCGTAACCACGGAAACTCGATCACAATGAACGAGAGTCGAGAGAGAATCCGACGGGAGAGGGAGCGGGAGAAGAACACATATACCTCTCCCCGTCTGGCGTTACGTCGCGTGCTGCTATTGGCTGACGGACGACAGTTCCGCGAAGCGGCCGCCATTTTGTCGAGGCTTGGGCCTGGAGTGTTGCAGTCAGTGGCAACGGAATTGCCAATTGATTTGTTGATCGAAGCTCTTCCACATTCAGCTCACCTCTTGGAGACGCTCTTGAATAGGTAAGTGTTTTAAATGCTCTTATCATTATCTATACCTACTTATAAAACAGCATTGTGACTGACAGACAATGCTCAGCCTTAACCGCTGAAGATGGAAACTTGCAAGGTATATATATATAATAATGTATTATAGTACTCTGTGATAATAAAATAAGAATATTTATTGTTGAAACTGTGTTAAAAAAATGTTACAATAAGTCAGAATCAACAGTTTGGTCCGCAGTACAGACGTACAACGTACAATATTATAGGCTTATATTAATAAAAAAAAAACATTTATATGTTTTAAACACCATTTAAATTTTCAGGGTTGGTTCAAACTATCAAACTGAATAATTTTTACTACCTACATTACAGTCCTGATTGAGTGAGCATTGCAGTTTTGTATGGAACAGCAGTTTTTTTTTGCGATTTCAGTTTCGCTCCCTGAAGTTGATCAGTTTCCTGAACCACCCCTGAAAATTTAGAAACTGTTCACAAAATTACCCAGTAAATACTTACTAAAGGGGATGAATTTTTCGAAAATCGATCCCTAAAGGTGTACCTACCTACAACCGGGCGGTTGTTGTGGTTTTATCTTTATAGTTTTAAACAATAGGTAGATGGTACTTATACAAAAGTTATCCGGAAAGAGAATACTGTTATATAAAGTAGGTAGTTTATCTATATCCGTAGCTTCCGTTGCGTAGTGTACGCTGATAAAAATAATTATAACCTTGGTACTGCCCTGATGATAGCCAACCTCCGGCAAGACATGCTACTGCAAGTATCAAGGATATTAAAAAATATTTATGGTAAACATAAATTGAGGATGTTTTATAATGGTAAAACGAATTAAAGATAATAATCATAAGCTAAAACATCCGTTACCACAATACCATCGAAATTCTCCAACTTCTACGAAGAGGCGGCGCAAGAATGTGATTTTTCCTCAGTTCCCAAGTTTGACATCTTGAGGCACTAGGCTGCACTATAGACAGAAATTCTTCAATTTGTCTAGTGGGGGCTAAGTTGGGGTAATGTTTTTTTGTTTATTATGTTAATAATGCACTGGTATGCTAAAAAAGCGAAATTAAAGAAACGTCTTCATAATTCTCATCTGCGAGTGTTATCTAACAAATTATAATTGTTAAGGCATGTTTCCGTTAACTAATGGATTCGTTATCTATATCACTTCGCGCTCTGTCGCTCACGGGGCATGGTGGCTGCGAGCGAGTGAGCAAGAAATAGGGATGGCCTTCAATAACTTCAATTTAAATTTAGAATCCGGATTTGCGGAACTGAAGTGATAATTAGCTGATACCCGCGATTTCGTCCGGGTGGATATGTTATTTTATTTCTTGTGTAGTCATGAATTTCTTGAAAATATATAACGGAATATATAAGAGTACAACTATAGTGAGGAAACCTGCATACTTCGATTTCGAGGCATGTATTGTATCCACTGTTATATACACACAACACTCCCCGTCACACTGGACAATTTCGTTACCACGATAAGATAAGATAAATATTCATCTTCGGATGTTCTGAGTTTAAGAATATGGTCCGCCACATACATCCGGAATAAACCTGATTCGGAATTAGATTCCGTATGGAGTGTTGCCGCTTTCAAAGACTTTTTCACTAGATCTAGTGATTTTTTAATGTCTTAGGTGGCAGATTTTAAAATGATTTTTGAGCGTAGGCGTTGATGGAACGATACCGTATCGTGACGGTGCAGTTGCGACGTCGTTGCGGCATAGTTGCGAAATTGCCTACGCTCAAAAACCGCTTGGGTGATAATGGTTCATGCCATGTTGTATGCAGATTATGTCTAATGTTAAAACTATCGATAGTCTTTTGATATAGTTGCATTAATATTGGAATACAGTTTACAAACCATCATCGTAACATTCGTAACGTCATGACCTCATCACATGCTAGTAATGATCATGTATAGAAATTGTTTGTTTTTTTTAAATAAATACCTAATAATGCAGTTATTGTCATTCATTTGGCGTTTCATACATTTTTATTCCAGGCATTCTTTAAACAGCACTCTAGTTATTTTTGTAACCATAGTTGACAACACTGAATCCTGAATCAGGATTCCGGATCGCAATTCCGTCTGTTTGTGGCGGACCTATATCTGACAACCTCCGTGGAAACCATAGTCGTAAGCATAAGCTTAAATATTGAAATGTTTCCACATGTGAATGAAATTATGTTAAAAAGGAATGTAAGTTGGTATTCCATTCGAATTCAATTTCGAATTGTATCTAAATCGAATACCATTTTACATTCGAACAAAACAATTCAGTACAAAACTAAATTTGATAGAATTCGTAATCCTCAACAATCCGTTGATTTAATCCGGTTTATATGGATTAAATAAAATGTAGTGCGCGATCACAGTATCTACAACGAAATCCCGGGATATCGGAATTTATAGCCATATAGCCTCTAGGGATGTTTGGGATATGAGATTTGTAGATTCAGATACCGCAGATATTTATATTATACTTCTATTTCTTTGAAAATTATAATGATGAGACTGTACAACAACTTATCCTACTAATATTATAAACGCGAAAGTTTGTAAGTATGAATGAATATTTGTTACTCTTTCACGTAAAAACTACTAACTCGATTTTAATGAAACTTTACAATAATACAGCTTATACATATATATCAGAATAACACATAGGCTACAATTTATAAAGATATTGTGTGAATTGTCCAGACGAAGCGTAGACTAAGTCGCGGGCACTAGCTAGTAAAGGATAAAGAAATTTTATTTTCCAAACATGAAAATAATTTCTCATAATTTTGTTTAACCTATTTTGTCCCATTGTTGACCAAATGTCTCAAGCTTTTCCACCCTTCTCTATCTCTTCGCATCATTGGCCATTCTTCGTGCTGACTGTATCCAGATTATCGGGCCATCTATTTCTTTGGCTGCTCCGTCCGATCCCGGCTTCCGTAGTGAGGCTCCAATTGGGTCGCGATTGACGCCCATTGCATTGCATACCTATGTCAAATATAAGTCCGGCTGACTCCCACTTCAGTTTTTCGGTATTTACACCTACATTAGCTAAAGACCAGTTTTCAGAATCTTTGCTACCATTAGGGACGTACCATAGCAAGGCTCTAACTTATTGGGCACATCCCTATCGACATTAATGCGCGGTAGTGCCCCACATAACATAATTTCTAGTTTGAATCGAGACATTATCCGTTGAATTAAATTGTCACATTTGCTATTGCTAACCATTACCTAATTGTAATTTAGTAATTAGTAATTTAATAGGAAATCGTGTACATTTCAGGCATTTGTTCCAAAATGCGAATAACCACGAATTTTGATTGATTTTATTCAAGCGCTTTGTTTAATATAAATGTTTCTTGTCTCTCGTCCATCATCCACAGCTGGAATCCACCCACTGCTGGGTATAAAGGCCTCCATTGATTTATGCCCACCTCCTGGTCCTGGGCACCGCATCGCATCTATACAGGGTGTAAGGAAAAATATCATTAACCCACATACTTTACCCATCAAACTGAACAACTTTTACTATAGGAGCCAACATGTCAGAACAAAAAAAAAAACTGCTGTCAATCATAGATTTGAGTCGTGTGGGTATTGCAGTTTAGTATGGACTATTGAGCAGCAAATATTTTTTGGGTTTGGTTTGCTCCCATAGTCAAAGTTGTTCAGTTCGATGGGTAAAGTATGTTCATGATATTTTTCCTTACAGGGTGTAAGGATAGCTTCCGCTAGGTACTTCTTTAATATCATCCTTTCATCTTCATATCTTTTCCTTCATATATTTCATATTCGAGGAATATTTATTGGATACCTTGAAAATTAAATCTGTACTTAGATATCTAAGATTATAAAATTGTAAATGTAAACTAATAATAATTGTGTTGGTGTTGTGTTGTGAATAGTAATTGTGTTGTATTGTTGTTGTATTGTTGTGTGTGTTGTTGTTTGTATTGTTGTAGTGTTGTTGTGTTATTTTGTAATGTAAGCTTGTTGCAGATATTCAGGATGTATTTATTGTATGGTTATCCTTGTAGTTAAAGTTGTAAGTAGTTGAAGTTAGTTTAGGATGAAGTTAGAAGTTATAAGTCGATACGTAAACACGTAAAAGTATATTATAAAAGTTACAAGTTGTTTGGATGAATGCTGATTTAACACTAAGTTTATGAATATACAAATAACGTAAGTAAACTAAAAGTAGGGCGCCGGGGTGCGGCGTAAGCAATAGCTGGACGGTTGATGACCGTACATGATATGACGAAGCCTGTTGTGGATGTGAGTGATGTATATACCTATGACGAAGCCTGTTGTGGATATGAGTGATGTATTTTGTTTAATAAAATGTAAACTTTAACTTTTATTTAACTGTAACTTTCTTTGACATTTCCTAATTTGATAGCTATTTATTTAATTGTATTGACTTAATTTAACTTTTAAGATTTTTTTTATTAGTTTAGTAATTTAATTTCATTTTATTTGATTGTATCTTTAGTTTTGAATTATTATTTCGATTGTATCGCATGCTGAGATCAGCAAGTTGCAGAGATTCATACTATACTTTTTATTATATAAGGTGTAACAAAATTAGGTGAAACTATTTTAAGGGGATGATCAGACCATCAAACTGAACAACTTTCTCTATGGGACTAATATTGAAATCGCAAAAAAAAAATCTGCTGTCCCATACATTTAGGTCGAGTAGGTTTGTATGGAACAGCTGATTTTTTTCGCGATTTCGATATTGGTCTTATAGAGAAAGTTGTTCAGTTTGATGGTCTGATCATCCCCTTAAAATAGTTACACCTAATTTTGTTAGACCTTATATTATACACCTTTTTAACACCTGTGATTGTGCAATAAATATATTTGATTTTATTCATCAAGGTCCCAACCAGCAAAGTAATTCTGTAGCTAAAGCATAACACTTACTATATTTTTATCAAACTCTTATACTAGGGGATTTGTAGGTTTATTAAATTAGGTATCACTTATAATCTACTAATACACTGACCTGCAAAACTAAGTACTACACTTTTAATATTTAAATTTTTCTGAACTATAAAAATTAGGAATTAAAATAAAAAACGTTTTATAGCAAATGTTATCAGCTTTCTTTGTAACTATTCTTTGTAAATTAAAGTCTTTTTTTAGTCCTTTTTATTTCGAAAATATATTTAAAGTACTGAAAAAGTTATTGCAATTTCAAAAGTGTGATATTTAGTTTTGCAGGCCAGTGTACAATCGGGATATTTTCAAAAGAAGAGTTAATAGGCTTTTTCTGGCGCGGTACATCCTCGGCTTCATCTACACTTCCCATCAGGTGAGATGAAGCCAAACGCAAACCCATTATGAATAAAAAAAAAATCTAATCTTCGCCAAATATTAATCACATATCTATACTATTATAAAACTGTAACAGGAAGTTTGTCTGTACATTGAAGATATTAACAAAAAAAAGTTACGATACGGTTTTTAGGTGTCCCTGATTCCATTTCACCAATTTTTGGATTTTTTTGTCTGTCTGTTTGTGTGTTTGTTTGGGTGTTTATTTGTTTGGATGAGTATCACGCAAAAACTACTGAACCGATTTTGATGAAACTTTTTTTGTTTGATAGCTTATGATCTGACTTAAAATCTGGTATATAATTTGTGCGGACGAAGTCGCGGGTAAATAATTAGCTGTTCCATACTTATATACTATTATACTTTGACGGCCCGGTAGCACATTCTGTAGTGAACCTGCCTACTGTGCCCAGGGTCACGGGTTCGAATCCCGTAACGGACAAATATTTATATGATGAATATGAGTATTTGTACCCGAGTCATGGATGTTTGTATCTATATATGTATTCTATATCGTTGTCTAGTCATCATAATACAAGTCCAGGTACTTTAAATGTGACTAGATAACTTGTGTGACAATGTCTAAGATATTAATTAGTATTTAATTATTATTTATACTAAACTGCAGTGCCTATAGGTACTGGACATAAATGTATGAGACAGCAGATTTTTTTAAATTTCAGGTTTGCTGCCTTAGTAAAATTTGTTCAGTTTGATAGTCTAAACTAACACTGATTTTTTTGAAAATGTTTATGAAATTACCCAGTATACAGGATGTTAGGGTAAACAGTTTCATTACTTTAAGGACTGACTGTACCCATCATAATGAACAACTTTCCCTGAGAAACCCATTGATTATTTGTGGTAGGGCTATTGCAAGCAAGGGTCGTTGTAACACTGAGACCAGCGCTGGTCCTTTGTGTTCGCCCCAAGCTCACCCATATTTTACGCATACCTCCGAACTTATGGTATTTTCTTTTCATCCTCGGGAATGCAGGTTTCCTCACGATGTTTTCCTTCACCGCCGAGATAGTAAATGATAAATACAACCGTACATAAATTCCGAAGAACTTAGTGGTACAGGCCAAGAATCAAACCACGGCCTCAGGATTGAGGCGCGAGCTCTCTTCCGCAGGGGCTATCATCGCTCTGTTGAGAAACCCATAGGAAATTCTTAAAAATTACACTTTTCATACAAACTATCGATCGGCTGATTGCATTTAGTATGGAAAGTCTAAAATTCTTTTTGCTAATTCCCTATAGGTTTCTTTGGGAAAGTTGGTCAGTTGCAACTGTTTACCCTAACACCCTGTAGATGTATTGGGCCAAGACTGCCCTCTTATAATAGTAGGTATTCCACAAGCCTAAATAGACTCAAGAGAATTAATTCTAATAACTAAAATTTCATAAGAGTCGGGTATGTAGGTACACTACAGTACTAAGGCCCGATCCGACCAAACGCGAGTAAATTTTATTCTTAGATTAAGTCGCCGGTTACTCTAGAGTAAAATGATTTTGCGTTTTACTAACCCTAATCCATGAATAAGTTGAGAGTAAATTTTACACGGCCACATTTGACGGTGTAAAGCTTATACCGAGACTAATGAAATGTCAATGTCACATAATTAAAAAAAAATGTAATAAAAAGAAACCTAATAAATTAAAACTGTATAACCACACATTGCAATAACTAAGGATAAAACGACCTCTTTCTTTAGGTGGATTATACATTAGTTCTTTTAGTATGGGTTTAGTGTGGTAGAGCACAAATGAAGTTATTTCGGAGTAAATAACAAGAGTAAAATTGTTCTTTGTATAGTTACTCTTCTAAAAATCAAAGTTTGGTCGAATCCCGTCTAAATGTATCAAATCTAAAACATTTACTTTAAATAAATACTAAAGATCCAAAGGAAGTTAACATCCACAACCATAAATCATTTTATCCATTACCCAATCCACTCACTAGATCAATAAACAAGCAAATGTAACTCTTATCCCCTTCACATAAAACCTCACAACAAACGTGGTATTACAAGCGTATCGAAAGTGCCTCAACCAGTTGCAGGTTCGATTCTCGGGCGACTTTCTCATGAGATTTATATGTGAGAGACTAAATGGTAATGACCTCTGAGGTTAGTGGTAGGTGAATCACACAGGTGGCATTATATTGTAATAGCCCAGTCATTTTACGGTTTGAGCCGGGACTAATAGGGTATAATATTGAAGAGCCAATTTAAGCCTAGAAATGTACCAAAATTAAAAAAAAATCACGTCAGCAACAGTTCCAATTTTAAAATTTAGCTATTATCTCGTTCTAAAAAACCTGATGGTAATTTTTTTTCACCTATTTAAGGCTTTACCATTATTACATGCTTCAGACATGGTGTAAATATTTTTGGCTACTTAGAAGGTTTTGAAAAATACATTCGTATTTTCTAATAAATACCTCATTATTTAAATTTCAATGCCTATATTATTGCTAAAAAAGAATTTATTTAGTTAAATCTAAGTCAAATGAGTGCATTGGTATTAATATTATTAATTAAAAAGCATTCTGGGACACACAATTTTGATTTCTATGTTGCGTAGCGATTTTTATTTTAATATGTTTTAAGATAGTGTTTTTGTCACTAAATGGTGCCGGTTACAGTTTAAAAGTCCAATTAATAATTACTCCCTACCCCGCCTAACAAAACTCCGTAAAATGACTGGGCTATAAATATGATACAACTTTTTTATCAACAGGGTGTAAAAAACACCCTAGTAATATTTAAAGGGACGGTTTAGATCAACAAACTGAACAACTTTAACGATTGAGCAAACATCGAGAAAAAAAATCTGCTGTTTCTTTGGGTGTTTCATAAAATACTGCAGTACCCAGGTTATAATAATTCTCTTGCCCATTTCCCATTATTTGGGGCAATATTAATGGGGTAATATTTGGGCAATATTTCATTCATCTCTCTTAGCCGTCGTTTCAGCACTGCTTTCCTAGAAATATCATCCTTCACACAATCCATCCATCTTTTCTTCGGCCTTCCTCTTTCATACTTAACACTCGTCTCGTAACATGACACTCGTCTCTCCGCATTACGTGCCCATACCACGATAATCTATTACATTACCCTTCAATTTTTCCGTCATTAGGTGCTACTTTCCAACTTCCTCTAATCTCGAATTTATGGCTATTTTTTTTAAATTGTAACGTCTTCATCTACACAGTGCAAGTTGTTTAGTTTGATTATCTAAACCACCCCTTGAAATATTTACTAGGATGTTTTGTTACATCCTGCAAAGTCGTGATCATAAAATATACTTTATAAATAGTATAATGCTTTCTAGGATTCGTCCATTCTGTATGTATGCCCTGCCCCAATAACTCTCTAATCTTTGCATCTATTATTATTTATTACGAGCGTTAACCCGCGACTTTGTCCGCACAAATTATATACCAGATTTTAGGTCAGATCAGAAGCTATCAAACAAAAAAAGTTTCATCAAAATCGGTCCAGTAGTTTTTGCGTGATACTCGTTCAAACAAACAAACAAACAAACAGACAGACAAAAAATCCAAAAATTGGTGAAATGGAATCAGGGACACCTAAAAACCATATCGTAACTTTTTTTTTGTTAATATCTTCAATGTACAGACAAACTTCCTGTTACAGTTTTATAATAGTTTAGATTAAAACAATAAGCAATAACAACACAAAATCAGAAGTGGGATACATTTAACTCGAGTAGTTTTGCAGTTTTGTATGAACGAGCTGATTTTGTTTCGCTATTTTGATGTTGGTGCCATATAAAAAGTTGTTCAGTTTGACGGCCTGATCATCCCCTTAAAAAAGTTTCAGCATTTTAAGAGGGACCCTATATAGGTACCTCTTAGTTGTTCTATAGAATATACCTTATATGGTACACACGGCGACATATCAAGCTATACAAAACCAACACAAGCTGACCGCGCGTAGGTCGAGTAACGTATAGCATCGCGCGGCCAGCTTATGTATATTCTAAACTTGCCAGACAAAAAGTTTAAGTCCTCTGTAAAAAAGGCTACTATAAACTCGATAACTATTTGAATGACCAAAATGTCTGGTCTTGACAATGTTACTCTATGTAATGCAATATTGTATTTTAATTGTACTTTGTATATTTTGTTTTGTTTAAAAGAATGTGTGTTGTAGAGTTTCTGGCCGCATCTTCTCTCAACGGAACACCTTCCGACGCGGTGGTAGACTCAAAAAGCTATTTAAGTGATATTATTTTAAATAAAAATATTTTGATTTTGATTTGATTTGTTGGTTTTGTATAGCTTGATGTGTCGCCGTGTTTACATCCCCAAATGAAGATGTCAGAGTTAATTCGTACTTTTTGAAAGTTTGTTTTTTAGCGTTGAGGCTTTTTAATTTTTTAATCATCTCTGCACGTTGTAACAATAAATGCGTAACTTCTTCAAACAGCTTCCCTATCTAAAGTTACGTGTAACCAATAATCACACAGTAACATAACACAATCACATACATTACGCAACTCTTTACCTCTTTATAACATCATCGTAATGTTAACTCATATGACATAACGTCACTCACGCAAGTCTCTCATAGAAATTTTCATGTCCAGGTAGCAAAGTTCAAAATCTGTTAAATTACTGGACAGTGTTCGGTGGTGTTGATTTGGTAGTTGGGGGCAATAATAAAGTCACATTTTGAAAGTCTTATGTCTATTGGTGGTAAAGTTGATAATCAGTTATATTACGGGACTGGACAGTGTTCATAAAGGATTGAAGTTGGGGGCAGAGATCAGGCTTGCAATGACTTGGTGTATTGTATTGTTGATGCGTGGTTAGGTGTCGATTTGATGATAAATTAGAAAGGAATGTGAGTTGCATCTTTTATTTTCGACTTTTAAAGTTGTTATACAATACTGATTCGGTAAACAGTTCTAACAGACTAAAAAAAAAGGGAGATTCTATTTTTGATGCAGTATGTAAGTATGTGTTATGTAAGAGGTTCAGTATTGACTCCAAAACTACTGCACCGATTTTGATGATTATTTCATTTAATAGGGTTCTACTTAATATGCTGACGGTTTAAAAGGGATGATCAGACCATCAAACTGAACAACGTTATGTATGGGACCATAGTCTGCTGGTGCAAAAAATAATCTGCTGTTCCATACTAAACTGCAGTCCTACTGGATGGGCCCAAATGTATGGGGCAGCTGTTTTATTTGCGATTCGACGATGATTCCCTAGACAAAGTAGTTCAGTTTCGGGGTCACCACTTTGGAGATCGCTCGTGCGGCGTGTGTGTGCTTTGGTGGCTAGGGCAGTTGTAGTGAAAGGTTTTGAGTATGGGTGCGTACTGATATATTCCTAAAATTGTCACCTGTTTTATACAGATCGGCGGTTCCCTATTTGCTGGTGAACCGCCGAGTTAAATGTAAATGTGATTACCCCACACATTGTCTGATCATGCTCGTATAAAATTGGTTGGATCATGTATACAGGGTGTAAATTTAAATGTGTTACATAATGAACAACATTTACTATATTGAACCTATAATATCATCTATGTACGTATATTAATCATTTATTTATATTAAAGCACTACATACATAACCATTAACCTAAAGAAAAAACAAAAAAAAAACAAAACTAATACTACTTACAAATAAAAAATGTCCTCGAAATGTCTATGTACGTTTGGTTTCTTCGTGGTTCTTTCCATCGTGCCGATGAAGTTACTGAGTGAGAGAGAGATGATAGTGAGAGAAGCATAATTTAAAAATATCATAACTAATGATGATAGAGCGTCGATGGCGCCTTGCGGAGAGGTATGGACACCCAATTATGGGGGTCCGGGTTCGAATCCGCACGGACAACATGCTATGTACCAATGAGTTTTTCTAACTTATGTACGTAATACCGACTGCTCTCAAACGGTGAAGGAAAACATCGTGAGGAAACCTGCATACGCTGAAGAAGAAATTCTGATGCATATGTGTAGTCTACCAATCCGCATTGGGCACGCGTGGTGGACTAATGCCCATACACCCTCTATATCTAAAGAGAAAATAGACTCATAAGATAAAGTCCAGTAAATATTTAGTAATGAATGCAATATCATCGAAGCATGAAGTCTTAATTGATGATCTTGTATCTTTACGCTCTCTCCGGCCGATTATTGATATACTGCAAAATCATTAGCATGTGACAGGTAATTGTATTATGATTAATTTGTTTCTTAGACGACTTAGGGCGAAGCCAAACGAGCGTAATTTTGTGAGTTGTGAGTCGCGTATTTTGAGTCCGCTTCATATAAAATCCGGGAATGCATTGTCTATGACCTCAGCCACAGATAATACCTCAGCCTTTATATGAAACGGACTCAAAATACGCGAATCACAACTCACTAAATTACGCTCTAATTATCAACACCAGATTTTTGGTTTCAACGATTTTCTTTGATAGTCTTTGTCATATGAAAGAACAGCTGATTTTAATTTCAATTGAAACTTATTTATTTTTATGGTCAGATTGAATCCCTTTAAATATGACCACACCTTTATGTAACACTGTAACACCCTTCCTACTAACCTATATATATATTTATATTTAACCCGTCTAGTTATTTATCATACAAGTTAGCGGCCCGTAGATGAGATCGTCTAGTCTAGATATTTATTGACCCTTTAAACGTTGTGTAAGTTTGATTTGGACGTCTATAGTTATAGATAGGACTTGAAAAACACATTTTGGAAATACATAGAATAAGACATTAATAATATTAGAAAAGCTTGTAGAAACCATGCAAACTTAGCTCGATTTCTTCATTCCGGATGTTCCAACTCGTACCGCGTAGTTTTCTTTCTTCTTGGCCAATAACACTTTATTTCACACTATTGTCACTTTGCTATGTTAGTAATTTACATAAAGAAAATAATATATTGCCCTAGCAGACCCCCCTACCGATAGACCTGGGTGAGACGAACATAATTTTGTTGACCTTTGACTTAACAAAATGAGAGCGAGAGAAAGCAAGGAATTCGTCCTTTATTGCGCAATAGTAGTTTTCTAGTCACGGTCACAAATTGATATTTGTCTTGGATGGGGGATTGGTCGAACAACTATACCTATCTTTACTCACATTAACAAATTCTCCGTGTCCTCCGACTCGATGGGCTGGACAAAACCTAGCAGCTGAGTGACCCTAATTTAAGTACACCAAACGTCACTTACTCATCGATCACTCACTTGTTCTCAAACATACGTCATAATACTCGTGTGATCGGCATACGCGGCGCGGTTGAAGTTTGTTTATTATTTAATATAGCGATCGAGAGCTTGTCCAATGAAATTACTTTTACAAACGATTAAATCTGGTTCGTATGATAGATTTACTACATCCACGTATTGACGTCGATGGCGTACCGGAGAGTCCGAACACTTACGAGACTCAAGGCCAATTACACAAGGTCAGAAACGAGCCTGCATACGGCACCTCCGCCTGCGGATGCATTAAATTACCCAACAAATCAGATCCGCGGGGAACAAGGGAAACTTTGCACTCTGAATTTAAGAGCCAGATGTCATTAGTTCATTTGAAATTTCATACAAATGAATTAATGATCAGTAGTCCATAATGAAAATAATTGCTTTGATTTTATAACACTGTCCCGCGGTGATAATATAGATCGGTGATCATAAACTCCTGTCGCAAGTAATAGCAAAAGTTTCCACTTGTACCGATTTAATTACTTTATCTTTAAAACAAATTTTTATAATGAGTGTGTACTTAGGTAATTCAGAAACTTAAGGTTCATGTTTTACGCGATTTTATTATTATTAATTCATACAGTGTCCATTCATTCACCTCATCTAATCCTATGCGAAAAACAAAACAAACTGTACCATAAACAAACTTCGTAAACTGCTATCAGCTGTACTTACTGAGACGCCTCAGGAGGGAGGAACCAGACCGCTACATTCCAACACTAAAATACTAAGACGTTGGCCTAATTACCACAGTCTCGCAGAAAGAGGAAATATTATACAATTATAATTTAAATATATATCACACATATAATAACTCGTGTTAGTTAATATATTATAGTTATCGTTTTACACAATCACCTTCAGTCTTTAAAAAGCTTCTATTTCGCCCGTACCTCGCGATAAGTCCCAAAACCGCGCACTATTTTTACTGCAAGTATGCAAGTAGATCAATAGATCTAGTCTAGAAATTCGCGCGCGTGATTCTCAATCTCGACCGTTTCGATCCGCGTCCAAAGTTACACTCCCTCTCTCCGTCACGTAGTTTAGTTTCTTTTCCTAAATTGCAATTGTTTTTGTGGCCATAAATTTATTAATTTATTACTCTACCTATTTGGCTGTCCGAAAGCACGCATACGCACATGTGGCTTCAAGTGCACCCCTTTTTTTATAACTCACGCTGTGGACGACGAGCATTTGCAGATTCTTAGAACAAAGTATTCCTTTAAGTATTTCGTGTCAACTTTAACAAATTTATTACTGGCTTTCGACAGATAAGTTCACATTACAATCTCAACAAAAAATGCAGACTCTCAAACTAATGCCGACCCTTAATTTTATTTAGACAATGATTATAGAGGAAGAGAAAAAAAATATTTTAGAGCCGTTTGCTTATGTTAACCACGTATGTATAGATTTTTAGAGAGTAGGTAAGTATAACTCGTTACAGATTTCCCCCTTGAGCTTTAGATTTCTTCGCATACCTTGGGATGTGAAAAATCGAGAAGCTCACATTTAGGTAAACTCTAATCTAATCTCGCATACATCTTAGGGTCAATTTCCCCCTATGCTTTGACCACATAATATGCTCGAGCGTTTCAGTTCATACTAAATAAATTAACTTATCTGAGATATAATTTATCTGTAAATTCTGTAAATCAAACATGCATCTTGCACAGCATTATCAGCAACACTGTTTTCAACAAGTTTTTATAAGGTTCGTTAACTCCTGAAGACAATCTTCTGCTGACTGTTTAATTCTACGTGGCAGACTTGTTCGCAACCCAGCGATGTGAATATTTTTAGGTATGATTGATAATATTTAGATAGTGGTTTCACTAAATCGGTGGGTTCAAGAATCAAGTGGCCGTAATTTCCTCGCCTGACCGTCCTTGTCATAGCGGGTTCCTAACCAAATCTATTTGATTCGCCTCCTATCATGTCCAGACCAACACAGCTGTAATAAGGAGTCAACATTTTGTTCGAAAATCGAAATTTTTATTTTTTCATTACAGATGCATGATTAATAGACAAATATCTAATATCTTCGCTTAGTCAACCTATTTTTTATTCCATATTAAGCCAGAAGGATAACAAAAAAAAAATTAACTCGATCCTTCCAATTCTTAACCTAACTTTCTCCCGACAGACTGAGGTAAACCACAGCAGCCTTTAGAGTTTATTTTCCTTTGACAGTGTAGTCCTCTCTCACTCGCATCGCACACGCTTGACTCCTGAAGTAAAACTTCCCATTCGTATGAAGTGACAGGTAAGTAAGTTTCCATGGCGTGTCAAACTCAAACATTGGCACTGCCGATTCCCCCTAAAATAAAAAGTCTATTCCTTATTTTCTAAAACTGAGCTCATAATATTATAAATTGTTCTTGAATGTATTTCTCAAAACTTGCCCTTCCCCCTAGATTTGAAACATCTGTTTGCATCCTATATTATACACAAACACACATACATACACGGAACTAGTACCATTACGGTTTCAAACCGTCGTGAAATATCCGCACGACCATAGCACTAGGTACAAAGCAAACGAATTAAGCAAGCATCCAGACTAAAGTAAGTCGTCGTCTAGAGTAAACGTCGAACTCCGCCACAGGGTGCACTGCGATCGATACACCTTTATCTATTTTCAAATTCTTATTTGGTATTCTTGCATTCCAATTTGTAACAGAATTAATTTCTGGAGTCTTGTTAGAAATGCTTATTTTCCATCTTGAACAAGTCCACTTTAGATTCCAATTGGGATTTTATCCGCTAGCAGCGACATCTGACTGACTCTCTCTGCTAACAAGATGACACGGCGGTTGTGTGGTACGCCATTTTGATTTAGCGTCAATACATATCTTAGAGCGAAGTGCCTCGGTTATAACGCTAGGTGGCGTTTGCGTTGTTTTAATGCAAATTTACGGACGGCACCTTCCTTAAAATTTAGCGTCCCAAACATAATTATGTTAGGTGGCGCTCGCGTCGCGTTGGTTTGATGCAAATCTACAGTTGACACATTCCTTTGAATTTAGTGTCTTAATCATATGCTAGGCGGCGTTTGCGTCGCGTTGGTTCGATGTAATATCTAATTTCGCGAATCTAGCGAGCTTAGTAATTTACCTAATATAAATATTATACCTAGTGAAGCTCTCAGAATTCCTTCCCAGCTTCTGACAATTCCAACACATATACATACATATACAAACTCACGACCACGATTTCCTTCGGGGTGGTCAGAAGCTTTGACACAATTTATCAATAATGTTTTAAGCGTGCAGGTCGTTGCGAGGTCGCCATCTTAATAATTCCTCTACTCTTTGCGTATCACCTGCATACGTAGTAATCAAGGTGTAACTTGATCTTGGCATATCGAACGTTCCACGTAGGAATGACGCGTTAAGTGGTAACAGGCTTAGTCTTTCGCCAAAGTCGCTCACAAAAAACTGCATAAGAAACCTTTATCTCTAAATCGCCTTGCCCGACACCCACGAGAAATGAGGTTATCCATTCCAAACCACACGGTAAAATCGGCGTCTAATAGTTCGTATATTTATGAATACACTTGAGATAATTAAGTAACTTATTATTAACATCTGTCTACCATCATCCACTGCTGGATACATACATCATCATTATTATCATCATCAGCCCCCTAAACACCACTGCTAAACACATGCCTCTCCCAAAGCGTCACCACGCTCCATTCTCGGTCCCTCCTTCATTATCATCATCAGCCTCTCACCGTCCACTGCTGAACATAGGCCTCTTCACAGTTCACTGAGTTACTTAACTGATTAAGCTAGGGTTTCGAAACTCTACATTAATAATTATGAATTATGACCTAGTCCTTAAATGAAACGGAAAGTAAAGAGAAATACATATCTACTCCCTAAATTAGTAATCCAAGTTCTTTTTATTACGTTACGAAATTAGATTTCGTATTTAATGACGTAAAATCCTGGTCACGGCACCATTCTGTAACACCCTTCCTACTAACCTATATATATATTTATATTTAACCCGTCTAGTTATTTATCATACAAGTTAGCGGCCCGTAGATGAGATCGTCTAGTCTAGATATTTATTGACCCTTTAAACGTTGTGTAAGTTTGATTTGGACGTCTATAGTTATAGATAGGACTTGAAAAACACATTTTGGAAATACATAGAATAAGACATTAATAATATTAGAAAAGCTTGTAGAAACCATGCAAACTTAGCTCGATTTCTTCATTCCGGATGTTCCAACTCGTACCGCGTAGTTTTCTTTCTTCTTGGCCAATAACACTTTATTTCACACTATTGTCACTTTGCTATGTTAGTAATTTACATAAAGAAAATAATATATTGCCCTAGCAGACCCCCCTACCGATAGACCTGGGTGAGACGAACATAATTTTGTTGACCTTTGACTTAACAAAATGAGAGCGAGAGAAAGCAAGGAATTCGTCCTTTATTGCGCAATAGTAGTTTTCTAGTCACGGTCACAAATTGATATTTGTCTTGGATGGGGGATTGGTCGAACAACTATACCTATCTTTACTCACATTAACAAATTCTCCGTGTCCTCCGACTCGATGGGCTGGACAAAACCTAGCAGCTGAGTGACCCTAATTTAAGTACACCAAACGTCACTTACTCATCGATCACTCACTTGTTCTCAAACATACGTCATAATACTCGTGTGATCGGCATACGCGGCGCGGTTGAAGTTTGTTTATTATTTAATATAGCGATCGAGAGCTTGTCCAATGAAATTACTTTTACAAACGATTAAATCTGGTTCGTATGATAGATTTACTACATCCACGTATTGACGTCGATGGCGTACCGGAGAGTCCGAACACTTACGAGACTCAAGGCCAATTACACAAGGTCAGAAACGAGCCTGCATACGGCACCTCCGCCTGCGGATGCATTAAATTACCCAACAAATCAGATCCGCGGGGAACAAGGGAAACTTTGCACTCTGAATTTAAGAGCCAGATGTCATTAGTTCATTTGAAATTTCATACAAATGAATTAATGATCAGTAGTCCATAATGAAAATAATTGCTTTGATTTTATAACACTGTCCCGCGGTGATAATATAGATCGGTGATCATAAACTCCTGTCGCAAGTAATAGCAAAAGTTTCCACTTGTACCGATTTAATTACTTTATCTTTAAAACAAATTTTTATAATGAGTGTGTACTTAGGTAATTCAGAAACTTAAGGTTCATGTTTTACGCGATTTTATTATTATTAATTCATACAGTGTCCATTCATTCACCTCATCTAATCCTATGCGAAAAACAAAACAAACTGTACCATAAACAAACTTCGTAAACTGCTATCAGCTGTACTTACTGAGACGCCTCAGGAGGGAGGAACCAGACCGCTACATTCCAACACTAAAATACTAAGACGTTGGCCTAATTACCACAGTCTCGCAGAAAGAGGAAATATTATACAATTATAATTTAAATATATATCACACATATAATAACTCGTGTTAGTTAATATATTATAGTTATCGTTTTACACAATCACCTTCAGTCTTTAAAAAGCTTCTATTTCGCCCGTACCTCGCGATAAGTCCCAAAACCGCGCACTATTTTTACTGCAAGTATGCAAGTAGATCAATAGATCTAGTCTAGAAATTCGCGCGCGTGATTCTCAATCTCGACCGTTTCGATCCGCGTCCAAAGTTACACTCCCTCTCTCCGTCACGTAGTTTAGTTTCTTTTCCTAAATTGCAATTGTTTTTGTGGCCATAAATTTATTAATTTATTACTCTACCTATTTGGCTGTCCGAAAGCACGCATACGCACATGTGGCTTCAAGTGCACCCCTTTTTTTATAACTCACGCTGTGGACGACGAGCATTTGCAGATTCTTAGAACAAAGTATTCCTTTAAGTATTTCGTGTCAACTTTAACAAATTTATTACTGGCTTTCGACAGATAAGTTCACATTACAATCTCAACAAAAAATGCAGACTCTCAAACTAATGCCGACCCTTAATTTTATTTAGACAATGATTTTAGAGGAAGAGAAAAAAAATATTTTAGAGCCGTTTGCTTATGTTAACCACGTATGTATAGATTTTTAGAGAGTAGGTAAGTATAACTCGTTACAACACCCTGTATATGTTCAAAATCATTTTGTTAGTATAGTATGGAGTCTCTATAACATACTATACTCCATAGATACTTTATAACTTATAACGTATTACTTATAAGAGTTGTGTCATGTTACGAGACGAGTGTTAAGTATGAATGTGGATGGCTGTGGTAGGATAGGCAGGCCGAAGAAAAGATGCAAGGATTTTGTGTGAAGGAGTGTTGTGATGTGTAAAAAAAGGAGTGAGTGCTGAAAAGACGGCGAAGGGAGATGGATGGAAGAGGATTACTTATTGCGCCGACCCAAATAATGGGAAATGGGCAAGGCAATGATGATGATGATGTATGGAGAGTAGGTAAGTTTTTTTACCAGTTTTGAACAAATGAATTTGTCCTAATCTAATGCGGAATGGTGGACTTCAAATAAGCATAACAATTTCTTCTTCAGCGTATGCAGTTTTCCTTGCGTAAATGAGGGAAATGAGGCATCATTCACCACGTTTTTTGAAGGATGAAGAAAATAAATAGGTAGGGGTGAAGGATCCCATTGGGTCGTAGTGGTAAAATAGGTAAGTATAGGTAAAATCTGTGCTTACCTATGCACCGACGCTATCTAGAACTTAGTATTTCCTCCTTATTGTTAATAGAAATACGGACCGCCCACGCGGTATAGAAAGTTGTATTATAAATCTTTATGTCATTGAGGTGCGATGGAGGTGCGCCGTTTACGTAAAATCTATGGTTTTTATTGCTTCGCGCACCTATACGTGTTTTACGTGGATGACTGAATGACACGCTATGAGTATGAAGTGATTTCAGATTATTAGATTTAACATACAAACGACGGACAGACAGACAACGTATAGCCTTAGTCACTGAAGATAAAAAACATGCAATTTGGAATACAAATAATTATTCTATAGGTGCACTTAAGGCGGTTGCAGAGGTGTCAATTTCATACAAAAGTTTGACGAATAATAGTGAAAATTTCTGTGAATAATTTCAAAGCTTTATATTTTCATAATTATATTAGAAACTGAAAATGTTATTTGAGACGCGGCACCTAGATTTCCTAAAATAATTTTCCATACTATATAAAATATTACTTTTATGTAGTAATTATAATACTCTGTGCTTTTATTAATGCCTAAACGTATTATAAAGATATAAATAACTTGGACATTGTCACACAAATTATCTAGTCATATTTAAAGTACTTGACATTATGCGTTAAACTTTTGTATGAAATTGAAAACTCTGCAACAAGCGAAAGAATTTTTTCGAAAATCAGGGTGGGAAAAACAGGGAAAACTCCTCACAGGGTGGAAATTCACGACCGTATTCCTTTTCAGGGTGAACAAGCTTATAAATTCAGTGATTTCGACTCTACAGGGTGAAATTGATATCATAAGCATCCTTTCAGTTTGATGGGTAGACTCTTAGTTTAAAAGGATGCTAATGATATCAATTTCACCTTGTATATTGACTAACTACTATTGTGTAAGTTTCCGATTAAATTGTTTACAAGATCGGTAGCGAATCCATTGCATAAAATTAATTAAACAAATTTTAAGAAGTAGAATCGCACAGAACTGTCAAAAAACACCAAGTCGATTTGATACCTTCACTCGTACTTTAAAGTAATTCGGGTTGTAAGCGCTCGGAAATACTGACGCAGGCAGGGCATTCCACTCCTTGGCTGTGCGCATTATAAAAGAATCAGAAAGGCGCTTAGTGCGGATATGTGGGATATCAACCAAGAAGGGGTAGTATCCCGCGGTGCGTCTGGAAGTTCCATAGTAGAAAGAGGAAGGCGGGATGAGCTCATGCAGCTCTTGGGCACATTCACCGAAGTACAATCTGTAGAAGACCGACAAGCAGGCTACTCTGCGGCGGTGAGCTAGGCTATATGAAGCTTGGTCTCCACCAGCTTACTGTCGCCAATGAGTCTCTTGGCTCTGCGTTCAACCGAGTCAAGTGCGTCTAGTTGATACTTGGCTGAGCCATTCCACATGTGGCAGTAATACTCCATACAAGATCGGACCAGAGCTTCTTGAGTTCTTAACTTCTATGTAGTTTCTTAACTTGTCTCAGTGACGTAATCGAATCTTCAACTTTTTATTTACAAATTTCAACTTCAAGAAAGGAAATTACGTCGTCACAGGAAACTCCAAGGCACCGCCTTTTTTCAACAATTTTAAGTTATCGGAGAGAAAGTTGTTATCAACCGGTCCAGACGGACAGACAGACAGAGGGCCTGGTTATATGCTCAATCCACTAAGCTACTTGACATCACTTTAATGTTAACGACATAAGAACGAAAATGGTTTAAATCGCGAGTCTTGCGTAAACAAACTGGCAGTGTTTATCCAACGAAGGCAATTTGAAGAACTTTAATGTTATACAGTAAGAACTAATATGGGCTGATTCGTGAGTCTTCGGTGAATTCAGTTTGTATAGGGACTTTCATTCATAGTTTTGGTCACGATTTTATAAATATTTGTGGTTTGTTTAATGGGGAACGTTGATCGTAGACGTTATGATGTTTTAAATGCAACTTATTATAATATGTATCGTTTATGGTTAGAGCAAGAGTATATTGAATTTAGAGATGTAAGAAAGTGCATGATGATTCATTATCATCATCATCATCTCAGCCGATGGACGTCCACTGCTGGACATAGGCCTCCCCCGAGGATCGCCATTGCCTGGTCTGGCCTTGCAGGTCTACAACACTAAGAAATTTATCAGCAATGTGGCAACTCATGTTTCAAGGTTCATACTGAACAACAGCAGGAGCAAGGCTTGTGCCATCGTCGGAGCCCTCACTGGGCACTACGCCACAGGCACGATGACGCATAAGATGAAACTTACCCTAGATCCCAGCTGCCGAGCGTGCGGAGAGGATGAGGAGACCATGGAACATCCTTTGTGACTGTGATGTCTTGGCGGCAAAACGCATGAGCCTTCTCGGAAATGGATATCCAAGACCAGAAGATCTTAAGTTTTTTCCCCTCAATGGTATCGCCTCCTTCATTGAACATGTATTTGAAGGGTGAAGAAAAGAAAAAATATTGGGGCTAACACAAAAGATCCCACTGGGTCGAAGTGTTGCTGGCTTGCCAGCGCCCACAACAAGATAAGATCGCCATAACGACCGGTCCTGGACTGTTCTCATCCAACGGGTTCCCGCCGCCTTCACCAGGTCGTCGGTCCACCTTGGGGGGCCTATACGCGGTCGCCACTCGAGAACTTTTCGGCCTTTTGATGATGATTACAGCATTGCAACGATTTGAAACGAATACATTTCTTCATGTGGACTACGTTACTTGCGTTACATTGAAATATAGGAAAACAAATTAAAGGTTGAACAATTTATTAGGTACCGCACGGGACTTCAACTCGCAACCTGCCAATCCTTCGCCTTGTCTTATCTATGTCAACAACCTTAATTATAATTTTCCAACCTCTAATAATTTCCATCTTTAATATGATTTTAAATACCTAGCACAATATTGGGAAACCAAAGATCGAGTTGTAGCCCAGTCATTTTACAGTTTGAGCCGGGACTTGATTAGTAATTGATTTTTTTTCCGAAATAGTATTTAAGAGCCAATTTGAGCCTAGAAATATGCCAACCAAAATAAAAAAAAAAATACTTCAGCAACAAACCCAAATTTAAAATTTATCATTTATCTAGTTCTAAAAAACCTGAGGTTAAATTTCTTTTTTCGCATTTTTAAGGCTTTACCATTATACATCGATTGGCGATCCTTGGAGGAGGCCTATGTCCAGCAGTGGACGTCCATCGGCTGAGATGATGATGATGACCATTATACATACTTCAAACATGGTGTTAATATTTTTGTCTATTTAGAAGGCTTTGAAAAATACATTCGTATTTTCTTATGAATAGGTACCTCATTTTTAAAATTTCAATGCCAGTTTATTTTTCAAACATAATGTAAAATATATAAATATGTATATCGTAAAATCTAATAAAAATGAGTGCATTGGTAATAATATTATTAGGTTAAAAGGCTTCTGGGAGATACAACTTTGATATCTATGGTGCGTAGCAAATTTTTTTTAATATGTTTTCAGTTAGCCTTTTTATCACTAAATGATGCCGGTTACAGTTTAAAAGTCACATTGATAATTACTCAATCAATAAATCAATTATACTTTATTTTACACCAAAAGAAACATAGACACTATACACTATACAGAGAGCAAACAAACAGGAAATACAAAAGGTACAAAACCAGGCGGTCTTCCCACCCCTCCTAACAAAACTCAGTAAAATGACTGGGCTATAGACGATTTCAGTTATTGCTGAATCAATCAGCTATAATAACATAGACAGACGGACTTACAAAAAGTCTACCTATACAATTTCCTTCACGGAACCCAAATAGCAAAATTATAATTTCATTAACACATGAATTCGTTTCATTGCACATCGGAACCATTATGTGGGAAATAGGTGCGTTTGCGTCCTGTAATCTGTTACAATTATCCTATATTCCTTATTCGATTGAAATAAAGTTGATATTCGAATGAACTCGAGTCTTTTATTATTGAACTCTTTTTATCTTTACCACGTACCGCGTATCAAACAGTTTTCGTACTTATGTGTTTGAAATAAGAGTAATCTTGGGAGACTTTACGTGAAACTGCAGTATTTAAGGCAGCTTTATTACGTTGTGATAGAGTTTACTTTGGAATGAACTTAAGTTTTTAATGTTGGGAATATGCGCATTCAATTAATATATTTCCGTTATGTGATTTACTGTTAGTTTAATTGTGTTGTAATTGTTTAGTTTTTGTCTCTTGCTGTGTGTGGTTCCCGGCGTAGAATATACAACCCAATTTGTTTTCCGACTTCTCGTGGTTAGTAACAGCAAAAGGCGTCTAAGAAATATACATTATACAGGGTGTAAATGTAGTGAAGCAGATTCCCTGAGAAATTTGTAAAAATGAAATGTATTTTCATTTTTTTATTTTATTCATTTTAGGAAAACTTACAGATTTATTACAGGTTAGTAGGGTATCAACATTTTCATAAAAGAACATTGCCAACTAAAAGTTTCCACAGAGAAATATCATTCGTTTTACATACTTGTGTGTGAAAAAATACAAATTTAGAATCAACGAGCGTTAACCCGCGACTTCGTCCGCACAAATTATATACCAGATTTTAAGTCAGATCATAAACTATCAAACAAAAAAAGTTTCACCAAAATCGGTTCAGTAGTTTTTGCGTTATACTCGTACAAACAAACAAACAGACAGACAAAAAATCCAAAAATTATTGAAATGTAATCAGGGACACCTAAAAACCATATCGTAACTTTTTTTTGATAATATCTTCAATGTACAGACAAACTTCCTGTTACAGTTTTATAATAGTAAGTATAGATAGATAAAAGTAATAAAAAGTTACATTACAAAAAGCTCCAAGCTTGCTAGTATTACTTCAAACCATCCACAAAAAAAGGAATTATATTAACTAAAAACTAAAAGTAAAGAGGTGCCGAGTGAGCCGCTAACTCATTAACCTAGGTAGGAATATTTAGTAAGCACTCGTTTAACTAACGTCGTGCTGGTGCAAAACAAATCAAAGTCAAGATCAACCGAGACAGTATTAAAGTTATTAGCGCTGCGCATTAAGAATGCATTTTGTCTATAGTTAGTTTTAGCAAGGGGAACATGTAACAAGGGACGTTGCTTAAGGCCTAACAGATTGGTACGAAGATGTATTTTAGAGACTAGATCGGGGCTGTCAATGTATCCATTAGAAATATTGATCAAGTAGCAAATGTCGCTAATATTACGTCGGTGTTCAAGGGGAAGAAAGTGGTAGCGCTTGCAGTGATGTTGATAGTCGACTGACCATATCCGTGCTTTATAATCTAGTAAACGTAAAAATCTTTTCTGAATACCCTCGATACGTGCTGTCGATATTTGTCATACTAAATACAATCAGCTCATCGAATGCTTATTATTATGAATTTTTTGCTTATTTCTCTCTTGAGGTAAGGTTTCTTCTTCTTATCGTGGCAGCAACTAGCAAGCCCTGGAGTGCGATTTTTGAATCTCATTCGCTGAGCTCAGTAGTTGAAAATGTCAAAATAACTATGGAGATATGCATCATTCTACTGCTGATTTAACTTTCAAAAATCATACTCCAGGAGTGCGAATGAGATTAAAAAATAACACTCCTGGGGTCAGAGTTTTTTCAGACCGCCTTACGGCCTCTGACGTGGTTTTTATGTAACGACTACTACCACCAGAGATAGTAGCCGGGACCAACGGCTTAACGTGCCATCCGAAGCACGGAATCATCTTATTCTTTCTTATTAGGTATTCATTAAGTATCATGAATACAATCACCCTTTAAAATAATGAAACTCTCTAACACTTACACCATGTATTACCTTTTGCAGTGTTTTTGAGAATGGCTTACCCAAATAGCGAGTTTGCAAAATTTTCCATTAATAAACCATATTATAGTCTACCTTGCTACGACTGTAGCTTAAAACAGTTAAGTCCCAAAAAAAGAGTTTAAATTAAACAACGTTATTTGCCTACTCTAAGGCCTACTTACGCCAAATACTGAGTTAAATTGCGTAACCCAGTCTTTAGTAGCACCGACCTAAAGATTGAACGAGTGTTATCGAAGATAGTCTTGCGCCAATGAAAACTAGTTCATAGTTAACTAACCTGATAGTTCTCTGTTTTTCGCTGGCAACATCCTAAATGACCATAGAGTTTATGTAATCCGACAAAATATAAAAGTGAATGATGAATGAACATAATATACGCACGTCTCTTTCACACTGCATCTCTTTGTATTTGTCTGTCTCATTTGTTTTATTTTGGCAATGACATTTCGTTTCCATCGTTCATTCATGTTATCAAAGAGTATGTAACACACTACGTTATGAGTCGGGACTTCCATACTAAAAACTGGTCGTGACCGATTATCCAGAATGTATGAAACGTGTGCAACCGTTCAAAGGAATTAAATGGCGCGGTGCACGTTTCATATAATTTTTTTTGTTAGAGAGTTGCGCGAGCCTGCAACAAAACTGTAAAAACAGCTGTTGCCTCAATTTTCACATTTGGCACGTAGTTTAGTGACTTAAACCTAACACATCGGCGGTTTAAATATAACACAAGTTTAGCCCCTAAAACAGGATGGTGCAAGACATAATAATAATTTAATTCCAAATGAGCGGCTAGTTCCGAGTTAATAACGATAACCCTGCTTGGCGCAAGCGGGCCTAAACGGATTAAAAAAATAACTTGTTTATAGATAAATAGATTTTTTAACTTAATCAGTAGGTTTGGTTGTACCAACTTTTTATACAATTTGCAAAATACTATTCCTAACCAAAACCATTTCTCCCACAGATTAGTCTCGCTAGAAGTGATACCGCGCCCCGAAGTGCAATGCGAGTCTATAGCATGGCGCCTGGTCACCCTGCTAGCGACTTCCCAAGGAGCCAACTTACGTGCCCGCACCGCCAGGCTAGCGGACTCTCTTGTCAACTACACGCGACAAGCGAGGGAAGCTATAGACATGCGTCGGAGGCAGCTGGATGCAGCTGTGCAAGGTTAGTTCTCTACACTGAAAAAAATGTTTTGTTAATATAACCGAACTTTAGTGACTCCCAAACTGTTTGTAGCACATAACCAAACGTTTGGTTAAAATAGCATAACTTTTTGCTATTTTAACCAAACGTTTGGTTATGTGCTACAAAACAGTTTGGGAGTCACTAAAGTTCGGTTATATTAACAAAACATTTTTTTCAGTGTATACAGCAGGGATAAGGCATCCAGTAGCACGCCAGGCTAGCTGACTCCCTTGCCAACTACAACTTCGTAACAGCACGAGCTTTATCGCATGAAAATCGTCAACATTTGGGAAGATATGCCTGTCGGTAATAGTTTTAGCAAGAACTCAGGTTTCGTCATTTAACTGCTTAAGCCTGCGCTTTTCCTTGCTGGAAGGTTAGGTCAAAG
Organism: Agonopterix arenella; assembly: GCA_927399405.1. Classification (NCBI taxonomy): domain Eukaryota; kingdom Metazoa; phylum Arthropoda; class Insecta; order Lepidoptera; family Depressariidae; genus Agonopterix; species Agonopterix arenella. Next base: position 468,701 of record OV656711.1, read on the forward strand.
ATTACTTTATGTAGAAGGAATAAGACTTTCAAAGGCCGAGGTTTCTTAGAAGTGGAGATAAAAGGAGTTTCTTAATAGAAAAGAACATATAGATTGTAGTCTAGGAAAAATACGGTTTGAGATTGCATTAAATACACTTTAGTAAATTGTGTTTGAACTAATATTACTGTTAGTTTATAACACTTTTGTTGAGATTTCGTGGTTATATAAGCTGAGGACCCTGAGAAATACCTTAAAATCGATATAAATGTACAAAGGGCAAGCTTATTTCTAAAGATATTTCTTCCAGCATACTACCAGCAAAAGCGACAGTTAAGTAACACAATGCAAATTTATTGTGTACAAACAAACAGTAAATAATTAATTTTTGAGGTTATAATTTTTTTTTACTTACAAAATATTGTTATAAGTAAAACGTATTGAACGAAGCCGTCCTGTATAAAATCACCAGTTTTCTATTTATTGTTCATACCTAAATTTACTGTTTTGTAAATGTCTTAATTATTCCATAATACACAATACAAAATCGGGGATTATTGAGATTTTATGTTTTTCAGGTATGTATCTACTAATATTTCAAACTATCACCGAAAGTGCAATTAATGCAACCTACTCCATACAAAAATCCGTAGATTTCACCGACTATTGCTAGAATTTGAGAACACGTCACCTGATGTATCAACACAGGTTCACAATTGAACTTTTTTATGCAATTTGATTGTATGATTTAGATAACGATTAATAATATGATTTAGTAGACGACTTCGTCACGATTTGCAAACGAGCAAGAGGGGTGGGCTGTCCGGCGGTTATGTGGCTTGATGACATAAATAAGAAAACGTCTGCAAGACCTGTATACGATTGATGCAAGCTCGAAATGAATGGCATAATAGGAAGGAGGCAGTGCGTGGATACGGGCTGATGATGACGTCATAAATTATGTTTGTATGTAATTTCTAGTTTAAAGCGGTCACCTTGACTAAAAGTACTTCTTTTTTCGATGGAGGAGTTTTGAATCCAGTTTTTATTCTTCTCAGTATGATCTTACAGGATTAAGGTTAAAGGTATAAAGATGCCTGGCAACCAGCGATCATCCTATTTTAGTGATAAGCGAAACATTTTCACCTCTTTAATGTCCTGATTTTAACCTTTAAAATGTCCTGAGAGATGCTTAGAGGTTAAACAACAGTCGGGTGGTTGGTTTTTTTTTGGGGTTCCGTAGTCAAACAAGGAACTCTTAATATTTCGTCCATTCTGTCTGTCTGTCCGCTTGTATGCCTTGCCTCAATTATTCGCTCATTTTTGAACCAATTGAATTGCACACACCTAACACTAACTTGACATAATGTTTTATTAATTTTTTCACAAAAATCAAATTAATTAATTGGGTAATTTCATGTTGTATATACATTTATCATTAAAGTATATTGTACTTAATTGCTAGTGTGCTACACCCTAGGGTAAAATTACATTGAACATTCTGTACTGTTACCATCCTTGTACCTATTCTGTATATTTATACTGACTACATGTAATTTATGGCAATAAATAATTGAATTGAATTGAATTGAATTGCACTTTGGCAAGAAGACAGATAATAGAAACCCGAAAACAGGAATAATTATGGTAATGAAGAAGAAATATAATTTAAATTAAAACGCGCTCGATGCGCGACGCGCTCGATGCGCGACGCGCTTGATTGCTTCGGAAGATTTTAATGTAAGCTGTTCGCGGGATAAGCTATTTTTATTATTATTATTATACAATCACTACGGAACCCTATCATGGGCGTAATATAAAATGAAAAAATAAAACGTATAGTATTTTTTATTTTCCTTGCGTTTGACTTCAGACCGGTTTTTTATTTTGCTTGTCTTGTAAAAAAAAAGAAAAAAATATATGACTTTCAACTATCCTAACCTGAGTCAACAAAAAGACGCATCAAAGTTAATTAATTATAATTATTAAGAAGCAAGTCAAAACAAATGACTCTACACACAAACAGTAGCCTTTCTCTTTTAACAAAATATACAATTATATACAATTAAACACAATTAAAACTACAGTTAGTTGTTTGGTTACATTTGAATCAGACAAATTTCGAGCTTCATTAGTTGGGAAATGTAATTAAGAGCAAGTGTTGCTTTACTTTAACAAACATTAAGAAGTAATAGAGGAACTAATAGTCCATCGCACACGAAAGCTGTAATGTATATTACATCCCAGGATGTAGTCTGTTTTTTTTATTTTTACTGATGGGTTTGCTCTTGACCTCAATCCAGTCCTCAGAACAATGTTGTAAGCGTTCGGAAATACTGAAGCGGGCAGAGGGCATTCCACTCCTTGGCGGTGCGTATGATAAAAGGTACTTTATGAATCTTTATAAATAGGCTCATAAAAAGGCTAAAAGTCCACTGAAGGGCAATGTGATCGATCGAATTAGAAATAAAGAGACCCGCAAAAGACCTCGAGCATCTGACATGAGCCATAATGCCCAATGAATTGCTAAAGTGGCAGTGGGCGGGGCACATTGCTCGCAGAATTGATGGCCGATGGGACCGAAGACATGGTGAAGGCGGCGGAAACCCGTTGGATGAGGGCAGCGCAGGACTGGTCGTTGTGGCAATCCTCGGGGAGGCCTATGTCCAGCAGCGGACGTCCATCGGCTGAGATAATGATGAGGATCATCAGCCTATCATCGTCCACTACAAACATAGGCTTATCCCAAGGTGCGCCACAAAACCATATCTTCAACCTTCCTTATCCAGCCGCTTCCCGCTACCTTTTTAGGTCATCTCGGTCCAGCGGATCGAAGGGCGTCTCACACAACGCGTCTGCCAGTTCGTGGTCTCTATTCTAGAAATCTTACTCCTCATCGCTTGTCAGTTCTTCGGCAGTTATGACCAGCCCATTGCCACTTCAACTTGCTAATTTTCTCATAATTTTGAACATTTTTTCATTCAAATATTCAGTAAGATATTATGGATCTTAACTTTCTTTTTTGACAGATTTACAAATACAAATATGGACTCCGCATGTGGTAGTCATGCGGCCACATGCAGAGTCCATATTTGTATTTGTCAAAACACGAGCTTTGTATGAAAAGTTGTACTAAATCATGAATAGTGACGTCATTGTTTTTCGTCGTCGTTTCGATACATTTAATTGTTTATTCTTTTACTAAAAATAGTATGCAAGCTACAGAACTACTGAAAATGTAAGTTTAGCATTATTTTCAAACGTATTTTTTAATGAGAAGATAAAACTAAAATAGATTTGATGCTGCCAACTCCCCAATTCTTCACGATTAATCAGGCAAAAATTACAATTCCAGGACAGAGTGAGCGATGTTATAAAAATTATTATATAAAAATTAAAATTTACAATAATTAAATAACAATGCTTTGCAGTATAATTTAAAATATCTTTGGTAATGTCTTATTACAATAGCTTTTCAATTACTGTAACCAAAACCAGGAAGGGTTTTCTGAATAACAAATCAAAAACAACAACACAGTTTAATAAAATTTTGCCAAAAGAGAGACTCGCCAAAGACTAAGTTAAATACACAAAAGAACAAACAGATCCAAATAAACAACAATAAATAATTATAAACATGCAAATAAATATTATACGAGTAATAACACAGTGGAAATGTGTAATTGTTTATTTCCTTTAATCGGTTACGGATGGATTTAAAATGATTTCCTTTTGATTGTGATGGATTATAGAGTAATAATGGTAAATAGAATAGAAGATGATGGATATTATAGAGTAGGTAATAATGGTAAATGGAAGATGGGTTGAATGATTATAAAATATTGAACTTGTTATTGTGCTTGACCTACCAAAGCAATGAATTTTTAAAGGTTCGAAGCCAAAAGAAGCCACTAATTATACTTTGAACGGTCGAACAAAACTAAATTCGGACTCTTGATTTATGATATAAGCTAGGTTTCGTTTTTGCTGTCGGAAGTTTATTGGAATATACCTTTTTATATAATTTTTATTTTATTCCGGAAACTTACAGTTTGCAATTACAATTAGACGTGCCACACACATACGGAATTCCGAATCAGTATTGTGATTTTGTATAGGATTTGATACCTCCGCAATTTCGAACGCAGTTATGGAGGGGGAAAATCCATACGAATTCCGTATGTATGTGGCGGACCTTATGGTTAATGGTATAGTACAATCTGAACCAATTAAATGTTTTTATCATAGTCTAACCGCCAGTTGCACGTTCGTTCATTAAAGATAATCCTCCATTAAATCTCATGCTAGCTTTTATTATGTTAACGAAATAAAAAGTGACAGCATGAGATTTTATGGAGGATTATCTTTAATGAACGTATGTGCAACTGGCAGTAAGAATAATAACTCAATGATCTGATCATCCACTAAGAATCTTAGTCATCATTTAGTTGTTCAGTTTGATGTTCATATTAAGAAAGACCAGGTAGTTGACATATTTTGATTCGACGATATATCGATAATCGATAATATTAAGGTTTAAATTTTTTGAGACACGGAATAGAAAGATAGAAAACATTTGTTCACCTTCCTATAAAGGTAAGGACCTGAAATGACCATGATGTCTCCTAATGACATTATATAATTTGTGGTAATAACACCCTTTTCGGTATTTTTGTGTTTTCCGCAATTTTTATTAACATTTATAAATGTAAGTACTTACATAAAAATGCAGCCCAGTAGTTAATTAACATCATAGGTAAGGAACAAAAAAATGAAAAAGAAATTGAAACAAACACAAAACAATAAAAGGGCAGAGAAAGGGGTAGACGGGCCAGATAGGTGATGGGAGTTCAGCCTGCAGATGGAATATCGATCGTAGATTCGTCGGCAGACCATCTACAGGTAGAACACTCCATCAAAGCAGCTGCCGTGCGGGAGTAAAATTATATCAAAAAAACATTGCTATTGCAAGACATTTTCACGTTCCATGCAGTCATTAGCAAAGATTAAAGCAATTTCTCTGCGGCCTTCCAAATTCAGTGTACATTAAAGTAAATTCCGCAACCCCTGTTGCAAAACGGCACGCAGGACGAACTAATGATGTGTTTCAAATAATCTGCTTGCAGCTCACCGCATAGCATCTCGCACAAGGAGAAATTACAACTGCAATCGTATTCATTTCGAAATTGAATTCACATTTTGAAGTACAATGTTGGTTGCATCAATGCAGTTGGAAATGATCGCCTTGGATGTGTTGTGCTTGAAAACGACGCAAGCGTTATAACGTGTGTTGTTTTTGTGATCAGATTATAAAGATAACATCGTTTCTGTGATTTGCATTATACCTACCAGAAAACTGACATCTAGTTTATGTGGCATACCTAGTTTCTTTCATATACGAAAAGGGGGTTAAACACATACGAAATTTTGAATCAGGATTGCGATTTTGTATAGGATTGCGGAAGTATCAAATGCTATACAAAATCACAATCCATACGGAATTCAAATCCGGAATTCAGTAACAGATACTCCTGCATAATATTAGGGTAAGCCATGACTGAAAAAAAACTTACGACAAGGACTCGAATTCGGGACCGTGCACTTGCAGCTTAGTCGCTAAGATAAACAAATTTTTTAATCTTTAATTTCAGTTTATACAGGCTGAAATTGATATAATTAGCATCCTTTTAAACTAGGAGTTACCCATCAAACTGAACAACGTTTACTTTGGGAGCAAACCGATCGGACCAAAAATAAGAAACCGCTGTTATTTACTAAAATGCAATGCCTAGGTCTGAACTCGTATGCAACAGCAGATTTTTTTTTGCTTCGAGCGGTTTGCTCCTATAGTAAAAGTTGTTCAGTTTGACGGGTAGACTCATTTTCAATGTCAACCTGTATAGTTTTTTTTCCATGAAAATATGGAACACCTACAGAAGTACTGTACTGTACCTACAAGATAATAACACAAGCGTTTTTTTTTACATTTGCATTTTAAGAACATTATTTTGTTTTATAACTTCCTCCTTTTTTTTGTAACTCGGCGTTAAGCAACACCTTCCCCGAGATAAGTTATCACTAAAATGCCCCTTTTCTCCAGGTCTCGGAACCCATGGACTCACAGCAGACTCGTCAGGGTCCCTGATCTCCCTCCACGTGGCGATGAAGAACGAGCTGCAGCGCCATGTGGAGGTCTACAAGCAGGCTCTGCATAAGCTGGAGGAACTGGTATGTAATCGAGGTACCTTCAAATTAAGATTACGGTCTTTATCCCTCCAGAACACTGAACCGGATTTACAAAATACCAGATAAAAAAGACACCAGATTTTCATAGTAACGGAATTAGACATTCTCTGCGAATATTAAGAATTATTATGAGATCCGTGCAGTATGTCTCTTAGATCCCATTATTATGAGATCGGCGCAGTATGTCTCCTTTCATTAATTTATATTAGTCGTCATCCCATTTTGACACGACCAATATGCTAAAGGTGAGCTTTGCTAGAACTGCACGCTTTAGGAGATAGTTGCTAGTTGTAACAAGGTCTCTGACCAAATCTGAAAGGCGTTGTCTCGTATGTCATTTATAGCCTGCATACGCTGAAGAAATTCCCCTTGTCTTGTCCCTCCAATTGAACGCAGCAAAACGCAGTTACTATCACCTTAGCAAATTTTTATAGTCCATTAGCAACAAATTACACCACCATTAAGCAAATACCATCTTCCACAGTCACCAGTAACAATCAACCAAGACCCTGCCTCATCATCACATCAGCGCCTTCTCGCGCTCTCCCACGCTGACGTGGAACGTCGCTTGATCGACAACAAGTCCCTCCTGACCATCGTTGACAAACCAGCTTTGAGGCAGCTTCCGACCTTGGTGTCTTCATTGGCTACGAGAGTTGAGAGCGATAAGGCTGTGCTGGCCTGCGTGGGGCAGATTAAAAGGAGCGATCCTACTCTAGATTTGAGTGATACCAGGTATGTGTCTATTTTTTGATGATGCTCGATGGATTACTTGGACTGATCAGGACCTATAGTTCTGGAAGTTTAAAAGCTTCACACTACTAGTTTTTAATTACTAACAAAAATTTCAGGGTGTATTCTGTGTATAATGAAACTAAATAACAGCCGATCGATTTTCTGTACAGAGTGAAATTGATGTCATTGGCATACTTTTAAATTGAGACTCTACCCATCAAACTGAACAACCTTTACAATGGGGGCAAACCGATCGGAGCATCAAAAAAGTATACTGTTACAATTCTAAACTGCAGTGCCTACTTGACTCAAATGTATGCAACAGCAGATTTTCTTTTGTTCCGATCAGTTTGCTCCCATAGTAAAAGTTGTTCAGTTTGATGTGTAGAATCATAGTTTATAAAAGGATGCTAATGATATCAATTTCATCTTGTAGAAGGACCAACATTTTTTTTTTCATTTTTCGACCCATGTTCCTTCGGGAAAATTGTTTAGATTCAATATCTGAATACACCCTTAAAATTTTGTTAGTATTTAAAAACTAGTAGTGTATATACATGCTGTTGCCTGCGTGCCTGTAGGTACTGTAGTAAAAGCTTCGACTATACATCCTCCACGTAATGCACTTGGCAAATACAAAATAAATGTCCTGGACTTACTGGACTATAAAAAAAGTCACGCGATGTGAGAGGGACGTGTTTTCATTCAGCTTCTTCAGCCATATCCAAGCTCATCCGTCGAATAATATGTTATGGAGGACATCATAATGCAATCATGTAATTTGTGTTTCAGTTTATTATGGCTTATTGTCTCTCGTTCTGTATTTTGTATGTTTTAGTGATTAATAAAATGTATACAGGACATCATCATCACTATGCTTTCCTTGATATGGGACTTAAAGACTATCTCTAGTTTTTGGTGCATCTTTAATAACTCCAAATCCGTTTTTGAACTAGCCTTGAGTCCGGTTATTTGAGACACAAGATCATGAAGCAACTATATTGTACTAGAAATAGAAGCTAAATAACAATAACAAACAATAATCGACGCGTTATTCAAAAACCCATTAAAGTTTAATTACTTTACAAAAATGTAAAATATCCTCAACTCGTAGGATGTAGCGATCGTATCTGAGGAGGAAGAGGAAACAGCTCTGATTTCTCACACTTACTATAATTTGTACGTATCTACACGCAGAGCTGGATTAAGTGATAGACCTTGGGGTCACTACAGGGTATAGGTAGCGTATGTATGTTTGGATGGTTTGGTGTATTAAGGAAGAAATGGATGAGAATATTAAAGAGCGAGATTTATAAGGCAAGCGTGAGTAGAAATGTCGAGCGGGGACAACCTAGATAGAAACCGACGAGCATGCTTGAAAACACTGATGAAAGTCGAGGCAGCGACAGAGGTCAGGATCGTAGCAAGTTCGTAGGCGTTTTGAAGACAGGCGTGAGAATATTATTAGTCATGGTATCCTGTTTAATTCAAATTAGAGGTAATTCAACAAGCATCGACTGAGTGTCAGTAGCTTAATTGGACCAAAGGATAATAATAGGATATATAATTTGGACAAAAGCTAGCCCCAAATTTGCAGGCTGCGGTTTATTACCTATCCTATGCGGTATATAGCTGGAGACCAGTTGGTGGTAGTTCGCTACTGTAGGTATTTTGATCTTATGTTGATGATCTTATTTCTTAATTGTTCACCAATTTTTAACAAGGCCTCAATCCCAAACGCCCTTCATACGACCCTGTAAACCTTCACTGTCTATTTTATTGCCCACAACAACGCTAACTATATCATTTACTTCTTACAACTAATCCATGTAACACATGCGTGAGTAATTTCCTCTAAGGCGGGTAAAAGAATGATTGTTTCAAATGATATGCTATCACGCGAGGTTGCAGGTGAAGAATTTTTGTTCTAGTTTCATTGAATTTAGCACGCGTTATAGTTTCATTTTGGGTTTTGTCTTCATTTGTTGTGCGTCGTGCTAAATATTCTTTATTTATATTCAGATTCGTAATAAGATTTCTGGCATGAATAAATGAATAAATTCTCATTATCTGCTTTTAACTACAATTAGGTACAGGAACATGGGTTTTTGGTCCCTCCGCACAAAAGTGCGCATCAGTTGATTGATTTTCTATGGGACGTCCAAAAAAATTAATGTTTTTCGCCCCATGTTCCTAGGAAGTTGTATAGTTCTTTATCTTTTTCTAGTAATAAAAAAATTCTATCACAATTTCTTAAAGCATAATATTTTCAGAATTTCCAACCACGAAAACAACGGTTCTCTACGGTATGGTATTATGCCATAAAGTCTTAACCGGAGGTTATATTTAAAACTAAACATAAGATATAGGGGTAAATATATTGGGGTAAATAAAAAGATATAGGGGTAAATGTAAACATTACAAGTATTCATCATCATAATCATCAGCCTATATACGTCCCACTGCAGGACACAGGCCTACCCTTAGGTGCTTGAGTGCTAGTTCACCATAATACCACACGCAGAAATAAACAACACATGAGAATTTCATAGATTCTTTATTGTACACAAAAACAGCAAAATTTCATTTTTTCTTCATCGTATGCAACTTTCCTCTCGATGTCTTCCTTTACCGTTTGACAGCAGCCGGTTTAATGTACAGTCAATGTACAGCTTGATATTCAGAAAATAAAAATGAATTATTAAGTCTTGCATCACTTTTTTTACTTTATCTAATCATTTGCTATAATAATAAGGACAAATTCAAATATTATACGGTAAATTTCGATTTGAAATTAATACAACTGCAGTTGATGTTTTCCCGTTTGACAGTTTAACGTTTTCATGATAATAAAAAAGTTTAGTTCCGATTCCGATCTATTTAATTTCTATATTTTAAACTAAATTATAAAATTGTTACGGTTAACTCGGTTATTCATCCTTTCTCTTTGTTAAATCTCATAAATAGATAGCAGTTTTATTACTATACATAAATCAACAATTTCATAAAGTAATTTTAACAATAGCTTTTTAAACCAAGTCCAGTATTAAACCACAAAAGGTAATAAATAACCAACTTATGACATAAACATACTATTACGTTAAACGACTTTTAAGATAACGTGAAATAGTAAAATAACAGTTATTATAAAGAGTTAACGGTTATTTATCAGTTATTTAACGCGTTATGTAATATAGTATATTGACAGAGTTGTTAGTTTTTGGAGAAAGTTGATTTGGTATGTAAGTTGTGCAAGAGGATGAACAGAGAAATCTGATGTGAAGTGTAATCCATCAATGATTTGTTATTCTAATAATATTGGAATATTATGATGTAATTTACATAATTTCCTTAGCATCTGTAAAAAAATTGAATTTATGATTGTACCGCCATCAATAAGTATAAGCTTTAATTGAGCCTCATTTGATATTCAGTAGGTATAATGATCGGGTCTAAATCAAGCAAGTATCTTTTTCAAAACGCCTACGATGAACATAAAGGCAATATTCTATGGTTATAATTTGGCTCGCGAAGATAACAACCACCCTCAACGTCTGAGCTACTGTCCCGCTGGGTAGCGGGGTCTGCTTTCCTTGTCTGTTTCTTGCACTTCGCTCTGTCCTGAACATCGACCGTGGGGAGTTACATTACCAAACCATTTGAATCGATTTCCTTTGAGTTTATAAGCTACGTAGCGGCGTCCGAGACTGTCACGCACGAACTCGTGGAGTATTCTTTCGTAACCCCGACCATCCAGCGCAAAATCGTTAAGATACAAAAAATATCCAAACGCCAAAATGATATGATGATGATATCAGCGCCCGCGGCATGACACCTCGATAAACGTTTTATCGCGCCTGTTGGCTCGTTCGTTCGCGCGCAAAAAGAAAGAGAGGTAGGGTGCGATAGATATGTATCGTGCCGTCATGCCGCATGTGCAGAAATGTTGTAAAATACGAAAGGATATGCAGGTGTAAGGGTAGATACAATTCGAGATATTAAAATTCTATTCTAAAGCCATGTTAGATCCCATGATCAGACTTGTCTCAATCAATCAAACAAATCAGCCCACATCAACCCACTGCTGAGTATAGGCCACCCTTTTATTGCGCCATTCTTCATCAGACCAATATGCTGGTGGTCTGCCTGCTGACCTCCTTCCCTCCCGACTACGACTTGTCCATATGAGATTTAATTCTGCAATGTTTGATTTCTAACACCACTGGTTTTTCTTTTTCGATGATGGAAACATCGTCAGGTAACCTCTGCATGCTACAATTTCGCGGTGTACATAATATCCATTGTAGGTACAGTACGAACTTTTCTAACTTGTAACCAAGTTACATAAAAGCTACAAAATACTTTCTAAACGCAACTCAAACTTTACGACGAAATAACATTGAAGTTAAATGGAAAACTAGAAACGTAGACTTTCCTCGCGTTTTCACTCGAAAGCAGAAACAATACTGTATGCAGTTGTCATAAATCTATCTATCACTTTTACTTTGCTATTGTTGTTTGATTTGATAAGCACTCGGCTTTATTTTGTTATCTTCGTTATGTTTCACATGTTTGTTTTTATATTACAAAAACTTTTGAGAGACGGTGTCATTGCCAATAGTTTTTATTAGAATGACTCTCACAATTATGCTAGTCTGATATTCTCTACACATTGCATTTATTCAGAATCCACCGGATAACAAAATGCATCTGTATTTAAAGCATAAATTGATGCAGATGACATAGCTCTGACAATTAGCAAGCTGAAGTGGCAATGGGCTGGTCATATCTGCCGAAAAACCTAGCGAAAAACCGATGGAGAGTTACTCTACAGTAGAGAGTGGGACGCTTCGGCGCTTGACTTTCGGAGATGTACCTAAGCTGTGACTATAATAAAGTAGCCGAAATCGAATATGAGCATATCCTTGCTAGTGGCAAGACCTCGGTCTAACGAGACGGAGAGCTGGTGTCACTTTTAATGTACCTACAATAGTACCAGGTTTATAAGTCTCACCGATGTACCTGCGCAGTTGACAAATTGTAAAAGGGCGCGAAATTATATTGACCAATCAAGATGTGACACCTTATTGCTTTCGCGCCCTTTTCGCTGCCGAAGCATCCATAAGTCTGCTATTCGTGTTGGAGCGAGATAGAGATTATCCGATTTTGCACTGCTCTGCGCAAACGAAGATTGACGAGCGGAATTATTTTCCTGGTCGTACTGTAATGTACTGTTTATTGTTTAGAAACTGTGCAGAATTTTTCATGTCACCTAAAAATCTCTTTTGGTTCATGTGATATATTATTTAAGTCGTGTCAATTCATGTATCTGGTAAATAAATAAATACAAAATACAAATACGAAAATGTGTCTGTGCCTTTAACACCACAATCGCAATAAAATTCAGTCAAATATGCAATTATGTCATAAACAATTCCCAATTAGAACCAGTTAATATTGTTACGAAACAGCCACCTTAGAACAAAGCGTGGTGATACAATCATTTCTCACGTGTTTCTCACACATTCACGCATTTCTTTCTCACCTTTAGTCCGATCCTCATCCGAAGTCTATGCAACCTAGCAATTGTCATCCTTAACATCTGAAAAACAAGAGTTTTTTCAAGGGAATTCTTCTATATAATTCTGTAGACATTTTATTTGTATAATGAAAGCGCTTGCGTAATTTTTTGTTATGATTAAAAAATTATGACGAATCAAGTCTAGTTGATGAATCATTCTATTGTTTTGGATCAATTAAAAATGGAGCGAATGTTTTTGAGTGAGAGGTGGCACCATATCAGACGACCGAAGGTACTCTGAAAGGAACCAACTTTTTATAGACCTAAAAGCAGATCACTTTTGACCGAACCTTCGGCGTTAATTCGAACAAACCTGTCTAAATATCTGTGCCTCTAAGACTACAAAAATGTGGTACTTTTAAAGGGAACCGTAGGCCTCGCATGCCACCCCCGAGAAAACGATAAAAATCGAGATGTGCCTCCATCCTTATTATTTTACGTATGTCAGAAAGAGCGCGCATGACGTTTTTCTCGTTTGAACGCTTTGTCGTGGGTGACATGCTACCCGTGCAGCGGGCTTACGATGATAATAAATAAAGTCTGTTGGAACCTTGTTGGAACACTGAAGGACAGTATGCAAAGAGGTTCAGGATTGAGTGAGGTTGCACGTATTGGGAGGCCTATGTGTTAGTAGAGGATGTAATAGGATTTAAGGCTATTTTGAATCGCATAGACTGATATTTGAAACACTTAGCATGCCACAGATGGCATCCATCACCCACCACAGCACACGTTATAGCAAAGAAACAGATGGCGCTACTTATCGCACCCGCAAATGTGCACGTCAGACAACATGCGACGTCACTGGTAACCCGTAAGCATAAGGTTCAAAATCGTATGCAAGACATAAATCGCACAAGAGGTATTATCACAGAAGTTCGATATTAAACAAGGTCCAATTAAGAACTGTTGGACCGAGGCCTGTCTCCAGGCAACACACCTAGTCTGGCGGAAGATCTTCCCTTTTCAATTAAAGGTCATTCCAAGTAGTTCCTCCATAGTACTCTCGTCTGTAAATATTGCCTCGGTGGTCTAATGGTTAAGAGCATTGGGCTCTTGACACGGGGTTGTGGGTTCGATTCCCACGGGGGAGACCTAGTGAGTCACTTTGTACGTTTTTCCCCAGTTGGTTAGGACATTAAATGCTGAATCACCTGATTGTCCGAAAAGAAAGATGATGCCGTGCTTCGGATGGCACGATAAGCCGTTGATCCCGGCTACTATCTCTGGTGGTAATAGTCGTTAAATAAAAACCACGTCAGAGGCCGTAAGGCGGTCTGAAAAAACTCTGACACCAGGGCTTGCTGCCCAGACGATAAGAAGTACCCCGTCTTATCTAAACACAGATATCCAGGATTTTGAAAAAAATTATAATCATTCCGAAAACAACCAACTGCAATTGCACTACAGAAAGAAAGCTACATAGGAAATAATATTTCTATTCTTATGTGAAACAAAAGTACAAGACTGGAAGATTCTCAATAAACAACAAATTGAACCATAAATCAAATTGTGTACTTCGAAAACCATTCCGAACTCCTAATGATGCAAGCTGGGAGCCGCTAACTTCACAGATTCGATTCCAACTAAAACTAATTACTATCTTTGCTATTTCCAGTAAATGGAAGGAATAGGCTTGGAAAGTAAAGTAGGAAGGATAATAAATATCTCTACTCATATACTGAGATACCACTGGCTGTATTCTACACCCATTTGTTTAAGAAAGCAGTGAGGCAAATTCTAGTGGAAAGCATTTTATTTTGTGCCCAAATTGCATGAATAACGTCTGTGTGAGCGCTTACGCAGACAATAACCAGCCAACTATGTCAGCTCGAAGTTTCCAGAAATGCTTTTATACAACGATTTTTCAGCCAATCGGTCTACCTTGGGATTTTCCCCTTGCAGGATTCTAGCTCGCGTCTCTCAGCACAGCAGGCAAGTTCACTACGAACTGGGCTATTGGTCCGTCAAAAAATAGTAGTTGGTACATACTCACGCCTTTTTCCCAGAGAGGTAGGCAGAGATTATGGATCTCCACTTTGGGCGAGTCTGACAAACCTCTCTTCCTTCCGCTAAGTCCATACATCTTGTCAAACATAGTAGTTGGTAGTTTCAGTCAAGTTCCCTGATCTCTCTGAAATGCGGCCCTAAATGTATATGTAAAGATGGCTAACTACCTTAGAAAAAGTATATGTCTAGAATGAACCTTATGCTTCTACCGTATATAACAAAAGGGGCCCACTTTCTTAGATTGGTATGCGTGAGGCGTCATACAAATTATGTCTGCGTACGTGTATGTGAATAGGGTTTAGAGGCCAGTACTGGTTGCAATTTTTTTCTACGCGTTCTTAGCTTCGACTGTCCATCTTCACATAATATAACTTATCCACGCTACATACCTATATATACCTTTTGTTTTACTTCCAGACCAGTAGCCGGAGTTCTGATGAGCTACTCCCGCGGCTGCGCAGACGTGCTCAGTCAGATGGGAGAGGGAGACACCAATAGTACGGGCACGCCTCACAGCGAACGTTCACAAACTGATTCGGCCAGCGACGGTTATCATTCTGACAGTGATGACTCTCATCAGCATCCTGATAGGTATAGTAAACAGCCTTATATTTAGGTGGTAAGAGACACAATTCCAATGATTCAAAGGAAATGCGTCGAATCACGGGAGGATGGGAAAGTCGCTGACATCTTAATGGGTCAGTGAGTTTGACACTGGGCAAATTCATGGTTTTCAGAATGGATTCCGATGGAGAACAATGTTCTTGAGAGGTGATTCCGTACTGAGACATACTCTGACAGACTGGTCCAGAGAAGTCAGACGGCTTTGTGAAGGTCTTGGAGAATCTATTGAAGTTACACATTATTGCTGAAGTGACAATAATTGGTGATAGCTTACGTTCAGCAGTGAATAATAAATAAGTTTTCCTGAATTGTTACCCTGCAGTTGATTTAATACTCAAAAGCGACAAGTGACATTGCGAGTTTTCTTGCATTGTTATACATTGGGAATTTGGTGCTTTCACTGCTTTGACACACATGCGCCAGTGATAATGGGACCATCGCTATGGGTTTTTGTGATCGCCCCCTATAAAGTTCCCTATTAATCCCCGCTTAGGCAAAAAAAAAAGTTAGAGATGGGGTACACCTGGGGGACATCCAAAGAAAATGATAAGAAAACTGCCAAGAATACGAGAGTGTGTCTAATTTTGTTCTTTATAATTACAGGAGTAAACTAGTATCACAATATGCAGCCGTATGGTCTCGTGCAGCTGACGAGGTCCTTCCTGCGTTGGCAGCTCTAGAGCCGCTGCGCCAAACTCCGCATCTTAAATACAAAATCGTTTTCTCCGTTGTTGTTGTGAGTATAATCATCAGCATCTTATTTCACCTACTACTTATCAAGCAGCCTTCTACAGAACAGAGGAGGTTTATCTCTCAAATAAGTGTGAGGTAAGTCTAGCAGCCTAGCAGTTCTCTGAGTTGACTTTATGTGCAAATTGGGCACTAAATTATTGATCTAAAATTCTTATTTTGGCTATTGCTATAAAATTGCTAATTAATGATTCAATCCTAAATATCAGGAAAGAGAGCCTTTGCTCTTTGTCTTTCATTTATAACGAATATTGGCATATTATTTAACTTCTATGACTTCTGTGGTCTTCTGTGTGATTCTACGGTGGAACCCAGGAATTAAATGAGCAACCTCGAGAGCCAAACTCTGGCCTAAAACTATAGGCCTTAATCTGTAATCTTCGCTGGAATGAAAAGCCATACAAATAATAACTTATCTTGTCTCTGGTCATCAAAGTCTCACAAAATTCACTCTCTCCCTTAGCTGTCGTTCCGCGCAGCAATCAGTCTGCGCGACCGTCGACTAAACGAGGTGAAGACTCTGCTAGGCGTCTCCGAGACTGACACGTCCATAGAGCCAAGCGTGACTCGACTAGTGGCTGCTGCGACCAAGGTCTTGCACGACACAGCACACAGCTTCCCGCTGGGAGAAGCCGAGAGGACTGTTGTTAATCAGGCAAGTTTATGAAGATACTAATACTCATACCTTAGACTTGTACAGATTTAGGTGGATACTACTAATTTTCAGGTAGTTTCGAAGAATAGCAAAGTCATTAGCTCAAAACTTAAGCCCGGAGACGAGGTTCACCAGGGTTCTGTACAGAACCACCCACCCAATAAACTTGAAATGATTTAAGTAAAAATGTCAGTAAGTTCAGTCAAATTCTCTTCCATTTTCCGTTCCTCGAAAGGAAAAACCTGAACCCCTATAGAATCACTTTGTTGTCAGTCTGTCTGTCTGGTTTTCAATTTGTCTACTAGAGACAAAAAACTTGCTGTAGGAGACTGAAAAGTGTCAATGTAACTCAATACCTAAAAGTCAATTTTCGACCGCACATTATACACTATACAGGGTATAACGGTAAGGGCCCTATGCAGACTGAAACGTTGAACTCAGACCATCAAATTGAACAACTTTCACTCCTCCATAGTAAAAGATGATCATTTTGTCTGAGTTCACCGTTTCAATCTGCGGAGCTGTAATCGAGCTTCCTGTAAAGTTAAGTCGAAGCTGAGAGTATTCAAAAAAAAATCGTGTCGTGGAACGTGAATGGAATCTTATAATGGATGCAGGTGCTGACCACACTCCGAGAGTACCCGTGCCTGGGAGGATGTGCACAACTGCACGCGCTGGTAGCCGCCGCTTGTCGCGCAGCCTGGACCATCAGCTTACATTCACCACCGCTCAGGATCGATACTGACTTCACACCAGGTTTGCTTTCATAAACATCACCAAACTATTACTTATATAGGGTTCTTCTTAATATGCTGACACTTTTTTAAGTGGATGATCCGATCGTCAAACTGAACAACTTTCTCTATGGCACCAACATCGAAATCGCGAAAAAAACCCAGCTGTTCCATATAAAACTGCAAACTTACTATAGCCAAATGTATGGGAAAGCCGATTTTTTTTTCGCGATTTCGTTGTTGGTCCCATAGAGAAAGTTGTTCAGTTTGATGGAAAACTGTTAGAATACTAAGAAGCTATGCTTCACTGGCACAGGGCACACCTCCTCTCAGGGTAAGAGGAAATGGCCCATAATCGACAACGCGAACCCAATGTGGGGTTGGGTTGGTGGAGGCGAGTTTGTAGTCAACTTGTTGACAAAGCATTTTTAGCTGCCTTAATAGGCTTTTGATCTGCCTTAACGAATAGTTACACCGTCATCTTTCGGAACTGTCGCGGATTATTTTAAAGCATTGGAGGTGAGCGAGATCAAATACCACATAAACGATCACCCTTCCAAATCCTGACTGGAGCTGCCGATCATTAACCGTGATAATAGTTTTCAATCCCGAAGCTCCAGTACACTAAACAAGCACAAAATAAAATAAAACACGTTTAATTATTATTAGGAAGTGCCCCCGCTGCTGGCGCCGACAACCAAAAATAACGACATTGGAAACCGGCAGCCATTTTTGGCAGCCGTTGTTTTGACGACCCGGTTGGTGTAATGGTTACCACGCCGGACTGCCAAACCAGGGTCCTGGGTTCTAATCCCGGTTCGGTCATGGATGTTTACATAATAAACAGCCTATAGTGCTTGCTTGGGATCATTACAATGTATGTGCCTGTGAGCAATATTTATTTATTTATACCGGCGCCGGATTTTTGGTTTAAAATATTTTAATTCGTAGACTAGAGCCCATGTAAACTATTGTAGCTTAGGCCAGCTACTAGTGCCGGCGCCAAGTCAGCAGGCGGCGCTGACAGCTAGCTCGGCAACCACCGCCACCGGTATCCAATTCAACAGCTGGTGCCGGCAGTTATCTTAGCAACCGGCGCTGCCGACACTTAGCTCGGCATCCGGCCCGGCGCCGGCAGCGAAGGCAGTCCCATATTATAAATGCAGCAGCACTTTAAACCATGTTTCTACCTAATTGCAGTGGTAATGAACCCAGAGAAGCACGTACGTTTCTCCAGCGATGCCAGAGAGCGAAGATCTGACCTCATCAAGTCATTCGTCTGGCCAGCTCTCATGGATGGAAACAGATGCGTCTTCCGAGCCGTCGTCCTCACTTAGAAGGTCCTGGAAGATATGCTGTCTGTTTTACTTCTTCTTCTTGTGGTGCCATCTCCTATCGGAGGTTGGCTGTCATTAGAGCTATACGGAGTTTGTTTTATACCGAGTTATAATTCTTGAGTTGATGCAGTGTATCAATAAATTTTACTGTATTGTGTCAGAAGTTAATAATAGTTGCTGAATAGTGCATGAGAAGTTTTCTGATACTCTGCGAAATACCAGTATGCAATTTTAAACGTTAATATTTTGTAATGTAAACACATTTTGCAGCTCTGAAAATAAATAGTTCGTTACAAGAGTGTGTTATGAGCCATTGTGATTTCTTTAAGTTAACATTTTTTATTACTTCAAGAATTTTTGCTTATACAACTGTATCGAATGTTTTGCAAAAGTAAAAAAAAAAATTAGGTACAAGATAACTGTTTTTTGATTACATATATGTAATATGTACAATACTCACGCCAGCCTCTCACTGGGGTAAGCAGAGACAAAAGATTGCCATCTCCCTATGATCCTGACACATTTTTCGCTTTTTCGATATTCCGAATATTGTTTCTATTGTGTTAATTTATGTATTTCTTAGTATTTTGTACAAAATACGTTAACATTCCAGTTTTAAGATTAAATAAGAATTTTTTGTTCTAATTACTAATTTATTTCATAGTTTCTTTGTTAAGTTATAATTAAAGTTTAAATTCTATATAAAACATTGCTTTTCATTGTATAAAAAAAAACGATCACTAATTGTTCACTAACTACTTAAAAATTATGGCTACAAAATAACAGTCTTGGTGCAAAATGTCCTTGTACAACATATCCATACTACGGTCGGCAACGAAAGTTGATGAACTTTTGAACCTTTTGAACATCGATTTCTGATAGAAATAAAGTTGACAAATGTTTAGAAGATCATAATCAAGAGTTTCAATTATATCTCCAATAGGCGGCCCATACAAAATAAGCCTCTGATTCAGCCATCCTTAATGTTTAACAAAATCCTTTGTCATTTCTCTAGAATGAACGACTCCATGAATCATACAAAAACATACCCAATCGCAGTGCTTATCGACAGCCAAAGATAAGATACCAACAAAATTGATATAAACTGTAACATCGCACTGAGCATACAGTACTCTACAATAAAGCAAATAACAAGTGTAAAATCAGTGAGATTAGCAAAATGAGTCATTATCCACCGCACGGACCGCCTCCACCGTACTATGGACCACCACCTCCATGGGGACCACCGCATCAGCATCGCCCACCACATCATGGCCAGCATCATCCACCAGCAAACGGCCACATGTACCCGCCACCACCCGACGGAGGAGCAGTAACAGCACCACAACCCCACCCATACCCATATTACGTCCCTGGAACTATGATGATTCCTGTCCCAATAGCACCGATGCCAGTGGAAAATCATGGTCAACCGACTTATATAACCAACTATATTTACCACGGAGAAAGTTCAAATTCCAATACAGAAACAGGTCAGCCAGTGGAATCTTCTGGGGATCAAGACTGGGTGCCTACAACGGCGACAACAGCGTCTCAACTAACTGGAAAAGCTGTGGTTGGAGGCCGTGAAGGTTGGGACGGAAGCCCTCTATGGGTTATCAGAGCTTGGCATAACGATGACTTGATTCCAGGAAAATTCTCCATACGACACAACTCTGCGTCGATTTCTTACAACATGAAAGAAATGCCAGTGCAAAACATAGAAGTTCTATGCGCTCCATCTGAATATTTAAGATGGATTCCAGCTTCGAATGGAAATATTCCGCCTGGAGCTATTCCTGGTGGAAGGACATCGGCTGGAGAAACATTGTACATTGGAAGAGCAACACATCAGTTGTCATTAACTCCAGGAAAAGTCCATCCGAGTCATGGATCCTGCTACATTTCCTTCGCTGGTACAGAAGTAGCTCACAAAACTTACGACGTACTTTGCAGGTTTGTTTAATGAGATAAGGACTTAAAGACTGAGAGATAAGGTTTACTTTTGTTGATTCCAATCCATTGTTTCGAGGTAAAATTGGACTCGTGATAAATAAAATTGGTTGCGTAATGAATTTGTTATTTCTTTAGAATGTAAAGGTGTTTTGGTAATGCAGATAGCGTTATCGGTAATGTGTCTTATTGAGGAAAATGCGTCTACAAGTGGCTCGCTATCATTGATCTGGATAATATAATTTGGTGAGATCGACAGGGTCTTTGGGTAAACAGTTGCATTACTTTAAGGGGTGATTGTATCCATGATACTGAATAACTTTCACTAAGAAACGAACAGAAAATTAGCAAAAATAAATATGTAAATGCAATCAGCCGATCGAACGTTTATTTGTATGAATTTCTTTTTCGATTTTTTTCTTTTGACAAAGTCGTTCAGTAGTTCAGTATCATGATTAAAGTAATGCAAATACCGAACACGAACACCCTATATGCTTGATAGTACAGTCAACAAAAACTACATGTGATATTAATTCAACACAACTTAATTTGCAGACCCTATAAGACCGAGACTAAATGACATCACCCTGCCAATTGACTCTTGTCAACTCATAACAAAATTAAAACCTAAGCATCAATCACACCACAATCAACCTTAATTTGCTAGATATAGAGTCTACAGCAGCTTCATTGGATTCAGTATAGAATATTGCATCAACAGGTAGGTACAAAGTTGTAAGTAAATGGATGTATTTGACCTCGTGACTGGTTGGGGTAAGATGGGGACTTAGTGGGACTACTATCATATCTGAGCCTTTAGTAAGTAAGTAAATAAGTTTGGTAAGTAAGTTATGGCCTGCAAGATCCTACTGCAGAGGCTTCCGCTTACGAATAAGGGTCAGAAGTGGGCAATACTCCACCACGTGGGCCCATAGGCAAGTTAGTGGTTAACTTCATCCTATAAAGCACCTGGGAACACCTTTTTATACCAAGGACCACTTTGATTGTTTTGTTGTTAGCAGGGACCACAATGTTCAGGAACCTAAAGTTTTAAATCAATCAATCAATCAAATATACTTCATTTTACACCAAAAACATAAACAGTAAAATACAGAAATGAAATACAAGAGGCACAAAATAAGGCGGTCTTATCGTTAAGAAGCGATTTCTTCCAGACAACCTTAGGGTAGAGGAAACGGTGAAAAGAAGAAAGGTAGGCGGTGTTTCCAGAAAAAATTATCAAAAATCAGCAGTTATTAGTAAAAACAAAAAGTAAGTATACAAAATAAACCTATTATAAATACATATATAATATACATACTCATATAAATATATATAAATAATATTAAACACATTTCTTTTGCCAAAAAATCAAATTATTAGCAATTCTTTCATATGTGCTGTTAGGCAGGACCTTCCCGCGGACCAATTCCGAGACTCGCAAGGACCACCTGTGTTCCCCGGACCACCGGTTGGGAACCACTGCTATAAAGGGTATACAGAATAGTATAATTAACCCTTAAAACACATACTATACCCACCAAACTGAACATTTTTTACTGTGGGAGCAAATATGTCAGCGCAAAAATCTGCTGTTCCATACTAAACGAATGTTTACACGACTTAAATGTATGAAACAGCAGATTTTTTTTTGTTTTGACAGGTTTGCTCCCATAGTAAAAGTTGTTCAGTTTGATAGGTAGAGTACGTGTTTTAAAGGTTAATTCCCACTGCAGGGCACAGGCCTACCCTCAAGATGTGTGGGCTTTAGTCTACCACGTGTGTCCAATGCTGATTGGTAGACTTCACAAGGTATCAGAATTTCTTCTTCTTCGTATGCAGGTTTCCTTATGATACTTTCCTTCACCGTTTGAGAGTGTTGGTGGTCAACATGTCAGGTAATTTTGTGAACCTCTGACCTGACTTAACATCATTTACTGCTACATTAAATTCTGATATTAACGCTAAACTTAATTAATTTAATATATAGAATACAATATAATAGAACAACCGATAGAAAAAACAAAACAAACAGATAAAAAAAAAACACCAAGGCTCCTTAAAGTTAAAAAATGTCCTCTAAAGCCCCAAATCGGGGCAGAGTGCCTAGGAGGCTGGCAGCGTTGCGTCTTTGGATTGCAAGACTGATCTTTTGCGCAAAATAGCTGCCAGCCCTCCTGTCGCCTGTAGCCTCGAAGAGGCGCTTTGAGAAGCATTTGAGGAACATTTTCCCCTCAGGACCCCAGCAACCTAGGGTCTCCACGGCGAAGGGCGGGACATTGTAGCTGTCAACCCAATCCCTGGTAGAACCTTTTTTTTCGATTCTGCTAAGGCTACATGCGTGTGTCTACGTAATAAATATGTTATATGTATCTCTTATACCTATACATTACTTACACTACGTATACTCCGTGTATGCTCCTATGTATACTCTGTTTTTTTGGTATCAAATAAAGTATAATTGAATTGAATTGAATTACTTTCAGTTTCCTTATAATCTTTTTTTGTAACCACGCAGTTAGTACTGATTTACACTTTCTTAATGTTAGTGGGTAAATATTTAAAAGTTTATTCGCCTTGTTATATAGGAATTCGCTTTGTTATTTTGTTTATACTGCTAAAATCTAAATTTCTCCTCGAAAATTTTGATTATTTAATATTCTCAAAACGTATCAAATAAACATAAATTTTCGAAACATTTCGGTAGTGCGACGTGCTCTCAAAATACTAGCTAATTATTATGCAAATAGAGGACTAACTTTCATTAAGAAATAATGAATGAATGGAAGTGGAGACCGAATATTGAATATTAATGAACTTTTGAAAGACCTGAGTTTCAAACTGAAAGTTTATTTCGTTCGATCGTGAATAGGATAGCAGCTCACGTAAGGAAGTAGAATGAATATTAAAAATGCAGGTTAATAGTTTTGACATTGAAAATGTCGGAAATGTCTTTTCGTTCGCTCCAGTATAGGCCCCGATTTCACGAAAAAGTGCGATCCCCTTATATCTCGGAGAGTTGTGAAGATATGATATTCAAAAATTATAATATTTTGGAAACGAAGAATGATATCAAAAATTTTAGCAAAACTCCTCTGGACAATTTAGTCAACTACAATTTGAGCCTAAAACAATTCGAATTCCGTACATTCATTTCCAATGTGCTCGATAGTCGTGTGAGGAACGAAATCTGTGAATTTTTTTTCATCTGATTCTCTTTTGTTTATCTGAGATTTCATAATATTACAAGAGTAACATATGCATGTAGGTAGGTAGAGACAAAACCTTGTGTGGGATTGGTGGTGGTTGGTAGATATAGTTTGTGGTCAATAAACGAATATGTGTGAAAGCCTCAATATTATACAGGGTGAAATTGATATCATTAGCATCCTTTTAAACTAAGAGTCTACCCGTCGAACTGAACAACTTTTACTATGAGAGCAAACCAATCGGAGCAAAAACAAAATCAGCTGTTGCATACATTTTTTTAAACGGGCATAGGCCCACCACACATTCCCACCGCTGTAACTCCTGTAAGCCAGGATCAACAGCGGCGACCATTCACAACACTGGACAATGAAGTCCAGCGAGCCCGGGGGATGACTCTAATCTGTCTTGGAACCCGCAATGAATTAATCAAAGAAGATAGGAGGAGTAGGAAAACGAAATATCCGACTTCCCTCCATTGCAAACGGGAGACAGCAATAAGAAGGAAAAAAACATGGCTATTAGAGAGCCAATTCAAGAGATCTTTTATGGCAGTGCTGAAGACACGACCGCAAAAGCACCAAAAATACAAAATAAAACAATAGGAACCTAACATTGTACTGAAACTATGACCTATTTTGCTTCCAGTAATAAGTATGGCAAAAACATCTGAACGCACGGAAGTTATCCCTAGTCGCAACAAGATCCATGTAGTAAGGGACACCAGAAAACGATTTTATTGAGTCAAGCATGGTCTGGCGCTCGGCGTACCAGAGCTCACACTCCCAAAGAATATGATGAGCGGTCTGTTCGAACTCGTTACTGTCAACAGAACATTCACATAAAGGTGACGCAACCAATTTAAAATAAAATAGCTTTCCCTTAAAGTTACCATGTCCAGTAAGAAATTGGGCTACGCAGTGATCTACCTCTAGCCACGCTTTGTCTAGACGATCGCGAACAGATGGAAAAAATTGGTATAGATGTCGACCCTTTGTAGACCCTTGCCACCGTATTTCCCAGTCTAATAAAAGTTCATCAAAGATGTTGCAATCAAAGTTAAATAATTTACTAATTCTATTTCGGTCGCGAGGTTTTAAGAAGTTATGACTAACTTTTCTTGAACGAAAGTAATTGGCCGCGCGGCGTTGTATTTCCAAGTCTACGGGAACCACCCCCGCTAGAACGGGGAGTGCTTCGGTGCTGACCGTTCTATACGCTTTACACAGGAAAATCAAGGCTAAACGTTGACTTTGAAGTAACTTACGGCGCGCAGCGCCAATAGCCGACCTATCTGCCCAAACGGGGGCTCCATAACACATGCACCCGAGGTATGTTGCGGAATATATTATTTTAAGTGTTTTGTAACAAAGACCCCATGTCGAGGTGGAAATACGCGCTAAACTCAAAAAATTACTTTTGGCTTTCTCTCCTATTGTCTTGATATGATTTACGAAGCTAAAATTACGTTCCAAATGAAAGCCTAAATAGGAAACAGAATCTTTACTTTTAATATTAATGCCTTGAAATTTTATTCGTGGTGGTACTTTCAGGTTCCCTTTGAGCAATAGTTGGAATGTTTTATGCGGGGCGAACTGAAGACGATTTCTGTATCCCCAATCTGTTATTTGCTGCAGGCAGTTGCTAGCCAGTCTTTCGATACCTACTCTAGTATTGGAATGTATGAGCAGGAGACCATCATCGGCATATCCTATTAGCGAGCAGCTTTGAGGGAAAGGAAGTGTCAGAAAATCATCAAAACCTATATTCCATAAATAGGGTCCAAGGACAGAGCCCTGAGGACAGCCCTGTGTCAGCACTTTGGACACTACATGGTGACCAAGCCTCAACTTTGAAACTCCGTTCGTAAAGTAAGAATAAATAAGCGAGTAGATGTTCCGATGACAACCTCTATTTTTGAGCTTTAGGAGAAGCATTGGCCACCATGCGTTGTCAAAGGCACCCGATATATCAAGAAATATACCGACGATATAGCTATATTCAGAGAGCTCTACCGCCTCTCTCACAAGTAAGCACGTGTTAGAATATTAGATTTTATTTAATTGAATGATTCGTGAGTCGAGTCATGAGTCGTATCATGAGTTTGAATCTAAATTATTAATATTAATCTAGTCATTTACATTTTATTTTTTGACTGGCAACATCTATTAAAAACCAAACCATTGTTGACAATGTTTAGTAACTTATTTTGGTGAATCTTGTTGTAATTGTGATATTAATTATATAGTTATAATCATCCTAAAATCATAGTATAATTTGTGAAGTAATAATTATAATTTAGAAATGATTAAGTACGTATTATAATACTGTAAACAAACTTCATTTCCTGGATGGATTTGCCGCCATTCCGAACCATCGTGAAGTGTGGTGGTAAATCTATAAAAGAGGTGGTTTGTCATAAAGTGAGGAATTCTACCAAAGATCACAGAGGTGGTCACGCTGTCCAAGTGTAAGTGTTACGCCATATTTATTATTTGTTCAGTATAAGTAACTTGTGTTTGCTACCGTATAATTATGGTTAATTTATAATACCTAATTCTTATGTGTGATTTTCTATAATGTGTTTTGGTTGTCCTATATGGAGTTTCTTTGTCTGGTTCTTCTCCATATGCCCTATGGTTTAGATAGGAGGACACTAGTGAACCAGAAGTAATGTAGAATCAAAGATATAAAATATATTCAAAGATATATTAAGGATAGTCAAAGAATTAAATAATATTCGACTATTCTGATTCTGGCCTTTCATTTGAAATCATTTCTGTACATATACTTTCCTCATCCTCATTGTAGACCAGTGTCCTGAACTGGGGACGGCAGATGGGATGACGATGGTATCATGATAACCTTTCCTTTTCTTATGGGGCATCTGGTCCAACATACACAACATACACATACACATAATATGATAGGTTCGATACGATGTAGGAACACTATCAGAATATATTTAGCCTTGATGTGCTTTAATTATATTAAATTATATGATAAATTGGTCGAATAGTTTATGAACCTAATCCTGACAATATGCCATGAATATCATAGCCCCTAGCTCTCCCTATAATCTGACATCAGAAGTGGGATCCGGTCTAGGATCTTATCCATGACTTCCATGCTCACATACATTTTGTTTTTCATGGCATCATCACGAGGATCGCTGCTCCAGCTGCAAGAGGAAAAGGCATCACGATGATGACCCTGGTCGTCTGGAGACAACCCGCAAAGAACCATTGAAAACCACAAGAATCCAAGATGAAGATTTGAAAATTTTGCGAGGTAACGGCAAATGCTGAATAAGATTTTAGTTTGTAAAAAAACTTAAGTGGGTACTTTAGTTAAATTATAAATCAGTATGGCCGAGCGGTTTTTTTAGTAATATTATTGAATCTTAAGTTTTACGATTGTGATAATCGTAAAACTTACGTAATTCAATCTTAAAATTTTGTAATTTGAAAGGATTCGAGTATATTTTAATCTAGCTTTCTGTTTTGATCACGACTGGTAGTCAAATTAGTTTAAAAGTGATACCGACTTAATATGTCCAAGCTGTTCCATGTTTTTCAAGCGGTCTGTTGTCAAAATGATGTGAGTTGACCGAAAGGTTTGAGTTGACCGAAGAGTGTGAGTTGACCTAAGGTGTGAGTAGACCTAAGGGTGTGAGTAGACCCAAGGGCGTGAGTAGACCCAAGGGTGTGAGATGACCCAAGGGTGTGAGTTGACCCAATTGGTGTGAATTGACCCAAATGTCGTGAATTGGCCCAAATGACGTGAGTTGACCCAATGGTGTGAGATGACCCAATGTTCTGAGATGCCCAAATTGACCGTTGTTACTTGTCACCATAATGTAAGATGTGTGGCTGTAGCAATGCTAAAATGAAATACATTGCTTTAAGATTACAGTAAATTACAAATGCTATTATGATAATAACAATGCTATGTAGTAGAT
Organism: Agonopterix arenella; assembly: GCA_927399405.1. NCBI lineage: Eukaryota > Metazoa > Arthropoda > Insecta > Lepidoptera > Depressariidae > Agonopterix > Agonopterix arenella. The sequence goes on from OV656711.1 coordinate 496,473, forward strand.
AATTAGCTATATTATGATTTGATCATGAACTGATTAAGTGACTTAACTGACTAGTACCCTCTTGGTATAAAGCAGTCTTTTTTTAATGATAAAACCTCCGTTTATGACCAACTGGGCAATGACAGACTTTAAATTCAAATAATTTCAATTACTGTTTTTTGTTTATCGTAACTTACGAAACATTGTTATAGAATCAGTAATGTGGCTAATTATGTCTTGCTTATTTCTCTAAATGTTTTAGATAAGAAGTTTTTTTGGTAATGTTTGGTATTGCTGTTTTGTTATGCTTTGGTTTACAATTATTTTATCAGTTTGTATTTTGGTTGACAATATTTTTTATTAGAATCAATATGGTCATTGTATATATTTATCTTTCTTTAATTATATACTTCGAGAACGAAGTATTTGTCAGTATGGCCGTGTTAGAATATTAGATTTTATTTAATTGAATGATTCGTGAGTCGAGTCATGAGTCGTATCATGAGTTTGAATCTAAATTATTAATATTAATCTAGTCATTTACATTTCATTTTTTGACTGGCAACATCTATTAAAAACCAAACCATTGTTGACAATGTTTAGTAACTTATTTTGGTGAATCTTGTTGTAATTGTGATATTAATTATATAGTTATAATCATCCTAAAATCATAGTATAATTTGTGAAGTAATAATTATAATTTAGAAATGATTAAGTACGTATTATAATACTGTAAACAAACTTCATTTCCTGGATGGATTTGCCGCCATTCCGAACCATCGTGAAGTGTGGTGGTAAATCTATAAAAGAGGTGGTTTGTCATAAAGTGAGGAATTCTACCAAAGATCACAGAGGTGGTCACGCTGTCCAAGTGTAAGTGTTACGCCATATTTATTATTTGTTCAGTATAAGTAACTTGTGTTTGCTACCGTATAATTATGGTTAATTTATAATACCTAATTCTTATGTGTGATTTTCTATAATGTGTTTTGGTTGTCCTATATGGAGTTTCTTTGTCTGGTTCTTCTCCATATGCCCTATGGTTTAGATAGGAGGACACTAGTGAACCAGAAGTAATGTAGAATCAAAGATATAAAATATATTCAAAGATATATTAAGGATAGTCAAAGAATTAAATAATATTCGACTATTCTGATTCTGGCCTTTCATTTGAAATCATTTCTGTACATATACTTTCCTCATCCTCATTGTAGACCAGTGTCCTGAACTGGGGACGGCAGATGGGATGACGATGGTATCATGATAACCTTTCCTTTTCTTATGGGGCATCTGGTCCAACATACACAACATACACATACACATAATATGATAGGTTCGATACGATGTAGGAACACTATCAGAATATATTTAGCCTTGATGTGCTTTAATTATATTAAATTATATGATAAATTGGTCGAATAGTTTATGAACCTAATCCTGACAATATGCCATGAATATCATAGCCCCTAGCTCTCCCTATAATCTGACACACGCGTCTGAAGTCGATTTCCCTATGGTAAAGCCAAATTGCCTGTCACTGAACTTAGGTCCTCCTGGAATTAACCGAGGGACAACGAGGCGTTCCAAGAGTTTACCCAAAGATGGAAGAAGGGTAATAGGTCGATAAGACTTCGGATCATCAGGGGGCTTATCACCGGCTTTGGGGATTATTTTAATGCAACCACGTCGCCATAAGTTTGGAAAAACTCCCCCAGCATTGCAACGGTTGAAAACTGTTAGAATAGACTCACCGGCAACTTTAAAAGCCTCCTTGATCATCCGATTCGAAATCTTATCCTCACCGGAAGCCTTACCCGCCGGCAGAGATCCCACGACATTTCGCAGTTCATCAAGAGACGGTAAACAAGAAGATGGTGTTTCAGGCAATTCAGCAGCTCTCTTTCTTATTTCACGATGATAATCGCTGTCGTTTTCAGGTGAATCATCCGGAATTAGTGAACCTAAAAGAGCAGCCGCCGTCTCCTCGACCCCGATAGTATGGGTGTCATTTACTTTTATATTTGAAAAATATGTAGAAGCAGGTGTTTTGCTAGTTTTACATTCGTGATAAAGAGGAGACCACGGCCCCTCCCTCTCGAGTGCTGCTACCATACGCTGCAGTAATTGTTTCTTAGACAGTTGAACGGCAGCACGATAGTGAGACCTAGCAGTTCTAAGGTCCCCAATCGCATTTACCAGTTGATCCTCCGAGGTAGCATCCGATTTACGTACTTTATTATATTTTCTACGAGCTTGCCTAAACACTCTACGAAGTCTAACTAAGTCATCGTTCCACCAATCACATCTACGTGTTAAGGTTGCACTTGTACGTCCCAAAGCTACGTCAGCACAAAATGTAAATGTTTCAGTCATAACTTCGGCGCACTCAATCGGAGTCAATTCCGACCGAGTAAAACCATCAGCAAGCGAGACAAAGAGTGAGCCAAACAATGACCAATCAGCATTTCTAGTCTTATAACTATAGTTAGGTAATGAAGCAGGCAGAACTTGTTGCGACCGCGGAATATACTCGTACACGATCAGGCGATGATCACTACAAGACGCATCAGGAATGACGCGCCAACAATCTATGCGAACGTCCACATTAGAAAATGTGACGTCAATAGAGGACTCGCCTGAAGGGCTGCTGTATGTAGGTGGTGCATCAGGGGTGTTATACGTATAGAGGTTGAGCTCAGCGATGAACTCTTCCACAGCTGTGCGACGCACAGCGTCAAAGGTACGCAGTTTGCCATGCCATAAGGGAGATGAAGCATTGGTATCAGCTCCTATGATGACCCTACGGCCAGCCAAGGAGTGTAGGACGGATCGCAAATGGTGGAGGTAAGGAGTAGCAGGATCGGCGTGTTGGAAATAACAGCTAACAAGGTAAATTGTAAAGGAAGGGCAGGATACCTCCGCAACGGCGCAGTGCGTAGTAGAGAGATTGTTTAAGGCTGTGACTGTGAAGTTAGCGCGCGGAATGTAAATGCCAGCGAGAGCCGACTTAGATACTTGTAAAAGTTTATTTTTTAAAGCAGTAAGCTGGTACTGTTCCTGAACTAAGACTACGTCTATGTTATAATCAATAACGAGCCTGGATATCATAGATATATAATCAATAACTGGCCTATTATTAGCTTATCCATAGTTGATGCGGGATACAAGATTATCTACTCTAATTTTATACATAGGACAATTTGATGAACCCGAAGCGTGGTCTGATGGTTTTTTAAAACATTTGCAAGATGCGCAGACAGGCTTAAAATCACTAGCGCCTTTAGCCATGCATGACCTAGACTCATGAGGCCCCGCGCAGTAGGCACAACAAACGGGTTGAGTACAATGTTTAATTATATGACCGTACTGTTGACAATTAAAACAACGCGAGACGTCTACTTGATCATCGAAGTGACACGTGTCCCAATCGATGAACAATTTTTGCTTGGTATCGATCAAGTGTTTACGAACGGTCGCTGAGACTTCAACTGTTAACCATTTAAATTTCGAGTCACCCCAACGTTTAGTACGCACTATTTTAGTCGTTTTATTAAACTCATCCTCAGTAACGGGTGTTTCTTCTAAAATGTTTTGCTGAAAAAGGCACTTAAGAAAAAAGTTATCGTCCATTTCAACCGGAACGTGTTTAACTAAAATGCGAGGGTTGATTTTCTTTGGCTGTTCTATACGGAGACCAGCCTTCGCGATCGCGACATCAGACGAAAGTTTTTTAACCTGCTCTTGATTTGTAACACGCAGAACTACACCAGCCTTAGCAGTCTTTTTCAAACCAACAATCTGGAACCCGTCGGTAGGATCAATAACCTCTTTCAATGCCTTCTTAGTAGCAGAAGACGTCTGCAACTCACCCGCCCTCTCATTAGATGGGTACGCGATGACACAGGGAAGCGGCGTGCGCGACTCACGAACGGCTGGCTGCGCTTTAGGCGCGACCCTGAGGTTCAGCGTTTCCGCATACGAGAGCTTCGGCTTGTTGGCATCTAATGTGGCACGGGTTGATTGGTACTTGGCCAAAACTAAGTCACGCTCTGTTTGAGCTAGCTGAACCTGAAGTTCTGAACACTTAAGCGCAAGCACTCCCACTACGGCAGTAACCATTTGAGTCATATCCATAACGGCTGTTTTATTTGACATATTCAAACGAGAACCCTGATCATTAACAAGATCATTAATTTTAGACAAGTAATCCGACGCGTTAGAAACAAGAGCAGTAAAAGAGAGATTGTCATTCGAGTAATCAACGTTATCATTAACAATGGGCGGCGAACCGCCGTCGCCGCCGACGTTACGACCGGCGATTAAAACACGTTTCTTGGCTGGAGAAAGTTCATTCGGGGTGATGTCCCCAAAATTGCGCTTGTTTGAACTAGGAGGAGAACGAGGCGTACGCTGGCTACGCACAAACGGTTCCGGTTGCCCGCCATCATCTGGCGGTTTACCCGGACGTCCGGACATCATGTAAACTCCGGTTAGAACTATAAAACTGTTCTTTTAGTTAATATTAATTGCAAATATCTAAATTAGTACCCAAACTAAACAAAAACTAAAACTAAACTACGGTAATCAGCCTCGATAAACAGCTGATCAGTGATGACGTAAGACCCCGGCCGCTAACGGTTTACCAGCGAGCGCTCGCCGCGCTCCTACCCTCTATTACCTAAAGTGACAAGAAAAAAGTACTTACGATTATCCGATGATTTTATTTATTTAAAACTGTACAATTACCGTGAAAAACTATTAGAAAACCTACACTTTACACAGTCACAGACGTAATCAATGATTTAGGATCACTCACAGCACCAATACGATGTTTTAACCACATAAAATGATTAAATTCACGACAGCGATACGCAGAGCAACGCACTGCACCGGGCGCGGGGAGGGAAGTTGAAGGCGGCGGGAACCCGTTCGATGAGGGCAGCGCAGGACCGATCGTTATGGCGATCCTTGGGGGAGGCCTATGTCCAGCAGTGGACGTCCATCGGCTGAGATGATGATGATGATGATGATACAATGAATAATGGAAAAACATCAGATGATTCATCATCTCAGCCGATGGACGTCCACTGCTGGACATAGGCCTCCCCCAAGGATCGCCATAACGACCGGTCCTCTGCGCTGCCCTCATCGAACGGGTTCCCGCCGCCTTCATCAGGTCGTCGGTCCACCGTGTGAGAGGCCTACCCACGCTGCGCTTTCCGGTGCGCGGTCGCCACTCGAGAACTTTTCGGTCCTATCGGCCATCGGTTCTGCGAGAAATATGCCCCGCCCACTGCCACTTTAGTTTAGCAATTCTTTGGGCTATATCAGTTACTCTGGTTCTTCTGCGGATCTCTTCATTTCTGATTCGATCTCGCAGGGAAACTCCGAGCATAGCCCTCTCCATTGCCCTTTGGGTGACTTTCAGCCTTTTTATGAGGCCTTGAGTGAACGACCACGACACGTCTCAGTTCCATATGTCATCACTGGCAACACTGATCGAAGACTTTCGTTTTAAGACACTGCGGTATTTGGGACGTGAAGATACTACGTAGCTTCCCGAAAGCTGCCCAGCCGAGTTGGATTCGACGGTTGATCTGATGATTATTCATTCACTCTTCCAAACCGGGGAATTGCGTTACCCAATAGCACAACATGGCTGTAACATGTTTAAAAATCAATAATATTTGAAATACTTAGTAAATACATATTTAAATACCACAGTAAACAAAGCAAAAATAAAATTTTGTACAGAAGAAAATGTATTATAATTGTTTATAAACAAAAACAGTTTAGAAGAAGTAAGCGGACAGACAGACGTGGATAGCGACTTTATTTTATACTATTTAGATTTTTGAATCACTAAATAGTATAAAATAAAGTCACTATCCACGTCTGTCTGTTCGCTTACTTCTTCTAAACTGTCTACTTTTCCTCCTTGTCTGACTGTATACTTATCTCCGATCCGCCCCACCCATACACCCCGCCGACTAGAGTGCGAAAGAGACAACCGCAGCTCGGACTGATTTTATCTACATAAAATCGACGAAATCAGCATTTCGTATTCCCCTTTTTTCCTTCCAAAATTAAACCGATTTTAAAATTTCTTTCAAGAATAAAATGACAAAGACTTTTATGTCTGTCTGTTTTGCTTTTTTTGTTTATATTCGTCAAATTTGTTTGCTGGATGTCTGAAACGGGCGGTAAAATTGGTCATTTTCGAAGGTCCCTAGTTCTTAAAGTAATTAATTAATGCAAAAAAGCAGAAGTAACATAGATTGAGCGGAAAAAAAAATTTTGCTCTAGTGTCTTTATCACAGATCACTAAAACTAAAGGGAGATGTGAAAAGTGGGCGGGGCCAGTGTCGCAGCAATATGCGCAAAAACGGAACACATTGCTCGCCACAGTAATGATTGAATATATTATGAGGCTAAAAGCCAGTCGAGATATTATGTGTAAATAGTTCACAATGCTTGCGTAGTACTAAAGATTATACGAACGTTGAGTTCTGATACCGCAATGGATAATGAGCACATTCAAGCTAACAAAATACTTTCTATCGCGTGGTACTGGTGGTGATGCGACACTAGGTTTCGTACTCAGCGCGTTGGTTGGCATCTCTCTAGATCTCTATGGTCTTTATCCAGGGAGAAAACAGGGGATACGTTTGTATGGAAAAAAACGGTTCCCGCCTTTCTCTTAAACGAATCGGTAATACCGTCTTCTAACGACATTATCCAAAACAAACCTTAAACATGCAAAATATCCAAGTTACACAAACTGTTTGTGTTTACAGCCATTTTGAAAAACAAATTAACAATTCTCTGAAAGCAAGAGATGGGCAATGTTGTTTGCTGTTTACAACTCTCTTAGGGAAACAATGGAATAATTTAAGTTTTTCAAAACGAGCTGAGTGAAGACTTACAAGTCGCTTTGTGGAGTTGAATATCGGAATAATTTTATTGTTGAGTGGATAAATAGTGTAAGTGCAAAGTTTGAAATAATAGCACTACAAACGCTATAAAGAAAATTATCAATCTAAAAACCAACAACGAACAAACTTCACAGTCATGTTTTTTTAGCGTTGTTGGTTTTTATATTTTTAATTTTCGTTTAGTAAATTTTTATTCCTATATCTAATTACTTTATTTGAGTAGGTATAGGTATTTACAACATTATGTACAACTTATGGCTAAATATGACTATAATTAAAAATAAAAACAAATACAAATAGGCGAAGAAGAATCTATCTATCTATAACGTCACGCCACTTTCCCAGTGGGGTAGGCAGAGACCAGGGCGCGCCACTTACTACAATCCTTACATACTTCTTTTGCCTCATACACATCCATACATCTCTTCATACATGCCCGTCGGCTTCGAGTACTCCGCACCTCCCCTTTTTGTAGTACGCAACTGATTTGTTCAGCATACGTCCGACGAGGGCGCCCTCTGCCGACGCTTTCACTCACATTAGCAACATATATCTCTTTCGTACATCTGCTGTCACTCATCCTCTCCACATGACCAAACCAACGAAGCATACCTTTCTGTATTCTTGTCACTACATATTCTTTTAATTTATTACACAATTTCTCACTCTATCTTTCAGCGTCATACCACAGCGAAGAAGAAATGAGCCACTATATATACGACTATTAGTTTTTGTTGATCTGTTACAAAGACAACGGTCAAACCCGTGTGTGCACTATTGAGTATGTGAGTTTGAGGACCCAAAAACGCTTAATTTTGGTAGTAGTGCAGTAGCATGCCTACACAGAATGGCAGTGGGCGTGGTCTATTCAAAAATCGTATGAAAAATAGTCTGTTACGACCGTAGTGTTTTTTAGGGAGCTTGAATGCGAACGGCTTATACCATATTGCCAATTTTCACAATCCATTTTTACGGTTATAGCCGTCACTGTCCACGAACGTGTTAAAATAATGTAACTGTCTACCCTAGCACTACTGTAGACATTTGCGTCTAGAATTTTAGCCAGGAATAAATTCAAATCATTCCAGAGTCTATACAGTGTGGTACAGTACCTAAAGGAACAGTCATCCAATCAAGCTAATTAGAGTAGTCTGGACTCCTGACGCCAGTACAGTCCACTCCAGTAGCGATCAGTGGTTAGTGCTCGATGGACTTTGGGCCTTATGCGTTTACGGTCGGTGTTATTAGAGTGATTAGTTTCGTGATTGTTTTGTGAAAAAAGTGGAGTTTCTTTACAAATATATTTATTCAATAAATTCGGTTCGGATACATGCGGTATGAGTGATAGTGCTGGGTACAGCTCTGGGCACAACACGCAGGTTGTGTCCATCTTAATGATACCAAACACACTCCTCTTGACTATTGATTACATTATTCATATTACAATTCGTATTGGTTACAGTTTCTTTTGTACGGGCTTTGTGATTATTTTGTTAGCCTTTTGATGATGATCAGACCATCAAACTGAAAAATTTCTTTATGGGTCCAATGTCGAAATCGCGAAAAAAATCTGCTATTTCATACAAAACTGCAAATCTATTCGACTGATTTTTTTTCGCTATTTCGATGTTAGGTCCCATAAAGAAAGTTGTTCTGATTGTCAGAGTTGATCTCTAACTTGAAAGTAAAAATTTCCTAAAAATGAAAAAGGTCTGATCATCACCTTAAAAAACCTTCGGCATAAGAAAGACCCTATATAGAGTGTACAATTAGTAAATGCTTTACATATAAAAGACCCTATATAGAGTGTACAATTAGTAAATGCGTTACATATAAAAGACCCTATATAGAGTGTACAATTATTAAATGCGTTACATATAAAAGACCCTATATAGAGTGTACAATTATTAAATGCGTTACATATAAAAGACCCTATATAGAGTGTACCATTATTAAATGCGTTACATATAAAAGACCCTATATAGAGTGTACAATTATTAAATGCGTTACATATAAAAGACCCTATATAGAGTGTACCATTATTAAATGCGTTACATATAAAAGACCCTATATAGAGTGTACAATTATTAAATGCGTTACATATAAAAGACCCTATATAGAGTGTACAATTATTAAATGCGTTACATATAAAAGACCCTATATAGAGTGTACAATTAGTAAATGCGTTACATATAAAAGGGGGTGCTTCAAACCATCAAACAGAACAATTTTCACTATGGAGCCAACATCGAAATCGTGAAATAAATAGCGCTAAGCTTTTTGGATTTCCAGGAAAACGCGAAGAGGCAAATTTCCGAGCTGGAGTGCGATTTTAATGTCACCAGGTTAAGTAAAATGGCTGATATTTACCCATTTCCCAAAGTTCGAATTTTTGAATCTCACCGGTGACTAAATTCTCATACTCATGAGTTCAATACGAGTACTCCTTCCCACTAGTATTGAACTCATTCGAAAACCGTTCAAGCTCACCAGTAACATTAAAAAATCGCATCCCTGTTCCATACAAAACGTCATTGGCTACTCGAACAGGGACAGCAGATGTATTTTCCACTATTTCATATTTTATTGTCTGAAGCATCTCGTTTGATATGTAACGCGTTTCATTTTACACACTGTATACCTAATATATGGTATACCTACGCTTCTCAAATTTTAATATAAGTACACACGGCGCCACATCAAGCTATACAAAACCAACATAAGCTGGCCGCGCGACGGTATACGTTACTCGACCTCCGCGCGCCCAGCTTATGTTGGTTTTGTATTGCTTGATGCCGTGTGTACCTACAAACGATTTAAACGCTATTTGCAAAATAGCAATCAAATAAACAAAAACTAAATTACGGTAGCTTCAGTCTACAGTTAAGAATTAAACTGCACCAGTATTCTTAATTTTTTGCTGGAATCTTAAATTAATTGGCGTTTTAATTTCAAATAGCGCTAAGCTTTCTGGATTTCCAGGAAAACGCGAAGAGGCAAATTTCCGAGAAGCTGGAAATTAATAAAAGTAATCAGCTAGCTATTTCTGCCACAAAGAAGTGAGATATTACGCATAGCTTTTTTTGCCTACAGCAAGAGAGGGAAAATAATTAAAATGTTGTTTGGAAACATCTACAATCAGCCGCACATGTCAAATAGGTACAGAATAATATGGTAAATTTCGAAAAAAAAACAACTGTTTCATACAGAACTGCAGTACCGACTCGACTCAAATATACGGGAAGATTTCCTTAATTTTTATTGACATTGTTTCCATAGTGAAAGTTGTTCTGGCGTGCGATTTTTGAAACTCATTCGCTGAGCTCAGCAATTGACAATCTCAAAATTACTATGGCAATATGCATTTTCTATTCGACTTTCAAAAATCACACTCCTGAAGTATGTATTTTTGATAGTCAAATCAGCAGTAAAAAGATGCATATCCTCCATAGTAATTTTAAAATTTTCAACTGCTGAGCTCAGCGAATGAGTCTCAAAAATCGCACTCCACGGCTGCAATCGCGGTAAATATTCGGTGATTGAACTGTTATTGGACTACGTACGAACCATAACTTTTGACATATTTGGTATTGTGCTAATCGCGGTACTGCTCTTGACAGCTGTTAGAGCCGTTTTGACAGATCGCTCAGACGTTATTTGCTGTCAGTTACATAGAGTTTAGCGCGATGCGGAATTCAGCACAGTTGAATAGTAATTGGATTGCAATGTGATTAGAACTGAAATTGGATAAGAATAGAACTTCGATGTTTTAACTTAGCGCAATCGGGCTCCAGTTTGATTGTCTAAACCCACCCTTTAAATTGTAAATAATAATTTTGTATGGAAGTGAAATAAACCATGAAGCTTGGAAGTCTTCTACAGTTTCAAAACTCGACATGTTAAACCAGCCCTATTTGTTCAGCGAAATTTTCGGAATTGAAATAGGAAAAATTGGGCGATGATTTAAAAATTGTTTTTCTTTTTAATTTCTTGAACTCTTCGCGGGCTACCATAAACGACGACGCGGTCGACAGGTCGACCGCGGTTGACAGGTCGACCGTGGTCGACGTCTTGGCCGCCACTGCTATAAAGTAATGCCAATAAAAAAGGCTAAAAGCTAAATAAAGAATGACTTTTTGAAAATTAAATTTTTAGTATTCAACATTTATTATTAATGTAGTTATTTTATCACTCACATACACTAAAATAATGTTATATTTGTGACAAAAAATTGTTATTTTAAATTTTTGGTCTCTGACAGAATTGACGCATTTGTATTTATGTATTTTAATTAAGTCAATCAAATGAAAACTAAAAATGTTAATTTAAGAAATATTAAATAGTCTATGAAATACTTTTGATTTGAATAAGCTATCATTCTTAGTTTCCGAGATATTAAGGTATGTTGGTGACCCGTTTTCATTGCTCTCAAGTGTATGTTGTGTAAACAAGTCTTCAGCGGTATTTCGTACAAGTAACTTAGTCAAAGTGTAAGCAGTCTTATTAGGTAGTAGTTAAGTAAACAGAGTCGGAGTGAATCTCCGGTGCTCGGTTAGAACTGTCTCTTCTTGTTTGTTTCGGTTGTTTTAGTTAGCTAGTGAATAGGAGATTTGAACCAATGTGTGATGTCTGCCGCATTGTGAGAAAAGCAGCTTTTACTTGAATTTTGAAGTAAACATGGTGTAAAATTTAATGCGTTACAGGGGTGGTGTATCAAACTGAACAACTTTCACTTTGAAGACAACATCGAAATAGCTATTGAAACATGCTATTGAAGAGCAGATTTTGTTCCGAGATTTCAATGTTGGCTGCATAGTTAAAGTTGATCAGTTTGATGGTGACATATTGAGAATAAGTTTAAAAACGAGGCGAATTAATAAAAAGTAATCTGAAAAGGGGGCAAAAATTTACAATTTGTATGAAATGAACGATGAGAAATACTAAACATAACCAGGGCCTCTACCCGCACATTCGAACTTCGCAATTGCGTGAACGTTTTTGTTCCAATGTAAACTCTATTACAATGAAGTGAGGACCGTAACAGTGTGGCGATATATCGAAAATCGAAAGTCCGGGTACAGGGCCTGAAAGGGGCGAACATGCCGCAAACCTCATCGATATTAGTTACTAATTATGACGATCTTGCTAGGGATGTTGTTTGTCAAAGTAATTATCATATTTGATACTAAAATCACGTCCCAAATACAGCAGTATCTCAAGACGAAAGTCTTTCACCAGTGTGTACTGCCAGCGATGACATATGGAACAGAGAAGTGGTCACTCACTCAAGGCCTCATAAAATAGACATAGCCCAAATACCAATGTAGCAAGGGGCATATTGCTCGCAGAACCGATAGCCGATGTGGCCAAAGTTCTCTAGTGGCGACCGTGTACCACAAGGTAGACCAACGACCTGGTGAAGGCGGCGGGAACCCGTTGGATGAGGGCAGCGCAGGACCGGTCGTTGGAGGAGGCTTATGTCCAGCAGTGGATGTCTATCGCCTGAGATGATGAAACGCATTTCATACAAGGTGGTGCTTCGCTTCAGAGGGTGTAAAATTAAATAAATCACATACTTTATGGATTGCTTCAGACCATCAAACTAACTTTTAGTATTATGGAACCAACTTTGCAATCGTGAGAAAAAGAAAGCTATTCCATAGAAAATGTCAATAGGTACTCGACCATAATGAGACAGCCAAGAAACAGCTGATTTCTTTTTCGCGATTCCAAAGTTGGTCAGTTCGATAAACTATGTAACGCATTTAAGTTAATACCCTTTCTGTGCTTCAGCCTCAAAGCATCAATAGAACATTAAGGATGCTAGTGATGTAACCACAACTGAATAAGCAAAACACACACTCTACCACCACTCTACCCATCTTTCTCTAATGGGATACGCTATGGATCAGAAAAGAGCAAGAATGGAAGAGTTGGAAGTAGACGATGTGGTGAAAGTCCTCCAGGATTGGGAGATGGAAGAGTTTGTTGATTTCGTGACTGAGAAACGGATGGATGGACGAAAGTTACTGGTAAGTAGTGTTAAAATATTTATGTACGATTTGTAGCACCACTGGCTTTTCGGTGAAGGAAAACATCGTGAGGAAACCTGCATGCTTCAATTTCAAGTCATGTATTGTACCCAATGCCCATTACAAGTAGAGACAGGCTCACTCCCCGTCACACTGGACAGAGTTTCGGTACTACTAGTGAAAAGTGGATGTTCTTAGTTTTGAGAATATCTCTGACTACCCCCTCGTGGAAAATAATCATAAGCTTGTACATACATACTGTATTAAATTTATAATTCCTTTAGTTAGTGTAGATTACACAGTTTATAACCCTTCAAACATATTCTCGTCTCATGTGGGTCAACTCTGAAATACCGTCCCTTCACCCCCTGACATACTTGCGCGTAATTAGACCACCAGTTGATACTCTCGTTAGACAGAGAGCCCACTGCTACAAACTCTACCTGCTTAAAACAAAAATTTGTACTCTTGTTGTATTAATTAAGTAGTAATTTCAATAAAATAATAAAATTTTTTCCCTATATCCTTTTATAATATTATAATATGATGTGATGATGGGAAAAAAACTGATTTTATTTCCATTTCAATACGGTTAAATAACTATTTGTGTATAAGTGACAACTATTTGTATAAGCAGACTTTACTAGATTTTTTTTGTTATAAATATAAATCTGGCAGACTACACAAAAATGTAGTACGTTTTACTATAATATATTTTTCTCCATTGCGTTTATTTTTGTAGGTTCTTTAGGAAAAAATCGAAATATTTTTATTCTTTATTACGACAATGAAATGAAAATGTCAACTATTAACATAAATATTCTTGCGAAAATCATCGTCAACGATAAGCTAGGCACCCACTCCCGCCTATAATCGATGCTAGCGATGAAGTAGACTTTGCTGTGACCGATGGAAACACAGACTTGGGCCAATCAATTTACACCAAAATGGCAGTGGCTGCTGGCCGCAGCCGGCCATATTTTTATGAAGAGAATTTGAGTTCATAGTCGCGTAGAGTTGAAGTCTACGCCACAGACATTTTCGCAGCCGCCTCCTGGACTATACTTCCATAAACGCTTCGGCACTTTAAGCGCCGGGCCCTTTGTTCAAGAACCTTCTCATTAAAACTTTACACTAAAACTATTTCACATTTTAACTGCTCAGTCAACATCGAACTTGGTACTAGCATTCTTTAGTGTTTTGTAATTATAAAGTTCTAAGACATTAGTTAGCTGATTTCGTATTCAGGTACTTAAAGTTTATTTTGCACTTAATATCTAAGAGGTAAATGTACCTAAGTACTGTTTTAACTGAATGACAAAGTACAGTTTGAGTAAGTATAGCATCTTGACTTTAATGAACTAAGAATACAACGTGTTTATGAATAAGCGCAAAACTATAAAACAGTTCGTGTACAATCGAGAGTAGTAGAATCGATTTATCAAGGTTTCAATTTCAACACTGCTACAATTTGGTTGTTTTAAATATTAAATAATTTGGTTGTATACTTTACAATATACTTAACTCTGTATATTTTTTATTATTATGTATCTTTTGATGGTATTTCCTGCAAGTCAACTTTGTTATGTTGTTTGTTATAACAAAGTTGACTTGCGGGATACAAACAGAGGTCAAAAAGATCAATAGTAAATATGCAATGTATTTGTAGACGAAAAGCTATATACCTATCACCGCTCAAATTTTCCAAAAATTAAGCCTTAATTTAAACCGATTCAAAATAATTTTACATTAAAATAATAAAAACACTTAAAACATTCCACTGTACTTCAAAAACTTTTAAACTATTTGCATTTCATTTTAGTGCTCGCCTCTACAAGCCTTGTTCAAGTTAAAATTTATTTAAACCTACTTTACAAATTCTTTAGCCACAAACTTAAACAATAAAGCTTTCCTTGTACACTTTCAGGAAATCACCGAAGGGATTGTAAAGTTATGGAGACCAAAGGCAAACGCTAAACAATTCATACACTTTATACATAATTTAAAACAAAATCCTGATAAATATATCAAACTAAAAGATATTGAACCTAAAGATAAAGCTATTGAAGCTCAATATCAAACAGTGAACGCTAAAAGGATAAGAGAACAAAATGTTACAACTGTCAATGGCGTAGAAGAGATACTGAAGAAGTTAGTACCAGCTAAAAGTTTTCTATACAGGAATCAAGTTCCCAAAACTGAAAAACCTCTATCTTCCTATGTACCAATGGAAGGAAGCACAAGAAAGACAAGAAGATTCTTCAGATTGTCCTACGAATATCCAAATTTTGATCTGAAACAGTTTAAATTTTCTAAAAATGAAAATTTTAATGATAGAGGATACTATTCTATTAAATCTGAGAGTTCTAGTCAGAAAATAAAGAAACCTGAATCGAGAACTAAATATAAATCATTATCAGCTGCAGAAGAAATCATGGAAAAGTTTCCTGAGGACCATTTCTATGAAGACCTTTGCTACAATGATATGGATGAAAACAAAAACACAGATTTAAAAATAGCTAACCCAAATGTAAAACCATGTATGGTCAAAATACAGGAATTGTTTCAATCTTTCAAATTACCATTCTTCAGGAGAAGTGAAGAGATAGAAGGAGATAAAACATTGAACGTTAATACAGCAACAGCAAGTGAAAAAGAGACACATATATACGAGAACAGTGATAGTATAGCTAATATGTATGATTCAGTTCATGTTAATAGACCAGTTATAAATGTGTCGGAGATTCATCAGGTAAATAATAATTACAATTTTAAAAGCTAGATGAAAAATGCTTATCTTACTTCTAATAGTGATAGCGGAAACGGAACTTAGTGGAAACGGATTGCGTTCGCCATTGCGAATCCTCCAAGAAACAAAAAACTTTTTAAATTGCTTATAATACATCACTAGGCTATAAACGTCCTAATGCAAAACACAGGCCTCTCAATAAGTTGGGAGAGGAGGAAGAGGGAGTATACCGTAATCCACAACGCAGACCCAGTGGGGGCAAGTTAGTGGTCAAGATGATAAATGTATTTTGAAGCCTCCTGCTTCTGATTTAACACATAATTAGTTACTTACTAGAGTAAGTCCAGCGCCATCTAACGAAATCTAGGACCAACTGCTTCGAAGCACAGAACTAAACTAATAAATACATATCCAAAAGTTGATTGGTAAGGTTACAAAATGATATCTTTATCATATTCCAGGCGTTGCCGGTAGAAGAATACCTGGAGCCAGTGCAGGTGAACCGGGACTACTGCGACGTGGAGTCCAGGGCAAGAGACGAGTCCATCCTGGGGTACATTATGAATATTTTCGAGACCAGGTTCGGCATCAGAAGAGGTAAGTACACATTACGAATCCGTACTATCAATATAAGTGAGAAACGTAAACTCACGACCGTTTTTCCTTTTGGGGTGGTCAGAATCTTTATTTATTTATTTTATTTATTTATTTATTTATTTATTTATTTATTTATTTATTTATTTATTTATTTATTTATTTATTTATTTATTTATTTATTTGCATTCATGTACGATACAGAATAGTTCTTATCAGGTAGTAGCAAAAGTGGGTACATGAGCCCTGCAAGGGCACGGCAACATAGATAGGTATTTACATCTTATTACTAACAAAATTTTATCTAATTACAATTTGTTACTACGTATTACATATATTATATTAAACAAATTTTTAAATATTTATACAAAATTACCTAATTTATGCAAAATTTGTACAATGTTATTAATTACACAATTTCAATTGAAGATTACACTTTTAATATAATTAATTTAATTCATCTAATGTAAATGCAATATTGATGTCACACAGGTAATATAGTAATACAGTTGTCATTAATATAGTCATTTAATTTATAATAACATTTATTAGCTAGTATTTGTTTCAGACTATTATAAAATTGCTTGTCTTTGTCAATAGTTTTAATAAAATCAGGTAACTTATTAAAGATTTTTACTGACATGGCGTGTGGACCCGAGTTATGTAATTCTAATTTTGAGAGCGGCCTTATCAGTAGATTATTATCTTTACTATAACTACAGTGCGTGCATTTGTATTAAAATTAAAAATTATTTATCTCCAATCAACAAAAATCGATTGGAGTTAGTAACGATTGAAACGTAGTCTGCCTTAGTGTACAGGTAGGCCAAGTTACATTTACTGACATTCCGTTATAGAAACGCTCATTAAAGATAATCCACCATTAAATCTCTTACTAGCTTTTATTATTTCAAAAAACAAAAGCAAATTCAATTCAATTCTTAAAAAGTGACAGCATGAGATTTAATGAAGGATTTTTTTATCTTCAATGAGCTTTTCTGCAACTATTAAGCTATTAGTGTATCAGGATGGAATTATTCCTGGTGATGATTTCGTTTACTGGTTAAAGAAAAGAAGTTAAAAGAAATGTCTTCAAAATTTACTGACGGGTGCCATTACAAATGTAATAGTAACACTAATAGTAATATTTATTTGCCAGCCAAAGTTACATTGCATTTGTTACACGGACCATTGCACTAGTAGCTCTGTCATTTTACGGAATTTTGTCAGGCGGGGTAGGGAGTAATTACTAATTGGACTTTAAAACTGTAACCGGAACCATTAAGTGGCAAAAGGACTATCTTAAAGCATATTTAAAATAAATTCGCTACGCAACATAGAAATCAAAATTATGTGTCCCAGAAGTATTTTAAATTATAAATATTAATACCAATGCACTCATTTGACTTAGATTTAACAATATAAATTATTTTTGAGCAATAAAATAGGCAATAAAATTTAAAAAATGAGGTATTTATTAGAAAATACGAATGTATTTTTCAAAACCTTCTAGGTAGACAACAATATTCACACCATGTTTGTAGTATGTATAATGGTAAAGCCTTAAATATGTGCAAAAAAAAAATTTACCATCAGGTTGTTTAGAACCAGATAATACCTAAATTTTAAAATTGGAACATCAGCAACAGCTGACGTGATATTTTTTTTTAATTTTGGTACATTTCTAGGCTCAAATTGGCTCTTCAATATTATACCGAAAAAAAAATTCAATTACTAATTAGTCCCGGCTCAAACCGTAAAATGACTGTATCGCGGTCTGTAGGCAACGACTGTATCGCGGGAATCAAACAATATAGTACAAAATTGTACTTAATTAAAGTAGTAGTATGTAGGTGTGTGTGGAGGGGTGTGTGTTAGGGTGAGTGTATGGATAAGTATTTGTGTGTGACTGAGTACGATCGTCATATAACGATCCTCAGCAGTTCCTCTCCTTCATCATAAGTCCAACTCAGTAGTTTTTTGTAGATTATTTTCTTGTATGTATGGACGTATTTAATGTCATTATCGGAAGACGTATCTTATACATATATCAGTTTAAAGCTTTATAATTTCTTTTCAAAATAAGTAAATGAAATAAACGCCTGGACACACGTTTCTAATACCTTATAACATAGGTACCCACCCTGCCAAATAAAATATCGACATTCAGAAAACAAAAGCATATAACATCATAAACTGACATTTTTTTTTTTAATTTATTTTACAAAGAAAAAAGTTACAATATTTTTTTACAAACTATAAACCTTCCTACTGCAAACCTTGATCGGTTTAATCGCAGGAGGTGAGTCGCTGTACACAGCGTACCTGCGTGTTGTATTTTATATACTTATGACCTTATGAGTTACATACTAAGATGAGATTTAAGAATATTTTTACATTGTTTTTTGTTTTTACATTGTAATATTTCATGTACTTTTTCCTTTGGTAAGTAGTTTAGAATATTGGGAAGCATATATTCTCTAGTACGTTGACCATATACATTTATATATGCAGGTAAGTCGTACATTGGTAAGTATGTTAAGTGACGTAAATTCTTAGGTCTGGTTTTTTCTTTTAATGTATGCAGTTGTTCAAAATCCTCACATATCATTAGTAATTAAATTTTATCAAATATGCTTCGTACATTACAGTATCGGAATAACTTTGCATAGTCTTCCTTGAATTTATTTTTAATCTTGTTAGCTACTATTGTTTTTAATAATGATAGTTGTAAGTTAAACACATCGCTCAACACACACATCACTAAACAGGTGATACCCTTGTTTTATCCTAACATCGAATATTACGGATCTAGCCCACGGGAGTGACGGGGCTGCGAGGATTCGGCCACGGAAATGATCATAATAATGTACGTTTCGACATAATTTCCGACACGGCTTTAAATGGGATAGAGTCACACCGTTCAGTAACGTGTAGGGAACGATCGTCGTCAAGTTGAGGGTTTAATAATTTTTTTTTTTTAATAAATTAATAACGCTCACAGGCTCACTGGCACATACATTGTAATGATCCCAAGCAAGCACTATAGGCTGTTTATTATGGAAACCATACAACAACGGCACAAACATATAAACATCCATGACCGAACCGGCGTGGTAACCATTACACCAACCGGGTCGTCGATTTTGCCACCATATATATAAGGTCTAACAAAATTAGGTGAAACTATTTTAAGGGGATGATCAGACCATCAAAATGAACAACTTTCTCTATGGGACCAATATTGAATTCGCGAAAAAAAAACTGCTGTCCCATACATTTAGGTCGAGTAGGTTGGTATGGAACAGCTGATTTTTTTTCGCGATTTCGATATTGTTCCCATAGAGAAAGTTGTTCAGTTTGATGGTCTGAGCATACCCTTAAAATAGTTTCAGTTAATTTTGTTAGACCTTATATATTGCCACCATAGACGAAGAATTTTTCGCTTAATTCCCACCCACACACCCTCTCTTTTGCTCTCTTACACACACACACCACACAGGCGTAATATGCTCTTAAATTTTTTTTTCTATTGTTGTGTTGGTGTAATGAACCTAGTTTCTTAAGAAATTTTTTATCAATCGAGACTTAAAGATGTAAATAAAACGCCAAAGTTGGGTTGCCTACCTTTTTCCAGGCATAAGATCGTGTTGCCAGGTGAAAAGAAAAATCGTGGCAACTATAAGATCTGCAACTTTTGATGAAGAAACATAATGCTACCGTGTTCGAAATCAAATTACTACTAATAGAGTAAACATATAAAATTATTCTTTTTTTTAACTAAATAATAGCTGTGCAGGGATATGGGGCGGCAAAACTAGTACGTTTAGTTTATTCATAAATTATATTGTATAAAATATACATTTGATTAGGAAACTCGATGGGGGAAGGTGGACTTAAAGCGGTTGCAGAGGAGTCAATTTTATACAAAACTTTGACGCGCAATTCGCGTAGACGGTATTAATATAAGTAACTTTGTATATATGGAAAAATAGTATGGAAAATCTAGATGCCGCGTCACAAATAACATTTACAATTTATAAAATAATTACGAAGATATAAAGCTTTGAAATTTTTCACACAAAATTTTAGAAGCTTTATATCTTCGTAATTATATTATAAAATGCAAATGTTATTTGTTACGCGGCAACTAGATTTTGTAAACTATTTTTCCATGTATAAAATATTACTTTTATTAATTCCGTCTACGCGTATTGTGCGTCAAACTCTTGTATGGACTGAAACCAGCTTAATTTTTTTTATTTTATTTATAATGAATGGACTTATTGCTTGTGCGTTAGCACCGTATTTCTGCCAGTGTCTATTTGTGGCTTTGTGGAAGTATCTATCCCAATCTCAGGGATTGTTTTTGATCAAGAACAAGAAGAGATTGCGGATTGCGGAGCCTAAAAAAAATCTAAAACGCGGACAGCGCGAACACCACACGAAACACAAGTGCTCGTGTCAGAACTTGCAATGTGACTCTCGTCAACATTATTATGAGATATTCTACTACAAATGTCAATTGACAAAGCGGTGTAATACGCGGCCTTATTTCAGCGTTCCTGCGCAATGAAATTACCAAATCCAATAAGTTTTCTACGAGCGCCGTCATTTTGACGTCACTGCGTTCGGATTGACGCATCGATCCATATTAATAACTGCTCATTCGATTGTCGCTGCATTACAGATTCAGGGCTAACGCAAAATGTAGAAATATACTGCGCTGTTATGTAACAGACAGACAACAAAGTGACACTAGAGTACCTTTTAACGCGAAACGTCTTTTATTTCAATTAGTAGGAGGTTACTTATAAGAACCATAAATGTAAGGCCACAGAACATTATAAGAGGGGTTAGAAGTGCAAAGAAGGCGTGGAACGTGTTGCTAAAGGTTATGCAATGATTTTCATAACACCATAAGGCGCGCAGCGTGGTGCGAACGAGGGGGTATGAGTAATTGTAGCAGCGTGAGCCGTTTCCGAAGCAATAGCGCTACTTTGCATTTCTAACCCCTCTTATAATGTTCTGTTTGTAAAGGAATAAAAGTTATGACAAAATCACTTATTATTTTGGTTGTGGACGCAGCGTTAGAATAAAGACAGAAAAAAAAAACAATTCAACTTGAACTTGCACCTGAAGAAGGCAAATGAATTCTCAAAATGTTACGGTTCATCGAGCTTACATTTACAAATAATGAAACTAGACTTTATTATTCATTGTCTTCTTTCATTGTAATTTAAATTCAATTTACTTGTTTGTAGAGATGAAAACGATTTATACGAAAAAAGGTTTGTCACCTCTGAAGATTTATTGGTTTGACCTTTTACGCAATTCTAGTTCATCCATTCTAATAATATTTGAATGAAAGATTTTTTTTTTATATTTTTACTTATACCAGCTATGGACAAAATACAATAAGTATGCAGAGGTTGGTTTTATTCAACAATGATAAAAAAAAACTTGTTTTGCAGTTTGCACTAAATGAAAAAGTTCGACTGGGATTTTTATTGCGATTGCGTGCATTATTAAAAGATTTTATTTTGATCTTTCATTCCTCAATATAGCATTTTCTAAAATACCTAATACTCACATCCTACACTCTTAAATATTCCGTGATCGTAGATAAATTTTGAAAAATCTCTGCCAGCTCCCTCGGGGGATATAGTCGTGAGCATATGCATATGCTGTAACTATAAATAAATTATACTTATAACAACTTCCACTTTCTCATAGTATTGTTTTATTTTTCAACAAACATGTGTCATATGGACCGCATGTGTATAGTGATGTGCTATCGTAATCAAAATATCGATAGTCAACTAAATCTCGTTACAAAAAGAACGCAATTTTAAACTAATTTAAACTTTGATTGCATCGTCTCGTCTTGATTACATTTTCTAATTGGGTTTTAATTGCAAACTTTTCAAACAACTTTTTTGTTTGTTTTTGCTTCTTGAAGATAGGGTTAATTAATTCTAATGATATTTAGACGAACGTTCAAAGATAATCTTTTTGCTTCAGATCTTAATAATTTAGATTAGTTCTTAAAAGAAATTCCAGGCTTTTGTGTATTAACTAATAAGATTTAAAATGAAAATGAAAAATTTTTCTTTTTCACACAATTTTTAGATACATTTTTATATTACATTATACTAGATTACATATTGCAAGTACATTTTACACGTAACAATTCTTTTCAAGTCGAATTAAAAAGTGAAATACAGCCTATGTCTTTTACATTAGCATCTGGAAGAACATACTTATCGGAATAGCTGTCAAGCCGGTAAAAAAAGTTTTTTAAAGTGTCTAATAATTAAGACTCAGATTTAAAACATCAACATATCGAATGTGTCAAATGTGTGTATTTACTTTTAAATAAAAACGTTATATTGAAAACAAAGGCAGAAAGGTACTGAAAAAATTATAGTACCCAATAATTATTGATGTTTTAAACGTTGACATTAAGATAAGAAACTTATGCAGGAAAAGCACAAGTCTAATATCGATAAGTATGTATAGTTTTAATGTCACATCACTAATATCTTCTATACTCTCTTTTGTGAAAAAAGTAAATATAAAAGCGAAGACTTCTGTGGGACATTTCAATTTATTCAATTATTATTTGACTTGGAATGCGGCGTAGAGTGTTTTGTGTTTGTGTATGTGTTACTGTAAAACAATTAAAACAAATAATTATTAAATTAAAAAAATAATATAATAACTTAGTGGTGGCTATTGGTAGGCAATAGTATAATATTTTAAATAATTTTATTCAGGTGACAAGTGTTTACTATCGGAACAAACGTATGGTGACTTTACCGAAATTGTATTCGGAAAAAAAAATTAAATTCTGTGTTGTGTTCTTTAATGTTATTTTAAGTTTTCCTCTACGTAACGTAACACCAGATAATTAGGTAACTCCGACGCGGTCGGTCGGTGGTAGACTCAAAATGACGTCCAAAAGCTCTACGTGATATTACCATCGTTTTAAATAAAAACTTTTAACTTTAAATAAATAAAATAAATATCTTGGACATTGTCATACAAATTATCTAGTCACATATCAAAGTACCTGGACTTGTATTATGATGACTAGACAACGATATAGAATACATATATAGATACAAACATCCATAACTCGGGTACAAATTTTCATATTCATGTTCATCATATAAATATTTGTCCCTTACGGGATTCGAACCCGCGACCCTCGGCACAGCAGGCAGGTTCACTACAGACTGTGCTACCGGGCCGACTTTGATTTATGTGAAGCTTTGAATGACTAAGGAATGAATCATTCATAACATTTGATGTACTTTAACATTGCTTTAATTGATATTAATCTGTTGGATTGAATTTCAGTCACTGCTTCTAAAGTGGCCAATTGTCATTTGACAATGTTAATTCCCGCCAGGGAGTATTACATTCCTTGATGTTAATATATCTAAGAGCATTTCTAAGTATGACTTCCATTTCTGTTTTTCGATTTCCATAAAATATAAAATATGACTGATTTTTGTCAGTTGTTATTTATTAATTAACGTATGGATCAGATCAATTTGGATCAAATAGTTAATAATTTGGATTAAATCATCTGATGCGTAATTGGCAGTAAACTATTTGTCAATAGTGATTTGTTTAGTTTAGTTAACTTTGTAAACAATGCTGTAAAATGTAAATTTTAAAATAAATAATATAAATGATCAAAAATAATGTTAATATAATAAATAAATAATGTAAATAACTTTAAAAAATTTTGAAAAAATAACCACTGCAACTGGAGGCAGCTAGCTACATCATTTTTCTTCTCTAAATACAACGAAATCAATAAATGAATTAATTTAACACAATGTAAAACAAACAAACATTATGTGTTGGTGTGTGAAAGTGAGCGTGCCACTAATAAACAATCTAGGTGTGAGACTGACTGACAGCGTAGTTGACTTCTTCTGCTATCTTCTACATTGTCTCACAGATGTCGTCACTGGTAAGATACTTAATGTAACACAATGTAAAACTAACAAACATTATGTGTTGGTGTATGAAAGTGAGTGTGCCACTAATAAACAATGTAGGTATGAGACTGACTGACAGCGTAGTTGACTTCTTCTGCTATCTTCTACATTGTCTCACAGATAGCGTCACTGGTAAGATATGTAAGATACTTAATGTAACACAATGTAAAACTAACAAACATTATGTGTTGGTGTATGAAAGTGAGTGTGCCACTAATAAACAATGTAGGTGTGAGACTGACTGACAGCGTAGTTGACTTCTTCTGCTATCTTCTACATTGTCTCACAGATAGCGTCACTGGTAAGATATGTAAGATACTTAATGTAACACAATGTAAAACTAATAATAATTATGTGTTAGTGTGTTAAAGTGAGTGTGTCACTGATAAATAACCTGGGTGTGAGACTGACTGACAGCGTAGTTGATTTCTTCTGTTATCTTCTGCATTGTCTCACTTTCTAAGAATTGTTGGCGACTTGTACAGATTATTTGTGTGATACCTTGAGGTGCCGGGTGAACTTTAGTGTCCATTGTGGCAGGGAGAGCCCGTCGGCCGTATCGCCACTTATAAAGCACAGTGGGTAGATACATATGCCTAGAAATTGAAGCATGTAGGATTCTTCACGATGTGCACGATATAGTGTACCTATGTTTAACGTACTAAATTACGACACTTAAAAGTATCCAGCGTACCTGAGTGCTTTTGTAAACAACCTGGTATTGTGTTACATTTGTAAATTAACGTCGATCCCTTACATCAACTTCCTATAAACCTACAATATTTATTCGCCAAACCGTTATCCATCTATAATCAATTAATGAACATCCCCACTATTAGGGGTTCTATCCCTAATTACAATTATTGACACTCTAAAGTGTCTATATCAATTACACGGAACGTTTGCCGACAGTTTTACCCTTAATGTCTTCGATCCCTTGAGATGTATCCAGTGTTCGTATTATGTCGGTGTTATTGGCAATATTTTGGTACAAGGTTATGTATTTATGTGGGCGAAAGGCTAGCCACCTCTCACCAACTAACACTTCATTTTATCCTGAAACTTAAATTGCTAAATATGAGCATTCTTCTTTTTTTTTCTTCTCTTCCTGTTACCCCTGCGTGGGGTATAGGGCTCGGATAGTAGCTCTCCACTGGTTGCGATCTTGGACACCCCTTTTTCTGAGGCTTTTAGCCTCTACTTTTACGCACCACGCACGGGCACACGTGGCGAACTGACTCCCATTCACCCTTTATGGGACGCCGATGCCTTGCTGATGATGATGATGATTGACCACAGTAGTTTTGTAGAACTTTGGTGTTAGGAACCATTATCAAAGCTAAGAAACAACCGATCGGTATGTACTATGGTACTATGTACACTACTATACTTTATTCCATATAACGACGAAAAGATTTTCCAATTACTATTTAGCTTTCTGGCTGATTCTGATTAGCAAAGCATATGCTCACGACTATAATCTCAGAGGGGGTAGTCAGAGATATTCTGAAACCTCAGAATCTCCACGTTTCACTTTAGTACTGAAACTCTGTCCAGTGTGACGGGGAGTGAGCCCGTCGCCACTTGTAAATGGACAGTAGGTACAATACATGCCTCGAAATTGAAGCATGCAGGTTTCCTCACGATGTTTTCCTTCACCGAAAAGCCAGTGGTGATTCTGATTAGCAAATATAATTTATTTATCAAAAAGATATACTATACGACGTATCGTGAACGTTACGAAAGCTGTTCTAAGAAAAGGTGAGAGTCAGTGTTTCAAATGTCTGTTTTTGTAATTCAAAATAGCTTTCAAATTTCGTTGCTGTTTGGAATGGAGTATAGTTGATTCAGAATATTTTGATCGGTGTTCGTAGCTGGTTTAAAGGCATTATACAGGTTATAAGGAAAAGTATAATTAACCTTTAAACCACATACTTTACCCATCAAACTTTTACTATGGGAGCAAACCCTTTACAACAAAAATCTGCTGTCTCATACATATGAGTCGAGTAGGAGCATTGGAAAAGTAGATTTTTTTTGGCGCTGAAAGGTTTGCTCCTATACTAAAAGTTGTTCAGTTTGAGTGGCAGAGTCTGTGGTTTAAGGGTTAATGATTCTTTTCCTTACATCCTGTATTATAACACCAGAGACATTGCTGCTATTCCGCCGCGGCATGGACTTGAATACCTTCAATGTACAGATAGATACCATCATATCAGCCATTAAACGTCCACTGCTGGACATAAGCCTCCCCCAAAATGGGGGGGATTTGCCATAATCGCCACGCTTGTCAGGCGGGTTGGCGATCGCTGTTGGATCGAATCAATGTGTGTACTCAGAGGATGCTGCTGCCCATCCTTCAGTAGATCCGTTAGTCGCCTTTTACGACACCCACGGGAGGAAATGGGATGGTGTTATTCATAGCCGACACCACACGGCCGACAGACAGACATACCTGCACAAAATATCCCAGAAGGGCGCCTTAATATAAACGAGCGAAATAAGAACGTTGATCTCGTATCAAGTCAGCCGAACGCCAGAACACTATCTATCTATTTATTTTGTATCCGTACGTGAGCTGTATGCCCCTGTTTCTCTCGTTGGAAAGAGCCGCCCTTCTGGAACATATTTAGAGGTACCTGTATGAAATAGATTTGTTATAATTAAATATTTATTTGATCCACAGAAACCAACGACGCGAACCAAACGGGAGAAAGCGATGACTATAAAGACGTGTCCACACCCGAGGAACGAGATACCAACAAATGGCCGGACGACCGCAAAGTCCGGAAAACCAACATGGCGGACCGACCACTGCCCGTGCCGGTCGAAAATGAACCTTATTACATGAACATAGATCGGGATGAGGCGGAGAATTTGCTGAGGGGACATCCGGATGGCACTTTTGTGCTGAGGCCTTCAAGTCAGGTAATTAGATACGTTCTGTGTGACTTGATAAGCCACGGCTGAAAGAGATCGGTTTTATTGTACCTAGACGAGCTTTGGCGCAAGACTTCATCCGCATCGGCTAAAAAAATCTGTATGGAATAGTCCCGTAGAGAAAGTAGTTAGACAGATGATCTGACCATGTCCTTAAAATTTTTTTTTTAAATTTTTTATTTAAATGTACACAAAAACAATAAAAAGAAAGCAGTAGTTAAGTATAACAGTGAAGCAGTAATTTTTATACATTTCAAAGACACTTCAAGCAAGATTGACATGGGTTTCCACGATAGACGCAGGGCCTGGAGTGTGTGGAAACCCAAAACAAAAACCGTTAGCATGTTAAGAAAGACTGTAGGTATACTGAAGGAGCTTTTACCCGCTTTATTGCCTAGTGCACAGAACTTTATAAGATGGGTTAGAAGTGATGGTTATGCACACGGTTATGCAATGATTTCCATAACACCATAAGGCGCGCGGCGTGGTGCGATCGAGAGGGCATGAGTATTGTAGCCGCGTGAGCGGGAAGACAAGTTGCGACAGCAGACTCCGAAGCAAAAGCGCTCTTTGCATTTCTAATCCCTCTTATAATGTTCTATGGCCTTGTTTTGTGATTGGTCTTCGCTGTTGATCCTGGTTTACACGAGTGTGATGGTTATGTGTGTATGTCTGTTATAAGTAACGCAATATTTCATAAATAATTAATTGTTACTTTCCCCAACAATACCCATTCTCATAGATAACACAATAATAAGGATAGAAGGCCAAAACTTCCGAATATAGCTAATTACGTTCACTCCATCCACGAACCTCTCCTAATGTTCCGATATAATACGCACGCCCGTAATAAAGCGGCGATGTTTGCCGAGATACGCTAGATTTATGACGTGAGCTCCCAACACTCTAGTAATTGCTTTAGGTATTCTAAATACAGAAAAGGCTAACGGGTAGATATTATTTCAGGCTTAATATTATAGTTGCGTAATACAATGAGTTTTTATGCTCTCGAATGGTGAAGGAAAACGTCGTGATAAAACCTGCTTGCATACGCTGCAGAAGAAATTCTGATTCGTTTGTGTATAGGGACGATTGGAGGAAAGAGGCCTTTTCCCAGCAGTGGGACACATTATAGGCTATGTAAGTGAAATTAAACGCTTCAGACCCACCGTACCCCTAGCCTTACCCCTGGTGGTACGGTGGGTCTTTTGAAGTTAAACGGTACCACTGAGTGTAGTGACCCTAGTGATGTGACCTACCTGTCTCTCGCATGATTAAGATAAGTAATAATAATAAAATAAGTAAAAAGAAAAGAAGAAAAAAATTATAATTAAAAAAAAGAAAAAGTGAAAAAAAAACTTTATAAAAAAATGTGTAGTCCACCAATTTGCATTGGGCATGCGCGTGGTGGGCTGACATTCATACATACACCCTTTCTGAGGGTAGGCCTATGCCCTTTAACGGGACGAATATAGGCTGGTGAAGAGTTGCATACATGCATACATTTATGAAGAGCACCTTATTCCTCTCCAGACAATATGATGATGATTTGGCCTAGAGATACTCTAAGCTTACCTTGGTTTCCCTTGCCTTGGTTTTGTTTTCTATTTGGGGTCAGCCCTGCCCTCCTGATACTATTGCGCTACTCTTAGCGCTTTTGCGTCATTCCTGGCATTAAGCCTGTCGTCAGCATATCGTTCGAGAGTTAAAATGGTCTATACAAAGTCTACAGAACTTCTTAACAGCAGCATTAGTATGGTAAACTCTGACACCAGGGCTCTGCCCACATAATAAGAAAGAGAGGAGCATGGTTTCGAGATTTGCGCGCGATGCATCCTTTCTGCATACAAACAAAAGGGTTTCTTCTCACGTAGAGTGAAAGCAGCTTGCCACGACAAGTAGTTTGGAAATAAAAGTCGAATCGTGCAAGTGGAGAAATAATTAGCGGTGTTGGTACTGACACTTACAATACTTGTATTAGCAATTTTATAATGACAAAGTAAGCATCAATCACCTCTCTTTCCTCTTCAGCCAAACCACGCGTACACCCTC
Organism: Agonopterix arenella; assembly: GCA_927399405.1. Lineage (NCBI taxonomy): Eukaryota > Metazoa > Arthropoda > Insecta > Lepidoptera > Depressariidae > Agonopterix > Agonopterix arenella. The sequence goes on from OV656711.1 coordinate 525,772, forward strand.
ACGGTATCCTGCTCGAACGCGGTCCACAACGTCGGTGTCCGCCGACGTCCGGACGGGAGACTCGCGCTCGGATTCGCTCGGCGCGGCGAACGAAGCTTCACGAGCGTGACGTCACTGCTGCGTCACCATCGCCGGCGCAGGCTGCTGCTGGTGGCCGGCGGCAGCGTGTGCGGAGCTACGACATTGAACGAGTCGCCTCAGTACTATCAGACTCCTAGTGGGCTGCCGGTGTTAGGTTAGGTTAGGCTAGCCTCAGTATTACCAGACTCCTAGTGGCCTGGCGGTGTTGGGAGTTTGAGAACTGTTGATGGGTGACGCTGCTCCATATGATATTACTGAGAAAAATTTATAGATGGCGTTGTCGCTAATGTTACAATTTTAAATTGCGCTACCAGAAAATAGTCATCCAAGAGTCTTTTACAAAAACTTACTTATTTAACTTCAAACTTTACTTTCAAAAAGTACCCAATTATTCAGATAATTTTAAGTTACAGTTAGTTAACAGGTGTTATGGCCATATGCGGATGATGATGAAGTCTTCTGTCTCAGTATCTATTCTGTTTTCTTTGTATAATTTTGAGCCTACACAAATAAATTAGCAATAACAACTACAGGGTGAAATTGATATCATTAGCATCCTTTTAAACTAAGAGCCTACCCATCAAACGGAACAAGTTTTACTATGGGAGCAAACCGATCGGAGCATATAAAAAATCAGCTGTTCCATACTAAACTGCAATGTCGACGCGCGAGTTTGGAACTCAAATGTATGCAACAGCTGATTTTTTTTTGCTCCGATCGGTTTACTGCTATAGTAAAAGTTGTTCAGTTCGATGGGTAGACTCTTAGCTTAAAAAGATGCTAATGATATCAATTTCACCGTGTCTATCTATACTATTATAAAACTGTAACAGGAAGTTTGTCTGTACATTGAAGATATTAACAAAAAAAAGTTACGATATGGTTTTTAGGTGTCCCTGATTCCATTTCACCAATTTTTGGATTTTTTGTCTTTTGGGTGTTTGTTTGTTTGAACGAGTATCACGTAAAAACTACTGAGCCGATTTTGATGAATTTTTTTTAGTTTGATAGCTTATGACTTAAAATCTGGTATATAATTTGTGCGGACGAAATCGCGGGTTAACGCTCGTATATCATAACACTTGTTGTAAGTATTAATTTTGTCTAAATGTAAAAATATGTGATTTTTTTTATGTGTAGCCTTCTTGACGTATCAAAATAATAAGAAAACTTTATTACACAAGCATCAATCGTATTGCCAGTGCCACGGAATTTCGCTCTCTCGTCTTCAAGATTAAGCACATCTTAAAAATACAATGCAAAAAAAACCCTGATAAGAACATAATAAAGCTTAATAAAGCCCTAATCTGCATTTTATTGGTCGTCTCATTCCAGCCGATTTGCGATTGAGGAGAATTCCTTTAAAGTCAAGTTTCAAATATAAAATCTCACAAATCAAGCCAATTTAAACCTTAAAGCTTTAGTATAAGGGGTTTGTAATATGACTTGGTTGGAGGTATTAATAAATTCCCGGACAAAAGGATAATTAGTAATTTGAGCCAGGGTTTCTGCCTTCTGAAATTTCGCGATCGTTTTAGTGTGATGATATCGTTTGTTACAGAGCCTGCTTTAGTATTTGTGAAGATTTTTTGGTGTTAACCACAGATCACAAAAACTAAAGGGAGATGTGAAAAGGGGTCGGGGCCAGTGTCGCAGCAATATGCGCAAAAACGGAACACATTGCTCGCGACAGTAAGGATTCAATATATTATGAGACTGAAAGCCAGTCGAGATATTATGTGTAAATAGTTTGCAATGCTTGCGTAGTACTAAAGATTATTCAAACGTTGGTTTTTGATACCGCAATGGATAATGGGCACATTCAAGCTAACAAAATACTTTCTATCGCGTGGTACTGGTGGTGATGCGACATTAGGTTTCGTACTCAGCGCATTGGTTGGCATCTCTCTAGATCTCTATGGTGTCAACTATTTAGTGACAGGGTGTAAGGGTAAACAGTTGCATTACTTTAAGGGGTTATTGTACTCACAATACTGAACTGAACAACTTTCCCAAAGAAACCTATAGGAAATTTGCAAAAAAATTTTGACTTTTTATACAAAAGATCGATCAGCTGATTGCATTTAGTATGGGCAATCCGAAAAAAAAAGGTTACGAATTTCTTGTAGCTTTTTTAGGGAAAGTTGTTCAGTATCATGGGTACAATCATCTCTTAAAGTAATGCAACTGTTTACCCTAACACCCTGTACAATGTGCCTCCTCTTTCCTAGTGGGTTAGCCAGACTACGGCATGCCATTAACAACGAACGATCCTTACAGACTACCTCCTGTAATACCGACTGCTCTCAAACGGTGAAGGAAATTTCCTTAAGGAAACTGCTGAAGAAGAAATTCTGATCCGTATGTGTGTAGTTCTGCGAGCAAGCGCTCGCGCGCTCTGCTGGAAAGCGTAGCGTGGGTAGGCCCCGCACACGGTGGACCGACGACCTTGTGAAGGCGGCGGGATCCCGTTGGATGAGGGCAGCGCAGGACCGGTCGTTATGGCGATCCTTGGGGGAGGCCTATGTCCAGCAGTGGACGTCCATCGGCTGAGATGATGATGATGATGATGATGATGATGTGTGTAGTCTGTCCACAAATTTGATTTGGGCACGCGTGGTGGACTAACGCCCATACTTACCCATGGCCGTACCCATGGGAACCTGTTGTCAGCATCTGACTATCAATTTGTCTTTTACACAAAACTGTTATTTAGCTGTTAGTTCTCCAAAAAGGAAATAAATATAAATATACATCTTCTTAGATTCTTAGATTCTTTATTGTACACAAAAACATAATTATGAAAAAAAAATTACAACAAGTCGTGATGTACAAAGGCGAGCTTAACTCTAAAAGAGTTTTCTTCCAGCAAACCGTTGAGTGAGAGGAAAACTAATATGTTTGGGTAAAATAAGTGTGCACACAAATAAAAATCTACTTAAAGAAAGAAGGTAGGCCCTTCCCTGAAGGTAGGCCTGTGTCCTGCAGTGAGACGTAAACAGGGTGTAAGGAAAAATATCATTAAACCACATACTCTCTATCTTTCAAACTGAACAACTTTTGCTATGGGAGCAAACCTGTCAGAACAAAAAATATCTGTTGTTCCGTACTAAACTACAATTACTCGACTTAAACGTATGGAACAGCTGATTTTTTTTGTTCTGACTGGTTTGCTGCCATAGAAAGAATTGTTCAGTTTGATGGATAGAGTATGTGGTTTAAAAGTTAATGATACTTTTCCTTGCATCTTGTATAGGTTGATGATGAAGTCTATGATTTTGGTATCATTTGATTCAATACATTTGATATAAACTGTAGTTTAAATAGGTGTATTGTTAAATCTTTATGTACAATATGGCAAATAAAGAATTGTATTCTATTGAATCAATTTACCTATGTATGAAACCAATGACATACCAACATGCAAGTGTGTGCCAGTCGAAAGATGGCCTACGAGAACGCATTATTGATAATCTCAACAAACACAAAGTTAGGCCAATCAAAACCGTTCAAAAGTAAGCCTTATAGCGAAACTTCTGACAGCCTACTTTAGAACAAACTTTGTACATAAGTTTAACTAGAAGACAAGGTAGCAACTTTAAGTTTCTGCCGACAGTTTGTGCAGCTATTACTAACTAGCTTCATGATGAAAATGTTTAAATATAACATAGTGCTACGGTAACAATGAATGGTCGCGTGTCGCGACATAAAAAATAAAAAAAGGGTCTGATTGTCTGAAATGAAAAATGATTCCGTGCTTCGGATGGCACGCTAAGCCGTTGGTCCCGGTTACTATCTCTGGTGGTATTATTATTTGTGGTTGGGCTATTGCAAGCAAGGGTCGTCATGTAACACGGAGACCAGCGCTGGTCCTTTGTGTTCGCCCCAAGCTCACCCATATTTTACGCATACCTCCGAACTTATGGTATTTTCTTTTCATCCTCGGGAATGCAGGTTTCCTCACGATGTTTTCCTTCACCGCCGAGCTAGTAAATGATAAATACAACCGTACATAAATTCCGAAGTACTTAGTGGTACAGGCCAGGAATCGAACCGCGTCCTCAGGATTGAGGCGCTAGCTCTCTTCCGTATGGGCTATCATCGCTCATCTCTGGTGGTAGTAGTCGTTACATAAAAACCACGTCAGAGGCCGTAAGGCGGTCTGAAAATACTCTGACACCAGGGCTCTGCCCACACCGATACGAAGAAGACTAGATAAACTAATAGTGAATACGTGAGTATATATAAATACCAATGGGATAAGGGCAGAAAGAAAAAAAAGAAATACCAAAAATCGGAAACTATTTTAACTTGTTCTAAAACGAGAAAATGTTTCACTATACAAGAAAATACGTCATCTTTGTGACAATTTTCTATCGAGTGAATTAATTCCAATCGTGTATTCAATTGACTTTCACTAGATAAACTATCCAAAAATACTGAGGTATGACTTTGGTTTCGATAAATTGTATAAATCTAGTCAAAAAATGAAAAATAAAAGATGCCTCCAAGGTGTTTCGTCCTACTATAGGGCCTTAAATACTTTTTTAAATAACTGGATAAAATATAAAAAGTATCGAAATGACGACGAATAACAATGACGATTAATATTGTTCTAATTGTAGTAATAATTTCTCTTTGTTTGCTTTCTTTTCTATATTGTTATGCCCTTACAGGGTGCTCCATTGTATAATTATTAAGACCTATGTACTACAATGTGGCAATGCAATAAATATTTGAATTTGACTCTGTTCATTAATTTAGTTCAATTTTTCATATAAAACGCATTTTGACCATTCGATAAAGAGTTGCTATAATTTGTTGTAAGAAAAATAAATTACCATCGCATTCATGAAAACCGCTTTGAAATCGTATTGTTTTATGCGTCACGGTTAATGAGCGTTTCTGCAAATCCTCCATTAAATCTCTTGCTGTCTCTTTTGGTCTTGTTTACAAAGCTTATTTACTCAAAGATGACACGCGTCTTTTCCCTTTTCCATCGTAAAATATAAAAAAAAAACAAGAGCTTGTAAAAGCTCCACCTCAATTCTTTCGAACAATTTCACTCTGGGAACAACTTTTACGAATCTTTCACCCTTTTTACATTATCTGTGGAACTCGCGACACATTTCCGACTCGAAGTAAGTATGTGGACTCAAATAGTTTTGTCATAGATCAAGTTTATTGAGAACGTAGATAGGTCAAGGTATTTCACTGATAAAATGCCTACGGCCAGCGTGTTATTTTTGTCTCTCAGAAAGATTATAACGGATGATATAATCGGTATGATTTTAAATGATTTCTTGCAATGCAGTTTTAAAATTCCAAAGTTTGATTTAAAACAGGTTTGCTCATATAATTACGTTCACAACTTTAATCCAGGTCTTAGCACATTCAGAATATTTTCATTTCAATAAAAGCCTGTTTTACTGCGTCTGGACAAGTTCTTGTTTGCTTATTTGCCATATTTCGTATGAAAGATATGCCTACTGTGCTAACAAACCTGCCCAAATTCACTCCAATGTGACAGGTAGTGAGCCCACTTTCACGCTTAATAAACAGTGAACATAACGACTGCCTCGGAATTGAATCATATGTTCTTAAATTAAATACTTATTTATTGCGGACCAAAAAATCCATAATTTTGTTAGTAGGTTGATTAGTAACAATTTTTACTTAAAATTATGTTAGTGTATGTTAATTAGGTATTGACACTATATTACATTACATTCTTATTCTACAGTACATAATATTCTCCCTTATTTGACCGTCCCAATCACCAGCTCCACCCAGTGCTTTTGTATGGGACAGTCAAATCTGGCAGCAATGCATTTCAGGATGCTGTTGTCACTGGTACGCAGGCGCTGCAGTAGCGAGGCCGCTCCCTTGCGAATGATCGCGTTCGCGCCTCCGCGAACATGCCGAACGCACTGCAGCGCATCGACAGTCCTGAAAGCATTGTTATACTGGACGCGCAGCACGTTGTAGGCTCGTCGCGTATATGACACCCACAGACCACTCGAGTAAAAGGATTGACAAAAAGCCCTAAAGAGCGTCACCTTTACTGGCGTCGTACATCGAATCTGCGGGCGAGCATATTGCTTCTTACCGCCAATGCCCTGCGCTCCCGCTCTATATCTTGGTCGTCCCTGAGGTCACTCTTAGTCACTCTTGAGGTCTTAAGGCGACTGGGCCTCCATAGAACTGGGCCCGTTAGGTAGAGTTGGCTTATTTCAAATTTGAATCGGTCTATCCGAGCGTTCTTAATATTGGGGACACACAAATCACGTAAAAAGTAACAATATTTTATTTATCAAGAGGAATAATTCCTCTTATTATTTTTAACAGTTGTTTAAGAGTTCCTTGTTGCAATTGCTGTTTAGTTTTGAACACTCTTTAACTTGATTGTAGTGTAATGCTTAGAATGTACCTAGTCGAACTAAAGTAAAATATAAAACTAATTTACACTGGAAATAATAGTAGATGACCAATTGTGACTAAACTTTAACTAAATTTGATTAGTTTGCAAAGTGTCGTTTCCATCTGCTAAAGTTAGTTGTCTAATTACGACAGACTTTAGTCGAATTGGCCATCGGGTCCAGATCCGAGGAGGTCCCGTTGACCAATAGGCTTCCTCACAATGTTTATATGTGTGTTTCACTAGTGCGTAGGCATAAATCCGGCTATGTCATATCTACAAATAAACTCAGCTATTTATTCTGCGGGCAGCAGTAGGCTTCCAATAACCATTGATTCTGCAGGAAGGTTGGCAGTAAAGAAGGTCGCCAGTTCTTGGCTCTGATTCAATCGCTGTGCGGTTTGTTTCTTAGTTTAGCTTCGTTTTAGTGTTTTCTGCTTTTCTTTGATACTTGTACGTTTGCTGTGAGGTTTCCGGCGTAGAATACTTAGAAATAGGAACTTAGTACAACCGTTCAGTACGTAGAAAGAGAAGGTACTGGAAGGAAGCACGTGTCTTGTCATATTCACTCAATAAGAGATGCACATAGCAAATTAGCTCTAGTTAAAAAAGGAAATCGCTACCTTATTGCTGTCCTTATCGGCGTAACCACTTTTTTGTACTGACTCCACCTGACTCCGACATGTCACTTCATATAAATGCAGTTTTGTTTGGTTTTGTATGAAACAGTATATAGACTTTTCTTCTTGTCGTCTCCATAGTGAAAGCTGTGTACTTTTAGTGGACTAAACCACCCCTTAAACATTACTAGGGTGTTTTGTTACACCCTGTATAAGTTCTTGTACTTCAGTCTATCGCAAATTTTATTACAGTCATAATATGAACACCATAACTCACGTCTGACTCCCTCTTACAAGTAGTTACGACCTCGGGGACTCCCATAAGACTCGTCCATACATTTCTATCGATATCCCATATATAGTTTATATATTATACGCAAAAGGGCTTGATCTATGGGGTAACGGAATTGATATTGTAAAACTGTAACAAAAATTTGTTAAGGTGGTTCAGTCCATACAAAAGTTTGACGCACAATACGCGTAGACTCGTGAATATTACGCTCATAAGGTTACGCTTTTTGTTGTCAAACGCGTCACCACGGCCTTTGTTTAGTTTTCTAAGTCTTCTCTCTTTAATTATTATAAGTAAGTTTATAATTATTACACTGTAAGTCTAAAAATAATCTCGCAATTTGTTTTAAGAGATCAATCTAAAGTTATTTAAGCAAAAACTGTTTCGTTTTAATTTGTTAGAAATTTTGGATTTGTCACCCTTAACTGGTTCATGCAGCCTAATTTCGAAATTTGAAAAGACATCTTAGTAAATGATACCTCGAAAGAAAGGGCAATAACCAAGCATGTTTTTAAAATGTTTTGAACATCTGTAGATATTTTATTTATTTTTATAAATGACATTAAAAGTACGATTTTTTAATTTAAAATTTGTCTGTTAAGTTTAAATAGTCTGTATTTTCATTTTGGACACAATGGTGCCTTAAAATGCTTCAGTACAACAAAGGACACATTGCACTAATAAAGTCAATTAAAAAAAATTACATTTCAGCTTCAACTAAACGTTATTAGCACTTAATTGACAAATTTTGGGTTTTTGGCACAAAAAACGTATGAGTACTCTAAAAAAATATCAGACTTGGTCTAGGACAAATATGGCTCACCCACCTTTCAAACACCCTGTATAAGCTATCACACGCCCATTTCGCTTCAATTATTTTTCGACATAGGCCCTTAAGTATTCTTTAGGTGTCCTTGACTACAAATAGCGTGTGTTTTGTTGTAAGAAAAATAAATATTGTTATTATTATTCTATGTCTTTTTCTTATCTCGGGAAGTTGGGACATAACATAAGTGTCTCGGACCTTTGGGAGGCGTGCGTGGGGCCGAAGCTATTATTATTATAATAGCAGCTTTTTGAATTGTTTGTCTGTCTGTGTGGTCTGTTCGAGCATCACGTAAAAACATACTGGACCGATTTTGATGTTACTTTTTGGGTTAAAGGGTGAAATTGAAATCATTGGCCTCCTTTAATGAACTTCGAGACTACCCATCAAACTGATCATTATTAAAAAATGATGTATTAAACAGTGTGGGGGAGGTGTGTCCATGTGCACGTGTGCGTGTGAGTCTCCGTCTATGAGTGCATTTGCGCGTGTCAACATCATCATCATCAGCCTATAAACGTTCCACTGCAGGGCACAGGCAATAACCTCAGGGATGCGACTTTTACTGTTCGATAACATTATATTCTATTCTTTAAAAAAAAAAATGGCTGGCATCTTGGTTGTGATGATTTTGCCAATGTCTAGTTTATTTAGCAAGAGTGCTTGACGTTGTACGGTAGTGGTGACTTCAAGGATTGCTTTTCGAAAAGAACACTACGCCACAGGAGCTTCGTTGTAGGCCCGGTAGTGGACAACCAACAATCGACGAGAGACATGTGACTTGACTACCCAATAGCAGACCTACAACGCGACTCGACAACATCATCAGCCTGTAAACATCCTACTGCAGGGCACAGGCCTACCTTCAGGGAGGGTGTATGGGCATTAGTCCACCACGCGTGCCCAATGCGGGTTGGTAGACTTCACATACACATCAGAATTTCTTCTTCAGTATTGCGCGTGTGCGTGTTACCTATTTGTGTGTGTGTCTGTTGGATACAACTTAAGGTCCGCCACACACAGACTGAATTGCGATCCGGAATCCTGATTCAGGATTCAGTGTTGTCAACTATGGTTACAAAAAATGCAATGGTTTCTAAATTGTATTCCATTATTAATGCAACTATATCAAAAGGCTATTGATAGTTTTAACATTAGACATATTCTGCATACAAAATGTGCATGAATCATTATCACGCAAGCGGTTTTTGAGCGTATGCGATTTCGCAACTTAGCCGCAACGACGTCACAACTGCACCGTCACGATACTGTATCGTTTCATCAACGCCTACGCTCAAAAATCACTTTAAAATATGACACCTAAACATCAAAAAATCACTAGATCTAGTGAAAAAGTATCTGAAAGCGGCAACACTCCATGCGGAATCTAATTCCGAATCAGGTTTATTCCAGATGTATGTGGCGGACCTAAGACAGTTGTTTTGAGATTGCGGCACAGAATTTAGTTAGCTTAGTTCCAGTCTATATCTTCGTTGTTCTACAGAGCCGAATAAAAATCAAGGACGTATGTAATACAATAAGCGATGCGAGGATACGGTCCGCTCCTAACTGTTCCAAGGTTATCCGACTACATTTGAGAGAAAAAAGTTTTACTAAATATTTCAGATTTTTATACAGTGTACGTTTTTTTATTAGAGTCCCTTTTCAGTAGTCTTTCAGATGAGTATGATTTCGCCCGTCCCATTTCTCTTTGTAGAACGTACGAATGAATGAATGTGATCATAATAAATAGCATTAGCGAGTAGGGAACAGCACGGGCTCATCTCGATTTTTATCAGGTACGAGTCGACTAAGGGATAGGATTTCTTTTGCAGAGTTTTTGATAGCATATTAATAAGAGGTAGAATGGTTAAACAAAAACTTCAACAATATCGTGTCCCATCAATTGAAATTTTAAATTAAAACTTTGTTCAACAATTTTCTTATAATTAACTCTGAAAAACTGCTGTCCCCACCCTATTTCTTATCTTATCTTATCTTGTTGTGGGGGGGGGGGGGGCTGGCAAGCCAGCAACACTTCGACCCAGTGGGATCTTATGTGTTAGCCCCAATACTTTACACTTACAATTACTTTACACAATAACATCCACGTTTCATAAGCACCGAAACTCTGTCCAGTGTGATGGGGAGTGAGCCCATCGCCACTTGTAATGGACAGATACATGCCTCGAATTTGAAGCATGCTTGTTTCCTCACGATGTTTTACTTCACCGAAAAGCCAGTGGTGTTACAAAAACTAATTGGTACGAGTCTGCCTGGACGGGAATCGAACCATCGATCGCCTCCTTCACGGCAAGCAAGGTTACTCGAAACTGGACCACCATGGCACAGTATAAGCCACGGCTTCATTTAACAGTTTTATGCCATTCTCAGGAACAATGACAGCAGGGTCTATGGTGTTCTACGGTATCCGAATGCTGATCACATATCTGCTGGGAGGCTGTCTGGCGTACAACACTATGGTATACGTCTTCTTGATCATCACGGCAACGGGGCCATTGATGCTTTTGTTTGTTAGAGAATCTCCTATGTTTCTGATGAAGAAGGGTTTGGAACGGGTGAATTTGTTATAGATTTTAACTTCATACATGGTAAATGAAGGAGGCGATACCATTGAGGGGAAGAAACCTAAGATCTTCCGGTTTTGGATATCCATTTCCGAGGAGGCTCATGCGTTTTGCTGCCAAGACATCACAGTCACAAAGGATATGTTCCATGGTCTCCTCATCCTCTCCGCACGATCGGCACCTCTATTTGAACAAATATAGGCATATAAAATTAGAAAAATATCTTGAACATTAGCAATAACGTGTAGATGACGGAAAAATTATCAGGCTGGCACTAACATGGATTATTATTTGGTTATAAGGGCTTGGTCGATGACCAAAAAGCTACTGCGACCTGGATAGATCTATTGTAGCTCACTAACATGGATAATTTTATTTCTATAAAACACATACACAAAAAAAAAAAAACAACTACCAGTGTAAAGTGATCCGCAGATACTATCTGATCACATAGTTAGGACACACCACCACACGCCACACACACACGGACCCGGAATCCTGATTCGGGATTCAGTGTTTTCAACTATGGTTACAAAAAATACTAGTGCTGTTTAAAAAATGCCTAAAATAAAAATGTATGAAACGCCAAATGAATGACAATAATTGCACTTTTAGGTATTTACTCACAAAAAAAAAATTGAAAATTGACATTGTGACCCCCGTTCCGGGTCGTTTCTGGTGCAGAGGCTAGCCATAGCAATTCATCGTGGCAACGCTACTAGCATTATGGGCTCCTTTGCGCCGGGATCGACAAGGGGCGGGTTATTTGACTGAGTTTGTATTTCATTGTTTTGACGAAGCATGTTGCTGATTTATGTCTGTATTTTTTTTTGTTACTTTATATTTGACGACGCTTGTGCTGACCTCTTTTTTTGTGTTTAATCTAAATGCTTTTATGAATAAATTAATTCAGATTTACTAAAACAAAACAAACAATTTCTGTACATGATAATTACTATCATGTGATGAGGTCATGACGTTACGAATGTTACGATGATGGTTTGTAAATTGTATTCCAATATTAATGCAACTATATCAATAACTGGTAGTACGGAAGACTATAATTGCCCGAGTCCCGACTCGCACTTGGCCGGTCTTTTGAACCACCGCAAAGCGTGTTGTCACTGTAGAGAAGATGCGGCCAGAAACTCTACAATCTCTACATACAGAAGAGAATAACCCACAATAAGGGTAGCTTCTATTTTACGATACATCGCAGAAAACAATACTATCGGATTGTCTCTGGTAGACACGGGTGTTTTATTATTTCAAATTCTTTCTGAAAAGGCTTTATGGCTATCCCTGAAATGCAACTACAATATTGTAGCCTTACAAATGGATGGAAAATAAATCGATTTTCTTTACTCCAATAATTATGTTGCTAATATGTATGAAAGACCACATTTAGGGTTAGGGTTAGGGTAAACAGTTGCATTTCTTTAAGGGGTGATCTTACCCATGATACTGATTTTTTTTTTCTAAAAAACCTAAATTCCATAGAGTATAGGAAATTCGTAAAAAAATTGTTGGTCTTCCCATACTATATGCATTCAGCTTATCGTTAAAGTTGTTCAGTATAATGGTACTGAAAACTTTTCCCTAAGAAACCTATAGGAAATTCGCAAAAACGACGACTTTTCATACAAAAGTTCGATCAGGTAATTACATTTAAATAAATAAATTTTTATTCGGGAAACGAACAGTCAAATTACAAACGAATGGTTACAAACTATGAACATAGAATAGACCAACTACAGGAATCCGCTAATGGTAATTTAAAATTAAATGAAAAAGTGCTTGCAAAGCTTATACAATAATAGCTACCTATCAGAAGGTAGGTAGGCTAAAATAACAATAAATGATAAGAAGAAAGTATATTGCGAGGTAAAGACTCAGTCTAAAGAGCCTTATCAGTTATGTTATTTAGTATGGGAAGTTCAGTTTTTTTTTTAAGAATTTCCTGTAGGTTTCTTGGGTAAAAGTAATTTTACCTAACACCCTGTAGATCATTTATCATAGCTGACGTAACCTCAGGGTTAAAAGCTTAAAAAAAATAGAAAAGAATAAAAAAAGCCCTGTAGATTTCTAAGGAAATCCTTAGATCATTTATCATCATAATACAGGGTGACCCATTTATATTAGTCCAAAATATTATTTAGTTAGAGTCGTGGAACGACAAGTCGCTCAGAGAAAACTCATCAGTTTTGCAAAAATTTTCAGTTTGTAAGTAATGTTTTTTTAGCTTATAAAACTATCTGCTCTAATCCTATAAAATTACTTCAGGAGGGCGATTTTTTGAAAGTCCTACTTATCCATAGCCTATCTATGAATAATCCATACATATAAAAAAATGGTAAACTTGGCATGGATGTACATTGAATTTGTTTGTTCGTCACGCATCAAATAAAAACGACTGAACCGATTTGGATGTAGTTTTCACTCAAACGTAGGGCTTAGTTTGAATTCACATTAAGGCTTTATTTGGTCGCAATCGGTTCATTCAATCAAAAGTTAAGAGTATTTAAAGTTAGTGGTCTGCGCGTACGAATCCGTGGGCGCCGGCGCCACTATAATGCGTAAATTCCATAGAGTTTGGCGTCACTTTCGTAATCGAATTTCGAATTAGGATGTATGAAATATTGGCATGGAACTAGTTAGGTGATTGAGTCACAATCTTCATGGCAAGCTCTCTTCCATAAGGGATTTTTAAACAAAATAAAAATCCTGTAAAAAGTTTTTCACAAAACAGGAGCAAAAAGGCTCAGACGTGTTAAAAGTTGAAACCGCAGACAAAAACATTTAGTGGCCATCTGCAAAGTGGTTTCACCACACGTTCATTGCCTTGCAGATGGTATTGACCACATTTTGTTGCAGACTTTTAGTTCAAAGCTCTTTGTAACTCGTTTTTAAATTGCGGTGTAAAACGCATTTCTTTTATTATTCAATAAATTTTTATAGCTGTATTACTTTTATAAATTACGAGCGTTAACCCGCGACTTCGTCCGCACAAATTATATACCAGATTTAAAGTCAGATCACTAGCTATCAAACAAAAAAAGTTTCATCAAAATCGGTTCAGTAGTTTTTGCGTGATACTCGTTCAAACAAACACACAAACAAACAGACAGACAAAAAATCCAAAAATTGGTGAAATGGAATCAGGGACACCTAAAAACCATATCGATCCTTTTTTTTTTGTTAATATCTTCAATGTACAGACAAACTTCCTGTTACAGCTTTATAATAGTATAGATAGATATAGATAGATGAATATGAATATGATTGTACAATGAACAACTTACATTATGTTGGAAATTCAATTAATATCAATAAATTCAAATGAATTTATTCTGGAAAAAAAAAGGCTTATTTCGAAATCGAAATTTCTTTCATTCTTTCAATCAAAAATCATTTTTTTTGTTTTCCAGAGAATCGATGGATGGCGAAAACGTGCTCTAAAATAATGAAAAGATTCCAACGCATCTATTAATAGAATATTTAATTATTTAAGAATCATTTTGAAAATGTTTACGTCTGACCTGGCTGTATGGGCTCGATACCTTGGCCTTTAAAAAAAGTCTGGCACTCTTGACATGATTTTGACATGACCTCGCGAACGTCTCTATGGAGCTATGGAGCAACTATGGAGCGATAAAACATGTCATTTGTTGAGTTTTTTAGGAACTAAATTAAAAAAAGACAAGAAAACCGCTCAAACCATCCAAGATCGAGTCGGACTCACAAACGGAGATACCAGTCGTACCAGCACACAATATGTTAACTTACCACAAAATTAAGTTTCTGGGACCCTTAGCGCGAGACTGACTCACACTTGGCCAGTTTTTATTATTTGTTGTTATTCTTACACTGTAGAGTTTGCACTATAATATAAACACACCAAAGAAGCTTATAATGTATTACCGTTTTTGCAAAGAGGAAAAAAGAAACATCTGTCCATACTGTACTGCTACTGTATTATACAACCTTAAATACTTTGATTTGGATCAATTTTGTTTATCTTTGGCACAGTATAAGAAGGGCATAACTGGTAAAGCTCTTTAGACTGAGTCTTTGCCTCGCAATATACCTTCTTCTTATCATTTATTGTTATTTTAGCCTACCTACCTTCTGATAGGTAGCTATTATTGTATAAGCTTTGCAAGCACTTTTTCATATAATTTTAAATTACCATTAGCGGATTCCTGTAATTGGTCTATTCTATGTTCATAGTTTGTAACCATTCGTTTGTAATTTGACTGTTGGTTTCTCGAATAAAAATTTATTAATTTATTTAATTTATTATTTATTATCTGGTAGCGGTCAAATCAAATGTTTATTCGCCAGAACATAGTGTAGTAGTAATACAACGTAGTGGTAGTGATTTGATGTTATTTGTGGTTATGATCAAAATTCAAATATAAAAAATTTTTATTCAAAATAACATCACATAGATAGCTTTTTGACGTCAATTTTTGAGTCTACCACCGCGTCGGAAGGTGTTTCGTTGAGAGAAGATGCGGCCAGAAACTCTACAACACACATCTTTTAAACAAAACAAAATATACAAAGTACAATTAAAATACAATATTGCATTACGTACCTAGAATAACATTGTCAAGACCAGACATTTTGGTCATTCAAATAGTCATCGAGTTTATAGTAGCCTTTTTTACAGAGTACTTGTTTAACATGGGACTTTTTGTCTGGCAAGTTTAGAATATCCTCTGGTATCTTATTATAATAGCGTATACAGTGCCCCATGAAAGATGTGTTGACCTTACTGAGTCGAAAATGTGGGGATACTAATTTATTTTTATTTCTTGTATTGTAATTATGAACGTCAGTTTTTGGGAAAGTGATACAAATTTTTCCGAACGTATAAAATATTTTCGTAAATATATTGACTGTAGAAAGTCAAGATACTGATATCTTTAATCAGATCTCATAGTGAATCTCGACAACGCAGATTATAAATGGCTCGAATTGCCCTCTTTTGAAGGATAAAGATCGCCTCAACATCTGGAGCACGGCCCCACAGCAAAATACCATAAGACATGATACTATGGAAGTAGCTGAAGTATACAAGTCTTGCAGTAGCTATATCAGTTAGCTGTCTAATTTTTAGAACTGCATAAGCTGCAGAGCTCAGCCTACCCGCTAGGGTTTCTATATGTGGACCCCATTGCAGCTTCGAGTCAATCTTTATCTCTAAAAATACAGTATCATCATCATCAGCCTATTGTCAGTCGTCGACTGCAGAACGTAGGCCACCCCCAAGGCGTCCTACAAAACTCTATCCTAGGCCTTCCTCATCCAGTCGCTTCCCGCTATATTTTTTAGGTCGTCGGTCGAGCGTGCCTTAGAGCGTGCCACACTACGCCTGCCAGTTTGTTGTCTCCACTATAGAACTCTGTGGTTCCCCATTTGTTGAGAGTTTGTCGGCAGATATGACCAGCCCATTTAGCCACTTCACTTCAGCCACAGATTAATAATAAGTTACTACCTTCAGTTTGCAAATTTTCTAAGCTATGCAAACCATTTTCGTTCTCTGACGTATCATTTCATTCCTGATGTTATCTCTAAATACCGATCATAGCTGATGGTGATGGTGATACTGATTCCACCATCTTACCTCTATTCAATGAATCCCCGTGAAAACTACAAACAGCCCTTAGGCTATTTGCAATAGCTAAGGCTGATTTTGTCCTAAAATAAACCTTATATTTGTGCAGGAATAACGCTTTCGATATATCGACGCATTCCATATTTTATGTTGTTGATTCAATGGTTTATATGTTTTGCCTACGGCACAATAAAAAAACCTTTATTATTTAAATCCTAACAAAGGTTCAACTGAAAATAGGCCATTTGAACAAAAGGACTGATTCTGAATCAAAATAAAATTGTTTTTGTACCCGGAACGGGCAGTAAGCGATTATTCCCCCCCCCCTTTTTTTGTTGTGGGGTATGAACAAAAAGAGTTTTTCTTTCATCATCCTAATCGCATTGCCAACCATCTTTCCGCTTTCCGATATTGTGGGTATAGGTTCGTTTGCACGGGGCTCTCTTTTTTAACCACTTTCTCCGACTAAGCAAATGACGTGCGAACCTTCGTGAGTCGTGGCCCCTCTCCCATCTCTGTGTCCACACTCAATGCGTTCGCGATGCCACGATGCACCCATCGTGGATAGGATCGATTAAAGCATACATTTTGCGGTCTGGGCACCGCTAAAAAGTCTGCAAAACGCGCAGGGGGCACGAATGTGATAAACTTATGGAGGACAGAAAGAAGAGGAGGTGCCGCAAACCAATATTTCCATCTATGTGTCGCTAAAATACAGGTACAGGTGGGCAGGCTTCGCCCTTAAAACCAAATCCAGGAACATCGTACTTCATCGTTTTAGATGATTTTTTTTTTACAAAGACTCTCAGCAAAAAAAGAATGGCATGGCATGGCTTTGAACAGAGCATCATACGCCACGCCCACTACGACATCATGACCTAATAATACAATGGCGACAGACCTAATTGCCTTTCGACACCTCCACTCCATTCCTTCCTCTGCGGATAAACTGGTATATTGTCTCTAGAGCTCAGTTTTTTCTGGACATTATTATAAGTAAGTAAGTATAATAAGACATATTTTTTAATGTAGTAGTAGGTAACAGGATTTAATCCGTGACTTCGTGGTAGTCTTGTACGGGAATCACGCGAACAGTTATTTAAGTTTGACTGATTTTGATGCGATTTTTACTGTTCGATAACATAATAATATTAATTTAAGATCAGCGATACTGTTTACTCAGCAAGTCACAGGCAAAAGCAAATACCTATACCTAATTTAAAAAAGTCAGTCTACGTAGACCATTATAATCTAAAAAGGCTCACTAGAAGCTCCGTAGGAAATGCTCCGTAAACAACTTTGCCGATAAAATGGCAGATTTGCGAACAAGGGACACAATTATATCTCAGAGAAACAATTCCAAAGGAAACCTTTTGTAAGTGCTTTTGGAAAGCTCTGGATTGAGTTCGATTACTAACTTTATCTATTGTTACTCACTATTAACTGTTTTCATGTTTAAAGCCGTAACGATATATATTAAGAGGAAATGCCCTTTAGTTTGCTCCATATACCAACGAAGTTTAATTTTATAGCTCATTTCCTGGACCTCTGTACCTGATTTTTCCTCTCCCTCATTGATAGTTTTTCCCTCTAAATCAGTCCTAGTAAATTAAGTGGTATTGTAGCATGTATGATATATATATATATATATATATATATATATATATGTTTATAATAGGTATATATGACAACAAATATCTATTTATTTATTATGTAAATAAGAATTATATGTTTATCTATTTATGTTAGGTATTTATATCATTGTTTTTCTTTTTAATTTTTCTTTGTAACACCGACCCGTATTCTTAGTTGATATTTCCTCTACCCCAAGGTTGTCTGGAAGAAATCGCTTTTTAGCGATAGGACCGCCTTATTTGTACCATAATTATTTTTGTGACCTGCTCTGTACTGTATTTATGTGTTTGGTGTAAATAAAGTATATTTCATTCATTCATTCATTTTATTTTAAACGAGCTTTTACCCGCGACTTTGTCCGCACATTTTATTCATCAGATTTAAAGTCAAATCATAAGCTTTCAAACAAAAAAATATTCATCATCATTCAGCAAACAGAACGACAAAACATCTAAAAATTGTTTTTTTGGTCACCTAAAAACCATATCGTATTTTTTTTAAATATCTTTAATGTACAGACACACCTTCGTAACAGTTTTATAATAGTTAGGATATAAACCAATTTTAAACACAAACCTATATAGAAACTAATATCTATGTCTGTGGTTCGTCAGATTTTTGTTATTCTTCTTGTTTCTTCTCAGCATGAGCAATGCGATATATCACATGACAATCACTGATGCTGAAGTGAACTTTTATTAAAATACTAGAGTTAACCTATGACTTTGTCCGCACAAATATATATACCAAATATGAAGTCAGATCATAAAAGCTATCAAACAAAAAAAGTTTCATCCAAATCGGTTCAGTTAGTTTTTGCGTGATACTCGATCAAACAAACAAACAGATAAAAAATCCAAAAACTGGTGATATGGAAACACACCTAAAAACGATATCGTACTTGTAAACTTCTGTTACATTTTTATAATAGATAAGATATACGTTACAGTAGCTCCAAGATTTCCATAGAAATCTTAAAATTATTCCATTGAAACAATATTATGTCTCAACAGCAATCTGACAAAAGACAGGCACAGAGACTTTATTTAGTTGTATTGAAAACAGGGTCTAACTTCCTTTGTATGCGGCGCACTCGGGCGCCCTGCAAGGACTATTCTCTTAAAATAAGATTTTACTTTTGTTAGTCGACAAGACTCCAAAAGCAACAACTACAAGTGAGCGACGCCATGGGAAGATGTTGGTGTAGTTACATTGACTTACCAACTACTGGACGTAGGTTCCGCGCTCAAAAGTGTCCGAACCAAAAGAGCACCAAAACGTAAAAATAGAACCAATTTCGCCACAGTCTTCGTTTGCTCGGCCGACTAGGCGCACGCTGGGGCGCGCAGCGCGCTCCGTGCCTCGATGGGATGGAAAAGAATTTCAGCATTTCCAAAATTTGTTTAATTGGTCTACAGGGTGAAATTGATATCATTAGCATCCTTTTAAACTAAGAGTCTACCCATCGAACTGAACAACTTTTACTATGGCAGCAAACCGATCGGAGCAAAAAAAATCTGCTGTTGCATACATTTGAGTCGCGAACTCGCGCGTCGACATTGTAGTTTAGTATGGAACAGCTGATTTTTTATATGCTCCGATCGGTTTGCTCCCATAGTAGAAGTTGTTCAGTTTGATGGGTAGACTCTTAGTTTAAAAGGATGCTAATGATATCAATTTCACCCTGTATATTACTAAATTGTCATTATACATTGTACATTGTCCGTGTGGTGTCGGTGGTGTAACTATAATATGAAATTAAAATTGTATAAAACCTTAACAAGAAAATATTTGAAAATTGTAATGACAGACTTACCGCATGCTGTTGCATACCTATTATTAGTGCATAGTCAAGGGCTATAGCTTTTGGAGTGTTTGTTTATGATTGTTTTGTCTATGTACCGTTGGTGTGTCTAATAAAATAAAATAAAATAAGAATAGCACCATCCCATTTCGTCCCGTGGGTGTCGTAAAAGGCGACTAAGGGATCTACCGAAGGATGGGCAGCAGCATCCTCTGAGGACACACATTCGATCCAATTGCGATCGCCAACCCGCCTGCCAAGCGTGGCGATTATGGCAAATCCCCCCATTTTGGGGGAGGCCTATATCCAGCAGTGGACGTCTATCGGCTGTTATGATGATGATGATGATGATATTACTAACGGTACTTTGGTTTGTGTAGTTTAGTCTCGGATACTTTTTCAGAGAATTTTGTACTAGACCCAGCGTCCATAGTATTCTACGTCTATGTTACTTTAAAACTTTGCTACAACCGACCTACACCGTTTAAAGGACTGTCAGTACGTATAGATAAAGTTGTTCTGCCTCCGTGGTCTAATGTTTAAGAGCATTGGCTCTCGACACGGAGGTCTTGGGTTCGACACCTAGTGAAATGTCACTTTGTGCGTTTTTCCCCAGTTGGTAAGGACATTGCAGGTAGAATCGCCTGATTGTCTGAAAAAAGAAATGATTCCGTGATTCGGATGGCACGTTAAGCCGTTGGTCCCGGCTACTATCTCTAGTGGTAGTAGTCGTTACATCAAAGCCACGTCAGAGCCCGTAAGGCGGTCTGAAAAAACTCTGACACCAGGGCTCTGCTCAAGCTCTGTCTACACGATAAGAAGAAGATAAAGTTGCTAACTGAAAACCGTCGACTTGCAGTAAAGTTTGTCAGTAACCGTCATATTTACAGTGAAATGTTGAGCAACTTTCGTGTATGAAACAATTTCTTGACTAGTGGTGGCTGGTGAAATCGAGTCAGTTCTTTTGAGTAAGTTTTTATTTAAAAGATTTATTTTTCCTTTACTTTGCCAATCAATGTTGGAGGAATTGTCCAACGCATACCCCTAATACCTTAATGTAGTGCTACTACACTATGTAACTCATATAAGGAATTGTGTCGCATTTTATAACATAGTATTAAATCATATTATACTAAACTGTCGACACGTCTATTGCTTTATTTATAACATCCATCCTTATAAATACTAACAATAGGATCTATGCCTGAGCTACGTAAAGTATTTTTAAACCTTAGACCATTTAAATATGGACCAGTAACGCGTGTAATTCTACTAACAAATTCTTCTGTCACTTTTAGCGCGGGACGAGGTAGCATGAAATACGCAACTATGGATTGCATTAGTCTAATTTTGATTTTCATAAATCATGACAAATAGTCTCGTGTGAACCCCGAACAAGATTATTTGTTCCGCAATTCTAGGCTGTCTAGAGATATGGTATAAAATTGTATGCACATGTACACGATCATTTGATCTTGTACCTTGGCAGAGGGGAATGCTAACGTAAGGCAGGTCCCTATTTAAATGGTCTAAGTTTTAACCCAACTGCCCAGTGCCTGAGACGAGACAGGCTTAAGAGGTTTCTTTAGGCCGATGAAAAGAAGATTCTGAGTTCATCTAAGATATTGCATTATAATTGACGTTGAAGTAGTATTTGCATACATTAAACTTGCACTTGTTCAGTTTCGTTATCTGAATGGGATGTATTCAGATAACGAAACTGAACAAATTTCTAAAGTAAGTTAATTAAAAAAATTATAGAGTCAAATCACTTGTAAGTTTGTGCGCCACATACCTATATGCCAACTCCATTTCTTTCTATAGCTATTGAACTCTTGTGAGTTCTTTATATGACAAAGTCGAAGTAATTGCGAGAGGCTAAGCGAGCGAGTACTTTGTAAAGTTCACTGTTGGACACGCAATTGTAGTTCGAAGTAATGCTGGTGGTTACGGCGGCTGGCTAAACCACAGATTACGCCTAGCATGCCATCCACGAGGCGCGGAAACGACAAAAACGAGACGTGCCTCTGTCGTTACTTTGCGTATGCAAAAGCAAGCGCGGAAGAAGGTTTTCTCTTTTTATCGCTTTGTCGTGCGTGGCATGCTAGCCCTATTGAGAAAAGCCGGGTTTCTCCTGTGGACCAAACAAGTAAAAAAAGAAACTTATTAGTTTCACAAAAGAAGGTTTGATAAAATTTTAGAAACTGATAATACAAATACAATTGTTGCGTTCTCTTCTAGATATTCTTATCTAATATTATAGGGTAAAAGGATTTTTAGTAGGTTTATCAGACCATCAAACTGAACAATTTTCAGATCAGCCAAGTAGGATTGTAGTTTTGTACGGAATAGCAGATATTTTTTCCTACCCTTTATTACAGGGTGTCTCTGGTAATGTGATTCAAATCATAATGGAAAATTTTAAAAATATATTTTTCATACATCCTGTACCCTATATTCCCATATCGAATTAACATGAGCAAACGCAAAAAATCACATTCAAGCAACATTCAAGCATATCTTTCAGCTTGATTGAGCGCCCCCAAACAAAATAGAAAAACAAAATATTTACGTATTTTTACGTAAACAGGAAAAAGGTTGTTTGATTTGTAAAGCTTTCGTGTTGAAGTTAGGTGATTTACTAATTGAGGTCGCTTTATTTATATTTATTATTTTATTACCTTTTTCTCACGCAGGCGCAGCACTTTCAGCGTATTGATAACATGGCGAAACGCGGCATAAAGGTAAGAGCATATTACGACGGGCTGCATCGCAGCGGAAAATGCGTACTTCGCGCACTAGATCGGGCCGGGTTTTGCTGCATTACAAATTGAGATTCAACAATACTGACAATAACGTTATTCGGTGCCGGTCGCATTACAAACAGTAGTCTTCAATTGTCTGTGGTGCATTTGGGTTTGTGAAAACTTTGGGCTGCGTTACAGAGCAGCATGTGTTTCTGCTGCAACCGGGTTTGCAGCGTGCATTGACGGATTTTTACTTTGACGCAATACGAGCAGACGTAAAAAGTCCCGCTTGGTATAATAGCACACTACGAAGGGCCGCATCGTGCGGACGGAAATCTGCTGCGCAAAATTGCGACCCGCTCCACCCCGGCGCCGTATGCGATAGTTCATGAACTATAAATTGTAATAGAAAGGATTTGGGCTGATTTTTGCTTTGCGGCCCGTCCCGTTCCGGCCCATTGTAGTGTGCTATACCAAGCGGTACTTTTTAAAACGTCTGCCAGTATTACGTTTAACTATAAATTCCCGACCCGCTCTGGTGTGCGAAGAACGTATTTTCCGCTGCGGTACGGCCCGCTTAGAATCGATGAAGCTCGCCCTAAAATGAGCTTACCTTTAAGCGCCAGTTCACAAATTAGGTAGGTACTTATTGAAATGTTTCCCAATACGATTTTATTATTTTTGTACTACTTAGTGCACATATTCAATTGACATAACATTTTTTTAACCACCTGTTTTTAATGAAAAATATAAAAATAGGTAAAAAAATAAGAGATAAGTAATTTTCCGATTTAATTTTTGACCGATGTTTATATTCTTAATTTACTTTTGAATTATCTGAAAAACATTGGATGAATTGCTATAATACCTTGGCCGTTATAAAATTAAAAATAAAAACTGTCAAATATAATAGAAAAGCCAAGCAGGCAAAGGAATAAAATTTCGAGTCGCGTGGCTAGAGGTTTCTCGAGTAGACGTCTTTCATTCGGCTCGCGATTTAGGTAGCCACGCGGCTCCGCCATTTTATGGCGGTTTAGGGTGTATGTTTTTGTATAAAAACAGGGCTTTTAGATCGCCATATCAATTTTACCGTACAATGAACGTTAACTTGAATTATAATAATATCTTCAACACTTGATACTGGCGAAATCTTTAAGGAAACGCCATTTAATAAAAATAGAATAGAATAAAATTTCATTCAACCTTTTCCTTTATTATTATTTTTCAAAAAACTCGAGAAATAATGGATAGAACAATCTGATAATTTTGATATAATCTTTGAATCACATAATCTCCAAATGATTTTCTAATTTTGGTGCCTTTCTTAAAATAAAATGTTGTCAATGTTACTAACATATAAATTAGCACGGGATGAATGTTATTATATTCTTTAAAATTATCAACGGTTCAGATTTTCTGGCTACTGGACTAATAAGAACGTGTGAGATTCAAAAATAGCACTCCAAAAGATACCATGCAATTATCTGATTTGTCCACTAGTTCTCTAGTATTTCCCGCGACACAAAAAAAATCGTTTCATTTAGAAGTAATCACAGTATATTTTTCTTTAACAACACAACATTCAGTGAACAACTTGTAGCCCAGTTATTTTACGGAGTTTTGTAAGGATGAGTAAAGATAATTATCAATGAGAATTTTAAACTGTAACCGGCACCATTTAGTGACAAAAATACTATCTGAAAACATATTTAAAAAAAAATGCTCGGCAACATAGAAAAAAAAATTGTATCTCCCAGAAAGCTTTTCCATTAATAATATTATTAAGATTAAAAATCAGGTATTTATTATAAAACTAATGTATTTTTAAAGCTTCCTGAGAAGACAAAAATATTAACACCATGTTTGAAGTTTGTATAATGGTAAAACCAAAAAAATTTGAAAAAAAAATTACCATCATGTTTTTTAGAACGAGATACCTAACTGATAAATTTTAAATTTGGGGGTGGCTTAATTTTTATTCAATATTATTACATTTCTAGGCTCCTAAATACTATACAGAGTCGCGTGGCTAGAGGTTTCTCGAGTAGACGTCTTTCGTTCGGCTCGCGATTTAGATAGCCACGCGGCTCCGCCATTTTATAGCGGTTTCGGGTGTGTGTTTTTGTTTAAAAACAGGGCTTTGAGATCGCCATATCAATTACCGTACAATGAACGTTGGCTTGAATTATAATATTATCTTCAACACTTGATACTGGCGAAATCTTTAAGGAAACGCCATTTAATAAAAATAGAAATACTATACAGAAAAGAAATATCAATTATTAAATTAGTCCCGACTCAAACCGTAAAATGACTGGGCTATTGATGCAATGCACTATCATCTGTCTCTGTCGCACGATGCAAGTGGCGTGACATTTATCAGCTGATTACGTAACACGTTTGTTGTGTCTGGACTCTGGAGGGCTGCCCTTGATCTCACTATCTGCATATTTGTCATCCATTCAGCTTCCCATCTGTTTGTTAATGAACATCATTATTTATGTTTTTTTTGTTTCAATGACATTAAAGGAGGCGATAATTATGATCACTACCTCTCAAGTAACTTTTGAAAATCGTAGTGCCGGCAAGTGCGTTTGTTAATTTAAAGCACTATTAAATTGAACTAATAGATTCACCACTGAAAATTATGAAATAAACAAAATTTTACCAAAATATTAAAACAGCCTTCAAAAGAACTAAAAAGTTAAAAAATAATATTGCAGCCGATGACTTTTTCGTTCGCATCATAAGCACATTAATTTGTTTTATAGAAGTCGGTGTCAAGCTAAGCCAAAAAACTAACGCAAGCCCTGCCCTGTCGCGAATCGTACCGGCTTGACAGCGACTTCGATAAAACGAATTAATGTTCTTATGATGCGAACGAAAAAGTCATCGGCTGCAATATAATTTTTTAACTTTTTAGTTTTTTTGAAGGCGGTTTTATACTGTGCGACTTAGCACAGTTTCATTTTGTACACATATTACGATACCTTGATAACATATTACGAGATCAGGAAATGTCGGGAATTTGGGAAAGGAATAAGGAAAATAAGCTGAGTATAAATGACCCGGCTAAAACACTCTTCCTGAAGTGGTCTACATACATTTAATAAACCGGACAAAAGAGGGTTCCCTAGACATTAATAACATGGCAGAGGTGCCATTATTTTGTTTTCTTTGGAAGACCAAGAACTGTTGATACAAAATACAGATGGCTAACAGAAAGCCAATTATAGGTCTCCGCTGATAGAAACAGAATTTATAATTGTTCATTTTGTTTTTTGTTGTAAAAAAATACTGGACACACAATTTCATTTATTCACAATTTCATATACAAGGTGTTAACTTAAATGCGATACATGGGGTGCTTTAGACGATGAAACTGAACAATATTCACTACTTGGTTCCACAACAATGAAATCGCGAAAAAGAATCAGCTGGAAATGTTAATAGCTACATACTTGAAATATGACTCTACAAAACATATTATGTTTTTTTGCGTTTTCACATTGGTCCATAGTAAAACTTGTTCAGTTAGATGGTCTGAACTTCTGAAGCAGGCTATACAGGGTGTTAGGGCAAACTGTTGCACTACTTTAAGAGGCTATGTGAAAAAAATAGGATCCTTCAAAGCGTCATATATCATTAAGTACTAACAGTAGGAGTATGATTAGCGGATAGTTTTGATTAGAGCCAAAACACGATTAAACAAATTTTCTCGATAGAAAAACAAGCCAAAATAGCCATTTTTCCGTTTTTATTTATAAACGCTTGGAACTGCTAAACGGTGAATAATAGAAACACGAGACTTGATTTAAAAAAAGAGATTGGTATTTTACAAATTTTGATTAGAGCAGAATTGAACTTACATAAATAGTACAATCACAATAAAATAAAGTTTCATTTTACGCTTGCGTCGTTTCGGTCGCGCGCGCCGCCCCATCTCTTTCTCTCGCACCAGGCAGTAATATAAGCTATCACACGCCCATTTCGCTTCAATTATTTTTCGACATAGGCCCCATAAGGGGTGAGTATACCCATGAAACCGATCAACTTTCCCTAAGAAACGTAAAGGAAAAATCTTTAAAAAAATTACACTTTGACCCATCTGTCAAAACGGCTCTAACGGCTGTCATGAGCTGTACCGCGATTAGCGCAATACAAAATGTGTAAAAAAATAAGCTTCGCACGTAGTCCAATCATGGTTCAGTTGCGATTTATTTACCGTAATTGCCCTCCTGTATGTCCTCCGCACTGTGCCTACGTATTAATACTCTTTCCTACAAGGTTAAAGTTTTCATAGACCGGTGGGACTCCCCGCTGTTGCATCACTGGGTGAAGCTCCACACCGGGTTTTTAAAATAAAATGTTTTTGTTGTTTTTTTTTTGTTACTAACACTAGCTGTAAGATAAATGTATATACTAACACTATATGGACATCTTGTCTGAAATAAATTATTTGAATTTGAATTGAATTTGAATAGGCCATTTGTACAAGTTAAAAAAAAGCCTACTAAATCTCCGCTCGGGCGTTTTCCTCAATTTTTCTCGACTCCTCCATTACGCGTTATCTAAGGTGGCGCAATGTTTCGTATCTCGAGGCCGGCAGACAAAAACACCGCGTTTTATCGTTTTACTGGAGATTCGTAAGCTCTTGTGAAGAGGGACGGACTGGGACCTGAAACCGGATCGGGCATTTTGGAGGCAGTCGGCCCACGGTGATAATTATAACTAGATTCTAGAACTGGTCATAGTACCTACAACAACAAAAACAGGTTTAAAATAAATTGAGCATACAGAAATTATAAAACATAAAACAAGCAGGTAAGCTTAGGAGTTGTGTCCCCCCCGTCGGAATTGTGCCCATTATTGAGGCTGCGTTCCTTCGTTGTATAGACAAATGAATTCTGTGTACCAAGAGGGAGCCAGAAGGAGAGACGCAGCCTTTTTCTTTTAAACGTCGTCCTACCTAGCTAGCATGCCACCTCCGAGAAAACGACAAAAATCGAGATGTGCCTCCATCTTTATAATTTTACGTAGGCCAGAAAGAGCGCGCATGACGTTTTTCTCGTTTAAACGCTTTGTCGTGGGTGGCATGCTAGCTAGGCAGGATCCAGGTCCTTTCGCCTCAGAACCCCACGGCCCAGCCGTCTCAACAGCGACCGGTATAAAGTTAAACATTGGTTATAGGATAGAGTACCTGTCGTAGTACCGGCAGCACGTGAGGGATGGGTCAAGTGAGAGGGTGTGAATGTGCACTTTGCAACCCACACCAGGCTATGGCCTCTCTTCTATGGAAACAATTTAAGGCCATCCGGTCTTTTACCGTCGGTACGACTCAGGCCAGGGGCCTCTATCAGACAGGGAACATCAGCAGAGAACAAGGTGCGGCGAATAGAGCCGAATCAGCGGAGCCCACCGGAGCAGCGACTGGCCTACCAGAGCGGGGAGCCATTGGGCATTTACCCAGTATGCTCGTATGGCCAGTTCTGGTATTTGCCCTGTATGCCCGTATACCCAATCCGGCCCTGCTTGTGAATTGCTTGCTGCAGATAAAGAGCATTGCGATAACAACCGTTTATGAGTTCACGTCTTGACGGGCTTTTTACACTTTTTGGGGTTTTTCGGGGATTCCTTGAATTATTATTAACTGATGATATACAGGGTGTAAAATGATATGCGTTATATGTTTTAGGGGTTACTTCTGACCATCAAACTGAACAACTTTCATTAAGAGATCAACATCGAAATAGCGAAAAAAAACTGTTTTTTTAAAGAAAACATAAATCAAAGATGACGCGACCTATATGTACGGAAAGGCTGTTTTTAATTTCAATTTTAGCATGCATAGCATATGCGCAGATATCCTGAAACCTCAGAACATCCACGTCATATTGGTCCCTTAGTAAAAGTTGTTCAGTTTGATGGTCTCAATCACCCCCTTAACTGTGTAACGTATTGTAGTGTACATCCTGTACGGCACGAAACTCAAAGACTAGCCAGTAGGCCTAGCATGCCACCCCCGAGAAGACGATAAAAATCGAGATGCGCCTCCATCTTTATTATTTTACGTAGACCAGAAAGAGCGCGCATGACGTTTTTCTCGTTTTAACGCTTTGTCGTGGGTGGCATGCTAGCCGTGCTGGAACAGGAAATCCAGCTTTAAAGTTATAAACGACAATGTTTTTCAAAGTAAAAAAAACAATATGTAAAAAAAAATAAGGGAGGATATACAAGGATCTTTTCATTTTTGTTTTTACTCTAATGTTAAAACAGCAAGACAAGAGTCAATGTTGTGATGATTAGAACATATATATTCTAAAGTAAAAAAACAAAGAATAAAAACCAGCCAAGTGTGTGTCTGGCTCGCAGGAAAATTGTAGTTTTTTCGGAACACTCGGTGAGCGAGTCTGGCTCGCTCTTGGCCGGTTTTTAAGTATGCTACCAATATCGTCAACATACAGGCTGATGTCTTCCCTGTCAAGCACTTCCGCTTAAATTTGAATTTTTTTACGCTCGTTAATCTGCACTCATTCGATCTCACAAAGAACAAACAATTTTAACATATACTTTTGTATCTTCGCACGACATGTGCGGACATTGCAATTAACATTATTGATAAAGATTCCTTTAAGTTTGTCGGTTGACTTATAATTAACAGCTAATTATATGAAAATAAAGATAAATGTTGTTGTAAACAGGAAATATTGCTAAGCGTGCTATTTAAGAGGATGTAATTCGAAGCGCGCTCCATACAAACTGGGTCTGGTTATATTTTCTATACTTACTTTTTTTTATTTATAATTAATGGACTCTTGCTTGTCCGTTAGCACTGCATTTCCGCCAGTGTCAATGTCAAGTGTTTATGGGGAAATCTATCCCAATCTCAGGGATTGTTTTTAGTCAAGAACAAGAAGAATTCAATTCAATTCAATTCAATTATATAAGGTCTAACAAAATTCGGTGAAACTATTTTAAGGGGATGATCAGACCATCAAACTGAACAACTCTCTATGGGACCAATATTGTAATCGGGAAAAAAAAACTGCTGTCCCATACATTTAGGTTGAGTAGGTTTGTATAGAACAGCTGTTTTTTTCCGCGATTTCAATATTGGTCCCATAGAGAAAGTTATTCAGTTTGATGGTCTGATCATCCCCTTAAAATAGTTTCTCCTAATTTTGTTAGACCTTATATATTGCCATAAATTACATGTAGTCAGTATAAATATACAGAATAGGTTACAGTACAGAATGTTTCAATGTAATTTTACCCTAGGGTGTAGCACGACCTAGGGTTAAGAGATTGAGGATTGCGGAGCCTCGTGGCAGGCAAAAATGCGACGCGCGAAATCCACGCGAGACGAGTGCTCAGGTCAAAACCTGTAACGTGACTCTTTTCTATACTTACTAACCAATTAAAGTCAATGACATTTTTCAGAAACAATCCGGCCAGCATTATGGGCACCTTCGGGCCAGGTATGACCTGGGGCGGGCTTTTCGATTAAGTAGAATTAGTAAAATTTGTAGTTTAGAATGCTTAGAATGGTTTAAGTTTAGGGTAAGTTTTATTTGTACTTTTTCTATTTTATTCCCTTATCTAGAAACTAATCTCTATGCTTGTATTCTATGTTGCCAGATTTTCGTTAAAATGTATAGTTTTAAAATTACAGTGCCTCAAAGATTTCCATACAAATCATAAATTAATCCTCCTAGCATTGAAACTGTGTAATTATTTTAACGAAAATCTGACAACATACAAGCATAGAAATTAGTTTTTAGATTGTTTCTGAAAAATTTCATTGACTTTAATTGGTTAGTATTGAAAATTGTAACCATACTTCGTTTGTATGGAGCGCGCTCCGAATTATATCCCTATGTCGAAAAATAATTGAAGCAAAATGTGCGTGTGATAGCTTATATTACTGCCTGATGCGAGAGAAAGAGATGGGGCAGCGCGCGCGCCTGAAGCGACGCAAGCGTAAAAAAAACTTTATTTAATTGTGATTGTACTATTTATGTAAGTTCGATTCTGTTCTAATCAAAATTTATAAAATATCAACCTCTTTTTTTTAAATCAAGTCTCGTGTTTCTATTACTCACCGTTCTAGCAGTTCCAAGCGTTTATCCATAAAGACGGAGGCTACTTTGGCTTGTTTTTCTATCGAGTAAATGTGTCTTAATCGTGTTTTGGCTCTAATCAAAATTTCAATTATATGTTCAATTTACACATATCCGCAAATCATACTCCTACTGTTAGTACTTCATGATATATGACGCTTTGAAGAATCCTATTTTTTTCACATATCCTCTTAAGAGCTTACAGAGCCTATTGTGCTTCTTCTTATCGTGTGGGCAGAGCCCTGGTGTCAGAGTTTTTTCAGACCGCCTTACGTCCTCTGACGTGGTTTTTATGTAACGAATACTACCACCAAAGATAGTAGCCGGGACCAACGGCTTAACGTGCCATCCGAAGCACGGAATCATTTTTCTTTTCAGACAATCAGGCGATTCAGCCTGCAATGTTCTAACCAACTGGGGAAAAACGCACAAAGTGACATTTCACTAAGCGTCTCCCGTGGGAATCGAACCCACGACCTCCGTGTCGAGAGCCAATGCTCTTAACCATTAGACTACGGAGGCAGTTGTTGTGCTGCCCTCAATCGTATTTTTTTTATTTCTAAACAATTAAACAACATTTCCAAAAAAGAAGAATGTCACATTGTAGTCGTGCCTAGCTAGCATGCCACCCACGACAAAGCGTTTAAACGAGAAAAACGTCATGCGCGCTCTTTCTGTCCTACGTAAAATAATAAAGATGGAGGCACATCTCGATTTTTGTCGTTTACTCGGGGGTGGCATGCTAGCTAGGCAGATAGTCTTTCAATTTATCGAAACATTAGGGATTATTATGTTTTATGCTTGTAGCGTAGCTATTATCGTTAAAACCGCCAAAAGAAAATAGTCTCTACATGTACCTATAATAATTAAAAATAACAACTAAATCATCATCAGTTGACTGACTCTGTTCGACAAAAAATCTCTTAAAATTTTTTTTTAAGGCAAGTATATTTCATTCATTCATTGCCATGAATTCGCCAAAAGAACAATACAATAATTTAATTATTAATTTAAAAAGCAGAGCATGCAATTCAACGTGCATTATCAAAGCTCATCAACTGATTAAAACTATATTTAATAATATATATTCATCTTCATTAACATTTTCATATAAGTGTGTGTTTGTAGGTATGTTAGCGCCGAGAGGAGCGGGTGAAAGGTTATAAGACGCGACAGGGCTATCGCAGTTTGGGGTGATCAACGAGGGCCCGCATCCAGTTATATTATTTAGTTTTTACAGAAAAACAAATATACATAGATCGATCGCGTTTTGGTATATTTGAGTTCCCGATATTTCGGCAGTGTTACAACTGCCATGATCACGGGTGACTCAAAAACTGCAGGTAGATTTTTAAAAGCAGACAAATTTGTCTACCCTCACTCTTCGTCGTTTGCTCCGCCCACCACTATCGGAACTCACTCGATTGTCATTATTTGTCACTTGGTCCAGCACGACAAAATACACTGACTGTGTCATTCTGACGTTTGTTCGTACCCGAGTATGATGGTGAAGCACTAATACCTTTAACCACTGGATTCCAACAATTGACCAATCGACAAATTTGAATCATTAGGGTCGACACACATCTACCAACGGCGACCGACGGCCGGCCCATACAAAAATCGTCGACGCGGCTGCGACTAAGATTCCTACCGAGACCTACTGAGATTCCAGACTGCAGTAGGCATTTATAGGCAACTATAAAAGGAGTTCACTATAAAGACCAACGATGGTCCCAGTGGCACAGGCACAAGTCTTTCAAAGCTTCCAGATTAATAATGACAGTGACAAAAATCATCCCAACAACTGCTTTACTTTGGTTTCCAATCTCCAATAAAGATTATGGTAATTCGCTCCCTGGACCTCATTTTCTATAGTGTTTTACACGAGTACAGTAGTACCCAGGTTTATAAGTCTTACCAATGTACCTGTGTAGTTGACAAATTTGAATAGTGCCTTAAATTTTATTGACCAATCAGGATCTGCCACCTTTAATCCGTTTACGCTAGTGGCTAATTTGTTTTCACGCCCTTTTCGCTGCTATTCGACTTTGCACTCTTTGATTGTGACTTTGAAACGCAAACGAAGATTGACGAGCGGAATTATTTTCCTGGTCGTTCTGTAACAGTGTTTGAGTTCTCAGAAAACTACGTGTAAAAGTATCCTCTTGATACTTTTTGTACTATATTGCCTTATTTTATTCATAAGATTATTTAGATAGAGTTCATTCAAAACAATCCGTATTCGCAATAGCATTGCATACAAAATGTACTACATTTCGCCTCAAAATCTTGCATTGCTACACATTTGAATAAATCTACCACGCGTCGCCAGATGTCGCCACTTGGGAATTATGAAGGCTCGTTTACAAGTAGAAAGTAAAGCTTCACTTGAAATTACCTGGTACCATCTACTTGGCATTCCAGTAAATGAATAATCCTTCTACTGAATAAGACATACTTACATACTAGACCAGTCAAGTGATGACCATGGGCTTATGGACCCTGAGAACCCAAATTGATCAATTTAAATTAGACGACGCGCAAATCCTTAATCGTGAAAAATGAGCACAATAGAGGTAAAAATAAGCAACGCCTGGTCACTTATATTCACTTATACTTAGTACCTCGGCACATGGGCCAATGAAACATGGGAATCAGACGACGAGATTAAAACCCGGATCGAAATAGCCCGCGCTTCGTTTACAAAATTGAAAAAGGTACTAACTAATCGAAAACTGGATATACGACTCCGAGTAAGAATGCTCCAGTGTTACATATAGCCAATAGTTCTATACAGTTGCGAGGCATGGACCATTAAAGAAGCTACTCGCCAGAAACTAGAGGCTATAGAAATGTGGTTTCAACGATAGAATTAGTTGGGTTCAACGAGTCACCAATGTGGAAGTTCTACGACGTGTCAGGAAGTCCCGGGAGCTGTTGCAAACCATTAAAAGGAGGAAAGTCGCCTACCTTGGTCATATTTTGAGGAATGAGCCAACTGCTCCAGACTATAATAATGAGCAAAGTGAAGGGCAAAAGAAGCCACGAAGTAGGCCACGAATGTCATGGCTAGCGAACCTTAAAGAGTGGACAGGCATCGCCAGCGTCGAAGAGCTGTTTCGTTTGGCGAGAGATAGACAGGGATATGCAGAGCTGACTGCCAACCTCCAGTAATGGAGAGGAGCCCGAAGAAGAAGAAGGTCACTTATCATATCAGGGTCTGTGTTTGTGTCTCAAGAGCCCACGTGCTTCCAAAGACAAATTAAGCAGTTTGTCTTAGAGTGCCGTTAGATGGCGTTAAGTCATGGGTTTATTGAGCTAACTAGGAAATACTCTGACATTAAGCCTTGTATAATCCTTTAGGTTTGCGATATACGATATTCCTATTCTCCCGAAGTTTTTTCTGCCCTCTACCTTGCCAATTATTGTCTGAAGGATTCTTATATTACGCTTCGAGATATATATCAAG
This sequence comes from Agonopterix arenella, assembly GCA_927399405.1. Lineage (NCBI taxonomy): Eukaryota > Metazoa > Arthropoda > Insecta > Lepidoptera > Depressariidae > Agonopterix > Agonopterix arenella. The sequence continues at coordinate 559,998 of OV656711.1, forward strand.
GGTCATAGAACAGAAACATCTACTTTAGCTGACTAAAAGCGATAGGCTGAACTATCCAAATGTAAACCCAACATTTACAGGCATCAGCTCGCGTCGCATCACATTTACCGCGCCACCGAGCGCCCTGTACTGTTCATTCCCCTCCCCCCACTCCTCAAACCCCGCATGTATGAATGTTATTAGTTCATCTGGGTTTGGTTATTTGTTGCTGGCTGGAAATTTCTTGGCATATATAGTATAGAAATGGGTATGAATGAAACCAACGATTTTTTTGTTTGAATAAAAAGTAAATGTAAACTCAGAATATTATATTTAGGAGGCAGGTTATTGAAACGTAACCTACCAATACAAAACGAAATGACACCCTCATAGAGAACTGAAGAAGTTGAACGTCAATTTAGTAGATTCTATAAAATTAATCTGGTCATCTCTATTTTGTTCCTAAGACTGTATTGTTCAAGACAAACTGAAAATTTGTTTTTTTTTTTACCTAAACTGCAGTTGCCTGCGATTTGGGTAGGCATCTACCTAGATGTGTTCTTTTTGGTTGATCAAAAACGCTACTGATAACTATTTCTCCTAAATCTTGATCTACAAGAGACAATTTGGTATATCAGGGTTTGTGTAAATCAAATCTCATGTCAAAGAAGAAAATGTAGTTCTAGGGAGAATTTAGAATTTCGTCCCATCCCAATGACCGGAGCTAAGGTCCTCTATTTATTCTGAAAATGTCGTCGACCCGTCTGCGATACCCACTCATATTTTATTAGATCAACAATAGACTTAAATTCGTTTTTTGCAGACAGTGTACTAAAAAAGAAATAGATAAGTATTTATTTTGAGGTTCCAGTCACAAAATCAACCTATTCAAATTGCTGAATGTAAATCAGATCTCAAATAACATTGTGGAATCATATCTGATTTATTACAATGATGAAAATATGTACAAACAATGATACTACGATGAAGAAGATTATATATTGTAAATACGTGTGTGAAGTCCGCGATGGACACGAGTGGTGGACCAACACCCAGTTATGGTGAATAAATACTTTTCTTTCTTTCTTTCATTCTTCTTTCAGTACTCTTTGAGAGTAGACCCGTGCATTGGCAGCTATAGAGGCTGTTGATGATGATGTGGAAAACGTACTGGAGGTTAGGTGTCCAAAAGTATAATCGAAGTTATAATATTGCCGACTGTGTAATTTTTTTTATGGGCATTTCCATTTGGAAGTAATGTTGGACCCAATTAAAGTGCGGTTTTCGTTGACCCAAGTCAGGAACTTCCAGGTTTCTCCATGCCTGTATTTCCATGATGAATCACAGTCATATTAGTGCATGTCTTGTAGTTTTCATTAAGAGCCCTTCTTTACTTTGAAAGTCATGGTGGACCCATTTAAAGAGGTTTTCGTTGACCCCACAGATCACAAAAACTAAAGGGAGATGTGAAAAGGGGGCGGAGCCAGTGTCGCAGCAATATGCGCAAAAACGGAACACATTGCTCGCGACGGATTCAATATATTATGAGGCTGAAAGCCAGTGGAGATATTATGTGTAAATAGTTTACAATGCTTGCGTAGTACCAAAGATTATTCGAACGTTGAGTTCTGATACCGCAATGGATAATGAGCACATTCAAGCTAACAAAATACTTTCTATCGCGTGTTACTGGTAGTAATGCGACACTAGGTTTCGTACTCAGCGCTTTGAATGGCATCTCTCTCGATCTCTATGGTTGACCCAAGTCAGTTCTCCATACCTGTATATCCATAACAAATGTGGTGCACTCTAATAAGCTTCGGGTTGAATAGATGTTTTAATTTTAGTTTGTCGTGGGCTGTCGTAAACCCTTGCCTTAAAGTTTCATCTCCAAATCCTTCATACCTGACAATAACCATCCGGAGAGGATTTATCCCAAACAGATCAGACCCCAATGGCACGACGATTTGAAGTGTCTCAAATCAGACCAAAGTAAATGACATGGATATAGACGATTCCGATTACAGTGACTGATTTAAAAGAATCGCTCATCCCATCAATTTGATTAAGGATTAGGATTTAGGATATTACCAGAATATTCTGAATTCTTCTAAAATTTCTGAATCAGTCACTGTAATCGGAATCGTCTATTTGAGACTCTTCGCATCGTCGTGCCATCGGGGTCTGATATGTTTGGGATAAATCCACACATATGCACTCTCTAGTACTTTATCAGAATCTAATGGAATGGAAACCCATTGTGATCAAAGGTGGGGTTGGATGCAGTGAGTCTAACCACTGGCCTCCAGGTGTAGTAATCAGAGATGATGGTGATGTCTGAGAGGATTCATGACTGCAACTTCACTTCTTCTTATCGTGTGGGCAGAGTCCTGGTGTCACAGTTTTCTCAGACCGCCTTACGGCTTCTGACGTGGTTTTTCTGCAACTTCACTGCTTGGAAGGTGCAATAGTGTTCTAAGCACTACCAGCACTGGTTAGAGAAGCGTTGTCCAACAATGGAATCTAATACCAACTACAATCATCATCTCAGCCGATAGACATCCACTGTTGTTCATAGGCCCTCAAGGATCGCCACAACGACCAGTCCTGCGCTGCTGTCATCCAACGGGTTCCCGTCGCCTCCACCAGGTCGTTGGTCTACCTTGTGGAGGGCCTACCCAAGCTGCGCCGTGCCGGTACGCGGTCAACCCTCGGGAACTCTTCAACCCCATCGGCCATCTGTTCTGCGAGCTATGTGCCCCCCGCCCATTGCCAACCAACTGTAATAGGTATAAATAATTTGCATACAATAGCGACTCGACTTACAAACAGAGGAATTATGTATAACATTGTATGATTCAACACAAGGATATATTATTCCGAGCCATTATGAAAATATGACGCTGAATTTCAGGAGAGATTTCAAGATTCAAATTTTATGTTAACTTTACAAATTGAGTTATTAGTTTTGTACTTCGTTGTGTTCGTGACAAAACGGAAAAGGGATTTTGTATGTTATAAAAACACAAGCGACAACTGAGACTAATATTGATACAAGGTCGGTGTAAAGGTGCAATAAAATAACTTCCAGTGAAAATTTTGTAATTTAAGGTGGTTTCAGTCCATACAAAAGTTTGAAGCACAATACGCGTAGACGGAATTAAAAAAAGTAATATTTTATATATGGAAAAATAGTTTAGAAAATCTAGTTGCCGCGTCACAAATAACATTTGCAATTTATAATATTATTACGAAGATAAAAAAAGCTTTTAAAATATTGTATGAAAAATTTCAAAGCAAATCTTCGTAATTATTTTATAAATTGCAAATGTTATTCATTACGCGGCATCTAGATTTTCCAAACTATTTTTTCAAATATATAAAGTTACTTATATTAATACCGTCTACGCGTATTGTGCGTCAAAGTTTTGTGTAAAATTGACCCCTCTGCAACCACCGTTATAAGAATTTCACGAGAAAAATCAATGACACGCCTAAACAAACACCCAAAAATTCATTTTTATAATTAGCAAGGCTTTTAATTAATAATTAATGAAAGCGTCAAATTATAAAGACTCCATTTGCATAATGAATCGAGTCGTCCTTTGCCTAGGGTTGCCAACCATCTCTGACTTGTTGGTATTTTTCCTCAAAAATAATTTGAGTTCTAATTGATAACATTTCATTTAAAGAAAGGTACCAAAATTAGAAAACCATTTGGAGATTATGTGATTCGAAGATTACATCAAAATTATTAGATTTTTCTATGCATTATTTCTCATGTTATTTGAAAAATACTGAAAAATTATAAAGAGGTTGAATGAGTTTTTATTCCTTTCCCTGCTCGGCTTGTCTATTGTATTTGACAGTTTTTAATTTTAATTTTATTGCGGCCAAGGTATTATAGCAATTCATCCAACGATTTTCAGAAAATTGAAAAGTAACTTAAAAATTGAAATACCGGTCAAAACTTAAATCGGAAAAATACTAATCTCTTATTTTTATATGGTTAAAAAATTTAATGTTACCAATTGGACGCCTTTTTGCGTCTTGCTTTTGAATACTTACTTGCATCGTCTTTCAATTTGTTTCTGTTACTTCTCTGGAGCTTAAATGCCAGTCCATCGACAGTGTTGTGAGTTCTTACTGAGAGCCTTACTGTGTAACAACCCGATTCTTTCGGTATCAAATCGAAATGGTGTTTTTTGGCAGTTTTTAGCAATTTTGCTCCTTAATATTTAGTTAATTAATTTCAGACAATGAACAAATTAATTTCAAACGAAATAAAAATACGTTACCAATTATGTTACAATATAATCGAAAACATACACAACCCTACAGGTCTACTACTCCTTCACTTTTGGAAAAAAATATTTATAGCGTGGTGCCAACCCCTGCGGAACTAGTCGACACTCTTCTACTGGAGCAACGTTTTTTTTGTCTCCTGCTTTTCGGCTTTTCGAGTCTCCTGCCGACTAGTGTCACTTCGACCTTTAGCATAAAATTTTTATTTCTTAAGTTTAGGGTCCTGTAAACAAGGAAAAAAGGCACGCAGAAACGTGATACTCGAAGAAAAATTTTCTGACCTTAGAAAGCTGTCGAAAAAGAAATGTTTTTCTAACGCCGTTGAGTAAGGATAGGAGCAGTTGAAACATGTTAGCAAAACACACTTTTTGACTTTGTAATTTCAAAGTACAAGTACAATATCTATAGAAACCCAGTTATGTACAATGGTAAAAGTCTGACATCCACTTGGCCGATCTTTAACACATAAATAATAAAATAATAAACAATTAGGAGAACGGTCATTTGTGACCCAGCAGGCCTCGCATGCCACACCCGAGAAAACGATAAAAATAGAGATGTGCCTCCATCTTTATTATTTTACGTATGCCAGTAAGAGCGCGCATGACGTTTTTCTCGTTTAAACGCTTTGTCGTGGGTGGCATGCTAGCCGTGCTGGTCCGACAGTAACGAGACATATGTCCTTTTTTTGTCATTTCTTATACAGTAGGAAAAAACTAAATTTATATTCAACATCGATGGCTAACACCAAAATATTGCCTTATGCTTTTATTAAGGCGTAACATAAAAAAATATATCTGCCTATTTTTACGTAAATGTATGTGAGTAAATGATGATTCAATAGCTATGGGGTGTATTCAGGCAACCTTATGACTAGGATTCATTACCAACTTAAGGCTCCTACGCACGGGTTCTGTGATTTATAACCGAGAATCTATACTATTATAAAACTGTAACAGGAAGTTTGTCTGTACATTGAAGATATTAACAAAAAAAAAGTTACGATATGGTTTTTAGGTGTCCCTGATTCCATATCACCAATTTTTGGATTTTTTGTCTGTCTGTTTGTTTGTGTGTTTGTTTGTTTGTTTATTTGTTTGTTTGTTTGAACGAGTATCACGCAAAAACTACTGAACCGATTTTGATGAAACTTTTTTTGTTTGATAGCTTATGATCTGACTTAAAATCTGGTATATAATTTGTGCGGACGAAGTCGCGGGTTAACGCTCGTATAAAATAAAAGCAGTTATGTCGAAATAATCGTTTATTTTCAGTTTTATTGAATGGGTTTTTTTGTCTATGGGCCGTGGCCGTTCTCCTTTACATGTTGTTGTATTAGAAATTAAGTAATTTGCTGTTTGATGACCAATAAAGATAAATTAAATTAAATTAAATAAATATCCCTACAGAAAGAAAATATCATACAAGCGGATGCTGTCGACGCACTCACACATAACAATCGTCAGAGGACGTACGAACAGGCACGTTCATACCCCAGCTGAGTTTGTGCACGTGTTCGTATGTCCTCTAAGGTCCGCCACATACATCCGGAATAAACCTGATTCGGAATTAGATTCCGTATGGAGTGTTTCCGCTTTCAGAGATTTTTTCACTAGATCTAGTGATTTTTGATGTCTTAGGTGGTGTCTTATTTTAAAGTGATTTTTGAGCGTAGGCGTTGATGGAACGATACCGTATATACGTTGCAGTTGCGACGTCGTTGCGGCATAGTTGCAACATGGCCTACGCTCAAAAACCACCTGTGTGATAATGGTTCATGCCATTTTGTATGCAGATTATGTCTAATGTTAAAACTATCTATAGTCTTTTGATATAGTTGCATTAATTAAATATTGGAGTACAATTTACAAACCATCATTGTAACATTCGTATCGTCATGACCTCATCACATGATAGTAATTATCATGTATAGAAACTGTTTGTTTTGTTTTAATAGATACTTAAAAATTCAATTATTGTCTTTCATTTGGCGTTTCATACATTTTTATTTTAGGCATTTTTTAAACAGCACTCTAGTATTTTTTGTAACCATCCTGAATGCCGGATCGCAATTCCGTCTGTGTGTGGCGGACCTAACGCTTAGCGACCCATTTTGTAAGCAGCCCTGCATCTATTTTTGAAGAGTACGGACTTATCGAGATTATGTTATTGAGTCCAGTCAATGATACAGTGCTGAGGTTTCTGTTTTAATTTATTTTTTATTAAAAAAAACAACAACCTGTCTGTGTTTTCGCGGCTGTTGCCGTGTGAATTAAAAAAAGTGAGTTAATTTTTTTTGTTTTATATAGAAGAGTTTAAAAGTTTGTTTAAAATAATGAATTCCCGCGAATCAAGCTATTTTGAAACTTGTGGTTATAGTAATAAGAGTTATGTTAGTGGAAAATAGTGGAACTATACGCCCCTCTCGTGATTTTTATGCATTTTTTTTTTGTTACAGGATGTTGTTGATTACGAAGTGATAAAATGTGTTATTGATAACAACATCCCGTATAAAACGAATATCGTTGATATTACGAAAGGGCGTATCTCATTATTTGTAAATTTACTGGAGACTAACATTTAAAGATTATAACATAAAAAGTTGCGCGTCCCTCCAGGAAAAAGTTTATTTTTTAATACGCCAAAATTCCTATTTCGACACAATAGAATTCTGAACTACCTATGTCAAGTTTTTTTTTATTTGTTTATAATTTTTTACGGATAGAAGACAAAATTTGAATAATCATAATAACATTTTTTTGCGGTTCGTCGTTTAGTTTTAATTTTTAAATTATTATGATCTGTTATCTTTTAAATCTCAATGGTAAACGGCCCGGTAGCACAGTCTGCAGTGAACCTGCCTGCTGTGCCGAGAGTCGCGGGTTCGAATCCCGTAAGGGAGAAGATTTATAATGATGAATAATATAAATATTTGTACCCGAGTCATGGATGTTTGTATCTATAATATGTATTTTATATCGTTGTCTAGTCATCATAATACAAGTCCAAGTACTTTAAATGTGACTAGATAATTTGTGTGACAATGTCCAAGATATTTATTATTATTATTATTAAAATGTCGAATTCGCAAATTGTGAATATATTTATTTTCTCTTTAAGTTTACCAAACAGTTTACAGATCGTGACAGAGTGCCATCCAGGAAGCCATAGGTATTGTCGTGCCATCACTGGTTAACGAAAAACGACATCATTTTATTTTTAAAAAAATACCGGAAATCCTTTTATTTTAAAATCTATAACATGAAAAACCAATAAAGATAAATAATTAATAAATATTGTTCTTAAATAGAACTTATCTCGAAATTGTTATCCACTAAATTCTCAAAAAAAAACTTTGCACACCGAATGGTCTTGATAAAGATTATTTTGTGTATTTTTTTTAACGTTTTTTTTTAATATTACTTAGTTAAATAGACAAAGGTCTTTTCAACTCAGGGCCACAAGATAAGGTTGTTTTTATATTTTTACGACCAAAGATAATATCTAAAAATATTTGGTTTTCAATGTATTGTGTAATTCGTACTAAAAGAATGACAGATATAAAAATATCTGTAAGACAGATAACATCACAGCTTTTTATGATTTTTCTCCAACACTATACAGCGTGTACATTTTTATTCATACTTATTATCACATTTCCGATTTAATATAGGTTTATATAGGTTTAGGTTAGGTTTCAATTTTAATTTATTTATTCAGTGACAACTAAAGTTGCATAGAATATAAAAAAATTATATATATTTTATAATCATAACAATAGCGATAGCATAACAATAATTATCATAGTAGCTGATATAGCACAAAGAATTGCTAAACTAAAGTATCAGATTGCTCGCAGATCCGATGGCAGATGAGGCCGAAAAGTTCTCGAGTGGCGACCACGTACCGGCCCGACGACCTGCACGGCTAGCATGCCACCCACGACAAAGCGTTTAATAGAGAAAAATGTCATTCGCGCTCTTTCTGGCATACGTAAAATAAAAAACATCTCGATTTTTATCAATTTCTCGGGGGTGGCATGCGAGGCCTACTGGTGAAGGCGGCGGGAACCCGTTGGATGAGGGCAGTGCAGGACCAGTCGTTATGGCGTGCCTTGGGGGAGGCCTATGTCCAGCAGTGGACGTCTGTCGGCTGAGATAATGAACAATAATAATAATGGGATTTTACATTATGTCTTCATGCAAAATTTTGATTGAAATTAGTGCAACAATCGGGGGGTAATTGAGTTTCAGACATGTTAAACGTTCTTTCTTTGACAACAAAACTAAAAAACAAACCATTTTATATTTTCAGTGGACGACCAACGCGCTACACTGGACGCTGAAGCAGGCATATCTCACAACATAGACTCAGACAACCGAACGGAAAACACTGAGAACGGGAAAGATTTAGAGAACGGAACGGAACATGTCGAGAACGGAACAGAAGAGAATAGGAACGGGTATACAAAGCTGCTCAAACGTATGGAGACTGTACCCGATATAAAAAGAGATACTTCTGGAATGACTACCCAGTATATTGCCACTGGAATAGGTACATGGAACTACTTTTCAAACTTAATATATAGCCCAGTCATTTTATGGTTTGAGCCGGGACTAATTAATAATTGATATTTTTTTGCGGTATAATATTGAAGAGCCAATTTAAGCCTAGAAATGTACCAAAATTAAAAAAAAATAACTTCAGGAACAGTTCCAATTTTAAAATTTATCTATTATCTCGTTCTAAAAAACCTGGTAGTAAATTTTTTTTCACATTTTTAAGGCTTTACCATTATTACATACTTCAAACATGGTGTAAATATTTCTGGCTACTTAGAAGGTTTTGAAAAATCCATTCGTATTTTCTAATAAATACCTCATTTTTTAAATTGCAATGCCTATTTTATTGCTAAAAAATAATTTATATTGTGAAGTCTAAGTCAAATGAGTGCATTGGTATTAATATTATTAATTAAAAAGCATTCTGGGAAACACAATTTTGATATCTATGTTGCGTAGCGATTTTTATTTTAATATGTTTTAAGATAGTCTTTTTGTCACTAAATTGTTACAGTTTAAACGTCCAATTAATAATTACTCCCTACCCCGCCTAACAAAACTCTGTAAAATTACTGGGCCAATATTTTTTTAACTCTATGGAACAGTTGATTATTTCCGCCATTTCGATGTCGGTGCCCTAGAGAAAGTTGTTCAGTTTGACGGTCTGATCATCCACTGAAAAAAGTTTCAGCATATTAAGAAGTACCATATATATTTTTTCATGTAGTATAAGTAGGTACCTATACGAATGATTTATAGATCGTTCGAGAGGTACGTACATACAAATAGGTAGGTAACGTTCGGGTCAAAATATTATCATTGAAATAACACCTAAGATAGAGAGGAGATAGGTTAAACTATCTCGCAAACAAATGATAAGGAGCTATTAAGCACAAAACATTTGACACAAACATTTTACATAATGTTTTTTTCAACAACTTCAACCAATTTTTTTTAAAGGAGTTTTATGTGTACCTATTGGGACCTATAATATCAAATTGTATTAAAACAAAATAGCACATGAATAAGTATTCCTACAGAACGAAAGCTTAATCAGGTGTTACAAAAGTAAAAATAAACATTTAAAACTTTTAAGGGGGTTGTTTAGACCATCAACCTGAACTACTTTCACTACGGGACCGAACTTCGAAATCGCGAAAAAAATAATCTGCTTTCCCATACATTTAGCTCGAGTAGATTTGTAGTTTAACACGTTCCGGGACAGTGACCGGCTATAGACGTGATATGATAACAATAAAAGTTCTATTGTGTCTCGTTCACTGCCCCGGAACGTGTTAATATGGGAAATCAGTTTTTTTTTCGTGATTTCAATATTGGTCCTATAGTCTTAATCGCCATTCTAATGTTACATGCCAGGATTCAGGACGTTCATGACCTTAGACGAGACATTAGACAAAATTACATGTCCACGCAGACGAAGTCGCGGGCAAAAGCTAGTAATCGATAAATATAAATAAAATGTTCTTAAGAGGCTATGTGAAAAAAATAGGATTATTCGAAGCGTCATATTATCATGAAGTACCTTTGACTGTTTATTATAAGGACTAGCCTTGCGGTAGCGTTTCCCCTCTGCCAATTTTATACCTTATCACTAAACAAGACAGCCTATAATTGCGAAACAATAATTTCGAACTTAGAACGTTTGTGGTTCACACGAGACTACTTTTAATGATTTTTAACGTTCAAAATTAGAATCTAAAGTTATGGGAATAAAATCCAAAGTTGCGGATTTCATGTTACCTCGTCCCCCGCAAAAAGTGGCAGAAATGTTTGTTAGAATAACACGCGTAACTAGTCCCTATATAATTAGTCAAAGTGAAGTACTAACAGTAGGAGAATGATAAGCGGATATGTGTAAATTGAACATATAATTGAAGTTTTGACAAGAGCCAAAACACAATTAAGAAACATTTTCTCGATAGAAAAACAAGCCAAAGGAGCCTCCGTCTTTATCAATAAACGTTTGGAACTGCTAAACGGTGAATAATAGAAACACGAGACTTGATTTAAAAAAAAAGAGATTGACATTTTACAAATTTTGATTAGAGCAGAATTGAACTTACATAAATAGTACAATCACAATTAAATAAAGTTTGTTTTACACTTGCGTCGTTTCAGGTGCGCGCGCCGCCCCATCTCTTTCTCTCGCATCAGGCAGTAATATAAGCTATCACACTCCAATTTCAGACATAGGCCCTTAAGGCGGTTGCAGAGGGGTCCATTTTATACAAAACGTTGACGCACAATACGCGTAGACGGTAGTAATATATAACTTTGTATATATGGAAAAATAGTTTGGAATATCTAGATGCCGCGTAACGAATAACATTTGCAATTTATAAAAAAATTACGAAGATATAAAGCTTTGAAGTTTTTCATACAAAATTTTAAAAGCTTTATATCTTCGTAATTATATTATAAATTGCAAATGTTATTCGTTACGCGGCATCTGGATTTTCTAAACTATTTTTACATATATAAAATATTACTTTTATTAATTCCGTCTACGCGTATTGTGCGTCAAACGTTTGTATGGACTGAAACCACCTTAACTTTTCATACAAACGTTTGATCACTTCATTGAATTTAGTATGGAAATTACAATATTTTTTTTGCTAATTTCCTAATCGGTTCTTTTGGGTATGTTGTTCAATATCGTGAGTATGTTATACTCTAAAATATACCCTTTAAGTAATGCAGCTGTCTACAAAATGAAAAAAATATATTTTTCAGTGTTTTGAATGCTATTTTTCGAATGTTGATTTTGTAAATTTACGTGTGTATGTAGTTTTTTATTAGTAATCGTAGGTTATAGGTTATTAATTAAACATTAAAGTCATCAAATAATTTATAGGTTGTTCATCAATTAAATATCTTGTTCTTACCTACAGCATAGTTTGGTAATCAGGTATCTATTTATTGAAATTAACGAAGTATTTATTTTTTATTAATTATTAAAAACAGTATAAAACAAATGAATACAGGGTGCAAGTGACAGCCTGGCAAATACTAAAACGGTGAACTAAGACCATCAAGATGAACCACTTTCACTATCGAGCGTACCTCAGGAAACGCGAAAAAAAGTCTGCTGTGCCATACATTTTAGTCGGGTAGATAGTAGATACAACAGTTTTGTATGGGACTGCTGATATTTTTTCGCGTTTCATTTGATGGTCTGAGTTCACCGTTTCAGTATTTGCTAGGCTGTCACTTACACCCTGTATATCCTAACACTAAAATATGTATATCTTTACTAAACAAAGTATTGTACCTATTTAAATAACATATAAAAAAGAAAAAAGGTTCTAAAAAGTCGCTTCTGGCCCTGACCATACCAGCGGGGCTAGCATGCCACCACGCGATAGCGTGATATAGCGCTACCACGCTTCCGCTCTCTTTCTATTTGCACGCGAACGAACGAGATAAAAGACTACATTTGGTGGATGTGTTAAATGTCGCTATCGCGGGTTGGCGTACTAGCCCCGCTGGATCAAAAGTGTCCATTATGCTGGTGGCATTTCCCCGCTGGATCAGATATGAACCAGAGCGGGTGTCGCAACCTTTACCTCCCAACGTCCCAGATAAACCCCAAACCAGGTCCCCTAAACAAAATTTTGGCTTCGAATATCCATGGGCCCTGGTGTCTCTACAGCGAAAGGTACGAATAGGTAGCGTTGTTCCACCCCTTCTGTTATTTTTTATTTATCAAAATAACGCTTATTGCAGTAAACCTTGGTGCGCTTGCGGCTGGTATCTGCGTCGCTTGGTCATCATCGGCTGTACCTAACCTAATTCATTCTGAGGTAAGTGTATTTATAATACATCATTACTCCACCATTTCAGCCTTTTTTATACGTGCACTGCTGGGCATAGGCAAAAGAGAAGGTTTTGCCATAATCGCCACGCTTGGCAGGCGGGATGGCGATCGCAGTTGGGTTTTAATATACTCAGAGAACGTTGCCGCTGCTGCCTATCCACCAGTTAATCCCTTTAGTCGCCTTTTACGACACCTACAGGTGAGCCGCGGTGGTGCAATATTCTTGGCCGGCACCACATGGCGCCATTATTACCCAATCATAATTTGTTTTATTTACATGATCAACAAAACTATCCACGGCCTTCTAAATCCAGTCCCAAATAGGTACCTTGTTTCTTTTTAAAATGAAGGCGTCCATTTTATTGGATCCATTTTAACGTTTTAATATATTTTTTTCTATGTTTACAGGGTGTAACAAAACACTCTAGTAATATTTAAAGGCTTAATTTTAGACCATCAAATTGAACTAGGTTTGTAAGAAAGTCGAAAAAAATCTGCTGTCCCATACGTTTGAGTCGAGTATGTAGGTCTAGGTATCTACTGCAGTTTGTTGTTTATCTATCTATCAGTTTTGCATGAAAATGTAGATTCTTTTAATTTCGTTTTCGATGTTGGCTTGATAGTAAAAGTTTTTCAGTTTGATGGTCTAAAATTTAGACTCTAAACCTTTAAATATAGGGCCCAAGACGCAATTATATTCGCATAAGTGCATGAAACTACTATTATAACTTAAAAACCTTATTGAATAAAATGCAGCTTGCGAAAGACCACTAAATCTCACTTTGAAATCGTATATTCAGAACAAACCACAGTTTAGTCCAAGACTAGGTACAAACAAAACCTCTAATGGTTCAGCTCGGTTTCAGGTATAAAATGTGGGTACAAATGTATGAATAGCGCAGCGGGTCCGCCATAAATAATGTTTTCATTAGCGGTCGGCTATAAATTAACTCTGCGGCGCGGTGTGTGTCCGCACCCCGTGCCACACAGACTTGCGATTAATCGCTATGGAATATACAAAAATGGGTAATGCACTGTTTTACTAAGGTCCGCCACATACATACGGAATTGCGATTCGGAATCCTAATTCAGGGTTCAGTGTTGACAACTATGGTTACAAAAATTACTTATATTGCTGTTTAAAAAATTACTAAAATCAAAATGAATGAAATGCCAAATTAATGACAATTGTATTTTTAGGTATTTATTAAAACGTTAACAAACAATTTCAATATATGATAATTACTATCATGTGATGATGTCATGACGTTACGATGATGATTTCTAAATTGTATTTCATTTTTGGCCGTAGGCGATTTCGCAACTATACCGTAACAACGTCGCAACTGCATCGTCACGATACGGTATCGTTCTATCAACGCCTACGCTCAAAAATAACTTGTTTGATATGACTGTAATACTTAAAAAAATGCTACCTAAGACAGCGAAAAATCACTAGATCTAGTGAAAAAGTCTCCGAAAGCGGCAACTCTCCATCCGGAATCTAATTCTGAATCAGGTTTATTCCGTATGTATGTGGCGGACCTAAGTGTCGTGGTACATCTGTCCACTTTAGGGCCAGCGTACATCCAGATGTAATGATATACCTGATGTATGATAAACCTGATTCGGAATTAAATTCCGTATGGAGTGTTGCCGCTTTCAGAGACTTTTCACTAGATCTAGTGATTTTTTTAAGTCTTAGGTGGAATATTTTAAAGTGTTTTTTTGAGTGTAGGCGTTGATGGAACGATACCGTATCGTGACGGTGCAGTTGCGACGTCGTTCCGGCATAGTTGCGAAATCGCCTACGCTCAAAAACAGCTTGTGTAATAATGGTTCATGCCATTTTGTATACAGATTATGTCTAATATTAAAACTATCGATAGTCTTTTGATATAGTTGCATTAATATTGGAATATAATTCACAAACCATCATCGTAACATTCGTAACGTCATGACCTCATCATATGATAGTAATTATCATGTTGTTTGTTTTGTTTTAATAAATACCTAAAAATGCTTTATTGTCATTCATTTGGCATTTCACACATTTTTATTTTAGGCATTTTTTAAACAGCACTAGTATTTTTTGCAACCATAGTTGAGAACACTGAATCCTGTATCAGGATTCCGGATCGCAATTCCGTCTGTGTGTGGCGGACCTAATAAACGCAATAATTTTAGCAGAAGTTAATTCGGAAGATGTGTCGTTCTTTTTTTTGCGTAAGCACAATGTTTTGTCAGTGTCCTAAAAAGTGGATACTACTTAATTTTTACGGAGATTTTAATGTCGAATTCATTTAAGGAATAATAGATTCGCCATCGTGCTTACGCATTAAGGTATACTTTAAAACACTGCGTGCTGCGGTGTAAAAGTGTTGAAAACTATACCTACTATATCAGTGGTTCCTACTATTCCTTCCTACTATAACCTAACCATTTTTCGACCAAGGACCACTTTCATTGTTTTGTTGTTAGCAGGGACCACAAAGTATAAGGATCGAAAGTTTTAAAGACACAACAATGGCGTAGCATTTCTATCGCAAATTATTAGCAATTCTTTCATATGTGCTGGTAGGCAGGAGACTCTCGCGGACCACTCCTGAGGCTCTCACGGACCACCTAGCACCTGTGGTAGCACCACAGGTTGGGAACCACTTTACTATAATATAGAAGGTATTCTTTTTAATACTTTCACTGCTAAGTTTGAAAATGGTTCTATTTTCCATGGAAAATTACACGCTAGTCATGCGTATTTTTCAGCAGTAAAGTGCCAAGTTCAGGAAGCAGCCTTTACGGTGGGCTAGCTCCATGGTGCAGCGATTTCTGGCCTTTACTATTAAAATCTATGAAATTTATGTAGGTACGGTCAATCTTAAATCTTCATCTCGATAGTGGTTGTACAGACAGCAGCAAAAAGAAGTATACCGTTTTGTTCGGCGTCGTAGTAAAGTGTATACATCTTTTTGCTGCTGACTGTACCTACGAGCTAGGTTTAGTGGTTGGTAGGAAGCCTTCCTTGCCTTGGTGGTAAACGCAAATAATGGTGTGCAAAAATGTTTACGTCAATCGCATAATCGCAAGTCTGTGTCAATAAAAAAACAAACTGCGGTAGACTTTCTAAAGTTAAAGATTACTTAGAGGTTGTTGAATCATAAGTAGCTAGTAGCTATGTACACTCAAACTTTAATTAAATCAACTTTGCCAGTTAATATTTTCAGGAGTTAGGGCCTTTGCCAACGACGACTTTTTCCAGCGATGCAGTCGCGCGATTCGTGATCGCGCTACTGCATCGCGATTGTAACGTGCTTGTCGCATTTGCAACGCGCGACTGAAGCGATACAGTCGCGCGACAGCGGCACTGTATGTTGTCGTTGTAGATGTTTCACATCAAAAATGTCATTTATTGATAGATAGATAGATAGGTAGATAACTCATTTATTTCACCAGAAAAATACAGGATAAACAGTGACAGACAAAGGCAGTAGGTAACATTTTAGAGTCCGCATAAGGAGGTCCGTGTAAAACCGCAGCAGCAACAGAGAGCTCCCATGACATGTTGGAATATGACACCGTGCGACCTGTATTGCGCCTCGAAATACCTCAGCGGGCTGTGTACGTGGCGCACGTCTGTATGCGTGCGTCGATTCAAGCGCTTGCATGAAGTTGCTGTACTGTACAGGGTGTAAGTGACAGCCTAGCAAATACTAAAACGGTGAACTGAGACCATCAAACTGAACAACTTTCACTATGGAGCCTACCTCAGCAAACGCGAAAAAAAATCGACTGTCCCATACAAAACTGCTGTACCTACCCGACTAAAATGTATGGGACAGCTGATTTTTTTTCGCCTTTCCTGGGGTGGGCTTCATAGTGAAAGTTGTTCATTTTGATGGTCTGAGTTCACCGTTTCAGTATTTGCTAGGCTGTCACTTACACCCTGTATATCTCTTTTCTGTGTCGTGGGCGATGGCCCTAAACTTTTCGAATTCTTGCGCCCGCGGCTTTATCCTTCCGGCATCTGATAAGTCGTGAAGTTTCTTAAGTCGGGCAGAATTTGAGATTACGCGATTACCTAAGAATTTATGGTTGGTTCGGTTTTAAGTTATTTAACCCCAATATTAGTTTAATTAACAATACTAGCTCTAGCTGTCTCCATACAAAAGGCGAAAAATGGTTTTTATGGTTTCACCCTTACTCTAAAACCTTAGGAAAATGTTTTTTTTTAATTCTGATTTGATTCAGTGCGCTATGAATAACAATTTTTGGATTAATAGAAAAGTTTAAAAAATGGGTGTATACTATTCAGGGTGAAAGGAAAAATATCATTAACCTTAAAACCACATAACATACTCTACCCATTAAAATGAACAACTTGTACTATTCTCTTAGCAAACCTGTCAGCGCAAAAAATAAACTGCAGCGCCTACTCGACTCACGCCGGATTCGACCAAACTTTGATAGAAGAGTGACTATCCAAGGAAAATGTTACCCTTGTTATTTACTATGAAATAACTTCATTAGTGCTCTACAACACTAAACCCATACTAAAAGAACGAATGTATAAATCCATGACAATGACAAACAATGACAATGTCCAAGATATTTATTATTATATGTCTTTTCCTTCTCTTACACTTCTCGGGACATAAGTGTCCCGGACCTTTGGGAGGCGTGTGTGGGGCCGAAGCCAACACGTAGAGGCCCGTCAAACAACTTGATCTAAATAGTAATGTGACACCAACCGGCAACTATCCCAGTATACACTATAGAAGTGCATCCAAAAAAGCCCCCGGTCAGTGTAGGACTATTGTAAGGAGTGGAAAGGAACAAAATCTAGGCTATTGGGGTGGGGTGCTAATGGAACAGGTAACTAGGTTTTGAACGGGACTATGGCGCCTGCCTGACCAATGTATAAACGCGGATGTATAAATGGCAGACGGTGACTCGTCAACTCAAAATGAATGGGCCCCCGAAAACGGCCGCTCGCACGGAGCGACAAGGGGGCAACATTTCCTGAGCGGCTTAGAGTGGAGAGGTGCTTCTGGACTTTAGACGACCATCATTTCAGTCTCCAACGGCTAATCAGTTGCCCACTCGCCACTTACGCAACACATCCACTCTTCGAGCATATAGCTCTTGCGTCTTCAACCTAAGGCCGGCCAATTAAGGCAAGCACAGAGATGGGGGATCTGATCCTCTCGGGGTCCACTCCAACCGGCCAGTAAAGGCAAGTCGGAGACAAGGATCAGGGACTTCCCCCGGGAGCATTCGGGCCCGTGGTGTCGCCACTCACCAACAGCTCGCCACAAGCTGCCCTGCGGGTTATTATTATTCGTATATATCCGTACTTATCTAGGTTTCTTTTTATTACATTTTTTAAATTATGTAACATTGACAGTCTCGGTATAAGCTTTACACAGTCAGAATTGGCAGTGTAAAATTTACTCATAGATTAGGGTTGGTAAAACGCAAAATCAGTTTACTCTAGAGTAACCGGCGACTTAATCTAAGAATAAAATTTACTCGCGTTTGGTCGAATCGGGCCTATAACATCTGATTTTTTTGTTCTGGCAGGTTTGCTGTATCATATCTGCATCATCATCATCACTTTACCTTATTAACCTAATTAGCAGCACGCGTCAGTTCGCGTTCAGCTAGCAAGACATCTGCGCGTGCTCGCATTCAATCATAAGTCATATATCATCATAAAGTTTAGAAGTAGTTTCTGGAAATAAATCTCTTATCATTATCAAAGTTGTGTCTTATCATTTATCATAATTATCAAACTATTACGGCTAATACCCGAACAGTAATAGTTGTTCAGTTTGATGGGTATGTGGTTTAAAGGTTAATGGTACTTTTCCTTACACCCTGTGTACCTAGGCTTTGCAAACTGGACTCAAACATTATTAGGAACTAATTTTAATAAAGACGATAAAAAAATAACTAAGCAAATTAAAAAAGAAAATGCAAAGAAACAAATTAATGATGGGGGCTCAAACTGTAGATGGAACACCGATTAAAAATAGATAAAATAAATAGAAAACTAACTGAAGAAAAGTGCTTATTTCACTTTGAAACAAGTTTACTGTTAAGCCGCTAACTGCTGAGAAAATAAAATACTTTGTACATTTCGCGAAAAGTCTAGAGTCGAGATGCAGACACGTTTTTAGGGTTCCTTACCCAAACGGTGAAAACGGGACTCTTTTACGCCTACATTGTCCGTCAGTACTACGTATTTAGGGCTGTAAGTTTTGAACAGCTAGATAATTAAAAATATTACAGAATATGCGTTATAACGGCGGATTTGTTAACAAGTAATAAAAATATAATAGTTTTTGAACATTTTTTATTTTATTTTTTTTTATCAAATACATAAACAACGTTCACATAGCTACAGTGTATCTATCTATCTATCTATACTATTATAAAACTGTAACA
Source organism: Agonopterix arenella (assembly GCA_927399405.1). Lineage (NCBI taxonomy): Eukaryota > Metazoa > Arthropoda > Insecta > Lepidoptera > Depressariidae > Agonopterix > Agonopterix arenella. The sequence goes on from OV656711.1 coordinate 579,129, forward strand.
GGAAGTTGTCTGTACATTGAAGATATTAACAAAAAAAAAGTTACGATATGGTTTTTAGGTGTCCCTGATTCCATTTCACCAATTTTTGGATTTTTTGTCTGTCTGTTTGTTTGTGTGTTTGTTTGGGTGTTTGTTTGTTTGTTTGTTTGAACGAGTATCACGCAAAAACTACTGAACCGATTTTGATGAAACTTTCTTTGTTTGATAGCTTATGATCTGACTTAAAATCTGGTATATAATTTGTGCCGAGGAAGTCGCGGGTTAACGCTCGTACTACAATAATATCATACGATAATTTTTGCCATGCAGCTGATCGTCAATTTTTTACTGACCTTTAAACATCAGTAACTCCTACACCGACTGGAGGTATACACAGACCTGGTCCATCCCCATCACAGAGATGCTCTACACCCCATAAACACTGAATCAGCCTTGCAGCTGATGGTTGCAAAAAGTACACTTATCTCTTAGTCTATAAGGTCTTTTAAAAATTCTAAATATAAAACAAAGTGCTGCAGTGAGCACCTTAAGGACACTATTTACGGTTCAAGGAAAACTGAAGCATGGCTATAACGTCTGTCTCTAGTTTCCCCGCTCCAGATCTCACAGTTTATCTTCAGACTTTTTTAAAAGGCTTTTTTTTTAGTTCTGAAATAGAAAATCTTTGCAGTAAATTAAAGATACATACTGACAACTGTTTTATAACGACTAAGGTCCGCCACATACATCCGGAATAAACCTGATTCGGAATTAGATTCCATATGGAGTGTTGCCGCTTTCAGAGACTTTTTCACTAGATCTAGTGATTTTTCTAGTGTCTTAGGTGGCATATTTTAAAGTGTTTTTTGAGCGTAGGTGTTGATGGAACGATACCGTATCGTGACGGTGCAGTTGCGACGTCGTTGCGGCATAGTTGCGAAATCGCCTACGCTCAAAAACCGCTTGTGTGATAATGGTTCATGTAGGGTAGGTAGGGTAGGGTAGGTAGGGTAGACAGTTGCATTATTTGTATGAGTGTTTGTACTCATGATACAAACTAAGGACCCTATACAGGATGTAAGTGACAGCCTAGCAAATACTGAAACGGTGAACTCAGACCATGAAACTGAACAACTTTCACTATGGAGCCTGCCTCAGGAAACGCGATAAAAAAATCAACTGTCCCAAACAAAACTGTCCAGCTGTACACTTGTTTGGGACAGCTGATTGTTTTTGTCCTACCCGACTAAAATGTATGGGACAGCCGATTTTTCTTTTTGCATTTCCTGGTAGGATCCACTGAGCAAGTAATCACTGCGTTTTAGCTCCATGAATGTCTTATGATTTTTTTCAATATCTTTTTGTTTATTTGAGGCCTCAACTACAATGTTTTTGGTACCGTTAGTCGCGGAATTTCGTTTCAGAGCCATGTACATTCATTTAATAGAACTAATAGTACCAACATCAGCAAAAAATTACGTTGAAAGTATGGAGGTAGGATTGGGAGCGTTGTCCCTATCAACGCGCAAGACCCTACTTTTTTCCTGGGACAGTTGGGACCGTCAACGCTCGAATGGATAGTGAAAGTTGTTCAGTTTGATGGTCTGAGTTCACCGTTTCAGTATTTGCTAGGCTGTCACTTACACCCTGTATAGGAAATTAGCAAAAACATTTTTTGAGTTCTCATACTGCTAGATGCTATCAGCGTCTGTACGAAAAGTTAAAAATTCTTTTTGCTATTTTTCCTTATGTTCCTTAGGGAGAGTGGCTCAGTAATGCAACAGTTTACCCTAGCATTCTGATTTCTAGACGATATTTTAATAATGTTCGAAATTGCCAGGGGTGGTTCAGACCACCGAACTGGACAACTTTTGCTATGGGACCGAATCTAAAGCAGCAAAAAAAAAAACTGCTTCCATACAAAACTGCAATGCCTACTCGACGCAAATGTCGGGAATAGCGGTTTTTTTACGATTTCCCCCACAAATGCCTACAAAATATCTAATAGATATCGATTAGATATTCTGTGCTGAGTAGGTTCATGTTTAAAATTTGATAGTCTATAACCTAACCCTAACCTAATGAAAATGTTGAAAGTTAATAAATGCAGCACTTGTACCAAAAACTGCATTTTAGACATAAAGCAGCATAGTCTGTACTTTGCGTATCTGTGGCAGAACACAGCAATATTGTGGCTTCAGCTTCGTGAGGCAGGTCACCGCATGCGATGCGATGCCTGCCCGAACGAAACTTTCACAAACTTTCAAACTTCTATGAATTACTGACTTTATACTTCAAAAGTTATGAGCATGTTACTAATTTATAATTTATGTATTTCTGTCACGTATTTTAGTTCTCTTATGCTGTGTTGTTGTGGTCAAGGATAACAGAGAGCTATCACCACTTAAGGTCCTTCACACACATACGGAATTGCAATCCGGAATAGTGAATCAGGATTACGATTTCGTATGGATTGTCCCCCTCCACAATTCCGTTCGGAATTGCGCAGCTGTCAAATCCTATACAAAATCACAATCCTGATTCGGAATTCCGGATTGCAATTCCGTATGTGTCTGGTGGACCTAATACGTCATTTCAGCGTGAATCCTTCTAAGGCCGGATTCGACCAAACTTTGATTTATAGAAGAGTAACTATACAAGGAACAATTTAACTCTTAGCGTTTACTCCGAAATAACTTCATTTGTCTTTTTGTCCAGACCACATTGATATACTGGGTCCTTCTTAATTAGCTTACACTTTTTTTTAATGCGCTCCCTGCGTAGTATGTTTGGTGTGACTTTGAAGGACCGGTTAGGGAATAGTGTGATTAGAGAAAGATGTGGTCTGAAAGAAGATGTAGTGACTAGGATTGAAAAAGGTATGTTGAGGTGGTTTGGCCATGTGGAAAGAATGAGCGAAAGTAGGTAGACGTATGAAATTTACAAGGCAAGTGTGAATGGAATGGTTGAAACGGGTCGCCCTAGGCGCACGTTTGCTGACCAAATCGGATGCGTACTGAAGAAGGGCCAAATAAAATGTATCCGGAACCGTCGAGCTTGTATGAAGAAACTTATGGATGTTGAGGAGGCGAAAAATGTGTGTCAGAATCGTAGCATGTGGCGATCTGTTGTCTCTGCCTACCCCAGTAGCGGGACATAGGCGTGAGCATATGTATGTATGTATGTACACTTTTTTTAATGTGATGGTCAGACCATCAAACTGAACAACTCTCTCTATGGCACCAACATCGAAATCGCGAAATAAAAAAAGCTTTCCCATACATTTGGCTTAAGTAAGTTTGTAGTTTTGTTTGGAACAGCATTTTTTTTCGCGATTTCAATATTGGTGCCATAGAGACAGTTGCTCAGTTTGACGGTCCGATCATCCCCTTTAAACAAGTGTCAGCATAACTAACAAACCAGTTATGGTTTATAGTGCTTCGATATTTGTGAATTTACTATGTATCAATAAATAAATAAATAGGTATGAGGTCCTTTTTAATATGTTGACGGTTTTTTAAGGGAATAATTAGACCATCGAACTGAACAACTGTGTCCATGGGACCAAAAAAAATCGAGAAAACAATGCTGTTTCTGTTCCATACGAAACTGCCATACTCGTCTCAAATGTATGAACTTACCTACTGGTAGCACCAGTTGGAAATGAACGTTGAATTTACTTCTGAACTGTATTCACATAGGAATAAAGGTAACAAATATTAATAAACTTTCGTAGCCGACTGCACCTGCGACAATGGAATAAAGAATTTAAAACGTTCACAATGTAACAGTTTTAAAACTCAGCTGCACCAATATAAAAACTGCCTTTTTGTCCATGTTTTAAATTAAAACAAATGTCTCTGGTGTAAGCCAAAGCTAACCGCGTGAAATGCGCAATGCAGCTACCGTTCATACCAGGCCGTTGTTATACTGTTTGTTCTTTATTTGGACGGTACGGAATAGTGCGAGAGACCGTAGACGATTCTTTCACGAAAAAAGTAACGTGGATTGTAAACGAGTTTAAAGAAAGTTACTGTATCAAATTAGAGATTGAAAAACTAATTCTTGAACCCGCACTCTTCAAACCAGGGAATCGCGTTATCTAATTTCGCCACCGAGCCCACTACACAGAGAACGACATTTTCAATTTATTGCGTCTTAGGGGGACGTTAGCGCCGCGCGTTAGTTTGTAATAATAACTTAAGATGCAATATATTGAAAATTTCGTTCTCTGGGTAGTGGGCTCGGTGGTCAAATTGGGTAACACAATTCCCCGGTTTGGAAGAGTGCGGGTTCAAGTCCCGCCCGAGACTTAATTTTTCAATCTTCAATTTGATTCGAAATAGCACAGCTTGGCTGTAACATGTATAAAATCAATAATATTTGAAAAAATTACTATAATACTGTTTCTTAATTATTTTAAGAACTCCAGATATTAAATCAGTAAGTTTTTTTATCGAAGGATTATTTGAAGCTTATGTGTTCGGATATTTATTACTTTTATGTGCAAAATTAATGTTATTGTAACTTCGTAATAGCTTTCTCTATATTGATGTTCCCTGTTTGGATCAAGTGAATACTTTGTGTTTAATTCTTTACACGCCACACGCTTTACATTTACTTTAATAACTATTCAGTAATTTTTTGATTTAATCTAGGTTATCACAATACTACCAACAAGAAAACTTTTACATGATTCAAAATCCTGAAAAAGATTTTCTTTCATGTCGATTCTAAACAATTACATATATTATTCTCACGCCATTATCCGTAGGCAGAGAGTAGGTACAGACGCCACACACTACGATCCTGACATACTTCTCTCACCTCATCCACTTTCATATATCTCTTGAAAACGAATAAGTAAACGTAAAATGTTTATCAAAACAATGAATACCATAATAAAAATACTATAATGTACTTCAGATTGCATGCGATCAGCCTAGATAAACGTTTTTTAAGTAATTGCATCTGTAACTTTTTTGTATTTAAAACTGTCCATCGGCGACAGGTCTTTATTGAAGTTCGGGAGCTAGTTCGATAACACGCGATATGAATTGTATCGTTTGACATTTTGGAGACTAGAAACTATCTACATTTATTATGGAAAACGATTGTATTCCAGGCTGTCTGCATTTTGGAACGGCTTCCTGATAAATCTATGTATAAGGGGTGAAATTGATATCATTAGCATCCTTTTAAACTAAGAGTCTACCCATCAAACTGAACAACTTTCACTATGGGAGCAAACCGATCGGTGCAAAAAATTAAACAGCTGTTCCATACTAAACTGCAATGCCTACTCGACTCAAATGTATGCAACAACTGATTATTTTTTTGCTCCGATCTGTTTGCTCCCATAGTGAAAGTTGTTTAGTTTGATGGGTAGACTCTTAGTTTAAAAGGATGCTAGTGAAAAGTTTTAATGTTTCTATGTTTGTTCTTGGTTTGTTCATTTCACATAACTTAGACAAGGCATAGAATTTGGCACACCAGTTCAAAAATTTTCGGTTTGAAAAGAAATGCAATTTTTAGATGAGACAGCACATAAAGGACCTTTTAGATGAGACAGCACATAAAGGACCTTTTAGATGAGACAGCTCATAAAAGACTTTTTAGAGGAGACAGCACATAAAGGACCTTTTAGATGAGACAGCACATAAAGGACCTTTTAGATGAGACAGCACATAAAGGACCTCTTAGATGAGACAGCACATAAAGGACCTTTTAGATGAGACAGCACATAATGGACCTCTTAGATGAGACAGCACATAAAGGACCTCTTAGATGAGACAGCACATAAAAGACCTTTTAGATGAGACAGCACATAAAGGACCTTTTAGATGAGACAGCACATAAAGGACCTCTTAGATGAGACAGCACATAAAGGACCTTTTAGATGAGACCTTTTTCCATAAAGGATGTAAACTTAAATGCGTTAAATATTTTAGGGGGTGCTTCAGACCATCAAACCGAAAAACTTTTACTACAATGCCAACATCAAATTAAGAGAATGTAACTCTCTACGTTATAAGAGTCGGGACTTCCATACTAAAAACTGGTCGTGACCGATTATCTAGAATGTATGAAACGGGTGCAACAGTTCAAAGGAATTTAATGGCGTCGGTGCACGTTTCCGTGACTAATTATCCAGAATGTATGAAACGGGTGAAACAGTTCAAAGGAATTTAATGGAGTCGGTGCACGTTTCATATAACATTTTTTCTTAGAGTTGCGCGAGTCCGGCCAACATCAAAGATGCACAAAAAAATGTTTTTTGTCCAATAGAGATCGTCAAAGGCTTGATTTAACGGCTAATAGATACTCTTTCTTATACTGTGGTATGGCAGAATTGTCATGTCTTCCTCAGATCATCCACTTCCAGTATGATGCAACGTCTGTCGCGTATTTAAATTGACACCCTGTTTGGGTATAAAGTTGAACCAAGGTCCTTGATGTGCCTTCTCATTGTCAAAGTCAAAGTAAATTGCTCCTGGGTTTATAGAAAATTCAAGTACACGCCTCGAGTAACTTTTCGCTGAAGACTAAATTATATTCACCCTTGATATTATAACACCTACACGAAACTAGTTCGTTTTGGCTTAGCTATTAACTTAAGGTGGTTGCAGAGAGGTCAATTTTATACAAAACTTTGACGCACAATACGCGTAGACGGTATTAATACAAGTAACTTTGTATATAAGGTCTAACAAAATTAGGTGAAACTATTTTAAGGGGATGATCAGACCATCAAACTGAAGAACTTTCTCTATGGGACCAATATCGAAATCGCGAAAAAAAAATCTGCTGTCCCATACATTTAGGTCGAGTACGTTTGTATGGAACAGCTGTTTTTTTTCGCGATTGATTTTCTTTCCAGAAACGTAATAATAAAAATTATTAAAATTTTCCCAAGGTGTTCACTCTAAGGTGGCGATAGATAGAATCTCTGTGTCTATGGTTTGTCCGATTTTACAGTTTGTATGGAAATCATAGACGTAGAATTTTTCGCTTACGCTGGTAGACGGAATGTCAGTGTAACCGTGTATGAGATAGCGATAGTCATAAAATCCTATACAATTTATATGAAGTGACATGTCAGAGTCAGGTGGAGTCAGTACAAAAAAGTGGTTACGATAAGGACAGCAATAAGGTAGCGATCTCCTTTTTAACTAGAGCGAATTTGCTATGTGCATCTCTTATTGAGTGAATATAACAACATACGTGCTTCCTTCTAGTACCTTCTCGATGGAAATCTTTGACCCACTTGTAACTTTGACACTAAGTATACATTTTGAAGAAAATCTGTCATTCCACAGGCACAGGGATTATTTTCTAGATTATGAGATCAGACTCCCAATACCTATGCCACCTTCATGGGTCATACAAAACTGATGTACCTTCCCGACTTTTTATTTATCAAATACATAAACAAACATCTTATGAACTAAAAGCATTGATAAACCAGATATTAGGTTTGTCCCAATGCAGAAACATCAGTCATAATAACATCGATAGCAAAAGTAGGCAAACAGGTAGATAGGTACATAATTACAGTACACACGTACATCGCACCGGCCAGTTACAAGTTCTTATCGCGTACTTGCATCGAAAAAAACTGCATAGGTAGTTCTTTGTCAGTCGGTCGGCGCGTGATCAGATGGCAGATATACAGGTTGCTTCACATTCTACGTTAAGTAAGTCAGTCTATAGTTTGGAGCAGATATTTTTTAATGTGGTAGGCTATGTATGTATGATTAAAATGTATGGGACAGCTGATTTTTTTTTGCGTTTTCTGAAGTAGGTTTCATAGTGAAAGTTGTTCAGTTTTGAGTTCACTTTTTCAGTATTTGCCAGGCTGTCACTTACACCCTGTATACACACGCTGCATAACGCTGAAGCAATTCAGCGCAAACTCACCTTTCTATAAATGGCCATTTACTTGACTGGTAGGTATACGGTCATTTGCAGAAACTCACATTAAAGTTAATCCACCATTAAATCTCTTGCTGTCACTTTTTGTCTTGTTGACGTAGTAAAAGCTAGCATGATATTTAATGAAGGATTAACTTTAATGAGCGTTAATAGGCATTTAAAAACAAAGGTATGAATTTTAAAAATGTCAACAAAATATTCGTACCTAGTACTCGATGTAGCATTAATGTTGGCTGGCATCTTAACAACGTATGATATAAATATTAAAAATACGTTAACATGTCTATAATCTAGAAAAAACGTACTAGAGACAAGGTCAAAGGTCTAAGATCTTAACTTTACTGCTTTTTAAAGTTCTGTACCTAATACAATTTTCAATTTCGAAGATTTAATAGTACCGATGGTTAAATGAACGCGGTCTGCGGTAATTCTTGGCGCGGTCAAGGCCACATAATTAGTTTGTATGTAATGCTCCTGACCAATTTCGGCCACGGCGACTGCTCCAACTCCGTTGTCGGCGTTGATAAGCCCTCACGTGGCTAACATAGCCAATCTTCTTGGAGAAGATCCTCGCACATAGCGGGCACATGAGCACGTCATTCTCATAGTGATAAGTATTGTATAGCCGCTGGTGGTCGGAATTTCAATTCATCACGTTAGGCATCTATTTGTGATCGCTCACTTGCTTCAAAATCATAAATTTGACTGTTTACACGAGCTTTCCATAATGGACGGATAGCCGCCACATCCTCGCACTGCACGGGCTCTATGCTGCACCTTTTCATATGGCGCTTTTTTTTTAAATATTTTGTAATGTGGTGTCCGACTTTGAATAGCACCGACGTAAGACGAGACAAGATCTCAATCAAACAAGATCTCTGATGCCATCATCGTTATCGCTACCCGGTTATAGCCACCACTTCTGATCGTATCGGTTCCCCGTTCCATCAGATGCAGGAGGATAAATTCGAAAGAGTGCATATTGCATTGGTTTTTTTAGCCCAAACATGCACTTACAAATACAATGCGTACCTGACTGCTTCTGTAATAAAGCGGTCGCTGTGAAAATTCACTCATTCGCATCAAGGTTCACTTTTAGCATTTTAATCGATTAAAGTCTTTTGCCCACTTTGATACTGAAAAAAATCATCCCTTAGTTTTTTCGTACGACATCCATGGATGGTAAATTCTTATGCCAATAGATAGAAATAATTGAAATATTATTTGCTTAAATCCTTGCTTTTAAAGTTATCAAAATAACCGGTATCATCATCATCATCATCATATCAGCCATTAAACGTCCACTGCTGGACATAAGCCTCCCCCAAAATGGGGGGATTTGCCATAATCGCCACGCTTGGCAGGCGGGTTGGCGATCGCAGTTGGATCGAATCAATGTGCGTACTCAGAGGATGCTGCTGCCCATCCTTCAGTAGATCCCTTAGTCGCCTTTTACGACACCCACGGGAGGAAATGGGATGGTGCTATTCTTAGCCGACACCACACGGCCTCAAAATAACCGGTATAGACAATACCTATTTCCAGCTTCCTGCAAGGAATCTGACGATAGATCGCAACCGCATACCGCGTTATTTCCAACGCAAATCTACTATCTTAAAACTTTTTGTTTGACATTCTAACAATATTTTCGTTATCAGATTAGATTTTTATTTGATAAGGGATAGATTTGATTTTAAAACTTCGACTGGCTAGATATGATGCGCAACCACTTATAATTTTGTCTTGACATTGCTGTTGCAACAAGGTTACACATCAAATAATGTTAAAGCCGTGGTGGTCCAGTGGTGAATAAGCTTGCCTACTTGTCCAGGCCGACTTGTACCAATGAGTTCAAAAAGGTTGACGATCTCAACTGCACCCAAACCTTTTCTTGATCTTACCAATATCCAATTCAATAAGACTCAGAAAGGTAAAGATGCAATGGTGTAATTGTCCTATTCCTGTCACCCGTTTGCAACGGAGGGAAGTCAGATACCTATTTTTTCTTCTTCTTTGTTCCAAAGTTCTAAAACAGACCAGTCTTCCACCCGGGTTCGCTAAACACCATTGCCTGGTGTTGCACTGTTGATTCTCAACGGAGGGACGTCCGATTTTGATTCCGATTCTTTTCTTCTTTGATTAAATTCACTGCAAGTTTCAACACAGATTAGACTCTTCCAAGGGCTTGCAAGAATACTTTGTCTGGTGTTGTAATTGCCGCTCTCGATCCTGGTGTACAGGAGTTACAGCAGTTGTAATGTCTATTGGAACTATGCCCGATATAAAAGAGTGTAACTGTGTTTAGCGCACATAAATATCTTACTTACAGTCAGGTATCATCATCATTTTCAGCCCGTCGTATCTACCCACTGGATGGCATAAGCCTCCTCCCTATATTGCCATCCTTCTCGGTCCTGTGCCAGTCGTATCCAGGTCTTGCCGATACTTTTCCAGATGTCGTCAACCCACCTGGCTGCCGGACGACCTACTTCTTTTTTTGCCTTAATCTCGGCCATCACTCTGTTAAGGCTTTGCTCCACTTGCCATCATTTCTCCTACTACGTGTCCTGCCCACCGCCACTCTAAGCGAGCTATTCGGTCCCTGACGTCGTGAACCTTAGTCCCCGACGTCCTGAACCTTAGGTACCTGACTGCTTTTTACCAATTAACATTCTTATCATCGTATTACCCCTATACTAAACTTCACAACAGCTAATCTATCTCTTCTTTCTAGTCTCAACATATAACGGAGTCCGAAGCCTCATGGGTGGCATCTCTCCTCTGTCTGGGAGCATTCTTTGGCTCAGTACCAGCTGGCCTCATATCTGAGTACTTCGGCAGAAAGAAGACGTTACTGTACCTGGCATTGCCTCTTGTCGTCTCTTGGATCCTTGTTTCTTCAAGGTAAGTCTTCACTACAGGGTCCAATTTAATATATAGACGGATTTCAAGAGGAAGATCAGACCATCAAACTGAACCATTTTCTTTATGTGACCAACATAGAAGACGCGAAAAAAAATTTGCTGTCCCATACATTTTGGTTGAGTAGGATTACAGTTTTGTATGGAACAGCCGATTTTTTCGCTATTTCAAGCTTGGGCCCGTAGGAGAAATTTGATCAGTTTGATGATCCTATCAACTCCTTAAAAAACTGTCAGTATATAAGAAAGACCCTGTGTGTACTACATCACACTGCAGGGCACAGGCCTACCCTAAAAGAGGGCGTATGGGCGGTAGTTCACCATGCGTGCCCAATGCGGATTGGTAGACTAAATATATGCATCAGAATTTTTTCTTCAGTTTATGCAGGTTTTCACCGTTTGAGAGCGGTCGGTATTACGTACATAAGTTAGAAAAACTCTAATTAGGTAGGCCTTTGCCCTGCTGTGGGACGTATATAGACTGTGATGATGATAATGAATACGGGAATTAATTTGTAAGTTAATATAAAATAAATAAATACCGCTCACAGGCACATACATTGTAATGATCCCAAGCAAGCACTATAGGCTGTTTATTATGGAAACCATACAACAACGGCTCAGACATATAAACATCCATGACCGAACCAGGATTCGAACCCAGGACCCTGGTTTGGCAGTCCGGCGTGGTAGTTGGTTACATTTTACACGCTTTAACCGTTTTACCAAACCCAATGATATTGATATGCCGTCTTGCGGATACAAGACTCAACCGAAACTTAAGAACACTGATGCGCTGCTTTTCTGTGTAACAAAACTCTGGGCTGGAAAATAAGTTTGTGCCATAAAGATTTAAACAAATGTAATGTTGAACTGCACGCTATTATTACGTAATTTTCCTTTTCAACATCTTTTACTATCCTTTTTATTCCAGTCCAAATGTCTACGGCCTATACGTGGGACGTTTCGTTGGAGGCATAGCAATTGGTGCTTTCAGTGTCAGCATACCTCCCTATGTCGAAGACATAGCCGAGAAGCAACTACTCCCTGCCCTGGCCAACTTCTACCACGTTCTTTTCACTGGTGGAGTACTATTCGGATATGTTATTGGTAGGTACCTATTGTTTTAATTACAGGTATCGAAAGGTAGAGGTAAAGATAGCCAGCACATAGAAATCCTGTTGTGAACTATTCTGATAAACAAACTTGGTGACAAAACAGTCGCATTTGTATTGAGCCCGAAGATTAAAACATACCAAAAGAAGCGCACGGCCGTTGTGGATGGCATAAAATTAAGAGGCTCAAATAAAGCAGTGATATCTTTTTTGTAGGGAGAACGAGATCTTCAGCAATAAAATTTGACCCTTAAAAATGTTCAGGGAGCAAATTTCACAAGCTTCACTCCAAAAAGATAGACGATTCGCAATTGAAACAAAAATTCTTCTTTTCCAGCAAAGGTACCCAGCACATCATGGCTTTGCATGCTTAGTTCAAGTATACCCGTCGCTTTCTTCATCGCCTTTATGTTTCTGCCCGAGTCTCCTGCCTACCTTATATCTCAAGGAAAGCAGGGTGAAGCTAAAGCAGCCCTGAGGTACTACCGGGGCATCGACAACGACATCGATTCAGAAATCAAGCAATTAAAAGAACACATAAGAAACTCTGCTAAAAATCGAGTGACATTCAAAGAACTGTTCAGTACAAGAGCAACAATTAAAGCGCTTGTTGTCTCTTTCGGTTTAATGATCTTTCAGCAAATGAGCGGAATATACCCTATTCTTTTCTACGCAGAAAAGATATTCCAGGAATTTCATATTTCATTGGAACCCCCTGCACCAGCTATTATTCTTGGTTTCTGTTTAGTATCTTCTACTTATTTTGCTACTATGTTGTTGAAGAAGGCTAGAAGACGAGTATTGCTCATAATATCTTTCTCAGCAATGGCTTTAAGTCTTGGAGGTTTAGCAATTTTCTACCATCTGAAAGCTTCTACTGCAGTACCATCTAAAAATACTTGGATACCGCTTTTTACTCTATGTATGTATGTAACTTTGTACGCGACTGGTGTTGGACCTATCCCTTGGTTGATGTTAAGAGAAATTTTCCCTCCAAATGTAACGCGAAGAGCCACAGCCATCACAGCTGGTTTCCACTGGTTCTTAGCTTTTGGCGTTACCAAGTTATATCAAAATTTGCTATCAACTGTAAAACATGGCTGGACTTTATGGTACTTCGCTGTTACCTGCGTAATAGGGGTTATTTTCGTTTACTTTTTTGTGCCGGAAACTAAAGGCAGGTCATTAGAAGAGATACAGAATGAGTTTGACGGTATTCATAAGAAGAAGAGGCATATGCACGTTATTCAGGTTGAGAGTGTGGAATGTTGATTGTGAAGATCTGATGGTTGAATCTTAATACGACTGCTTATGGTTGGTATTTCAATGCTAAGCTTCAGGCGGGCCTTACTTAATACTCGGGACTTCCTTATAATAGTCGATCTCATGTGATATTAGTCAGAGTAAATTTATTTGTCTTAACTTAAAAGATGTAGCTTGATGTTTAACCACTACTTTTTGCGCTTTTTACTTGGAAATACCAGGCCAAACAACTGTTTTACAGTAGGAAATAGCACCATAAAATACTTTATTTTGTTCCAAAAATTAATTGGTACCTAGTTCTTAAGAGGGTACCGAGTCTATTGTGCTGCCCTGCGGGTCACAGACGGAAGGGGGAGGCGAGGTAGCAGGTGCGACTGCCCTGTGTTGCCGCTGAGCGGCGCGCGCGCCGCACTTCCCCACTACACCACCCGCCCCCCGCTAACATCTAGAGTACCTCGCCTCCCGCAACGTCTGGGGATGGTAGCACACAAACTTGTAAATTCTCCTTACAAATATTAGTAATTTTTATGGCGTTATTTCTTAGTCCTATTATTTTTAAGACAATTGTTAATGAAATTGTTTTTAAAATATCATGATTAATGTTTTTGTTAAACAAAATATTTCGAGGGTAAGATTCTATTGTGTATTTATTGTATATTTTAAGAAGGGGTTGCAAGGTGTCTATCCACTAGACACAATTTTATTAATCAAGACACTTAAACGTGTGTCCATGTGAACGATTCGGGTTGTATGTATTTTGTTTCTAAGATAAATGTAATTCTGTCAATTGGTCAGACTATTGCAAAGTATGTAAGCGGTTTTAAAATAGACTTAAATAAACAGTCAGCGTTGAAAGTCGATGAGTATGACAATAACATGCCAGTGCAATTAGAACTAGACGAACATAATACGATAGTCTCTTCTTCGTGTCAAGTCGATGGAAAATCATTAAATTATTTTTAATCTCTCATCTATATTCCCACTATTTTGCCACAAGAATACAGCCTAAGCTCCGGTCGCGTGCAAGTGTTAAGAAGAGCAGGAAAGGAATGTGTGTGAGGAGTAACACCACATTTACACAAGCTTATACAAGAGATCTGACCTGTCAATGTAATCTCAACTTGAATAGGTTATCTTTGCTCCAGCCGACTTGAGAACAGAGTCTATATAAAGAGCTTTAAATTGGCCTGCAGACAGCTTCAGGGCTTATCAAAAGAGAGACAAATGATATGACATGTGGCGATTTACCACCAAATATCACACTTGAGGAGACATAAAGACGCCACATAGCCAGGCAGCCGCAGAACTTCTTCTTATCGCGTGGGCAGCAAGCCCTGGTGTCAGAGTTTTTTCAGACCGCCTTACGGCCTCTGACGTGGTTGTTTAATGTAACGACTACTACCACCAGGGAAAGCAGCCGGGACCAACGGCTAAACGTGCCATCCGAAGCACGAAATCTTCTTTCTTTTCAGACAATCTGGTGATTCAACCAGCAATGTCCAACTGGGAAAAAAACGCACAAAGTGACATATTACTAGGTGTCCCCCGTGGGAAACGAACCCACGTCCTCCGTGTGAAGAGCCCAATGCTCTTAACCATTAGACCACGAAGGCAGAACTTATGATGTACAAATGATGATGTAGAGCTCGATAAACCTCGTAAATCATCCCCATAGGGATGCACCGCATTTTATAAGCATTTATTTATCCACCTACAACAGTAGTTGACAACGGCATCTTTGTAGCTTAAGGTGGTTTCAGTCCATACAAAAGTTTGACGCACAATACGCGTAGACGGAATTAATAAAAGTAATATTTTATATATGAAAAAATAGCTTAGTTTATCTAGTTGCCGCGTCACAAATAACATTTGCAATTTATAATATAATTACGAAGATATAAAGATTTTAAAATTTCGATCGAAAAATTTCAAAGCTTTATATCTTCGTAATTATATTATAAATTGCAAATGTTATTTGTGACGCGGCATCTAGATTTTCTAAACTATTTTTCCATATACATATACAAAGTTACTTATATTAATACCGTCTACGCGTATTGTGCGTCAAAGTTTTGTATAAAATTGACCCCTCTGCAACCACCTTAATTGTTTGTAATAGTAACCAAGTGTTTACTTTGCAACTATTTCTTAATATTTCTTCAATCATCACTTTCATCGACTTTGATCGCTGACTATAATAAATAATAGGAATGTTCAAGTATGTATTTATTTTTGTACGTAATAAACAATCTTTACTCAGGTTTCCTCTATTTTTTATTACTCTCCCAGCAAGCGAGAGGTGTAATAAAAACAAACAAGCATCTCAACAATGCTGTGACATACGCCTAGTGTTATTCCCTCTTGGATTTATGAAGTGAAAACAATTTCATATGAAAATATTAGGGCTGTTCCGGATATTCAATTTCGGATACGTACAATTGTTACAAATTACCCCAAAGAAGGGGCAAATTGTAACACCTTCCATTTTTTGTTTTAATGTCTGTCATGAAAGATAGGAATGGATTTTAAAAGGTTTGTTATTTGAATTTAGTGCTCAAATAGTTACTCAACTAACACACTAAATCACAATTCTAACAATGTGTAATTAATTTGAAAATACAAGCGTTTTCCCAAAAACTGTTACAACAAGCCCGTCCCTACCTGCTTAGTTTTGTGTTAAAACTTTATACCTAAACAATTTTTAGACAATAGGTAAGTATTTCAATTAACGCTTGTTGAATTGTTATGTTGAAACTATATGTTTTTCATAAATCTTTAAAAAAAACGGTCAAGTGCGAGTCGGGCACCGAAGGTTCCGTACCACACAACATATTGTTAACTTACTTACTTACAAAAAAAGTTTTTTTTTTCTCTGGGACCTTAAGCACGAGATCGACTCGCACTTGATCGGTTTTTATTATTTGTTGTTATACTGTTATGTTTGGTCGTCACACCAAATTTGACTCTTGTGTAACCATTAGGATATAGCGAGAAAAAAAAGGTAAAAACTAGTTTCTTATATGAGGACCCTTAATTTAAAATTTTAACTTTTTGGCATTTTTATTATTTGGTAGCAAATCTGTCGTAATAACGCGCATTCTGTATAAATTTCAACTGTCTTGCTAAAACCGTTCAAAAGTTACAGCCCTAAATAGGTTAGGACAGACGGACGGACGGACGGACGGACAATGTAGGCTTATGAATAGGGTCCCGTGTTCCCCCTTTGGATACGGAGCACTATAAAAGAATAACTCTTATTAAAGAAAGATCCTATTAATATAATTATACACATATGCTCACGACTATATTCCCCGAGGGGGTAGTCAGAGATATTCTGAAACCTCAGCCGTGCAGGAGGCGATGGTTCGATCCCCGTCCAGGCCTACTCGTACCAATGAGTTTTTCGGAATTTATGTACGATTTGTAACACCACTGGCTTTTCGGTGAAGGAAAACATCGTGAGGAAACCTGCATGCTTCAATTTCGAGGCATGTATTGTACCCACTGTCCATTACAAGTGGCGACGGGCTCACTCCCCGTCACACTGGACAGAATTTCGGTACTAGTGAAATGTGGATGTGGATTAATATAATTATGAGCGATATAATATACATTAAAAAAAATTGTGTTAGCTATACAGGGTCAAATTGATATCATTAGCATCCTTGTAAACTAAGAGTCTACCCATCAAACTGAACAACTTTTACTGTGGGAGCAAACCGATCGGAGCAAACAAAAAATCACCTGTTCCATACTAAATTGCAATGTCGACGCGCGAGTTCGCGACTCAAGTGTTGTTGCATCAGCAGAATTTTTTTGCTGATCGGTTTGATGCCATAGTAAAAGTTGTTCAGTTTGATGGGTAGACTCTTAGTTTAAAAGGATGCTAATGATATCAATTTCACCCTGTAGTTTACTGGATTTTGGTTTCAGATATGATTTTGTATCCGATACTTTCGGTTACATTACAATCCGTACATCGCTAGTTCCCTAGAAAATGCGTCGCTTTTACATACATAAATGGGAAGATAAAACAATTTCTCGTATATTTTTATGAGCGAATTGCATTCGGGTTTCTGGAAATTCTTACTTGTCATGTGGAAAGGAAAATGAGATTGCATTGTGTACTGTGCTTTTCCCAGTGATTCTTCGGAACTGACGATACTTTCTTACTTACTATGCTGGCTCAGGGACTCGAAGTGGGTCTTAGCCTCCAACAACAAAGCACGCCATTCATCTCTTTTCTGTGCCATCTCAGAACTGGAACTAGCGATATCACAAATTTTATCATTAACCGACTTCATTTTTAGTACCTTTTCCCTGTAAATTTTTCTATGTTGAAACAATGGATCTCAACCCAAAGATCCTGAAAAAAAAAATCGGGATTGTAAGCAAGATATTACATTATAATCATTTAAATAATAAAAAATCGTTTAAAAATAAAGTAAAATGTGAAATAAATAAACTTCAATTTATACAGTAACGAAACACACTAGTCATATCAAAAGGGGTTGACCATCAAACTGAACAACTTTCACTACGGAGCAAAGTGGAAAAAAAAAACTGTCGCATACATTTTAGTCGAGTAAGTTTTTATGAAACAGCAGTTTTAAAAAAAAATTCTTGACATTGGCTCCATAGTGAAAGATGCTCATTTTGATGGTCTAAACTACACTTGGGATACTAACTTAAAGGGGTGCTTCAGACCATCAAACTGAACAACTTTTACCATGGGACCAACTCTGAAATCGCGAAAAAAAAACGGCTGTCCCATACAAAACTGCAAACAGAAATGCATTGGACAGCAGATTTTTTCCATAGAGAAAGTTGTTCAGTTTGATGGTCTGAAGCATCCCTCTAACAAAATGAATCATGGTTATTCGAATAAATAAAAAAATATTTATTGTGTCTTATTTATTTTTGGTGTTGGTTGTGGTTGGTGGCTAAGGTGTTGTTTTGTTACACTGCACATGACATAGAGAAAGACGTAACTCGTGTCAATGCCCTTAACGTCTTTCTCTATGGCACATGATAAGGAATTTCAACAAAAAAACAAATAAGGCTCTATTACCACTACACTACTACTTTTTTTAACACTAAAATGCGATTTATTCCAGGCAACTTCGGATAGAGAAATTGAAGAAAATAGATAAGTAAGTTTAAAAAAATGTTTGAATAAAGAAACAAAAGAAAATTCCCTAAAAACGACAATTTATTTTCTACGTGCATATTCCAATCCGCGCCGCGTTTAGGGAAAATTACCTCAAATAATGGCCCAAAATAACCATCACGACGGCATCTTAAGTGGGTAAGCAGGGCCATAACACGCGTGTTTCGAACGTGACACAAATTGTAATCGGCCGGATTCCCGCGGGATTCTATCCCGGAACTTATGTTATCCCGTTTCTATATTCTGGGTTAGTTTTTTAGGGTTCCGTACCCAAAAGGCTATTCATAAGCCTACCCTGTCCGTCCATTCGTCCGTTCTAGCTTTAATGAGCTGTATATATTGAACTGTAATAGGTAGCGATTTGAAATTTGCACAGAATATGTATTATTATTATGGATTTGATAAAAAATAATATAAAATACAAAAGTAAAAATTAAGTGACACTCCTTAATTTTCCTTCTTATTATGGGACACCCCCTCACAAGCAGCGTGTTCTTTTTAAAGAGGGGGAGGGGGGATAAATCCCACCTATTGGACGGCCCGGTAGCACAGTCTGTAGTGAACCTGCCTGCTGTGCCGAGATGCGGGTTCGAATCTCGTAAGGGACAAATATTTATAATATTATGATGAATATGAATATTTGTACCCGAGCTATGGATGTTTGTATCTATATATATATATTCTATGTCGTCGTCTAGTCATCATAATACAAGTCCAGGTACTTTAAATGTGAATAATTTTCTTTAAACTCACTTTTGTGTTTGCTAAATTCGTTGGTACGGAACCCTACTCGGTGCGCGAGTCCGGCTCGCACTTTGTCGTTTTTTTTTATGATTGATATGTGGGCGTTTTTGGAATACTTATAGTATATCGAGTAGAAGGGGCTCAAAGAGTTTATGGGTTCGGGTTCGTTGAATTCAGGGCTCGTAGACATTAATCGAGGTACAAAATATACATTTACTGAGAGACATTTTGTTATTTTGTGTATGGAATATCGATACGACCATTACTGACTGGCAAATTTATCCACTACAGCATGAGATATTGCCATGCGATATAGCTCATGCTGACACGAAAGAGGGAGAATTTGATTTAGTTTGTGGTTTTTTCTTTGTTTATAACTAGCTTGTTTTGTTTATTATCTTTCCTCAAACATGCTCGGAAAGGACACTGGGCAAAAATGTATGGCCACTGGGCCATGAACCCCCACGTTATGACACTGGTAGGGATATTTAGACGATATCCAAACGTACATGGCACCCAAGGGGCATTAAAATATTTTCAAGGAAAAAAAAGATACATGGTGTTTTATTTTTACGAAGACGTTTTAGGGGGTAGTCGTTTTGATATTATGGCCCCAAAAGGTGTAATGTCTTTCGGGGCGATCAGAAACGTAGCTAAAACTACTAAAAGTTAATAATAATCGTGCAAAAGGAATAAGGCTCACGTTTCCTATACCGTCAATTTCAAGATGAGATAACGATTCTTTTCGTTTCAAGTGTTGTGTGTTTTGAAGGCTAAAGATTATTTTGCATTAACAGGTAAGATAAGATAAGATATAAGATAAATGTTTATTTTTAACTTTTGCTTAAAACTATTACATTAAACGGTAGACCAAAAACGAGGCAAGCCTGATACGCGAGGTCTACGATTGGGAATCCTTAACAATAAACAATAATTTAGTTACGAACTAGTACAATTGATCAAAAACAATAATAATATTGACAATGAATTGACAATAATCAAAAACAATAATAATATCAACATGACACAAGGAATTCAAGCACCAGATGTAAATAGCGGCTAAATGAAATTGACATTAGTATGAAAAACCGCTAAACAAAACACCCAGGGCTGCAATCGCGGTAAATATTCGGTGTTGGAATAGAGATTGGATTACGTACGAACCATAACTATTGAAACAATCGGTATTGCGCTAATCGCGGTACAGCTCATGACAGCCGTTAGAGTCGTTTTGACAAATCGCTCAGACGTTATTGGCTGCCAGTTAAATAGAGTTTAGCGCGATGCGGAATTCAGCACAGTTGAATAGTAATTGGATTGCAATGTAATGCAATGCAATGTAATGTATGTGCAACTGAAATTGGATAAGAATAGAACTTCGATGTTTTAACTAAGCGCAATCGGGCTCCTGTATTTTTTTTTATCTCGAAAAGATATTGGTGCCGCATATATTAAAATGTTCTATATTAAACCTCCTTTCAAACGTAGTATGCCACTTATGTCCGGCTCTTGGACCACTCCTGTCTATTTTCCTTTGAGCATTATTTTGATAACCTTCTTCGAGATAAATTGAAATTGCTATACTGACCAAATACATGCGAGCAGCGGCCGGCAAAAGTTGTATAAAATCCATATCTGTCGTGGTTTAGCGGCCAAATAAACTACAAAGTAAACTCATACTGTCGTGTAATTTGCAAACGGAACGATCTTTTACTCCGAAACATGGCAACCAAGGAGGTAAGTTATCAAAGGTTTTATTTAAATTTAGACAGGCTTTCAGATAAAAGTTGATGATTGAAAAAAAATGAACACTTTAACACCGGAAAAAGCGGAAAAATTATTGTTGTTCGTTGTTCGTCATTGATTTTGAAAAGTGATTGTATTTTAATTTCCGCGCATTATTTAAAGAAAGTACTATACAAGCCTTGGCCACAACTAGGCATTGACGGACTTACTTATGTGTGCCTCGGCTTCCCCTCGGCCCAAATTTACAAGTTCGTCCATCAATGCCTCTTTTGCTTGGCGTTTTGCTTGCACATAATTTTTGATTGGAACCTATTCATTTTTATCTATACAGGGTGAAATTGATATCATTGGCATTCTTTTAAACTAAGAGTCTACCCATCAAATTGAACAGCTTTTAATATGGGAGCAAACAGGTCGGAGCAAAAAAAAAAATTCTGCTGTTGCATACATTTGAGTCGCGAACTCGCGCGTCGACATTGCAGTTTAGTATAGAACAGCAGATTTTTTATTTGCTCCAATAGTAAAAGTTGTTCAGTTTGATGGGTAGACTCTTAGTTGAAAAGGATGCTAATGATATCAATTTCACCTTGTATTTCAATAGGGCGGGGCTGGACACCGCTTTTATTTTTTAGTATGCAAGCAAAAATGAGCCTATAGGTTATACTACAGGCTATACACCACTATAGTGGTGGTCAGGCGGTATTTCTGAACTACTATGAAATAAAGAATTATTACGTTTATTATTAGAACATATAATAAAGCGTCGACTGTACACGCTCTACATGATAGGGAACAAAGTAACTATTTGTAATTAACTGTCAGGCTCTCATACTAGACACAAAGGATTAATTACCTATCTCGTTGCTCCTACATCGTGTGTACCGCATTACGTGACGGAAGTCTTCACAAACTACTCTCTACATTATTGTTTGTTTTGAATACTTGTTTCAGAAGGGCAAATGTATAAGGGAAGCTTTATAACAATGTTACAGAAACTTAATTGGGTGTGTTTCTGTGGTATGTAAGGCGAGTATACTAACTCAGCTATTGAGATGAAGTATCTCCAAGCAAAACATTTTGGTGGAACATTCCTGATTATTACCCAATCAATTATACAGGGTGAAATTGATATCAGTAGCATCCTTTTAAACTAAGAGTCTACCCATCAAACTGAACCACTTTTACTATGGGAGTAAATCGATCGGAGCAACAAAAAAATCAGCTGTTGCATACATTCGAGTCGAGTAGGCACTGCAGTTTAGTATGGAACTGCAGATTTTTTTGTTGCTCCGATCGGTTTGCTCCCATAGTGAAAGTTGTTCAGTTTGATGGGTAGACTCTTAGTCTAAAAGGATGCTAAAGATATCAATTTCACCCTGTAGATTATTTAACACCAAAAACATAGTATAAAAAATTAAACAGACAGGAAATTAGAAGGTACTAAATAGGCGGTCTATTATAGCTAAAAATGCGTTTCCACACAAACTTACTTTAACCTTACTTAGAAACAGTGTTGGCACTAATCGATTATGTCAACATCAATTAGTTCATCATCATCATCTTATTTAAGATCCACGCTCTTGTCGGTGGATCAATTAGTTAATTTCATTTATCTTAATCAGATTAAGTGAATGTTGATTAAAATAATAATATTAAAAATGTTTCTTTTCAATTTTAATTTGATTTATTTCATTATAGGTTTGATTTTTTTATTTTTGTTTTTTATTTTATTTATTCAATACATTACTTTATAATAACTATTTATAAATATTAACCGCACTTCAGAAACCACAGGGTTTATATGAAGTGTGATATAAAAGTTCCACATTGTATATTTTAAACTTTCCGAGTAGGTATACACTCTAAGCGTGGGCTGGGTGGACACACACCCACCCAACCACCTTCCGAACACCCACCACCCAAGACTAACCCATTACCAGTGATCAAAATGTTTCAGCATACTAATTTAGGCCACAATAGGTTCGTACTGAGTTCGTAATGAGCGCCGTTGGCGGGTTGCGGAGAGGCATGGACACCCAATTATGGGGGTCCAGGTTCAAATCCGCATGGACGACATGCCGTGTACCTGTAATGATATGTACGTAATACCGACTGCTCTCAAACGGTGAAGGAAAACACCGTGAGGAAACCTGCATACGCCGAAGAAGAAAATCTGATGTGCATGAGAAGTCTACCAATCCGCATTGGGCACGCGGGGTGGACTAATGCCCATACACCCTCCCTGAGGGTAGGCCTGTGCCCTGCAGTGGGACGTTTATAGGCTGAAGATAATGAGGTTCGTGCCTATAAAGCGCAACAACGCGCGTATTTTATCTACAGTTTCCCAAAAAGATTTCCTCGGCTGACCCCAAAACGTTTCAATAAATAAAAACTTAAACAAACAAAAAGGCAGAAAGCAGTAAAAGAAGTCGGTTCGAAACAGAATTAGGGCTCAGAGGGGTAGGCAATAAACTCCGGCGAGATGTACCGCATACAAATCATTGCGTAACTTAGTTTGTTTATCGCGGACGCGCGATACGCTCTGATTGGTCAATATTTGAGTTGCCGTGTCTTTTTGTTTATTGTTTGGTTATTTATATTTACGATATGAAGCCTGTATAGGCTTTACATCAGACATCCTGTATAGGATGTAAAGAAAAGAATCATGAACCTTTAAACCACATACTCTACCCATCAAACTGAGCAACTTTTACTACGGGAGCAAACCAGACAGAGCAAAAAAAAGTCTGCTGTTCCATACTAAACTGCAATGCCTATACGACTCAAATTTTAATGTATGAAACAGCATATTTTTTTTGCTCGGACAGGTTTGTTCAAACAGTAAAAGTTGTTCAGTTTGATGGGTAGTGTCTGTGGTTTAAAGGTTAATGATACTTTTCTTTACATTCTGTATAGGTTGTAAATTTAATTGCGTTACACACTTAAAGGGGTGCTTCAGACCATTAACACGTTCCGGGACAGTGAACGAGACTCAATAGAACTTTTATTGTTATCACGGCTATAGGCGGTCACTGTCCCGGAACGTGTTAACTGACCAACTTTCACAATGGAGCCAACATCAAAATCGCGAAAAAAGGGGGTTTCCCCTAGGGGAGCGCGTAATTTCTCTATTGTTTTTCCACCACTATATCGCGGACTTTTCCGCCTGACCACCTCTAGGCTCATTTTTGCTTGCATACTAAAAAATAAAAGCGCTGTCTAGCCCCACCCTATTGATGAATAGACCAATGAATGTATAGTTTCCAAACAATAAATTATGCGCGAAATAATGCCAAAAACAATTTAGGTGATCAGGCGGAAAAGTCTACGATAGTACATAAATGTATGGAACAGTTAATTTATATTTACCATTTCAACGTGGGTAGGCCCCCACGGTGGACCGACGACCTGGTGAAGGCGGCGGGAACCCCGCAGGACAGCGCAGGGCCGGCAGCAGCAGCCGCAGCGAGGGCAGCGCAGGACCGGTCGTTATGGCGATCCTTGGTTGAGGCCTATGTCCAGCAGTGGACGTCCATCGGTTGAGATGATGATTATGATGATGATGAATGTTGCTTTCATGCATTCTACGTGTAAAACTGAATCACCATGCGTTCTACATGTCAATCTGAACAACTTTCTGTATATATAGCTTAATATAATTATAAAATATAAATAAGACGGTCACCCGTCTAAAATTAGACCTAAATTGTCGTTGCATAACAAACATTGCACAAACCAAAATGACCGACTACGCTCTACAATACTAATTACGTTGCGAAAAATTTGATTCACAAAAAAAATCCCCACCAAGAAAAATCCATCCATCCATTTTTCCTTTTTTTCACCCCGAAAGTGATTATACCGTTGTGAGTTTGTTTTATGTGTATATTTTCCCCGTTAAACAAAATCAGATTAATAGGAATAAAAAACATTAATAAAACAAGATAAGAATATTTTGTGAAACAAAAATTTATCATAACGACACGGCCACTCCATCTTGAATAATGATACAATAAATTATAATATCGTCTCGTGAATAAATTTGTATAATTCAGTTTTTTAGGGTTCCGAAGTCAACAAGGAACCCTTATAGTTTCGCCATGTCCGTCTGTCCGTCCGTATGTCAGCGGCTTAACTCAGAGACGCTTAGTACTTGAAAGCTGAAATTTGGCATGGGTACATACATACATATTAATCACGCCGACAAAGTGGTAAAATAAAATCATGAATAAATATTTTTTTAGTGTACCTCCTCTACACGTGAAGCGGTGATGACTTTTTTTTTCGTCTATTCTATGTCGTGGAGTATCGTTGGATAGGTCTTTTAAAAATATTGAGGGTTTGGGAAACTTATTTTTCGATAAAGGTATTCGTTAGCGAAATATTAAGCTTTTAAGTGCAAATTTTTGTAAGTCAAGCGTCGCCCTGCCAGCTAAACTGTTGTTTCTGGATAAGGGAAAAAATTCACGGCATATATAAGCCGCTAAGTAAGCTTTACAAGTTTACGAGTAATAGTCGACCAACTTATAAAATGTACTTTTTGGACCTTATTTGCCGTTAAACCGTAGTATATTTATTTTTATTTTATTTTATTTTTCAATTTTGGACACAAACAGTCTTAATAATAACAATAAATCTAAAACTAGTGAACAGATACCAGACTTGGAGGTCCCAAAAATTTTTTTTACAGTTTTTATAAAAATACGTAGGTGTTTGGCTTAACATAAGTTTGATTTTAGTTTAAGGATTTACAGTTAGATATAGTTAAACAATTTTGGAAAGTGAGAGTGTTGCCAACCAAATTGTAGCATAATAGATAAAAAATAACATCATCAACATCAAAATAACATTTTATGACTTTATATAAATTTAGATTAGACTTAAGATATTACAGTTATAGTTAGACGTAAACAATTTCAGCTTATAGTTAAGTAAATAACTTGGCAGTTAAATATTGTATTACTAATAGAGAGAGATAATTAAGTTTTTCTGGCTTTATATGAATTTGGATTAAGGAGTTTACAGTTACAGTGAAAATTTTTTCAAACAAAATCCCCCGTCTAAGTCCGTAGATTGTGACGGGCAACTACGGAACCCTAACCTGCGCGTGGCCCGACACGCACTTGGCTGGTTTTTTTATATCTAAAATTTGCTGTGCACAAGATTTTGGACGTACCTCTGAGACTTCTCACTGATCTCCGCTGCTTTCTCACTGCCATGTTGTCCCAGCAACTCTCAATGCCGAATGGTTGCCCTTGTGACCTTTGTTCACGTGATTATTATTATTTTGGTTATAAGAGCTTGGTCAATACCAAATAGCTTTAATAGTTCTCGTGATACTGAATAACTTTCCCAAAGGAACAAAAGGGAAATTTAAAAAAAAAGAAATACTTTTTATACAAACGTAGAAAGTCAAAAAAAAAAATGCTAATTTCCTATAGGTGTCTTAGGGAAAGTTGTTCAGTATTATGAGTACAATCACCCCTTAAAGTAATGCAACTGTTTACCCTAATACCCTGTAGATAGATATAAGAGAAAGAGAGAGAGAGAGAGAGAGGGAGATAGACAGATTAGTAAAATATAGAGTACGAGCGTTAACCCGCGACTTTGTCCGCACAAATTATATACCAGATTTTAAGTCAGATCATTATCTATCAAACAAAAAAGTTTCATCAAAATCGGTTCAGTAGTTTTTGCGTGATGCTCGTTCAAACACACAAACAAACAAACAGACAGACAAAAAATCCAAAAATTTCTGATATGGAATCAGGGACACATAAAAACCATACCGTCACTTTTTTTTGTTAATATCTTCAATGTACAGACACACTTCTGTTACAGTTTTATAATAGAAAGATAAAGATTATAGCACATCTATTTATATTCTCACATCGATGGTTAGACAACTATTTTAATATAGATCGGTAGTGTTCAGGATAGTTTTGTTTTGGGATAAAAGCGAATTAGTTTTGGTATTTTCCTACATAACAACCTTCGTTGTTCGTCATTGATTTTGAAAAGTGATTGTATTTTAATTTCCGCGCATTATTTAAAGAAAGTACTATACAAGCCTTGGCCACAACTAGGCATTGACGGACTTACTTATGTGTGCCTCGGCTTCCCCTCGGCCCAAATTTACAAGTTCGTCCATCAATGCCTCTTTTGCTTGGCGTTTTGCTTGCACATAATTTTTGATTGGAACCTATTCATTTTTATCTATACAGGGTGAAATTGATATCATTGGCATTCTTTTAAACTAAGAGTCTACCCATCAAATTGAACAGCTTTTAATATGGGAGCAAACAGGTCGGAGCAAAAAAAAAAATTCTGCTGTTGCATACATTTGAGTCGCGAACTCGCGCGTCGACATTGCAGTTTAGTATAGAACAGCAGATTTTTTATTTGCTCCAATAGTAAAAGTTGTTCAGTTTGATGGGTAGACTCTTAGTTGAAAAGGATGCTAATGATATCAATTTCACCTTGTATTTCAATAGGGCGGGGCTGGACACCGCTTTTATTTTTTAGTATGCAAGCAAAAATGAGCCTATAGGTTATACTACAGGCTATACACCACTATAGTGGTGGTCAGGCGGTATTTCTGAACTACTATGAAATAAAGAATTATTACGTTTATTATTAGAACATATAATAAAGCGTCGACTGTACACGCTCTACATGATAGGGAACAAAGTAACTATTTGTAATTAACTGTCAGGCTCTCATACTAGACACAAAGGATTAATTACCTATCTCGTTGCTCCTACATCGTGTGTACCGCATTACGTGACGGAAGTCTTCACAAACTACTCTCTACATTATTGTTTGTTTTGAATACTTGTTTCAGAAGGGCAAATGTATAAGGGAAGCTTTATAACAATGTTACAGAAACTTAATTGGGTGTGTTTCTGTGGTATGTAAGGCGAGTATACTAACTCAGCTATTGAGATGAAGTATCTCCAAGCAAAACATTTTGGTGGAACATTCCTGATTATTACCCAATCAATTATACAGGGTGAAATTGATATCAGTAGCATCCTTTTAAACTAAGAGTCTACCCATCAAACTGAACCACTTTTACTATGGGAGTAAATCGATCGGAGCAACAAAAAAATCAGCTGTTGCATACATTCGAGTCGAGTAGGCACTGCAGTTTAGTATGGAACTGCAGATTTTTTTGTTGCTCCGATCGGTTTGCTCCCATAGTGAAAGTTGTTCAGTTTGATGGGTAGACTCTTAGTCTAAAAGGATGCTAAAGATATCAATTTCACCCTGTAGATTATTTAACACCAAAAACATAGTATAAAAAATTAAACAGACAGGAAATTAGAAGGTACTAAATAGGCGGTCTATTATAGCTAAAAATGCGTTTCCACACAAACTTACTTTAACCTTACTTAGAAACAGTGTTGGCACTAATCGATTATGTCAACATCAATTAGTTCATCATCATCATCTTATTTAAGATCCACGCTCTTGTCGGTGGATCAATTAGTTAATTTCATTTATCTTAATCAGATTAAGTGAATGTTGATTAAAATAATAATATTAAAAATGTTTCTTTTCAATTTTAATTTGATTTATTTCATTATAGGTTTGATTTTTTTATTTTTGTTTTTTATTTTATTTATTCAATACATTACTTTATAATAACTATTTATAAATATTAACCGCACTTCAGAAACCACAGGGTTTATATGAAGTGTGATATAAAAGTTCCACATTGTATATTTTAAACTTTCCGAGTAGGTATACACTCTAAGCGTGGGCTGGGTGGACACACACCCACCCAACCACCTTCCGAACACCCACCACCCAAGACTAACCCATTACCAGTGATCAAAATGTTTCAGCATACTAATTTAGGCCACAATAGGTTCGTACTGAGTTCGTAATGAGCGCCGTTGGCGGGTTGCGGAGAGGCATGGACACCCAATTATGGGGGTCCAGGTTCAAATCCGCATGGACGACATGCCGTGTACCTGTAATGATATGTACGTAATACCGACTGCTCTCAAACGGTGAAGGAAAACACCGTGAGGAAACCTGCATACGCCGAAGAAGAAAATCTGATGTGCATGAGAAGTCTACCAATCCGCATTGGGCACGCGGGGTGGACTAATGCCCATACACCCTCCCTGAGGGTAGGCCTGTGCCCTGCAGTGGGACGTTTATAGGCTGAAGATAATGAGGTTCGTGCCTATAAAGCGCAACAACGCGCGTATTTTATCTACAGTTTCCCAAAAAGATTTCCTCGGCTGACCCCAAAACGTTTCAATAAATAAAAACTTAAACAAACAAAAAGGCAGAAAGCAGTAAAAGAAGTCGGTTCGAAACAGAATTAGGGCTCAGAGGGGTAGGCAATAAACTCCGGCGAGATGTACCGCATACAAATCATTGCGTAACTTAGTTTGTTTATCGCGGACGCGCGATACGCTCTGATTGGTCAATATTTGAGTTGCCGTGTCTTTTTGTTTATTGTTTGGTTATTTATATTTACGATATGAAGCCTGTATAGGCTTTACATCAGACATCCTGTATAGGATGTAAAGAAAAGAATCATGAACCTTTAAACCACATACTCTACCCATCAAACTGAGCAACTTTTACTACGGGAGCAAACCAGACAGAGCAAAAAAAAGTCTGCTGTTCCATACTAAACTGCAATGCCTATACGACTCAAATTTTAATGTATGAAACAGCATATTTTTTTTGCTCGGACAGGTTTGTTCAAACAGTAAAAGTTGTTCAGTTTGATGGGTAGTGTCTGTGGTTTAAAGGTTAATGATACTTTTCTTTACATTCTGTATAGGTTGTAAATTTAATTGCGTTACACACTTAAAGGGGTGCTTCAGACCATTAACACGTTCCGGGACAGTGAACGAGACTCAATAGAACTTTTATTGTTATCACGGCTATAGGCGGTCACTGTCCCGGAACGTGTTAACTGACCAACTTTCACAATGGAGCCAACATCAAAATCGCGAAAAAAGGGGGTTTCCCCTAGGGGAGCGCGTAATTTCTCTATTGTTTTTCCACCACTATATCGCGGACTTTTCCGCCTGACCACCTCTAGGCTCATTTTTGCTTGCATACTAAAAAATAAAAGCGCTGTCTAGCCCCACCCTATTGATGAATAGACCAATGAATGTATAGTTTCCAAACAATAAATTATGCGCGAAATAATGCCAAAAACAATTTAGGTGATCAGGCGGAAAAGTCTACGATAGTACATAAATGTATGGAACAGTTAATTTATATTTACCATTTCAACGTGGGTAGGCCCCCACGGTGGACCGACGACCTGGTGAAGGCGGCGGGAACCCCGCAGGACAGCGCAGGGCCGGCAGCAGCAGCCGCAGCGAGGGCAGCGCAGGACCGGTCGTTATGGCGATCCTTGGTTGAGGCCTATGTCCAGCAGTGGACGTCCATCGGTTGAGATGATGATTATGATGATGATGAATGTTGCTTTCATGCATTCTACGTGTAAAACTGAATCACCATGCGTTCTACATGTCAATCTGAACAACTTTCTGTATATATAGCTTAATATAATTATAAAATATAAATAAGACGGTCACCCGTCTAAAATTAGACCTAAATTGTCGTTGCATAACAAACATTGCACAAACCAAAATGACCGACTACGCTCTACAATACTAATTACGTTGCGAAAAATTTGATTCACAAAAAAAATCCCCACCAAGAAAAATCCATCCATCCATTTTTCCTTTTTTTCACCCCGAAAGTGATTATACCGTTGTGAGTTTGTTTTATGTGTATATTTTCCCCGTTAAACAAAATCAGATTAATAGGAATAAAAAACATTAATAAAACAAGATAAGAATATTTTGTGAAACAAAAATTTATCATAACGACACGGCCACTCCATCTTGAATAATGATACAATAAATTATAATATCGTCTCGTGAATAAATTTGTATAATTCAGTTTTTTAGGGTTCCGAAGTCAACAAGGAACCCTTATAGTTTCGCCATGTCCGTCTGTCCGTCCGTATGTCAGCGGCTTAACTCAGAGACGCTTAGTACTTGAAAGCTGAAATTTGGCATGGGTACATACATACATATTAATCACGCCGACAAAGTGGTAAAATAAAATCATGAATAAATATTTTTTTAGTGTACCTCCTCTACACGTGAAGCGGTGATGACTTTTTTTTTCGTCTATTCTATGTCGTGGAGTATCGTTGGATAGGTCTTTTAAAAATATTGAGGGTTTGGGAAACTTATTTTTCGATAAAGGTATTCGTTAGCGAAATATTAAGCTTTTAAGTGCAAATTTTTGTAAGTCAAGCGTCGCCCTGCCAGCTAAACTGTTGTTTCTGGATAAGGGAAAAAATTCACGGCATATATAAGCCGCTAAGTAAGCTTTACAAGTTTACGAGTAATAGTCGACCAACTTATAAAATGTACTTTTTGGACCTTATTTGCCGTTAAACCGTAGTATATTTATTTTTATTTTATTTTATTTTTCAATTTTGGACACAAACAGTCTTAATAATAACAATAAATCTAAAACTAGTGAACAGATACCAGACTTGGAGGTCCCAAAAATTTTTTTTACAGTTTTTATAAAAATACGTAGGTGTTTGGCTTAACATAAGTTTGATTTTAGTTTAAGGATTTACAGTTAGATATAGTTAAACAATTTTGGAAAGTGAGAGTGTTGCCAACCAAATTGTAGCATAATAGATAAAAAATAACATCATCAACATCAAAATAACATTTTATGACTTTATATAAAT
Source organism: Agonopterix arenella (assembly GCA_927399405.1). Taxonomy (NCBI): domain Eukaryota; kingdom Metazoa; phylum Arthropoda; class Insecta; order Lepidoptera; family Depressariidae; genus Agonopterix; species Agonopterix arenella. Next base: position 610,764 of record OV656711.1, read on the forward strand.
TTAGATTAGACTTAAGATATTACAGTTATAGTTAGACGTAAACAATTTCAGCTTATAGTTAAGTAAATAACTTGGCAGTTAAATATTGTATTACTAATAGAGAGAGATAATTAAGTTTTTCTGGCTTTATATGAATTTGGATTAAGGAGTTTACAGTTACAGTGAAAATTTTTTCAAACAAAATCCCCCGTCTAAGTCCGTAGATTGTGACGGGCAACTACGGAACCCTAACCTGCGCGTGGCCCGACACGCACTTGGCTGGTTTTTTTATATCTAAAATTTGCTGTGCACAAGATTTTGGACGTACCTCTGAGACTTCTCACTGATCTCCGCTGCTTTCTCACTGCCATGTTGTCCCAGCAACTCTCAATGCCGAATGGTTGCCCTTGTGACCTTTGTTCACGTGATTATTATTATTTTGGTTATAAGAGCTTGGTCAATACCAAATAGCTTTAATAGTTCTCGTGATACTGAATAACTTTCCCAAAGGAACAAAAGGGAAATTTAAAAAAAAAGAAATACTTTTTATACAAACGTAGAAAGTCAAAAAAAAAAATGCTAATTTCCTATAGGTGTCTTAGGGAAAGTTGTTCAGTATTATGAGTACAATCACCCCTTAAAGTAATGCAACTGTTTACCCTAATACCCTGTAGATAGATATAAGAGAAAGAGAGAGAGAGAGAGAGAGGGAGATAGACAGATTAGTAAAATATAGAGTACGAGCGTTAACCCGCGACTTTGTCCGCACAAATTATATACCAGATTTTAAGTCAGATCATTATCTATCAAACAAAAAAGTTTCATCAAAATCGGTTCAGTAGTTTTTGCGTGATGCTCGTTCAAACACACAAACAAACAAACAGACAGACAAAAAATCCAAAAATTTCTGATATGGAATCAGGGACACATAAAAACCATACCGTCACTTTTTTTTGTTAATATCTTCAATGTACAGACACACTTCTGTTACAGTTTTATAATAGAAAGATAAAGATTATAGCACATCTATTTATATTCTCACATCGATGGTTAGACAACTATTTTAATATAGATCGGTAGTGTTCAGGATAGTTTTGTTTTGGGATAAAAGCGAATTAGTTTTGGTATTTTCCTACATAACAACCTATATACCTGTATAACTATATAAATTAGCTACTTACCTACAGTTTCATACAGAGGCTGTTTGTTTGTCTTGACGGGAGCGACATTTTTTGCAATCGGCAAACGGTTGCGACAGGCCTGTTGTGGCAACTCAGCAAACAATTTGGTCGTATTAGGCCCACATTTATATGACTATTTTGACTTATAAAAGTTATATTACGGTAATTTTGTCATATACTTGTGCTTTATGCTTCTGATGTTGGACTATATGACACCTATACGACCAAATTGTTAGTTGGGAACCATATCTTTTATGATCCCTAAACTATGATATTTCCACTGGATTATGTACCATTGCATATGAATTCTTACAGAATACTGAATTTATCAAACTAAAAAATTTCATTTAAAAAAAGTTATTTCAACTCCAAAGCTCACGGCTCAAGTTGAAATCGTTTAATAACAAAAAATGTTTTATAAAGGACTCGAATAAAGGCATTAAGTTTGGCAACAAAAAAGGGGGAAAAAATGAAATTTGCATGCAAAAGGGAACCTCTTGGAGGAGTACCAACACCTGCTTTTCATTTAGAGAAAGCAAAAAACTTACTTCCCCTTGAGGGTATTTCTTCTTGAATTTTGATGAGGCTTGAGTTTTGTTTGACACACAACTAGCAGGAATGGCAAGCTAGGCATAAGATTGTGCTATTCCTGCCGAAAAAGATATTTCAATCGTCATCATCTTGTCATTGTTCACTGCTAACCTAATAACTCACTCAAGACGCACCACAAAAACTCTATCCTCTGCCTTTCTCAACAAGTTAGGTACTTTCTGCTACATTTTTTATAGAAGGGTGGAATATCTCCAGCTTTTCATAACTGGAACTATAAAGTGAGCTCAAAAGATACATCAGAGCCCTTTACACTTTAAGGAATGGTTGATGCAGAGTTAATCTTGGTGGCCAAAGCAAGAAAATGTCGGCATATTGTCACTTTGAATAAGGAACTGACATTGCTGGTTGAAAAATGAAATCAAACTCAATTTCAAATCGAGTCGATGAACAGAAGTGCCAAATGCAAAATTAGTTTAACACCAACCATTTACCGATTTCGAGATCGGGCAGCCTGGAGAGCTGTGGCATAAGCAGCCCACGATGGTCACATCCCTCAGCCATAAGGTTACGAATAAGAAGAAGAATAATTAATTAAAGTGGAGCTAAGTCGAATTCTAAGTTGCTCTCCAATTTGCTGGACTGACGAGCTGATTCAGGTTGCTGGGAGCGACTGGATGAGGAAGCCTCAGGACATATTTTTGAGGCACATCTTAGAATAAGCCTATGTTCAGTAGTGGACGTCTAATTAGTTTCTACGTTCAATAAAGGCTCCGTCCATGTGTCTCGTGCGATGTTCTTTTAAAAGCGAATAAGCGAAGTTAGACAACGCTCGCTTAGTATTCTTGGTAGCAAACAAAAGCTAGTCTTTGCCAATAAACAGTTTTAGACACTGAATGAGTAACTAAGCCATAGACAAACATATGACATTCGAAGTTTATCATCATCATCATTATATCAGCCGATAGACGTCTACTGCTGGACATAGGCCTCCCCTAAAATGGGGGGATTTGCCATAATCGCCACGCTTGGCAGGTGGGTTGGCGATCGCAGTTGGATTGAATGTGTGTACTCAGAGGATGCTGCTGCCCATCCTCCGGTAGAACCTTTAGTCGCTATTTACGACACCCACGGTAGGAAATGGGGTGGAATTGTCCGTGTGGATAAGAATAATATTCGAAGTTAAAATACCATATTTGATTATTCTTACCATATATATATATATATAGAACCAGAGTAACTGACATAGCCCAAAGAATTGCTAAATTAAAGTGGCAGTGGGCGGGGCATATTGCTCGCAGAACCGATGGCCGATGGGGCCGAAAAGTTCTCGAGTGGCGACCGCGTACTGGAAAGCGTAGCGTGGGTAGGCCCCGCACACGGTGGACCGACGACCTTGTGAAGGCGGCGGGATCCCGTTGGATGAGGGCAGCGCAGGACCGGTCGTTATGGCGATCCTTGGGGGAGGCCTATGTCCAGTAGTGGACGTCCATTAGCTGAGATGATGATGATGATTTTGAAATACACCCTCACTTAGGGTAGGTCTGTGTATAAAGGTAAGATAATCAAGTCAATCAATTTAAACTGTTATCTAATCTAAACTATTATAAAACTGTAACAGGAAGTTTGTCTGTACATTGAAGATATTAACAAATAAAAAGTTACGATATGGTTTTTAGGTATCCCTGATTCCATATCATAAATTTTTGGATTTTTTACCTGTCTGTTTGTTTGTTTGTGTGTTTGTTTGTTTGTTTGGACGAGCATCACGCTAAAACTACTGAACCAATTTTGATGAGACTTTTTTGTTTGATAGCTTAAGATCTGACGTAAAATCTGGTATATAATTAGACAAAGTTGCGGGTTCATCATCATCATCATCATCATCATCAGCCCACAATCGTCCACTGCTGAACATAGGCCTCTCCCAAGGCGCGCCACAAAACTCTATATATATATATTAGGATCTTATATGTTTAGTACTACCCGTGCTTCCGATGGCACATTAAGCCGTTGGTCCTGGCTACTATCTCTGGTGGTAGTAGACGTTACATAAAAATCACGTCAGATGCCCTAAGGCGGTCAGAAAAAACCCTGACACCAGGGCTCTGCCTACACGATAAGAAGAAGTACTACCCGGGCGAACCGAGAATTGCGACATTGAGGTAGGTAAGAGAGAGGTAGAGATAATTATGAAAAAAAAATTTCCAGCCCCATCTATATTGAGATAGCAGTAGGCTGAAATGTCCATGCTAATTAGCTTAATTGCAAGAAACTATTTTTTCCCATGCTAGTTTTTTTTTTTTATTTATAATTAATGGACTCTTGCTTGTGCGTTAGCACTGCATTTCCGCCAGTGTCAAGTGTTTATGGGATAATCTATCCCAATCTCAGGGATTGTTTTTGGTCAAGAACAAGAAGAGATTGAGGATTGCGGAGCCTCGTGGCAGGCAAAAACGCGACGCGCGAAATCCACGCGAGACGTGTGCTCGGGTCAGAACCTGCAACGTGATTCATCTCCCATGCTAGTTACCTCGCTAAATTGGAAGAAACAATGTTTTTCTAAAAAAAAATACATTTACATTTCTCAGGAATAATACCTATCCAGATTTACTTGGAAAGAAAAACATCTAAATAAAAAATATCATTCAAATCTTGAGAGCCGTTTCCGAGAAACCAATTCTAAGAGATCACTTTTTATAGTATGTGAAAGTGCTTTGTCTTTCTATTATTTCTCCCATCCAAATATCTAAATTGCAATATTGTGCGATTTTGAAAAAAGAAAAGTCAATCTGGGCCACAGACTTCTGTATTACAATATCTGGTCTATGCCAGCCTTCATAGAAGAATTTTCAAACCCCTCTCTTGTGCTTCTAATGTGAAATGTAAATGTTATTGTCAAACTTTTGTTTCAGCTGTATCTGGTGTTATAGTATCTACTTTATGTTTCTGAACCAAATGTAGGATGATGGTATGGTAATCGTCACATTAACTTTGTGATTCGGCTTTAATAACACCATTATTCTTTACCTACATGAAATAAAGATGAATAAGGAATTTAAAAATAATAACCCTTTTGAAAATGAAAAGGTTATATACTTAATTTGGAACCATTTTGCAGATTTTTATTTAGGTACAGTCGCCGACACAGAACCTAAACAATAATACATATGGTTTATATTTTTTTAGCCTATATCGCGGTTCCAACATACTATATGTTGAAACTAGCTGTCAGAAAAATCCTCATTGATATGTGAGACAATGTTCATAATATTTACTATTCAAACCCTGGAGACTGCTCTGGTTCGTACCGAAACCACTTGATGGTAATTAGATTCGTATGCTCGATGGTAATTAGACAGTCAATTCTGACGTTTTGACGTTTCGAGTGAATTGATTGGTTATGACGGGACACGTAGATCTATTTATTAAGATTAGCCCAGTCATTTTACGTAGTTTTGCTAGGCAGGGTAGGGAGTGATTAATTGGACTTAAATAAAAATGTATGAAACGCCAAAAAATTACAATTGCATTTTTAAGTATTTATTAAAACGAAGCAAAAAATTTCTATACATGATAATTTCTATCATGTGATGAGGTAGGTCATGACGTTACGATGATGGTGTATTCCAATATTAATGCAACTATGTCAAAAGACTATCGATAGTTTTAACATTAGACATAATCTGCATACAAAATGGCATGAACCATTATCACACAAGCTATTTTTGAGCGTAGGCGATTTCGCAACTATGCCGCAACGACGCGACGTCGCAACTGCACCCTCACGATACGGTATCGTTCCATCAACGTCTACGCTCAAAAATCACTTTTACATATGCCACCTAAGACATCAAAAAATCACTAGATCTAGTGAAAAAGTCTCTGAAAGCGGCAACACTCCGTACGGAATCTTATTCCGAATCATGTTTATTCCGGATGTATGTGGCGGACCTAATTCAATACATTTCGGACAATCAAGCTTTTCGCGTGCATCAATATCAATTACTTATCATTATATCAAATCTTAGCCGTAATTATCATAAGCAGTAATCAACTATCAATATACACTTTCAAGTCTTCTCCGTGTTATCAATACTATTATCAAAATAGTATGCTGCCAACACCCTTTGCTGATTATAGCATCAGCAAAGGGTGTTGGCAGCAAACCCAACATCTTTATGGTCCTTCGAGCTTCAACTTCGTATTTTTGGTGTAACCTAGTAGTGAATCGGTTTGACTATTTAAATAAAAACAATCTAAGTAAGCATAGCAATTTAACATAATAATACAGGGTGTTTTAAAATCATTAGCTAAAATAATAAAAAAAGTCCTCGTTTCCATATACTAAACTGCAATGCCCACTTGACTCAAATCATCACCAGCCTATAAACGTCTCACTGCAGGGCACAGGCCTACCATCAGGGAGGGTGTATGGGCATTAGTCCACCACGCGTGCCCAATGCGTATTGGTATACTTCTCATACACATCAGAATTTCTTCTTCAGCGTATGCAGGTTTCCTCACGATGTTTTCCTTCACCGTTTGAGAGCAGTCGGTATTACGTACATAAGTTAGAAAAACTCATTGGTACATGGCATGTTGTCCGTGCGGATTCGAACCCGGACCCCCATAATTGGATGTCCATACCTCTCCGCAACGCGCCAACGACGCTCGACTCAAATTTGAAAAAGTTTTTTTTTTAATTTTAATAGTAAAAGATGTTCAGTTTGTTCTCCTGAACCACCCCAGAAAATTATGCTAATTATTTTAATATCACCCAGTATAATTATTAAAGGTTTTTGCTGCCAACTGTACCAGCACTTGTTGAATTAATTGAAACAAGTGAACCAGAAATTCATTAATCTCTTTTGTTCAATCAACGCGCCAAATTAGCAACTTTTGTTCATCTTTGTTTATGCCGTGGTGGTCTTGTTAAGGTAGCTTTCTTCTAGTCAGGGAGTGGAGGTTCGTTTCCAGACTGGGACAGGCTCAAGCACAATGTTTTTTTTTTCACAGAAAAGCGAATAATGTCACGTTCCTAAGAATTTATTTGTTCGAGGTTGGACCATGCGGATTTGGTAAGTACTTAATGAAATCATTAACATCATCAGCCTCAGGGAACAGGCCTACTCTGATGGTGTATGGGTGTTAGTTCATCACGCGTGCCCAATGCGGATTGATGGCACACAATATGCATTAGAATTTCTTCTTCGGTGCAAGTTTCCCACTATGTTTTCTTTCAACGTTTGATTGGGAGCAGTTGGTTTTATTTATTGTTTTATTTTTTACGAGCGTTAACCCGCGACTTCCCGCTTCCCGCTTCCCGCAGCTGCCCGCTGGACAGACGACCTAAAAAAGGAAGCGGGGAGCGACTGGATGAGGAAGACCGAGGACAGAGTTTTGTGGCGCGCCTTGGGAGAGGCCTATGTTCAGCAGTGGACGATGGTGGGCTGATGATGATGATGATGATGAACCCGCAACTTTGTCTAATTATATACCAGGTTTTACGTCAGATCTTAAGCTATCAAACAAAAAAGTTTCATCAAAATCGGTTCAGTAGTTTTAGCGTGATGCTCGTTCAAACAAACAAACAAACACACAAACAAACAAACAAACAGACAGGTAAAAAATCCAAAAATTTATGATATGGAATCAGGGACACCTAAAAACCATATCGTAACTTTTTTTTTGTTAATATCTTCAATGTACAGACAAACTTCCTGTTACAGTTTTATAATAGTTTAGATTAGATAATAGTTTAGATTGATTGCCTTGATTATCTCTACTGAATTACCTTTATACACAGACCTACCCTAAGTGAGGGTGTATTTCAAAATCATCATCATCATCTCAGCCAATGGACGTCCACTGCTGAACATAGGCCTCTCCCAAGGATCGCCACAACGACCGGTCCTGCGCTGCCCTCATCCAACGGGTTCCCACCGTCTTCACCAGGTCATAGGTCCACCTTTCATTTCAAAATGCAAAGACCAAATTAAGGCTTTGAATTGTTAGCGGTTTCCTAATAACTAAGTTTATGATAATCTAACTATATTCTCCGTCTTTGATGTAGAAATTAATAACGAAAATAATTAGATCCTAGTTTAACTTCCCTAAACAATAGTATGCAAATTGCGGGGCGTGGTTATTTGCCTTCTAAATAATTTGCTAGAGCAAAATATTTTGCTACAAAATATGTAAATAACTTAGATAAATGTAGCGTAACATAAATTAACGGAAAACCCTAAAATTATTTAAAAAATACAGGGTGAAATTGATATCATTACCATTAGCATCCTTTTAAATTAACACGTTCCGGGACAGTGACCGGCTATAGACGTGATAACAATAAAAGTTCTATTGTGTCTCGTTCACTGCCCCGGAACGTGTTAAGAGCCTACCCATCAAACTGAAAAACTTTCACTACGGGAGCAAAACAATTGGAGCAAAAAAAAAATTTGCTGTTGCATACATTTGAGTCGAGTCGGCCCGGCACGGCGCTGTAGATTAGTATGGAACATCCGATTTTTTTTTGCTCCGATCGGTTTGGTCCCATAGTAAAAGCTGTTCAGTTTGATGGGTAGACTCTTAGTTTAAAAGGATGCTAATGATATCAATTTCACCCTGTATAAGGTATTTACTTGTTTCAAATAGAATGTATAAAATATAAATAAATATTATTTATAATTGGTACCTTCTCAAATTAGTATCGTACTACAGCGATCTTTGACTACTTATGTAGGGACTAGTCACGCGTGTAATTCTACGAATAAACATTTCTGCCACTTTTTGCGGGGGGCGAGGTAACACGAAATCCGCCACTTTGGATTTTATTCCCCATAACTTTAGATTCTAATTTTGAACGTTAAAACTCATGAAAAGAAATCTCATGTGAACCCTAAACGTTCTAAGTTCGAAATTATTGTTTCGCAATTATAGGCTGTCTCGTTTAGTGATAAGGTATAAAATTGAATGTAAATGCACATGATTAATTAATCTTATACCGTGGCAGAGGGGAAATGCTACCGCAAGGCTAGTCCTTATAATAAATAGTCAAAGACAGCGATAGAAGTCTATGCTATAGCGCTGTCGCACTATCTCTCTTTCTATTTGCGAGCAAACGAACGTGATGAAAGGCGTGATATAGCCGTATCGCGCGCAACATGCTACGGGAGCAGTGATTGTTGTGCGATAAAGTAGCTCATGCTGACACGGAACAAGAAGAAGTCAGAATCATATCCAGCATATTAATCAATCTAATACTTTATTTTACACCAAAACATTATTACATAAAAAAAAACAACCTATATGGTCAAGGCTATTTTATTTATTTTTCTAAATGCCATAAAAAATCGAATCGAAAAATCTTTTAAAATTTAAAAAATACTGCTTAGAGTATTTTTTTAAATTTTAAAAGATTTTTCGACTTCAAATGCGCCTTGTATTTTTTCCCAATAACACAGATGCTTGGAACTTGGTTTATTCGATTAGATACGCATCTGACAAACAAAAAAAAATAAACATTTAACATACCAACCTAACTTCAAAATGTACATGTGAGTGTTATAATATGTAATCTGTTGGTGAGCCTAAATAAATAATACCATCTTAAATTGGGGCACTGTTGGCAATTAACTGTCAGCAATTGGGTTCTTAACATTTTTTTATAAAGATAGAAGTTAAAAATCAGCAATTAGACTTTGTCTATGATATGTATGGCTCAAAATGTTCTAAATGGTGCCAACTAGCATCCCCTTAAATATTTCTTAGCTTCCAAACACCCTGTATAACCATCATCAAATTATCTTAGTAAACATTAACTGATTACCGACGCGATGGTGGCAACATAAATTGAATGTTCAAGTACCAAAACAATCAACATCCTATTATTAACAGCTCAAACATTTAAATCATCAATAATTGTCAAGCACTCCCCCTAGAAGATCCAAAATGTCTGCCGCAGCTAGATTGCAGTAATTTTCGTAGTCCATTACACAAAACGGCCGCTCCATTCAAATAAACACCATTAGGTAGATACATTACACGCAATAAAGCTGGCTATTCAATGTCGACTGCGAGCGATTTGCGGATTGGTAATTTGTAAAGTGGGGTAAATAATAATAAATAATAAAAATATTTATTAGACTCAAATAAACGAGTACAATATACCTTATAGTTAACAAGTATATAGAGACAATATTATCTAATTATGTAGCTAATAAGACAATTTTTGGTATCCCTGATTCTTACACGGGACCGAAAAGGCCTTGTTACCTAAGAGTCAGTGATTCTTCCGGGCAGTTGTTACATAGTTTATAATCAGCATGTAGGATACATGTGCAAGTTGCTTTAGTTTTGAATCTAAAGAGTTAGAAAAAATATAATATAAGTGGACTGGCAGTGGGTGGACTGACATGACGCCCATAAAACCTCCATGAAGCAGGCCTTCACCGCAGTGGTAAACCACCTTCCGGCGACAAGACAACCTTATTAATTTTCGTTATTGGGGGTAGACGTTAAGGCCTATGATTATGATGATGATGTTGTAGAAGGTGACAAAGGAATACTGGGAGTCACGTTGCAGGTTCTGACCCGAGCACTTGTCTCGCGTGGATTTCGCGCGTCGCGTTTTTGCTTGCCACAGGGCTCAACAATCCTCAATCTCTTCTTGTTCTTGACCAAAAACAATCCCTGAGATTGGGATAAATTCTCCCATAAACACTTGACACTGGCGGAAATGCAGTGCTAACGCACAAGCAAGAGTTCATTAATTATAAATAATAAAAAAAAAGGAATACTGTTTTTTCCGAGCGTTTCTATCTGGAAAAGTATCTTCTATCATACTATACTACTAGACTATATTTTGCATCTTGAAAACCAACTTAGAAGAGTTTGGTTTCTGGATACTCAAAAACTACAGCATATATTTTGATAGGAATCCCTTTTGCAAAAGAGATTTGTACTGGTTGCGTGCTTAGAATGTTTGTTTACATAATAATGAACAAAAACTAGGTATTTTTGACTAAATGCAATCAGCTGATCGAAAAGTTGGTTTGAAAAGTTTGATTTTTTAATGAATTGTCTTTACATCCCCTAGCCCTTGAGGAAAGTTTTTCAGTATCATGAGACTTAAATTCAGATACCCTTTTGATGTTTCTGGAAAGGTTTTGTTATTCATAGTTTTTTTTTAGCTTATGGCAAATAACTGTAACATGGATTAATGAACAACGGTTTTGTACACAATTTCTAAACTAGGGACATCGTACCTTCCATAGTCCGCCTTCACCAGATGTATTACAGGGCGTGATTGTCATTAAAAACACATTGTGTGGGAGCCCGCGATCGCTTGTTTACCTGCTTTCCTGTTATTGCTTCTCCATTAACGGTATTAAACTTGTACTATTATTATTGCATAGCACATCCAGGTAAATAGTTGCATTACTTTAAGGAGTGATTATACCCATGATACTGAACAACTTTCCCTAAGAAACCTATAGAAAATTCGCAAAAAAATGTTTGGACTTTCCATACCAAATGCAATTTAACGTAATTTTTTTCTCCAAACCCACAGGGTTTCTTGGGGAAAGTTGTTCAGTATCATGGGTACAATCACCTTTTAAAGTAATGCAACTGTTAACACTTACACCGTGTATACGGTCTTTCAGTTGCATTATGAAGCGATGTATACTGACACTTGAGCGACTTTGGCTATTTATTATAAGGATTAGCCTTGCGGTAGCATTTTCCCTCTGCCACGGTATAAGATCAATTAATCATGTGCATTTACATTCAATTTTATACCTTATCACTAAACGAGACAGCCTATAATTGCGAAACAATAATTTCGAGCTTAGAACGTTCGGGGATCACGCGAGACTTCTTTTCATGATTTTCAACGTTCAAAATTAGAATCTAAAGTTATGGGAATAAAATCTAAAGTTGCGGATTTCACATTACCTCGCCCCCCGTAAAAAGTCGCAGAAAGGTTTGTTAGTAGAATTACACGCGTAACTAGTCCCTATAAGTAGTCAAAGTTGAGCGATGATAGCTGATTCGGAAGAGAGCTAGCGTCTCAATCCTGAGGCTGCGATTCGATTCCTGGCCTGTACCATTAATTTCTTTGGAATTTATGTACGGTTGTATTTGTCATTAACTAGCTCGGCGGTGAAGGGAAACATCGTGAGGAAACCTGCAATCCCGAGGATGAAAGAAAATACCATAAGTTCGGAGGTATGCGTAAAATATGGGTGAGCTTGGGGCGAACACAAAGGACCAGCGCTGGTCTCAGTGTTACAACGACCCTTGCTTGCAATAGCCCAACCACAAATAATCAAATGCTGACACTTTTTTAAGGTGATGATCAGACCGTCAAACTGAACAAATTTCTCTACGGCATCGGCAACAACATCGAAATAGCGAAAAAATAATCAGCTGTTCCATAAAACTGCAAAACTACTCGTGTATGGGATAGCTGATTTATGTTCATGATTTCGATGTTGGTCCCATAGAAAAATTTGTTCAGTTTGGTGATCTCGTCATCCCCTTAAAAAATTGTCGGCATATTAAGACGCAGTCAGCATGATCAGATCATCAAACCGTGCCAGTGCCATAGTTACGGTAGTAACCAAAGAGCTAAATCACTATGTTTTAGTAACATTATAATATCATTGACCATAGTCAACTGCTCTGTTGTGAAAGTTCTTCATTTTGAGGAGTAGAATGCATGGTTTTGCCATTGGAAATGCCTTTTCGTTCGCTCCAGTATCGGCCCCGATTTCACGAAAAAGTGCGATCCCCTTATATCTCGGAGGTCTCCCCTTATATTATGAAGGTATGATATTCAAAAGACGCGTATTTACGAGAGCTGTAAGGTACAAAAAGAAGTAATTCGAGAAAATCGAAATTAAACGAAAAAAGTTATGGACGAAATAGTGAAAAAAAAAACAATTTTGTCCGAATTTTTTATTTTGGCGCTCGATATTTTGTAAACGAAGAATGATATCGAAAATTTGAGTAAAACTCCTCTGGAAAATTTAGTCGGCTACAATTTGAGCCTAAAACGACAATCGGGTTACGGGTTTGCCCTGTAGCCTAACCTTTTTGAGACAATATTTTTTCGAATTCCGTAGATTCATTTCCAATGTGCTCGATAGTCGTGTAAGGCACGAAATCTGTGAATTTTTTTCTGGTATTATTATGTAAATACCTAGTGATAAAATGGGTATAATTATAGAGTAAAAACTTGACCTAATAACGAGGGAACAAAGGTTATTTAGTGGCCGTGAGCTTGTCCGCAGCTGTCGTCGTGGCTATGTAAAGACGGAGGTCAAGTGTCTCTGGAAGAAGGGCTCTGTGTTGTGGATGCAGACTGAAAAAATTAGGCCTGTCTAATATTAGCATAATCAGATATGTTATCATCATCAACAGCCTATCATCGTCCACTGCTGAACATATGCCTCTCGCAAGGTGCACCACAAAACTATTCTCGGCCTTCCAATACCTTGTTAGTACTCTCCGTAAATAGCCCAGTAATTTACGGTTTGAGCCGGCGCTAACTAATAATTTATATTTTTTTCGATATAGTATTTAAGAGCCAATTTGAGCTTAGAAATGTACCTAAATAAAAAAAAACCGTCAGCAACAGTTTCAAATTTTGCTATCATCTCGTTACATAACATGATGGTAATTTTTTTTTGCACATATTTAAGGCATTACATACATACTTCAAACATGGTGTAAATTATGTATGTCTACTTAGAAGGTTTTGAAAAATACATTCGTATTTTCTAATAAAAATCTATTTTTTTAAATTAAACGTGTGCATTGTTGTTAATATTATTAACTTAAAAGCCTCCTGGGAGATACAATTTCGATTTCTATGTTGCGAAGCGATTTTTTTAAATATGTTTTCAGATAGTCTTTTTGTCACTAAATGGTGCTGCTTACAGTTTAAAAAACCAATTAATAAATACTTCCCACCTCTCCTAACAAGACTCCGTAAAATGACTGGGCTAAAAGCAACTGTACTGACCACCTCCGAAAGGGATCCCCAAAAGGGTTTGTAATTGTGAGTTTGCTTGTGTATGTTACGATACAAAGTCTCTCTCCACGTAACGAAGCCGTCGATGAATTTAAATGAGGTTTTTAATAATGACCTGTAAGAGACCAATCTTGCAGTCCCAGCGATCTTACTTCCTCGAAGGTCTAGTGCAGTGATGCTGACAAAAGTTAAATCTATTTATAGATTGAAATGTTCTTAAGCCTGACCCTGGCTTTTGGGTTTATTGCAAACACTGCGGACACTGAACGAGACACAATAGAACTTTTATTGTTATCACTGCTATAGCCGGTCACTGTCCGCAAACGTGTTAAACTTTAGATATAGTCTAGGAAAAATACGGTTTGAGATTGCATTAAATATACGTTAGTAAATTGTGTTTGAACTAATAAGTTAGTAATTAAAATAAAATTAAAACTAACAATCTGAAAACCGTTTTATCAGTCAAAAAGCCCGCCCCGGGTCATACCGGATGCAAAGGTTCCCATGACGCTTCTCGCGTTTCCGCGTTGGATGGCGATGGACAACCTTTGCATCAAGTAGTACCCAGAGCGAGCGTCGTTCCCCCTCTCCTGGAGTCGACGACCAAGCTCTTTGACAAAACTCAAAGATAAGTTAGTTAGTTTAAAACACTTTTGTCGAGATTTGGTGGTTATATAGGCTGAGGACCCTGAGAAATTCCTTAAAATCCATATAACTGTACAAAGGGCAAGCTTATTTCTAAAGATATTTCTTCCACCATACCAGCAAAACAGACAGTTAATTAACCCCATACAAATTTATTGTGTACAAACAAACAGTAAATAATTAAGTTTTGAGGTTACAATTTTTAAATACTTACAAAATATTAAATATCTACTCAAATTTACGATATTAACCGGGGATTATTATTGTTACAAGTAAAACTTATTGAACGAAGCTGCCCTGTACAAAATCACTAGTTTTCCATGTTTTGTTCTTACCTAAATTTAATGTTTTGTAAATGTCTTAATTATTCCATAATACAGAATAAAAAATCGGAGATTATTGAGAATTTATGTTTTTCAGGTATTTATCTACTAATATTTCAAATTATCACCTAAAGTGCAATTAATGCAATCTACTCCATACAAAAATCCGTAGATTTCCCCGACTAATAGGATTCAGAGATTCGCTAGTTCACGGGGTGGCCCAAGTGGTATATAGAAGCACGCATCTAGGTAGGTACATGTAGAAATATGCAGCTATATAAGAATAAGGGTTAATTAATATACGGGAAGAGATAGGCGACCGGCGTATAAGGCGTATATAAGATAGTACTAAGAATAATTAAAACGGCACTACGCCGATGCCTCGTAAAGCTCACAACAGCCTTTGGACTTTCTTCTCCCACTTCACGGGGTGTTATTAGGGGTGCTTCAAATAATTAAACCCCACAACCTTCACTATCAAGCCAACATCGAAATCGCAAAAAATCTTGCGAATAGCAACTATCTACTCGTGAACTTTTGTTGTTGTTGTAATGAAATCTACCAAAATCCACGCGGAAGATGTATGTATAAAACTGTATAAAACTTGTATGGAACTTGGAGTCTCGGTCTGAAAGATTTTATCTCGGTCTATGACATCTTATCTCTTGTTAACTAGTTGGAGTTGTAAGTTTAGTGGCCGAACGGAAAATCCTCCGGAAGATTCTGGGACCGACTAAGAAAGAAGTTGGGAGCTGGCGAATAAGGAAAAACATGGAAATAGAAGACCTAGTCTCTACTCCCAACGTACTGGGAGAGATAAATTCTGCTCGACTAACTGCTCGATCAAAGAATGCCCTTCAAAATATTTCAAAACAAAAATAACAAAATGGCTTTTAGACAAATGTTTCTATTCAATTAAGGACTTTTTTAATTATAAATTATTTGACATTGGCTTGACAAATTATAGTAAAAATATTTAAAACATTGACCACTTATCAGGGACTACTCATGGATAATTTTTGGATCTCGCATGACATTTTGTATATATTTTTTTCTTTTCATAAATAATTATATTTTGCATGACATTTTAAAATTGTATAACACTAGCTTCAAATTATCAATATTATAATTTAGATAACACTATTTCCTTTTTACAGTCACCTACTAAAACAACAAACCAAAAAAAACTCCCTTTTTCTAAACACGTACAAAAAGAATTATTTTAGGCCTAACAAAAACAGGGTAATTCTGTGAAATAATAAAAACAAATGTAACATGTGTGGCGGGGCAGGTGAATATTCGACATTACAAATATTAGAACCCTTAAAAGGTCGGTTAAAATGAAAAAAGGTCCTCCAGTGAGGGTGAGGAAACGCTGAGAGGGACGTAATAACTCTTTACATTTACACTTTTTTCGTTCTGAAACATTTTTGTTTTGTTTAAAAATACAAGTGGTAAAATAAATTGAGGTAATACTTAGAAAAGAGTGAAAGCTGGTATGTGGAAAATGGAGCCTAGGACGTGTACTATTTTACAATTACGTTCATATTGTGCCTTTCTCGAAGTGTCCCTTTCCCATAATGCCCTTTCTCAGAATGTACCTTTCCTTAAACGTCCCTTTCTCAAAATATCGCTGAGAATTTGATCCTGTCGGGAAATGGAAATTTTGAACCTAAAGGGAATTTTGCTACTTGAGAATTGAATGTAAGACAACTAATTATTGTCTCTACATTTCTCAAGAGAAGGTTCGACGGCCGAATCGGGAGCTCAGTACATACAGTGCTTGGAGTACTGAAAACTGTTAACCATGTATCCTTGTTCACTTGGATCGTGCGATTTGACCTTAAATTCGGACTTATAATTTTCAATACCGTATCTGTTTTTACCGGAACTTCATTAGAATAGAGTTGAGATTTGAAGAAAAATGTTAACGATATTTCGAAAAATCGAAAATCCAAGTAGACCCCTAGAGTAAACTATTCCCCTTTTGTTTTCAGTATTGCCAAACATTTCACTTTTCGATACAGTAGTAATTGTACAAAAAAACAGAAAGTCACACAGAATAAGTGATGACGCATCGTACAAGAGTGGCGGTAATAACAGCACCTAGTGGAGTTAGTTCTGCGATGTATCAACCGTTATGTTGGCAGCAGACACGTCGGCGGACACACGGGCCGTGTATTGCACAGAGCAAATTACTAACGGCACCGACCGGCTGCAGATTCTGCAAGGAGGAAATGGAGACTCCTCTGCACCTCCTATGTGACTGTGGCCCCCTGATGTACAAACGTAGTACTCATCTAGGTAGGCAGGTTCTGTCACCAGATGAGATACAAACTATCCCTATCAAGAATCTACTGCGTTTTCTGGCCGCAGTGGGGATTGGTAAGGAACTTTAAAAAGGGCGTTCACAAAGCTAAGGCTAAGCCTGTCAAGGCCCAAAAACCCCCCCTAATAATAAATAAATAAATAAATAAACGGCACCGAGTGAATTAATAACAGTACCGAATGGATCAAGTTCTGCGATGTATCAACCGTTAAGTTGGCGACAGACGCGTCGGTTAAAACACGGCCTATGTGTTGCACAGAGCAATTAATAACGGCACCGATTCAATTGATAACAGCACCGAATGGAGTTAGTTCTGCGATGTATCAACTGTTATGTTGGCTGCAGACGCGTCGGCGGACACACGGGCCATGTGTTGCACAGAGCTAATTAATAACGGCACCGAGAAAATTAATAACAGCACCGAATGGACCAAGTTCTGTGATGTATCAACCGTTATTTAGGCTGCAGATGCGTCGGAGGACACACAGGCCCTGTGTTGCATAGAGCAAATTAATAACAACACCGAGAAAATTTATAAAAGCACCGAGTGGACGAAGTTCTGTAATGTATCAATCGTTATTTTGGCGGCATATGCGTCGGTGAAAAACGGGCCGTGGCTCGCACAGAGCAAATTAATAACGGCAACGATTCAATTAATAACAGCACCGAATGGAGTAAGTTCTGCGATGTATCAACCGTTATGTTGGCTGCAGACGCGTCGGTGGACACACGGGCCCTGTGGTGCATAGCGCAAATTAATAACAGCACCGAGTGAATTAATAACAGTACCGAATGGATCAAGTTCTGCGATGTATCAACCATTATGTTGGCGGCAGACGCCTAGGTTAAAACACGGACCGTGTGTTGCACAGAGCAAATTAATAACGGCACCGATTCAATTAATAACAGCACCGAATGGAGTAAGTTCTGCGATGTATCAACCGTTATGTTGGCTGCAGACGCGTCGGCGGACACACGGGCTATGTGTTGCACAAAGCGAATTAATAACGGCACCGAGAAAATTACTCACAGCACCGAATGATGTAGGTTCCGCGATGTATTAACCGTTATTTTGGCGGCGGACGCGTCGGTGGACACACGGGCCCTGTGGTGCATAGAGCAAATTAATAACAGCACTGAGAAAATTAATCACAGCACCGAATGAAGTAGGTTCCGCGATGTATCAACCGTTGTCCTGGGCAAGGGTGCGATTAGGGGATGGAATCAAACCACGTAGTCTTTGTACAACGGTATATTCAGACTGTCAGATACAATGACAGGCGAGAAGCGCCGCGCATAACTACCCTACCATATTAATATTAGGTTACCTACACTACATCCCTCCCCACTAAATTCACAATAAACCCCTTTACTATCTTATATAACTTACTCTAAGTATTATAACTAGTTAACCTATACAGTGATGACTTTACCAAACACATAATAATTACAGATTAATAATTACAACTAAATAACCTACACCGTTATATTTTATGAATTAACCTAACACTTATAATTACACATCTTATCTAATCTACATTTACGTAATGGGCGAGACCGAGACGGTACAGTTCCTGCGGAAGACGAACCAGAAGGTGGATCGTGAGCACTTCGATCTACTGCGGCAATAGGCCCTTCCTCTACGTCCTCCCCCCTCAACAGCCCACTGCGAGCCGGCGTCGCCGGCAGGACCGGCTGCTGCTCCAACTGGCTCTCTGTCTCCGATGCTAGTTCCGCGGTGGCTCCTACTGGACTCAGGGTTCGATCCCCTGAGCCAGACGGGAATACAAGGGAACTCCTAGACCTACGTTTCAGCTGATCGATATGTCGGTGTACTTGTTTCCCATCTGTATCTAATACCCTGTAATTGTCTGTCCCCAAGGAATCCGATATAGTCCCTGGCACCCACTTGTCCCCTTTCAAATACTGGCGATACCAAACCTCCTGACCTAATTGTACGCTTCTCTCCGCACCCCCTGCTGCGTCTACTTGACGCTTTTGAGCCGATTTTGCCTTTGTCTCCCTATCTGGTTTCAGAATATCTAACTTAGTCCTTAGTCGTCTACCCATCAGCAACATGGCCGGACTCTCCCCGGTCGAAGTGTGCTCAGTATTTCGGTAATGTAATAAAAATGTGAGTAAAGCTCGATCTACACACTTTTTCTCTGAAACGGCTTTTTTTATGACTCGCTTTAATGTCCTAACTGCATTTTCTGCTGCTCCGTTTGACGCCGGATGGTAAGGGGCAGTAAAAATGTGATCTATCCCTCCTTCTTTTAAGAACAACGAAAAGTCATTACTGGTAAATGGTGGACCGTTGTCCGATACCAACTGTTTTGGAATACCCCATCGACTCCATAGCTCGCTAAGTCTGTCTATAGTACTGCTCGCCGCCGTACTGGGAACGTGGAAAATTTCAAGCCATTTCGACATCGCATCTACGACCACTAGATAGGTTTTACCGTAGATTTGGAGAAAATCAGCATGTAATCTAGACCACGGACGTTGCGCCCACGGCCACGAGCGCGGCGTCTGCTTAGGCGGAGCGTCGGAGTGCGCGGCGCACGCGGCGCAGGCGCGGCAAGCAGCATCCACTGCCTCGTCGAGACCGGGCCACCAGACATAGCTACGCGCCAAAGCCTTTGACTTTACTATGCCCATGTGCGGCTCATGTATGATTTTCAAAACCCTACCTCTGCTCTTCTCCGGGATCACTACTCTATGTCCCCACATAATGCATCCCAATTCTTCATATAGCTCTAATTTTCTGTTAAAATATGGCTGCATGCCATTGACTTCGCACTCTAATGGCCAACCATCGCGAATGAAACTCAGGATTCTACTTAACATGGGATCCCTAGCTGTTTGTTTCCTTATTTCATTGTTGTCTAACAATAACGCGTCCTGGGCGAAATGCAAATAAGTTTGCTCCGGAACTGAATCCTCCCTAGTACCCTTAGTATCCATCGGCAGCCGCGACAAGCCATCCGCACAGTTGTCCTCTGACTTAACATACTCTATATCATAGTTGTATGCCGACAAAATAGTAGCCCAGCGCTGCATGCGGCTGGCGGTCATTGTCGGTATACCTACGTTTGGGCCGAAAATGGATACTAGAGGTTTGTGGTCGGTACGCAAAATAAAACGGCGTCCAAACAGATATTGATGAAACTTCTTCATACAAAAGATAATCGCTAGTGCCTCCCTGTGAATTTGAGAGTAGTTCTTCTCAGCCTCGGTGAGCGTGCGCGAGGCATAGGCCACGGGCCGCTCACCGGCGCCGCCCGGCCCCGGCTGCGCCAGCACGGCGCCCACGCCGCGCGCCGACGCGTCACACGTCACTATCAGCGGTCTGCGAGGGTCATAATGCGCTAAGACCGCGGCACTCGTGAGCATCGGCTTTACCTCCACAAAGGCCCGCTGGCAACACTTGTCCCAGTTCCATACGACACCTTTCCTCAAAAGATTATACAGCGGTACCAAAACGGTACTGATATTCTTAACAAATTTTGCAAAAAAGTTAACAAAACCGAGGAACGAACGCAACTCGTTTACATCTTGCGGAGTCGGAATCTTTGTTATCGCTTCGACCTTCGTTTTATCTACTTTGATTCCCCTTTTCGATACAATGTATCCCAAATAAGATACCTCGTCCACTAGAAATACACATTTACTCTTTTTTAATTTAAGCCCACTGCTGGTCAACCTCTCCAAAACTGTTTTCAATGCTAACATGTGTTCCGATTTAGTTTTCCCGCCAATAATCACGTCATCGAGAAATATCTGAATATTGGGAATATTTCCTAGAAGATTAGTCATTATGCGTTGGAAAATACCTACACTCGACGCTAAACCGTACACTAGCCTATTGTACTGGAATAACCCACGATGAGTGTTAATGACAGTATACTTTCTCGAGTCATCTAAGGGTATTTGGTTATATGCTTGAGATAAGTCTATCTTACTGAAATACTGAGCACCATTCAACCCTACTAACACGTCTTCTATCTTAGGCAGAGGGTAACGATCGATCAGCAGAACCGGGTTCAGAGTAGCCTTGTAGTCCGCACATATCCTAAGCGTACCGTCAGCTTTATTAACCGGAACAAGAGGAGAGGCCCAGTCGGAGCAGTCCACGGGCTCGATGACGCCGGCGCGCAGCATGCCGTCGAGCTCGGCGTCGACGCGTTCGCGCAGCGCGTAGGGCATAGGTCGCGCGCGGTGGAACACCGGCGCGGCGCCCTCCCGCACCCGCAGCGTCGCCTGCCCGCCCGTGTACCGTCCCAGCCCGCCGCTGAACAGCTCCTTATATCTGTCGAGCAGTTTACAAATTCCGTCATCCAAATGTACACAGTCTGTATTATTTACATAGTTACAACTAAATTTGGGTACATCCATATGCAACTCTGACAACCACTGCCGACCTAACAGCGAAGTCGTCCCTCCGTCGATTATAAACAATTCGAGCTCTTTTTCTCGATCCCCGTAACGAACAATAGGCTTGATAATACCTAGTGGCCGCACCTTAGACCCGTCGTAAAATTTTAAGACTGTCTCGTCACTGTGTATCTCTAAATGAGCAAAATAGCGTTCGTAAGTTACCCTACTGACACATGATATCGCCGTGCCAGTATCGATTTCCATTACTATGGTTTTATTATCTATAGAGATTGGAACACTCACTGCCTTATAATCGCTCAAACACAGGTGATTTAAGCCTTCCACGTCGTCGTCCTCCTCGCTCGATCCGCACCCGACGTCGCCGAAGTGGAAACCGCCTCCCGCCGCCGCCCGGCGGCGCCCTGGTGCGCCCGCCGGGGTGCCCGCGCCCCACGCGGGGCACACTCGACGCAAATGACCCGTGCGCTGGCACTTGCTGCACACAAAGTCCCGATAACGGCAGCCGCCGTAGTCATGACTGCGCGACCCGCACGCCGTGCAGCCCTGGGACTGTTCCCGGCCGCCATGGCCGCGTGGCACGCCAGCCCGGCCGCTGGTGCCGAACCCGCTCCTCCGGCCGCGGCCGCGCGCCGGTCCGCGCGCACCCGCCCCCGCCGGTCGCTCCGGCACGAGCGCATGCACCGCGCTCGCCCCGCCGGTCTCCGCCGCCGGTCTCTCGACCGCCGCCGCGTCGCGCTCCGCCGCTTCCAATGAGCTGGCCAGCTTCACGGCGTCCGCGAAGGACAATTCGTCGTTCTCCGCAAAAAGTCTTTGCCTAATTACGTCACTTTTTAGACCACACACGAATTGATCCCGTAAATTTTCATTCAATTTGTCTCCAAATTTACAATTCCGTGCAAGTCGTTTTAACTCCGCGACGTAATTAGCAATGTTTTCGTCGGCGATCTGCCTTCTTTGTCTGAATCGGTACCTTTCCGCTAATGCTGACGGTGTCGGTTGCAAGTGATTACGCAACAACTCGTCGGCCCGCTCGAATGATATCTCCGATGGTTTTTTCGGACTCGCTAAATTAGCTAGCAGTTCGTACGCCTCATCCCCCATGGTCGCAATTAATATTGGTAATTTCACATCATCTTTGATACTATTTACTTTAAAGTACATGTTTAATCTGTCGACGTATGACGACCACGTGCCGCCCTTCACATCGAACTCGTTTAACTTGCCGATCGACATAGTTTCCGCACTTTTTCCGCACTTTATTGATTGTTTACGTTATCACACGCGTAATTAACCGATTTTATCAGCCCGTCGCCACTGTAATGTCCTGGGCAAGGGTGCGATTAGGGGATGGAATCAAACCACGTAGTCTTTGTACAACGGTATATTCAGACTGTCAGATACAATGACAGGCGAGAAGCGCCGCGCATAACTACCCTACCATATTAATATTAGGTTACCTACACTACAATTTTGGCGGCGGACGCGTCGGCGGAAACACGGGCCATGTGTTGCACAGAGCAAATTAATAACAGCACCGAGAAAATTAATCACAGCACCGAATGGAGTAAGTTCTGCGATGTATCAACCGTTATGTTGGCGGCAGACGCGTCGGTGAAAACACGGGCCGTGTGTTGCACAGAGTTAGTTAATAACGGCACCGAGAAAATTAATCGAGTAAGTTCTGCGATGTATCAACCGCTATGTTGGCGGCAAACGCGTCGGTGGACACACGGGCCGTGTGTTGCACAGCACCGAGTGAGTCAAAGATTTTATGGTTAGTGTCGGTAGTGATATCCGAGTTGCGAAATAATGGGCTGGAAGTAAAGAATTACATACCATCGACTTGATAGTCTTGTGCTTAAAAGTAAACTACTTATTTTTAAAGTCAAAAGCCATTATTCTCAAGCTCGACGCATCCCGTTCCCTTGTACCAGGCAATATTTCACAAAGTCACAACTGCTCGGAATAATAAATGTAGTGCCGGCATCACACTCCGCATAGCGTCGGATAAAACGCCATAACGTCATGACGTCATAACCATACCGCTCACCTGTGGGCTCTATGATACATCTTACACATATTTTTGTGTTACATTACCGTCATTAGGTATAAGATAAAAGGGTCGTGGAATAGGGAAGAACTTTCATGTTGATGAAATACCAGGCCGGGACCGTCCAACTTAGTTCTTAGATGGATCTTGTATTAATTAGATAGGGCCCATAAAAATTTGACGTTTATGGCGTACAAATATTTTGTTAACAGGTCTGTATGTCTATAGGGTATTGGGTAGTTAGGTCTCCTTTTAAGGGGATGATCAGACCATCAAACTGAACAACTTTTAATATGAGGCCAAATTGGAAATCGCGATAATAAAATCGAATTTTTCTTCGACTTCGATGTTGGCAGGCACGTATCCAGGGGGGGGGATAGGATTTATCCCCCCCCCCCCCCCGAAATCCGAATTTTTGTATGGAAAAGTGAATACAGCACTTACTTTTTCATTGTTTTTCTACCTACCCCCATGGGACAATGGCGTGAGCTTATGTATGTATGTATGCAAGTTTTTCTATGAATATAGAGCCCGTTAAAATGTTTAATTCTAGATTAAATAATAACTACATCCTCTCAAAATCCTCTCAACCTCTCAAAATCTGCATGTTATACACTCAGTTCCAGAAACGTTAACATTAAATCTCTTGCTGGTACTTTTTGTTTTGTTGACATAGTAAAAGCTAGCAAGAGATTTAATGGAGGATTAACTCCAATCAGCGTTTCTGCAACAGAGTGTTAGTCTGTGTCCAAAATGGATTACTGGAAGCGCAATGACAAAAGAGTACCAATTACGGTCTTACGTAAGAGCTTACGTTATAAGATGTTGGGTAAACAAAGACGTAGATACGGCACGTGAAATATCTTCACGTTTGCTGTCGAGGAAGCGACGAAAAAGCTTCAAGTAGGGCGCGCGGAGGAAAGAATGGGGGTTGGAGGTGACATGTAGTATAAGATAGGATCTCATCTCCAGTTGGGCATAGGACCCTCGTTTAATAGATATTTTGGAATTGTCTTGAAGTGTAGGTATGTACAGGGTAGAAAGGACCGCCCTCCGCAAACTGAAACGGTTAACTAAGACCATCAAACTGAACAACTTTCACTATTGAGGCTACCTCAGGAAACGCGAAAAAGAAATCAGCTGTCCCATACATTTTATTTGAGTCAGGTAGGTACAGCAGGTTTGTATGTGTAACTGCCTCCGTGGTCATAAGACACATTAGGTTAAGAGCATTAGCTCTCGACACGGAGGTCGTGGATTCGATTCCCACGGGGGACACCTAGTGAAGTGTCACTTTGTGCGTTTTTCCCCAGTTGGTTAGGACATTGCAGGCTGATTGTCGGAAAAGAAAAATGATTCCGTGCTTCCCGTCCCGGCTACTATCTCTGGTGGTAGTAGTCGTTACATAAAAACCACGTCAGAGGCCGTAAGGCGGTCTGAAGAAACTCAGACACCAGGGCTTGCTAGTTGCTGCCTACTCCATAAGAAGAAGAAGAAACAGTTTCGTATGTGACAGCAGATTTTTCTCGCGTTTTCTGCAATGCACAATTCACTGAGCGCAAACATCGTCACAACCTTAAATTCGTCGTTGAAACTTTGGCGAGCTCGAGCATCGATGAGGCTTTGAGTGAGCGACCACGCCTCTGTTCCATATGTCATCATAGGCAACACACACTGATCGAAGATTTTCGTTTTAAGGCGGTTGCAGAGGGGTCAATTTTATACAAAACTTTGACGCACAATACGCGTAGACGGTATTAATATAAGTAACTTTGTATATATGGAAAAATTGTTTAGAAAATCTAGATGCCGCGTAACAAATAACATTTGCAATTTATAAAATTATTACGAAGATATAAAGCTTTGAAGTTTTCCATACAAAATTTTAAAAGCTTTATATCTTCGTAATTATATTATAAATTGCAAATGTTATTTGTTACGCGGCAACTAGATTTTCTAAACTATTTTTCCATATATACAAAGTTACTTATATTAATACCATCTACGCTTATTGTGCGTCAAAGTTTTGTATAAAATTGACCCCTCTGCAACCACCTTATGTGGTTGCCGTTTGTAATAGTAACCAAGTGTTTACTTTGCAACTATTTCTTGTGTGTTTCTTATTAATTCCGTCTACGCGTATTGTGCGTCAAGCTTTTGTATGGACTGAAACCACCTTAAGACACTGCGGTATTCGGGACGTGAATATTCGGAAACGTCATTATTACAATAATTATTTTTTAAACCGCATCTCCTGCCCTCGCATTCCGTCATCCAGTGAATGATGTACGGAAGCGAAGACAAGGACGCGACGGAAGACGCGGCAGACAAATGTATTCGTTTTTGCTTTGAACATACAAACACTAAACCAGCTTGCCTCGGTTTTTATCCTACTTTGAAAGCTGAATTTCGTACATCAGGTTTCTAGGCCTTTAGGCAAACTTAAGCCGTTTTTAAACGACATCGAAATAAGGAGGTTGCTGTTTTTTACCACTAGGTAATTAGGTGTGTATGTTTGTATGGTCAAAAAATGCAACATTGCACAGATGCAATGTTGCAATGCAATGACAGCCAGCTGCTCCCACTGATCAGAATCAGTGGGAGCAGCTGGCTGTCAAGCGGCTGGAATGGAGAGCCTTAGTCAAATCGAATGTATTTGACTTTGAAGCTCAACGCCGCTCTGACCTTGACTCAAAGCGCAACGAATTGAAAGCCCGACCACCTGCGGCGATCAATTACACATATAATAATGGTGTACTCTCGTGTCCGCAATGTGCGAGGACCTTTACTCATAAAATAGGCTTCGTGAGTCACATTCGAGCACATGAGCGCCAAAATCGGAGCTGAAGCAGTCGCCGTGGCCGAAATCGGTCAGGAGCTCATCATCATCATCATCATGTTTGTATGGTCACGATTTACTTGAAAATTATTGGTATAATTTTGATTATTCTTCATCTTCACATACAGGATGCCATAAAACACCCTTGTATTATTTAAAGGGGTGGTTTAGTTTAGACAATCAAACTGAACGACTTTCACTATAGGCCCAATGACGAAATCGCGAAAAAAAACTGTTGTTTCAGACAAAGCTGCCTATACCGAAGCGAACTAATTCGTTTCAAATGGGTCAGCAGACTTTTTAGAATTTTTTTCGACGTTGTCTCCATAGTGAAAGTTGTTCAGTTTGATAGTCTTAACCACCCGTTAAAATATTACTACGATGTTTTGTTACATCTTGAATGTTAATCCCAGAAAAGTTATAAAATCTCCTCTCTTCTGAGATTTTTCTGAAACAATATCGTAAGAAGGTCAAAACAATAAAATTATCATAGCTATTATTAATTTTGCTTCTATCGGAATTGAACCTTGTACCTTCGGCAGACTGCCAAACAATTCAACCCCGACAGTATCAAGGATGTTGGAGAGACCACTGTGAATTAGAACTAAAGTAAAAATAGACATAGACATATTATATTTATTAATCATTTGACTGACTATACCTAAATTATTATAATATTACAGGGTGTTAGAGTAAACAGTTGCATTACTTAAAGGGGTGATTGCATCCATGATACTGATTAACTGTCCCTAAGAAATCTATAGGAAATTACCAAAAACCCCGAAATCCGATTTCCTTGAAAGTACGAGTGAATAGGCTTCTTCTGGGTGAGCTTGCTACATCTTCGACCCCATCTTCGTCCTGAGGACTGGATTGAGGTAAAGAGCAAACCCGTAATTGACTCGGCCTAATTTTGGCTTCGAATTCATGCAGATTTTTTTTCACATCTCGTCTTAGGGGTTATTATTATCATCATCATCATATCGTCGTCCACAGCTGAAATTAGATCTATCCCAAGGCGCAATACAAAACTCTAAACTTGGCCTTTGAGAAATAATTTTAGTAGTACTAACATTTTTAGAAATGTCTTATGTTCATAGTATCAGTAGATCGACCATTAAGAACATTATTTTTGGCAAAGACTACCTTATATGGAGGCAGTGGGACTTAGTGGCGCCGCAAGTGAAGGGCATAATATAATCAGAGCAGTATGTCATCTCGCTCCGTACATGCACCTCCAACTTCATCATCAGCCCATATACGACCCAGTGCAGGACACA
Source organism: Agonopterix arenella (assembly GCA_927399405.1). Taxonomy (NCBI): domain Eukaryota; kingdom Metazoa; phylum Arthropoda; class Insecta; order Lepidoptera; family Depressariidae; genus Agonopterix; species Agonopterix arenella. Next base: position 638,383 of record OV656711.1, read on the forward strand.
GGCCTACCCTCAACGAGGGTGTATGGGCATTAGACCACAGCGAGTGCTCAATGCTGATTGGTAATATTTTGGTAGACTTTAAATGTAGCTTGTATCTGCCAATCTAGAGGTTAAATATCAAAAAGCTTAGGGTATAATATAGGTAGATAGTCTTTCTTATACCACTACTAACACTATTTACTTATTAATATTCTTTCTTATACTTTTTATTATTGTTTGGTTTTAAGGGCTTGGTCAATGACCAATAGCTACTGCGACCTGAAGAGATCTATTGTAGCTGTCACCCTAGACCTAAAGGTCATTTCCTAGGCCCACGGACTTCATGAACCGTCGAATGTGAGTAGGTGTTATTATGTATCCACCTAGATGGCGACTCCTGCTGTGAATGGGCACTTCGCATTCGCAGAGGAGGTGTATGGGCGTTTCCTCTGCTTCACAGCAGAATCTGCAAGTGGGTGAATCTACAAGCCCCATTCTGTGTAGGTGTTTGTTTAACTTGCAGTGTCCTGTTAAGGCTCGTACTAAGAGCCTTTTACCTTAAGTGTAAAAAACACCTTGTATGCACTTTGCCTCAGTCTGCCAAGAGAGCAAAAGGCAAAAAAAATGGTGGGTAGGGAGCGTTCGTACTATAAGTAGTACTAGGCAGATACTCTTTCTTTTACCTACTTATGTACCATATTGTATTTGCTATTACGTACAATTTGTATTTGCTTTGATTTGTATTTAGCTAAAGCTTCAAAATTGAAGCATGTTTCATCACGATGTTTTCTTGCACTGAAAAGCTGGTGTTACAAACCATACGTTGTTATATAGGTTCACAGTTTTCAAATCGGTGGTTATATCCAAAAAATGATATCATTGGCATCCTTTAAAACTAAGAGTCTACCCATCAAACTGAACAACTTTCGCTATGGGAGCAAACCGATCGGAGCAAAAAAATAATCAGCTGTTCCATTTTAAACTGCAATGCCTACTGGACTAAAATGTATGCAACAGCAGATTTTTTCTTTGCTCCGTTCGGTTTGCTCCCATAGCGAAAGTTGTTCAGTTTGGTGGGTAGACTCTTAGTTTAAAAGGAAGCTAATGATACCAATTTCATCCTGTATATTAGGTCTAACAAAATTAGGTGAAAATATTTTAAGGGGATGATCAGACCATCAAACTTAACAACTTTATCTATGGGACCAATATAGAAATCGTGAAAAAAAATCTGCTGTCCCATACATTTAGGTCGAGTAGATTTGTATGGAACAGCTGATTTTTTTTCGCGATTTCGATATTGGTCCCATAGAGGAAATTGTTCAGTTTGATGGTCTGATCATCCCCTTAAAATAGTTTCAGCTAATTTTGTTAGACCTTATATAACGAAGATTCCTTACTGTTCAGATCGTACTATGCAAAGGTTATCTGTCTGGACTGTTAATATATTTATGTCGTCTTACTATATCTGGCTACGTCTGTTTTTGGTGATTTATTTCTGCGCCATATTTGGGGACTATCTTTGTACGTTTTGAATAGGACAAACGAAGGAGAAACAACGTCTAGACCTGAAATGGACGACGAATTAAGACGAACGAGACCAGTGACTAAACACTATTAGGAAATTGAATTTATTTTTGTTTTGGATGTTCTTCCCGTTTTTCGTACACAGAAAAAAAAACGTTCTAGAAACAAGAACCAAATATGTTTCAACTGATATTTTTGTTAATCTCAATTATACAGGGTGTCCCGTAAACCGACGAGGTCATGACTAAGCAGAAAGTCAAAATTTACTATTTATTAAAAGTGTCTTAGTTTTCAAGCTATTGACAGTTTTAACACAGATACTGTATAGAATATTTGTAGCCGTGGTACTCAAAATACTGACTAAGGTAAAGAGTTTCACGAATTTCATAAAACTCTCCTTATCTCGAAAATTAAGAACCTTTTCCTAAAGTAAAATGTTGACAGATTGATTGATTGGTTTAATTTTTTAATTTTTTTTAATTTTAGTGTATTCTGGTTAGGCATGAACTAACCTATCAGCATCCACCGGGTTAACATCGGTTTACGGGACACCCTGTATATGTCTTGAAATAAGATAATCCCACTAACGTTTGGAGAGTGTTTAAGTAACTCTCAAAATTCAAGATTGAATTTCTTGTGACAAGAATTGTATTACTGGGTTCGTTTATATCTTGAATCAAAACAGATTTGTTTCTCTCGTTATGAATGAGAGTGTTTCTTTTATTAAAAGAATTATTTGAATTTTGATACAAGAAATTAGTTCTTGGCCTAATAACTAATAGCCTAGTCATTTTACGGAGTTTTGTTAGGCGGGGTAGGGAGTAATTATTAATTGGACTTTTAAACTGTAACCGGCACCATTTAGTGACAAAAAGACTATCTTAAAACATATTAAAATAAAAATCGCTACGCAACATACAAATCAAAATTGTGTTTCCCAGAATGCTTTTTAATTAATAATATTAATACCAATGCACTCATTTGACTTAGGTTTAACAATATAAATATATTTTTTAGCAATAAAATAGGCATTGAAATTTAAAACATGAGGTATTGATTAGAAAAAAACGAATGGACTTTTCAAAACCTTCTAAGTAGCCAAAAATAATTACACCATGTTTGAAGTATGAAATAATGGTAAAGCTTTAAATATGTAAAAAAAAAAACAGGTTTTAAAAAAATATCAATTATTAATTAGTCCCGGCTCAAACCGTAAAAGGGCTAGGCTAATAAAACGAAACATTTTATATTTCAAACAAAGACATTTTCGATGTGAAAATATCTTGACTCAAGTAATTTTTTTTTCTGTGTACTTAATATTTAGATACTTAATTCATTTTTGACATTAACAATACATTTTTTTTGGTATTATGATAATCACAGATACATAATTGGCTAATACATTTATAATACTTTAGGTACCGACTTTGTAAACGATATAATCGAAATCTTACACAATAGCCCTACAGGTCTGTGCCTCAGTAATGCGATATTGATGGTGTGCAACTGCCTCCGTGGTCTAACTTTTTAGTTTTTTTTTGAAGGCGGTTTTAATTTTTTGTAAAAATTTTGTTTATTTTACAATTTTCAGTGGTGAATTCATTAGTTAACAAACGCACTAGCCGGCACAACGATTTTCAAAGGTTCCCCTCTATTTCTCTCGGATGCCATCATCAGATCCTGGTTTCCTTATCATGGTACCACCCTTGGAATATCTTCTTTCCAACAAAAAAAGAATCGTCAAAATCGGTTCATAAACGACGAAGTTATCCGCGAACACACTAAAAAAAAAATATATATATATACGGTCGAATTGAGAAACCTTCTCCTTTTTTGAAGTCGTTTAAAAAAAATAATATATTTATTTATTTGATGTTTGCCGTGTGGCTGCAGGTCTCCCGTTCCATCAGACATAGGACTATGATAAGCAAGAGAGAGTCTGAGTGCATCTGCGTATAGTGCAGTACACTAATGCACTTCAAAATATCCTGCGTACCTGACTACTTTTCTATAGAGCTTAGCAGACCCCGTTAGGCCCGCCACATACATCCGGAATAAACCGATTCGGAATTAGATTCCGTATGGAGTGTTGCCGCTTTCAGAGACTTTTTCACATCTAGTGATTTTTTTTTTTTATGTTTGATAGGTGAACATTTGACCCCGATCTCACCTGATGTTAAGTGACGATGAGGCCGAAGATGTAGCATGCTTACCTAGAAAAATGCCTATTCACTTCACTCTCGCCTTGAAGAGGCCCAAGTTGTATTGCTAAGGGAACAGGTCCGCAGGCAGTGCGTTCCACTCTTTAGCCGTGCGCATTATAAAAGAAGAAGCAAACTTCTTCGTGCGAATTGCTGGTAGGTCAACAACATAAGGGTGGGAACCCAGCCTGCGTCTCGTCCCTCGCAGATGAAAGGGAGACGGAGGAATTAGATCGTGTGTTGATGTCTTAGGTGGCATATTTTAAAGTGATTTTTGAGCGTAAGCGTTGATGGAACGATATCGTATCGTGCTGGTGCAGTTGCGACGTCGTTCCGGCATAGTTGCAAAATCGCCTACGCTCAAAAACCATTTGTGTGATAATGGTTCATGCCATTTTGTATGCAGATTATGTCTAATGTTAAAACTATCGATAGTATTTTGATATAGTTGCATTAATATTGGAATACAATTAACAAACCATCATCGTAACATTCGTAACGTCATGACCTCATCACATGATAGTAATTATCATGTATAGAAATTGTTTGTTTTGTTTTAATAAATACCTAAAAATGCAATTATTGTCATGTTTTATTTTAAGCATTTTTTAAACAGCACTCTAGTATTTTTTGTAACCATAGTTGACAACACTGAATCCTGAATCAGGATTCCGGATCGCAATTCCGTCTGTGTGTGGCGGACCTTAGTCAAAATTAACTAGGAATTCATCACAAAGAGATAACAGTCTAACTTCGAGGGTCTCTAATTTGATAAAGAACCCTAAAAATCACAAGTCTATGATACGGAAACATAATAAGCACAATCTGTTTAAAACACGAGCCGGTAAAAGAACGTTGGAATGGAACCCTTATCGGATTTTTTACAATACTCCAGGCTATTGAAGTGAAAGACTGAATTGAAAAAGCAAATCTGATTTACATACCTACAAGGGGTAAAATTATACAGGGTCTAAAATTGTACGCGTTACATAATTATTATGCAGGGTGTAAGTGACAGCCAAAGAGTAATATAAGTATATTAGAAAAGAGAACCCACTCGTGGCAACAGTATGCATCCACCTTATGTCAAATTGAAGGCTAGCTAGCGCCATCTATGTTTCACTGACAATAATTCAACCTATACTACCTACTACCTACCTACCTACATACCTACTTATATCTACTCATACCGATGCATATTATTGTTTTGAATGCTAGATTTCGTTCAATCCCGCACCGATCGAGTTAAATTCCAGTATCTTTATTATTCCTGTAATCTAAACATTGGTAAGAGAAAAACAGAAACTCCAAAACATCACTAAATCGGCACGAAATTGAACGAAAACTACAAACAATTCGCGCATTACGCAAGATAGGTAGCCATTTTGTGAATCTGTCATCTGTCAATTAGACATTGACATAGACAATAAAATGTTTTTTTTTCATAGTTCTGCGAAGTAGTTAATAGATGGCAGCACATTCTATGCAAACTGAATCGGAAAAAGCCACGAAAAGGCGACTGTCCTCCGCCTGGTGACAGCCTAGCAAATACAGAAACGGTGAACTCAGACCACCAAACTGAACAACTTTTACTATGGAGCTTACCTCAGGAAACGCGAAAAAATGTCGGTTTAAAACGCAGTAAGAACCAGTTCAAATGTTTGTTGTTAATGTTTTATTTAAATCGATTAATAGAGCTGTGGAAAAATAAAAATAAATAAAAAGTTTGCCGTCACGGGACGCACGGTCGATGTGAAACTTCCCCGATTTAAATTTCGAACTTCTGCTCCTGATTTAAATATCGAATTTCCGTCACACAAAAAGGTTGCGGATCAAAATTTTAAAGCGTCCCATAAGAAGTTTCACTTCAAAAATACAACATATTACATTTTACATATTTACAAAATACAGGGTGAAATTGATATCATAACCATCCTTTTCCTCCCATCGAACCAAACTTTTAGTATGGCAGCAAACCGATCGGAGCAAAAAAAAAAATTCTGCTGTTGCATACATTTGAGTCGCGAACTCGCGCGTAAACAGTGGAGCTTAGTATGGAACAGGTTATTTTTTATTTGCTCCGATCGGTTTGCTCCCATAGTAAAAGTTGTTCAGTTTGATGGGTAGACTCTTAGTTTGAAAGGATTCGAGTCGCGTGTCTAGAGGTCTCTCGAGTAGACGTCTTTCGTTTGGCTCGCGATTTAGGTAGCCGCGCGGCTCCGCCATTTTATGGCGGTTTCGGGAGTGTGTTTTTGTATAAAAACAGGGCTTTGAGATCGCCATATCAATTACCGTACGATGAACGTTAACTTGAATTATAATAATATCTTCAACACTTGATACTGGCGAAATCTTTAAGGAAACGCCATTTAATAAAAATAGAATAGAATAGATATTAATTTCACCTGTATAAGAGGAGTTGATCTTTTTTCACGTCGGTTACTAATAATAAAGATTCCCTAAATAGTCTCATCACAAAACTGACATAACTTTCTCAAGCGTCTGACTAATTTCCTCACATCCTGCCTCATAAGAATCCAACTTCAAACAACTTTCAAACTCCGAAACAAACAACTTTAAGGCGTAACGTACACCAAACGAGGGTCTAAGATTAATCAAACTTTAGTGTAAGTTCAGCTTTAGTTGCGAGATTTATTGCGCCTTTGTTTATTTGACACGCAATGTGATTTTGTTTGTGCCTTTTAGTTTTGGCCTCTTCTCTTTCTCTTAATGTTTTGTCTACATATCATAAAACAGTGTAGCTATCTCTGTTTGTCTGTTTGTGCGCTTAGTTCTTTTTTTGGTTTATTTGTTAAGGTTTAATTGAAAGCCGATCAGGACTACAATATGTCATTCTTCTTTTTAGGGAATGTTGTTTAATAATAGTTCAGAAATTAAGAAAATATACGATTAAGGGCAGCACAATAGGCCCAGCAACCTCTTAATACAATATTTTGTACAATATTATAATTAAAATGTCATTGGCAGAGCGCCTGAGCGCGATGCATACAGACGAAGTAAGAACCTATTTTAAATACAAGCCAAATATCAATGAATTTTTTAAAGTATTATCCAGATTAGTACTCTGTGCTTGTAGTTTGTCAGATTTTCTTTAAAATGTATAGTTTTAAAGTTACAGTGCCTCAAAGATTTCCATACAAATCTTAAATTAATCCTAGCATTGAAACTTTATACTTAAACGAAAATCTGACAAATCACAGAGATTAATATATAGATCGTGTTTAAAAAAAACATTAATTTAATTGGTTTGTATTGAAAATAGGATCTTACTTCGTTTGTATGCAGCGCGCTCGGGCAACCTACAAGGACTAGCTTACCTCTCCTTGTCAGTTTTTACATTTCTAAGAAATGACGGTAAGTAGTACCGAAACTCAGTAAACTCTATCCCACTATCTTCACCATGGAGATCTAGAGAGATGCCAACCAACGCGCTGAGTACGAAACCTAGTGTCGCATCCCACCAGTACCACGCGATAGAAAGTATTTTATTATAATCTTTAGTACTACGCAAGCATTGTAAACTATTTAAACATAATATCTCGACTGGCTTTCAGCCTCATATTATATTGAATCCTTACTGTCGCGAGCAATGTGTTCCGTTTTTGTGCACATTGCTGCGATACTGGCCCCGCCCCGATTTCACATCTCCTTTTAGTTTTTATTATCTGTGAGGTATTCTCTTAATAGAGCCTATCTGGACAAGTCACGCCATAAGGGTTTCTTTAATGAAGTTAATTAAAAGTCTAAAAGAGATTATATCGATCAAACACTCACAAGTAGATTGAGAGCGTCGTAAAAGATTGTTGAAAGCCGAAGTGGAACTCGACACTTTGATCGTAAGACAAAGTTACAAGTGAGCGGAGTTGAGAGTTATTTGTTATTAGGCTTTAATTTCTTTGTAATTAACCGGCTACGGTAAAATGGAATGCAAAGAGTGTAGTCATCATCATCATCGTCATCTCAGACGACTGTCCGCCTGCCTTCGTGGTCTAATGGTTAAGAGCATTGGGCTCTCGACACGGAGGTCGTGGGATCGATTCCCACGGAGGACACCTAGTGATATGTCACTTTGTGCGTTTTTCCCCAGTTGGTTAGGACATTGCAGGTTGAATCACCTGATTGTCTGAAAAGAAAGATGATTCCGTGCTTCGGATGGCACGTTAAGCCGTTGGTCCCGGCTACTATCTCTGGTGGTAGTAGTCGTTACATAAAAACCACGTCAGAGGCCGTAAGGCGGTCTGAAAAAACTCTGACACTAGGGCTTACTAGTTGCCTAGTTGCTGCCTACACGATAAGAAGAAGATCTCAGCCGACGGAAAATCCACTGCTGGACAAAAGCCTCCCACAAGGATCGCCAACAACGACTGGTCCTGCGCTGCCTTCATCCAACGGGTTCCAGCCGCCTCCACCAAGTCATCGGCTCACCTTTTAGAGGGCCTACCCACGCTGCGCTTTCCGGTACGCTTTCGCTAGTACTCAAGAACTCTTCGGGCTAATCGGCTACAGATTCTGCGAGCAATGTGCCCCGCCCATTGTCACTTTAATTTAGTACATAAGAAAGAGTATCTAGTACTATGTAGTTTAGGCAAGTTTTTGCGGATCTCTTCATTTCTGATACGACCGAAAATATGGTGTGGTGGTGGTTCTTCTAATTAGAACCAGTTGGAGAAAAATTTTATATTCTTTTTTGATTTATTTGCATGGCGTATTGGAGTTCCTCTTTGAAGCTGTGTAATTGTTAAATAAATAAATCACATCTTCAAGCTGTCCCACTCCTAATGAGAGCTGGCTACCAAAAAGTCTTATAAGCCTTAGCCTTTGACTCCAGTTTCCAATGGAAGAAAGTTGTATATCTGTTTCTCTACTATAACATTATTATATTATTCGGTGCGTGTTGTAAGAGTTTCTTCTTTTAATACAGAACCTTAATAAAATGGCATAATCGAATAATGATTGATAATGTTTTGAACGAATCGCTCATTGATCCGCAATAACCTATAGGTATACCTTTATACAAAGATCAAACGAAAATATATTGCAGGTAAAGTGGTGGGACAATTCTCTCAGGTGATTTGAGTCATTTGAGTTAAAATCATTGATATAACTAAGTTCAACTTTTAAAGCAACAACGTTTACGCGGTTTTATATTAAACGAGCGTTAACCCGCGACTTCGTCCGCACAAATTATATACCAGATTTTAAGTCAGATCATAAGCTATCAAAGAAAAAAAGTTTCATCAAAATCGGTTCAGTAGTTTTTGCGTGATACTCGTTCAAAAAAACAAACACACAAACAAACAGACAGACAAAAAATCCAAAAATTGGTGAAATGGAATCAGGGACAACTAAAAACCATATCGTAACTTTTTTTTTGTTAATATCTATAATGTACAGACAAACTTCACTACAGTTTTATAATAGTATAGAAGAAGTCCAAGTCTAAATCAAATAAAAGATTGAAACACGGACATTGAATCCTGTGCTTTGATCTGATTAAGCTACCGAAACTACTACGTTAGAAAACGAAATTCTTTAACCTTTCATTTTTCATTTCATTCTCTGTAGTAGACAAAATTTTTCGAAATTTAATTTGATTTGAAATAGCGCAACATAGCTGAAACATGTTAATTCATCATACCAGCCGACAGACGCCCACTGCTGGACATAAGCCTCCCCAAAATGGGGGGATTTGCCACAATCGCCACGCTTGGCAGGCGGGTTGGCGATCGCAGTTGGATCGAATCAATGTGTGTACTCAGAGGATGCTGCTGCCCATCCTCCGGTAGATCCCTTAGTCGCCTTTTACGACACCCACGGGAGGAAATGGGATGGTGCTATTCTTAGCCGACACCACACGGCATGTTAATTAATCAATAATATTTGAAATAAGAGAATCTAGAATATCAAATTTTTTATTGTAATAAAAACAATACAATTGCTATAAGCAAGAGAATTCCGTCGTGTCACCTATATAAAGGGAAATGAAATAAAAAAATGAAAATGAATTTACCTTGTTGATCATCGGTGGCGCGTTGCGAAGAGGTATGGACACCCAATTATGGGGGTCCGGGTTCGAATCCGCACGGACAACATGCCATGTACCAATGAGTTTTTCTAACTTATGTACGTAATACCGACTGCTCTCAAACGGTGAAGGAAAACATCGTGAGGAAACCTGCATACACAGAAGAAGAAATTCTGATGTGAATGTGAAGTCTACCAATCCGCATTGGGCACGCGTGGTAGACTAATGCCCATACACCTTGAGGGTAGGCCTGTGCCCTGCAGTGGGACGTTTATAGGCTGCTGATGATGATGATGAACGTGTTGATGAATTAACGCAAAACTAGAAAGTATTTTGTTTATAATCGAGAGCAGAATCGAATTGTCATGATTTCAACATAGGTAATTTTTTTCTAAATATTAAATAATTTGTTTGTAAAATTTAAAATTTACTGAACCCGATGTCAACGCACCTCAAGGGTACACTCACCCTACTTACTACCAAAACAAGCTTCTTAAAATGTATCCATGATTACGTTAGCGCTTTCATTCATTGCTGAAATGATAACAAATCATTTTTGCCTCAAAACTAAAAATGCGAATAACATTCAATTTTAACTATCAAAATAATGAAATTATTGTTTCAATCTAATTATTTTGTTATAAGTCAGTTGGGGTGCATGAGGTTTTGCGTTAATTCATTAACACGTTGTATAGACATTAGATAATGTTAATTTTATTAATTGCATACATAATGGACAATATGGATTAAGTAGATTTTTATTTGTGTGCACACTGATTTTACCCAAACATATTAGGTAGTTGTCCTCTCACTTAACGGTTTGCCGGAAGAAAACTCTTTTAGAGTTAAGCTCGCCTTTGTACATCACGACTTATTGTAATTTTATTCATAATTATGTTTTTGTGTACAATAAAGGATCTATGAGTCTATGAATCGATGACAATATTTCAATGAAGAGATGGTGAAGATGGTGCCTGGACCCTGGATTCATTAAACTATACATCACTTTGCTACGCCTGTTCTCAATGTATATTTTGACGTCACTAAATTCTTATTCTATCTGTAGGTATTGATAAACATCTTGCGCTTCGGTAGTAAATGCAAATTACTTAACTGATGCCCATAATCCGAGAGGAAATAACTTCATTCAGGGGGTTGGAGAAGTCGGCCAAGGTCAAACGAGATGATCTCTGTAATCTGTTAATGCGAAGGTATGATCTGTACCTGGTAGTAATTTGTTTTTCATCACACTTGCTCATAAAATGTCCCTTATTTCACCGCAATTAGGCATATAATGACATCTATAATCAAACTGTGACTTTTTCATTACTATTATTCACAAGTGAGTTATAGGTTTAGATAGTAGGTATCTAAACTTCTTGGTTGAGTTCTTGAGTTGCTTTGTTCTTAAAAAAGTTTCGATACAAAAAAGATCATATTCAATAGTACAAATAAATTCTCTAAATAAAGTTTTTATTTACTAAATAAAATGTTTTTTTTTTTTTCACAAGTGTGTTGAAAAACGTCGTATGATACACGTGTGTATTGATGATTACCGTCCTCGGCTCTCTCAAGACCCTCGCCTACGGCTCGGGTCTCAATGGCGCCTCAGCGGTAATCACCAACATTACACACTTGTACCATAATGTGCTATTGTCTGTGTGGACTAGTACGACTTTAAAGGCAACTGTGGACAATCATTTATTTGTTACTGGTGTACCTAATTTGTTCAGGAGGCTGAGGTCACTTGAAATATTATTTTCTTGACATTCATGCAGCAAAGAAGATAGGGGATTTAAATACAATAATCTTGAGTATTTATAGTTTTTAGGATCATAAAGTTCGTCTTTCCATCCTAAAACCTGTATTCTTAGGATGTTTTAAGTGTGCAATACAGTGTGTAAGCTTAAATGATGCGTTACATACATATATATTAGGGGATACTTCAGATCATCAAACTGAATAACTTTCACAGTGGTACCAATATACAGTGTGAAATTGATGTCATTAGCATCCCTTTAAACTAAGAGTCTACCCATCAAACTGAACAACTTTTACTATGGGAGCAAACCGATCGGAGCAATAAAAAAATCAGCTGTTCCATACTAAACTGACTGAACATCCGATTTTTTATACTCCAATCGTTTTGCTCCCATAGTAAAAGTTGGTCAGTTTGATGGATAGACTTAGTTTAAAAGGATGCTAATGATATCAATTTCACCCTGTAGAAATCGCGAAAAAAACAGCTGTTTCATGGAAAATGCGGAGCAAAATGCGGATGTGGAACTATTCGACCAAAACGTATGAAACGGCAGATTTTGTTCGGGATTAATAATTATGTTGGCGTGCTTTTGTAATTTATTTGAAACATTTGCTGTAGGTATTCATAATTATCACCGCCATGTTACACTGATTGATTGACTCAGCAATACCAAACCGTGAGTCAACTCAAAGAATCACAACAACAAAACTCTATCACAGGACATCTCTAAATCAAAGTCACGTCATTCCATTCAACAATATCATAAATAGGTGATCAAAAAACACCTATTATTCGGAAAGAAAAATGGAGTTCAAGCACGCAAGATTATTTTTGTCACGTGAGCAATTTTGATTGGGGAATGGAAATGGTGTGCTGAAACACGCGATCTTATTGTGTAAGATTTTTGGGGAAAAGGTTTTTGGAGAGTACATTGACCCTAGTACTTCCGTGGTCGTTCAGTCGTGATTATCGTTGTTGTGTGTTGTCATTTCCTGGTTACACAGTGCAAGCTGCTAACCTAACAGTAGACAGCTACTGTCTGGAAGATATGTGGTGGACTTTCGTGCAATTTGAAGCTCTTCAACCGGTTAGTTTGATGTATACTTGAAACTGCGGGAAGACTGCTTGAAGAGCGTCTGTGGCGTGTTGCGGAGAGGTATGGTATGGACACCCAATTACATTATTTTTGACATGCCATGTGATTGCTCTCATACGGTGGAGGAAAACATTTCAATGCAGGTACAGCATCATCCTCAAGAGAGGCATCGGTGGCGCGTTGCGAAGAGGTATGACACCCAATTATAGGTGTCCGGGTTCAAATCCGCAAGGACCACATGCCATGTACCAATGAGTTTTTCTAACTTATGTACGTAATACCGACTGCTCTCAAACGGTGAAGGAAAACATCGTGAGGAAACCTGCAGACCTACGCTGAAGAAGAATTCTGATGTGTATGTGAAGTCTACCATTGGGCACTCGTGGTAGACTAATGCCCATACACCCTCCCTGTGGGTAGGCCTGTGCCCTGCAGTGGGACGTTAACAGGCTGGTGATGATGATCATACTTGAAACGCAAACCCATACGTAATAAAAAAAAAGACAAAAGATACTTATGGAGCAATATACTTCAAATTGCACGCTTTCGGTTACAAAATGTAATGGGGCCTTTAAACACACCACTATTTTTTTATAGGCCTAAAAATATATATGACAACCCCCTCGGGGAATATAGTCGTGAGCATGCATACAGTGTGTTATGGCAAACAGTAACATAAGTGGTGATTGTACCTATATATCATCATCATCATCATCAGCCTATCATCGTCCACTGCTGAACATAGGCCTCTCCCAAGGTGCGCCACAAAACTCTGTCCTCGGCCTTCCTCATCCAGTCACTCCCCGCTACCTTTTTTAGGTCGTCTGTCCAGCGGGCAACAGGACGTCCCACACTACGTCTACCAGTTCGCGGTCTCCACTCCAGAACCATGACACCCCACCGGTTGTCTGTTCTTCGGCAGATATGACCAGCCCATTGCCACTTCAGCTTGCTAATTTTCTGAGCTATGTCAACCACTTTCGTTCTCTGACGTATCACTTCATTTCTGATGTGATCTCTCAGAGAAACACCGAGCATAGCTCTCTCCATAGCTCGCTGCGCGACCTTGAATTTATGAACTAGTCCTATCGTCAGGGTCCATGTTTCCGCACCATAGGTCATTACTGGCAGGACGCACTGATCGAACACCTTCGTTTTGAGGCATTGTGGTAGAGCCGAGGAAAATATATGGCGAAGTTTCCCGAAAGCAGCCCATCCTAGTTGGATGCGCCTAGCGGCCTCCTTGTCGAAGTTGTTTCTACCTAGTCTTATAGTCTGTCCAAGGTAGACATAGTCTTGCACAACTTCTAGCGCCGCCTCACCGACGTAAACCGCCTCTGGCTCGACATGAGAATTAAGCATGACTTTCGTCTTGTCTAAGTTCATGCCGAGACCGACCCGTCGGGAAGCGGTATTAAGGTCGCTAAGCATGCCACTGAGGTCCTGCAGCGATTCCGCCATGACGACGATGTCATCGGCAAAACGCAGGTGTGAGATGTACTCGCCGTTCACACATATGCCTCGTCCTTTCCAATTGAGCGTCTTGAAGACGTCTTCCAGCGCATTGGTGAACAGTTTCGGGGAAATAACATCCCCCTGTCTCACTCCTCTTAGCAGTTGGATCGGCTTCGTCTGCTGATCGTGTACTTGAACGGACATAGTGGCGGCGTCATATAGACATCTGAGCACCTCAATGTATCGCCAGTCGATCTGGCATCGCTGCAAGGATTCCAGAACAGCCCAGGTCTCGATCGAGTCGAAGGCTTTCTCATAGTCCACAAAGGCTAGACACAGAGGCCGATTATACTCCTCAGTTTTCTGTATAATCTGCCTTACCGTGTGGATGTGGTCTACGGTACTGTAGCCTTTTCGAAACCCGGCCTGCTCTGGGGGCTGAAACTCGTCGAATTTTCGAGCGAGACGGTTCGTAATAACCCTCGAGAACAACTTATAGACGTGGCTCAGAAGTGAGATCGGTCTGTAGTTCTTGAGGAGGGTTTTATCTCCTTTCTTGAAGAACAAGACCACAACACTTCCACTCCACGCCTCCGGTGTTATGCCATTGTGAATGACGGAATTAAAGAGCCTTCCTAGGGCTTTCAGGACAGGAGTACCTCCAGCCTTCAGAAGCTCTGTTGTTATTCCGTCTTCACCCGGAGCTTTGTTATTTTTTAGTTGTTTGAGGGCTTTCCTAATCTCGCTCGAGTCAACGTCCGGGATATCGTCCGTGTAGTGGCGTATTAGTGGGGCTCTGGGATCGGTGTTGCGAGCTACAGGCTTTGGAGCGTGTGTTGCATACAGACTTCCATAGAACTTCTCAACTTCAGCTAGGAGCTCCGGCTTAGAGGCAACGATCATCCCATCCGCGGTTTTGAGTTTCGACAGGTGGCTTCTCCCGAGCTGCTGAGCGAACACTTTCGACCCCCGGTTCTGCTCAATCGCTTCTTCTATGGAGCGTGTGTTGAAGCTTCGGAGGTCGCGCCGTATCAGCTTTTTTATTTGTTTATTGAGAGCCTGATGTTCTGCCGAAAACTCTTGCGCAGATAGAATTTCACGTCTATGCCTCATAAGCTCCAGAGTCTCGCTTGAGAGTTTGGAATCTTTTGCCGCACGCTGTGTGCGGAAATGCCTGTAGCCCACTTCACGGAGAGCTTTTACTAGTTGGTTTGTAGACTCGCCAACGTCCTCGGTGGTTTCCAACGAATCAAATCTGTTCTGGAGGTCAAGTTGGAAGCTGTCACTTCCAACTACAGTTTGGTGCAGTGTGGGACGAAGAGTTGATTTCATCAGACGTCTTCTTTCGAGCTTGTAGTTAATATTCAGAGTGCCTCGGACAAGTCGGTGATCACTTCCGGTGTTAAACCTATTGATCACTGATACATCTCTGAATATATGCCGTTTATCAGTCATGATGAAATCGATCTCATTTTTCGTCCGGCCGTCAGAACTTCGCCAGGTCCACCTCCTTTGGGGCTGCTTCTTGAAGAATGAGTTCATCAAGTATAGCCCTTGCCTCTCTAGGAAGCCAACCAGCATATGCCCTCTCTGGTTTCTGTTTCCAATACCGTGCGGACCCACCTTCGACTCGTCGTTCTCCTGTACTCCCACTTTGGCATTGAAATCCCCCATCACAACCGTGAAGTGAGTCTTTGCGGTATCGTTGATAGCTCTAGAGATATCCTCGTATACCGATTCGACTTCTTCGTCAGAGCTCGTCGTAGTCGGCGCGTATACCTGTACAACCTTCAAGCTGTACCTTTTGGTGAGTTGCAGTACGAGGTACGCTACCCGATTCGACACACTGCTGATCTCCACTACGTTGTTGATGAGGGCTTTGTTGACGAGAAATCCTACGCCACCCTGGGACAGCCTTTCGCCTTCTCGGAAGTAGAACAAGTGGCCAGATTCTAGGGTCATCGTATCCTCCCCCTGTCTTCGGACCTCTGACAACCCAAGAATATGCCACTTAATCTTTGTTAGTTCTACCTCGAGTTCCGTAATCTTTTCGTCCTTCATCAGAGTTCGTCCGTTATACGTAGCCAATAAGAGTCGTTGGTGTTGGCAGCCTCTCGTAACCCGGGGATTCTTAGCACCCCCCGCCCTACCGTTACCTAGACCGCTGCCGTAGCCTGGAATAGTAGAGCCGCCGGGAACTAGGGGCCGGGGCCTTGTGGGACTAAATTCCATATTTGGGAGGTAAAAAATGCCATAATCACCACGCTTGGCAGAGCGGGTTGGTGATCGCAGGGCTATACCACTTGCACTTACCTATATATGATACTGATCAACTTTCCCTAAGAAACCTATATGACAAAATTTTTGAAAAAAATTAGGGTGTATTCAGATAATGAAATTATAGGCCAGTCATTTTACGGAGTTTTGTTAGGCGGGGTAGGGAGTAATTACTAATTGGACTTTTAAACTGTAACCGGAACCATTAAGTGACAAAAGGACTATCTTAAAGCATATTAAAAAAAAATTCGCTACGCAACATAGAAATCAAAATTATGTGTCCCAGAAGGATTTTAAATTATTAATATTAATACCAATGCACTCATTTGTCTTAGATTTAACAATATAAATTATTTTGGCCGAACGAATTGGGCCACCACGGTTTGTCATGCAAGAAGAGTGCTGGTCGTATTCCTTGGCATTCCGCTTTGAACGAGATAATTAAGCGGGCCCTAGCTTTAGTAAACGTACCCTCTGTACTGGAGCCTCGGGGTTTTCTCCGTTCAGACGGGAAAAGACCGGACGGCCTGTCCCTCATACCCTGGTCCCGTGGAAAGTGTTTGGTTTGGGACGCCACGTGCGTCGACACTCTGGCACCCTCACATGTTCGTGTGTCTTCCTGCCGCGCAGGTGTAGCTGCAGCCTTAGCAGTATCAGAAAAAAAAGGATCTACCAGGGATTGGGTGACAGCTATATTTTCCTGCCCTTCGCCGTGGAGACCCTAGGTTGCTGGGGTCCTGAGGGGAAAATGTTCCTCAAATGCCTCAAAAAGCGCCTATTCGAAGCTACAGGCGACAGGAGGGCTGGCAGCTAGTTTGCGCAAAGTAGCAGCCTAGCGATCCAAAGAGGCAACGTTCCCAGCCTCCTAGGCACTCTGCCCCGAGTAGGGGCTTTAGAGGACATTTTTTACCTTTCAGTAGCCTAGGTGTTTTTCTTTTTTCTGTTTGTTTTGTTTTGTTTTTTCTTGTTTTATTAAGTTAGTTAAGTCATCTTCATATTAATATTGTTACTTATAATAAAATAAATAAAATAGGCAATGAAATTTAAAAAATGAAGTATTTATTAGAAAATACGAATGTATTGTTCAAAACCTTCTCAGTAGACAAAAATATTCACACCTTGTTTGTAGTATGTATAATGCTAAAGCCTTAAATACGTGCAAAAAAAATTTTACAGGTTTTTTTAGAACGAGATAATAGCTAAATTTTATAATTGGAACTGTTGCTGACGTGATTTTTTTTTTAATTTTGGTAAATTTCTAGGCTAAAATTGGCTCTTCAATATTGTACCGAAAAAAAATTTCAATTACTAATTAGTCTCGGCTCAAACCGTAAAATGACTGGGCTATTAAACAACTTTCCCTCACTTTGAACACGGGTACAAAAAATTTTTTTTTTAATGTTTTCTATGGGAGTTTAGAAATTATATCTCTAATATCCCCAAGTACCATTTAAGGCGATACGCCTACTATAGTAATAAAAAGTAATACAGTTTTCGAAAAAGTAATAATACCAAAAATGATACTGAAATACCGCGTTGGTAACATGCCGATACGGCCAATAAATAACGGTCAAGTATGAAAAACTGTCGCCGCTTCCACCCCATTCGGTTCATTAAAACCCGCCGAAAAGCATAGAGATGGTCACGCTTTTGGTTCCGTATCAAATATTTCATTTGATGAAAAAGCAAAATACAAAGTTGCGTGGTCACCTTTTATCTTCCTCTCCGACCCGGTAAACGGACGATCTGTAAAGGAAATGGGGAGCGACTGGATGATAAGGGCCGAGGAAAATGCTTTGTAGCGCACCTTGGAAGTGGCCTATGTCAGCAGTAGAGATCTTCTTCTATCTATGAGTCGATAGTGTGTCGTATTATATTTTTCCAGCCCAGTATTTTGCCACACGGATGCGTCCATAACCTCTATTTGCAGTTTGTGGGCAGGAAGGGCAAGATATAAAATGGGCCATAGTCTGAGGGGCAACACCACATTCACACCTTAGATCCGATCAATCGATAAAACCCCATTTGGACAGGTTCTCTTTACTCCTGCCGACTTAAATTCGGAGTCTATTTAAAGACCTCCAAATCGGCCAGGGTAGTTTATATCCTGGGGGAAGGCTTTCCGAAAGCGAAACAAACGGGTTGGGTAGCGTACTGTTTTCCTTCACCGATAGATAGCAGTAGAGATGATAACTGGCTGATGAAGATAATTTCTTCCTGAGATTATCGTACGAACTGTAAAAGATGTTTTATAGACTTTTCAGGATGAAAGATCAGTCGTAACGTTTTGACTACCGACTCCTAAAGAAGGTGGTGGTTTTGTCGTATGGAATCCGGGCCAACCTAGACTAAGACGTGATTAATTCGTTACTTCTCCATGGCACAATCGCGTGGCACTAACCGTTGTGTCAAGTGGAACTGCTATTCTCTTCAGCACTACTAGTTGAGCCAAAGGGAAAAGTTTCGTCCCAATGACACGACCAGGCACTACCAGTAGTGCCATGGGGAGCGACTGGTCCCTTCAGCACTACTTAATTCCTTCATGCATCGTCAATATTTCTGATACCCTCACCGCGTGTGACTGCCGGTTATAGCCACTGAATTCGTGTATTCTTTACTGGTTTTTCTTTCCACCAAATTGATGTAAGGACGAGAGAGTGCGTTTAGAATTGCTTATTAAAATTCCACATTGGTTGACTATTATGGCATTTCTTGGTATGGACACGTACGGATTCAAACCCCGAACCCTCATGGTTGAACGTTCACGCTGTTTTACAGTTTTATGTTATCTTACTGCCCCGACAAGAAATATGTGCTAATGAAATCAATAAATTCTCCAAAACTCTGAATGTTCTATTCGGAACCCTAAAACATTTTTGTATGAAAGTGTGTTTTGGACGTGAATGGTCAGATTTTAATGGCGCAATTTGTGGCTAGGTACTTCAGTTATTTGAACATTTAAATTAAATTTGCGGAAGGAGTCGGCCTTTCAATTAAATTAATTGAAAAGGTGTGACGTTAAATGCTGACGTTTGACGAGTAATTAAATTAATTTAAAAATATTGTGGGAAATTCCGCAAGAACAGAATTCCGGTAATGATGTTTTCTGTTATATACTAAGATCCCACTGTAAGTTTTCTACAGAATTTGTTTAGGCATGTACATAAATATACACCATTAGAAATATAGCAATTAAAGGGTAGGTATAGGTACTAAAAAAATCCTTCCTTTCCTTTTATATCCTTCCTTCTATATGTATGTATCGTCTGTCCGTCTTTTTAGTAGGCGTTGCAGTTTTTTTTTGCTCCGATCGTTTTGCTCCCATAGTAAAAGTTGTTTAGTTAAATAGGAAGACTCTTAGTTTAAAAGGATGCTAATAATATCAATTCCACCCTGTATATAGCGGATTGTAAAGATGTTGTTCCTATATTGTACTGATGTAGTAAAACCTTCCCAAAAAAGAGGAGATTTCATTATGTGAAAGAATAATCAAAATCAGTTCAATAGTTTCTCAATCATGAGGGTCCGGGTTCAAATCCGCACAGGTGACATGTCATGTAAATACCGATTGCTTTGGTGTTCTTCCTCTTTGGCCGGGTATGGGTGGTCAGCACAGCTACTGTGCCGGCCCTTTCATTCCTGGCCTCAAGGTCCAACAGTTCTTTGTTGGACCTTGTATATGTACCGAATCTGTGTGATTATTTCTTTTGCGCGATGTATGTCTTGCATTCGATTGTGAACGTTATTTGTAGTAGGTTACGATTTAAGTATTCGCGGTTATTACGTATTACGAACGTTGTCTTTGTATGGACCATATTTCCGAGCGGGACGGTATCGCCATCTGTTGGCTTCTTTGCTATAACTTGTGGATGTTGACATCTGTGACAAGTCCCCACAAAGTCTTTTAAAGCACATTGGGCACGCGTGGTGGACTAACGCTCATACACCTTCCTCGAGGGTAGGCCTGTGTCCAGCAGTAAGACGAATATAGGCTAATGTTGATGATGTAGCTGTATTATTCTAGTCTGCTATACTGGGAACTATTCTAGTCTGAAGCTACCTTACATCTGACCTTCATCCATGATCTAAACAAAATTTCTCCAGCTAAGATCCATAAACAAATTACGACATTTATTAGCATCTTACGTCAAGGGAATAAGGTTGAAATTATGAGTGTTCTAGATTCAACTATAAATAACACTCCCCAGGCTGTGTAGGAGGGATGTGGCGAAACATTTCTTCTAAGTAATTAAGCTCCAGTCCTTGTTAAGGCGTAGTGTTACATATGAAATGAAATGTATATTTACATTATATCTTCGTAGGAGCCAGTCCACCACGCGTGCCCATTGTGGATTGGTAGACTTCACTAACGCATCGGAATTTCTTCTTCAGCGTATGCAGGTTTCCTTGCGATGTTTCCTTCACCGGTTGAAAAGCAGTCGGTATTACATGCAAAAGGTTAGAGAGATACTCATTGGTACATGGCATGTCGTCCATGCGGATTGGAACCCGAACCCTCATGATTGTCTGTCTACCCTCTCCGCAACGCGCCCCCGATGCTCTTAAAACAATACCTTCTTCTTCTTATCGTGTTGACTTCAAATTCTGAACAAAGTCGCTAAATAATAGCTAACAATACCTGACAAATGTTTAAAAAAATATTTACGCTATTTTCTTGTACCAAAATTCTTTAAACTTGATTTTTATCTCGTATCTAAGCAGTGTAGCAATCTGCACTACTATGGCCCACTTACTGTTACTTGTGCGTGAGGGACCTTTGGTGACAGACCGTTTGTCTCCTTAAACCGAAACAATATCCCTTCGTCACCTAGAACGACATCCACGGAAAGAAATGGTGTGGTCAATTCTAAGCCTGAACCACACGGCTATATTTAAATATAAACTAGTCAGCTTCTTTAAATTCCACATAGTCAAGATCATATCTCTGTTATCAAAATTTAACTTAATGCAATCAATTTAAGTCTTAATTTTATTCAAAACTTGCAAGTCGCCAGCCATAATACAAGGGGCAATGATTAATTATTCAACGCACAACTTTTAACGTCTACTCAACCTGAATTCTGCTCACAACTCTAACCAAATTCGTCTCGCCTATTCTAAACTAATCTAATTATTCTTCGGGCGTATTCGCCTTAATTCGACTCCTTAATTGTGTGGCTTTCTTTAACTTGGGCCTTGTACCGCCGTCTTAAGGGAGTAGGTGCTCCATTCCAGTATTAGTCTTGTATTTAATGATGAAAATGTATCCATAAGCATATGCTCACGACTATGTTCCCCGAGGGAGTAGTCAGAGATATTCTGAAAACTCAGATCATGCACGTTTCACTAGTAGTATCGATTCTCTGTCCAGTGTGACGACTAAGAGTGATGAATGGAAGAGGATGACATATTGTGCCGACCCCAAAATATGGGAAATGGACTAGAAGAATGAAAAATTTCGAAAAGAATATCTGGTATACAGTGGTACCAGGTTTATAAGTCTTACCGATGTACCTACGCAGTTGAAAAATTTGAATAGAGCGCGAAATTATATTGACCAATCAGGATGTGCCACCTTCAATACCTTCTATTATAATTAGTCGCGCCCATTTCGCTGCTATCCGACTTTGCACCCGTTGACATACATACTAAACGACTTCAGGTTTTGGTAGGGATTTGGGTCTGCTCTGCACAAACGAAGATTGATGAGCGGAATTATTTTCCTGGTCGTAGTGTACGTAACGATTCTGATTATAATTTTTGTTTGATATTAAAAATCAAGGTCACACTGCCCCCTTAACAGTGTGGGTTTCTTTAACTCGCTCGGCGTACCGTTAACAGCCTGCCCGAACTTGTCTCGAGCACTCTACACAATTACTTGCATGCTAATGTATGTCGTAGACATGTTGCCCTCTAACACATGAGTTTTAGTACCTATATTATACCTAGATACCTTGCGAAGTTGGTTGTTATCCTTTCGTTTGGCAACCGCCATTAAGCACATTTGTGGCAAACTCCCGCTCCTGCCAGCAAAAGAAATTGTGCATCTATCAGTGACCCGTTGCGGGGAAGGTAGGCTTCAAACTCCAGCTCCTTTCAGCCAAAATAAAGGCGCGTCTGGCATTCTCCCGGTGCGGGACGATATTTAGGATACGTCAATTTCATCGTGTAAAACTAGTTCTGCCCTCCACACACAACAATGCGAGATCATTGAACAAAGACAGACCCCGCCGAGCCCTTGACAACAGATACGCCAAAATGAGCAACATGGACGCTGCCATGTTTAAAAATAAAATTTGCAGTATTCTTGCCGCTAAAGATTTAAGTTTAACTGAGATTTTGGGTACAATTTTGAAGGGAGACCACGAGGGATATCGTCTGGTGCTGGATTGATCAACAGGTACCTAGTGATGCCTAATAATAGTGAAACGATTAATCGTCTATCGATACTACTTTTTGTCTTATGTAGTTTTATATTAATTGTATTCTAGTGGTACTTCCCTCGGAGTATATGTACACAACCAAACTTGTTTGTGTATAGGTGCCCTGGGGAGGTATCATTATCATACTAACAACAGAAAACAACACTTTTATTTTTAATGTCCTTTTGTCTCGTATTACCAATACCTACTTCTGTTTGTGTACATTTGTAAAAGACAAATAAACGATATTTAATTTAATTAATTTAATTTACTATCGTGACCTCAAAAAAAAGTTAAAATATCGATCGATATCTTAGAATGACCAATATTTTTGTTTGTGAGTATATCGAGTTTGATATTTATCTCGAGATAATATACAGACAGAAAGATAGAATATACAAGAGATAGAAACAAAAAGCCGTGGTGGTCCAGTGGCGAGTAACCTTGCCTGCCGTGCAGGAGGCGATGGTTCAATCCCCGTCCAGGCCGACTCGTACCAATGAGTTTTTCGGAATTTATGTAAAGGTGTTTGATTCCAATATGGTGTTTTAGATATTGAGCGATGAGATTTATGTTCATGGCTTAGAACAGATCAATAGATCATGCATGCACAAGCACGATAAAGCGAAAAATCCGTTATTCTTTCTGATGTTCATCATCATCATCATCATCTCAGCCAATGGACGTCCACTGCTGGACAAAGGCCTCCCCTAAGTGGTAGATTTATTTATATTATGTACTCGGAAAAGCTGAGCCGTGGTGGTCCAGTGGCAAGTAACCTTGCCTGCCGTGCAGGAGGCGATGGTTCGATCCCCGTCCAGGCCGACTCGTACCTATGAGTTTTTCGGAATTTATGTACGATTTGTAACTCCACTGGTTTTTCAGTGAAGGAAAACATCGTGAGGAAACCTGCAGGCTTCAATTTCGAGGCGTGTATTGTACCTACTGTTCAGTACAAGTGGCGACGGGCTCACTCCCCGTCACACTGGACAGAGTTTCGGTACTAGTGAAACGTGGATGTTCTGAGGTTTCAGAATATCTCTGACTTCCCCCTTGGGGAATATAGTCGTGAGCATATGCATGCAGACAGATTGTTTGACTAGGGAACCCTAAGAAACTACTCGACTCAAATGTATGGAACAGCTCAATCTTTATTTTTGTTTTAAGCTTTCGATATTACTAATAGAAAAAGTTGTTCAGTTAAATGGTCTGATCATCCCCTTATTATGCTAATGATTTTTTTTAACTGTCAGCATAAAAAGAGAACCCCTGTAGAGTTGTAGATGTACCATTTCACAAAGTTTAAAGTTGACAATATTATGTTCTTTTAAAACAACGCTCGTTCCATTTAACTTTTACAAGTTTTAAAACTGATTACAAATACCCTCAAGCTAACAATAAAAATATAATCTAATTGCCTCGTCCGGGATTCAAAACCCGAACAAAGCCGGAACAAAGTGCTATAATAAAAAGCAAAACGGTCGAAGTTTTCCCACTTTGTATTCTTTATTCTGCAAAGTCACTTAAATCAATTGATTTAGATTCTTATGCATCGGGTATAAGATGATTAATTGAGGACTTCAGTAAAACATTTCTTAGGAACAAGCGAAAAAAAGTGTTTTTGATGTCGACAAAATTTGGCTACGGGACTTTTATTGGGGACTGTTGTAGAAGGAAAACTATTATTATGTCATTAGTCAGTGAACTCGTATAAAGTAATGTTGGACTTCTTTATGTTGTTCCGCAGATTACAGAAGCTAAGCAACGCCAGTTTCGATCAGCCTTAGGATCAGTGACCGCGTTTAGTAGCATTTCATCTCGAGCATCTCCGTACTTTGGAAGGTACGTTAAGCACACGGATAGTTCCATCAGATCGAGGTGTACCTAAGCGTTACGCTATGTCAAAGGTTTAGAAAATTTTCTGACAGCAGGTTGACCACTATCTTGTCTCCACCAATCCGTCCTGGGTCCGCGTGGTGGAGTATGGCCCACTTCCTCTCACCCTTCCTCATTCATGAGAGGAGGCCTAGCTTTGCCCAGCAAGACTTTATGCTAATGCGGGTCGGTTTGTGGAAATATCGTCAGAGATAAAGTCGCCTTCTGTAATTTCTTCTTTACTGTTTGTGTAGATTGATGTAGACAATACAGGGCCCATATTAATATACTGACGGTTTTTTAAAGTTGCTATCAAACTATCTAGAAACAACCTCTTCTTTTTTCGAAGGCGATATAAAATTTACACCATGCATGTAACTTTGAAGTATTACCCAACTTTAGAAGGTAAATTAGACTATCAAACTGAGCAACTATCACTATAGAGCTAATACCAAAATCGGGAAGAAATGGCCCGATATCACTCTTCACCAATGCAATAACGTATGATAGTGACTTGATCAACGGGACTTAGTAACTTGAATAAACAGATGAATGTAGTTTTAATTGAAAGTAATGTTATCTATCTATCTATCTATCTATATCTATATACTATTATAAAACTGTAACAGGAAGTTTGTCTGTACATTGAAGATATTAACAAAAAAAAAGTTACGATATAGTTTTTAGGTGTCCCTGATTCCATTTCACCAATTTTTTGATTTTTTGTCTGTCTGTTTGTTTGTGTGTTTGTTTGTTTGAACGAGTATCACGCAAAAACTACTGAACTTTTTTTGTTTGATAGCTTATGATCTGACTTAAAATCTGGTATATAATTGGTGCGGACGAAGTCGCGGTCGCGAACGCTCGTACCCCTATATAAGGTCTAACAAAATTAGGTGAAACTATTTTAAGAGGATGATCAGACTATCAAACTAAACAACTTTCTCTATGGGATCATTAATGAAATCGCGAAAAAAAAATCTGCTGTCCCATACATTTAGGTCGAGTACGTTTGTATGGAAAAGCTGATTTTTTTTTCGCGATTTCGGAATTGGTCTCATAGAGAAAGTTATTCAGTTTGATGGTCTGATCATCCCCTTAAAATAGTTTCAGCTAGTTTTGTTAGACCTTATATAATTGTTGTTTGGCCTACACTCAGATGTTATCATTAAGTTGGTTCGGTGAATTTTAAGCGAAAGTTAGTTTTGCTTATTAACCTATCGTACTTTTCGTTAAGGTCAGAGGCCTATTAAGGCAGTTTCAGAATTTTCTGACAACAAGTTGGCCACTAACTTGCCTCCACTTATCCGCGCTAGGCCTGAATGGTGGCGCATGCCTACAGTATAATGACCCAATGCCTTTCACAATTATGTGAAATTGAAATCTGTAGGATTTGCCTCGTATTACGATAATTATGATAGGGAGTGGGCTATACTTCACCCTGTTGTGAGCCCAGTGTGGACTGTGGATTGGTGGAGCCAAGTTAGTTTATAATTTTAAGAAATTAATTTTATTTTTTTTTTGCTCTTCATCAAGATTACAAATTTATTTATTTTTTAACCTGTTTTGTCCTATTGGTGGGCTAAGGTCTCCTCTAAACTCTTCCACATCTCTTTATTTGGTTCTATATCTATCCACTAGCAGTAGACAACAAGCTCCTCTCGCCACCTTTCTCGGGGTCTGCTTCGACCTCTACTCCCGTCGTGAGATACCCATTGTGTAACGATTGATTAATCTAAATTCATTGGATCTATAATATCTATCTGTAATCTCTAATAATGCAAAAACGGTAACGAGAAAATCATTCGAACTCCACGGAGAAAAAATACTTCCATAAAAAAACTTGACATACCGAATTGTTTCAACTGTGACAACCACAGAACTGCTATAGCTATACAGTAGAATTATATAGCAAAGCTTCTATTCACTCTTCTCAAAAGGCATGAATTATTGAACGCAACCCGCAACCCTAGAACACTTGGTCGGCCGACAATTGAATTAAATGGTTTCTCTTTGAAAGTGGCGGAAAAAATTCAAGGTCGAAGCTTTAATTTGTGTTTTTATAGTTTTGTATTTAATAATCTTCTTTTCGTGTCAATGGTTCGTCAGTGGTGATTTTATATCTTACTGGCCAGGTGTTCGGCTAGCCTGAAAGCGTCAGATGTAGCCGTATTTAAGTCTTCTCTCGTACAGATGTTCGGGCACAATGAACATTTTAGCAGATGCCCCATCCACTGAATAGGTTCGCCACAATCACATTGTGTGAGGCCAGGATACCTATATCCCCAATTGCAGAAATTTAGACTGCAACAGCCACAGAACATTATAAGAGGGGTTAGAAATGCAAAGTAGTGATTTTGCTTCGGTAGCGGCTGTCGCCACTTGTCTTCCTGCTCACGGTGCTACAATTACTCATGCCCTCTCGCTCGTACCACGCCGCGCGCCTTATGGTGCTATACCAATCATTGCATAACCTGTGGCAACACGTTCCACGCCTACTTTGCATTTCTAACCCCTCTTATAATGTTCTGTGGCAACGGCCGACCTAAGTTGATGAGAGATTTAAGGATTTCCACATTTGCCATTGCAGGTTATATCCAGGAGGTAGTTGTTCCTTTGGGGAAATGAACTCAGCTGGTGGAGGTATATTTCCAGATTTTTCAAGAGAGTACATCTTGTAACAGATGGGTCATTATTTATAGACGTCGTGCAGCGTTGGAAGCTCCTACAACTTTTAAGGCTAAACTGTGTACATAATGTATTAGTATTGAAACAATGGGGTGCAAGGAATGAGACTCCCCGAGTGACAAAACCTGAGTTTGTCTGGCGCACCCTGGGCAGTCAGCCTCGAAACGACCATTGATGACTGGCTAATTTTTGCACTACAGCATGAGTGATTGACATGAGACATAACTCATGCTGACACGAAAAAAGAAGAATTGAAAACAATAGTTTTTGCTCACAGAACAAACCTTTGTTGCAGGAACCAAAACCGATATCGATAATATCAGTTACTACGTTCATTTTTTACAGGTTAAAGGTACAGACAGAGATTTTTACAGAACGAAAGCTGTACACAAGTATATTCGCACTAAGTGCCTTTCAGAATCTTGTATAATGCGCACAGCCAAGGAGTGGAATGCCCTGCCTGCGTCATTATTTCCTTAAAATCCGAATTCCTTTAAAGTACGTGTGAAAAGGCTTTTTCTGGGTAAGCTCACTATATCTTCGACCCCATCTTTTTCCTGAAGACTAGATTGAGGTCAAGAGCAAACCCATATGAAATTAAAAATAAAAGAAAAAAAACCGCTGTCAATGCACTCATACATAGCCCGCAGAGTACAAACAGGGGCACACACTCAGCCGGGGTACGTTCGTACGACCTATAACACGCGCTATGTGTAAATTTACCAAAAGCGGCCGTTCGTATGAAGGTTTCGTTTTGAAAGGATATTTATTCGTGCGATCAGGTCATGTATCACAAAAGTTGTATATCTATGACACGTTTTAATCAACGGTTTCTGGATGCATGCCAAGTAAATGTTTAGTTTAAAGCTATTTGTTTCCAATATGCTGTTTTAGATATTGAGCGATGAGTTTTATGTTCATGGCTTAGAACAGATCAATAGATCATGCATGCACAAGCACGATAAAGCGAAAAATCCCTCATTCTTTCTCATGTTCATAATTATCATCATCATCTCAGCCGATGGACGTCCACTGTTGGACATATGCCTCCCCCAAGGATCGCCATAACGACCGGTCCTACGCTGCCCTTATTCTTCTTCTTATCGTGTGAGCAGAGCCCTGGTGTCAGAACAAAGGTTTTCAGACCGCCTTACGGCCTCTGACGTGGTTTTTATGTAACGACTACTACCACCAGAGATAGTAGACGGGACCAACGGCTTAACGTGCCATCCGAAGCACGAATCATTTATCTTTTTGGACAAACAGGTGTATCAATCCCTGCCTTCATCCAACGGGTTCCTGCCGCCTTCACCAGGTCGTCGGTCCACCGTGTGGGGGTCCACGCTGCGCTTTACGGTACGCAGTTGCCACTCGAGAACTCTTCGGCCTCATCGGCCATCGGTTGTGCGACAATGTGCCCCGCCCACTACCACTTTAGTTTAGGAATTCTTTAGCATTCTTTCTCTCATGTTGGCATGTTCAAAATAACACAATACACAGGTTGTAAAATTAAATGGGACAGTTATTTAAACGGGTGGTTAAGACCATCAAACTGAACAACTTTCTGTATGGGACCAATATCGAAATCGCGAAAAAAACATCTGCTGTCACTAATGACATTCTATATGGGACTCACCACGTCGTCATACAATAACAGAACCAAAAAATGGCACATATCTCTAATTTCACCTTTGTATGCATCAGTTACGCTTAGCTGTCATATATAGCCGCTGATATTCTTGTCCTTTCAAATCATTCAAATGTATTCGGTCACAAAACAGTAATGTACAACATTTAAGCATAACTTAGTGGTCCCGTTAATAGAGCACTGAGGCGAAGTCTTCCTTGTTTATAATGTCTTTGGCTGTTCCATACATTTCAGTCGAGTTATGTTTGCAGTTTTGTATGTGACAGCAAATTTTGTTTTTGCGATTTCGATATTGGTCCCATTGAGAAAGTTGTTCAGTTTGATGGTCCGAAGCACCCTTTTAAGTAAATGTCCCATTTGATTTAACACTCTGTAGAGACAACCACCTTTCCTGTCTACATTGGGGTGGCATACTAGACCTACATATCATTAAAACTGCAAAATGACAAAATATATTTAATTTGCGTAGCAAATACGTAGCATCGTCGTAGCACTTCGTAGCAACGTAGCTCGGAGAATTCCAAAATACAATTTAATGTCATTAATAAAAGAACACAAGAATAGAACTATTTTGGTGTGAACAATGGGTAATAATAAACGCAACCCACGTTACTGGTAAACATTTGGGCCGCAAGTAAACTTTACACCCGAATTAATTCTCTAGCAGTAAAATAATAGGGTTGAGAATCGATTGGAACTTGGAACTGTTACAGGTACTTCTTTTTATATTGACTTTTGTTTTATTGGAAGAGAAGGAAAATGCTTGGTTTACAGATTTCGGTCGTTTGTTTTAGTGGTAAAGATAATTGTGTAATGTGAAGGTGAAAGTAACTGCAAAAATTCAAATAAAGAGTTTTTTTAAAAAGTAGGGTTAAACCGCATTTTCGCCCGCACAAATTGTATACCAGATTTTAAGTCAGATAATAAGCTATCAAACAAAAAAGTTTCATCAAAATCGGTTCTGTAGTTTTTGCGCGAGGCTCGATCAAACAAACACACAAACAAACAGACAAAAAATCCAAATAGGTACTTAATTTATTCTAAGATAACAATTACAATTGAAGTTTTATGTTTGTTGATTATTTTATGATTGCGTTATGTGTATTGAGTCTTTTGATTATGTTTTATAAATTTGATTATTATTATAATAATGACCTTGACATTTAATATTGACTTAATTTGAACTTTTAATTCTATTCAATTTAATTTAAACTTGTGTATACACTTGAAAAAGTAAAGTTTAGTGAACTAATAAAATTAGCAGTAAGACCGGCTACAATTACTGACCTAAACTTATGCACAATAAATATTATTTCATTTCATTTAAAAAATTGGTGATATGGAATCAGGAACACCTAAAAACCATACCGTAACTTTTTGGTAATATCTTCAATGTACAGACAAACTTTCTGTTACAGTTTTATAATAGTTTAGATTAGATATTAAAAGTGCAATGTCTCCGGAGACGACGTCAGAAATAGGGCAAGGTGGAGAGAGCAGATACGGAAGGCTGACCCCACCACCATATGGGATTTAAAGCCAGGAAGAGAGAGAGAGAGAGAGAGAGAGATATTAGATATTAAAAATAGAGTTTACCCAATTTCATCCGCACAAATTCTACAGGGCGTACAATTAAATGGGAAATTAACGAAATGACGTCAGCACATGCGAAACCAAAGACATTGAACCTTATGTCTTCTTCTTAGGTAACTGCCGGGTAACTGGAGGGCGATAGACGGGGTGAGGTAACAAGTTGGTGGGAGGATAGGAGTGTCCGTACTGTATGTAATAATGGATACTCTTTCTTATTCTGTGCTGATACCCTGTATTACAAATTTCATCTAAAAGGGTACATACATAAAAGTGTGGTGCCGTGTGGTGTCGGCTATGAATAACACCATCCCATTTCCCCCCGTGGGTGTCGTAAAAGGCGCCTAAAGGATCTACTGTAGGATGGGCAGCAGCATCCTCTGAGTACACAGATTCGATCCAACTGCGATCGCCAACCCACCTGCCTAGCGTGGCGATTATGGCAAATCCCCCCCATTTTGGGGAGGCTTATGTCCAGCAGTGAACGTTTAAAAGTAGCAGTGACTGTTACTAAAATACTAGTTCCGCGTGGCACATCTCTACATGGTCGTCAAACCGAGGCTAGAAACGAAACGTACTGAATAACAATTAGATATCTGCTTCAACTAATCAGACTTACAAAAGGGTGTATCTAAACTATTATAAAACTGTAACAGGAAGTTTGTCTGTACATTGAAGATATTAACGAAAAAAAAAAAGTTACGATATGGTTTTTAGGTATCCCTGATTCCATATCACCAATTTTTGGATTTTTTGTATGTCTGTTTGTTTGTTTGTTTGTTTGTTTGTGTGTTTGTTTGAGTATCACGCTAAACTACTGAACCGATTTTGATGAAACTTTTTTTGTTTGATAGCTTATTATCTGACTTAAAATCTGGTATATAATTTCTGTTTGTTTGTTTGTGTGTTTGTTTGAACGAGCATCACGCATAAACTACTGAACCGATTTTGATGAAACTTTTTTTGCTTGATAGTGCGGACAAATTCGCGGGTTAAAGCTCGTT
Source organism: Agonopterix arenella (assembly GCA_927399405.1). Classification (NCBI taxonomy): domain Eukaryota; kingdom Metazoa; phylum Arthropoda; class Insecta; order Lepidoptera; family Depressariidae; genus Agonopterix; species Agonopterix arenella. Next base: position 669,953 of record OV656711.1, read on the forward strand.
TTGTATATAATTATGGAGATGGATTCTTCTGTCAGTTGATGTCAATGGCATGACTTCTGCTGCCTCCGTGGTCTAATAGTTAAGAGCATTTGGCTCTCGACACGGTTCGTTTCCCATGGGGGACACCTAGTGATATGTCACTTTGTGCGTTTTTCACCAGTTTGTTAGGACATTGCAGGCTGAGTCACCTGATTGTCTGAAAGGCTCCTCAAGCGTCCCTTGGGACTATAGTCCCGGAATTGACACTAGCAGTTTACGTCCCTGGGACTATAGTCCCAATAAACCTGCGGTGTTAATAAATATAATATAAATATCTTGGACTTGCCACACAAATTATCTAGTCACATTTAAAGTACCTGGACTTGTACTTGGACTAGACAACGATATAGAATACATATATAGATACAAACATCCATGACTCGGGTACAAATATTCATATTCATCATATAAATTCTTGTCCCTTACGGGATTCGAACCCGCGACTCTCGGCACAGCAGGCAGGTTCACTACAGACAGTGCTACCGGGTCGTCTTAATTCTGTTTAAATATTTCGTTTTTTCGTGTCTAATAATTTTTCGTTTTAATTCTGAACGCAGCTATAAATAGTTCTGTTACTCGATACTAGGTGGCGCTCTTATCCTTAGACTATCCGTAGACAACCTTTACTTCCTGCAGATCAGTACAAAAAAACAATGTCAAAGTTCGTTTCGCTGAATTTTTTCATGTATGTAAGTGGATATTGAGTGAGTTTCGATTTATTTGAATAGAAAGCTAAATATTTATAATAAGATATTGGTATCATTTGAAAGTGTAAATAATCTAGTCTTATTATATGAAAGAATATTTGACTAAAATTTATTTTCTGGTAAAACTCGAATGAAAATAAACAAAGAAACTACCGAAAATTTCGTAAAATCACAAACTTTAAGACTTATTTTACAGGCTGTACTCATCATCATCATCATCTCAGCCGATGGACGTCCACTGCTGGACATAGGCCTCCCCCAAGGATCGCCATAACGACCGGTCCTGTGCTGCCCTCATCCAACGGGTTCCCGCCGCCTTCACAAGGTCGTCGGTCCACCGTGTGCGGGGCCTACCCACGCTGCGCTTTCCGGTACGCGGTCGCCACTCGAGAACTTTTCGGCCCCATCGGCCATCGGTTCTGCGAGCAATATGCCCCGCCCACTGCTACTTTAATTAAGCAATTCTTTGGGCTATGTCAGTTACTCTGGTTCTTCTGCGGATCTCTTCATTTCTGATTCGATCTCGCAGGCTGTACTCTAAGATTAAAATGTATTTTTAAGTTTAATAAATTTTGTAGTTATCAATCTTTCATTACCTCTAATCTTTCAGTAAGTTTTTTGTTATTTTGTTATAGGGGTAGTAGTTTTTGAGACGTAACAGTTTTTGTCGCGAAGGTCGCTCCAGCCGTTGTGTAAAGTCGCGACGATCGGCGCTCGGACGCTATGGACAAAATCACTACGTGGGGCTGGACGCTTGAGCATGCTATGTTATCTTAGTACAAACTAAGTGGAACGCTGATTTTCCATAGACAGCTTCTGCCATCTATCGGTTATGTTTCGAAGCACTATGTGTAGAACTAGGGTTCATATCGGAGTAACAGCGCACTACACCTCGCGCGCGCGCCTCAAACGACGCAAGTGTAAAACAAACTTTATTTAATTGTACGCCAGAAAGGTATTCATGTGATAATTATTAGATACTATGAATTGAAAAATATGTGTGAAATTGATATTCATTCACTCATTCGTTTATTCACGTTAAATTGTAGGTATAATAATGTGGATCGTATTACAAAAAAAAAGAAGTTTCCTTATAAATCCTTTTAAACTAAGAGTCTACCCATCAAACTGAACAACTTTCACTATGGGAACAAACCGATCGCAGCAAAAAAAAAAAAAGCTTTTGCATACATTTGAGTCGCGAACTCGCGCATCGAGATTGCAGTTTAGTATGGAAGAGCAGATTTTTTATTTGCTCCAATCGGTTTGCTCCCGTAGTAAAAGCTGTTCAGTTTGATAGGTAGACTCTTAGGTTAAAAGGATGCTTATGATATCAATTTCACCCTGTATATGTCTAGGTTTCCAAAAAGAAATTCCTTCTATGGTAGTCTGAAACTACCGTAGAAGGTATTTCTTTTAGGAAAAATTAACTCTCTTCCTAAAACAAACTCTAACAAAGGGTCAGCTAAATTCAAACGCTTCCTAAACGATTAACTATTCCACAGAAAGATTCACAACCAATAAAACAATCATGATTCTGGACTCTATTGATAAAGAAATAGAGGTCAACCCGAGTCAAAAGTAAACCTTTTGATAACTCAAAACGTTTTGAGTCAAAATGTCAGGACATTATTAACAATTCAAGTTGGACCATAGACATACGAATGAAAAGATATGGCAAGTTCGTAAAGTTGAAAAGATTGAAGGTTCAGGCACAGGCACAGAATAGGTAATAGTATACAGGGTGAAATTGATATCATTAGTATCCTTTTATACTAAGAGTCTACCCATCAAACTGAACAACTTTTACTATGGGAGCAAATCGATCGGAGCAAAAAAAAAATCAGCTGTTGCATACATTTGAGTCGCGTACTCGCGCGTCGACATTGCAGTTTAGTATGGAATAGCAGATTTTTCATTTGCTCCGATAGATTTGCTCCAATAGTAAAAGTTGTTCAGTTTGATGGGTAGGCTCTTAGTTTAAAAGGATGCTAATGATATCAATTTCACCCTGTAGATACCGCATGATGAAAATTTTGTACAGGTCCGAAGTCACCATATTTGGCAGTAGGTGCGGGTAGTGGGGCACGAAACAATGCAACATGATTGGCCACTTTAAGGTTGCACTACTCCGAGCTCGCACTACTCCGTTCCTTATATCAGTGCAAAATCATAGATGTGTGGCGGCTGCCTTACATGCGTTATCTATCGGGGGTATGATCTGTGAATTGAGATTTCCACTCAGGAACAGTGTCCATCCTGTTTATACCTATACTAGGTAGGTAATATAACTGCCAATATAGAATTAAGACTTGTATTTTCTTCAACTTCTTCCTAACACAGTCACAGCAAGACTAAACATAGACACATAATTCTAGACTTAAATTGCCTCACGAACCCACCACTGCACACCGAGTGCAACGAACTTCACTTCAATAGACAAATCGGAAGTCAACAAAACTAGTATTTAAAATAAATTAATTAACAGTGACATCCGCTCCAAATCGGTGTTGATGTGGTGAAAATATAAATAAATCATTACAATGGTTAAATTAAGGCAAATAAAATAACAATTTGATCAAAAATCACAACACTATTACGGCACTCTTAATATAGGGTGAGTACATCAAGCATTAAGTAATCACACTTAACAAAAAGAAGTTTGGATGGTATAAACTATTTGTCTCTAGTTTCATGCTTAAAGAGATCACTGCGACATTTTCAATATGGTCTATATCTTGGGTCATCTATTCGCTCTAATTCTATGGGACGGTCTGACAGATGGACGGCGATATAACAAGGGTACGTAATTTTAGCTAATTGTCCTTGAATGAGATGGGGTTAAATTCATTGTGAGGCTATGGAGGAGCTCGTATTTGGAGGTATTATATGCGGTGATAAATTTGACACCATCAGTTAGAAATGCATTTATACTAATATACTAAGCGCAAACATCGTCACAACCTTAAATTCGTCGTTGAAACAACGGCGAGCTTTCAGTTTCATGTTTCAAACTCATATAAAACCTCAGACGATCTGAAGGATGCGAGCTCGTCGATGTTTTTAACAGCGATGTGCCGCTTAGTGAATCGCACTCCAGGGTGTATGAACTATTGAAAAAAGTAGTTACATCATAATTTAGGAGCTTTGGACTGAGCTAGGAAGGGAATCTTGGTAATCTGGAAATTTTACTATTTTTTGACACAATAACACCTTGAAGAAATTACCTTAAAACTATTGTACTTGATCGTCGCATACTTTTATTCTGGAACATTTCCTGACTTTTCAACATCCTGGATCGCTTCACACATGGTATTTGGTTGAAAGCATCGAACATCAACATTTTATTCATCCCTATCTAAGAACTACCTTAAATATGAGCTGAATTAGTGTAGATAAGACTTATAATAATAAACACTCTCACATGCACAAACATTGTAATGATCTCAAGTAAGCCTCAGGTTTTTGTTATGGGAACCATACAACAACGGCACAAACATATAACATCCATGATAGAACTGGGATTCGAAGCCAGGACCCTGGTTTGGCAGTCAGGCGTGGTAACCATCACACCAACCGGGTCGTCAACTAAGAATGAGGGATTGAGGGATTGAGGGAAAATGAAAAAAATAGTTCCGAATGGCTCGATATGGATGAGCAACGTTGCAGATAATTAAATATTAAAAATTCGTGTTTTCAAGTAAGCATAAAAATACGAACAGATATATCAACGGACTCAGTGGGTAGGTATTTTCTGTTTACTTATTTCTGTCTTCGCATCTAACTCGCCACAATGCCATCTATCGCGGTATTTTGAACTGCGTTTTACTAGTTACCAGAAAATTCCTCATTGGCATTTTCAAAATTACCATGTCCATAAGGGAAAGAAGAGAACATGTTTCTGATAAGCCATGCCTACAATATTGTGTTCGGTGTTATTAAATTTTTATTTTATTTATTTGAATCAGGCAACAGTGCCCATATTATAAATACCTTAACCTAAAATACTTAAAAAATATAACTTAATTATTTTAACACTTTACGTTTATCACTCCCTAGGGTTTATTGTCCTCGCTTCCCTGAAGCGTCTAAACGCGACTCCGGTAGGCCACACTTCGGGGAGCAGGAACGTCTTCAGGTGAGCGACGGGGACTCGGAGCCTGAAGGCCTTGAAGTCTGTAGACCTGCTCTCCAGCTCCCTTACCCTAACCGGGAGAGGCCCGCCGCCTTGGTATAGTACCTGGTGCTTAGGTGACTTAGGATGTCATCCGCAGTCGTCTTTCTGTCCTGGCGGGAGATATATACCGGAGTCGTCATCGTGGCTGCTTTGATGATTAAAGATCCATTAGTTTTGTATGCTCCTATTGTATGTTTTCTAGCTCCACAAACACAGGCATTTAAGGGTCCTCGTCCAAACAGTGGGCCCGCTTTACGATTTGAAAGGCAACTGCGGGCCATCATTTATTTATTACTGCTGTAATTTGTTCAGGACCCTGAGGTCAAGTGAAATATTACTCTCTTGACTTTACGGCAAAGGAAGATAGGGGATTTAAATACTAGTAGCTTGAGCACTAGAACCTTTTTTTTCTATTTTATTTGGAGTACAGAAGTACCAGGTTTATAAAGTCTCACCGATGTACCTGCGCAGTTGACAAATTGTAAAAGGGCGCGAAATTATATTGACCAATCAGGATGTGACACCTGGCCTCTATTGGCTTATTGCTTTCGCGCACTTTTCGCTGCCGAAGCATCCATAAGTCTGCTATTCGAGTTGGAGCGAGATAGAGAATACCCGATTTGGAACTGCTCTGCACTGCTGACGAGCGGAATTATTTTCCTGGTCGTACTGTAACGCAGTCCAAGACGCTTATAAGAATATTCAGTTCTTCCATCTTAGTCAAAGCATGCAGGGTGCTCGAAAATCGTTACACAGGGTGTAAACTTAAATGCGTACATATTTAACGGGTTGCTTCAGACCATCAAACTGAACAACTTTCACTGTGGCATAAACGCTGAAATCACAAAAAAATATCGAGTCCATACATTTGGGCAAGTTCGAAATTGATATTTTCTATGGGACTGCTGATTTATTTTCCTCGATTTCAACGTTAACGCTCATATTTAACACTCTATAAGGTGTTTTGAATGTTTTACACATTTAGTACTTAGTGCTCCAAATCATCAAATTGAACAACTTTGGAACCAACCAACAACGAGCGAAATACAAAGTGTCTCATTATGGTTCAAACACAAAAAAATAGGTACAAACCTTAAAGTAGGAGGTGGGGGCAGATGGACAGGCGGTGGCGGCATAGCATAATACGAGCGGCCGTTGGTTTTGCGTAGCTTGATGTGTCGCCATGTGTACATAAACACATTTTATTTTATTTATTGTTTTCTTAACGATTGTTACATTGTTATTGCTAAATTGTTAAAGCTAAATGCACAACCACTTATAAAGAAATACAGCATGCAATAAAATTATAACTTAATCAGTAGCAAGTAGAGCAACATTAGAGCTGTCGCCTTTTGTACCCTTCTTGTTCGTGTATCTTGTTTTTGTTTTTTGTTTATTTTGGTGAGCAAATAAAGAATATTTATCTTATCTTATCTTGTCTTATCTGTCCATTGTAAGATAATTATGTTTTTCTTAAATTTTTCGGTATTGTTTCTGAGTAGTGCCGAAGATTTATTGATTATGATTTACATTTGGTTATGAATGGCAAATTAAAATCAAAGGTTTAATTATGTATTACAAATCCGTTTTTATTGGAAGTCACAAAAGTTTAGTTATACAACGTGTTAATGAATTAACGCAAAACTAGAAAGTTGTTTATTTAGAATCGAGATCAGAATCGAATTGTCATGGTTTCAACATAGGTAACTTTTTTTTTAAGCATATCGTATTTATTTTGAATATGACTGAACAATGAATAACTTACATTATGTTGGTAATTCAATTAATACTAACTTAATCAACTTTATTATTAATCGGGTAAATAGTATATACGGTCTAACAAAATTAGGTGAAACTATTTTAAGGGGATGATCAGACCATCAAACTGAACAACTTTCTCTATGGGACCAATATTGAAATCGCGAAAATAAAATCTGCTGTCCCATACATTTAGGTCGAGTAGGTTTGTATGGAACAGCAGATTTTTTTTCGCGATTTCGATATTGGTAGCATAGAGAAAGTTGTTCAGTTTGATGGTCTGATCATCCCCTTAAAATAGTTTCAGCTAATTTTGTTAGATCTTATATATACATATATAGAATATTGAGACTAAAAAGTAAGTAAGTATGTACAAATTTACAGTAACTATTTTCAAAACTTAGTAGGTAACTCTATGTAACTATAAAAGTATTAAACAAAAATTTTTAAAATATTAAATAATTTGTTTGTAACATTTAAAATTTACTGAACCCGATGTCAACCCACCGCACGGGCATACTCATTACTTACTATCAAAACAAGATTATTAAAATGTATCCATGAGTACGTTAGCGCTTTCATTCATTGCTGAAATGATAACAAATCATTTTTGCCTCAAAACTTAAAATGCGAATAACTTTAAATTTTAACTATCAAAATAATGAAATTATTGTTTCAATAATTATTTTGTTATAAACCAGTCGGGGTGTATGAGGTTTTGCGCTAATTCATTAACACGTTGTATATAACAAAACCGTGCCGTTATGCCGTGTGGTGTCGGCTAAGAATAGCACCATCCCATTTCCTCCCGTGGGTGTCGTAAATGGCGACTAAGCGATCTACCGGAGGATGGGCAGCAGCATCCTCTGAGTACACACATTCAATCCAACTGCGATCGCCAACCCGCCTGCCAAGCGTGGCGTTTATGGCAAATCCCCCCATTTTAGGGGAGGCTTATGTCCAGCAGTGGACGTCTATTGGCTGATATGATGATGATGATGATATAACAAAACATTTTTTCAATATCCCTACACTGAAAAAAATTGGTGTGGTGCTGTTTGGCGCACCTTTTGGGTACATAACCCTCTAAAATTCACATCATTATCAGCCTGTCATCGATCGTCCCCTACTGAGCATGGCTCCCAAACTACCGTCAACAAAAATTTTAGTAAATTAGTGAAGACTAGTTTTAGATCAGGTAAAAATAATAGTAAAGTTTGTCGTGTTGAATCCATTACTGAATCACTCGCCGGTTTTTTTTTTTTTTTTTTTTTTCTCTTTATTTAAGGAGCTTTTTCTTTACAGAAGATGCCGCTCCATACGTCTACAATTTGATAACCTTAATCAACACACTGTGATACACTACTCTGATACATTTTATATAGTGCTTTGGCTGTATCCGAGGAGGGAGACGCCAGAACACTGTTACATACACCTATTTGACTTAAATTTTTAAGGATCTGTCTTCTAAGAGAATCGTTCCGAGCACACTCCATCAACACGTGGTGCACATCTTCGACCACGCCACAAACGTCACAGTTTGGGGAGGGAACTTTGCCCATCATAAACGCGAATTTGTTCATCGGAATGTGCCCGGTGCGTAGTCTCAGAGCTGTTACAATAAGACTCCTAGACATGAAACAGTTATTAACCCAAGGAATTTGTAGGGGTTCTGGCTGGATGGTCCTATACCAAATACCTTTCTCTTTACTTCTCTCGTCAAAAAATTCTTTCCAGAGCTTGTAACAATTGTTTCTTATATGATACACACAATCTGTATAAAAAGGTACAACGGCTAGAGACGTTCCTTCAGAGGATGCTTGCTTCGCTAAGATGTCTGTTGTTTCGTTTCCGACTATATCGCCGGTTTTACTTTAATGGACAAGTTTGGTTTTCTATTTCACGTGTAAATGTTTTATTGAGAGTGATATTACAGTCGCCAGCATAAGTTGGTGTTGGTTTCTTAGTCAAACAAGGAAACCTTATACTTTCGTCCATTCTGTCTGTGTGTTTGTCTGTATGTCTGTATTATGTATGCCCCGCCTCAATAACTCGCTTATAAGCATATGCTCACGACTATATTCCCCGAGAGGGTAGTCAGAGATATTCTGAAACCTCAGAACATCCACGTTTCACTAGTAGTACCGAAACTCTGTCCAGTGTGACGGGGAGTGAGCCCGTCGCCATTTGTAATGGACAGTAGGTACAATACATACCACGAAATTGAAGCATGCAGCTTTCCTCACGATGTTTTCCTTCACCGAAAAAGCCAGTGGTGTTACAAATCGTACATAAATTCCGAAAAACTCATTGGTACGAGTCGGCCTGGACGGGGATCGAACCATCGCCTCCTACACGGCAGGCAAGGTTACTCGCCACTGGACCACCACGGTTCTTTTACACTCGCTTATACAGGGTGTAAAATTAAATGGGACAGTTGAAGGGTGAAGTTACTTCTCTATGTGACCAATATCGAAATCACGAAAAAAAAAATCAGCTGTCTCATACTACATAATGACGTCAAGAAGCCACTGTTTGTCGTGCGATATTATTTTGAATAAAATATTTTGATTTGATTGATTTGTTTTGGTACCATACCCTAATCTCTTTATAATGTTCAAAGTACTTGTTAATATTTCAATATTGTTTTATATCCATTATCCATGATGAAAACAACAATAGTCATTTAGAAATAGTAGATTACACACCGAGGGCAGAAAAGTTAGAAAGATCTCAGATCTCAAGAAGCGGAGGTCAACAAACATGTGATAATTGCGGTAATTTCTACATTATTTCTACATTATTTTTGTATAATTTTTACATTATTTTTGTATACGGTGTGTTATAGTAGACAAATGCATTAGTTTAATGGGTGATTGTACTCATAATTCTGAACAACTTTTCCAAAAGAGCAAAGGAAAATTAAAAAAAAAAACTTTTCATACAAACGTTCCATCAGTAAGTTCAAAATTTTTTTGCTTTTCCTCCATAGCTTCCTTAGGGAAAGTTTTTCAGTATCCTCTAGTAAAGTCACTAACACCCTGTAAATGTAGGTTTTATATTTTCAGTTTATACAGGGTGAAATTGATAGCATCCTTTTAAACTAAGAGTCTACCCATTAAACTGAACAACTTTTGCTATGGCAGCAAACCAAAAAAAATCAGCTGCTGCATACATTTGAACTTCGCGTCGAAATTGCGGTTTAGTATGGAATAGCTTATTTTTTATTTGCTCCGATTGGTTTGCTCCCATCGTAAAAGTTGTTCAGTGTGATGGGTAGACTCTTAGTTTAAAAGGATGCTAATGATATCAATTTCACCCTGTAGATATCTGCGCTAGTTGCAATTTTTTTTCTTTCTGAAACGAAATTATAATTAATGCAATAAAAAAAAAACATTCTCACCAATATTTCCATTGTAACTAAAATCGTACCTAACTCAAACATTTTCAAAAACCCAGTTTTCCATTTTCTTTTAAGAAAAATTCCGGTTTCAAAGAGAGCGGAAGCTAGAATGTTATTCTTAAGTAATTCTCACACTTGTAAGTGTGTGTGTTGGAGTTAGCGCCACAATGTTGCTGCGAGCTCTTTGTGCTAAGACTTGGGAGCTACTGCTTAATGCAAAAGTGCTTTTCATTCTTCAGTGAGCGTTTTTCTTTTCTTTTTTAATTTTAGTTCCTCAAAAACTCAACAGATGGCATATTTATTGCTCCATAGAGACGTTCGTGAGATTCTGTCAAAATCATGTCAAGACTGTGGTCAAGGGATCGAGCCCATACAACCATGTCAGAAGTAAACAGTTTCAAGTTTTCTATCAAAATGATTCGCAAATAATGAAATATTTCATCAAAAGATGCGTTGGCATCTTTTAGATCATCTTTTCCCCTCTTTATTATTTTAAAGAAACCCTTTTTCAAGTTTTGTTTTTCCTAGAAGCACACACGGTGATGGATTGACGCACCCTAAGTGCTTCTACGTGCGTTTTCATACAACTCCTTGCTTCACAAATGACGGACTTACGTCTGATCCCACTTAGTACATTGTTCCTGAAGTGCAAAGTTCGAAATTTTCTAAAAAAGTACTCGAAATCGAGAGATTGCGTTATTTCGTTGCATTACTTTTTTAGATTGTCTTATCTATTGATAGTGTGCTATTATTACCTATTCAAATGCCATTGGCTTCCTTGGCGTCGAGAAGCGTGAAAGAAGGCGGTAAACTAGCGGAAACTCAACTAGGGTGCTCTGCTTGTGCGATGTGATGTCACTCGAGGAACGCGACTCGTCTACCACGACTCGTGAATCGTGACTGGTGTCAACTCGTGACAATACTCGTGACAACTTGTGAGAACTCCTGACAACTCATGACAACTCGTGATAACTAGTGATAACTCATGACAACTTGTGACAACTTGTGACAACTTGTGACAACTTGTGACAACTTGTGACAACTAGTGACGTTTCGTGACGACTCGTCCATAGAAAACGTCAATGGTTACTCGACCAAAATGTATGGAATAGCTGATTATTTTTTCGCGATTTCGATGTTGGCTCCATAGTCGAAGTCGCCCAGTTTGATGGTCTGAAGGACCTTCTTCATTATGTAACGCATTTTATTTTTCACCCTGCTATAGACAGTAATAAAATAACACACACTTACAATAGTAAACGGCGGCTAAATGCTATATGCGAGATCTAATAGCATTTGCAGCCTTTTTTCGTATCACGGCACACACATACACATCAGCTTCTATTCGTATTTAAAGATACCACGAATGTATACAACAAAAGACGCTAGTGCGCTTTTAAGTACACACGGTGACACATCAAGCTATACAAAACCAACATAAGCTGACCGGGCGTAGGTAGAGTAACGTATAACGACGAGCGGCCAGCTTATGTTGGTTTTGTATAGCTTCATGTGTCGCCGTGCGTACACACGGCGACACATCAAGCTATACAAAACCAATATAAGCTGGTCGCGTGACGTTATACATTACTCGTCCTACGCGCGGCCAGCTTATTTTTGTTTTGTATAGCTTGATGTGTCGCTGGGAGTATATTGAACACTAGAGTTTTGTCCAACATAAATTAAGCTAAAACTTTAAAGATTCTACTTTTGTTCCCGCCAGTACAACAAAATTGTGCACGGTTATTCGCGGACAAGCTGGTATTGTATACAGCGCGACTATTTTTGTGTTCGTCATCGCAGCGCGTTGGCGCGGCACAAAGAGAAACACCCTGTAACTTAGCTTAGTGAATGAGTTGTCGCTGGTTTGAGTGCAGTGTGCTAATTCTAGATTCTATTTAGGTTAATCTGTACTTTGAGATGTGAGGATTGTTACTCTAGCTAAACACATGAACAAATGTAAAATATGCTCACGTGTACTGAAAATCATTAGGATCCTTTTGAACTAAGAGTCTACCCATCAAACTGAACATCTTTTACAATGGGAGTAACAAAAAAAATCTGCTGTACTGTAATGCCCACTCGAGTCAAATGTATGAACGACTGTTTTTTTTTCTCTGACCGGTTTGCTCCGATATAGACTAAGAGATAAGTGTACTTTTTGCAACCATCAGGCTGATTCAGTGTTTATGGGGTGTAGAGCATATCTGTGATGGGGATGAACCAGGTCTGCCTGCAAAACTTCAGTCGGTTTAGGAGCAACAGACGTTTAAAGATCAGTAAAAAAGTCTAGTCGTTACATAAAAACCACGTCAGAGGCCGTAAGGCGGTCTGCCCACACGATAAGAAGAAGCGCATTGAAGCGCATGCACCGCCCATGCAACGCTCATGCAATGCCTAGTCGATGCCCACGCACAGCCGTGGGTTCACATTGACTCAGAATGCTAAAAATAAGCCTTGCTGTAACTGTATGCTTCGAGAGATACTTGAAAATAAATTCCAACGAGTTAGTTCTCTTCAGAAGAACCTGTTGACAGCAAACTATTTGCAGTTTTCTACAGGGTTTGTAACTTTGTAACTAAGTTCTAATAGACTAAGAGATAAGTGTACTTTTTGGAACCATCAGGTGCAAGGCTGATTCAGTGTTTATGAGGTGTAGAGCATGATGGGGATGGACCAGGTCTGCCTGCATAACTCCAGTCGGTTTAGGAGTTACAGACGTTTAAAGGTCAGTAAAAAATTAAGAAAAAAATAACTAATTAAGTTGGACCTTGTATCCGGGTCGATCGGGTGGTGGTCAGCGTAACACGCAACGAACGCCACTCGATCGTGCGCAGTTTCTTCCCGGCGACCGGACGGGTGGGCAGGTTGCGGATAGCCCCCCCACCAATGGGCACTCTGCACACGAGTGGGGAGTCCTTTAGTACCCCGGACAGGGGAAGAACACCCTGCCGAAAAACTCCCAGTCGGCGGGTGTATCCTCATTACCTCATTCCCTTCCTCCCCGCCCTATCTTTAGACCCTCCCTACCTCAATCCTATTCCTTTCCCTATCCCGGAGGAGCTAACCTCGACCCCAAAAACCCCAATCCACAGGTGTCATACGAACCGTGCCCATGGATGCGTGACTGAGGGGGTGCTCAGCCGCTAACGGTGTCACCTCGATACCGGGCAGACTCGAGGGCTGCGACCTTCGCCTTATCCCGCAAGCGGGGCTCTGTCGGGACGGACTTTTTGCTTCCCTAGCTTCTCGTGGGATTCACATGGAAAATATATTAAAAAAAACACTTAAATTTAATGCCACCTCTGGGCATAACAGAGAACCTTTTGGGTGAGGGTAGCACAACTGCCCCGCCCAAACAAGCTACGGATGATCGCCTGGCGAAGGATGGCCCTCCGGCCTCCCCTTCGTCACCGGCCACCGCAGACACAATGGAGGAAAACCTCTTGGCCTCACCCCCTTACCACCCTTCTGACACCTCCCTGGTGCTGAGTCCTAGTACGGAGGACGAACACGTCCCACCGACTATGGGCCGGGACTGGAGAGGTGGCAGAAGGAAAAAGCTTTGTGGAGCAGCCCGTAAGCGCTATAAAACGCTGGTGGCAGAAGGCATTGACGCGACGGTAGCGTACCACCAATGTCGCAAAACGCTCGAAGAGCTGGGGATGACCGAGCAACAACATGACCGACGGCCTCCAAAAAGGACGAGGTCAGAGGAGGAATCTCCTAACCAAGGCTCGCTCAAAGCGCCTAAGGTTGTAGAGAAGTCGCCCGCGGTGACCCAGCCAAGGGTCAACACCCCGGTACCACCAAAAGTGCCGGAGGTGCCTGTGGCTGGAACATCAGGAGTAAACTCTGCAACCTTTAAGGAGATTGCAGGCTCGAGCCGAATCGGAATCCGTAATAGGACTCCGATGACGGACGAGCAACTCGGTGAGGTCCGCTGGTCCATACTCAGGGCTATAGAAAGCACTGGGTCTGGGCACGGACCTAGATTCTTAGGCTGCTCACTCAGGCCGGGGTGGCTGTTAGTAACCTGCGAAGACTTGAAGTCACGAGAGTGGATGACAAGCAACGTAGGAAGCCTGAAATTGTGGCCTGAGGCAGAACTGTCTGTCATGACAGAGGAGCAGATGCCCAAACCAATTGTGGGAATTGCGTACATTCCCAAGACCGAGGCGAAGACAGCGGAATCTGTGCTTAGGTTGCTAAAAGCACAGAACCCCGGCTTGAGCACCCAGTTGTGGAAGGTCCTCCACTGCAAGACCGAAGAGGCAGGGTTTACACTAACCCTGTCTATTGACGATCTTTCGGCGGAGGTCCTTCGATCAATGGAGTGCAGAGCTAGTCTTGGCTTCAAGAAAATCATTTTCAGGCTGAAAGGTGGCGAAAAGCCCCGAATACAGCCTGAACAGGTACCCTCCACCCACAATCAACCCCCCCCTTCAACATCTTCGGGCGAGAAGCCCTCCGTGCCGCCCACCATGCCGTATGCTAGAGGTGGCTTTCCCCTTTCTAGGGGAACCTGGCGGGGTGGGCCAAATAGAGGTTCCCGGGGAGGCAACAGAGGTAGAGGGAGGCAGAGAGGTACGACCCAAGCGAGAGGCGGATCAAGGCCCCTCGCGAGAGGACGTCCTTAAGCATCCCCTGCACAAAAATGCCAAAAGGCATACCACACCGAGGGTTACAAGGGTCATCCAAATAAATCTACACCATGCAACAGCCGCCACGCACATGTTGGTGCACACATTTCGGCGAGATGACCTGGACGTAGCCCTCGTACAAGAACCGTGGATTAACAGTAACATGGTCCTTGAACTACATAATGCAGGTAATGTTTTGTACAATACTAATGGAATAAAGCCCAGAGCCTGCATTATCTTCAATAAAGTAATTGAATTTCTACCAGTTCCAGAATTTTGTACCGACGACCTGGTAGCGGCGTTTGTCAATCTCCGAGGGTGGAATGGGAGGAGAGCAATCATCTGCTCAGCCTACCTCCACGGGAAGAAGACAGACCCAACTATAGAACTCTGCAAACTCACCGAGTATGCCAGTCTACAGAAAGCGGAGCTTCTGGTAGGGTGCGATGCCAACGCCCACCATACCAACTGGGGAAGTACAAACATCAACCCAAGGGGTGAGTTACTTCACGATTATATTCTAACAAACCGTCTTTTTATCTGTAACGTAGGATGTAAACCAACCTTTGTGACAGCTAGCAGACAGGAGGTGTTAGATGTTACTTTCGCAACAGAGAAAATCTCAAACTGCGTCAGTAATTGGCAGGTAAGTGAGGAAGAATCTATGTCTGACCACAGATATATTCTCTTCGGACTACAGA
The DNA here is from genome assembly GCA_927399405.1 of Agonopterix arenella. NCBI lineage: Eukaryota > Metazoa > Arthropoda > Insecta > Lepidoptera > Depressariidae > Agonopterix > Agonopterix arenella. The sequence continues at coordinate 685,381 of OV656711.1, forward strand.
ATGAACTAACGTGCCAAACCAATAGTTTTAGGAATCCTAAGGCGACTTCTTGGGAACTTTATAGGTCCATGCTAAAGGAGAACCTCGCGGACTTCCCTAAAACAATAAGAAATCCTGACTGCTTAGAACTTGCAGTAAAAATTATCACGGAAGGCGTAATAAACGCTTACCACAGAAGCTGCCCAACAAAAGAATCTAAGTCGTACAGGAAAACTCCATGGTGGAATCGAAGGCTAGAAAACCTTCGAATTTTAACTCGACTGCTTTATAACAAAGCCAAAGACAATAGATGCAGTTGGGGCACCTATAGGTCAACACTAACAACATACAATCGAGAAATCAGAAAAGCTAAGAGGGAATCCTGGCGGAAGTTCTGTGAGGAAGTTAACCAAACTCCTCAAGGAGCAAGACTGCACCGGGTTCTATCTAAAGCACCAAGAAACCAATTGGGTCTTCTCAAAAAGCCCAACGGTGACTTCACCAAGACCGAGAAGGAAACACTGGAACTGCTCTCAGCGGTACATTTTCCTGGCTCCGTCTGTGAAACCAACCCTAACACTAGTACAAGTGATATGGGCACCAAAAACGCTAACGCCTCACATAGACCTCACCCGGAGGACTGGCGAAGGGCGTCCAAAATCTTCAGACCGAACCACATAAAATGGGCAGTAAAAACTTTTAAGCCCTACAAATCGGCTGGAGATGATGGGATTCTACCCTGCCTACTACAGCAAGGCATTGATATCCTATCACCAATACTAATAAAAATATTCAGAGCAAGCTTTGCGTGTAATCGTATACCGGAGCCATGGACTAAAGTCACAGTTAAGTTCATACCAAAGACAGGTAAAAAGGACTACTCCCAACCAAAGTCCTTTAGACCTATCAGTCTTACCTCCTTCATGTTGAAAACCATGGAGAAGGTACTAGATCAAAATCTTCGGGAAAATGCTTTGGCAAAGCATCCGTTGCATAACGATCAGCACGCTTATCAAAAGGGCAAATCGACTGAAACCGCCTTGATCGACTTAGTTGACAAGGTGGAGAAAGCCCTCGATGATAAGCAAATCGCACTATGTGCATTCCTGGACATTGAGGGCGCCTTCGATAATACCCCAACTAGAACCATCACTAGTGGACTAACTGCCAAACAGGTAGATCAGACCACTACGGGGTGGGTAGAATCGATGCTCTCAAACAGGTCTGCAAAACTCACACTAAATGGTCAAACCCATGTAGTAGCAACAACTAGAGGCTGCCCACAGGGGGGGGTTTTATCCCCCCTACTGTGGTCAGTCGCGGTAGATCAACTCTTGCAACTTCTGACTGAAAAAGGATTACCTACGCAAGGGTACGCCGACGACCTTGTAGTAATCATCAGAGGGCCGTGCCTGGACACTGTATCCTCGCTGGTGCAAAGAGCTCTCCACACAATACAAAAGTGGTGTGAAGAAAATAGTTTGTCTGTAAACGCAGATAAAACCGTTATAGTACCATTCACCAATAAACGGGATCTTACAAAACTAAGAACCCTAAGAATCTATGGGAAAACTATACCACTCTCCAAAGAAGTTAAATACTTGGGAATTACATTCGACCAACACCTTAACTGGAACACACATATTGAGACTGTCATACAGAGGGCTAGGACAGCTCTCGGCATATGCTATCGCATGGCAGGCGCTAGATGGGGAATTTCTCCTAAAATAGCCCTCTGGATCTACACTGCGATAGCAAGACCTATTGTCTGTTATGCCGCAGCTGTCTGGTACAAAAAGACCTCTCAAAACAACACCATAGACAAGTTCAATAGCTTACAAAGGACTGCTTGCCTAATTATAACTGGCGCGATGTCCACCTGCCCTGGGTTAGCTCTCAACGCACTACTCAGCCTTCAACCTTTGCACATTTATGCACAAGGAGAGGCTAAAGCATGCATACACAGAGTTAATGCAAATAATAAGCGTAGCTGGCAGTCCATGCGGATGAAGAGTTTACAGGAAGATGCCACACATCCCCCTGTGCTAAAAATGTACACAGACGTTACGACTCCAACATACAGCTTCACAAAAAACTATAAAGTTACCTTTCCTTCAAGGGATGACTGGCTACATAACCTCATACCCAACGAAGACAATTGCCTGACTTGGTACACCGACGGATCCAAGAAAGGCAATGACGTAGGCTGCGGGATTTATGGCGAAAGACCCAGCATCGAAGCGTGCCAAAATCTTGGAACACACGCCTCCATATTTCAAGCTGAGGTCTACGCCATCACAGCCTGTGCTGAACTCAATCTGCGCAATAGCTACGTCAACAAACGTATCATTATAAATTCTGATAGCCGTGCAGCTTTATTAGCCCTGGACTCACCGATAATAAAGTCCAAGCTAGTACAAGACTGCGTAGCTCAGCTAAACGCTGTGGGCAACCACAACCAACTGACGCTACAATGGGTTCCAGGACACTCAGACATAGAAGGGAACGAAAATGCGGACAAATTGGCCAGAAGGGGGACAGAAAACCAATTCATAGGCCCCGAACCCTTTTTCGGCATCCCTAAAAGTCTAATCCGGGAGGCTTTGAATAAGTATAGTTATACAGAGGCAATCAAAACATGGAGAAATGCTCCTGGCCTAAATCACTCCAAAGCACTTATCAAAGGGTATAATCGTAAACATACGAACAGCTTACTAGCTCTTAAAAAAGATAAACTATGTACAATAGTGAGATCACTCACAGGTCACTGCAAATTAAACAAGCACATGCACACCTTGAAACTAAGCGACTCCACCTGCTGCAGGTTCTGCGGAGAGGACATGGAAACTCCCCTGCACATTCTCTGCGATTGTGGTCCATTAATGTACAAACGAAGTATTCATCTTGGCAGACAAGTCCTGTCTCCAGATGAGATACAAGAACTCCCTGTTAAAAACCTACTGCGATACCTAACCGCTGTAGGGATTAACAGGGAACTGTAATAAACGAAACACAAAAGAAACACATCGGGGCGTTCACAAAAGATCAGCGATGGTCGAAGTGGCACAGACGCAAATCTGTTAAGGCCCCAATCACCCAATAATAATAATAATAATGGACCTTGTATATTTATAACTTGAATTTTCAATTAAAACCCGTTGGGTCCGCAAAAGTGTCCGAACCAAAAGAGCACCAAAACGTATAAAGAGAACCAATTACAAGACAGTCTTCGTTTGATCGGCCGACTACGAGCACGTCATGCCCCGATGGGATAAAAACTACGCAAGCAAAATGAAAAAGAATTTCAGCATTTTCAATATCTTTAGTTGGTTTATATTACTATGCACGTACTTAGGTTTGTGTAGTTTAGTCTCAGTCCCTTTTTTCGAGAATTTTTGTAATAGACCCGGCGTCCATTATTTTGTATATCAATGCCAACAAACATTAAAACCTTCTTTTTTGTTCCAAAAAATCCTCTATCTACACCCAAACCGAGTCAGTTCAATATAATTTGATTGGCCCGTAAGGTACGTGACAAGGGAATGAAGGTGCTATACTGTTTCTAAGAAAGCTCAGAGAGACGAAAATGGCGGCTCCTGAAATGTCTTGACCCTCAAATATGGTCGGATGTTGGTGGAATACTAATAGATAATGAATAGTTTCGGCGATAGTAATGTGGATCTTTTAGAAGTCAAAGTAGTACCTTTATTGCATAGCTATTATACAGGGTGTTAAGGTAGACAGTTGAATTACTTTATTGGGTAATTTCTGGGAAGAAAAAGACTGTAATCACAACTTTCCCAAAGTTCCCAAACAAATGGAAATTAGGAAAAAAAATCGTCTTTTCATACAAACCTTCGATCAGCTGAGTGCCCGCAATTGGGAGTGCCCTTCCTGATAAAGATCGGAGAGGGACACTAAGACTACTAGGGAACATAGCAATAGCAGGTTGGCGCTCCAGTACGACATCGGGAGCTACGGGTATGAGGCCGGCGTACAGCTTACGCTTTCCGTCGGTTTTCCCCCCACACTACCCACTGTGATGACCACCGTGATCACCACAGACCTACCACTACTCGCCAGCGGCCCTCTGACGGGAAGCGTGACCGTTCCCCTTACAGTGGCTAGCACTTACCAAAGACTAAAATCGCAAACTTGCGAACGGTCTCCTTGCCCTCAGCAAGGATCAAATTTGTACAATAGCAAGGCTACTGCAAATTAAATAAGCACATGCACACACTGAATTTAAGTGACACTACCGGCTGCAGATTCTGCAAGGAGGAGATGGAAACTCCTCTGCACCTCCTATGTGACTGTGGCCCCCTAATGTACAAAAGTAGTACTCATCTAGGTAGGCAGGTTCTGACACCAACTATCCCTATCAAGAATCTACTGCATTTTCTGGCCGCAGTGGGGATTGGTAAGGAACTTTAAAAAGGGCGTTCACAAAGGACCAGCGATGGTCTACGTGGCACAGGCTCAACAAGCCTGTCAAGGCCCAAAACCCCCCTATGGCTAGCTTTGCAGCTAGGTACTCTCTCAACTCTTGCGTGTTGCCGTTTAGCTAGAAATCCAGATTAAAGGGGCGTGTTGCCTTACGAGTGCACTATCAGCCTGGCATCGCTCGGCTCAACCTCCCAGGACTCTTTCATCCCAGCGTACGGCGCTCAACTGCGCAGGTCAATAGACGCAGGTAAGTGTAAGGTTTCCCTGGTCCCACTAACAAAACCAGGCTATATGTGATGCTTTCCGCCGTGACTAGATATAGACTGCTGGCGGCCCTCTGGCCAGCCAGCCCTCCATATCGGGCCACGTTGCCCGGGGTACACCGGTGCCAAAATGTTGCAGATTCCCGGTCAGAACTGGAGAACCGCAACACATTAGCGTCGGTGGCATCAGCATCGTACCCCATCAGCTGAGTTCATTTAGCATGGAAAGTCAGAAAAATTGCTCGCTCGCTTCGCTGCGCACCGCATCTCCTTCAATCTGAATTGAACCTTATAATTTTGCAAATCGTATTCATTTATAAATTCCGTGGCATCAAAACCAATAGCCTAAACTTATAAGTCTCTACATTAAGTTGTTACGTGACTGTATTTCGAGATTTTACCGCAACATAATGTATTTATAAAAGTGAAAATAAATGGAAAACGTCGTTCAGGACCTTCGGAATCTATTTAGTGGAACGTGATGTTTCTCTAAAAAGTTTTTTTATGTTATTGAGTTTCTATTTTGGCTTCTTTAAATTTGATTTATAGGATTATGGTAGAACGTTTTTGTTTTTGCTTATTAAACGTCTGGTAATAATCTTGGGATAAGTTGTTTAGGGTAATAACGTACTTTTAAACGACTTCAAACAATGTCAATCGATTCGACTGTCTGATACGAGATAACTTGGGTATTTCTTGTTTCGTTTTCGATGATTCTTTTGTTTCCGATCGAAGAATTAGCTAGATTGGGATCTGCCTGGGCATTTCATGATACGCCGCCATTTCATGATTTGACCATTCAACACGCGTCGTATCAATTCAACGCTGATCGTTTGACGATTTGCCGAGCCATGCTCAGGCATATCAATTCTGTAGGACGTCCAAAGTTAGTTAGTTAACATAGTTACTCTATAATGTCATTAAAATACTTCTTTTTACTGCAATTAATGCATTGTTTCAGTTATTTTCCGTACAATATTCGATTTGTTGTTACGCCGCTATCTTGCGCGCACGCGGAGACAATGCCATTAGTGGCGTGAAATGCAACTACTTTACGATATGCCCAGCCTTGCCCAGCCATATCATGATATTGCGAAGTGTTTAGTAGGTAATATCGACAATGGGTTGATCTCGTCGATCCACCAGACTTTCTGTAAGACACATCGTGATATGGCTAGTCATATCATGAAATGGCGGCATATCATGAAATGCCTAGGCATATCATAATCTGGCTAATTTTATGATCGGACTACGACATAAGCACTGTATTTCTGCCAATAGCATTTGTGTGTTTTAGGACAAGGTATCGTAATCGCAAGGACTCTTGATCAGCCGGAAAGCAAGCGATCTACAAAACCGTTCGCGCACCCACTCGCCGTTTGACTCATAATTTGTCTTATTAAAATTTATTGTACCTTAACCTTTTGTAAGCGGACCTCAGTCCTGAGTCAATGGAACCTTTTTTACGGCGAAAAAAGGTCAAGCTTTCAAAGTTTCATACCAAAATGACAGTTAAAAGTAGGTGAAAATCTTTTTGTTAAGTTTAGTTTCCTGGTTACAAAGTTGCAAACTTAAAAAGTTATAATTGAAACAATAAAATGTGTGTAAAAAAAATGCTAAATAAACGTTAAGAGGGTACTGAGCCTCCAGTGCTGCCTTCAATCGTATTTCTTTCAATTCTATACAACATTTCCAAAAAGCAAGAATTAATTTTTCTTGGTTTTCGATTTATCGAAACATTACGAATTAATATTCAAATAACTCCTTAATCTCACTTATATTGTAAGTGTCAAAGCTTGGATGTTTAGATGTTTGGATGTTTATCACTCAATTACGCATAAACGGCTTGAGAGCTTTGGATGAAATTTGGCAAGCAGATAGAATATGTTCTGGGTTAACACATAGAATACTTTTTAAGGTCCATACAGACGGAGTTGCGGGCAACAGCTAGTGATCCGATAAATTAAAAATTTACAATGACCACAACGTAAAAATCTGTTTTTTTAAATGCAAAATAAAATTTGTTCTTAGATTCTTAGATTCTTTTATTGTGCGCACTACGACAAATCAAGTTATACAAAACCAACATAAGCTGGGCGCGCGTAGGTCGAATAACGTATTCCGTCGTACGGCCAGCTTATGTCGGTTTTGTATAGCTTGATGTGTCGCCGTGTGTACACAAAAAACAAAATTATTATGAAAAATTACAGTAAGCCGTGATGTACAAAGGCGAGCTTAACTCTAAAAGACTTAATACTTAAATAAATTCGATTGACCGGTGACTCGGTGCCCCCTTATAAGAAACCTTATTTCAGGACAGCCAGTTACAATGAAAAATATTACATAGGTACTAAAATAAAAAGTTATTTTCGGACCGTAGTAGAAAAGTTTTAATAAAATTTTACGTGAAACTAACTCTCAGATATTGTCGGTGATTCAATTTTATGACACTTGTAGGTTAGAGCATAAGGTTTAGAATGGGTTGGATATTAATAAAAGTCTTCGGTCTATAAGTTAGGGCAGATCCGGTGGTCTGCAATAAGTTGCATTTATACTCGTAGTGTGGGACGCCCTGTTGCCCGCTGGACAGACGACCTAAAAAGTAGCTGGGAGCGACTGGAAGAGGAAGGCCGAGGACAGAGTTTTGTGGCGCACCTTGGGGGAGGCCTATGTTCAGTTGACGATGATAGGCTGATGATGATGATGATGATGACCCGTAATGATTCTGGAATATTTTTTAGCATCCATAGCACTTTGTAGTAACTGCGATTGAGAGGGGTATGATTAAATTGTTCGGTCATGTAGAGAGAATAAATGAAAGAAGACTTACGAAATATCAAGCAAAGGTGAGCGGAAGTGTTGGGAGAGGCCGTCTGAGGAAAACATACCGTGATCAAATCAATGATCTTATCCGAAAAGGAAATGCACAATTGCACATGCACATCAGAACTTCTTCGTATGCAGGCTTTTTCACAATGATTTTTATTTTATTTTTCTTGCGGTATTTCACGGGCCGTAGCTTTGGAAGGCTTGCGTGGAGACATAGGTCCAACACGTAGAGGGGGCCTCTACGTGTTTTTGAGACACTTTTATCTAAATGCGATGGGATGTACCAACCGTGGTCTATCTCTGAATGCATTATGCAAAGGCACCAAAAGACATACCACGTTAGGTGCAGAGACTATTGTAGAAAAGGTTATGGGGGTGAACTGGGTGGGTTGGGAAATCTGGGTTATTGCGGAGAGATTCGGGACGCCTGCCCGTAACAAATGCCTCTAAAATTGCCAAAAATGGCAGACGGTGACTCGCCAAGTCATTTGATGGACCCCCAAAAATGGCCGCTCGCAAGTAGCGACAAGGCGGCAACATCTAGTGAGCGGCTAAGGTTGTAGAGAGGTGAGTCTGCGGGCGCCAGTTCCCGGTGCAAATAGTAGTCGTTACATAAAAAACACGTCAGAGGCCGTAAGGCGGTCTGAAAAAACTCTGACACCAGGGCTTGCCCACACGATAAGAAGAAGAAGAATGGTACATGATGGCAAGTACATGGCATGTCTTCCGTGCTGATTCAAACACCGACTCTCTCACCTTAGTTTTATTTAAAGACTGTACTTATATATTCCGTCACTGTATCTGGAATCGCACCGCACAAAATTAGAATTCTCAGTCAGAGTGTTTTTAACCCTCTGAATCTTGTCGTTTGATTTTGTTGTTACTCATTTCATTCCATATTCTAATGAACATGAAAGCAATACCTTCGAACGTGGTGGTAGATTTAAATATAATAATAAATTAATTAATTAATAACGCTCACAGGCACATGCATTGTAATGATCCCAAGCAAGCACTGATAGGCTGTTTATTATGGAAACCATACAACAACGGCAAAAACGTATAAACATCCATGACCAAACCGGGATTTGAACCCAGGTCCCAGTTTTGGCAGACCGGCGGCGGCGTGGTAACGATTACACCAACCGGGTCGTCAATAATGACGATAATAATATTGACGTAGGAAAGTTATCTACATTATGTGATATTACGAATTTTGAAATTTTTTTGAGTTTGAGTTGGTTGTGCCGTAGCTCTGGAACAAGTAGGTGTCCCTAGCTTTAATAATAGTACAAGCTGATGATAAAACAGTTCTTTCATATCGTGTGAGCAGAGTATAGATAACAGATAAAGCAGTGAAACGTAAGAATGTAAACAAGACTAGGTGCAAAAAAATCAATTTACTATTTCCAATATGCCTTTTCAATATTCAACTTCGCTCGTATTATATAGATCTTTAATATCGCTACGCAAAATAAACATCTGCTGAGATCAAATCTCAAGACGAAGCATCAATCTTTACAAATACAGAGGGTAAACAGGGCGGGGGAGATTTAAATAAAAAAGCGATCAAACCGATCCGTTCCATGCAAAGTTTTCAATATTGCAACAACTTCCACGAATGCGGTGACGGCAGAGAGATAGACGGATAGACAGGGGCTTTTTAATAACGAATTTGAGAAGTTTTGATGACGAGGCCATTGAGATTAAGATACTTCTAACACCCATTCGACATTGACAGAAATGCATTGCTTACACATATTATAATAATTATAAAACTTTCGAGATGTCGCACTTCTGTGATTCGAAATTTTGAGATGTCGCACTTCCGTGTTTCGCAATTTAGTGTGTCGCACTTCCGTGATTCGCTCTTTGATGATATTAGCTCTTTCGTAGTGTCGCAAAGCTTCCTTATAAATAGCACAGTATTCGCCATAAGACCAGAAGGTACGCAGAGAGATCAGTTTTACATATGGGTATGCAGCGCACGCGTCAGCGCGCTCATATACGTGGGTGCAACATAAAAGCAAACACACACTCATAGCAAAAAGCTAAAAAAATACCCTCCTTCTGGAGCTGTCCGGTAAAGTGTACTGGTTCTGTAGGTAGAACCTGCCTGTTGAGACAAGGGCTGCGAGTTCTGATCCCATAATAGGCATATACGAGTATTTGCCTACGTATACGTATACGTATAGGCAAATACGAGTATTTGCCTATTATTCCAAATGGTTGTCAGAAAGTAATGGATGTTTTTATCTATTTATAGTTCATCGACATCTATTAGTTAAGTTACCGACTGATAGTCGGTATTGCGTACAGACGCGCTGCGTTGCTCTCTTATAGACGAACGACATTTGCGGTCGCAGAGGGTCGTGCAACGATCGCGTGGCCCACGGCGACAACAAAGTGTCGCTCGTCTGTAAGAGCTCTAAGGCTTCTTCCCTTCAATGGTATTGCCTCCTTCATTGACCATGTATTAGAAGGGTGAAAAAAGCATAAAGTTTTGAAGCTAACACAAAAGATCCCACTGGGTATCCACTTTCCATGCCTCTCCACGACGAGCCACCGTCTTTCTTTTTTACACGAGCAGCTATAATTTCCGACAAACTCAATTAAAAATACACTTACTCCTTCGTCTTGTACAACACCCATGGGTAAAAATGAGCTGGACTAAACAGCCAACAAGACTGCAACTCATTAAAATAAAGCGTAAACTTCTAAACATGTTGTTAAGTCTGGGAGCTCGGTGCCGAATCGCGGAGAACATTTATTGCAACGGTTTGAGAGTGGAACGCGACGGCTTGCTAGGGAATTATTACGTGTTAAATGTATAAGGTTAAAGTTCATTTCGGTGTATTTTTGGAGATGCAAAATTTAGCCTGGGATGATGCTGTGCATCATCATCCTATAAACGTCCCACTGCAGGGCACAGGCATACCCTCAGGGAGTATGGGCATTAGTCAACCACGCGTGCCCAATGCGGATTGGTAGACTTCACAAACACATCAGAATTTCTTCTTCAGCGTATGCAGGTTTCCTTGCAATATTTTCCTTCACCGTATGAGAGCAGTCGGTATTACGTACATAAGTTAGAAAAAACTCATTGGTACATGGCATGTTGTCCGTGTGGATTTAAACCAGGATCCCCATAATTGGGTGTCCATACCTCTCCACAACTCGCCTGTCTTTATAGGCTGATGATGATGATGCTGTACCCGAATTGGGTACCAAAGCGGCAAAAACCGCTACATACCGGTACATAGCCTGTAATTTTTATCCCGGTCCAAGACAGGTAGCAGGGAGCGACTGGATGAGGAAGGCCGAGGATAGAGTTCTGTGGCGTACCTTATGAGAGGCATGTATTCAGCAGTGGACGATGACAGGCTGATAATGATGATATGCATGTCTTAATTACAGAGCTTCTCTCGTTCTAACACTTCAAGAGCATTACATTACATTACAAGAGCATAACAGTGGCCGTCTCTGCGACTATAATAGTCGACGCATTATGTGAGGTAATACCAAGGTGTGACTAAATTTTAAAGATGTTTCTCATAGTCAATGAGGTGCGTACATAAAGTTTTACTAGCGCAGCGTAGTTGTTGAAAGACTCTTGAAGAATTATTGTGGTATTATTTATTTCAGTCTCAACTGTAGGGCTTCTGTCTCCTATTATTCCTCATGTACAAACATACATACACAATTGTCTATTCGAGGTTTGCAAATACAGAACTTACTTTAGTAATGAATGCAACATGAATACCGAAGTTCATACTGAACAATACCAGGAGCAAAACTCGTGCCATTATCGGAGCCCTCACCGGGCACTACGCACATGCACAAGATGGAGCTCACCCTAGACCCCAGCTGCCAAGCATGCGGAGACGAGGAGGAAACCATGTAACATATCTTGTATCCATATATTTATTCTACAGGGTGTTAGGTTACAGTTGTATTACTTTAAGGGGTGATTGTACAAATGATACTGAACAATTTTCCCAAAGAAACCTATAGGAAATTCGCAAAAAAAAATTTCGACATTTCATACAAACACTCGATCAGCTGATTGCATTCAGTATGGAAAGTCCAAAAAATTTTTTGCAAATTTCCTATAGGTTTCTTAGAGAAAGTTGTTCAGTATCATGGACACAGTTACCCCTTAAAGTAATGCAACTGTTTACCCTGACGCCCTGTATATCGTAGTCTAGTCGTCATAATACAAGTCCAGGGTTAGATTCTGGTAGTTTAAATGTGACTAGATAATTTATGTGGCAATATCCAAGATATTTATTTATTTTATATTCTGTGTGACTGCGATGCTGTCTTGGCGGCTAAACGGATGTGCCTTCTTGGAGATTGATATCTAAAACCGAGAGATTACAGGTTTCTGCCCCTGAACGGTATTGCCGGGTATATAAGCGTTTATCGATAAAGACGGAGGCTACTTTGGCTTGTTTTTCTATAGAGAAAATGTGTCTTAATCGTGTTTTGGCTCAAATCAAAACTTCAATTATATGTTCAATTTACACATATCCGCTAATCATATTCCTACTGTTAGTACTTCGTGATATATGACGCTTTGAAGAATCCTATTTTATTTACATATAGCCTCTTAATATCAGTCACACCCTGTATAGGGCCCTTCTTAATATGCTCACATTTCTTAGGGGATGATCATACCATGAAACTGAACAACTTTCTCTACGGAACCAAAATCGAAATCGCGAAAACAAAATCAGCTGTACATTGGCTTCTACTCGGATTGCAATTTTGTATGGAACAGCAGATTTTTTTTTTCGCGATTTCGGTCTTGGTGACATAGAGATAATTGTACAGTTTGACGGTCTGATCATCCCCTTAAAAAAGGGTCAGCATATTAAGAAGGACCCTATATTTTACCTCACTACGAAAACGGGAGCCAGTGCGGGCGAAGTCACCGTCAATATCAAGTAATTCCCTAAATAGAAAGCTGTTCATTTAACGTAAGGATGGCAAAGTTACATTATTATATAGAACGAAAATTTAAATTTAAAACTTCACCGCTAAACTAAATTAAGTCTTACTGTCTGAGGTTAAAGTTTCAAATTGCATTGAAATTTCAGTATCAGAGATCACAAAACTGTTTGAACGTGACGTAAGAACACATTTGAATTTAAAGTGTTTGGTCTCGAAATTCGAATAGAATTTGAATATTCGCTTCAAACTTACAAACGTAAAGAAAATCATGACCACAATCCCCTTTGCGGTTGACAGAATCCCTGCTCCAACTGCGAAATATCCTTTGAGCGTCTAGTGTCTACGGTGTTAGGGTAAACAATTGCATTACTTTTAGGGGTGATTGTACCCATGATACTGAACAACTTTCTCTAAGAAACACAATAGGAAATAAAAAAAAAAAAATTGACTTTCATTACTAAATGCAATCAGCTGATTGTACGAAATCAGAAGTTTGTACGTATGAAAATTCGATTTTTTTGCGAATTTCCTATAGGTTTCTCAGGGAAAGTTGTTCATTATCATGGGTACAATCACCCCATAAAGTAATGCGACTGTTTACCCTAACACCCTGTATAATAATTGTAAATCCTTACATCGAAATTTCTTTGTTGTGAGCATACAAATAAGGACAAAGTAGCCTTTTACACGAATGGTACCTACTTAGTTACAAACATTTTCGCATTTACGAAACAATAGCAAAAAGAAACTGGGTCGTAATAGCAAAATCAGCACAATCTCGCTCCATAATCCACAGCGAGACTCATTCGGACTATAGCCCAGTCATTTAACGGTTTGAACCGGGGCTAGTTAATAATAAATTTTTTTCGGTATAGTTATTACCGTAATAAAATAAAAATAAAAATAAAATTAAAACAAGCCAAAGATCAATGGAAAGAAGTATTTTGAACTTGAGAAGAATAGATAGAGTAAGAAGTACAGATATAAGAAAAACAACAAATGTCATAGACGCCTTAGAACACTGTAAGAGACTTAAGTGGAAGTGGGCTGGTCATATAGCACGCATGAGCGAAGACAAATGGACAAGAAAAGTGACTGTATGGGCAGGACTATCCAATAAAAGAAAAAGGGGAAGACCGAAAGAGAGATGGGCAGACGAAGTAAACAAAATAGCTGGGAAGAACTGGTTCTTAAAAGCAAAAGAAAGAAACATTTGGAGAAATATGGAGGAGACCTTTACTCGATGAGAGGTCCTTTAATAACTAAAATATGTAAAATATGTAATGTAACTTAATAATTTATCTAAATTCAATTTTTTTGCATGCCTGAAATGAAATGTAATTGTTATTAATTTATTTATAGTATTGTAATTTGATAAAAGGAAATAAAAGGCTATAATAATAATATAATAATAGTTATTAAGAAAGCGCAGTATATTAGGTTTTAAAAGAACAGATCGTGTCAGAAACACTACACTGCACTCCAAAACACAAATATCGCCGACGTGGGGAGAGAACAGCTAGACTAAAGTGGGAATGGGCCGGCCATGTCTGTCGCATGCGCCAGGACAGGTGGGCAAAAATTGTTACGCCCTGGATCCCAGAAAATGGTCGTTGGCGCCCGGGTCGTCCTAAGAGGTGGCGGGATGATCTGGATGCCTTTGACGACAAGTGGCCAGAGCTTGCCCAGGAGATTTTCTTGGAAGATTAAAGGGAAGGCCTATGCCCAGCAGTGGTATGAAACAGGCTGGTAAAAAAAAGTAATTAAGAGCCAATTTGAGACTGGAAATATAATAAAATTAAAAGAAAAATTACGTCAGCATCAGCCCCAAATTTAAAATTTAGCATTAACATCCCATTCTAAAAAAGCTGATGGTAATTTGTTTTTGCACCATTTTAAGGCTTTAGCATTATACATACTTCCAACATCATCATCATCATCTTCCTAGCTGGGTAGCGGGATCTGCTTTCCTAGTCTGTTTCGTCCACTTCGCTGTATCCTCGACATCGTCGATGGAGAGCTCGCAGCTGTCCATTTCTTTCTTTACAACATCAGACCATCTGAGTTTTGGCCTGCCTACGCCACGTTGACCTGGTAGGGTGAAGTCCATTGCTTTGTTGCCTATATACTCAGGTGGTCTTCTTTTTACATGACCAAACCGTCTCAGTAGATTTTCTTATGTTATTGCTAAAAAATTATTTATATTGTTAAATCTAATTAAAATAATGTCATTAAGTTAAAAGCCTTCTGGGAGATTAAATTTGATTTCTATGTTTCGTATGATTTCAGATATCATATATTATTGATTTTTAAACATGTTACAGCCATATTGTGCTATTTCGAATCACATTTAAAAGTTCCCCGGTTTGGAAGACTGCGGGTTCAAGTCCCGCCCGAGACAAATTTTTCTATCTTTAATTTGATGTTTTCATATAGTCTTTTGTCACTAAATGGTGCCGATTACAGTTTAAAAGTCTCATTGATAATTACTCCCCACCCTTACTAACAAAACTCCGTAAAATGACTGGGCTACTACGGAACCATCTGTTGGCAGGGTTCCGTAGCAAAGGTACGCTAAATACGCTGTTACATAAAGTTTGTTAGAAACGGCCTGCTTAAACGGTTGGGGAGCTATTGTTGGGTATGAGAGAGATAATTACATTAGTTAGTGATAAAACGTCACCCACGATATGAATTAATATTTTAATTTACGAGAAAGTTAAATGTTAGCATCTCTACAACTAAATTCTTAAGGGGCCTTAGTTCAGACAAATATTTTCTATGAGAAACGCGATTGCCCAGCCCTCCGAAAAATGCGTGTGTGTGCCGTATTTTCGATTAAAAAAAATTAACGAAAGTAATTTTTACCGATTTTTTTTATGATTTCACTAGATAAACTAATGGTGAATATGTGAGTATAAATACCAAAAATTGGAAACTATATTAAGTTCTTCTAAAACGAAAAAAATGTTCAAAAATACAAGAAAATACGTCATCTTTGTGAAACTAAAATGTAAAAAATATACCTGAAAAACTTTACATACCGAATTCTCTCGAACTGGTTTTCGATTCAGTCGTCCAAAAAAAACTTGACGTACCGAATTTGGATGATTCGTGTACCAGCCTTTGAGAGATTTATGTACTAGGTAACAGAGGTGACACTGCACTTCACTACGCTCGGCTCCAGTGTTGCACAAGCTACCAATTTATCGGTAGATTTACCGATTTTGGGTACTGTCTACCGATATACCGATTTTATGTTGTGATCTAGTGATTTATTTCGCAGAAGATGCTTTAATATTGAAGAATTCTGCCTTTTTGTGTGGCAAATAATAATAAATTAAAAAACTAGGGTTAGTTATGGAACTTCATCGTCTTATTTGAAAGTTTGGACTTTCCCTTGAACGTCTGTGGACTGAAATAGGTGCTGAAAATTAGATTTTATAAATTACGAGCGTTAACCCGAGACTTCGTCCGCACAAATTATATACCAGATTTAAAGTCAGATCATAAGCTATCAAACAAAAAAAGTTTCATCAAAATCGGTTCAGTAGTTTTTGCGTGATACTCCTTCAAACAAACAAACACACAAACAAACAGACAGATAAAAAATCCAAAAATTAGTGAAATGGAATCAGGGACACCTAAAAACCATATCGTAACTTTTTTTTGTTAATATCTTCAATGTACAGACAAACTTCCTATTACAGTTTTATAATAGTACTAGCTTTTGCCCGCGACTTCGTCTGCGTAGACATGTAATTTTTTCTAATGTCTCGTCTAAGGTCATGAAGGTCATGGTCCGAACCAAGTCTAGGAATCCTGGCATGCAACATTAGAATGGCGATTAAGGAATGGGCTGATAAAAGACACAGGCTAGAATGCTCTGGCCTCTCGGGTCTGCAACTCTGCAGGAAATTCATCAGCAATCTTCTTATTATCGTGTGGGCAAAGCCCTGGTGTCAGAGTATAACAGCAATATAACACCACGAATCCAACAGTTCATACTGAATAACAGCAGGAGCAAAGCTCGTGCCATCGTCGGAGCCCTCACCGGGCACTACGCAACAGGCACGATAAAGCTCACTCTAGATCCCGGTTGCCGAGCGTGTGGAGAGGAGGAGGAAACCATGGAACATTTGTACTGTGTGACTGCGATGTCTTGGTATACGTATGTGACTCCTGAGAGATGGTTATTCATTACAGGTTTCTTACCCTGAACGCTATTGCCTCCCTCATTTTCCAAGTTTTTCGAGGATGAAGAAAATAATATGTAGGGTTCAATACAAAAGATACCATTGGGTCGAAGTGTTGCTGGCTTGCCATTTCCCATAATAAGATAAGAAAGTCATGAACTTAAGCTAAATCAAAATCAGAAAGTACCCCAAGTAATTCTGTAGGTATCAGATTTAAAAGTCATTCACTGGATCCATCACTTTAATTTTTCCACTGTTCGTCGTTTATTAGTTTTTTATTTATGTCGAGCAGCATAATAATCATCTTACGACCCACTGCGGGTCACAGACCTCCACTCACGTATAAACGTTAGAGTATACTCTACCACGCGGGCTACTGTAAAATGGTGAAGGCAAGAGCTAAAACGATAATATTCTAGGAAGCTAATGGTCAATTTGCTAAAAAAGATTTTCAATTATGTAAGTAGCTACATTACCGACCTGTGGTGTTATATTATAAGGACCTTTAAGATACGTAGGTACCTTTTTATACGTTGTGGTAGAATGATGTTCTATAGTTAAGTTGCACAAGCCCTCAAAAAATCATAATTGAGACCGAAAATCAAACAAACAAAAATTTGGCAAGAATTACTGCAACAAAATTCGTCCTTTCTGTAAAATAAGGTTATCATTCCGTAGCATTGGCTCAGATTGGACTCAAACAATCAATATACTTACAACGATGTATTACAACGATAATATAATCAACTAAATTTCTAAGCTCCTGCTATAGCTAGGTTTTTGAATTAATAATTGTAGCACACTTGCTTTAAAAAAACTCTCAACGCCATCTATTAAGATGAAAACAATACTACGATTAAATTTTTGAACACTTGATTTTTAATATTTGACGAACCGGTTGGTGTAATGGTTACCTCGCCGGACTGCCAAACCAGGGTCCTGGGTTCGAAACCCGGTTCGGTCATGGATGTTATAAATGTTTGTGCCGTTGTTGTATGGTTTCTATAATAAAAATCCTATAGTGCGTGCTTGGAATCATAACAACGTTCCTGTAAGCGTTATTTATTTATTTAATTATTTTTCTAATTCAGCCGGTAAGTAACTATACAATCAAATCTGTAAAACCGAATATCTGAGATGTCTTGAGCGTGAATTGAGTATGGTACTTGCTTCAAAAAAACACGCAACGCCATCTATTAAGATGAAAACAATACTACGATAAAATTACGAACACTAACTTTAGAAAAGGATAAAAGAAAGAGTATTTTTAGTATTTGCCGGCCCGGTTGGTGTAATGGTTACCACGCCAGACTGCCAAACCAGAGTTCTGGGTTCGAGTCCCGGTTCGGTCTTGGATGTTATATGTTTATGCCGTTGTTGTACGGTTTCCACAATAAAAAGCCTATAATGCTTGCTTGGGATAATTAAAATAATGTTTGTGCCTGTGAGCGTTATTTATTTATTTTTCTCGCGTTCTCCGCTGGAGAATACGCTTGCCCGGGGTGCAGGGCCGATCTGCCCACGCCAAGCTGGTGGATACCGGCACTAAACAAAACGTGTCGGATTATAACTGGTTGCTTGAAACCGACTCCAGTACAGTTGCTTTACCCACTGGCTGGCATAGCGCCCCCAGATGTAAGTAGGGCTGTGGCAGGTTCCTCAGAGAGAGCCCAAATGGTGGACGACACACGACATCCGATGCATGGCTTTATTCCTGCGCCGCAAAGGCTGCCAAGCCGACGCAGCTTTATGAAGTGTGTCGACCCCCTGAATGGCCCAGCGCAAGCAAGGTGTACTCTATGGCGACAAAAAGTGTCCCTCCCAACTCCATTTGTGTCGCCGTCTAAGAGCCTCTCGCCTAGACATGACTTGCCTTGGGCGACCTGGAAGTCTTTAAACCGACTTCGAACCCAGGTCGGTCGCAGTAAGGACAACATGGTCAGGTGGGGATACTCGGATGCGTAAAATGTGACTTGCTTGTGTGGAACTCCACAAACGATGGCCCATCTCACATCGTGCCCTGCGTGCCCTAACATCTGCACGTAGGAGGAGCTCATGACTGCTAGCGACGGTGCAGTATCGGTTGCCCGATTCTGGCAAGCTAATATTTAGCGACTTTGTTCAGAATTTGAAGTCGACACGATAAGAAGAAGATTATTTTTCCAATTCGTCCAGTACCTATACAATCAAATCTGTAAAACCGAATTTCTGAGACGTGTTGATGATAGAACCACAAACATAATATTAATATTAGTGAGATACCTGGTAGCATGGTAGGATTAAAATTAGAAAAAAGCCAAAAGAAAACATCCTGCGCTAATATTAGATCTGATATGATCAAAGGATATTATTATGATTGAAGGTCAGGCCCTTAACATATCAAGCCTAACTGCTTCTGTCTAATCCGGTGAAAAATGGATATAGTCGTTGAATGTATTTAAAAAAAATTAAAAAAAACATTCTCGACCAAGAATCGAACCTCCACTTCATGCACGAAAATCTAACCATATACCAAATATACTACACAGCTGTTGCCAAAACTGTTGAAAAAAGCAAATACTATTTTTATCACTGCAATCTACACAAATGCATCTGTCAGCGTCAAATTGGCGCTAGTGAGCATAGAATAAAAACGTGGTACATGTTTCAGCATGATAAAACATTGTAATTTATCCCACAGGAACCCATTGCTAGGATAAAAAGTATCCTATATCTTAATCCAGAACACATTCTATCTGCGTGCCAAATTTCATCAAAAGCCATTCAGCCGTTTATGCGCGATTGCGCCACAAACATACAACATTACAACTTTACAAACATCGTCACAAACTTTCACGTTTATAATATTAGTGAGATTATTAGTTCTTCTTCGTGATGGCATTTTTCATTATTGAAAATAATCAAGTGTACTGGCAGATACAAAATTATTTTTTAATTATGATTATCACTGAACGGAACGCGTCGGGGCGCATTATATATATATTACTTTATTTTTTATATATTTAACTTAATATGCTGACACTTTTTTAAGAGGATGATCAGACCATCAAACAGCTTTCTCTATGGGACTGTCATCGATATCGCGAAAAAAAATCTTCTGCCCCATACATTTTTGTAGAGTAGGATTGCAGTTTTGTATGGAACAGTTGATTTTTTTTTCGTGATTTTGACTTTGGTCCCGTACAGAAAGTTGTTCAGTATGATGGTCTGATCATACCCTTAAAAAACTGTCTGCATATAAGAAGGACCATATACATCTTGCAATCCGGTCAGATGCGCGCGAAATCGGTGACGGCCGCATTCCACTGCAACGTCGCCTGGTCAGCACTCGCTGTCAATTTGCGTGCATTTGAAACAACGGCTGAGGCGCACGTATGCGCCTGGATTCCAGCGAATAATTTCGTCCGGAAGGACGCAGTCGGCTATTGCCGAATGTTACATTAATTTATGTAAAGCTCATATCAAGCGACAGTCCGTAGGGCTGTGGCAGGTTCCTCAGAGAGAGCCCAAATGGTGGACGACACATGACACGGACGGACCGCAGCACGAACTACAAACTTTGAGTCAAGATAACTTTAGAACTAAACATTTAAAAGGAAATCACAGATATCGATTTCTAGATTGTTTTAAAACCATTCATTTTTTACTTTAATTACTAAATGTTCAAACTAAGCTTCGTTTTGTATGGAGCGCCGTAGAAAAATGCACGGCGGCACATCGCATCGGCGGCATAAAAAACCGACCCTTATTAATTTGTTAGAGTTGTTCGTTTGTATTTTAGTAATAACTAGCTTTTGCCCGCGACTTCGTCTGCGTGGACATGTAATTTTGTCTAATGTCTCGTTTAAGGTCATGAAGGTCATGGTCCGAACCAAGTCTAGGAATCCTGGCATGTAACGTTAGAATGGATAGATTAAGGAATGGGCTGATAAAAGACACAGGCTAGAATGCTCTGGCCTCTCGGGTCTGCAACACTGCAGGAAATTCATCAGCAATCTTCTTGTTATCGTGTGGGCAAAGCCCTGGTGTCAGAGTATAACAAATATAACAACACGAATCTCACAGTTCATACTGAACAACAGCAGGAGCAAAGCTCGTGCCATCGTCGGAGCCCTCACCGGGCACTACGCAACAGGCACGATAAAGCTCAATCTTAGATCCCGGTTGCCGAGCGTGTGGAGAGGAGGAGGAAACCATGGAACATTTGTACTGTGTGACTGCGATGTCTTGGTGGGTAAACGTATGTGATTCCTGAGAGATGGTTATTCATTACAGGTTTCTTACTCTGAACGCTATTGCCTCCCTCATTTTCCAAGTTTTTCAAGGATGAAGAAAATAATATGTAGGGGTCAATACAAAAGATACCATTGGGTCGAAGTGTTGCTGGCTTGCCATTTCCCATAATAAGATAAGAAAATCATGAACTTAAGATAAATCAAAATCAGAAAGTACCCCAAGTAAGTCTGTAGGTATCAGATAAAAGTCATTCACTGGATCCATCACTTTAATTTTTCTACTGTTCGTCGTTTATTAGTTTTTTATTTATGTCGATATCAGGGTCCTGGGTTCGAAACCTGGTTCGGTCATGGATGTTATAAATGTTTGTGCCGTTGTTGTATGGTTTCTATAATAAAAAGCCTATAGTGCTTGCTTGGAATCATAACAATGTTCCTGTAAGCGTTATTTATTTATTTAATTATTCAGCCGGTAAGTAACTTTACAATCAAATCTGTAAGATCGAATATCTGAAATGTCTTGAGCGTGAATTAAGTATGGTACTTGCTTCAAAAAAACACCCAACGCCATCTATTAAGATGAAAACAATACTACGATAAAATTATGAACACTAACTTTAGAAAAGGTTAAAAGAAAGAGGATTTTTAGTATTTGCCGACCCGGTTGGTGTAATGGTTACCACGCCGGACTGCCAAACCAGAGTCCTAGGTTCGAGTCCCGGTTCGGTCTTGCATGTTATATGTATATGCCGTTGTTGTATGGTTTCCACAATAAAAAGCCCATAATGCTTGCTTCGGATAATTAAAATAATGTTTGTGCCTGTGAGCGTTATTTATTTATTTGTTTAATTTTTTTTTTCGCGTTCTCCGCTGGAGAATACGCGTGCCCGGTGTGGGACCGATCTGCCCACGCCAAGCTGGTGGATACCGGCACAGAACGAAACGTTTCGGATTATAACTGGTTGCTTGAAACTGGTACAGTTGCTTTACCCACTCGCTGGCATAGCGCCCCCAGATGTAAGTAGGGCTGTGGCAGGTTCCTCACAGAGAGCCCAAATGGCGGACTACACACGACATCCCATGCATGGCTTTATTCCTGCGCCGCAAAGGCTGCCAAGCCGACGCAGCTTTATGAAGTGTGTCGACCCCCTGAACACTGGCCCAGCGCAAGCAAGGTGTACTCTGTGGCGACAAAAAGTGTCCCTCCCAACTCCATTTGTGTCGCCGTCTGAGAGCCTAGACATGACTTGCCTTGGGCGACCTGGAAGTCTTTAAACCGACTTCGAACCCAGGGCGGTCGCAGTAAGGACAACATGGTCAGGTGGGGATACTCGGATGCGCAAAATGTGACTTGCTTGTGTGGAACTCCACAAACGATGGCCCATCTCACATCGTGCCCTGCGTGTCCTAACATCTGCACGCAGGAGGAGCTCATGACCGCTAGCAACGGTGCAGTATCGGTTGCCCGATTCTGGCAACCTACTATTTAGAGACTTTGTTCAGAATTTGAAGTCGACACGATAAAAAAAAAATATTTTTCCAATTCGCCCAGTACCTATACAATCAAATCTGTAAGACCGAATTTCTGAGCCGTGTTGATGATTGAACCACAAACATACAATTAATATTAGTGAGATACCTAGTAGGATGGTAGGATTAAAATTAGAAAAAAGCCAAAAGAAAACATCCTGCGCTAATATTAGATCTGATATGATCTCAGGATATTATTACGATTAAGGTCAGGCCCTTAACATATCAAACCTAACTGCCTCTGTCTAATCCGGTGAAAAATGGATATAGTTGTTGAATGTATTTAAAAAAAAATAAAAAAAAAGTATTCTCGACCAAGAATCGAACCTCCACCTCATGCACGAAAATCTAACCATATACCAAATATACTACACAGCTGTTGTCAAAACTGTTGAAAAAAGCAAATACTATTTTTATCACTGAAATGGGCTGACGTAACCTCAGGGTTAAAAGCTCAAAAAAAAAAGAAAAGAATTAAAAAAAAAATCACTGAAATCTACACAAATGCATCTTTCAGCGTCAAATTAGCGCTAGTGAGCATAGAATTAAAAGGTAGTACATGTTTCAGCATGATAAAACATTGTAATTTATCCCACAGGAACTCATTACTGGGATAAAAAGTATCCTATATGTTAATCCAGAACACATTCTATCTGCGTGCCAAATTTCATCAAAATCCATTCAGCCGTTTATGCGTGCCACAAACATACAACATTACAACCTTACAAACATCGTCCCAAACTTTCACGTTTATAATATTAGTGAGATTATTAGTTCTTCTTCGTGATGGCATTTTTCATTACTGAAAACAATCAAGTGTACTGGCAGATACAAAATGATTTTTTAAGTATGATTATCACTGAACGGAACGCGTCGGGGCGCATTATATATATATTACTTTATTTTTTATATATTTAACTTAATATGCTGACACTTTTTTAAGAGGATGATCAGACCCTCAAACAGCTTTCTCTATGGGACTAACATCGAAATCGCGAAAAAAAAATCTTCTGCCCCATACATTTTTGTAGAGTAGGATTGCAGTTTTGTATGGAACAGTTGATTTGTTTTCGTGGTTTCGACTTTGGTCCCATAAAGAAAGTTGTTCAGTATGATGGTCTGATCACCCCCTTAAAAAACTGTCTGCATATAAGAAGGACCTTATACATCTTGCAATCCGGTCAGATGCGCGCGAAATCGGTGACGGCCGCATTCTACTGCAACGTCACCGTTTGACGTTTGACAGCAGGGGTCTACCCGGACGAATACTATATACAATGTTCTTTGTTCTTGACCCGGACATTCGAACGTCGAAATTGCATGAAAGTTATCGTTCCAATGTCAACTCTATTACAATGAAGTTCGGACCGGAACCGAAACGGTCGCGTTATATCGAAAATCTAAAGTTCGGGTACATGGCCTGGTCAGCACTCGCTGTCAATTTGCGTGCATTTTCTTCTATCCACTCGATGGCATGTCATGTTATATTTTTCCAGCCCAGTATTTTGCCACGCGGATAGCACTACCAGCAGCGTCCATACGCTCCATTCGCGTGCAAGTTTGCGTTCTCCTTACTCTGGCCGACTTGAGTTCGGAGCCTGTTTAATTAAAGACCTCCAAATCGGGTAGTTCATGTCCTGAGGGAAGGCTTTCCGAGGGGGGGGACAAACGGGTCGGGTAGCGTGCTCTTTCTTCGCCAGGTCATATCTAGCTCGAGGACCATTACCAATACCTTGTATAGGGTGGACACACTTCAGAATGTTTTTGCGGCTCTTGAGCCTTTGAGGTACTGTGGAGTATCTGAACATAGGATGCCATGGATCAACCTCGAGTTTTGCTCTTTCAATGCATGCATTTGAAACAACGGCTGAGGCGCACGTATGCGCCTGGATTCCAGCGAATAATTTCGTACGGAAGGACGCAGTCGGCTATTGCCGAATGTTACACTAATTAATGTAAAGCTCATATCAAGCGACAGTCCGTAGGGCTGTGGAAGGTTCCTCAGAGAGAGCCCAAATGGTGGACGACACATGACACGGACGGACCGCAGCACGGACTACAAACTTTGAGTTAAGATAACTTTAGAACTAAACATTTAAAAGGAAATCACAGATATTGGCTTCTAGATTGTTTTAAAACCATTCATTTTTTACTTTAATTACTAAATGTTTAAACTAAGCTTCGTTTTGTATGGAGCGCCGTAGAAAAATATATTATCCCCTTAATCGAATCGGGCGCAAAATGCACGGCAGCACATCGCATCGACGGCATAAAAAACCGACCCTTATTAATTTGTTAGAGTTCGTTCGTTTGTATTTTAGTAATAATTTACGGTATTTCAAAATAGTTTCTTACCTGTCTTATAATTGCTTTAAAATATTAGCTATTATCCAGCCTTGCGTAAAATGTGTATTACATCACACTGTGTGATTACACCGTAAATAAAAACATTCCGAATTAAAAATCGAGTTTTAGACATCTTTCGGCTGCTGATTTGAAATCATGATTATATTCTCTTTGTTTGAAATTGGCGTGCAGTTTTTTTTTAATAATTACTTCTGCTCATGTACGTGTACGTAGTACTTACTATCTCTATGCTCCTGCTTTGATTGCACTGTAATTCTACAAAATGTCAAGAAATTTGTAGTTCGAATCTTTTTTTCTTGTGGCCAGTACTAAGGTTTTTTTTGTTATGCAAAGGTTTTCTCCATGGAGTTTGAAAGATTTTATAGCCAAAAAGAAAAACAATGTTATACCAACAATGCACTGGACAATGATAAAATTTATAATTATTGGTATTTATTTTGTAATTTGTTGTTATTTTCGTTATTTATAAATGAAACAGTCTTCAGAATTAGCTTACTTTATTACAAGTCTTTTAATTTTAATTAGTGTTACTTACTTGAAATTGAAATGGCACCGTACATTGGTTGCACTTGCGGTTATATGTTTATATCTCCGGCTCCCGTCAATGTAGCGAGATAAATTATATACCAGATTTTAAGTCAGATCATAAGCAATCAAAAAAAAAAAGTTTCATCAAAATCGGTTCAGTAGTTTTTGCGTGATACTCGTTCAAACAAACAAACAAACAAACAAATAAACAAACAAACAAACACACAAACAAACAGACAGACAAAAAATCCAAAAATTGGTGATATGGAATCAGGGACACCTAAAAACCATATCGTAACTTTTTTTTTGCTAATATCTTCAATGTACAGACAAACTTCCTGCTACAGTTTTATAATAGTTTAGATTAGATTAGATAGATAGATAGAATAGAGTTCATGCTTTTTTAAATCCCTGCAGAGAAAACCTCGAAATCAATATTATTCGATACTGCTAAAATTTTACAAAAAGTCTTCTTCTTCACTCAAGTTTCATGTTTTGGTCAATAAGCAACTGGCACGGGGCACGGGCACTAAATTATTAAGTGTAATGCTTGTCTCATCGTTCAGAATTTGATGGCGATTGAGCACTTTTGGAAAAAAAATCGGCCTAAAACCAGAACTTTACAAACATTCTTCAACTTTAGACAATCTACCGATTTTTTGTCGCTATTACTACCGATTTTTAACCGACTTCAAAAAAGGAGGAGGTTTCTCAATTCGACCGTATTTATTTTTTTATGTGTGTTCGCAGATAACTTCCTCGTTTATGAACCGATTTTGATGATTCTTGTTTTGGTTGAAAGAAGATATGTCAAGGGTGGTACCATGATAAGGAAACCAGGATTTGATGATGGCATCCCAGAGAAATCGAGGGGAACCTTTGAAAATCGTAGTGCCGGCAAGTGCGTTTGTTAATTTAAAGCACTACTATTAAATTGAACTAATGAATTCACCACTGAAAATTGTGAAATAAACAAAAGTTTAACAAAAAATTAAAACCGCCTTCAAAAAAACTAAAAAGCAAAAAAATTATATTGCAGCCGATGACTTTTTATTTAGGCGGTTTTAATTGTTTGTTAAAATTTAATCAAAGTGACTTTTGCAACACTGCTACGCTCGGTGTCGCGTCGAGTGTGGCTTTATCGCCAAACCTCAGATAGCCCGCGCTCCAAGAATAGCGTCCAAAAGGTAACGACACTATTATCAAGATATTCCTTATTCAGTTGACTATAAAGCCGGTTTTTATTGTTAACTTTGTGACACAGAGCTCGCTTATTTGGTAATGCTCCCTAATATGCTCGTTGAACGTGCAGGTCTCTTTGTATAGCGATATGCAAGGTCGTTAATGTACCTAAACATAATTGCAATACAAGAAATAAAAATAAATTAGTATTCCCACATTTTCGACTTAGTAAGGTCAACACATCTTTCATGGGGCACTGTATACGCTATCATATAATATTAAGATACCAGAGGATATTCAAAACTCGCCAGAGAAAAAGTTTTTTTTTTTAAAAAGGTGGAAAAAAACTCGAATAATGAATGACCAAAATGTCTGGTCCGGAAAATGTAATACTATCTGCCCAATTTAATATTTTGCTTTGTTTAAAAATTGTGTGTTATACAGGGTGAAATCGAAGACATTCGACAAATTTTGGTGGCAAGTTGTACTCCTGATTTAGATCTTATATTACAGGGTTTTCTTGAAATCTAAATTATGAAAAAAAAAAATACAATCTAAGCATTCTAAAACATTCAGAAG
The DNA here is from genome assembly GCA_927399405.1 of Agonopterix arenella. Lineage (NCBI taxonomy): Eukaryota > Metazoa > Arthropoda > Insecta > Lepidoptera > Depressariidae > Agonopterix > Agonopterix arenella. The sequence goes on from OV656711.1 coordinate 712,471, forward strand.
GTGTTCATAATAAACGAAGTGTATCATAAACATTAAATAAAAAAAAAGTTAAAAGATTTTTTTAAAAATAATCCTTGAATAAAAATTTTTCTCAAGCGAACTGTACATTTTACCGGCCGGCCCGGCCGGGTCAACGTTCATCCCCTCGCAGGCGGGGCACCCCTTAACAACTCCAGCGAGCCGAGCCCCACCTCCCCCACCCCACCGCACTGCACAGTCGCATGCGCAAACAAAACAAAAACAGTTTCCGCTCGATCGCGATCGAATGAGGTTACCGCTCTGAAATCAATCAGTCCCCGCTTACGAATTGGACTTGAACTTAGATTTCAGTGCAGTGTCATATTAATTTCAACCTGAATTAGTATAAAAATGTCGTACACAAATCGGCAGTGGGCCAATCAGCTGGCCGCTGCGATATTCAGATCTAACACCCCCTAGACTTTTATTTGTGGGGGGAAATTAAAAGACGTGTGTATGAAACTGAATCGACCACAGTGAGTGATCGGAGAAAAAACATTTTCAGTGCATTTGACTCTGTTAAATCACAAACTTATGTGTTGCGAAAATTTAAAGACAACCAGTGTCGCCGGGCGGAGGTGGTCACTTAGAACATCTGTTAAAATACACTTAGGTAATGACGTTTTCTTTTACTACTCTTTTTGGTATACCAAATGGTTATACCATTGATTTTTATACCGATAAATATCGTGCTTTAAATGTTTAAATTCGCCAAAACTCAACGGGTGTGCTCGTAAGAGAATAAAATCGAATGACGCAGATGACGCTATTGTTTACATGTGTGTACAGTCAGTCACAAATTAAATCAGCTACAATAAATAATTACGATTATTTAGCTGGTTTAATTTAATTTGGACTAAATCTATTTTTAAAACTAGCCTTATCTCGAGTATAACACTATCTTAAATTTTGTCGACTGATTTCAATTTCACCTGTAGAGTTTCTGGCCGCATCTTTTCTAACCTAACTAAGCCAACGCGGTGGTAGTGTCAACTAAATGACGCCAGAAAGTTATCTATACACTAGGTACATTAATAAACCTGTAAAATATCTGTTTGCTCACGAACATTATTATTATATCAGCCGTCGCTGTCCCATTGTTGGGCAATGGCCTCCCTCCGTTCTCTCCATGCGTCCCGGTTTTGCGCTTCGTTAGGCCAGTTCTTCGAAAAGCCATCGATTTCGCCCGGCACCTTCTTCTGGGTTTGCCTCGACGCCGATTTCTTTTTACTGGGGACCAGTTGGTAGTAGTTTTGGCCCATAGGTCATCAGGCATGCGGCAGACATGTCCAGCCCAATCCCACTTTAGATCGGCAGCGATACTGGCGACGTCTGTCAATTCGTGAATTACCTCATTTCAGAAATGAGGTTTTTCTCGAACATTACAAAAATAAATGTGTATTTGTTTGCAAATCACAATATCACATCTAGACTCTAAACTACTTAACCGATTTTGATGTAACTTTTACAGCTTGAAAGCCTCAATCAACCAACCTCAATTGAGCTCAAGTGCGGCGATATCACCGTACTTCACTTAGTAAATAGCTTCTCTTTCACCCGCCCCCGCTGCCCCATCCCGCATGTGGCGTATGACGTTCCTTTGTCGCGTCACCTCTAGTACTTAATACATGCTATTGAGCATATATTGCTGCTGCATGCTATTGCTGATCGAAATCGCATTTTGCATATTATTAGCATGAAACCATTGGGTTTCATGCTAATAATATGCAAAATGCGATTTCGATCAGTGTGTGTTGCCAGTGATGACATATGGAACAGAGACGTGATCGTTCACTTAAGGCCTCATAAAAAGGCTGAAAGTCACCTAAGGGCAATGGAGAGGGCTATGCTCGGAGTTTCCCTGCGAGATCGAATCAGAAATGAAGAGACATAGCCCAAAGAATTGCCAAACTAAAGTGGCAGTGGGCGGGGCACATTGCTAGCACAACCGATGGCCGATGGGGCCTAAAAGTTCTCGAGTGGCGACCGCGTACCGGAAAGCGCAGCGTGGGTAGGCCCCTCACAAGGTGGACCGACGACCTGGTGAAGGCGGCGGGAACCCGTTGGATGAGGGCAGCGCAGGACCGGTCGTTATGGCGATCCTTGGGGGAGGCCTATGTCCAGCAGGGGACGTCCATCGGCGGAGATGATGATGATGAATATGCAAAAATCGATACACTTTTGGCTTCACCTAGTGTCTTTCCACTGAGAACCAATCAAGCATTCTAATCTTTACTTTTTATTACCTATTGTCCTGCTAAATTACATAGAAGTTAAATCGGCAAAGGAAACGATTAGTTCATTCAACAAAGTCTGGTTTTTCACGCCAATTTAAATCCTATTACTTGTTCACAAAGGTCAACTTGTAGGACTTAAAAAAATTTGATCTTTCAAATACACGAAGTCACATTTTCCAAGTCAATTTCATCCTTATGACTTGTGAGTAAGGATTAATTAAAAGGACTTACAAAACAGTACTAAAGGCAATACAATAAAATCTACTGACCCGTTCATTGTTACGAAAATGGGTTCGATTTCAATCGTATTTTTGTACAATGCATCGGATTTTGAGGTGAATGGCTCACAGTAGGTAATGATGGTTTTGTTTTGGTCGTATACATGTAGATAATACGTAGTTTGTAAGAAAGAAGCAACCAGCATATCCAAATACTTACAGTAGTACCAGGTTTATAAGTCTTACCGATGTACCTGCGCAGTTGACAAATATTAATACGCGCAAAATTATATAGGGTGTAAGTGACAGCCTAGCAAATAATGAAACGGTGAACTCAGACCATCAAACTGAACAACTTTCACTATGGAGCCTACCTCAAGAAACGCGAAAAAAATCAGCTGTCCCATACAAAACTGCCGTACCTACCTGACTAAAATTTATGGGACAGGTGATTTTTTTCGCGTTTCCTGAGGTAGGCTCCATAGAGAAAGTTGTTCAGTTTGATGGTCTGAATTCACCGTTTTAGTATTTGCTAGGCTGTCACTTACACCCTGTATAGACCAATAAGCATGTGCCACCTTCAATCCGTTAACGCTATTGGCTAATTTGTTTTCGCGCCTTTTTCGCTGCTTTCCGACTTTGCACCCTTTAATTACTAAATGACTTCGGGTTTTGTCGGGGACTCGGGCCTGCAGGCCTCGCATGCTACCCCCGAGAAAACGATAAAAATCGCAATGTGCCTCCATCCCTATTATTTTACGTATGGCAGAAAGAGCGGGCATGACGTTTTTCTCGTTTAAAGGCTTTGTCGTGAGTGGCATGCTAGCCTTGCTGCTCTGCGCAAACGAAGATTGAAGAGTGGAATTATTTTCCTGGTCGTACTGTACTTACTTATTGCTATTTGTTTTGTCACGTTTGTATTAATCTTCTAATTTAGAGTAATCTTTTATTGGCCTTATCTTAAGCTCAATTGGTTTGTAGAGCTGTTGATTACTTCAATAAACTTAAAAAAAAGTCCGCAGATAATGTGTAATTAAGAGTAAAATAAACATGTTTATTAAGGGAATAAAATAGTAAAAGCACAAACAAAACTTACCCTAAACTTAAACCATTTTAAGCATTCTAAACTACAAATTTTACTAATTCTACTTAGTCGAAAAGCCCGCCCCAGCACGGCTAGCATGCCACCCACGACAAAGCGTTTAAACGAGAAAAACGTCATGCGCGCTCTTTCTGGCCTACGTAAAATAATAAAGATGGAGGCACATCTCGATTTTTATCGTTTTCTCGGGGGTGGCATGCTAGGCCTACAGGTCATACCTGGCCCGAATGTGCCTATAATGCAGGCCGGATTTCCGCGTTGAATCGCTAATGATAAATGAAAAAATCGGTAAGTAAATAATTATATTAGGGTAGTGCTGAATTCTATTTGTAAGTAGATATTTTTAGAATTTTTGTTTGTTTGTTTGTGCAATGCGTCCCCTGAACCGATTTGGGTGGGGTTTAGATGGGACAGAAACATAGGGCTTCTTTTAAATTTACATTTAGTGTTCGTTTCGTTTTATCGCAATCGATTCACTCACTCGAAACTTATAACTATTTAAAGTCAGTTGTTTGCGCGTACGGAGTCGCAAACGCTACTAGTTCTACCCGACTACGGCGAAGCAAAAAACCCTCCTTTTTGCTTCGCCGTAGTCGGGTAGAAACTAGTAGCATTTGCGACTCCGTACGCGCAAACGACTGACTTTATGATTTGGACCGGTATGTTTAAGGGCAGGTTCTTTTAAAACGACCTGTTTTTGGTTGAGTCTTATCTTAAGGCATGAAATAGTAGTTATTTTATTCCAGAAATATATATTGTTGTTCATGAACTGTTCTTGATTATTCTTAGGCTCAAAACGCGATAGTTCCTACTTCTCTCGCTCATAAAACCGTGCAAAGATAGGTAAGTTTATGAATATTTTTCAAGTTTTACTTAATGATTATTAACTTTATAAATTAAAAAAAAATGCACTAATAAAATTAGAAAATGATTTATTGTCTACAAAAGGGGTAAAAACTAGCCTCAGAATAATGAAGACTCAGAATAATTAGACTACATTATTTTGAGGTTAGTTTTCACCCCAAACACCCAAGTTTAACTAAATAGTTTTTTTACGATCCTGCTTTCAATTGAAGTGTAAGAAAGAGACGCTTGCACTGGGATAACCTGCCCTTAAATCTATACTATTATAAAACTGTAACAGGAAGTTTGTCTGTACATTGAAGATATTAACAAAAAAAAAGTTACGATATGGTTTTTAGGTGTCCCTGATTCCATTTCACCAATTTTTTGTTTGCGTGTTTGTTTGGGTGTTTGTTTGTTTATTTGAACGAGTATCACGCAAAAACTACTGAACCGATTTTGATGAAACTTTTTTTTGTTGGTTAGCTTATGATCTGACTTAAAATCTGGTATATAATTTGTGCGGACGAAGTCGCGGGTTAACGCTCGTAGGTAATAATATAGTTCTTGTAAATAACAGCCATAAAAATATTAGTGACTTTATGTGACAGCCCTAGCGGCCTCCGTGGGCGACAGCGGGACGTTCCGGGCCGAGGGGGGAAGTAGGTGTTTATAACGCGGCGTTGGAGCACGCACAAAGGAGATTCCATTCTATAGCCTCCTGCTTCATCTACCCACTAGCCTTTCATTAGGGACTAGTGCCATATTTCTTCCTAAATCGATCGCATTAGTACTCGGGTAGAGTAAATAGATTTATTTTCCTAACGATATCTTAAGTGTAGCGTGGTATGTCTATAAATAGATCAAGCTCGGGGTAAAAAATGAACGAATTTAGGGGAAACATTAAGGGGAAATTGGTTAAGGTGGTTGCAGAGGGGTTAATTTTATACAAAACTTTGACGCACAATACGCGTAGACGGCATTAATATAAGTAACTTTGTATATATGGAAAAATAGTTTAGAAAATCTAGTTGCCGCGTAAGAAATAACATTTGCAATTTATAAAATAATTACGAAGATATAAAGCTTTGAAATTTTTCATACAAAATTTACTATGGGAGCAAAGTTGACAGAACAAAAAAAATCTACTGTTTCATACACTTCAATCGTGCTCAAACCGTAAAATGACTAGGCTATTTTACCATGGAAGCAAACATGTCCGCGCAAAGAAAAACAACTGTTCCATACTAAACTGATATCTAGCTATCAGTTTAGTATGGAACAGTTGTTTTTCTTTGCGCGGACATGTTTGCTTCCATGGTAAAATAGCCTAGTCATTTTACGGTTTGAGCAGGGACTAATTAATAATTTTTTTTTTCGGTTTATTATTTAAGAGCCAACTTGAGCTTCGAAATGTACCAAAATTAAAAAATATCACTTCAGTAACAGCCCCAAATTTTTAATTTTGCATTTATCTCGTTCTAAAAAAAACGAATGGTATATTTCTTTGCAAGCTTTTGAGGTTTTACTATTATACATGCTTCAAATATGGTGTTAATACTTTTATCTTCTTAGAAGGCTTTGAAAAATATTTTAGTATTTGCTATTAAACATCTCATTTTTTAAATTTCAATGCCCATTAATTGCTCAAATTAATTTATATTATTAAATCTAAGTCAAATGAGTGCATTTGTATTAATATTATTAATTATTAATTTAAAAGTCTTCTGGGAGATACAATTATGATTTCTATGTTGCTTAGCGAATTTTTTTCAATGTTTTCAGATAGTATATTTATATGTATGTATATATTATAATATACCTGTAATGTATTGTAAGCTTATATAGCTTTTTATATATTATTACACCGCCATAGCAAGTTTTTTTACTTAAGAGTTCGTCCATCCCATGTTTGTGTGGAAGAAATCGCTTTTAGTGATAAGACCGCCCTTTGTACCCTTACGTTCTTTTTATTCGTTTTTGTTACTGTATATTTTGGTGTGCAAATAAAGAATATTTATGTTATGTTATGTTATGTTATAGTCTTTTTGTCCCTAAATGGTGCCGGTTACAGTTTAAAAGTTCAATTCGTAATAACTCCCCACCCCTCCTAATAAAACTCCGTAAAATGACTGGGTTAGGTTAGGTTTGTTTAGTTATGAGTAGACTATGTGGTTTAAAGGTTAATGATACTTTTACACCCTGTATCATCATCATCATCAACATGTACACCCTGTACCTGTTAGGTTGATAATAATGATAACCCTGTTTGAAAATTACTTCTACAGGGTGAAATTGATATCATTAGCATCCTTATAAACTAAGAGTCTACCCAACATACTGAACAACTGTTACTATGGGAGCAAACCGATCGGAGCAAATAAAAAATCAGCTGTTGCATAATAAACTGCAATATTGACGCGCGAGTTCGCGTCTCAAATGTATGCAACGGCTGATTTTTTTTTTGCTCCAATCGGTTTGCTCCCATAGTAAAAGTTGTTCAGTTTGATGGTTAGACTCTCAGTTTAAAAGGATGCTAATGATATCAATTTCACCCTGTATATCACTTCCACCAACGTACGACAAGACGTAGTGCGAGACTGCATCCATACGTAGTCGATATTCCAACAATCCGCACAAATAGGTTTGCATCCTCTTTTATAATGAGAACCGGTAAGGTTTGGAACTCTCTCTCTGCGTTTGTTTTCCCGGGCAAATATAATCAGGATATTTTTAAAAGAAGAGTTAATAGGCTTTTTCTGGGCGAGCGCGCTACATCTTCGGCTTCATCTACACTTTCCATCAGGTGAGCTGAAGCCAAGCGCTAACCCATTATGAACAACAACAAAAATAAAATATATACTTAAAAATATCCTACGTAGGTACCTGACTGTTTTATTAATTTCACATAAAGCAATTGCTGTAGTGGAAATCGTCAATGAGAATTCAATTCACAAGCTAAACCCAATATCTCTCCTTTCTTTGTCAATGCTTGCATTACAGCTTGCATTGACTGGACACTACTGTACACAATACATACTATTGTACCTATATGTGTAGTTTAGCATTTAGCCCGATTGCGATGCAAAGCGTGCCTTCCATTGTGAATGAACTACCATCTAATAATAGACAGTTTGTATGTAAATGTATGATATTGTGTGCATTGTATTGATTGTCGATGAGTGATCACGAGCAAATTTAACGGCTTAATGGGTTTATTTTAGCTGCAGTTAGACTTGTTAGTAATATTGATTAATTCTGCTAAGGAATAATTTGTAACTCAGATTTTTCTTCAGAAGAAGATAATTTCTCCAGCTATGGCAAAAAGGCCCACAAAAAATTTTAGCTTTTACTTGGCGTATAGTTATGGAACTCATGTCGATTTGTTTCTCATAATCTCTAGATTATACTGGTAATATTCTATACCTCATCTTAACGAAGTGTCGCGTAATCGCAGTTGGCGCACATCTTGTCTTTGTAAAATATGTTTGTTTTTTTTTTTTTGTATGAACATCTAAGACGTTCCTATACACACATTGCTTTACATATGCCGTTTTAACAGGGAAAAAGAATCTTAGCATATTTCAAAACGGTGCATTTTTTAAAAGCCGTCGTGGTGGTCCATTGGCGAGTAACCTTGTTTTCCGTGCAGGAGGCGATGGTTCGATCCCCATCCAGGCCGACTCGTACCAATGAGTTTTCGGAATTTATGTACGATTTGTAATACCATTGGCTTTTCGGTGAAGTAAAACATCGTGAGGAAACTTCATGCTTCAATTTCGAAGCAAGTATTGTACCCACTCTCCATTACAAGTGGCGACGGGCTCACTCCCCGTCACACTACTACTTTCGGTACTAGTGAAACGTGGATGTTCTTAGGTTTCAGAATATCTCTGACTACCCCCTCGGGGAATATAGTCGTGAGCATATGCGTTTTTTAAAATGATTTCATAATTCCGTTTGCATTTTTAGATAATCTTTCGTCCGAATTAAATTAAATTATGTTTTTACAGTGTAATACCATCAATAAACGTTACCGTTTGTTGGCCTAAAATAAATTTACTCCTTTCTCAGGGAAATCAAAAGTGTGTTGCTTATTTCACGGACAGCCAGCAACATAGTACAAGATACTCTTTCATATACTGTGACATAACTGACTGCAACTGAAGAATTTAACCGGAGGATGGGCAGCAGCATTCTCAGAGTACATTAACACCCAACTGCGATCGCCAACCCGCCTGCCAAGCATGGTGATTATGGCAAAGCCTCCTTTTTGGAGGACGCCTATGTACAGGGTGAAATTGATATCATTAGCATCCTTTTAAACTAAGAGTCTACCCATCAAACTGAACAACTTTCACTATGGGAGCAAACAGATCGGGGAAAAAAAAATTAGCTGTTGCATACATTTGAGTCGAGTAGGCATTGCAGTTTAGTATGGAACAGCTGATTATTTTTTTGCCCCAATCGGTTTGCTCCCATAGTGAAAGTTGTTCTGTTTGATGGGTAGACTCTTAGATTAAAAAGATGCTAATGATATCAATTTCACCCTGTATAACAGTGCACGTATAAAAAAGGCTGAAATGATGATGATGATACAGTGACATAGGTTAACACAATCTAGAAACCAATATCTGCAATAACATAAGTTAACACAATCTAGAAACCAATATCTGCAATAACATAAGTTAACACATTCCAGAAATCAATATCTACTATGACATAAGTTAACACATTCTAGAAACCAATATCTGCAATAACATAAGTTAACACATTCTAGAAATCAATATCTGCAATAACATAAGTTAACACATTCTAGAAACCAATATCTGCAATAACATATGTTAACACATTCTAGAAACCAATACCTGCAACAACAAAAGTTAACACAATCTAGAAACCAATATCTGCAATAACATAAGTTAATACATTCTAGAAATCAATATCTGCGTCGGTATCTTGAGTGATTTTCGTAAAAATCGTGGTTCAAAGATTTCTTTACAAATCCTAAATTAATTCTAGCATTGAAACTTAATTTTTAACGGAAATCCTTTGACTATTTATTATAAGGACTAGCCTTGCGATAGCATTTCCCCTATGCCACGGTATAAGATCGATTTGATCTTGTGCATTTACATTCAATTTTATACCTTATCACTAAACGAGACAACCTATAATTGCGAAACAATAATTTCGAACTTAGAACGTTTGGGTTTCACACGAGAGTACTTTTCATGATTTTTATCATTCAAAATTAGAATCTAAAGTTATAAGGAATAATATCCAAAGTTGCGGATTAAATGTTTATTAGTAGAATTACACGCGTAACTAGTCCTCATATAAGTAGTTAAAGCGGAAATCAGACAAAGTTCTGACACCGATATTGGTTTCTAGATTGTGTAACATGTTTTTTTTACATTGGTTATTATTGAACCCAGGACGTAACTTTGTTTGTATGCAACGTTTCCCACCTTGACCCTTGACCCTTTTAGAGCCACCTCATCTTTATTTAACTACGTCATTTTTGTATGTATTTTTGACTGGCTTGTAATCATTATGTCACTGTGGTGTCTTCTTATCCATGGAAATCGAATTCGAAAATAATAATAATTTGGACCAAATTTTTAAATTATCTAATTTATTTATTAAAATATAGGTATTTAAAAAAATTAGGGCATTTTTTGGCGATCGTTGGGGGAGGCCTATGTCCAGCAGTGGACGTCCATTGGCTGGTATGATGATGATGATGATTGTCTACACAATAGTGTCGCAAGTAAAAGTGACTTCAACTTAAAAATTAGGTGCACGTACGCACGGCGACACATCAAGCTATACAAAACCAAACTAAAGCTGACCGCGCGTAGGTCGAGTAACCTATAGCATCGCGCGGCCAGCTTATGTTGGTTTTGTATAGCTTGAGGAGTCGCCGTGTGTACCTATTACAGATTTTTTCAAATATTGAGACTTTCTTTTGAACGCAGGTTTTATTATGTACTTTATAAAAAAATAAATAAGTATATATGTTGTAGCAAATTAAGCCGAGAAGTTAAAAATGATTGCCATATTTATCTTTAATTTGTATGTCTTTCAAATAACGAGAAGATAGCTTCCAAAAATCAGCAAAATATGGCCGGGCGCGGCGCGGCCCAGCGTTTACATTTGGTATTCTGTGTTTATACTATGTATAGGTAGGTATACTCATTTCCTTTCGGAAACTTCCAGTGTGGATGCTCCATTAAATATAACAGGCTAAGATGAAAGTTATACGGAGAACAATTTATGTGCCAATCAGCGGGGTATGGAGTATAATATTTGCATAGTCAGCATCTAATAAAGGTCGACCTTCCTTCACCCTAGAAGGCTCATCGAACCATTTATCTTATCCACCGTGAAACTGACATATTTATGGATAACCTCACGACCATATTCATATTTGGGGTTGTCAGAAACATTTCTACAAGTCTACAACTAACCAACGTTTGTAAGAGTGATGCATTCAAAGTTTTCTTTGTTTTTAGAGTTCCTTAGACAAACAAGGAACAGTTGAAGTGTTGAAATATTTCGAGGTTCTAAGTTACCATCATCATCAGCCTAATTACGTCCCACTGCAGGGCACAGACTTACCTTCAGGGAGAGTGTATGGGCGTCACTCCAACACGCGTACCCAATGCGGACTGGTAGACTATACATACGCATCAGAATTTATTTTGCAGCGTACCTATGCTGGTTTCCTTACGATATTTTCCTTCATCGTTTGAGAGCAGTCGGTATTATGTAAACAGGTACATTAGTTAGAAAAACTCATTGGTACATGGCATGTCTTTAGTTCGAACCCGTAACATCATTATTGAGTATCGATACCTACCGGGTACCTTACTTTCACTCTACTGGTAAAAGTCAAAATCTTCTTCATGGTACCTATCACTGAAAATTACATTACTCATATTCAAATTCTCATAAAAAGGCTGAAAGTCACCCAAGGGCAATGGAGAGGGCTATGCTCGGAGTTTCCCTGCGAGATCGAATCAGAAATGAAGAGATCCGCAGAAGAACCAGGGTAACTGACATAGCCCAAAGAATTGCCAATCTAAAGTGGCAGTGGGTGGGGCACATTGCTCGCAGAACCGATAGCCGATGGGTCCGAAAAGTTCTCGAGTGGCGACGGCGTACCGGAAAGCGCAGCGTAGGTAGGCCCCCCACAAGGTGGACCGACGACCTGGTGAAGGCGGCGGGAACCCTTTGGATGAGGGCAGCGCAGGACCGATCGTTATGGCGATCCTTGGGGGAGGCCTATATCCAGCAGTGGACGTCCATCGGCTGAGATGATGATGATGATATTCATATTACTGAAAAGGTTTTAGTATAATACACGAGTATTTCATTCAAATAGAAAGATCGTCAAGGAGTGACATATTGACCCGGCATGACATAATCACGGCAACCCTACTTGAACCCCATCTCTGCCGTGCTCACTTGCTTACAATAAAACCCTTATAATTTCATGCCGTGACCCTAATATTGTCAGTTTTATACAAACCGGCGATTTTGTTATTTACATAATTTTTTTTTTTAATTCTTTTCTTTTTTTGGAGCTCTTAACCCTGAGGTTACGTCAGTCCTATCGTACCTTAACCCTTAAGACTCTACAAAATGAAACAATTTTACAATGAAATAAAAACCAATAGTGTGGATTTAACTTTTCATAGCTAATGCAGCAGGCATGTAAACATGCGGCCCGCATTGCTCTTTCTTGCGGCCAAATACAATTTTAAGAACAGCTTCCTGATGCGGCCCGAGACCGTGCAGATTTTTACAAATACTCGAGTACTCATATTATGTAGTTAATACCACTGTTTTGAATCATGATGTGAAAAATGTCGAGCTCGCTTCGCTGCGTCTACCCATCAAACTGAACAACTTTTACTATGTGAGCAAACCGATCAGAGCAAATAAAAAATTAGCTGTTCCATACTAAACTGCAATAATGTTGACGCGAGATTTTTTTTTGCTCCGATCGGTTTGCTCCCATAGTAAAATGTGTTCAGTTCGATGGGTAGATTCTTAGTTTAAAAGGATGCTAATGATATCAATTTCACCCTGTATCATTATTTACAATAACATGCCCTACATTCACAGGCGATGCAAAAAATGGACTCGGCTTGCAACGTCATTGTTATACAGTTTAAAATAAACCAGTGCTTTCACTTATAAGGAGACATAATAAAGAGATAAATTACATTTCCTGATTGAACAGTACCAAAACTGATAAGTTGAGAATCTATAAAGTTAAGAATCTGAATAGTTGAGAATCTGATGAATTTTGAATAGCTCATGAGTCATGAACAAAATAAAACAAATGAGACAGACTAATACAAAGAGATGCAGTGTGAAAGAGACGTGCATATATTATGTTCATTCATCATTCACTTTTTCATATTTTGTCGGATTACATAAACTCTATGGTCATTTAGGATGTTGCCAGCGAAAAACAGAAAACTGTCAGGTTAGTTAACTATGAACTAGTTTTCATTGGCGCAGGACAATCTTCGATAATACTCGTTCAATCTTTAGGTCGGTGCTACTAAAGACGGGGTCCCTGATTCCATTTCACCAATTTTTTGTTTGCGTGTTTGTTTGTTTATTTGAACGAGTATCACGCAAAAACTACTGAACTGATTTTGATGAAACTTTTTTTTGTTGGTTAGCTTATGATCTGACTTAAAATCTGGTATATAATTTGTGCGGACGAAGTCGCGGGTTAACGCTCGTAGGTAATAATATAGTTCTTGTAAATAACAGCCATAAAAATATTAGTGACTTTATGTGACAGCCCTAGCGGCCTCCGTGGGCGACAGCGGGACGTTCCGGGCCGAGGGGGGAAGTAGGTGTTTATAACGCGGCGTTGGAGCACGCACAAAGGAGATTCCATTCTATAGCCTCCTGCTTCATCTACCCACTAGCCTTTCATTAGGGACTAGTGCCATATTTCTTCCTAAATCGATCGCATTAGTACTCGGGTAGAGTAAATAGATTTATTTTCCTAACGATATCTTAAGTGTAGCGTGGTATGTCTATAAATAGATCAAGCTCGGGGTAAAAAATGAACGAATTTAGGGGAAACATTAAGGGGAAATTGGTTAAGGTGGTTGCAGAGGGGTTAATTTTATACAAAACTTTGACGCACAATACGCGTAGACGGCATTAATATAAGTAACTTTGTATATATGGAAAAATAGTTTAGAAAATCTAGTTGCCGCGTAAGAAATAACATTTGCAATTTATAAAATAATTACGAAGATATAAAGCTTTGAAATTTTTCATACAAAATTTACTATGGGAGCAAAGTTGACAGAACAAAAAAAATCTACTGTTTCATACACTTCAATCGTGCTCAAACCGTAAAATGACTAGGCTATTTTACCATGGAAGCAAACATGTCCGCGCAAAGAAAAACAACTGTTCCATACTAAACTGATAGCTAGCTATCAGTTTAGTATGGAACAGTTGTTTTTCTTTGCGCGGACATGTTTGCTTCCATGGTAAAATAGCCTAGTCATTTTACGGTTTGAGCAGGGACTAATTAATAATTTTTTTTTTCGGTTTATTATTTAAGAGCCAACTTGAGCTTCGAAATGTACCAAAATTAAAAAATATCACTTCAGTAACAGCCCCAAATTTTTAATTTTGCATTTATCTCGTTCTAAAAAAAACGAATGGTATATTTCTTTGCAAGCTTTTGAGGTTTTACTATTATACATGCTTCAAATATGGTGTTAATACTTTTATCTTCTTAGAAGGCTTTGAAAAATATTTTAGTATTTGCTATTAAATATCTCATTTTTTAAATTTCAATGCCCATTAATTGCTCAAATTAATTTATATTATTAAATCTAAGTCAAATGAGTGCATTTGTATTAATATTATTAATTATTAATTTAAAAGTCTTCTGGGAGATACAATTATGATTTCTATGTTGCTTAGCGAATTTTTTTCAATGTTTTCAGATAGTATATTTATATGTATGTATATATTATAATATACCTGTAATGTATTGTAAGCTTATATAGCTTTTTATATATTATTACACCGCCATAGCAAGTTTTTTTACTTAAGAGTTCGTCCATCCCATGTTTGTGTGGAAGAAATCGCTTTTAGTGATAAGACCGCCCTTTGTACCCTTACGTTCTTTTTATTCGTTTTTGTTACTGTATATTTTGGTGTGCAAATAAAGAATATTTATGTTATGTTATGTTATGTTATAGTCTTTTTGTCCCTAAATGGTGCCGGTTACAGTTTAAAAGTTCAATTCGTAATAACTCCCCACCCCTCCTAATAAAACTCCGTAAAATGACTGGGTTAGGTTAGGTTTGTTTAGTTATGAGTAGACTATGTGGTTTAAAGGTTAATGATACTTTTACACCCTGTATCATCATCATCATCAACATGTACACCCTGTACCTGTTAGGTTGATAATAATGATAACCCTGTTTGAAAATTACTTCTACAGGGTGAAATTGATATCATTAGCATCCTTATAAACTAAGAGTCTACCCAACATACTGAACAACTGTTACTATGGGAGCAAACCGATCGGAGCAAATAAAAAATCAGCTGTTGCATAATAAACTGCAATATTGACGCGCGAGTTCGCGTCTCAAATGTATGCAACAGCTGATTTTTTTTTTGCTCCAATCGGTTTGCTCCCATAGTAAAAGTTGTTCAGTTTGATGGTTAGACTCTCAGTTTAAAAGGATGCTAATGATATCAATTTCACCCTGTATATCACTTCCACCAACGTACGACAAGACGTAGTGCGAGACTGCATCCATACGTAGTCGATATTCCAACAATCCGCACAAATAGGTTTGCATCCTCTTTTATAATGAGAACCGGTAAGGTTTGGAACTCTCTCTCTGCGTTTGTTTTCCCGGGCAAATATAATCAGGATATTTTTAAAAGAAGAGTTAATAGGCTTTTTCTGGGCGAGCGCGCTACATCTTCGGCTTCATCTACACTTTCCATCAGGTGAGCTGAAGCCAAGCGCTAACCCATTATGAACAACAACAAAAATAAAATATATACTTAAAAATATCCTACGTAGGTACCTGACTGTTTTATTAATTTCACATAAAGCAATTGCTGTAGTGGAAATCGTCAATGAGAATTCAATTCACAAGCTAAACCCAATATCTCTCCTTTCTTTGTCAATGCTTGCATTACAGCTTGCATTGACTGGACACTACTGTACACAATACATACTATTGTACCTATATGTGTAGTTTAGCATTTAGCCCGATTGCGATGCAAAGCGTGCCTTCCATTGTGAATGAACTACCATCTAATAATAGACAGTTTGTATGTAAATGTATGATATTGTGTGCATTGTATTGATTGTCGATGAGTGATCACGAGCAAATTTAACGGCTTAATGGGTTTATTTTAGCTGCAGTTAGACTTGTTAGTAATATTGATTAATTCTGCTAAGGAATAATTTGTAACTCAGATTTTTCTTCAGAAGAAGATAATTTCTCCAGCTATGGCAAAAAGGCCCACAAAAAATTTTAGCTTTTACTTGGCGTATAGTTATGGAACTCATGTCGATTTGTTTCTCATAATCTCTAGATTATACTGGTAATATTCTATACCTCATCTTAACGAAGTGTCGCGTAATCGCAGTTGGCGCACATCTTGTCTTTGTAAAATATGTTTGTTTTTTTTTTTTTTGTATGAACATCTAAGACGTTCCTATACACACATTGCTTTACATATGCCGTTTTAACAGGGAAAAAGAATCTTAGCATATTTCAAAACGGTGCATTTTTTAAAAGCCGTCGTGGTGGTCCATTGGCGAGTAACCTTGTTTTCCGTGCAGGAGGCGATGGTTCGATCCCCATCCAGGCCGACTCGTACCAATGAGTTTTCGGAATTTATGTACGATTTGTAATACCATTGGCTTTTCGGTGAAGTAAAACATCGTGAGGAAACTTCATGCTTCAATTTCGAAGCAAGTATTGTACCCACTCTCCATTACAAGTGGCGACGGGCTCACTCCCCGTCACACTACTACTTTCGGTACTAGTGAAACGTGGATGTTCTTAGGTTTCAGAATATCTCTGACTACCCCCTCGGGGAATATAGTCGTGAGCATATGCGTTTTTTAAAATGATTTCATAATTCCGTTTGCATTTTTAGATAATCTTTCGTCCGAATTAAATTAAATTATGTTTTTACAGTGTAATACCATCAATAAACGTTACCGTTTGTTGGCCTAAAATAAATTTACTCCTTTCTCAGGGAAATCAAAAGTGTGTTGCTTATTTCACGGACAGCCAGCAACATAGTACAAGATACTCTTTCATATACTGTGACATAACTGACTGCAACTGAAGAATTTAACCGGAGGATGGGCAGCAGCATTCTCAGAGTACATTAACACCCAACTGCGATCGCCAACCCGCCTGCCAAGCATGGTGATTATGGCAAAGCCTCCTTTTTGGAGGACGCCTATGTACAGGGTGAAATTGATATCATTAGCATCCTTTTAAACTAAGAGTCTACCCATCAAACTGAACAACTTTCACTATGGGAGCAAACAGATCGGGGAAAAAAAAATTAGCTGTTGCATACATTTGAGTCGAGTAGGCATTGCAGTTTAGTATGGAACAGCTGATTATTTTTTTGCCCCAATCGGTTTGCTCCCATAGTGAAAGTTGTTCTGTTTGATGGGTAGACTCTTAGATTAAAAAGATGCTAATGATATCAATTTCACCCTGTATAACAGTGCACGTATAAAAAAGGCTGAAATGATGATGATGATACAGTGACATAGGTTAACACAATCTAGAAACCAATATCTGCAATAACATAAGTCAACACAATCTAGAAACCAATATCTGCAATAACATAAGTTAACACATTCCAGAAATCAATATCTACTATGACATAAGTTAACACATTCTAGAAACCAATATCTGCAATAACATAAGTTAACACATTCTAGAAATCAATATCTGCAATAACATAAGTTAACACATTCTAGAAACCAATATCTGCAATAACATATGTTAACACATTCTAGAAACCAATACCTGCAACAACAAAAGTTAACACAATCTAGAAACCAATATCTGCAATAACATAAGTTAATACATTCTAGAAATCAATATCTGCGTCGGTATCTTGAGTGATTTTCGTAAAAATCGTGGTTCAAAGATTTCTTTACAAATCCTAAATTAATTCTAGCATTGAAACTTAATTTTTAACGGAAATCCTTTGACTATTTATTATAAGGACTAGCCTTGCGATAGCATTTCCCCTATGCCACGGTATAAGATCGATTTGATCTTGTGCATTTACATTCAATTTTATACCTTATCACTAAACGAGACAACCTATAATTGCGAAACAATAATTTCGAACTTAGAACGTTTGGGTTTCACACGAGAGTACTTTTCATGATTTTTATCATTCAAAATTAGAATCTAAAGTTATAAGGAATAATATCCAAAGTTGCGGATTAAATGTTTATTAGTAGAATTACACGCGTAACTAGTCCTCATATAAGTAGTTAAAGCGGAAATCAGACAAAGTTCTGACACCGATATTGGTTTCTAGATTGTGTAACATGTTTTTTTTACATTGGTTATTATTGAACCCAGGACGTAACTTTGTTTGTATGCAACGTTTCCCACCTTGACCCTTGACCCTTTTAGAGCCACCTCATCTTTATTTAACTACGTCATTTTTGTATGTATTTTTGACTGGCTTGTAATCATTATGTCACTGTGGTGTCTTCTTATCCATGGAAATCGAATTCGAAAATAATAATAATTTGGACCAAATTTTTAAATTATCTAATTTATTTATTAAAATATAGGTATTTAAAAAAATTAGGGCATTTTTTGGCGATCGTTGGGGGAGGCCTATGTCCAGCAGTGGACGTCCATTGGCTGGTATGATGATGATGATGATTGTCTACACAATAGTGTCGCAAGTAAAAGTGACTTCAACTTAAAAATTAGGTGCACGTACGCACGGCGACACATCAAGCTATACAAAACCAAACTAAAGCTGACCGCGCGTAGGTCGAGTAACCTATAGCATCGCGCGGCCAGCTTATGTTGGTTTTGTATAGCTTGAGGAGTCGCCGTGTGTACCTATTACAGATTTTTTCAAATATTGAGACTTTCTTTTGAACGCAGGTTTTATTATGTACTTTATAAAAAAATAAATAAGTATATATGTTGTAGCAAATTAAGCCGAGAAGTTAAAAATGATTGCCATATTTATCTTTAATTTGTATGTCTTTCAAATAACGAGAAGATAGCTTCCAAAAATCAGCAAAATATGGCCGGGCGCGGCGCGGCCCAGCGTTTACATTTGGTATTCTGTGTTTATACTATGTATAGGTAGGTATACTCATTTCCTTTCGGAAACTTCCAGTGTGGATGCTCCATTAAATATAACAGGCTAAGATGAAAGTTATACGGAGAACAATTTATGTGCCAATCAGCGGGGTATGGAGTATAATATTTGCATAGTCAGCATCTAATAAAGGTCGACCTTCCTTCACCCTAGAAGGCTCATCGAACCATTTATCTTATCCACCGTGAAACTGACATATTTATGGATAACCTCACGACCATATTCATATTTGGGGTTGTCAGAAACATTTCTACAAGTCTACAACTAACCAACGTTTGTAAGAGTGATGCATTCAAAGTTTTCTTTGTTTTTAGAGTTCCTTAGACAAACAAGGAACAGCTGAAGTGTTGAAATATTTCGAGGTTCTAAGTTACCATCATCATCAGCCTAATTACGTCCCACTGCAGGGCACAGACTTACCTTCAGGGAGAGTGTATGGGCGTCACTCCAACACGCGTACCCAATGCGGACTGGTAGACTATACATACGCATCAGAATTTATTTTGCAGCGTACCTATGCTGGTTTCCTTACGATATTTTCCTTCATCGTTTGAGAGCAGTCGGTATTATGTAAACAGGTACATTAGTTAGAAAAACTCATTGGTACATGGCATGTCTTTAGTTCGAACCCGTAACATCATTATTGAGTATCGATACCTACCGGGTACCTTACTTTCACTCTACTGGTAAAAGTCAAAATCTTCTTCATGGTACCTATCACTGAAAATTACATTACTCATATTCAAATTCTCATAAAAAGGCTGAAAGTCACCCAAGGGCAATGGAGAGGGCTATGCTCGGAGTTTCCCTGCGAGATCGAATCAGAAATGAAGAGATCCGCAGAAGAACCAGGGTAACTGACATAGCCCAAAGAATTGCCAATCTAAAGTGGCAGTGGGTGGGGCACATTGCTCGCAGAACCGATAGCCGATGGGTCCGAAAAGTTCTCGAGTGGCGACGGCGTACCGGAAAGCGCAGCGTAGGTAGGCCCCCCACAAGGTGGACCGACGACCTGGTGAAGGCGGCGGGAACCCTTTGGATGAGGGCAGCGCAGGACCGATCGTTATGGCGATCCTTGGGGGAGGCCTATATCCAGCAGTGGACGTCCATCGGCTGAGATGATGATGATGATATTCATATTACTGAAAAGGTTTTAGTATAATACACGAGTATTTCATTCAAATAGAAAGATCGTCAAGGAGTGACATATTGACCCGGCATGACATAATCACGGCAACCCTACTTGAACCCCATCTCTGCCGTGCTCACTTGCTTACAATAAAACCCTTATAATTTCATGCCGTGACCCTAATATTGTCAGTTTTATACAAACCGGCGATTTTGTTATTTACATAATTTTTTTTTTAATTCTTTTCTTTTTTTGGAGCTCTTAACCCTGAGGTTACGTCAGTCCTATCGTACCTTAACCCTTAAGACTCTACAAAATGAAACAATTTTACAATGAAATAAAAACCAATAGTGTGGATTTAACTTTTCATAGCTAATGCAGCAGGCATGTAAACATGCGGCCCGCATTGCTCTTTCTTGCGGCCAAATACAATTTTAAGAACAGCTTCCTGATGCGGCCCGAGACCGTGCAGATTTTTACAAATACTCGAGTACTCATATTATGTAGTTAATACCACTGTTTTGAATCATGATGTGAAAAATGTCGAGCTCGCTTCGCTGCGTCTACCCATCAAACTGAACAACTTTTACTATGTGAGCAAACCGATCAGAGCAAATAAAAAATTAGCTGTTCCATACTAAACTGCAATAATGTTGACGCGAGATTTTTTTTTGCTCCGATCGGTTTGCTCCCATAGTAAAATGTGTTCAGTTCGATGGGTAGATTCTTAGTTTAAAAGGATGCTAATGATATCAATTTCACCCTGTATCATTATTTACAATAACATGCCCTACATTCACAGGCGATGCAAAAAATGGACTCGGCTTGCAACGTCATTGTTATACAGTTTAAAATAAACCAGTGCTTTCACTTATAAGGAGACATAATAAAGAGATAAATTACATTTCCTGATTGAACAGTACCAAAACTGATAAGTTGAGAATCTATAAAGTTAAGAATCTGAATAGTTGAGAATCTGATGAATTTTGAATAGCTCATGAGTCATGAACAAAATAAAACAAATGAGACAGACTAATACAAAGAGATGCAGTGTGAAAGAGACGTGCATATATTATGTTCATTCATCATTCACTTTTTCATATTTTGTCGGATTACATAAACTCTATGGTCATTTAGGATGTTGCCAGCGAAAAACAGAAAACTGTCAGGTTAGTTAACTATGAACTAGTTTTCATTGGCGCAGGACAATCTTCGATAATACTCGTTCAATCTTTAGGTCGGTGCTACTAAAGACGGGGTTACGCAATTTAACCCAGCATTTGGCGCAAGTGGGCCTAAGCGTCACATCGCTGTCAAACACATACATAATTAATAGTTTGTGGTCAAACACATCGGCGAGCTCACAAATGTAACATCCTTCTTATCGTCGATGTTTTTATATGAGTTTGACACATGCCATAACCATAGCGAATACCGAATCGTCAGCTCGCCCTCGCGCTTGAAACATTCAACGACGAATTTTGGGTTGTGACAATGTTTGCGCTTAAAGAATTGCATTGCTGATGAGCAAACACTGTGCCTATTTCAAAGGATTTAGGAAATGATATCCGAGTATTCCTACTGATTTTTCCTATGCTAGGTTATTGTCGGTATTTAATTAGAGACCATGCGTCATCCTGTCACTCGGACATCGGGCGCCCAGTGACGGCAGTGACAACACTCATTCAGTTTCTATGTCCCTTTCTGTTGGGGCTGAGCACTGATTGTAATTACACTCCTTCTGTAATGACATAATACTATACTGACATACATACATACACACATAAGGTCACGCTACTGCCCATGTGGGTAGGCAGAGACCACAGACCACCACACGCTATGACTCTGACACACCTTTTTAGCCTTATTCATTTTCATATTCCTTTCATGCACTTCCGTCGATTGAGGGTGCTACCAAATTAATACCACACATACTTCGTAAGGAGCGCATTTCAACTGCATTCACTAGACTTTCACGATTTTCTCTAATTACACTGAAGGGTGGGTATTTACGGGGTGTTGAGTCAGGTAGCCTCCACATGTGCCCACCTGCTTCTAGTCCCTTTGGATGAGTCTGAACTGAACAGTTGTCGCTACAAGCCGGTGTCCCTTGGACGTTTGTCAGTGATTTTTCCTTGTGGGATCTCATTGGCCTGATTTGGGGGTAGTTGTTTATCCACGTGTCTCTCTGAGTAGCAGAGGGTGCAGTGGGGGAACAAATTTAAACTACAGCCCAAACGATTGTCAAGTTGATCGAAGTCAAGTACATTTGCTTTTTTTCCGACTTCTTCTCAACTCGACAATGTAGTCGTAATTTCAAAATGCTAAGTGGGTATTTATAGGTACACTTACACTTAGTCTGACCCTTCTTCTACACGCTTGTGCGAGCGTAGGCAAACCCGCTGTGCATTGACGCTTCTTTATAGTAAACTAGTAACAAGCAGACGAGTCGATGTACAGCGGGCTCCATTAGAAATCCTTATCCCTTAATCGCTTTGTACGATACCCACAGAAGGAAATGAGCTAGTCAAAAAGCAGGAATTACATGGAATAGTAACTTTTTTAGAAGTACATAGGTTAAAAAAGCAAAATTTCCGACCTTCAAAAAGGAAACAGGTAACATCAGTTCGTCTAAATGTGTCGATTTATCAGTAGCTCGTCTGCTTGTAAGGAAAGTGCCATCTAGTGACGATGGTGATTCAGCCCCTTCCGCTACATTTAACATGTCCATTCGATATTTACGGTCTAACTTGAATTGGGAGCTTCGGCGTCGTGGAAAGGTTTTTAGCGATCGACGATTTTATGTACACGCTTAATGTTGGCACTAAAGTTGCTGGCATTTTTTATTGCTATTATATTAAGAGAAGTTCAAACTTAGTATTCCCAGTGTATCATCATGATCATGAACAAATAAAAAAGGCTGATCAGCCTGTCATCGTCTACTGCTGATTATAGGCCACTTTCAAGGTGCGCCAAAAAACTCCTCATCCAGTCGTTCCCTGCTACCTTTCTCTGATCGTCAGTCCAGCGCCTCACGCCTGCCAACTCGTGGTATAGTGTGCGTCTATTAATCAATTAATGTTCATTCTTCAGAAGCCAAGCAGCAAGGTTTGTCACAGAACCAAAGAGCGCAGTATCCTAGGCTTAAAAGTGATCGGCCACGTCAGAAATGAAGTTATTCGCTCCAGAAACCAAATAACAGATATCACCATCACGTCTGCCAATCTAAAGTAGGGACTAGGCTGGACATGACTGCAGCATGCCGGGCGACCTATGATCCAAAACCACTACCAACTGGTCCCCGAAGAAAAGAAATAGGCGTTTAGGTAGACCTGGAAGCTGGAGCGGAGAACAGAGAGTCTTGGAGAAAACGGAGACCTTGTCCGACAGTGAGACATCAATGGCTGATAATAACAATAAATAATTATCTTTCATTCACTTCACAAACTCATTCACTTCAAACGTGTCACGTTTTCGCGCCAATTTACTCTAGTATCTCTACAGGGTGTTAGGGTCAATAGTTGCATTACTTTAGGTGGTGATTTACCCATGATACTGATCAACTTTCCCTACAAAACTGAAAGGAAATTCGCAAAAAAAAAATAAGACTTTTCATACAAACGTTCGATCATCTGATTGCAGTATAGAAAGTGCTGATTTTTTTTTCGGGAATTTCCTAAATGTTTTTTAGGGAAAGTTGTTCAGTATCATGGGTATAATCAACCCTTAAATTAATGCGACTGGTTACCCTATCACCTTGTATACAGGGTAAAATTGATATCATTAGCATCCTTTTAAAGTAAGAGTCTATCTATCAAACGGAACAACTGTTACTATGGGAGCAAACCGATCGGAGCAAAAGAAAATCTGCTATTCCTTACATTTGAGTCGCGAACTCGCGCGTCAACATTGCAGTTTAGAATGGAACAGTTGATTTTTTATTTGCTCCGATAAGTTTGCTTCCATAGTAAAAGTTGTTTAGTTTGATGGGTAGACTCTTAGTTTAAAGGATGCTAATGATATCAATTTCACCCTTAGGTGTGCGTCTATTCATCAATTAATGTGCATTCTTCTGATTCTCACGTACGGTGCTCAAACGTGGTGTTTGACGAACGATCAAAGGCCAAGCATCAAGGTTTGTCACAGAACTATGGAGTTCAGCATCCTAGGCTTAAAACTGATCGTCCGAGTCAGAAATGAACTTATTCGCTCCAGAACCCAAGTGAACGACAACACCATCATTGCTGCTAATCTAAAGCGGGAGTAAGCTGGACATGTCTGCTGCATTCCAGACGACTTATGAGCTAAAGCCACCACCAACCAAGAAACACGCATCGACACGCAAAGTAGAGAGAGAACAGAGGGAGGCCTTTTTCCAAAAGTGAGATACCTATCCATGGCTGATATATAGTAAATAATTATCTCTAGTTTACTCTATGTAACTAGCATATTCAGCCTGCCCCATTTTTATGACAATTTACTCTAGTATAACATATATCCGGAGTATGCTTACTAATACAACAGACTACTTATTTACGGGCAAAATATGCCTCCATATTGCTTCCATTCTCGTCTCTCAAATCTATCGCCAGTGTATAAACTGAAAATATATAGCAAGCTCAATCTGATACGAATACAAAAGGTGAATGGCTACGAAATACGATACATAGCTGATCGATAAGCATTAACATTTAGCTTGAGTGTTGGTAGATATCCGTGTTCGACAATAGGGTCATTGTTGTTTCGGGCAAGCCTTGGTCATATCACATCAGTAAATACACAGAGAGAAAGCTTCGACACAAACGCGCTAACGTTGAGCGAGCGCGTCAAGTGATCATTTTTCGTAAAAAAAATTACTGTTCCATACTAAACTGCTATGCCTACTCGACTCAAAATGTATGCAACAGCTGATTTTTTTTTTATTACGTTTGGGTTTGCTCTTGACCTCAATCTAGTCCTCAGGACGAAGATGGGGTCGAAGATGCAGCGAGCTCACCCAGAAAGCGCTCGGAAATACGCAGGCAGGGCGTTCCACTCCTTGGCTGTGCGCATTATAAAAGATTCGGAAAGGCGCTTGGTGTATATGTGGGATGTCAACCAAAAAGGGGTGATATCCCGCGGTGCGTCTGGAAGTCCGATAGTAGAAAGGAGAAGGCGGGATGAGCTCATGTAGCTCTTGGGCACACTCACCGAAGTACAATCTGTAGAAGACCAACAAGCAGGCTACTCTGCGGCGGTGGGATAGGCTATGAAGCTTGGTCTCCACCAGCTTACTGTCGCCAATGAGACTCCTGGCTCTGCGTTCAACCGAGTCGAGTGCGGCAAGTTGATACTTGGTTGAGCCACGCCACAGGTGGCAGCAGTACTCCATACAGGATCAGACCTTAGCTTTATACAACATTAAGAGCTGTCCAGGAGTGAAGTACCGCTTCACCTTGTTTAAGATGCCCGGCTTTTTGGCCGCAGTTTTGCTCCGATTGGTTTGCTCCCAAAATGTCGTTTAATTTTTTTAATTTAATTTCTTTTCTAAATCGTAAAAGTCGTTCAGTTTTATGGGTAGACTCTTAGTTTAAAAGGATGCTAATGATATCAATTTCACCCTGTATAGTAGGCCTCCATCAATCAAATACAAATACAAAAGTTCTTTATTTTTCTCACCACAAACATAAAATTAATAAAAACAAATAAAAATATTAAATTGAGTACAAGAATTTGTGGGTGGAGACTGGTGCTTGGTAAGTATGTGTACTTGGGTACATACCTGTACTTCAAGTCACCAGGTCTTCTCCCGCCAGAAGTAAGAATTAAGAGGTAGGTACAATAATTTGAAAGTTTAAACTAAAGTTAATTTACAAATCAATGTAATAGAATGTAGGAAAACCTGTGTATTGTGAAAATAAGTCTACTTATGTAGTTTATCGGTAATCGACAGTAGGCCTCGTGTGAACCCCAAACAAGACTAGTTGTTCCGCAATTATAGGATGTCTCGTTTAGTGATACGATATAACATTGTATGTACATACGGTATAACATAGTACATGATCATTTGATCTTGTACCGTAGAAGGTAATGCTAACGTAAGATAAGTCCCTAGTTAAATAGTCTGAGCCCACATACCAATGAGATGGGGTGAGGTCAAATTTAGTGGAGACAGGGGAGTGTTCGCACTGAACGTACATGACTCATTTACATGCTATAATAAAAAAAATACTTGAATGTTAAAAGTGATACATTTTTGTAATGACTATGACGCCAGTATAATAAAAAAAATTATGTCACTAAAAATGTTATTAAGGTCTTAAACATGATACGAGGTTTCTAGTTTCAGTCTGGGTGTTGTAAACGAGTCACGCATGTAACTTTTAAGTATCACATTTGACGTTAAACTTGTTTGTGAACACAAACAAAGACACTGTTTGTTCCATAAACTTAATTTTACTGCTAGTTAAGTTTATGGGTTGTTCATCTTCTGGTCAACCAACAAGGAAGTAGTTCATATACAAAAAAATATATGTAAATAATAGTTTTTTGAAGTTATTTCGTATTTATTTTAAATATTGAAAATGGGAAATTTTATCAATATAAAAATTGTCCTTACAATACGACCAGGAAAATAATTCCGCTCGTCAATCTTCGTTTACGCAGAGCAAGCCCGAGTACCCGACAAAAACCGAAGTCATTTAGTAACCAAAGGGTGCAAAGTCGGATAGCAGTGAAAAGGACGCGAAACAAATTATCCAATAGCGTAAACCACGATGGCGTAAACGAATTGAAGGTGGCACATCCTGATTGGTTAATAAAATTAAGCGCGTTATTAAAATTTGTCAACTGCGCAGGTACATCGGGGAGACTTATAAACCTGGTACTACTGTACACCTATAATAGGTAGTTATAATATAGATGATTGAAATAAATGTTTTATTTAATATAATATAAACGGTGAAACAAAGAACGGATAACTAACAAAATAGTAGGCATCTGAAATTAAAATATATATATATATACGGTCGAATTGATAAACCTCCTCCTTTTTTGAAGTCGGTTAAAAAGGGAAAAAGATTTACTTCCAAACTAATTTCGTCCTATTATAGCAATATCACTGCTGTGTAATGAGAAATAGGAGAGAAAAAGGAGAGGAGAGAAAAAGATATTATATCTATCATGTGACAAATCTTCAGATCAGAACTGAAAGGAGTACCTAACTGTGGACTACAGCTACGTGTTCAGCATCTATAACATCTCCAAGACCTTGCGAAACTTGAGACCTGTCGAAATGAAAGGAATGAAAAATGTCCGACGTTTACGAGTGATATTTTGTTTCCTGGTTTAAGTTGTGAGACTATAATGTGATAAATGTTAGCGTTTGGGATAGTAAATAAAATGTCTTTAGACAGTGCTAAGAATAGGTACTGTGGGGGATGTTTGTGGGTTTGGAAGAGAATCATGTGGAAAAGCTGTCATTGGAGGAAACCGGCTGCCCCATGCCCCGAGATTTTGACATTGGAAATGTCTTTTCGTTCGCGGCATAGGCTCCGATTTCCGATAAAATGCGATCCCCTAATATCTCGGAGAGTTGTGAAGATATGATATTCAAAAAAAGCTCAAAAGACGCGTATTTACGAGAGCTGTAAGGTGCAAAAAAAAGAGTTATTCGAGAAAGTAAAAAACAAAAAAAGTGGAAAAAAAAATCAATTTTTTCCGAATTTTGGATTTTGGCGCTCGATATTTTGGAAACAAGGTTTCAAAAATTTAAGCCAAATTCCTCTGGACAATTTAGTCAGCTACAATTCGAGCCTAAAACAAATCGGATCAAGGGTTTCCCCTGTAGCCTATCCTTTTTGAGACAATATTTTTTCGAATTCCGTAGATTCATTTCCAATGTGCTCGATAGTCGTGTGAGGCACGAAATGTGTGAATTTTTTTTATGATACATACGCCTCATTGAGAATGAGAGTCAAGTAAAATGGTCCTTGTAAATATAATCTCATACAAGCTGAAATTAGGCAAGTATAATTTGTGCCTATAATGTTTCATTATTTAGACTGTTATAACAAGAAAACGGTTGGGCAGCATCAATGGAGAGGGCTATGCTCGGAGTTTCTCTGCGAGATCGAATCAGAAATGAAGAGATCCGCAGAAGAACCAGAGTAACTGACATAGCCCAAAGAATTGCTAAATTAAAGTGGCAGTGGGCGGGGCATATTGCTCGCAGAACCGATGGCCGATGGGGCAGACAAGTTCTCGAGTGGCGACCGCGTACCGGAAATCGCAGCGTGGGTAGGCCCCGCACACGGTGGACCGACGACCTTGTGAAGGCGGCGGGAACCCGTTGGATGAAGGCAGCGCAGGACCGGTCGTTATGGCGATCCTTGGGGGAGGCCTATGTCCAGCAGTGGACGTCCATCGGCTGAGATGATGATGATGATGATGAACAAGAAAACGACTTTCAATCTAATAGTATTTGATCAATTTAGATGTCTTTACCCTACAAGGAAATTTTTAATGAACCAACAGAATCCTAAAAAGAAAATTGCTTCAACAAATCAATTTTTAAATTAAAAGTAAAGGGTAGAAATTTGGAATGTCAGCTAAAAACGAAAAAAGTTTCAATTTTGATCGTACCCATCTTAGGCGAAATGGAATGAACTCTCAGGGGAAATCGTGACTTTAAGTGGGTAATACCTACCATTTATAATTGCTTTCTTCCACACCGGGGACTGAAAGATGTCTCTTCCAAATTTATATTGTCTTGAGCTTCTTTAGTTTCAATTTTAGGGAAATATGTCTAGGCTTTCTTTTTTAGCCCAGTCATTTTACAGAGTTTTGTTAGGCGGGGTAGGGAGTAATTATTAATTGGACTATTAAACTGTAACTGGCACCATTTAGTGACAAAAAAAAACTAACTTAAAACATGTTTAAAAAAAATTCGCTACGCAACATAGAAATCAAAATTGTGTGGCCCAGAAAGTTTTTAAATTAATAATATTAATACCAATGCACTCATTTGACTTTGATTTAACAATATGCATTATTTTTGAGCAATAAAATAGGCGATGAAATTTAAAAAATGAGGTATTTATTAGAAAATACGAATGTGTTTTTGAAAAACCTTCTAAGTAGACAAAAATATTTACACCATGTTTTTTAGTATGTATAATGGTAAAGGCTTAATATGTGCAAAAAAAAATCACCATCAGCTAAATTTAAAATCGGAGGTGTTGCTGACGTGATTTCTTTTAAATTTTGGTACATTTCTAGGCTCAAATTGGCTCTTCAATATTATACCGAAAAAAATATTAATTATTAATTAGTCCCGGCTCAAACCGTAAAATGACTGGGCTATTTTGGGTATTCTATACTATACAATGTATACGTATCTGCTGTAGAAGGACATTTTGATCAATTTGTACTATCGTGTCATTTGCAGGCTTATGATGAAACCAAGTTTGTAATTAAAAACCTAGACGAATGATCAAAATTATAAGATTCAGTAATTATGCATTTTGTAATTCAATCAATCAACAATGAAAACTATGGATGGACAATGTCTATTTGTAATTATGCAGGGTTTTTATAAAAACCCTGATTTCATTCCACCAATCCACGTTGGTAGAAGAAGGGCATGCCTGGTAGAAGAAGGACGTCCTGGCTTAAAAACCTGTGCGAATGGTTCGATGTGGGCACAACCTCACTATTCAGGGCTGCAGTCTCCAGGGTCCGAATAGCCCTATTGATAGCCAACCTCCGATAGGCGATGGCACCATAAGAAGAAGAAGAATCCAAGTTGCTTAATAATGATATAATGATACTTTTCCAGATGTCACCAACCCATCTGGCTGCAGAGCGATCCACTCCTATTTGCCTAATCTGGGCAACCTTTCTGTTAAGGCTTTGTCAAGCTTTTTGTGCATCTTTTTACACGAGCAGCCTATGAATAAGATATATCTTAAAAATCATAAAGTGAAAAAAATCTTAAAAATTTAAAGTTATTCGCTTTTTAAGTTTTGAGACAAAAATGATTTGTTATCATTTCAGCAATGAATGAAAGCGCTGACGTATTCATGGACAGATTTTAATAATCTTGTTTTGGTAGTAAGTAGGGTGAGTGTGCCCGTGTGGTGTTCAGTAAATTTTAAAAACAAATTATTTAATATTTTGAAAAAAATTATCTATATTGAAACAATGATAATTCGATTCTGCTCTGGATTCTAAACAAACTACTTTCTAGTTTTGCGTTAATTCATTAACACGTTGTATATCGTGCGTGCAGATTGACATCTTTGCCTCTCCATAAAACGCTTTGACTGTCTCCTTATATCTTAAACATTGGAAAACCATAAAAATAAAGACAAAAGACATATTTTCGTTAAACAACTGTAATAAATCTTTACTGCCTCGTAAATTTTACCGCCACCAAAAACCAATTTTGAATAAACAACCAATAATTTTGACAGTCATTTATCAGAAAGAGAACACGCCGGAAATTAGAAGTAGATTGGGTGTTTAGTTACTATCTTTTATGATGGTTATTTAAACTTTGCAACTTTCTCTATCGATTTATAACCCACATAGGTTTTATACTATTTATACTATTTATGACCGTGTGGTGTCGGCTAAGAATAGCACCATCCCATTTCCTTCCGTGGGTGTCGTAAAAGGCGACTAAGGGATCTACCGGAGGATGGGCAGCAGCATCCTCTGAGTACACACATTCAATCCAACTGCGATCGCCAACCCGCCTGCCAAGCGTGGCGATTATGGCAAATCCCCCCATTTTGGGGGAGGCTTATGCCCAGCAGTGGACGTCTGTCGGCTGATATGATGATGTTGATGATAGGTTTTATAGGCTTACGAGCGTTAACCCGCGACTTTGTCCGCACAAATTATATACCAGATTTTAAATCAGATAATAAGCTATCAAACAAAAAATGTTTCATCAAAATCAGTTCAGTAGTTTTTGCGTGATGCTCGTTCAAACAAACAAACAAACACACAAACAAACAAACAAACCTTAGAAACTTTCTCTATCGATTTATAACCCACATAGGTTTTATAGGCTTACGAGCGTTAACCCGCGACTTTGTCCGCACAAATTATATACCAGATTTTAAATTAGATAATAAGCTATCAAAAAAAATGTTTCATCAAAATCGGTTCAGTAGTTTTTGCGTGATGCTCGTTCAAACAAACAAACAACCAGACAGGCAAAAAATCCAAAAATTGGTGATATGGAATCAGGGATACCTAAAAACCATATCGTAACTTTTTTTTTCTTCAATGTACAGACAAACTTCCTGTTACAGTTTTATAATAGTTTAAGATTAGATACAACGTGGTAATGAATAAGCTCAAAACATTATACACACCAATTGAATTATAATAAAATAATTGAATTAAAACAATAGTTTCATTTATTTTAAACAATATTTTAAATGTTGTAATAAAAATATTTGAAATCCAATTAATATCAACTTACCTACTATATTATTTATCGGGTAAAAAGTATATCTCTTTCTTTTAAATTTCTTTAAATTTCGTTATTCATTTTCTTCCTAAAACTAAATAGATACAAGGTAAAGACCTCCTGGTAGATATTTGAATAAAATACCTGTAACAGGACGCCTTGCTCTTCCATAACTAACAGTGTTAGCAGATTGTGAATATACAAATATAGAATATTGAGACTAAAATTGTATATCTGTCGTAAGATAGAAAATGCATTCGACTGTGCGGTGGTCCCCTGTAAATAATTACTATTAAGAATGTAAATTTGTACATACTTACTTACTTTTTTGTCTTTTAACAAAAATGATTTGTAATAGATCTTGTTTTGTTAGTGAGTGTGCCCGTGCGATGGTAGGATATCGATTTAAATAAATTGTAAACAAATATCAAAATGTAAAGAAACTATGTACAAACTATTTAATATTTTGATAAAATGTAGTCTAAAACATGATAAATCAATTATACTTTCAGTTATAAACAAACTATATTGTAGTTTTTCGTTTCGTCACGTTTCTCAGAATATGCGTTATCATGGCGGATTAGAATCTGCATTATTATTTTTCGGGTTTTCTAACAAATAATAAAAAAGTTAAAAATTAAGAAACCACCAACCGACCCGACTGACCGACCGACCGACCGATCTCATAGAAGAAACTAGTTTTTATAAATCAACGTTTTTTCTTTTCGCTCTATCGTAAAACTGGTAATACGTACAAGCGTCAAACTTTAACAGGAAATAATAAAAACCGGCCAAGTGTGAGTCGGTCTCGCGCTAAAGGTCCCGGAAAAACAATTTTTTTTGTAAGTTAATAATTATGTTGTGTGGTACGGAATCCTCGGTGTGCGAGTAGCCCAACTCGGACTTGGCCGGATTTTTAAATTGGCTAAAATGCATTATATCGTATATGTCTTATTTAATATCAAAAATATTCCCCATCATGCCTTTGTTGCGCCTCGGGCCGTTCCGGGATAATTCGGGAATTTCGGGATCCTCTTGGGCCGATAGGACACAAAGGAAAATAAACTTTTCAAATACATTTTTTTTACATGATAAACGTGCATGGAATTGCTATTTTTATTTGATCTTAGAGAGAAATAAAATGAAATATTCATGGTCGTAAATTGTTTAGAGAAAAAAATTGATCAAAGTTAAATTATCTGAATAATAAGAAGCGGTTGGATCAATACTTCATTTTCATTATAATACAGACTAACATTAAAAACACTTTTATGTAATAATTTCATCACTGTGTTGGCATATGAATAGATAATATTATTGGGTTGTAAGGGCTTGGTCAATGACCAATAGCTACTGCGACCTAAATCGATCTATTATAGCTGTCACCCTAGTCATTTCCTAGGCCCACGGACTTCATGAATCGTGTTATGCTTTTGGAGGGGAGGTCCCTTATGTCAGTAGGTGTTACCACGTACCCACCTAGATGGCGACTCCTGCTGTGAATGATCACTTCGCATTCGCAGAGGAGGTGTATGGGCGTTTCCTCTGCTTCACAGCAGAATCTGCAAGTGGGTGAATCTACAAGCCACATTCTATGTAGATATTTGTTTAATTTGCAGTGTCCTGTTAAGGCTCGTAATAGATAATAATAGTACTATACTATAGAAGCGAAACTATGGTTAAACCAACATGAGATTGGTAGAGGCGTATCTTGATATTTTGTAGGCGAATCTTGACATAGTTTTGTTTCTATAGTGTAGTAAGCGGTTGGATCAATACTTTTATCTCCATAATAATAATACCGACTAAAATTAAAAAACACTTTTATGTAATAATTTCATCACTGTGTTGGCATGTGAATAGATAATAATATTATTGGGTTGTAAGGGCTTGGTCAATGACCAATAGCTACTGCAACCTGGATGATCAGGATAGATCTATTGTAGCTGTCACCCTAGGCCTAAAGGTCATTTCCTAGGCCAACGGACTTCATGAACCGTGTTATGCTTTTGGAGGGGAGGTCCCTAATGTCAGTAGGTGTTACCACGTACCTACCTAGATGGCGACTCCTGCTATGAATGAGGTGTATTGTCTCTGCTTCACAGTAGAATCTGCAAGTGGGTGAATCTACAAGCTTCATTCTGCGTAAATGTTTGTTTAGCTTGCAGTGTCTTATTAAGGCTCGTAATAGATAATGATAGTACTCCACTATAGAAGCGAAACTATGGTTAAACCAATATGAGATTGGCAGGCGTATCTTGACATTTTGTAGGCGAATCTTTACATAGTTTTGTTTCTATAGTGTAAGTACTATTATTATCTACGAGCGTTAACCCGCGACTTCGTCTGCACAAATTATATACCAGATTTTAAGTCAGATCATAAGCTATCAAACAAAAAAAGTTTCATCCAAATCGGTTCAGTAGTTTTTGCGTGATACTCGTTCAAACAAACAAACAAACACCCAAACAAACACACAAACAAACAGACAGACAAAAAATCCAAAAATTGGTGAAATGGAATCAGGGACACCATATCGTAACTTTTTTTATTGTTAAAATATCTTAAATGTACAGACAAACGTTCTGCTACAGTTTTATAATAGTTTAGATTCATATACTATGGTGATGGTCTAAAAACAGTGACGTTACAAGAAATAAAAATAAATTAATATTCCCACATTTTATTCTCAGTAAGGTCAACAAATATTTCACAGGTTACTATTATAATATGATACTGCCGGACACTAAGTATAAACCTCTGTAAAAAGCTTACTATAAACTCGATGATTATAATTATTATGAGTGATCAAAATGTTAATATGTAATTCAATGTTCTTAGATTCTTAGATTCTTTATTGTACACAAAAACATAATTATGAAAAAAATTACAACAAGTCGTGATGTACAAAGGCGAGCTTAACTCTAAAAGAGTTTTCTTCCAGCAAACCGTTGAGTGAGAGGAAAACTAATATGTTTGGGTAAAATAAGTGTGCACACAAATAAAAATCTTGTCAATAAAAATGTTGTCTTTATTTTTATTTAGTTGTGCTTTGTATTTTTTTTTTGATTAAAAGATGTGTGTTGTAGAGTTTCATGCCGCATCTTCTCTACAACGGAACACCTTTCATCGCGGTGGTAGAGTCAAAAAAATTACGTCCGAAAGGTATCCATGTGATATTAGGTTCTAAAAATAAAATATATAGGGTCCTTCTTAATATGCTGACATTTTTTAAGGGGATGATCAGACCATCAAACTGAACAACTTTCTCTATGGCACCAACGCGAAAAAAATCAGCTCTTCCATAAAAACTGCAAACCTACTCGAGCCAAATGTATGGGACAGCTGATTTTTTTCGCGATTTCGATGTTGGTCCCATAGAGAAACTTGTTCAGTTTCATGGTCTGATCATCCCCTTAAGAAGTGTCAGCATAATAAGAAGGGACCTGTATTATTATTTTTTGAAAGCGGAGTATGCACCATTCCATTCTCACTGCTGTTCCCTCCGGACTTATCCAAAGGGACCAGAAACAGGAGGAGGAGAAAGATTTTAGACTGATTTAGCACCAGTTGCACGTACGTTCATTAAAGATAATCCTACATTAAATCTCTTGCTAGCATTTATTATGTCAACAAAACAAAAAGTGACAGCAAGAGATTTAATGGAGGATTAACTTTATTGAGCGTTTCTGCAACTAAGTGCTAGCACCCCAAAGCACGCACTAAAACTGCCACAAATTCAATCAATTTCTTTTGACACAACCAGTATTCAGTAAATAATTTACCGCACGTAATGTGCGAACCTTTTTCAAATCGTACGTGGTTTTATTCGGGGACTGATTCGGGTTTGTTCGGTGTGATTCGGGGTAGTTACCCTATTTACAGGCCTTCAAGCCTTCAAGACGTGATCGGGTTTAAAAAGATAAATACTCACCTTTTATTTTTACATAGCTGTTGCCTGCGACTCCGTCTGCGTGGAACTTAGAAAAGAATCCCAAGAGTTAATCCTACTAATATTATAAATGCGAAAGTTTGTGAGTATGGATGTTTGTTACTCTTTCACGCAAAAACTACTGAACGGATTTCGATCAAATTTGGCATACAGACCATGGCCTGGATTAACACATAGGGTACTTTCTATCCGGGTAACGCAGACGAAGTCGCGAGCAACAGCGAGTACATTATATATTCTCTCTGCGTGCCATATTCCATCCAAATCCGTTCCGCCGTTTATGCTTGATTGAGTCACAAACTTCAAAACTGACGTTAATAGGTAGAGAACTGTCATTATTTTCATAGAAATGAAAAAAAAATTGATAAGAAGAGGTAACCATGTGCGATAATGAACGAGTGCGAGCGAGACAGGAATTCACTATTGCCTACATTTTATGCCACCCTTCCTACCGAGAGGGGAGTTCAAATTAGGGGAGGGGCTGTCCATACTGTATGTAGTACGAGACACTTCTTTCTTATACTGTGAAACGTTTACAGAATATTTCTGACTAACCCTTTCGGGGAATAAAGTCGTGACCATATATGCATGCTTAGTTACTGGATTTTTTTTAAACAAGTTACTGAATGGTAAAGGTGCAGTATATTTTTAGGTTTCAGGACAATTTTTTTTTAAATCCCATATAAAAAAATGATGACGTCATAATCCCCCCTTAAGAAAAATATTTTTAAGAACCGGCAGTCAAAATTACTGTTCTGACCTAAAGTACATGTGTGCCGAACGGTTTTCCTGTAGATCTATTTGCGTTTTTTTTTTGTAGATTACACACTATATTGCCTACATTATTCCACACGTCCTACCGAGAGGGTATTGTGTTTAAATTGATAGTGTCCTAGATACTTCTTTCCTATACTGTGCTACTATGGTGAAACGTTTACAGAATATTTTTGACTAACCCTTTCGGGGAATATAGTCGTGAGCATATGCATGCCTAGTTACTGGTTGTGCATTTTTAGGGTTCCGTACCCAAAGGGTGCCAACGGAGCTGGCATTCTATCAATCAATCATAAACAAGACTCATAATTTTGATAGTACGACTTACGCCTTCTGTCCCTCTGTCCGTCTATCTGACCTTTAAAAGGCTGTATCATTTGAACCGTATTTAGGTTGACCTTTTTACAGAATAATTGTGTAATAATGGTGATATCCCATAAATAATAAAAGATAAGAAAATAATGGGCGTCCCATACAAGAAACGTTTATTTTTCAACGTTTTTTTTTTGGTTCTATCGTAAAAACAAGCTGTTACAAAAATACAAATGAATATTTAATGGGGTGGTTTAGACCATCAAACTGAATTTTTACTATGGGAGCAAACGTGAAATCGCAAAAAATCTACTGTTCCATACTCAACTGATATTCCTTCTAGTCTCAAATGTATAACCATAGTGCCAGTGTCATAGTACCAAGCTCAGTGGTCGCGGTGGCGGGTCTATGCCCGCGCGGCGTGTGGGGCTTACCCTAACTGAATTCGCTGTTAGGGTACGCGCGGAGGCAGCGGAGGCCGGGACGCGCTCCTCCCGGCCCCCGCACGCCCCGCACGATTGGCCTGTCGCGACCGCTGAAATTCACCACTATTAGTTTTTATTACAAGGTATAACACAGCAATTTTTCTTTATTAATTCATGTTTGCATACTAAAAGTTGTTAAGTTTGATGGTCTGAACCACCCCTGAAAGTTAAAGAACGATAAAAAAAAATCATCCGGTATACAAGCGTCAAACTAGGTGTGATTAATGATTATAATGCAGACTTTAAAGTAAAACAACAACTAATAAAAACCGGCCAACTGTGTGTCGGTCTTGCGCTAAGGACCCGAACTAAATAACATTTCCACATTTTTTGGTAAAGACATAAATCTATATCTATATCTTCTATTATCTATATCTATATCTTAACTATTATAAAACTGTAAAAAAAAAACATGTATTTATTTTACAGACAACAATTTGTAGTACAAATTATGTAGGTGGCTACAGTGGAGATAAATGAATAGGTAGATCGAAAACTTGCAAACTATATATATTTAATAAAAAGGGTTTTACATAATTTTCTTAATTTTAAAGTAAATCACGTCCGAAGTTAGGTACGTGGAATAGTGGAATATAAAAATGCAACACAATCGGAAGCCGGCGGCGGCCAGGCGGTGGATGTCAAAGCGCATCAAGTTACGATGAGTCGGCAGCTCGTGGGGCCGTCGCAGGTGGTTATTATATGTCTTCGATATAGGTATGAACATGCATAACATCTCCCTCCCTAAGATGAGCGATTATTTGGCAATGTTTAATGCAAATATCGCGGCTCGTTTCTCTTCTGAACTTAAATTTGATAATTGAATATCACCTTGTGTTGATGATTCACACTTATTTTGTACATCATAAGCGGATTTTCTTCGTCGAATAAAGTAAGTTGCGGCGAGTACGATTGCACCAAGTAATGCAATTATATATAGCGGAATTGTTGTATGGTAAACTGATAAGTCTATTGTCTCCGTTTCAATCGAGTGTTCCATATTTACTTGTTTTTGAATGTTGTGTAAGTTATTAAGTTCGATTGAAGTCAAATTGAATGTAGGTTGAGAACGCTTCTTGGTAGGTATTGGCCATTGAATATTCATTAATTCAATAGGTGACCCTCGTATCTTATCTTCAGTATTTACTACGGTGAACTCCGGTGCTTTAATTTTGCAGTTGTGCGGGATGCGAGCGAGATAGCTTCCTTGTAGCAATTTATGTTGTTCCTGGCTGCATATGAGTTGAACTTTGGTTGGTTTCGGAAATGATAATATGTAGTTTTGGCTATCAAGCTCCGTCAGAGCCTCCTTAGACAGAAAGATAGGCGTGGGTTTGCACGTTTCATCTATCTCCTGTAGGTATATTAGTTTATGAATGCAATCGCGTTGAGTTCGAAATTGATGTCCGATCTTCTGCTCACACAGGTACCAAGCATTAACCTTCGGGCATTCAGCCTCTATGTAAACATACTTCTGGGAGTTGGTCGCTATATATGGATAGGTAGGAAGGATTATTTCATTATTCTGATTGGGTGTCGGGCATAACCTATAAAGATCAAAGGAACTTGTAAAAATTATAGGAAATTTTAGAACAATAATTAGTCTTTTATCTGCAAAATAGGTCCCTAAGCTAATAATATCAAAATAGTACCTAATATCTAAGCTAATGATTTCTTTGATGCTATAAAAGGTTTTTAATTTCGTTATCAAGCCTTTTAACTGTTCTACGGACAAAACCGAGTGATGCATAGATTTAGTACGGCTGAAAGCTAAAACATTCTCAAGTCTGCATATTTCGCTAGATAACTCTTGTACATTTTCGCCTAAAATTACGAAAAATTGTGCAAGATGAGCGTATTTTATAGTTCGCTCGTTATCAGTTTCCGTCGTATTAATGACGGACGCAAGAGCTTTCTCTAATTTTCCCTGGTTATTTTTGAGGTCGCTTAATATTTGACCTTGCTGCATGGTCATTTCCTTATATAAAGTTATGTGTTTTGTAAAGATCTCAGAAATACTTTTGTCGTTTTTATTTAAAACTTGGAGAGCGTTTTCAAATCGAACAGCATCGTTATGGTCAAGGTTGCCTGTAATATCTTTAATTAAAGTACCTAAGGGATCGAATATACCTCTTTTGATACGGGAGGGTAAAAATGTCTCAATTTGGGCAATAAGTTTGTCTATCTTACTGTAAAGATATTTGACTTGATACTTAAAAAACATAAGGTCATTAGACGAAATTTTATTGGCAACATCAGATAATTGCGATTTTAAAATAAAGATGTGGTCTCGTATGTTATCAATATCAATGTCTTGAAGGAATGTGTGGTAATGTGATATGATCTTGGTTGTTCCTAATTTAAAGGGTAAAATGCCAGGTCCACTGCTGAGGTTGTCGAGACGTATCTCTTGAGCTCGAGCCATAGTTGTCAAGGTCATTAAGTACCTGTAACAATTTAGTTATTTTGTTTCTTTAGTGGCCGTTTTAGTCTAATTTTAGCAACAGGACCGCGATTTTTAGAAGTGTATATATGTATTGGTAAATTACTAATCACTTTATCGGATGTAAAACGGGGAGCCGTCTTTTGTCGGGCTGCGGCAGGGTTCCTGATAAAAATCTCTTGGTTCTCTACATATTCTATGTCGGGTTCTCGGTTTTCATTAATTCGAGTCATAATTTTTTCACGGTCAGCGAGCGAAGAGTCATGTATGAGTTGATAGACAGTTTCCATTCTATTACGATGATCATGTGTATATTGCTGCATCAGTCTTTCTGTTAGTTTTAAATCGACGGGATCTCTCGGATCAAAATGGCCTGATATGACGTCAAAAGGTCTACATTTTGTTAAACTGTGCACTGAGCTATTATAAGCAATCAGTGCATAGGGGATTAAATTTTTGGCGGTTTCATTTTTACACCTTAATTTTAATAATCGCAAATGTTCTAATAGTGTACAATGGAAACGCTCTACCATTCCATTTTGATTCGGGGCGTGCGACATTATGGTTTTATGTTGCACACTATGTAAACCTAGGTATTCTTTTACAACTTGATTAACAAATTCTGTTCCTTGGTCTGTAATTAATACTAAAGGAAGTCCATGATGTGTGCTGAATTTTAAAAGGGATTTGACTATGTTGGGAGCAGTACAATCGGGAATATGGTAGGCCTGGGCATATTTGGAAAATGAATCTATGATAGTGAAGTACTTTTCTTGTTCAATTGATAATACATCTGCATGCATTATCTGAAACGGTCGAGAAGGCGGGGGCACGATACTGAACTCGGGACGTACTGGGTTGCGGTCATATTTTCCTAAACTGCACGTGCTACACTGACTGATATATCTAGTAATACTATCTCTCATTTTGGGCCAGAAATAGCTCTGTGATAACGACATAAAAGTTTCATTAATGCCGCGGTGATTTGTTTTGCCTACATGGTACTTTCTTATGATAGATTGTTGCTCTAGTTGTACGGTTACATTTTCTACTTCTCGTTTTACTAAAATTATATTCATAGCAGAGTTACAAAATGAGCGTTGGATAATTGGTACAACACTATACATTTTGTCTATAGGTTGAATTAAGAGAGCAGTACGAGTTTTGGGGTCGACATAACTTTTTATTGCTTGTATTAGACCTTTTTCTAGGTTACTTTCAAAAATGTCAACAGAGGTTTTTATGTAGGTTTCGAAAGGTTTCGTAATAGTCGGTCTAGTTCGGGGTGGGTGCGAAAATATATTAATTTTCAACTGTTTTCTGAACTTGTTCAAGGGATCTTCGCTTATCGGAATCTCTAATATTGGATTTTCAGCGCTTGTGTGGGCGGTCAGAGTAGATGAAGAGCTGTGTATAGGATTTTCGGTGTTTGCTGTTAGGGTAGAAGAGGAAGAACTGCGGCTTATGATTTCTGATGAATTAACAATCATTGACATTTGTTCATTGTTCAATTCGATGCGAGACAGGGCATCTGCATTAGTATTAGATTTTCCTTTTCTATAAATTATGGTAAAATTGTATTCGGCTAATTTTAAACGCCATCTGGTAAGTCGGGAATGGGGTTCTTTTAAGTTCATAAGCCATTGTAAGGGTTTGTGGTCTGTGATAATTTTAAATTTGCGACCAAACAGGTAGGGCCTGAAATACTTCGTGGCCCAGACTATTGCCAGAAGTTCTTTCTCAATTGTGGAATAATTTATCTCACTGTCGTTAAGCGTTCTAGATGCATAAGCTATTGGGCGGTCAGCGCCAACGGAACCTTGAGATAAAACTGCACCTAAAGCGAAGTTTGAGGCATCTGTCGTAAGTATAAAGTCTTTTGTAAAGTCAGGATAGGCTAGGATGGGGTCGTTGGTCAAAAGAGTCTTGCAGTGTTCGAAACATGTGACGTAATCGTGATTAATGTTGATTTTAGCGCCTTTTTTTAGACAGGAAGTTAAAGGTTTTGTAATTTTAGCAAAGTTAGGTATAAATCGACGGTAATATCCTAGAAGTCCGAGAAAACCTTTGATCTGTTTAGTAGTTTTTGGCATCGGATATTTCAAAATTGCTTTAATCTTGTCTAAGTTGGGTTTTACACCGTCCGGGGTGATGGTGTGACCTAAGTATGGAGTTTCATGTTTCAAAAATTCAGATTTGTCCATCTGAATTTTGAAATTTGTTTCTCGGAGTCTCTGGAATATTTTTCTCAAATTAACAATGTGTTCCTGAAGGGAAGTCGAAAATACTAATATATCATCTAAATATACTACGCAAATGCTGTTTTGAAGGTCTTGTAGTATATTATCCATGACTCTTTGGAATGTAGATGGGGAGTTTTTGAGTCCCATGGGCATGCGAAGGAATTCGTAATGTCCTCGCTCAACATTGAAGCCTGTTTTGTGAATATCCTGACAATCCATTTCCACCTGGTAGAAGCCACTGGCGAGATCCAGGGTACTGAAATATTGACATTTGCCCAGCTTGTCCAGAATGTCGACTATATTTGGGATGGGATATTTGTCATCGACGGTTTTGTCATTTAATTTACGAAAGTCCACTACTAGTCTCCATTTAGTCTTACCCGAAGCGTCAGTCTTTTTTGGAACGACCCAGATTGGAGCACTCCAGGCTGAAGTAGAGGGTCGAATGATCCCTTGCTGTAACATTTTTTGAATTTGAGACTGGACTTCTTCTCTGTG
Organism: Agonopterix arenella; assembly: GCA_927399405.1. Classification (NCBI taxonomy): domain Eukaryota; kingdom Metazoa; phylum Arthropoda; class Insecta; order Lepidoptera; family Depressariidae; genus Agonopterix; species Agonopterix arenella. The sequence continues at coordinate 754,613 of OV656711.1, forward strand.
TACATGAGGATAACGATAGGTTTTGCTGTGAACCGGAATTTCATCTGTAGTGTTAATTTTGTGCTTAATTTGATTTGTGAAAGTCAAATGTTCACCTTCTACATAAAATATATCTGAGTACTCGGTGCACAAATTAATTAAATTACATTTTTCCTCCTCGTTCAAATGCTGAGTACGTAAACGTGACACCACGTCTCGTGTTCGGTCGTCATGGCCTTTAAATTGTGCAGTTTGTTCGTTAAACATATTTGCATGAATTGGTTCCGATAATGAAAAAATTATGTCATTATGGGTTGGGTTAAAAACTTCTAAATAGGCAAAATTTTCGTGTGATATTGAGACACATTCATTGATCATACAATCGCAGATTATTTGCTCGTTAATGTAAATCTCACCTTCACAAATTGTGGTCGGTACTTTAATTAATTTGGGGGAATTCGCAGGAATTATTTCTTCAAATAAATTGTCTTTGCCAGATACGTACATATGGATAGGATTATTAGCCAACTGTGTACTAAATAATCGCTTTCCTAAGTCGATTTTTGCTTGCCATTGCTCTAATAGATCACAACCTATGAGCCCGTCGAAATATTCGTGAAACTTGTAGATAAATAATTTTATCGGGGACTGATCTAGGAACTCGGAAAAACAGGGGATCGTAATTGAATAATGGTTCATAGTGGATGCGTGAATATTAGTTACGATGAAAGGGTCATAGTCAAGAACTGCGTCTGGAAAGTATTTAGCTACGGCCTCGGGACTTATAAATGACTGGTTAGCGCCAGTGTCTATTAAAAACTTAAGGGGTGGGTTATGTATCTGTATAAAAGGAAGTTGTCGCTTATTTTGAATATTTAACTCTATTCGGGGGCACTGTTCTCCAAAGCAAGGGGAAAATTTGATTCGCCATTCTGAATTACGTCATTATCAGCTGATTGGTAATCCTGTTCATAGAGATACGCTTCCTGAGGCTGATTATCATATTCGAAGTAATTTTCGGAAATATTCGCGTTTTGAAAATAGTTGTAGGGGTCATACATTTCATTCACGTTCATTTCTCGAGGTCTATAATAGCTACTCTGGGGTGGGTTACTAAAGTTTCGCCAGTTAGGCCTAGTCGGCGGCAGCGTTCGAGCTACGGGGTGAGTTACGCCACTCATGGGTTGGGGCGCATTATAAGTCAGCTGTTGGTGAGGTGTCTGCTGTCTGGGTGGGATTCTGAATCCAGTAGACATATTAGATGAAGGTAGGGCTCTAAAAACCTGCTGAGTGCGTGAAGGACCTCGATAGATAGGCTGCATTTGAGGTACAGGAGACATGTTTCTATAAATCGGTAAAAAGGGCGGGTGCGGCGATGGTGGAGAAGTATTCATGCCAAGAAAGTTATTATTTTGTGGTCTAGTAGGGGTAGGCACAAAATTCACATTCTTAGAGCTACTTGGCTTATTTTTGTTCTGCAAGTAGATCACATTCAATTCGTCCTGAGCGTATTGGAGGGCATCTTCTAATGTAGCAGGTCGCATACACCTAATTCGAGATCCTAAGGGCTCATTTAAGCCTCTAAGATAGGACTGCAGCGCAAGTTTTTTATATAATGTGCGTTTGGCCTCAATAGTAGTACTTACGCTTTCATGTAATTCAACGTATGTCATGGTCATACTTAAAAGATTTAGCACACGCTCATAAAAAACCTGCGGTGTGTCTGTACCTTGGGTTAGCACGGAAAGATCTGTATATAGAGCTGATTCGTCTCTTTGGTCGCTGAAATTATGAATTAAAGCATTTCTGATACCTTGCCAATTGTTTGGAGTGCCATTTGTGGCTAAAGTACGGGCAGCAGCACCGGTGATTTTGTTCAAAATGCCATTCATCAAGGACAAATTAGTTAACTCGTTTCCCGGAGCGAGATTAATGTATGATGTAACTAGTTGATCGCATAAATTTAAAAACCTTATAAGAACGTTCGGATTTCCATCAAATTCGGGCACATTTCGTAGTGCTTTGTGAATCGTATCGAGATCTATATTCTCCATGATAGACTCTAACTTTTCTTCTATGGGATCTAGCCTAAGATTTCTAAAAGCGTCTCTTTGCGCGCTGCGAAGATGACGACGTCTATCTAAACTAAGGGTCCTCTGGGAATCCTCCCTAGTTCGCGATGAAGTAGGGTGAAAAATTGTGTAAGATTACATTAAACAAAAAGGAAAGGAATTAGATAGGAAATAGCGACCAATAGGGTATGAGTACTTACAAAAAAATCTGCATGTCTTCGATTACTGGAGCCTGGTTCTATCGATTTCTTGATAGGGTTCCTCTTTTTCTCCGGATAGCCAGCCGTTCGTAGGTAAATGGTTGTAGATAAGCCGATGACACGACGATCAGTAGCGGATATCGATGTTTGATAGTTAGCACTGACTCTACAACTCCGTGACTGCGCCAATTATGTAGGTGGCTACAGTGGAGATAAATGAATAGGTAGATCGAAAACTTGCAAACTATATATATTTAATAAAAAGGGTTTTACATAATTTTCTTAATTTTAAAGTAAATCACGTCCGAAGTTAGGTACGTGGAATAGTGGAATATAAAAATGCAACACAATCGGAAGCCGGCGGCGGCCAGGCGGTGGATGTCAAAGCGCATCAAGTTACGATGAGTCGGCAGCTCGTGGGGCCGTCGCAGGTGGTTATTATATGTCTTCGATATAGGTATGAACATGCATAACATACAGCATAACAAACAATGAGAAATACAATATAGAAGAGTTATCTTTGTAGTAAAGGGTAAGGATATCGATTGTGACCTCCAGGAATAGGTAGTCCTGCAACCTGGATGTCAGTGGTCCGTCACTCTAGTATTCTATACTTTTACTTACAGAATTACAAACTCCAAAGTAAACAAAGGCAAAAAGTAAATAAATTAAACAATAATTCAAGGAAGTGAGCACTTGTGTGTATATTATGCGTGTGTTGTATGAGAGTGTGCATAAGTGTGTTTGTGAGTGCGTGTGTGTGTGCGAAAAAAAATCAGCTGTTCCATACATTTAGGTCGAGTAGGTTTGTATGGAACAGCTGAATTTTTTTCGCGATTTCAATATCGGTCCCATAGAGAAAGTTGTTCAGTTTGATGGTCTGATCATCCCCTTAAAATAGTTTCACCTAGTTTTGTTAGACCTTATATACCAGATTTTAAGTCAGATCATAAGCTATCAAACAAAAAAAGTTTCATTAAAATCGGTTCAATAGTTTTTGCGTGATGCTCGTTCAGACAAACAAACAAACAAACAGACAAACAAAAAATCTAAAAATTGGTGATATGGAATCAGGGACACCTAAAAACCATATCGTAACTTTTTTTTTGTTAATATCTTCAATGTACAGACACACTTCTCTTACAGTTGGACTATGATGAAACCGAAATGCTGCTAAACAGACTTGACATGTGAAATACGAACATATTTACGGAGATACACACACGCACTCACAAACACACTTATGCACACTCTCATACAACACACGCATATATACACAGAAGTGCTCACTTCCTTGAATTATTGTTTAATTTATTTACTTTTTGCCTTTGTTTACTTTGGAGTTTGTAATTCTGTAAGTAAAAGTATAGAATACTAGAGTGACTGACCACTGACATCCAGGTTGCAGGACTACCTATTCCTGGAGGTCAGAATCGATATCCTTACCCTTTACTACAAAGATAACTCTTCTATATTGTATTTTTTTGATGGTCTGTTCATCCCCTTAAAATAGTTTCTCCTAAATTTGTTAGACCTTATATAATTTGTGCGGACGAAGTCACGGGTTAATGCTAGTAAATAAATAAAAATAAAAAAGCTTATTATTTCTTGCTCCCTATTAAATTCATTGACATTTGCATTATAATTAGGTAGGTACTATAATTATACAAAACTCATAAATATAAATATCACAGCTAAATTTTAATATTGTCTAAGAGTACGAACCCCTCGGGACCTTCGCTGCGCGAGTCCGACTCGCACTTGGCCGGTTTTTTCTAATGATTGAGCATTATTGAAAATTTAATAAAATTAATTGAACCCAAGATCACCTTTGCATTTATCGTTTTTGTAAATCAAATATCTTTGGTGCAATTACTCTTGTCTAAGTTTAAAATGAAAAAAAAAAAGAATTGTTCAAAAAAATGTTTGAACTTTAAATCGCCATCGGCTGAGAAGCTGAGAACTTTAATAATTAAAGTGTCTTTCGAAAAAAAAAAGTAAATTTCACACTCATTTCATTTGTAGATTGGATGGTGCGATAACCTGCAGTGAACTTGCTTGTGAAATTGAAGGTCGCTGATTCGAATCCTGCAAAGGACAAACATTTGTAGACAAATGAAGAAAAGCGGCTAACTGCGTGTCGGGCTCGAGGACCGAGGGTTCTGTTAGCGCGAGCCCAACACATATTATTATTTTGTTGTTCTTCTTTAGAGTACTATATGCATGTGCATAATCACACCAAGTGTTACGGTTTTATACAGGGACAGCCTAGCAAATACTGAAACGATGAACTCAGACCATCAAACTGAACATCTTTTACTATGGAGCCTACCTGAGGAAAGGCGAAAAAAAAAATCTGCTGTCCCATACATTTTAGTCGGGTAGGTACAGCAGTTTTGTATGGGACAGCTGATTTTTTTTCTCGTTTCCTGAGGTAGGCTCCTTAGTGAAAGTTGTTCAGTTTGATGGTCTGAGTTCACCGTTTCAGCATTTGATAGGCTATCACTTACACCCTGTATATCGCCATTTTTACGATAGAGCAAAAAAAAATCTTGAAAAAACACGTTTCTTATATAAAATATCTCCCTTTAATTTTTTTCGTTAATTTTTTTTATTATCTTTATCAAATCCGAAATAATAACACATATTCTGTAAACATTTCAATGCGCTACTTATAACGGTTTAAAAGATACAGCTCTTTAGAGTTAGGACGGACGGACGGACTCACAGAGCAGGCTTAGTAATACCTTTGGGTACGAAACCCTAGGAACCATTAAAGGAAATAAGAGATATTCAAATCTGACAGCAAAAAGCTACATTTAATCCATCTCAAAATTTATTCCGACGAAAACAGATGTAAATATGTCGCAGGAATATCTTAACATCCGACCTATTATAATATTTCCAGGAAAAGCACAATGTCTAGTTTTTGTCACGGGGACTTTATTTAATTTTAAACTGAAAATGCGATGACTCTGCCCTCGTGGGAAAAGTTTTGAAAAACGCGGTTCATTTTCTAATTAATTGAATCAGGCGTTACTTTGCGGAAATCCATGACTAATATGTATATGACACGATTGTATCAAGACCTCGGCTTCTCAGTACCTAGTAGACAAGGTTGTATTACGTTATGCAACACAACCTGCCCACCAAATAATTTCTACTCTACACGTGTTTCGTCCGACACCGATGGACGCTCGGCGGACTAACAACTCTGTTTCGAACGTTCGTCGGTCTAACTCCTGAGGATGCTCCTTGGTGGAGCGAAACACGTGTAGAGTAGACATTATTTGGTGGGCAGGTTGTGTTGCATAACGTAATACAACTTTGTCTACTAGGTACTTAGAAGCGGAGGTCTTGATACAATCGTGTCATCTACATATTGTTCATTTTCTACGCAGTAAGGGGCTTCGCACGCGTGTACAGAAATCACGCTAAAGCGGGGCTGCAGTTAGAATCCTATTATTGGATACAGTTGGAGTCCTTTAAGGCTATAACAAAAAATATTCTCATTCTTTCTTTCTTATCGTGTGGGCAGAGCTTGAGCAGAGCCCAGCCTAGCTAGCATGCCACGCCCGAGAAAACGACAAAAATCGAGATGTGCCTCCATCTTTATTATTTTACGTAGGCCAGAAAGAGCGCGCATGACGTTTTTCTCGTTTAAACGCTTTGTCGTGGGTGGCATGCTAGCTAGGCTGGTGTCAGAGTTTTTTCAGACCGCCTTACGGCCTCTGACGTGGTTTTTATGTAACGACTACTGCCACCAGAGATAGAAGCCGGGACTAACGGCTTAACGTGCCATCCGAAGCACGGAATCATTATCCTTTTCAGACAATCAGGTGATTCAGCCTGCAATGTCCTAACCAACTGGGGAAAACGCACAAATTCATGCAATTCTCATTAATTCATACAAATTATACTTTTCTATCGCGGTATGTTTTCTTCTTCTTATTTTCATTATATTTTTCTTTTCTACGGGGTGTAATAAAACACCCTAGTAATACTTAAGGGGGTAAAAAAACAGCTGTCCCATACATTTAAGTCAAGCTGGTACTGTAGTTTTTTTCGCGATCTCGAAATTTGCAGTAATAGTTGTTCAGTTTGATGGTCTGTAGCACCCCCTTAAGTATTACTAGAGTATGTTTTTACACCCTGTATAAATGACTATAAAATAAAATTTGAATTGTTATAAAGTGGTTTATTCCAATCATTTTAGCACTATTCTAGGCTTACCTATAAACAGGTTTCATTAGAACTCCAGCACAAGGTGTTACAAAAATACTAATAATCTTTTAAAGGGGTGGTTTTGACCATCAAACTGAACAACTTTCACTAGGGGACTGACATTGAAATCGAAAAAAAAAATCGGATGTTCCATACTAAACTACAAATCTTATCGGGCTATTTAGCTCGAGTACATTACATACATTGTATGAGACAGCTGTTTTTTTCACGATTTCGATGTTGGTCCCATAGTGAAAGTTGTTCAGTTTGATGGTCTAAACAATCCCCTTAAAAGCTTTGAATATTTATTTTTACTTTTGTAACAACTGACTGGTAATTCTGGAACGAATTTCCCTTAATGTTTACTCTAAAGTGACTAACTTCAGAGAGTTAAGTCACAGAAATGTCTAAAAGTTAATTAGACGTATTGTTATATACCGAGTTGGAAGATCTCCCTACAACGTACACGAGTCAAAAGTAAACAATTTGGTTTTGTTTACAATAAACATTCATCGATCATTAATTCAACATTTAATTGATACAGGAATACGAGCACGAGCGCAATCGTATTTATTCGGAAACGAAACGATTTCTTTGAGGGCTTTTAAAATGTTATTTTTACTTTAATTTATGTTGAATTTAAACGAATTACTTTATGTAGGTTACCATATTTTAATACTGTATTTTCGTAAGGAAAACTGCATAGGATGTATGTAGTACTAAATAGTCTTTCTTATATGTGGCCTTTCTGATTCGTATGTGAAGTCCACCAATTGCCAGCGGCACGCGATCATGGTGGACTGACAAAAGGACGTACATAACAACGTGTTAATGAATAAGCGCAAAACTTCATACACCCCAACTGATTTATAGCAAAATAATTAGTAGATTAATATGTATATTGGATCTAGATAGGTAACTCGCCTTGAATTTTAGGACGTCCTAATTGCGTTGCCGCTTATTAGCACTAGGGGGCGCCACATTATGAAATAAATTGAAAAAGACGATCGGCCGACACGAGGATCGAACCTTAGCTACCCGGATCGTAAGCCGGTTGCCTAGACCGCTAGACCCACAAGACAGTGATTGATATGGGCGAAATCTCTCAATACTACAGCGCAGCGCGTGAGGTGTAGTGCGCTGTTACTCCGATATGAACCCTAGTTCAACACATAGTGCTTCGAAACATAACCGATAGATGGCGGAAGCTGTCTATGGAAAATCAGCGTTCCACTTAGTTTGTACTAAGATAACATAGCAATGATAATTAGATTGAAACAGTAATTTCATTATTTTCAAATCAAATCAAATCAAAATAATTTTATTTCAGACACAGTCCAAAGATTGTTAGCATATACTTAAAAACTATGTTAGTACAGTATAATACATAATAGTCCTATAATTTAGAAATAGCCTATTTTCTGATAGAGGGGGCAGCGGAGAGGTGTGGTTCCGTCCAGTGCCTCCAGAAGGGATATTGTGGCTGGTTTGAAATGGTGTTCAGGAGATTGTTGGTGCTACTTTGGACGCGACGCATCAGGGAGGCGACTCTACTGCGTATTATGGCGTGAAAGGAAGTCACACTTGCCGCGGCGAACATCCCTGACGCGCTACAAAACCTCGGGAGCCCCATCAGCATCCTGAACCCATTATTGTACTGGATACGCAGAACATTGTAGGGTCCCTGCGTATAGCTGACCCACACGCTGCACGTATACATCGATATTTTGGTAGTTAAAATTTAAAGTTATTCGCATTTTAAGTTTTGAGGCAAAAATGATTAGTTATCATTTCAGCAATGAATGAAAGCGCTAACGTACTCATGGATACATTTTAATAATCTTGTTTTGGAGTGAGTCTTCATGTGCGGTGGGTTGACAGCGAGTTCAATACATATGAAATTTTATAGAATTGTACAAACAAATTATTTAATATTTAAAAAAAAACCTATGTTGAGTATAATAACTTTATCGTTGAATCTATGATAATTCGATTCTGCTCTCGATTCTAAACAAATGAACTACTTTCTAGATTTGCGTTAATTCATTAACACGTTGTAGAGGCTGTAAGTTTAAATGCGTTATAATGCGTTATACAGGGTGTAGTGTAAAATGCGTTACATATAAAAGGGAATGCTTTTATAACTTTATTAAAGAAAAAAATCACTTTTTAATTCCGAAAGATAAAAATAGAAAAGTTCACTTTTATTTTAGAAAGACGAAGAAAATCAAAATGCACTTTGACGCGAGTTCCCCGCTCTGGGTAGTTCCTTGTTCATCACCAGGAGTGCGATTTTTGAACATCACACGATGTAATCAGCAGTAGAAAATGTCAAGATTACTATGGAGATTATTATGCATCTTTCTACCGCTCGTTTGAGCGTGTCATGTTCAAAAATCGCACTCCATTGCTCTTGCCATACAGCGTGGAAAAATGGGACGATACGTGCGTGGTTAGGCACATTTAAGCCGGGTTCGACTTGAGGCGGGCGGATTAGTTTTTAATTTACCGTTTAATTATTGTCAAAATTATATTGTTTACAATAAAATGAAACTATTATATTTCCCTATAATAAAATGTCAAGGTCTCTATAGAAATTTTACTCAGAAAATTATCTGAAAAGTGCCTGAAACTAAAAACGTCACCTTTCCAAAGCGCATGTGCGATATAATGCCGCCAGTAGTTTGATGCTAGCGGTTCGAATAGCACGCGCCGGGTGACGAGAAAATACCGCGAACTTTCGTAAATTCATTGTTAATTTTGTTTTTCTTCAACTTTCTAAATTAAAAAGTGAACTTTCATAATTAAAAAGTGAATTTGTAACAATCCATTTTTGAAAATTTTGTGAAGAAAGTACAGCGAACGGAAAAGTGAAAATTTGCTTTTAAAAGTTACGTAAAGTTTTTTTTAAAGATAATTTTTGTGGCCAGTGTTTTGTGTCGATTTTGGTTCGAATTTAAGCTTGAATTTTTTTTTAATTGTGTAGTGTCGAGATTTAGTAATCGGATGGCGTCATAAAAAGGTAAATCATATTTTTAACTGTTACTCGTAGCTGTTTAGTAAAAAAAAACATTATGCAATGATTTTGAGAAGAAAATCATTATGTTTAAAATATGAAAATGTAGCTAGGGTTAATATTGTATAAATTGCAATAACACGTTACTTTTTAACTTACAATATTAGGTACGTTTTTCCTACCATAGAATGCGATATTATTATTTATTCTGCGTAGTAAATAACTTTCGAAACTTTAAATAATAGCTTTCCTTAAAAAAAAAACATTACACGTTTTATTGCCAAGAAAGAAATAAATATTTTAAAATTACTCAGATAACAATTTTTACATTCGTAGTCGATTAAGCAAAAAACGGCTAAGTGCGAGTCAAAGTCGCGCCGTGACGGTTCCGTACTACAGAAAAATATTCTCACATAAATCGGTGTAGACCGATCGGTGTGATGTAGATCACAATCGATGCTACAACTGAAAACGTAAGGTAGTAATAAAAAATATTTATGTGTTAATTATAATATGTACTTCACTACAAAATTAACGAGTTTCGGATTTTTTCTTGTACTGGAAGACATTGCTTTGTGTCAAATTTCACGATTTATCTAAATATTTACTTAACTTATGTTAAGTACATAATTATTTTGATATTTAGTATATATTATGTTTTAACATAGAGTTACAACCGATGGGTATCAGACTTCTAGAGTGGAGACTACGAACTGGCAGGCGCAGACGCCCTGCTGCCTTATAGACAGACAACCTAAAAAAGATAGCGGGGAGCGATTGGATGAAGAAGGCCGAGGACAGAGTTTTGTGGCGCGCCTTGGGAGAGGCCTATGTTCAGCAGTAGGATGATGATGATGAAGCATTGAGTAATTATGTAGTTGCTAGAATGAATTCAATGGACATATATGGTCGTATCTTTTGATTGAGTCGACTCAGAAGCTTTAATTTTGTAAACCTCTAAGATTGTTACCGGAGACCGTGATATTTGATATTACATTCAGTTTTATACCTATACCCGTTCCTGAAAAAAGGGTCTTGTCAGACGCACAGACGGACAACAAAGTGATCCTAAAAGGGTTCCGTTTTTGTGCTTTTGAGGTACGGAACCCTAAAAAGCACGTGCACGCAAAGACGGCATAATTTTTATAAATGGAAAACCAGCCTAGTCTAGTACGTGAGTTAAGGTAAAACGTCACGGATCTTATTTTATATAATCATCAGAATGAATATCCCTCGTTAAACTTACATACTGATTTATAGAGCTGAGTAATAAAAAAAAATACTAGAATATATAGTAAATAGTAATAAATCGTGTTGATATTGCAAAACTACAACCCGAATCACTTTAAAGTCCGAGTGAATAGGCTTCTTCTAGGTTAGCTCGCTACATCTTCGACCCCATCATTGTCCTAAGGACTGGATTGAGGTCAAGAGCAAACCCATTTTTAATAAAAAAAAAAACTAAGAATTATTAAGTATATTCTAACAATTTTGATATCATTTTACACTATGTTTTTTAGCATATCAGTATCTATCATTTGACCTTAATGAGGATAATGATAAAATTTTAATTATTATCAACGGATTTTTCTTCAATTTTGTTTGGTTGTTCAGTTTGATGATCTAACTGCCTCCGAGGTCTAAAGGTTAACAGCATTGGGCTCTCGACACAGAGGTCGTGGGTTAAATTCCCATGGAAGACACCTAGTGATATGTCACTTTGTGCGTTTTCCGCCAGTTGGTTAGGACATATCAGGTTGAATCACCTGATTGTCTGAAATGAAAAATGATTCCGTGCTGCGGCTGGCACGTTAAGCCGTTGGCCCTGGTTACTATCTCCGGTGGTAGTAGTCGTTACATAAAAACCACGTCAGAGGCCGTAAGGGGTGGTCTGAAAAACTCTGACACCAGGGGTCTGCCCACACGATAAGAAAGAAAGAATGCATTTAAGTTTCACCATGTATCCGGACTATAGCATGTACTATAGGTCTGGATACGATTGACAGTTTGTTACATCTCTTATGAAGATGAAATTTTGCAGATACGTAGCTTATACAGTGTCAAAAAGAACACAGAATACTTCATAATATCTATAGAAAGAAAGAAACGACTGAAAGACGAAGCCCTTATGATTCAACAAGACAATACCAGTAACAACAACAGATGATAAATAAACAAACATAAAAACTGCACGAATCCAGTTCTCTATTAGTATAAAACAAATGCTTCGTTAATTGATTTGAACTCTAATTAATCCGTATCACGTCACATTAATAATAGTCATAGATAAAATCGTTTTAAACACACAAAGGTCAGGCTTTGATCACTGTATACGTAGAAATAGAGTAGAGTTAACGTCATCATCATCATCATCCTATAAACGTCGCACTGCAGGGCACAGGCCTACTCTAAAGAGAATGAAAAGGACATACCAAAGAGAATGTAACTCACAACGTTATAAGAGTCGGGACTTCCATACTAAAAACTGGTCGCGACCGATGATCCAGAATGTATGAAACGTGTGCAACCGTTCAAAGAAATTTAATGGCGGCGGTGTACGTTTCATATAACGTGTTTTTGTTAGAGAGTTGCGCGAGCCTGGGACATACTCCACCACGTGTACCAGTGCGCAATGATGGGAGAAAGCTACTTTTCAACTTTATTATTATTACTAGGGTTAACCCGCGACTTCGTCCGCACAAATTATATACCAGATTTTAAGTCAAATAATAAGCTATCAAACAAAAAAGTTTCATCAAAATCGGTTCAGCAGTTTTTGCGTGATGCTCGATTAAACAAACAAACAAACGCACAAACAAACAGACAAAAAATCCACAAAATTGTGATATGGAATCAGGGACACCTAAAAACCATATCGTAACTTTTTTTTTGTTAATATCTTCAATGTACAGACACACTTTCTTTTACAGTTTTATAATAGTTTAGATTTATGATACACTAGCAGTATTTAAACATTTATTTATGCATAAGCTCACGACCACATTCCCCGAGTGGCTCGAAGGGGAGTCAGAGATATTCTTTAACTCAGAACATCCACAATTCACTAGTAACTAGTGAGCTCGTCTTGACAGCTAGTGAGCCCGTCGTGACAGCTAGTGAGCCCGTCGCCACTTTATAATCACTGAAAAAAATGTTTTGTTAAATATAACCGAGCTTTAGTGACTTACAAACTGTATTGTAGATTGTAGTACATAACTAAACGTTTGTATATTAATAGCAAAAAGTTATGCTATTTATAACCAAACGATTGTTTATGTGCTACAAAACAGTTTGGAAGTCACTAAAGTTTGGTTATCATTTTTTTTTGGACCATGCAGATTTCCTCACGATGTTTTCCTTAACCGAAAAGCCAGTAGTATTACAAATCGTACGAAAGTACGAAAAACTCATTGGTATGAGTCGGCATAAACGAGGATAGAATCATCGACTCCTCCACGGCCGGCATTGTTACTAGCCACTGGACCCCTACGACTTTGTTTTGTCGAGACGATGGCGATGGTTCATTGCTATCCGATTCTACGTGTACTAAGTCATGGCGAAAAAACTTTTATATGTGTATGCTAAAAACTTTGTAATGTAGGTTGTTTAATTAAATTTCTTGTATGTAATGAAAGGAAAAATTTAAAAAGGCGCCATTAGAAGCTCGAAAGCTGTCCGGCGGACATCACTTTGCGGATTTTTGAACGACAGCCGTTCCAATTTGCATGCTAAAGCTTCTGGATGATTTTATTTCTGAACGAAGTTTCAAACTTTGCATTTTTAGGGTTCCGTACTAAAGTTTGATAAACTGAACATTTAGCTGGTTGGTAATCAGTAATGACGCACGCCATAGACAAAGTACCTACCACCTACCATGCAAACTTCTTGCGAATGATTATTTATATTACTGTATGGCTTCCAGGAAGCTGGCATAGGTATTGTTGATGGCTTCTATCATAAAGAGCGGTTTGCCAAAACGACACGCAAACAGTTTAAAAAAACTGGCGGTCATGTGACGCCCGGCAGAAGTGAAACTATCGCAGCTGTCAAATTAAAATTTCGAACTTTCGTCAAAAATATATACAATATTCTTGCCTCCGTCGAACGAAAAGGTTACGGATACGAATTTCAAAGCCCTCCGTAAAAAGTTTCACTTCAACAATATTTGTTCCTACCTCCCCTCTGATACCTACTTCCCCTCTGTTTACAGTTCCATCAAATTCATCAGAATTTCCTGTCATCCGAGGCGTCCAAATTAAGATATTCTAAACGCCCTCCCCAACACAAAACGCACTCGACTCAAAGGAACTCATCACCCTAGCAGCATGCTCTTGCCGGATGGATAGAGTTATCCATTGGACCAGTTACGAACCCAAGCGGGAATCATTTAAATCTCTCCCCCCTCCTCCCCTTCCTATTTCAGACCCTTGCCAAGTTTAAAAAAGCCTTGGGTTCAGCACCAGACGTTTCCGCAGCAAGCGGAATAATAAAAAGTAACGGGGACTTTAAATTTGAGGACTTTGCATGTTTGAGATCATTAGATTATGAATTAAAAAATCTGTCAAGTACGTAGGATTCTTGGTACGAGGATCGTGACAGTTTCGAAGTTGCCCGCTTACCAGAGAAACTCATCGAAAGCCGTCTTTTGAGTCGAAGAATCCAAAAACCAGGCAGGTCCAGTCTTAATGAATGATGATAATTATTATAGTATAAATAAAACACTTCTGATAGCATGATCATTTTCAGTGGATCAAAGTTTACCACTATCTGCACTAAATACTTTTGTTTTGATAAACGTGAGTCCAACTCTAACTTAGCCTTATTACTTCGGAGCAAAGATTTTTTTTTTTAATTTATATTTTTTTAAAAGCCTTGAGCAAAGGATACTTCTACACGCTCCGGCATTCTGTCTGCTGAAAATTTTGTAGATTTAACTAATCCTGTTGGATGCATTCATATTTTTTACAAAGTTCTGGTTTTTTGTTGCCTTTATTTTTTTTAACGATGTCTCTTAATGTTTCTGTGTTGCATTATTTTGTAGTTGTATTTGTATAATTATGTTTAACTGTATCAGTTCAATTTTTTTTTTTATTGTTTATTTAAAAGATTGTGTTTTTTAGAGTTTCTATCTGTATCTTCTCTCCAGCAAAAAACCTTACGATACGGTGGTATTTTTTTTGTATTATATCAGCCGGCGCTGTCCCATTGTTGGGCACACGCCTCCCTCCGTTTTTTTCCATGCATCCCGGTTTAGCGCTTCGTTAGCCCAGTTCTTCAAGAAGCCATCGATTTCGTCCTTTCTTTTCGGTCTACCTTGACGCCGATTTTGTTTTACTGGGGACCAATAGGTAGTGGTAGGTATATAGTATTTTTGAATTTATTTAATGTTTTCTCTCAGTCTAGTCTAAACCGAAAAGGCATAATATTTGGATGGCGTGATCACAAAGTGATTAAAATAGTTTCACTATTAAAAGTCCATTACTAAAAATATATTTCAAACTTTGAAACTGCTTTTAAACAACCTGTCATCGAGTTCAAATTATAGATCGTATCGAAAGTTTTTCAGTTTAATGGTCTAAACCGCCCTATGGTGTTCACTGCGTGAGGTGGGTAAATAATTACACAATATGTTATTAGTTAAGTTACACGCGGCAACTGGTGGATGCAACGTCCGCTTGGTACGAGGAGTAGATTAGTAATGATGGCGGGTGTTGCCCCCACCACTTACAATGCATACATTTATTTAATATCAATACAATAACTATTATTATCACAATACACTATTACTAAACGTGATATATATTTATAATTAATAATATAATAATATCTATTTATTTAAATAACACACCCCATTAAAAATACTTATTACTAGGATGTTTCGTTACAGCCTTTGCAACAATTTGCTTCAGCACTGCTTCTTTCCTCAAAATAAAATAATTGATCCATGTTGCCAATTTTGGTATGGAACACTAAACAAATGACATTAATTTTTTTTCTAAACTGTACTTTTCCAATTTATATTTTTTTTATATTTTTATGAATCAGTAAGGTACCTTTTTGTTTTTCTTCAGTTAACGTTATCACATTAACTTGACCTAATTAAGGGTAGCATTAACCTTTTCTTTGTTTTTCCCGTTCGTACAATTTTTCAGCTAATTTAATATTCCTACCCTCATTACAACGCTTTTGTTTTTTTTTATGATCGTTTTTCATATATTTTAATGTTATATTAGGAGCGTAAGAAAAATCTTTCCGAGGCGAATGAATTCTTTCAACGAAATACGGATTTAAAAACCCGGCTAAGAGTGTGTCGGACTCGCCATTGATAGGGTTCCGTAGTCATTGTATAAGTAGTGGCTTGATTCAGACGCCAGCCAACCAGATACTTATTTAAACACAGCTTGAAACGAAACGATAGCGCGATTTAATTTCGCTCAACGCGTAAGTAAGGACATACCTACAGACTACAGACAAAGCAGATAAAGTAAGTAAGGGTTCCTTATTTGACTACGGAACCCTGCAAATAGTGTTTTGTGCAGCAACAGCGGGGAAAATGCCTTCTCAGGTTGAAAATGTGGAGAAGCCATGGGCTCTAATACATTAAAATAAATAAATAAAGGTCACAACCATAAAACGTCATTGTTTATCTCAAATAGAAGCTTTAAGGCTTTTAGTAGGTAACCAGTCAAGAACAACAGAAACAAGTATCATCCATCCAAAAAACGCAAAAAAATAACTGTTCCAAAAAAATTGAGACTAACCTAATGTACTTATTCAACGATTGATATTTTTCTTTGCGATTTCATTATTATTGATTCCATAGTGAAAGTTGTTCAGTTTGATGGTCTCAAGCACCCACTTAATTTAAGTTTACACTTTTATATATTATCTTGAGGGCATTTTCAGATATAGGTACACTAGCTTTGTCTTTCGAGTATTTCTTTTTATAGTTTTTACGAATCGTTTATCATTATTTTACCTCGACATTCTTCTTTTAGTTTTATCAGTAGAGGTGCTAATTGTTCTACTAATTTGGCTAAATACACGGTAATAGTTTACTAATTAGAGGCTGGCAGAACAGAACGAATTTATAAGCGTATCGCTAGGTATCGTATCGAATGCTTTATACAAATTGATAGTTATCATGATAATTACTTATATTTAGTTCTTTACAAAATTAGAAAGATGTTCCTATTCCTTGTTAGTTTGCTTGCTTTCTCATTAGCAATTCAAATTTATTTTTCAGAAAGTTATGCCAATCAACATATATTTTGGAAATGACTTAAAGAATATTTATGAGAGGAGTTTCACATTTTTGTTTGTTGTGATTCAAAATAGCCCTAAATATTTAAAATTCTTCATTCGTCCTAGCGTCCTTAATTTTCATACTAACACACTTTTTACATGATAAAATATATAATACGAAAGCAATTTTATTTTCTACTCAAAACTGTTATTGTATGAATTTTAATTCAAAACTGAGATTCTATTAAAATGCCAGCCATTAAGACAAGATGTGCAAAATAGACCAGATACCTTAAAATTCTGATCTATATTCTAAAAAAATCTATTTAAAACCTTTTTTTTTCACTTACCCGCAGGATTTAATAATAAATACTCGATATTTTCGCGTTTTCCATTTATTTCTCACGTTTTATACCCATTCGTATCTGCGTCCATTTAAATATAAATATGAATTAAAGGAAATATGAATGGCCAAGCATTAATCCTTGAGTAACTCCTACACTTACAACTGAACGGTTCAAAGGTTATCAGTAAACAAGACTTTGTTTTATTACAAAACTTCCCACGCCTGTTGTTGTTTGTTTTTATCTTCTCACTGTATATAGGGTGATTTTTAGTTCAGTCTTTGGCACGAAGCAAAATTGAATCCGCTTGTACGCATGGAACACGATTACAAAATTTTATATGGTAAATAAGGAATAATATTTAAATCAAATTAAAGATTGAAAAATTTGTCTCGGGCGGGACTTCAACCCACACTCTTCCAAACCGGGGAACTGCGTTATCCAATTTCGCCTCCGAGCCCACTACCCAGAGAACGAAATTTAAATTAAAATAATATTGCTATTTGAGATTTAAATTTAACAATCTTTAATTTGATTCGAAATATTTATTTCATGGCTGTAACATGTTTAAAATCAATAATATGTGAAATATTTAAATGTTTTCTACGAGTATAATAACTATGCTATCTATAATATTATTTAAGGGTTGATTCACTAGCACGTATGATGTTGACACCATAATGGCTAAAATGTCGCCCATAGATTAATATGTATATATGTCGCCAGAAAATGACTTGAAGTTGCATTATAGCAGCCAGAAATAAATTGTGCGCGTTGCGATGCGATGTGGTCGAACATCGTATCGTTCACACGTTGCGTTGGCGACATTGAAGTACAACTTATGGTGATGGATAACTGATGGATAGACTCTTAGTTTAAAAGGATGCTAATGATATCAATTTCACCCTGTATATTCCAGCTATTGACTACAAATCGTGTACGTAAAGAACGCATTTCCTTATTAAAAATCATGTACTTTTTTGACATCGTATTTCGTATGAACAGAACCACTTTTCCTCCACGTATTGCTCGTTTTTTCCGTCCCGTATGCGTGAATGTAACCCAGAATGTTATCAATATTAGAATTTACATATAAATAAGAATAGTTCATTTCTCTTTAATTCTCATTCATGTAGAAAGTAAGTTGAATATCTTATCCATTTTAAAGAGAACGCGTAGGCGTACTATAACGTAACGTAGTGCCATTTCTACGAAGGCACCTTACTGAAATTTTATGCCCACGCAGTATGAATCAAAGTAGTTTAATTCATGGGCTTTGGTGAAGAAAAAATTATAGTAGGCAATAAACTAGCAATTTCCCACGGCTTCATTCATACGGAAAAGGTTATATTAACGTTGGGTTAATCGAAAAAGGGCTTTTTTAAAGACGAGTTTTTTTCACACAGACTAAGGACCGGTCACATTCCACTGAACAAGTATGGATTTCTATCTATCTATAACGTCACGCCTCTTTCCCAATGGGGTAGGCAGAGACCAGGGCGCGCCACTTACTACGATCCTTACATACTTCTTTTGCCTCATGCACATCCATACATCTCTTTATACATGCCCGTCGGTTTCGAGTACTCCGCACCTCCCCTTTTTGTAGGACGCAACTGATTTGATCAGCATACGTCCTACGAGGGCGCCCTCTTCCGACGCTTTCACTCACATTAGCAACATATATCTCTTTCTTACATCTGCTATCACTCATCCTCTCCACATGACCAAACCAACGAAGCATACCTTTCTCTATTCTTGTCACTACATTTATTTCTAACGAGCGTTAACCCGCGACTTCGTCCGCACAAATTATATACCAGATTTTAAGTCAGATCATAAGCTATCAAACAAAAAAAGTTTCATCAAAATCGGTTTAGTAGTTTTTGCGTGATACTCGTTCAAACAAACAAACAAACACACAAACAAACAGACAGACAAAAAATCCAAAAATTGGTGAAATGGAATCAGGGACACCTAAAAACCATATCGTAATTTTTTTTTTGTTAATATCTTCAATGTACAGACAAACTTCCTGTTACAGTTTTATAATAGTATAGATAGATAGATATAGATGAGAAAAGTCAACTCACCTAATTGCGATACATGTGGTATAATAGAAGATGCCCAACACCTGCTGGTGGAGTGTGAGCGGAACCGTAGTCAAAGAGAGGCATTGCTTACGGCTGCCAACCTCAGTAGATATGATGTTGGAGTCTTTTTAAGTATCCTGTCTGATCCGACGTCCGAGTTGGCGAAGAAAGTTTATAGGATGGCTAACCGTGATTACTACCTACTCCACCATAGTTTGTAAGGTTAGGATGATTGTATCGTCATAGTTTATTATATTATTAGATACTTATAATGATAAGGTACGATAGGACCGGTATATACAAAATGTATTAAGGCACTGAAACAAATAAACAAAAAAAAAAAAAAAAAAAAAAAAGACGAGTTAAGGTTTTAGTGTTATTTGGGACGTTGAGGTTGGGATAGTGGAATCGATTTCGTTATAAGTCTACACTGAAGACTCCACATGGTCCAACTTGAGTGCTGACGGTTTTTAAGAGGATGATTAAGACCATAAAATCGATGGGGCCAAAGTCGAAATTGCGAAAAAAATCAGCTGTTCCATACATATGGGTAGATTAAGATTGTATTTTTCTTCCGTCTCCGTCGTCGAGGAGAAAAATAGTATACTAACCTCGGGCAGTAAATAAGAAAGCCTCAGATCACATGTTTGTCGACCTCGGCTTCGCATCTGCCAACAATTACATGAGATCTGAGACCTTTCTTACTTTTCTGCCCTCGGTGTGTAATCTACTATTTTCGTCATTGCATTTCAGTCATTGATCCCATTATTCAGATCGATGGTCTGATCATCCTCTTAAAATACAGTCAGAATATTAAGAAGGATCCTTTATACGATAAGATATAAATAGATAGTGTACATAAATTAATGATTCAGACCTAAATAAATAATTTCACAAAAGTAATTCTTTAAAGGAATGATTACTTAATCCAACCGCAGCCGCAGGCCGGCCTGATCAATTATGTATAAAGGTAATAAAATATGAATAATGGTAGACGTTTTCTTGGAAATTGTGTATCTATTAAAATTATAACGTTTAGCAAAATTAGAACGAATCGTAAAAAATATGATTCGTCTCGAACATGAAAGGTACTTTTGTCTCAGTAGGGTAGATAGAGAGATGACAGACTACTGACTTATCGGCGAAAGAAAACCGTGTGAGGTATCACAATCCGCTGCGTTTTATGGCGTCCTCTGTCCATTCTTTTTTTCTTATCGTGTAAGCCACCAGCCTAGCTCGCATGCCACCCCCGAGAAAACGACAAAAATCGAGATGTGCCTCCATCTTTATTATTTTACGTAGGCCAGAAAGAGCGCGCATGACGTTTTTCTCGTTTAAACGCTTTGTCGTGGGTGGCATGCTAGCTAGGCTGGGCTTACACGATAAGAAAAAGAGAGAGAGAGTTTTTTCAGACTGCCTTACGACCTCTTCTTGAAAATTATTAATTAAGCGGTATAATAAGGACCAGTAAAAATGCTTCGCACTTATGTTAATGATACTACCTAAATGAATAGTCTGCGAACTCACGATATTTTATTTAGAAATTTTTTTTTTTATTTTTTTTTTTTTTTTTTAAAGAAACAAACAGTCCTTAAAAATTTAGATTTTAGGATACACTAGTTACAGACCTTGAGTTCCATATATCATAATTGATATACTTTATTTGAGTAGGTATAGGTATTTACAACATTAGGTACAACTTATGGCTAAATATGGCTATAATTAAAAATAAAAACAAATACAAATAAGGACGAGGAAATGACCCACTAAATCGAGCATGACTTCCGTTCGACTTACACTAAACAGAAGATGTGCTCGAGGCCACCGTCCTGCGGGAATGCCCAGGACGCTGGGTTCGTTACCTCGTTGGATGGCAATGGATATTCGTTGCCCGGGTACGCGCCAGCCTTTTGGTCACCGGACACCTCGATCAAGCGCGACGACAACTCTTTGAAGAGCTCTCGGGCGTCCGGCCCCTACGGCCCCAGGGTCTCTACACCGAATGGCGCAAGAATGTAGCCGTCACCCAGGGTGGCATATGTGCGCCGAATCATAATTTAGTTAAGTAATTATTATTTGTTTATTCGTTTAGTTACTAATAATGAAAATAGGGAATCCTCCAAAAGCCAATTAAAAAAAGAAACACAGTCAGTCGCAATTGCTTGAACGTTTCTCAACGGAACACCTTCCGACGCGGTGGTTGAGTTAAAAAATGACGTCAGAAAGCTATCTATGTGATATTATTTTGAATAAAAAATTTTGATTTGATGAAATTTGGACCGAAACGGTCTCGACATATCGAAAATAGAAAGTCCGGTACAGGGCCTGAAATAATCGATTTTTCAATATCATCGTTCAACTAGCAAGACCGAACTAATTGGACGGGAAAATTGACGTACATTATTGTCATCGATTAGTGAAGGTATTTTATTTATAGCTCTATAGTTTTACATACCTACGGTGTCTTGCTATGATTCTACAGACTGTAACAAAACACCCAAGTATATAGGGTGTCCCGTAAACCGACGCCAACCCGGTGGATGCTGATAGGATAGTTCATGCCTAACCAGAATACTTATACTAAAATAAAAAAAAATAAAAAATCCAGTCAATCATTCTGTCAACATTTTACTTTAGGAAAAGGTTCTTAGTTTTCAAGATAAGGACAGTTTTGTGAAATTCGTGAAACTCTTTACCTTAGTCACTATTTTGAGTGCCACGGCTACAAATGTTCTATGCAGTATCTGTGTTAAAACTGTCAATATCTCGAAAACTAAGACACTTTGACTAAAGTCAAATTTTGATATTCTTCTTAGTCATGACCTAGTATATCAGCATCCGCCAGGTTGACGTCGGTTTACGGGACACCCCTAATTTTTAAAGGGGTGGTTTATACCATCAAACTGATCAACTTTCACTATGAAGATAACGTCGAAAAATGAAAATAGCATCGCATTTTCGACAAGGGCTTGGATACTTCATACAAATGGGTTCGCACTGACAAGAACGGGCCAGCACATGACTGGTGAGACCGGAATGCATGACTTGACTGTTTATACTCATCTTACTATCGTTCACCTCCCGTACCAGCACGGCTAGCATGCCACCCACGACAAAGCGTTTAAACGAGAAAAACGTCATGCGCGCACTTTCTGGCCTACGTAAAATAATAAGGATGGAGGCACATCTCGATTTTTATCGTTTTCTCGGGGGTGGCATGCGAGACCTACAGGGGTGTGGTGAAGGTCAGGATGTTTTTCTTATACTGTTGCTTTACCATAAACAAATAAGGCAGTGTTTAGATTTAAATAAGACTTTAATAAAATCTAAAAGCCTGGTCTGAAATAAACGTTTTTTTTTTAAATATTTCTTCCAGTATATTTTCTGTTAAATGTTTTCGTTAAACCAAGAGTGGTTAAACTGATTTGTAGTATCGCGAAAATAATGAATTTATTAAATTAGTAAAAGGTGCATTATAGGGTATATCAAACTAAGTTTAGACCATCAAACTGAACACAATGGACCAAAATCAAAATAGCGAAGAAGAAACGTATCTATCTATCTATACTATTATAAAGCTGTAACAGAAGTTTGTCTGTACATTGAAGATATTAACAAAAAAAAAGTTACGATATGGTTTTTAGATGTCCCTGATTCCATTTCACCAATTTTTGGATTTTTTGTCTGTCTGTTTGTTTGTGTGTTTGTTTGTTTGTTTGTTTGAACGAGTATCACGCAAAAACTACTAAACCGATTTCGATGAAACTTTTTTTGTTTGATAGCTTATGATCTGACTTAAAATCTGGTATATAATTGGTGCGGACGAAGTCGCGGGTTAACGCTCGTTGTTCTATAAAAAATGTCAATGACAACGCGACCAAAATAATTTATTTTTAGGTTTCATTCAATATAAATGCTAATGAAATGGAATGAAATGTATTTATTGTTAATGAAAGCAGTGAACATCAAACATGTCATATTGCTACTTTATCTTTGATCAATCATCCAATTGCAGCTATTACAGCGTTGGAAATACATCAATCTTATAAATATGTAATACTCTCGAGACACCCCGAGTTCCGATGAAACTACAAATAATATAGAGTAAATGTTTAGTGTCCGTGTGGCTAAGAAAAGCACCATTCCATTTCCTTCCGTGGGTGTCGTAAAAGGCGCCTAAAGGATCTACTGTAGGATGGGCAGCAGCATCCTCTGAATACACACATTGATTCGATCCAACTGCCGCCAAGCATGCCAAGCGTGGCGATTATGGCAAATCCCCCGCATTTTGGGGGAGGCTTATGTCCAGCAGTGGACGTTTAATGGCTGATATGATGATGATGATGATGATATGTTTAGTAAGAGCGGCAACTTTAGCCATGCATTCTACTTACTTACAAACTGAATAACTTTTACTAAAGGGCCAACTTTGAAATCTTTCTCCTATCATCCTTATACCAAAGAGAATATAATCACTACGTTTTACCTTACACGGAGAAATATTATATATCTAGTAATATTATATATTACATAAATGTTCTTTTTAATAAGTGAAAAATAATTCGGTTACTCAAAATATATCACTCATATCCACAACAGGCTTCGTCATAGGTATATACATCACTCACATCCACAACAGGCTTCGTCAAAGAAAGTACATCACTCAGATCCACAACTCGTTTCGTCAATAAATACATCCTGAATATCTGCAACAAGCTTCGTCAGGGGGTAATATTATACTTTCGTCTTCGTCGTCTAGTAATATTATATATGATAAATATTATCAGACTTTACCAGAAAATTTGTTGATAAAAATCTAATTCTTCGGTAGATTTGACTAATATTTGGTGGATACATTATAGCCCAGTCATTTTATGATTTGAACCGGGACTAATTAATAATTGATTTTTTTTTTCGGTATAATATTGAAGAGCCAATTTGAGCCTAAAAATGTACCAAACTTAAAAAAAAATCACGTCAGCTACAGTTACAATTTTAAAATGTAGCTATTATCTCGTTCTAAAAAACCTGATGGTAATTTTTTTTTGCACATTATTTAAGGCTTTACCATTGTACATAATTCAAACATGGTGTAAATATTTTTACCTACGTAGAAGGTTTTGAAAAATACATTCGTATTTTCTAATAAAAACCTCATTTTTTAAATGTCAATACCAAATTTATATTGTTAAATCTAAGTCAAATAAATGCATTGGTATTAATATTATTCATTTAAAAGCCTTCTGGGACACAAAATTTTTACTTCTATGTTGCGTAGCCAATTTTTTTTTTAATATGTTTTATGATAGTCTTTTTGTCACTAAATGGTACCGGTTACAGTTTAAAAGTCCAATTAATAATTATTCCTTTCACCGCCTAACAAAACTCCGCAAAATGATTGGGCTATTATATTTTCAGCCCAGTATTTTGGCACTACAAGCAGCGTCCATAAGCTCTATTTACATGCAGGTGTCCGGGCAGGAAGGTCAGGATACAAGATGGGCCATAGTCTGAGGAGCAGCACCTGATTTCACTTCCTCGTCTTTTAGTGTAAATTTTTCTACTTTTGTGTTTCTATACTTTGTTGGCCAGATATTTGGCGAGCCTGACAGCGTCCAGTGTAGCTTTATTGAGGTCCTCTCTCGTGCAGGTGTTCGGGCACAACGAACATTCCGGCAGACGTGTCATCGACAGGATAGGTTCATTATGCCAGGATCCCTGTACCCCCAATTGCATAAACTTTGTCTGTAACAACCAACCTGAGTGCAAAGCCGATTAAAGGTCTTCCTCATTGGTCATTGCAGATTTTGCCCAAAAGCATAGAATAAATACTAGTACTACCCATACCAGAAGGTTTGATTTTACTAATGTGGGTATTATAAATCGTTTTCCGTTATCCCTTATTACATACAGGGTGAAATTGATATCATTAGCCTCCTGCCTCCTTTTAAACTAAGAGTCTACCCATCAAACTGAACAACTTTTACTATAGGAGCAAACCGACCGAAACAAAAAAAAAATCTGCTGTTTCGTACTAAACTGCACCTGCCGCCGCTGCCTACTCGACTCAAATGTATGCAACAGCAGATTTTTTTTTGCTCTGATTGGTTTGCTCTAATAGTAAAAGTTGTTCAGTTTGATGGGTAGACTCTTAGTTTAAAAGGATGCCAATGATATCAATTTCACCCTGTAGATCTTATTGCAAATAGGCCAAACTTCAGAAGTTTTTATTGATTTTCTTACGAAAAAGATTATGACTACGTAGTTACGTACCTACATGTATTCCTGTAAACAAACACGTTCACGGAAATGATCCTAATCTATTTGAACTTTCCCAGGCATACCCAGCCTTAGTTAAGTTCCGTTGTCCCAGCTAGTGAACCAGATATCGGAAGCTATTCAATTTAATTGGAACTCTCACTGCGCCCAACTCTCGAACTACCTCCCTTTAATTGCTTTATTCCAAGATCCCGCAGTATGTTTTCTCTACTCACATGTTTAGAAAAGTGTGAAATAATATAGGGTCCTTCTATTAATTATGCTGACACTTTTGGGTACGATCAGACCGTCAAACTGAAAAACTTTCTCTTTGGCACCAACATCGAAATCGCGAAGAAATAATCAGCTGTTCCATACAAAACTGCAACCCTACTCTAGCCAAATGAATGGGCTAGCTGTTTTTGTTTTATCGCGATTTCGTTGTTTGTGCCATAGAGAAAGTTATTCAGTTTGATAGTCTGGTTCCCTTTAAAAACTGTTAGCATATTAAGTTGGACCCTGTATATTGCGGTGGAAATGACATAAAAAAATAAGAAAATAAGCTGTTCCATACAAAGCTGCATAGTTTACTACTCGACTCAAATTGTATAGGACAGATGTTTTTTTTTTCGCGATTTCAAAGTTCGCTCCAGTGTGAAAGTTATGTTTGTTGGTCTGATCATCCCCTTAAAAGAAACCTATCTACTAACAAAACAACAGTATTTAAAAAAAACATTGTTTAAACACTAAACAACACTGTTTATGTTTCCTATTGAGCATTGTATTTTGTTTTGGTGTAAATAAAGTATATTTCATTCATTCATTCATTCAATGATTTTTTAACTAACTATGTTTGTTTGCTCTCATTTGCTCAAAATTGTATTGACTGCATCGGGTGTACTAGCTTCCTTCACTTTCCTTTATTACTGGCTAGCCTAGATAGGACTGCCAGGGCTACATGTTCAATTCTATGTTCATTAACTTTGATGCAATAAAATATTTTTATTTGTATGTTATTTTAATTAAACATTATGATTGTTGAATTCTGGTATCGGGATCATAGTCTACTAGAACACGGAGCAAGAATTAACTGCACGTAAACTTATGGTTTCAACTTAGTTGCAAGGCATTGAAGCATGAATGCATCAATATTGTTGTTGTATTACTGTTCTTGTGTATAAGTACAGTAAATTGCAAATGCAATTGCATTATTATGAGAGTTGAGGGTCCAAGTACAGTTTTAAGATAAGATAAATATTCTTTATTTGCACACCAAAATAAACGTAAAAGTGAAGTATTAAAAGTATTTTTTACAAATTAGTAGAACTTCCATCACCTTCACCATCCACACTCTACCTACCGTTTAGTGCCAAACATACATAAACCCACGACCATAATTCAATTAGAAATGGTCAGAATCTTTGCTACAACTAGCACTAAAATCTTTATTAAGCTTGCAGTTATAGCAACAAAAATAATTATTAAACATTTTAAGATGGAATCTCGTGTCATAATATAAATCAGAGGTAGCTACCGTACAAAGAATCTGCACAAAATACACACATTCAGTTGAAAAACATAAACCACCGTCTGGCACACTCGGGTAAAAATAATATAATAATCCCTTAGACGCCTTTTGCCTGCCACACACATGCGGAATCCCGATTCAGAATAGGATTTTGTATGGATTTGCTCCCTCCGCATGTACTATGTGACAGACCTGAACGACAACCACATCAAGAAATGCGATGGTTCATTCTAAGCCGCTATCACAACTCATTCCTATGATAATTTTTACGGAAATAAACATAAAAATATAAATATAAAGTTGTATTTATTTTTTTATTTAGTCTAGATACCCTTAATATTTGAAAAGAATTTTTCTACCATAATACAAAACGCAAGAGTACTTATTTTAAAGTTACTGACTACCCGAAAAGAAATAATGGTCGTAAATTTATATGCACATGGACTTCCAAAACGACTGCACTTTCCATCTGAAACTGCAGATTGTACAAATATCCAAACAATTTCTACAAAATGGATACCACAGTCCGCAAAAACAACGTTAACATTTTTATTCCACCACACAAATCAGCGAAGACACGTACTAACTGAAACTGTAAAATAATATATAAATGTCACAATGCTCACTTGGTAGTCTGACTAGATATTCCTTTGGGTTTCAAATCTGTTTAGTAATCCGCACCAATGTCGAAAGGGTCACTTTTAACACCAGTCACATTTATGTCCTTTGACTTTCAAGAAGCCTTTGATAAGTTTACTCATATTATAAATGTATTATTTGATACAAATTTGATCCTATAATGATGTCAAAATAGCTTTTGTAAGTCTTTTTGAAGAAAACAGCTAAGTCAAAAGATAAGAGAGTATGAATCGTAGGCTTTTTTTGTTTTTATGCTGCTATTTATATTTAGAGTACCTCAGGGTTCTATAATGGGTCTTATTTTATATTTTAATCTTAAAACCATATTATTTTCTAAATTCGTTTTTAAACAACAAACGTAGACAAACTAGACTAGATTTAGTTACAAGTAGCCTGTAGAATCCCCTGCATAGCAAATACCTTTTCTCATTAATAAAACTGAAAGGGAATTGGCCCCATTTCATCAGGAAGGCCCAAACAGACTGGTGGAGGCTAGTTCCAGTGTGAGTATTTTTAAGCGCCCAAAAAGACCTTTGCCCTTTATTTATGAAAAGGTACACCGCTACCGAACGGGTCTATCCAGGACCAAAGCACGGAAGCGCTCGATTAAGAATGCCACCAAAACGGTCACCCATCCAAAGACTGACCTAACTGGGCGTTGCTTAACTTCGGTGATAATTTCAAATACCAAAGCTCCATCAACAAGCAAGCTTCACTACACCAACAAACGACCGGACTAGATTATAATGGTTTATTCATGGATCAAAGTGACTTCGAGATATTATCTAGAAATTGTGGTAGACGTTTGAAATATGTAAATATCCAGGTGACCTACTCGGACCGCTGCCCAACTACTGTATCCAGGTGTCACTGGAGCCGTTGTTTTAGTCCTAGCTTTTTCTATCCAAGCTATAATTATAGTATTTATACTATAATTTCGCCCTTTGTACTATATAAGGTCTAACAAAATTAGGTGAAACTATTTTAAGGGGATGATCAGACCATCAAACTGAACAACTTTCTCTATGGGACCAATATCGAAATCGCGAAAAAAAATCAGCTGTTCCATACAAACCTACTCGATCTAAATGTATGCGATAGCAGAATTTTTTTTCGCGATTTCAATATTAGTGCCATAGAGAAAGTTGTTCAGTTTGATGGTCTGATCATCCCCTTAAAATAGTTTCACCTAATTTTGTTAGACCTTATATACTATCCACATCTAAGGATATTACGCTAAAATACTATAATTTCAAGTTTACTCCCGAATGCTTAGTTTTACGTCGTATGAATATTTCGACCGTGCGTGTATCCAAATTCCGATTCAGAAAAGTGGTAATTGTACTGATTTTATTCCTACTGATGATATTATGTTGATGAGAGGCCGAGGTTCAGAGACGATTTATAAGTCTTAGTTCGATCTCCCGTATGTCTAAATCGATACATCCGACTTAGTTAGTAGACGCACCGCGGGATATCACCCCTTTTTGGTTGACATACCACATATCCGCACCAAGCGCCTTTCTGAATCTTTTATAATGCGCACAGCCAAGGAGTGGAACGCCCTACCTGCGTCAGTATTTCCGAGTGCTTACAACCCGAATTCCTTTAAAGTACGAGTGAATAGGCTTCTTCTGGGTGAGCTCGCTACATCTTCGACCCCATCTTCGTCCTGAGGACTAGATTGAGGTCAAGAGCAAATCCATACGTAATAAAAAAAAAAATAGTTCGAACTATGACTTAAAAATCGTCTCTGAATCTCAGGCTTAATGCCAAGGATGAAGATAAAACTAATAGTAATAATCAAGAACTGATAAACTTAGTAGAAGAGGAGTAAATTTTGCCTTGACTGGTGTTGATTTTAAATGTTAAATTAAAAATAATTAAAGTGTACTATAATTTTTTTTTTAAATATTATCCCTTTAATTATTTTGTGCTATCTTTTTCAATGTCCCTAAATCCAACCCTGATCCAAGGCCCTCCCTGAAATATACTGTCGCATTACGTGACAAATCAAATTAAGTTCTTCAGGAGTTGCAAATAGCCACATTATGGCATGTCATCAAAATATACTTAGCAAACAGCAAAGGCGCTGAAGCGTTCTTAGTGTGTTAGTGTGGGGTTACGGTATGGTAAAGATAATGAAGTAAGGCTGATCAGTGCACGTCTTTAAATGGGTCATGTCATTCGATCGCCTTCATACATCGAAAAATGTAGTTTGGGGTTTGTCCCTAATATGAGTGAAGTGTGGGTTGTAGGTACTTGGGCAGATAATAATGGTAGTCAGTCGTCACCATAATCTCTTATGATTTCCATTATTACTTAAATACTAAGTTCATGACAGCAATGAGCGATCACACGCTGTTTGCATGCGCATCGTGGTAAATATTACTGACTAAAATTTAATTTGAAGTGCCAACCAGTAACTAAATATCCAACTTTTAATTCATTGCTCAATGTTAGTTTAGTTGTAGTTTCGTCGGCATTCCCAAAGCATCAAAATGGCGTTGTGGGACCTTGCCCCATTATCACATCCACAAGAAACACAGACGGGCAAACTGACCGTACAAATATAAACCGTAACGCGCAGCATCTAAGGAGCAATATTGGTTGCAGAACTAACATCGCACTATCGAAGTTGTCGCATAGATTTGATATCTATAACCCCCAGATACACCTAGCTGGAAAGTAGATCAACCCTTTTCCATGGAGGAACATTCCTCTTCATTTCTTCATAGCGTTAATCAAATAGACGAAAAAATTGACTATTGAATACTGTCGCTACTATTTGCTCCAGTATATCAAAGTTTCGGCAACTTTACATAGCAATTTAACTTACTGAATGATACTTTGTAGGCAAGTTTTCGTGCTTATATTTCCAGTAAGACCTATTTGCCTGAAGTATTGGCCCGTTATTCTAGACTTGTAAACTTAGACTGAGATTATAAGTTTGTACTGTGGAAAGTACTTTAAAGTTTAACCATTTTAGCACCTTCAGTAGTTTGTGAAATACGTTTCGAAGTTTCCGCTCGATGCAACAACACGGCATAGGTACCTACTTTGGTATGGAGCTTATAAAAGGTGTTACCAGCTTGAGAACAATGTGAAGGAAAAAACATTGCCTTACGTTTCACCATAATTAATAACAAAATCTAATTTAGTTTTTTTTTAGGACAGGTGTGCCTTTAATAATTTGCAAAAACTGGCTCAATATTATTTGCCTATTAATTTGTAAATACAACTTTCTAAGACGAGTCAAGGGAGCTTTTGCAATCTTAAAGGAGTCAATTTATTGGGTCCACAAACTGTTACGTTTATTGATAGTACTAGCTGGTGCCCGCGACTTCGTCTGCGCTTCATCTGTACAATTCACACAATATCTTTATAAATTGTAGCCTATGTGTTATTCTGATGTATAAGCTATATTATTGTAAAGTTTCATTAAAATCCATTCAGTGGTTTTTACGTGAAAGAGTAACAAACATCCATCCATACTTACAAACTTTCGCGTTTACAATATTCATCATCATCATCATCATATCGGCCATTAAACGTCCTGCATATAAGCCTCCCCAAAATGGGGGGGGGGGGGGGATTTGCCATAATCGCCACGCTTGGCAGGCGGGTTGGCGATCGCAGCACGACACCACACGGAAAGTATTTGACCGATTTCAATATTAGTTTATAATATTAGTAGGATATAAAAAAAACACCGTTTTGACTTTTTTGCAAGGTTTCTTTTTTCCTATTAAAACGGCACATGTAAAGCAATGCGTGTATAGGAACAAATAAAAATTAAAAAAACCAACATTTATTGCGCCAACTGCGATTACGCGACACTCCTACCACTCTAGACGAAGAATTTTTCGCTTACGCTGCGTACCACTATAATCTAGAGATTATGAGAAACAAATCGACATGAGTTTCATAACTATACGCCAACGATACGCTAACATTTTTATGTTAGCCTATTTCCCATAATACTAAAATTGAGGATCTATTTTGAATCATGTCCAAATTGTCACATAAACGCTAGTAATATATAAGTCTATGCATATAAATAAGTCTATTTATTCTAACCTAGTCATAAAATTCTTGTTAGTTTTGGCTAATTTATCTTTTTTCTGGAATTTCCTAACGACACTTACTTCTTTGGTCGAGTGGTGTCGGCTAAGAATAGCACCACCCCATTTCCTCCCGTGGGTGTCGTAAAAGGCGACTAAGGGATCTACCGGAGGATGGGCAGCAGCATCCTCTGAGTACACACATTCAATCCAACTGCGATCGCCAACCCGCCTGCCAAGCGTGGCGATTATGGCAAATCCCCCCATTTTGGGGGAGGCCTATGTCCAGCAGTGGACGTCTATCGGCTGATATGATGATGATTATGACTTACTTCTTTGCAAATAAAATTGCGAACAAAATTATTATTTTTCGTTGACGTAAACCATAATTCTCTGAAATAAATAACTAAAATTGTATGAAAGATGAATACATAGCAAAGTGACCATCAACTCAGAAGTACTAAATAGTTTCCGCATCTGACTCATTTCCTCTCTTCTCATTTCCGTCCAGAAAAGTTGGTTGAGATCGATTTACGGATGATATCATCGGTCAATCACTTGTGACATTTGGTCTGGGAGTTACAATAAATCTTTTTTATTTTTTCTCCCTGGTCAAATGGTGGAAATGCGCTCCCTGCGTAGTATGTGTGGTGTGACTTTGAATGACCGGTTACGGAGTAGTGTGATTAGAGAAAGATGTGGTATGAAAGAAGATGTAGTGACTAGGATTGAAAAAGGTATGTTGAGGTGGTTTGGCCATGTGGAAAGAATGAGCGAAAGTAGGTTGACGTATGAAATTTACAAGGCAAGCGTGAATGGAATGGTTGAAAGGAGTCGCCCTAGGCGCACGTATGCTGACCAAATCGGATGCGTACTGAAGAAGGGCCAAATAAAATGTACCCGGAACCGACGAGCTAGTATGAAGAAACTTATGGATGTTGAGGAACCTAAAGATGTGTGTCAGAATCGTAGCATGTGGCGATCTGTTGTCTCTGCCTACCCCAGTAGTGGGGCATTGGCGTGAGCATATGTATGTATGTATGTATGGTCTAATGGTTAAGAGTATTGGGCTGTCGGAGGTCATGGGCTCGATTCCCACGAGGGTGTCCCTCGTCCCTCGAGCTAGTGGTATGTCACTTTGTGCGCTTTTCCGCAGTTGATTAGATTGCAGGGTGAATCACCTGATTGACTGAAAATAAAAATGATTCCGTGCTTCGGATGGCACGTTAACCGGTTGGTCCCGGTTACTATCTCTGGTGTTAGTAGTCGTTCCATAAATAATAAATAAATAAAAATTTGTTTATTTTTCACAGTCCACAAACATTAGGCAAGTACAAATTAAATAGCTCTTTTTAACTAGGTTTACATGTCCATATGTCTGTGGGTGAGAACTGGTGCCCGATTTGGGTCTTTTAGATTAAAAAAACCTGTCAGTTAGATCGCCAGGCCATTTTGGAGAGACTGTTGCTTGTCACTAGGTGTTATATATAGAAAATTACGACTAATCTTTACCGGGGTGTACAGTTTCTTTGCTACAACTATCAAGATTCAAGTTTAGCATATTGATTTTTAGCCCACTAAAACTCTGCATAAAAATCCGGCCCAGAGCGTGTCGGACTCGCCCAGGTTCCGTAGCCATTGTATTCTTATTAGAAAAAAACTTAATATTTATTTTTCCTAATTAACAAAATTTGAGCGCGCTCCTCTAGTTACACTTAAAAAATACACTGTGTCAAATTAATTTATATAAGTATTGTTTCTTTTTTTTTCTTTAGGTTATGTATATAGTGCTTATCTTAATGTGTATTTTTATTTATTTATTCCATAATAAAAATTTACGTAGTTTATAATATTATTATGTTAAAAAAGCAGTTATCACAATTATATGATTTTCATAATATTATGTTTACTGGTTTTTTCCGACACTGTGCATTTGGTTGCGGTACTGCTTCCATTATTTCCGTTTGATTCATTGAATGTTCTGACTAAGATAAGAGCTGTATTTTATAAGCGTTCTATTCTCACCGATACCCACAAATCAATATATTTGCCAATGTCAAATTACTGAAAACCAATCACAAATAGAAACACTCACTCAGCGGAATTGATGGAATCTAAATGAAATGTACATATTGATCGATATCTATTCTATTGGTTACCTAAAGTGACTTCTGTTCTGTAGGTACTGTGACTGTAATAACTTGTTGCGACCTTAACGATTGGTATACATACGTACTGTATCTACCATTAACGTGTACTGTTTGAAATTGATATTTTACCAAGGATTTTAGAAGCATAAAGGATACCACTCCTGTTTACAAGCAATGAAACAAGAAAATTGGCAATGGCGGTTGGTAATGTTCGACCTTCTTTCGTACGTCTCCGTCGGTCGTCGATATTTCCAACTTTTTTGTATCCCTTTCTATCCAATGACGTGACGTTATATATGTCAGGAGCTATAATTTTTGTCGTTGACAAAAATCTCGACGTCGAAAGGGACAAAGTAACGTCGAAAACATAGACGGGAATTTACGAAAGAAGAACGATCATTTCCGACCATCAAGGAGTATTATTATCTTATAATCATCATCATCATATCAGCCATTAAACGTCCACTGCTGTACATAAGCCTCCCCCAAAATGGGGGGATTTGCCATAATCGCCACGCTTGGCAGGCGGGTTGGCGATCGCAGTTGGATCGAATCAATGTGTGTACTCAGAGGATGCTGCTGCCCATCCTTCAGTAGATCCCTTAGTCGCCTTTTACGACACCCACGGGAGGAAATGGGATGGTGCTATTCTTAGCCGTCGATTATATTATAATGAAACATGATAAAAAAGTTATATTATTATGTTTCACCGCTTGTTAGGCAGTCTGTACTCCAAGGTTCCTAAGCCAGCTTCCTGTATTTTACATTTTCAAAGACATTAGGTACCGAACCGGAAAAGGGAACCAATAGAAATCGTATGAGAACTATTTTAGTTCGAGTTATTACTAGTGTGTCCAAAAAAAGAACAAAAATACTTATAAGGGAAATAGATCATTCACGCGGCCCATGCAAACACCGGACATTATAAGAGGGGCTAGAAATGCAAAGTAGGCGTGGAACGTGTCGCCACAGGTTATGCAATGATTTGCATGAGTAATTGTAGCAGCGTGAGCGGGAAGACAAGTGGCGACAGTCGTCTCCGAAGCAAAAGCGCTACTTTGCATTTCTAACCCCTCTTATAATGTTCTGTGTTTGCATGGGCCGCGTGAATGATCTATTTTTCCTTATAAGTATTATTTTCTAGCCCACTTCATCCCACTGCTGGGCAGAGGCCTCCCCTTTCATCCTCCAACCATCTCTGTCCTAGGCATGCTCTGGCCACGCGTCATCGAAAGCATCCGGATCGTCCCGCCACGGTTTAAAGTTTCACAGTTTTTAGATAGTGCAAAAATACCTATAGTATTGTTGACTATGTAATGAAGAAGTGTAACAGCATAAGGTCCGCCACATACATACGGAATAAACCTGATTCGGAATTAGATTCCGTATGGAGTGTTGCCGCTTTCAGAGACTTTTTCACTAGATCTAGTGATTTTTTGATGTCTTAGGTAGCATTTTTTAAAGATTTCCAGTCATATCAAACAAGTGATTTTTGAGCGTAGGCGTTGATGGAACGATAACGTATCGTGACGGTGCAGTTGCGACGTCGTTGTGGCATAGTTGCGAAATCGCCTACGCTCAAAAATCGCTTGTGTGATAATCGTTTACTTATAACATTTTGTATGCAGATTAAGTCTAATGCTAAAACTATCGATAGTCTTTTGATATAGTTGCATAATATTGAAATACAATTTACAAATCATCGTCGTAACGTCATGACATCATCACATGATAGTAATTATCATGCATAGAAATTGTTTGTTTCGTTTTAATAAATACCTAAAAACACATTTGTCGTTAATTTGGCATTTCATACATTTTTATTTTAGACATTTTTTAAACAGCACTAGTATTTTTTGTAACCATAGTTGACAACACTGAATGCTGAATCAGGATTCCGGATCGCAATTCCGTCTGTGTGTGGCGGACCTAACAATAAATATTCTGTGGTAACAGTTTAATGACAGTTCTAAGTGGGATCACACACGATGACGCATGACGAAGCGACAGACGTCGTCGGTCCGTCATTTGTAAAGCAAGGTGTGGGGACTTGCTACAGATTTCAGCACCCACAAGTTATAGCAAAGATGCCAACAGATGGCGATACCGTCGCTCTCGGAAATATGCTCCATACATAGACAACGTTCACCGTGAATACGTAACTCGTAACGTACAACAAATAAGGTTCACAATCGAATGCAAGACATCGCGCAAGAGAAATATTCACAGAGATTCGATACATATACAAGGTCCAACTAAGAACTGTTGGACCACGGTCGGCCCTCAGGCTTCACACATAGCCTGGTGGATGATCTTCCCTTTTCAATGGAGGAACATTCCCAGTAGCCTCCTTAAAGGAGTTATAATTATGAAACCGCACATAGAAGCACACACGGAGACGGATTGACGCACCGTCGTGCGTCATCGTGTGATAATTTCCTAGCTATCAAAACTTACATGAAAATAATGATTCTTATGGCTAATATAACGTTATTCAATAATTGTTGTCTTTTGAGAATAATTAACATGATGAACAAAAAAAACGTAGACAATTCCATTGTCGAATTCTCAAATTAAATTGCCTCGGCGATTATAATTATTTAATAATCTTTTGTGCGTGTAAAATTATATCAACAAAAAACATGAAAAAAATCCTAAGCGGTAATTCAAAAAATCGTAAAAAATAATAATGTTTAAGTAAATCACGCCGCATAGACATTTTGGTCACTAATGTTGGGTAATAAGAACGATAATAGCTTAATAACACTTTGTTTAAGTTATAAGCGAGAAGCGAAAATAGTATGAACACGATTTTTTTTAAATAATTAATATTTCACTAATAGTGTCTAGACTCCTTCCATTGTGACTAGTTGTAAGCCCGAAGGAGTACTACTATGACTCAACTCGTTTTTTGGTGAAACACAAATTTATGGTCTTATCATCTCATCTAATGGACATCCACTGCTGAACATAGGCCTCCCCCTAGGATCGCCACAACGACCGGTTCCCGCCACCTTCACCAGTAGGCCTCGCATGCCACCCCCGAGAAAACAATAAAAATCGAGATGTGCCTCCATCTTTATTATTTTACGTATTCCAAAAAGAGCGCGCATGACGTTTTTCTTGTTTAAAATCTTTGTTGTGGGTGGCATGCTAGCCGTGCAGGTCGTCGGTCCACCTTGTGGGGGGCCTAACCACGCTTTGCTTTCTGGTACGATCGCGTACCACTCGAGAACTCTTCGGCCCCATTGTCCATTAATTCAAATCGAGAAAACCTATAATGCTTTAATTTCGTGGCGTGTTTTGTGTTTGCTGTCAATGCTGTCTATTAAAATATGTGGCGACAGCAAAACGGGCTCACTATTATAGGTACATATTAGGTAGACACACTTCCAGCAATGTGGATAATCTGAGTATGATCTATTTCATTTTATTTCTTTAAGAGCGTTAACCCGCGACTTCGTTTATAATTTACCAGATTTTAAGTCAGATCATAAGCTATCAAACAAAAAAAGTTTCATCAAAATCGGTTCTGTAGTATTTGCGTGATACTCGTTCAAACAAACAAACACCCAAACAAACACCCAAACAAACACACAAACAAACAGACAGACAAAAAATCCAAAAATTTGTGATATGGAATTAGGGATACCTAAAAACCATATCGTAACTTTTTTTTTGTTAATATCTTCAATGTACAGACAAACTTCCTATTACAGTTTTATAATAGTTTAGATATGCACGTTTAAGCAGCATATATAATTTGAGAGTTACGCGGTTATTATTTAATCTAGAAATAAACATTTTAACGGGTTCTTACCAAAACGCGATATATTGTATGCGATATAGCGATGTAATTGATGTAACACCTTGTCGCACCTATAGTTTTACAATAAATGCTTTTGACTTTTGCCTTTTTTATAATTTGACGATATATTCAAAACTGATACTTTTTTCATCACATCGCAACTGTATCACACTTTTTCTGTCAAGCCAATGGCATGTCATTGTGTGATTGCCATCATGGTGAAGAGATTACCGCGTAAAAATGCATTCGCCATTTTCATCGCTAGTCGCTTTGCTCTTAGTCTTCACACCATAAAACGAAGCTATAAAGTCCAGGGGTCATTAACGGCCACAACGATTGGTATCAATTACAAAGAGTCTCGACTTCACCCTTGTAATTGGAGCTGTACATCGAACGGGCCATCTACCCTTCTTGAATACTTGAAATTGAAACACATTGAGGTTTCATTTTAGTTAAAATTGTATGCCTCATTTGACCTCATTACACAGAGTATCAGTAAAATTAGCTTTTTCCAGCGACTTCGAAAAATAATATTGCAGCCGCAGCATGACTTTTTCGTTCGAATCTATAGGAACATTATTTTGTTTTATTGAAGTCGCTGTCAAGCCAGTACGATTCGCGACAGGACGGGCAGGCTTGGCTTGACACCGACTCCAATAAAAGAAATTAAAGATGGGAACGAAAAAGTCATCGTCTGCAATATAAATAAATAAATAAAATAAATTTATTGTTTCACAAAAAACAAGGATTACAAAAAAACTTAGTCATAATAGAATAAACATTAGGTTTACAAAACAGATGTCCGCTGATACTCAAAAAATAAACCTGTCCTTTGAATACCAGCAACCTTCCAGTAGCACAGACAAATTACATGAGTACTATTAAAATATTAGGTACGTGTACTGTTTTTGTGAAAAAAAAAGAAGTGTGTTGCTAAAAGGAAAAGAAAAAAAAAATATAATTGGTAAGTATGATTGATGGGGGTGTGTGTGTGTGTTGTGTATGTGTATATGTATATGTGTGCTTGTTTGTGTGTGTGTGTGTGTGTGTGTGTGTGTGTGTGTGTGTGTGTGTGTGTGTGTGTGTGTGTGTAAGAGTTCAGTTTTATCTAATTGTGCATTATTTCATTATCTAATTATTTATTTGTATCCTGTTGTAAATATACTACCGGTAAGGACTTCGTTGGACGGGGTGGAGACAATTTTCTGTCTCATCATATGATAGTTTCAAGAGCCAGTCAGTCGCAGTCGTCTTACATTCGTATATTTCTATTATTTTTTACTTTTTTAGTTTTTCTGAAGGCGGTTTTAATTTTTTGTAAAATTTTTGTTTATATCACAATTTTCAGTGTTGAAATAAATTAGTTTGAGTCAGATATAAGTTATACACGCAAATGGTATTCGATACGAAGCAAAGGTTTCAATTGCCGATGATTAGCTATCAACTTTCGAGTTCTATTGTGTGGCTAATAAATTTAAATAATGTACCCATTAAAATGGAACCATCTCGGGGGTAAATCCTTCAGGACTAAAAAAGAAATGCTGTAGTTATCGCGTAACATAATTACACACCAGGCCGTCCGTCACACTTACACATATTAGTCCATATCTTGAAAACTACTGAACCGATTTCAATGAAACTTACACTGGTCCCTAAGTTGAAGTAAGAGTAAGCTAATAAAAAAAGAATGGTTATAATCCGATTAATAGTTTCGGAGAAATGCGTAGACAAACAAACATACATACAAACATACACCTATAAATTTTTTATATTTGTTTGGAAGCCCTACTAGATTATCATATGAGAATATTTTTCAATTCCAATAATATTACATACATACGTACCGAATTGATAACCTCCTTTTTTTGAAGTCGGTTAAAAATATACTCCAACGCAAACCACGGACGCTCTTTAGGGATTGATTTTCGAAAAATCCTGGAGAGCAATCGCGGTAAATAAATCACAACTGAACCATGATTGGACCACGTGCGAATCACAAAATTTA
The DNA here is from genome assembly GCA_927399405.1 of Agonopterix arenella. NCBI lineage: Eukaryota > Metazoa > Arthropoda > Insecta > Lepidoptera > Depressariidae > Agonopterix > Agonopterix arenella. The sequence goes on from OV656711.1 coordinate 794,238, forward strand.
ACACATTCGGTATTGTACTATTCATTTGACAGCCGTTAGAGCGGTTTGACAGATCGTTCAGACGTTAAAGGCTGTCAGTCACATAGTAAATAAGTCAAGTTTAGCGCGATACAGAATTCTGCACAGTTGAATAGAAATTCGACTGCAATGTGATTAGAACTGAATGTAATTAATTGAATCAGGCGTTACTTTGCGGAAATCCATGACTAATATGTAGATGACACGATTGTATCAAGACCTCCGCTTCTAAGTACCGAGTAGACAAAGTTGTATTACGTTATGCAACACAACCTGCCCACCAAATAATTTCTACTCTACACGTGTTTCGCTCCACCAAGGAGCGTCCGACACCGAGTCTCGGTGTCGGACGCTCGGCGGAGTAACAACTCTGTTTCGAACGTTCGTCGGTCTAACTCCTGAGGATGCTCCTTGGTGGAGCGAAACACGTGTAGAGTAGAAATTATTTGGTGGGCAGGTTGTGTGGCATAACGTAATACAACTTTGTCTACTAGGTACTTAGAAGCGGAGGTCTTGATACAATCGTGTCATCTACATATTAGAACTGAATGTTTAATTTTTGGCAATTATATGAAAGTCTTTAAAAAATTCCTCTCTATTTATAGGTACTTCATTTTTTCCTCACTTCTACCTCCAAAAAACATAATCCCTATCATAAAAAAAAAATACCTTTACTACCGGAACCAGTGTATAGCAAACGGTCATTATTCCGTTCTTGACAGTTTAACGGCTTTTATGATGAAGCACTTAGTAAATTGTAAAAAAAAACCTTGAAATTATTTTCCCCCCTCTTCTGGTAATTAAGTACCTACGTTTTTTGTCGTATTTTGACGTAGAATTTTATTGTGGATTTTGATAATAACGGTATTTTGATACGGGATTTTATTCGTAAGAAGAGGCCCTTCCCAGGTGGCACAAACGCAGTGTAAGATTTGTCTCATAGGCCGCTATATAAGTGACAAATTTGTTACTTCTAGAGCAATACAACACTCTTAAACTGCTTTACCTAGATAATACACCAACATAAATGCTAATATAGTAGCTAAGAGCAATTTAAGTGCTCAAATTTAGCATACTTCATTGCAATAAGCAGTATTATACACTTTTTTGTGATATAAGCAACAGAGCTACGCCATGTTTTTTGTCACTTTCTATTTGCAGAATAAATCATTGAACAATATTAAAATGTATTTTCCTTGGTAATTACTACTACAAAAGTAATGTTTTGTTAACCCATTGCTTTGTGTAGCTGATACAAAATGTTTGTTTACGCCTTTAATGAAAAATAATAAAATTATTGCTTTTAGCAATTTTTATTTTTTTATATCTATTTCATAAAATAGAAGAATGTTAACAGCGCATTAAAAATTTACATAAAATATGAGTAATAAATTATCAGTAAAATTTGATTCGCTTAGGAAATAACGCTTCTTCACGTTGTTCGTCAATCACCAAAATATCAAAATTTTAATAAAAATAGTCGCCATTAAAGTTGACAATGATTCTATTCTGTACTAGCGTTAACCCGCAACTTTGTCTGCACAAATTATATACCAGATTTTAAGTCAGATCATAAGCTATCAAACAAAAAAAGTTTCATCTTAATCGGTTCTGTAGTTTTTGCGTGATGCTCGTTCAAACAAACAAACACCCAAATAAACAAACACACAAACAAACAGACAGACAAAAAATCCAAAAATTGGTGATATGGAATCAGGAAAAACCATATCGTAACTTTTTTTTTTGTTAATACCTTCAATGTACAGACAAACTTCCTTTTACAGTTTTATAATAGTTTAGATATTGCGATTCATTTTGTTTGAAATTATTTTGCTTCAAGTTGCAAAAACTAACATGTATATCATTTTGAGTCATATAAAAGTTGCTTATCAAGCAATTATTTGACATTCGAAAATCATCTTAAATAGCTACTTCACAGCTTGTATGCAGCAGAGGAAAGGCTGTGTAAAGTGTGCCCAAACGGGCATTATAGAAGCTGTATAGAAGCTTACATATACCCTTATGTGACTGATTATGTGATTGTGAGTTGTAATAAATACGTTCTCATGGCTTTTATATCAACTACTTTGGCTACCTGGTTATTCTTGCATTAAAACTTATATTATAAGTTATATAAAAATGTTTGATTAGCCAATTCCATTCTGAAACTATCAAGTTACCTATGTAACTTAAAAGTGAGCCTTGCTACAACTACATGCTTAAAAAGATAGTTTTAGCGATTAAAGTCATTATTATTATTGTGTATCTCTGTAAAAGGTTTACTCATGGGCCGTAGACCGGACTTTTGGAAGGCTTGTAACAACCTTTGCAACACAGGTCCAACCAACACGTAGAGGCCATGTGAGGGGATGCACCAAGCGTGGTCTTTCTCTGAATACATTATGTAAATGCACCAGAAGACAAACCACGTTTAATGCAGTGACTATTGCAGAAAGGACAGAATATTACTCGGGTTATGGGGGTGAACTGGGTGGACCGGGAAATCTGGGTTATTGCGGAGAGACTCGGAATGCCTGCCGTAACAAAAGTCTCTAAGTTTGTCAAAAATGGCAGACGGTGACTTGCCAACTCATTTGATGGGCCCCCCAAAGTGGCCGCTTGCAAGGAGCGACAAGGCGGCAACATCCAGTGAGCGGTTAAGGTTGTAGAAAGATGAGTCTGCGGGCGCCAGTTCCCCGTGCTAAGCGCACCAGTCAGCAAGTCCCGGCGTTATGACATTTTGCACTTTCAACCTGGAGCATAGGTTCTGCTCTTGCAACTCCACTCCTGGCCGGCCGGTTAATCCGGGCCCTCTGGAGAATCGGGTACGTGGTGTCGCCAACCAACAGCTCGCCACAAGCTGCCCAGCGGGTTTATTATTATTATTATTAGATAGATAGATAACTCATTTATTTCATCAGAACAATACAGGATAAACAGTGACAGACAAAGGCAGTAGGTAACATTTTAGAGTCCGCATAAGGAGGTCCGTGTAAAGCCATATCAGCAACAGGGAGCTCCCATTACAGACCAGTCAATAACAAACACGAAATTGAAGGTATATGTGTTGGAATATGATACATTGCGACCTGTATTGCGCCGATAAAAAAGGTTTTGACTCAGAATTTTCACACTGTTGATTTGAAAAAACAGATCGTAAAAAAAATATGTACAAAACTCCTCAACACAACTCAAAACACAACAGCACTCAAAACTCTACCTTCTTTATTACTTTTAAATTGCCCAGTACATTCGTAAATATCGATCTTTTATCGATATAATCGGATACTTATACAGTAGCAATAAAGAATAATATAGTTGGAATGGTTGGAATCGAATCGACTATAATTATCATGCACGAAGTATATGTAAACTAATGATTCTATCTATCTATCTATCTATAACGTCACGCCTCTTTCCCAGTGGGGTAGGCGCGCCACTTACTACGATCCTTACATACCTCTTTTGCCTCATGCACATCCATACATCTCTTCATACATGCCCCTCGGTTTCAAGTACTCCGCACCTCCCCTTTTTGTAGGACGCAACTGATTTGATCACCATACGTCCTACGAGGGCGCCCTCTGCCGACGATAAACTAATGATTATAACACAATTACATCAACAAACTCGTAAACTTTATTTTATGTGTTCGATTCCTGGCCTGTCAAATTTATTGGTCATAATTTAAGCTGAACAATGCGACATAAAAGTGAAAACCGATGTTTTGCTGCGCCCAGTTGCTCGTAAAACTTTGTGCTCGTAGTTTCTTTGTATGTTAACAACTTATATTACTTCCAATTATCTTATTTTCTCCACGACAGATTGTTACATCGAAGGTAACATCTATCTTGTCGCTCACGATTTTATTCCAGTGTTTTTATGTGCACTTGCAGTAATGTCATGTCATACGTTTTTATCACTGCATAAGAAACCCAGTGATGACCTAAGGTGCGAAAATGTGAACCCTGACGATAGGACTAGTTCATCAACTCAAGGTTGCTTAGCGAGCTACGAAGACTCAGAGAGAGTACTCTGAGAGATCACATCAGAGAAAATAAGCAAGCTGAAGTGGCAATGGGCTGGTCATACCTACCGAAGAACTGACAAACCGATGGGGTGTCTGAGTTCCAAATTGCTGACCACGAACTGGCAGGCGTAGAGTGAGACGCTCTGCTGCACGATGGGCAGACGAACTAAAAAGGTAGCGGGGAGCGACTGGATGAGGAAGGCCGAGGACAGTCCTGTGGCGCGCCTTGGGAAAGGCCTATGTTCAGCAGTGGACGCAAGGCCTGAAACCTCCAGTACATATTTAGAACACTAAACTGTACTTTTACCAATGGTTTATAATTGAAATTAATGCAACAATCAGTCAAAAGCCAGGTAGGTAACAATTACTGTTATAAGGTGATTGCTTGCTTGCTTCCTTATCGTGTCGACTTCCAATTCTGAACAAAGTCGCTAAATAACACCTGAAACGCCAACGCCAGAATTGGGCAACCGATACTGCACCGTCGCTAGCGGTCATGAGCTCCTCCTGCGTGCAGGTGTTAGGGCACGCAGAGCACGATGTGAGATGGACCATCGTTTGTGGAGCTCCACACAAGCAAGTCACATTTTGCGTATCCGAGAATCCCCACCTGACCATGTTGTCCTTACTGCGACCGACCTTGTTTCGATGGTGATTCTACACGTGGAAGCGTATCTACGTTACTAAGTTCCGAAACATTCTTATAAACCAGGAAGCGTCTATTATAAACTTTTTTGTTTATGGAAAGAAGGCAACATCGATTGAATTGTAAAACCTTGATTTTCGTTGAATTGATTGATGTAGAAGTAAATTCTAAAATATGTCTAAGATTGTGAGAAGCATTCGAATTTACTAAAAAATTAAATATTTTTCTCTCAGACAGCCTTTGATACATATATACCTAATAAACCGAGAGCACACCGTTGATAATCCTAAGTCATTGAGTATCAAAATGAAATTTTTCTATGATGAGATGAATAAACAAAATAAAATAAGGCTTTTAAAGTCAACCTGTCTGAATATAGTCCATTTAACAAAATTTGTCGGCTTCAAAGAAGACAACATAATTAATACAGAAAAAGAAACTACCAGTGTGAAGTCAAGAAAATTAGTTAATTTCAAAAACTCGCTTGGTCAAAGAGTGAAAAAGGCAAAGCATCGTTACAGCTTCCAACTAGATCAAACTAATAGTTCTGAATCAGGAAGGCTTGATGACGTAGAGTTATCAACGGTAATCTATAGGCCTATACGTGCCTATGCATATCATACTAGTTCCGTTCAAAGCAAGCAATAACAAACATGCCACTAAACTGTCAGATCCAATTTGCTGTCAAACGCACAGATATCTAATCCAATACAAAGATAATAACGCAGATAAAACGAACATGAAATATCGATTTTCACTACTTTTAAGCTCTATTTTAATAATATATGTGGGATTACACACAATGACGCGTGTTGTATGAAACCGCACGAAGAAGCACTCACGGTGATGGATTGACGCACCGTGTGTGCTTCTACGTGCGGTTTCATACAACTCCTTGCTTCACAAAATGACAAACTGACGTCTGCCGCTCCGTCAATGCATCATCGTGTTTGATCCCACTAAGGTGTAACAATTTTTGTACAACTATATGATATTAGTCATCATCACCTTATTTAAGAGCTAAGCTCTTGTCGGTGGAGTATTCGCCAATCCTGTCTCTTTTCCGCTAGTCTCTTGAGTTCTTGATACGACACGACTTCAACCTTTTCCTTAACTTGGGCTAGATAACTCTGTCTAGGTCTTCCTCTGCCTCTTATCCCCTCTATCTTGGCAGCCCGGTAGCACAGTTTGTAGTGAACCTGCCTGCTGTGCCGAGAGTCGCGGGTTCGAATCCCGTAAGGGACAAATATCAAATATTATATATATATGATGAATATGAATATTTGTACCCGAGTCATGGATGTTTGTATCTATATATGTATTCTATATCGTTGTCTAGTCATCATAATACAAGTCCAGGTACTTTAAATGTGACTAGATAATTTGAGTGACAATGTCCAAGATATTTATTTTATTTATTTATTATCTTCCCTTCCAGTATGGTTTTAAAGAAATTGTCGTTTCGTATCAAGTGTCCGATCATTTTTCCTTTCCGGTTTTTGATTGTTTTTAAAATGTTTCTCTTTTCTTTAACCATTCTTAACACCTCTTCATATTAGTATACCGATATAATTATATCCTCGCTTATCATTATCACGTAATGAAGGATTACTTCAAATAGCTCGATGGATGTGCAATCTTGCTATGGAAATGCAATAATGAAATCAAATAAGCATAGCATAGCATATGCTCAGGACTATATTCCCGAGGGGGAAGTCAGAGATATTCTGAAACCTTATAAATTTTTTACTGACCTTTAAACGTCTGTTACTCCTAAACCGACTGGAGTTATGCAGACAGACATGATCCATCTCCATCACAGAGATGCTCTTCACCCTATAAATACTAAATCAGTCTTGCAACTTATGGTTACCAAAAGTACGGTTATCTCCTATAATTCATAAGAATAACACGCGTTTTAATAATTCCAACGTACCGGTTACAGGTGTTAGTACTTCACTGTACTAACACCTGTAACCTGTAGTTCGAACAAACGTCGGAGTGACACAGTGAGTGTATTTTGTCGGGCTGGACCAAGTGACAAAAGTGACAATGACAATCGAGTGAGTTCCGATAGTGGTGGGCAGAGCAAACGACGAGGAGTGAGGGTAGACAGATTTGTCTGCTCTTAAAAATCACCCTGCCGTACCTCTGTCATCCCGTGATCATGGCAGTTGTAACACTGCCGAAATATCGGGAACTCAAATATACCAAAACGCTGTAAGAACCCATTTAAATGTTTATTTCTAGATTAAATAATAACCGCGTAACTCTCAAAAACTGTATTTCAACAGTATTTTAGTTGACATTAAAAAAAAAGAACTTCTATTCAAAAACAAAAACATTAACTCTCTTCAACTTTTCTCAATGTTCAAAGCAGTAGTACACAAGTTACAAAAATCTTAGAGAATAAAATTGATGTGGAACATAAACACGTAGAGACAGGAGTAAGCGCTGAAAGTTAAAAACTGGGGTCGAAAGAGTCCTAAGGCACGACATTTGTGATGCTGGGTTTCTCTTATCTGAGTTGTCGCAGTTCATATTGTAAATGAGTACTGAGTAAGCGGATTATAGGTAAGCATCTGTGTACACAATAAACGCTTTTCCTATCTACCATTGGTCAGGCAGGACCTCAATAGTACTCGAAACATAATCCACGTCCATACCGCGTCGGTGGAGACAGCTGGAATTACGTTAACTCAATACACTGATCAAGCAACATCGACAATATATTAGCACAGTCATTTTACGGAATTTTGTTAGGAGGAGTGGGGAGTAATTGTCAATGGGATTTTTAAACTATAAGCGGCACCATTTAGTGACAAAAAGACTATCTGAAAACATATTGAAAAAAATTCGCTATGCAACATATAAATCAAAATTGTATCTCCCAAAAGGATTTTAACTTAATAATATTATTACTAATGCGCTCATACTAATTAGATTTAACAAAATAAATAATTTTTGGGCAATAAAATAGGCATTGACATTTTTAAAATGAGGTATTCATAAGAAAATACTAAAGTATTTTTCAAGGCCTTCTATAAGTAGACAAAAATATTAACACTATGTTTGAAGTATGTATAATGGTAAAGCCTTAAAAATGTGCAAAAAAAATTAACCCTCAGGCTTTTTAGAACGAGATAAATGATAAAGTTTAAATTTGGGACTGTTGCTGACGTAATTTTTTTTTTAATTTTGAAACATTTTGCGGCTTAAATTGGCTCTTAAATAAAAAAACTTATACCGAAAAAAAAATTATTATTAATTAATCCTGGCTCAAACCGTAAAATGACTAGGCTACGAATACTCTTTATAAATACACCTCTATCCAAAGATTTGATTGGACTTTGCCTGTATCTTTTAATTAATAGAAAATTTTTAAGGGTGTGTTTAGATAATGAAACACAACAACTTCCCCCAAGGATCATTCTTCGAAAAACTAGAAAAATTTTTTGACCTTCCATACGAATCAGCCGATTCTATGAGGTCAAAACATTTTTCTCGTTTTTCAAGGTTCTTAAGTTGCATTCCCGGACAGCGCTGTCCTCTTGGCGTCACCCGGTATTTTTTTTTTTTTCGAATTGACATAATTATACAGCATTGCTCAGGGAGCATCGACTACTTATTACTGCGGACTATGGGGGGACCACACCAGTGACGGCGAAGCGCCCTGGTAGGTCTACCGAACCAATGCATGAGCTTAAGCAACCTGCCCAAGGGTGCCCCCTAAGGGGTACGGACCTCGGCAATGGGCGTTGCCTCGGCAATGGGCGTTGATCATCCGGTTTTCCAAAAGCAACCTATCTTAGACAAACCAGCCTTTTTGTCAAAACAATAAACAATGTTAAGCTAGAATTATGTCAGTCAGTATAGACGTAACCTCAGTAGCTGCGGTGCCTCAATAAAATTGTGAACTCAACAGGCTTGTTCTGCAGGGTTGCCACCTCAAAAAATCGAGTAGGCGCTACTGAAAAAAGAGCTTCATTCTTATGTTTTCGCGGGTCGGAAAACCGCTTGATTCCGCGCTTAATTCTTCTCCCTCAAAAAGTCCTTTCAAGTTATCTAAATAGACTTATCAGTCTTTCCTAAACCAAATTTAAGTCATTCATTTCGTAGGTCCCTCGTAAAATTAATGATATCACTTCAGATAAGCGATCGTAGTTGAATCTTTATAACACTGCACACTCTATGGACATGTTTTGACCACAATTGCTATCAATATTTATCATATTTCAATCACAAAAAACAAAATATACCAATTATTCAAACACGAATACTGTTGCTTTATCAAAAATTTAAAAAAGCGCTAAATTCTCAAATAAACGGCGGGTTGGCGATCGCAGTTCGATTGAATGTGTGCTCAGAGGATGCTGCTGCCCATCCTCCGGTAGATCCCTTAGTCGCCTTTTACGACACCCACAGGAGGGAATGGGATGGTGCTATTCGTAGCCTACACCACACGGCAAAAAGAAAAGAGTATTTATTATTACATAATAATGTTGTTGTTTCACCTCTGATAAGTACCATAAAGGTACCGCAGGACAGGTCGTTAAGGCGATCCTTGGGGGAGGCCTATGTCCAACAGTGGACGTCCATCGGCTGAGATGATGATGATGATGAAGTACCATAAAAGTAATTTTTTTATTCGGAGAGTTTTCTGATTTACAGAACCATAGAAGATTCTTAAAGCCAACACATCACACTATACATGCTCCGATCCAGTCCCATTTCGCACTCGACTGGTTTTTAGATCGCCCCGTGCAGCGGTGGCGGTGTGGTAATGATAAATCTTGCTGGTTAGGCGTTGGGAGTCGTCGGGGTGGTGTAATATTTGAGAGGTTGCGATGGCGGGAGCGATTTGGGAACACTTTGACTTTTACTTTTATCTTCACTTTAGGAAATATTGGTAGAGGCAGACCTCGGAGGACGTCCCTAGACCAGATCCGGGACGTCATTAAAAATTCCAGGTGAAAAGCAGCCGAAATCGACGGGAATTTATGACAAGGTTTATGGGCCTAGAGGAAGCAAGAGAGGTAAGTCAGAACCGCCCAAAATGGAGATCCATAGTCTCTGCCTACCCCTCTAGGAAAAAGGCGTGAATTTATATATTAATGTATGTTTACTTTTAGTTTAACTTTAGTTGGGAATCCTTGAGAGTAGATTTAGGACCACTTGCATGAACCCGGGTAAGCTATCTCATAGGTTTTTTTCTATACTGAAAATCGTGTAATTTAAACATAGCCTAACATAGTTAACTCTTTAAACTTTATAAATTCAGTGTCTAAAATGCATAAGGAATAGGCATATTGCTATGTATAAGCATGTTCCACCCTTGGCTTCGTAAACGCAAACTTAAAAATGATGGATTTTTAATTACTATTGTATCTTTTGTACCAGTTTTTGTTTCCTGTACAATGTATTTTATGTTTGGTGTAAATAAAGTATATTTCATTCATTCATTCATTCCATTTTTCCCTATTAATAGATGTAATAATCGATCTTGTTAGGGCTTGTCCATGATTTGTCCTGTTGTATTGTTCTGATGACATAAACAAGCTATCTGTTTATACACCTATCTGGATAGGCTGGGAGTTCTTAGATTCTTAGATTCTTTATTGTACACAAAAACATAATTATGAAAAAAAAATTACAACAAGTCGTGATGTACAAAGGCGATCTTAACTCTAAAAGAGTTTTCTTCCAGCAAACCGTTGAGTGAGAGGAAAACTAATATGTTTGGGTAAAATAAGTGTGCACACAAATAAAAATCTACTTAATTATGAGATAGTAAAATGAATACCTATAAAATAAGAAATAATATAAGATACACCTATACAAATAAATATAATATATAAATATACTTACATAAATAATAATATCAAATATAATAATATGAACCTACATTATATTATATACATACATATAACTACTACGACTTTATTTAGATAGGTAATACTCTCTAACTCTCCTCTTAAAGATGTCCAGCGAAGGACTAGCACAGATAGTATGCGGCAATGAATTCCATAACCTGGCCGCATGAACTGTGAAAGAATTCCCATACAGACTAGAAGTGTGCAAGGGACACGCTAGAAGCAGCGATGTGATTGATCTGCAAGGCTTACCGCGTGGTACTAGGTAGTTAAACCGTTCACGAAGATATGAAGGGGAGCACGGATTATTTAAAATATTGTACAAAGTAGAAACAATATGTGCATCTCGCCTTAGACGGATAGGAAGCCACTTTAATTTTGTTCTAAAGTCTGATACGTGGTCAAATTTACGTAATCCGAAAGAAGAGACGCAAGTTGTTGAAGTGACGCAAAGATTTGTTTTCTTTTTCAGGTACCTACTTAGAGAACAACTTGATAAACAAAGGAAGGGACGTTGTCACCCGACGCCCACCTTCATAATAGAATTATGGAGTTTAGTAAGTTATTCTTTTTATTTAGTTTGAATTCATTGATCACAATGTAAATAATAATTTCTTATTATTAAGAACAAGTGAAGAAAATTAATATTGGTGTCGAGTGTACAGATATCAAGACATGCATTTGCCGAAAGGTGAAAGGATTGTGAAATGACCCACCGAAGAGCGTTACTTATGAAGATCACTATTTTATAATAATATCAAATATCGTTACATAATAAGTACAGTACGACCAGGAAAATAATTCCGCTCGTCGATAGCATAGTAGCAGCGAAAACAAATTAGCATAAGCATGTAAGCATAAGCATATGCTTACGACTATATTCCCCGAGCGGGTAGTCAGAGATATTCTAAAACCTCAGAACATCCACGTTTCACTAGTACCGAAACCCTGTCCTGTGTGACAGGGAGTGAGCCCGTCGCCACTTGTAATGGTCAGTGCGTACAATACATGCCTTAAAATTTAAGCATGCAGGTTTCCTCACGATGTTTTCCTTCACCGAAAAGCCAATGGTGTACAAATTAGCCAATAGCGTAAACGGATTGAAGGTGGCACATCCTGATTGGTCAATGTAATTTCGCGCGGTATTAAAATCTGCGACTGCGTAGGTAGATCGGTAAGACTTATAAACCTGGTACTACTGTACCTAGTTTATCTTCTAAAATACTGTGTTAAATTATTTCTTAAAAGAAAATTCCCAGTTATCTGGCTCTGGCGAAGTGAGGAATCCTGTTTACACTGAAGAAGTTATTCTCATGCATCTGTGAAGTCCACCAGGAATTAGGCGCCTGTGGTGAACTAACGCCCAAACACCCTTACCATGAGTATTGGCCCATAGTAGTTAGTGAAGATGATAATGTCCCTCAAATAATTACCACAACCAGTGGCCATAGCTTAATTGGTCGGATCATGATCGTGGTCTAATAAATATTTTGGTTAATATTTGTCTTATATGATTACTCTACTTGCGCGCGACCACAGAACATTATAAGAGGGGTGCAAAGTAGGCGTAGAACGTGTGCCACACGGTTATGAAATAATTTGCATAACACCGTAAGGCGCGCGGCGCCGGCGTGGTCAGTGTCACGAAGCCAACGCGCTACTTTGCATTTCTATCCCCTCTTATAATGTTCTGTGCTCGCGACTAAGCTACTGCCTGCTTCGACTTAGGTAAGCGCAACGTTCGATCTCTAAAAAGCGCAGGAAGAGGTCATTTTCTAGGCAGCAAAGGCGCGTCTTGCTCGGTTAGAGAAATATAGAGCAGCTGACTGCTTCTAAAAGCTTTTCTCTTGTGCCGTTACCCCACTGAGACATTTTATATCAATTTACGCGAACAATGTCAGATTTGATGGAATTATATTAGCGTTATTCTAAATTATGCGTTTAAATCTCAGGCTTAACCTAATCTAGTTGTGAAATATTTTATTTTGCATAAAGAAAAATAAGGACTTTAAGAATTTATCACAATTTCGTCTTCTTTTTAAGTGCCGACGCAAAAACAGGGATATTAAAGAATTTGTCTGTGTATGTGGTGTTTCAATACCGTCGATATTCAGGGTCTGATGATCCCGCCTTCCCCTTTCTACTATCGTACTTCCAGACGCACCATGGGATATCACCCCTTCTGACATCCCACCACCACCAAGCGCCTTTCTGAATCTTTTATAATGCGCACAGCCAAGGAGTGGAATGCCCTGCCTGCGTCAGTATTTTCGAGTGGTTACAACCCGAATTCCTTTAAAGTACGAGTGAATAGGCTTCTTCTGGGTAAGCTCGCTACATCCTCGACCCCATCTTCATCCTGAGGACTAGATTGAGGTCCAAATCTTGCAATAGCTTTTTCTACTATTTCTACATAATTCATAAAATATGAAACTTTAATCCATATTACAATACAACATTATAAAGGGTGTAACATAACACCCGCAATTAATTGAATCAGGCGTTACTTTGCGGAAATCCATGACTAATATGTAGATGACACGATTGTATCAAGACCTCCGCTTCCAAGTACCTAGTAGACAAAGTTGTATTACGTTATGCAACACAACCTGCCCACCAAATAATTTCTACTCTACACGTGTTTCGCTCCACCAAGGAGCATCCTCAGGAGTTAGACCGACGAACGTTCGAAACAGAGTTGTTACTCCGCCGAGCGTCCGACACCGAGTGACCTGTGCGCGCCGTCTGTCGCCTATTTATACCCGTTTGACAGTGCCCCGCCCCTGTCGGTTGGTGAAAGTGAGTAATGGCCGTTTGTTGTGACTGAATTTACATTTATCTGCTCGTTAAGAATGTTTCCGACCCTATTTTGCCTAATAATTTCTAACTGTTCTAACACATCTAGTCGCAGCCCTTTGTTCGATGTATGTATGACGTCATACGAATGTCTGTTACCCACTTGGTGTCCGGTATCTAAGAGATGTTTTGCGAAATGAGATCTTTCTGGGCGTTTGTTTCTGTACGCAGCCATATGCTCTCTGTATCGTATGTTAAAGCTACGTCCCGTTTGACCGACGTAAACACAATCGCATTCATCGCAGTTTAATTTATACACGCCAGACCTCCTACCTACCTCCGTTTTTTCCTTGCCATTGCACACTACCCTACGAATGGTGTTGCATAACGTAATACAACTTTGTCTACTAGGTACTTGGAAGCGGAGGTCTTGATACAATCGTGTCATCTACATATTATTATAACACCCGCAGTTGCTTCAGACCATCAAACTGAACAACTTTCACTATGGAGCTAACATCGAGAAAAAATAAAAAAAATCTGCTGTCTCATGTACATTTGAGTCGAGCAGGTATTGCAGTTTTGTATGAAACAGCAGATTTTTATTTAGCGTTTTCGAAGTTGACTCCGTAGTGAAAGTTGTTCAGTTTGATGGTCTGAAGCACCCCCTTAAGTATTAGGTACTAGGGTGTTTTGTTACACCCTGTGATTATACAAAAATGTTGTTATGAAAATCATAAACCGTCAATTTGATTGTTTCAATCTATACTATTATAAAACTGTAACAGGAAGTTTGTCTGTACATTGAAGATATTAACAAAAAAAAGTTACGATATTGTTTTTAGGTGTCCCTGATTCCATTTCACCAATTTTTTGTCTGTCTGTTTGTTTGTGTGTTTGATTGGGTGTTTGTTTGTTTGTTTGAACGAGTATCACGCAAAAACTACTGAACCGATTTTGATGAAACTTTTTTGTTTGATAGCTTATGATCTGACTTAAAATCTGGTATATAATTTGTGCGGACGAATTCGTGGGTTAACGCTCGTTTACACTAATACGACTACCAATCATTTACTGCTTGTACACTCTCATCATCAGTCTGTACAGGGTGAAATTGATATCATTAGCATCCTTATAAACTAAGAGTCTACCCATCAAACTGAACAACTTTTACAATGGCAAATAAAAAAAGTCTGCTGTTCCATACTAAACTGCAATGTCGACGCGCGAGTTCGCGACTCAAATGTATGCAACAGCAGATTTTTTTTTGCTCCGATCGTTTTGCTGCCATAGTTAAAGTTGTTCAGTTTGATGGGTAGACTCATAGTTTAAAAGGATGCTAATGATATCAATTTCACCCTGTATACAAGGTCTAAAAAAATTTGCTGAAACTATTTTAAGGGGATGATCAGACAATCAAACTGAATAACTTTCTCTATGGGACCAATGTCAAAATCGCGAAAAAAAAATCTGCTGTCCCATACATTTCAATCTAGTTATATTTGCAGTTTTGTATGGGAGAGCTGATTTTTATTTCGCGATTTCGATATTGGTCCCATATAGAAAGTTGTTCAGTTTGATGGTTTGATATCCCCTTAAAATAGTTTTAGCTGATTTTGTTAGACCTTATATCCCACTGCTGGGCACAGGCCTACCCTCAGGGAGGGTTTATGTGCGTTAGTCCACCACGCGTGCCCAAGACGGATTGGTAGACTTCATATTCGCATCAGAGTTTCTTCATCAGCGTATTCAGGTTTCCTTACGATGTTTTCCTTCACCGTTCATAGAGAGCTATACACTAAACGGAATGTAAAACAAATTCCACAAAATAGCTTAGGTACCTACATATTTTCCTTCACATTCTCGTTTGGATAAAGAAACCTTTTTTCGTGTAATTTGATATGAGCTGATCAAGTTAGAAGCCTCTCGGAGGCTCTTTGCTTTCTGGTAAAAAAGTATAATGTTACTCTATTATTTGTTTTACGTCTAGTGTGGGTTACAAATTGAATGGAACATGGGCAGTGCTGAATTATAACCCATTAGGAACTTATTCCATCAAGCTCTTATATACCAGACACAATACATACCTAAACATTAACTACCTACGTCCTATTTTCACGTTGAGCGCAAATATCTCGCATATATATACAAGCATAAGGCTGTATTTCTACCAGAGATGTGCGAGGTAGCAAGGCAGTGAGCGAGGAAAAAATCGACCAATGGGAGTGCTTCAATTTCCCAATGACGTGATCGAGCGAGCGCGCTAATGGCGGATTTTTTCCTCGCTCACCGCCTCGGTACCTCGCACATCTCTGGTGGAAAAGCAGCCTTATGACGACTTATGCTCCGTCCACACACACCTTCTTGCCTGTACAGTTAAAACCGCACGGTTTTACTCGAACGCAAGGTGGAACTCGGAGGTGCCGTCCACACGGTACAAGTAAGCCTTCGCGCAAGTCCGCGCAAACCTCAGTATTCTTGGAGCCACCAAGTAAAGTCTTTCTGGCATCGCAGCTGACGGAAGATTTTTTTGGTTCAAAAATTATTGTATTGCTTTCCGATTGAAAAAAAAAAACCTGACATTCAAGAGACGCCGTAAACATTAATTTATTTTATTTTCAAAAAACACAGTACATTCAGTATAAAATATTATGCTAAACTACAAAACAGTTTTATGAAACAGATTATCGGATTAAAATAGAAATATCATCCATTATCAGTCATTTACAAACATTTTTCTGTTAAAAAAACTTGAAGCGCGGAAATCAGCTAAAACCATTTTAAGGGGATGATCAGACCATAAAACTGAACAACTTTCTATATGGGACCAATATCGAAATCGCGAAATAAAAATCAGCTCTCCCATATAAAACTGCAAATATAACTCGATTGAAATGTATGGGACAGCAGATTTTTTTTTCGCGGTTTTGACATTGGTCCCATAGAGAAAGTTATTCAGTTTGATAGTCTGATCATCCCCTTAAAATAGTTTCAGCAAATTTTTTTAGACCTTGTATACAGGGTGAAATTGATATCATTAGCATCCTTTTAAACTAAGAGTCTACCCATCAAACTGAACAGCTTTTACTACGGGAGCAAACCGATCGGAGCAAAAAAAAATCTGCTGTTGCATACATTTGAGTCGCGAACTCGCGCGTCGACATTGCAGTTTAGTATGGAACAGCTGATTTTTTTTTATTTGCCATTGTAAAAAATGTTCAGTTCGATGGGTAAAACCGAAAACTGCTCAGTCCAATCCTCAGCATGTCAACGATTGTTCGAGCTTGTAAGACCGCAGGTGCTTCCATCTTGCCGTCCATACGCGCGTGCTTACTTGCGCAAACTGGACTGCGTAATTAAGCGCGTGCGCATGACGGTGTGTGTGGACGGAGCATAAGTCGTTATAAGGCTGCTTTTCCACCAGAAATGTGCGAGGTACCAAGGCGGTGAGCGAGGAAAAAATCCGCCAATAGCGCGCTCGCTCGATCACGTCATTGCGAAATTGAAGCACTACCATTGGTCGATTTTTTCTTTGTATGGGAATTTTGTCATGAAGCAGCATCGATGCAAAAATGATTCAACCATGACGCAAAACGTTGGTAATTATTTGATCAGTCATTCGTCGTCAGGCTTTGTCGCAATGCAAACGCGCGTCTGCATCGATACAAACGTGCGTGTGCATCGCTACAATCACGCAGGCCGCATTCCACGGACGTAAATCCGCCGCGTAAAAATGCGATCCACTGCTCATTATGTGAAAGTATAGTTCATATAAATTGTCATAGAAGAAATTTGAGCTATTTCGCGAATTAGGCATTTTCAGAATTAGCCATTTCACGAATTAGCCATTTCAAGAATTATCCATTTCGCGAATTGGGCCTTTTACGATTCGGTAGCCATTTCGCGAATTAGCCATTTCGCGAATAATTCATTTTTACGCTGTGGCCCGCCCCGAAGCCGTCGTCGTAATGTACGCTTACCTTTAATTCTAGGTTCTGTCTATCTAAGCCTTTCGCCTACAAAAACAAAGGAAATTTTCAAAAGAAGTATTTATCTTTTATTTTCTTTACAACTTGTTCATTACCTTCTAGTAAATAGAGGGTGTTTTTTATTCAAATAAGCTGACATAGCAATAAAGACAGCAGCTACAAAGGGTGCTTGCAAAACGGAGAGATGGATCAAAGACATTCGACTGAGCTCCGGGGTAAACTACAGGGTGTAGATTCTTCTGAATTCTGACAAACTAGCTTAGGCGGTTCTCACACGATGCCGGAGCGAAACTTGCGGCTGCAGCAATGCGGTTTTGTAGTAGTGACGTGCGTCAGTGCGACTTCACGGAAAAAAAATCTGAGACGACCCTTTTATTTTTTTGACTTTACTTTAAAAAATTGTTCTAACTTTAATTCTTGTTGATATAACTAAAATATTGCTACAACAATAAATTTTCTAGTAAGGTCTGCTAAAAAAAAAAATCTGTGATAACTCCTTTTTGTCTGTAGACTGTTGTTGTAACTATAATGTTAGTTATATTGACAAGAATTATAGTAAACAACAATTGTTTTAAGTAAAGTCAACAAAAAAAGAGGGTCGTCTGTCACAGAAATTTTTTTCCGTGTTGCCGTCCGTCACGACGTGGTGCGGCATGCCTGTCGACTAGTGTTGCCTAACAATAGTGAAACTGATAAAATATGGTATCGACAGTTTTTACTTTAAGACTTATTGATACTGCCAATCGATAAAATCGTTTTTTTAAGCAATACTATCGATACTATTGATAGCACCTATTGTGTCTTTCCCTCACAAAAAACCGCGCGTCACTGCAACTCTCGCGTGCCATACCATGCGACATTCCCGTAATGACGCTCGAAAGTCCAGCTGCCGCATGCTTTCTGCATCGACGTGCGTCACTCGTGTGTGCTTTTGTGTGCTTTTTCGTGCAGTTGCATACAACTTCTTGCAAAGTAAAAGTAGCACTGACGTACGCCGCAACGACATCCGTCATCGTGTGAGCACCACCTTCAGGTGAAGCGTCAACATTTTTCATATTTTTTACGTTTTGTCCTTTGTACCTTAAACAGTTTTTAAAACGTGTTATCATGTAATTGGCGCTGTAAAATTTAAATGTTGCTGTATTAGAGATTAAGTAATTTGCTGTTCGATAACCAATAAAGATAAATAAATAAATTCAAACCACTAGACCACCGGGGCTTTTTAATAGAACAATATTTTTCCATTTTTCCGAAGCAATTTCCATTAAACTTTTTGTAATGTCAACTCGATGAACTGTGAACTCTAACCTCTGCCCTACAAGGTCCATTATAAATGCAGTATAATTCTCTTCAAGTTAATTAGTTCTTCAGGTTCAGGTGCAGGCAAGTGCCATTATATTTATGAACCTTATCTCTATACATTATAAGATCAAAAGTTGTACGCTCAAGATAGTGATGTGCAGAATAGAAGATTTTGAATACCGATTCATATCATAATATTCAGATTTTGGTGAAAGAATTTTTATTGATTGAGGTAGTGATGTTAATTTGATTATTTGATCTTAAAGATAGGTTTACGAAAACATATTATTTCACAATTTTCAGTGGTGAATTCATTAGTTCAATTTAATAGTAGTGCTTTTAAATTAACAAACGCACTAGCCGGCACTACGATTTCCAAAGGTTCCCCTCGATTTCTCTGGGATGCCAACATCAGATCCTGGTTTCCTTATTATGGTACAACCCTTGGAATATCTTCTTTCCAACAAAAAAAGAATCATCAAAATCGGTTCATAAACGACGAAGTTATCCGCGAAAACACAAAAAAAAATATTATATACGGTCGAATTGAGAAACCTCTTCCCTTTTTGAGGTTGGTTCATTAAAAATTATGGTAATTTAAAAACCACTATAATTTTTATTTTTTATTTTTTTGGCATAGGCCAGGCCCACCCCCGTTTCCAACACTAACTAGTGTGAGTAAACCAGGATCTACAGCGGTTACTACAGTGTTGTACACTAGACGACAAAGTCCAGTAATGAATTTAAATCAACGAAAACAGTGGCAGTTAAACGGACCAACTACCTTTATAATTATTTAAAAGTTCATTTGTAGCAAGAATTTTTTTAAATGTAGCTTTTCAGTTAAAAAATCATGATAAAATCTACGCGTTCTCGGACTAAAATTAGCGACTAGCTTTATGTATGTACTTCTATACGTTTACATTATTTTGATTTGTTGAAGATGATAGCTATACCAAGCCAGGACCAAAATAATTATGAATATTGAGTCATGGATCGGCCTGACATGGAATAAAAAAGAACTAATTACCCTTATTAAATTTAATTAGCAATTTATTGTTACGAGCGATGGGTTTCGGGATTGGAGTGAAACGCTAAGTCCAATTTATTTACAGAGTTTATTGGGTTACACACTTACACACGGACCACCTCGCAGAGGTTCCCCTTTTAACAGTCCTCCTCGCAGGGGTTTCCCCTCTCACCACTTTCACTGTTCACTACGTCACGACGCGCGACACGCTATGACGTCACGACGCACGGCACTATGACGTCACGACACGCGACACTATGACGTCACGACACGCGACTCACACTACACTGCACTACACTGACACTTGTCTACTCACTGTTCCACTTTACTTTGCACTTTACTTTTCACTAGTACTTTTCCACTTTTACTTTTCTACCTTTTTGTTTCGCACTTTTCACTGTTAAATCAATACTGACTTGCGTCCGCAAACTCGCGGCCTTATATACCCCTTAGAATTTTCTAGATGCCCGAATTTCGTTAGTCTTTTCTTTATTCCTTTGTTCCCTTCCGGATATTTCTTAATCCCGCCTCTTCCTTCTCGAATTTTCCTAAACACGCCCCCTTTTATTGTTTCTTTACAAATATTTCTTCTCTCTCTTCGTTCTAGAACATTCCTATTGTTTTTGGTTCTTTTCAAATATTCCTTCTCTCTCTGTTTTCTAGAACATTCCTAAACACGCCCATTTTCTGTCTCTTTCCAAATATTCTTACTCCCTCTTACTTTTCTAGAACATTTCCAACAACAATAAAATCTAGAATTATTTTCGACGAGTCTCGAACCATCGACCCCCGGCACGGGAGTCCATGCGTCGACCGCCGAGCTACGAAGCTTGTTGACAAACCGGCCGAATTTTTGAATGCCTTTCTATAGCTGCGTCATTTCACAGCATCCGTGACATTATTATAGGGTCCTTCTCGATATGCTGACGGGTTTTAGGGGGATGATCAAAACCATCAAACTACACAACTTTCTTTATGGAACAAATGCCGAAATCTTGAAAAAAAAATTTGCTGTTCCATACAAAACTGCAAACATACTCGACTTAAATGTATGGGACAGCAATTTTTTTATTTTATTTCTATGTTTGTCTCACAGAGAAAGTTGTATTTGATGTTTTGTGATCTGATCATCCCCTAAAAAACCATCATCATAATAATAAGACCGCAAGACAATTTACTACTGCATTTTTCACTTGTAATTATTTTTCAAATATCCGTTAGTTTCGGATACAAAAATGGATTTGTCCCATCTCTAGTACAAAGTCTAAGCAGAATCTAAGCTACTATATTAAATTAGTAGAGAGCTTCAGGGAATCATAAGTCGTTGTAAGACTTGCAATCCAAGTAGGAACTTAGACGGCTTTGTTACGAGGTATTAAGGTTTAATTTTGCACTCAAATTGTAACTTTTTTTGGTTTAAGCTTTTATGCATATTGTACCTACACCAGTCGGAACGCGTTACTGAAAGATATACAGGGTGTAAGAGACAGTCATGCTGGTTGATACTGAAACGGTGAATTCAATCAATCAATCAATCAATTATACTTTATTTGACACCAAAAAAACAGAGTATACAGAGAGCAAACAATCAGGAAATACAAAAGGCACAAAAACAGGCGGTCTTATCGCTAAGAAGCGATTTCTTCCAGACAACCTTAGGGTAGAGGAAATAGTGAAAGAAGATTGGTAGGCGGTGTAGATCATAATAACACAATATAGATAACATACACAAATAATGTTATACAAATACAAACATACTTACTGTAATATAAAAATATATATATAATATAAATACATATTACGAATACATATTCATACCTACAAATACATATCATACATAAAATAGTACTAAAACAACAATTATTTATCAAAGAGAGAAAAACATGAACCAGAGAGGTGACCATTCAGGATAGGTAGTCAGTGCTCGAGGAAATGAGCTTTGACCTTCAACTTAAAAACGTATTAAATTTAGAAACGTAAATTCAGACCATCAAACTGGATAACTTTTCCTATGGTACCAAACTCAGGAAACCAGGATAAGCTTCTTCTGGGTAAGCTCTCTACATCTTCGACCCCATCTTCGTTCTGAGGACTGGATTAAGGTCAAGAGCAAACCCATACGTAATAAAAAAAAGTCCTCTGTTTCCTAAATTTGACTCCCATTTTGGGGGAAGCCTATGTCCAGCAGTGGACGTTTACACTTGACTTGGGTAGGTAGGTAAAACAGTTTTATATGGAACAGCAAATTTTTTGGTTAACTTTATAGTGAAAGTTGTTCAGTTTGATGGTCTGAATTCAGCGTTTAGTATTTGACTGGCTGTCCCTAATAACCGCGCTGGGTTCTGCCTGTACCCCGTACCCGGAGCCTAGATAGAAAGTTTTTTTTTTTTTTTTTTGCAAGGGCAGTGAATCCAGCTGTTAATTACAACAATAGTTTTTGTATAAGTAAACCTTAAAAAATAACTGAAAAATTTACATGAAAATTTCATGATAAAATACCTCCCTTTGTAAAGCAACGAATCGAATATTCGTTTAATATTTTAAAAGATATTCGGATAATGGGATGGCGCGTACAAAATAAAACGACTGAAAATCGAGTTTAAAATGTTACATAGTGTTTCAAAATTATTATATTTTTGACTCTTTCTCTAAATTGCCCGGCTTTTTGTCTAATTGTGCATAAGACGGCCCGGTAGCACAGTCTGTAGTGAACCTGCCTGCTGTGCCGAGAGTCGCGCGTTCGAATCCCGTAAGGGACAAATTTTTATATGATGAATATGAATATTTATACCCGAGTCATCGATGTTTGTATCTATATAATTATGTATTCTTTGTCTAGTCATCATAATACAAGTCCAGGTACTTGAAGGTGGTTTCAGTCCATACAAAAGTTTCGCGCACAATACGCGCAGACTGAATTAATAAAAGTAATATTTTATATGTGGAAAAATAGTTGAAAAAATCTAGTTGTCGCGTCACATATAACATTTTCAATTTATAATATAATTACGAAGATATAAAGCTTTTAAAATTTTGTATGAAAAATTTCAAAGCTTTATATCTTCGTAATTATTTTATAAATTGCAAATATTATATGTGACGCGGCATCTAGATTTTCTAAACTTTTTTTTCATATAAAAAAAGTTACATACCGTCTTCGCGTATTGTGCGTCAAAGTTTTGTATAAAATTGACCCCTCTGCAACCACCTTAAATGTGACTAGATAGTTCTAAAGGTAATACAATATAGGCATGTGCCACCTCACTTATAAGCAACCACGGCATTCAATTGGACAATTGTTACAAAATTTGTCATCGTCCATAGGGAACATAGGAATCTCCCAACGCGCGACATGAAACTCTGTCCTCGGCCTTCCTCATACAATCCTTTCGGACGTCAGATCAGTCCTGGACTTTACGCCTGCCAGTTCGTTGTCTCCATTATAGAACTCTGACTCCCCATCGATTGTAAGTTCTTCGGCAGATATTACCAGCCCACTGCCACTTCAGAACACTAATATCTTAACTTTTGTAAGTATGTTATTTAGCATATTATTTAGCCTGCTTAGATGGTTCAGTCACGTAGAGAGAATGAATGAAAGGAGACTTACGAATAAAATCTATCAAGCAAAGGTGAGGGGAAGTGTTGGGACAGGCCGTCCCAGGAAAACATACCATGATGATCAAATCAATGATCTTTTCCGAAAAGGACAAGTGCATAGCACCCTCAATCGACGAAAGTGCATGAAAAGATGTATGAATGTCAATGAGGCTAAAAGGTGTGTCAGAGTCGTAGCGTGTGGCGGTCCGTGGTATCTGCCTACCCCCATGGGACAATGGCGTGAGCTTATGTATGTATGTATTTAGCAGTTTCGGTTTTAAAACGATCATCCCATTTCTAGCCCTAGATTTCGTATTTATGCTGACAGCTGCATGTTTATAAAACCACATTTAAAGAACTTTATGTACCATAAAATATTTCTTATTTACACACGGCGACATATCAAGCTACACAAAACAAACATAAGCTGGCCGCGCGACGTTATACATTACTCTACCTACGCGCGGCCAGCTTATTTTGGTTTTGCGTAGCTTGATTGTGTCGCCGTGTGTACTAAATATATTTGTGGGGGACTGGCCACTTGGAATTATTTGTAAGTTACAAATTTTTCCAAGTTTCGGTACATCACTCCCTGCCCTCTACTAATTTTGACTTCACCCCCTCTCAGTGGTAAGGGAGGTGCACGACTGTTATGGTAAAGAGTCTCACTCAAACTCACTTAGCTTAATAGGGTGAAATTGATATCATAAGCATCCTTTTAAACTAAGAGTCTACCCATCAAACTGAACAACTTTCACTATGGGAGTAAACCTATCGGAGCAAAAAAAATCTGCTGTTCCATACTAAACTGCAATCTCGACGCGCGAGTTTGCGACTCAAATGTGTGCAACATTTGTTTAAAAGTTGTTTAAAAGGATGCCTATGATATCAATTTCACCATTTATAAATGATAGCCGATATACAACGTGTTAATGAATTAACGCAAAACTAGAAAGTAGTTTGTTTAGAATCGAGAGCAGAATCTAATTATCATGGTTTCAACATAGGTAATTTTTTTTTAAATATTAAATAATTGGTTTGTAAAATTTTAAATTTACTGAACCCGATGTCAACCCCACGGGCATACTTACCCTACTTACTATCAAAACAAGATTATTAAAATGTATCCATGAGTAATTGAGTATGTTAGCGCTTTCATTCATTGCTGAAATGATAACAAATCATTTTTGCCTCAAAACTTAAAATGCGAATAACTTTAAATTTTAACTCACAAAATAAAGAAATTATTGTTTCATTCTCATTATTTTGTTATAAATCAGTTGGGGTGTATGAGGTTTTGCGCTTATTCATTAACACGTTGTATGTAGGCTATTGTAAAAACAAAAAAAAACATTATGCCATTATAACTCCCAGTAGTCTAGCAGCTAAGTTTCTATTCAGGTAACAAAGTCAAGTGGAAACAATCCATAAGCCTCGCTACAAACTGTTTTAAATTGGAGCGGGATCTGTAAGTCTTGCAATCCTCGGTGGTCGACAAAACTTGATACTATTGTTCCTGAGTTTCTGACTAGGGTTACCATGTGTATGGACCTCCATGGAGGATTTAGGTCTCCATTGATAGTCAGTACTGATGTTGGTACTCAGTAGCACGGCTAGCATGCCACCCATGGCAAAGCGACAAAAAGAGAAAAACGTCATCCGTGCTCTTTTTGCCACAAGTAAAATTAACAAAGAGGCACATCTCGATTTTTATCGATTTCTCGGTGTTGGCATACTAGGCTTACTGGTGCAAAGCTTAATTATACAGGGTGACTGGTAATTCGACCTATTCCTTGAAAGGGGTTATACTAGAGTTCATTTGCAACAATTTTTCCCCAGTTAACTGGGGGTCGAAAATCGCTTGTTTTCGAGTTCTCTCATTTTTAAGAATTTTTTGAATATTTCCGTTTTTCGACCTAAAAATGACAATTGTGAAAAAAATACTCCACTCTCTGCACTCTGTAAGCATTTTTCTAGTAGCTGATGAATGAGCGACTACTTTAAACTAAAATACATGTGAAAAATACCCAAAACCACCGAAATAAAAGGTTATAAACCGCAAGACAACAATTTTTTATTTGGATTTTGTTTCAATCCAAAGAGGATTACTCAAAAAAAATTTATCACACTTGGCGTACAAATTGCGGAAATAACTTCCTCAATTCCTAAGCTTTCCAAAAAGATGCAAAAGTTGTGTACTTTAGTTCAAGTTTGGAAAATAAACCTTATTAAACACGCAGATGTGAATTTTATTCAAAAAGTTATTGGTTTGGTGAAAATAAAAAAAAGAGTAAAATAATAATGTTTAGTACCTAATCATATGAAATTACAAATTTTGTTTTAAAGTTTTACATTTAAAAATCACAAGTCTTGCTCAAATTGTCTTCCTCCGTTACGTATGCAAGCACGAAGCCTGCGACGTACTTCGCTTACTGTCACTCGAGTTGAAAGCGTGTCTTTAATTTGTTGGGCAGCTGCCAAAATCCTCTCTCTTAATTCTTCTTGAGAAGAGATAGGTGTACGATACACCAATGTCTTCATATGACCCCAAATGTAGAAGTCGCATGGGGTTAGATCGGGACTCCTAGCCGGCCAAGGGATCGGGCCGCCTCGACCAATCCATCTCAGTGGATAGTTCTCATCCATCCACTGTCGCACGCCCCGGTAATAGTGGGCTGGGCAGCCATCATGCTGATACACCAAAGCTGTTCTTGTGGTAAGCGGCACATCCTCCAGCAGCGGACGTAACTCTTCTCTTAAAAAGTTTTCATAGGCGATGCCGGTTAGGCGTGCCGGCAGAAAGAATGGCCCGATTAAATTATTGTGCACGATTCCCATCCACACATTAAGTGAGAATCTGTGCTGGTGAGCTCCTTCGTTAGATTTTCTCGGATTCTGACCTTTAGGGGCCCAAAAATGCAGATTATGATAGTTTGTAATACCATCACGGTCGAAGTTCGATTCATCTGTCCACAAGATTGTTTTTATATACTCAGGGTCTTCAATGTCTGCATTTATTAGAAATCTGCAGAAATCCATCCTTCTGACAGGATCTCCCTCCTCGATAGCTTGTACTGGCGTGTAATGGAATGGATACTGCCGTGCTGTGTGCTGAGTGAACCAGACTTTCCACTGAGACATACCAAGCTGCCTAGCCACAATTCTTGTTGAAGTAGTGCCGTCTGCTTGAAAACACTGCAAAATTTGCTCCTCTTCGATTGGATCACTAACGCTAGGTCTACCAGCGTCGGTTTGGCGACGTCGAACCGATCCCGTTTCTCGAATGCGCCGATATGTCGTACCAAACACGCTGACATCAGGTAAACGGCGGGTAGGAAAACGTCTTTGATAGTCTCTTCGAGCAGCAGCAGCGTCACTATCACAAAACCCGTAACAATACATGATATCCGCGTATTCTTCATTTTGGTAAGCAGCCATTTGAAAAGGAAGCTGTTTTAGCGCAGAATTTAAGTTAGTTAACAACGACACGTCCGAACTCCAAGATGGTTGAAACTAACTGATTACTTAATGAATTGAGCGAATGAGTGGGCCTCGATTGTGAACCTTAGTACAAACATTCCCGAATACTTACAAAAGAGAAACAATGTAAGCAATAAAATGAAAGAGACAAAAGCAAATCGGCATCTTGTAAGGTTCGCTTCTAGGAAATCCGCTACCTGCTCTGCCATTGTTAACAATTTTTTTCAAACTCTTGTCAAAGTAGACAACATTTGCACCTTTTTGGAAAGTTTAGGAATTGAGGAAGTTATTTCCGTAATTTGTACGCCAAGTGTGATACATTTTTTTTATGTAATCCTCTTTGGATTGAAACGAAATCCAAATAAAAAAATTTTGTCGTGCGGTTTATAACCTTTTATTTCAGTGGTTTCGGGTATTTTACACATGTATTTTAGTTTAATGTAGTCGCTCATTCATCAGCTATTAGAAAAATGCTTACTTAGTGCAGAGAGTGGAGTATTTTTTTCACAATTGTCAGTTTTAGGTGGAAAAATGGATTTTTTCAAAAAAATCTTAAAAATGAGATAACTCGAAAACAAGCGATTTTCGACCCCCAGTTAACTGGGGCAAAATTGTTGCAAATGAACTCTAGTATAACCCCTTTCAAGGAATAGGTCGAATTACCAGTCACCCTGTAGTATCATATCACTATACATAGGCTATGCGCATAGGCCTATCATTAGGTTGGCTGTCCAGCACATTTGTGCGATGTATCCAAACTGTTCGCGATTGTTGGTCCCATAGTGAAAGTTGTTCAGTTTGTTGCTCTAAACCATCCCCTTTAATTTTTACTTCTGTAACACCCTGTATAGCTCTTTTCTTCTCGTATCCCTAAGGCATCGTTCACATTCTAGCTTCATATCTTTAGCACGGATCTCTTGCTTGTTTTGTATGTAAAAAGAACTCGTTTAGCTAAACAGGCGCCACCAGAGCTGTGCCAAGCTATGTAGTAATAAGTTGATACTCTTTCTTACACTATGGCTAAGATAAGCTATGAAAGGGAGTGATCTGATTGGTTTTCTTTCCTCGCAAAAAGCTGTGCTGCACAAGCAAACGACGTTAAGGGTACAAAACTAAATGGCGGTCTTATCAATAAAGCTATTTTAGATTCCAGACAACCACAAGACGCTGGTAGCGGCTAGTGAAACCATAAAAAAGGTAAGTGAAAAAATATTTTTTTAAGATGTCCCACTTTTCTATTTTAACGGACGAATTGTATAAACCGAAAAGACACGTGGATTTGAAACCCATTTCACTTTCTCGCATTTTAATAATGCGGGATTTATCCGAGCATCCTCGTTGTCATGGTAACCGCAATCTTGTGAGTTGTCGCGTGATCCAACCAAATTAGATTAGAGCTAAAGAAGTTAGACTATTATGGAATCTGTTTTTGCACCTCGTATTTCTTTTTTGCTGATGTTACTTATGATTGTGGTGAAATTTTGGAGTTATGAACTGAGCACCACAAGTAAGTTATTTCATATTGAGCACCAATCTTGCCACGATTTGTGTAACAACTTAATTTGTAATTTTGATGAATTTGTTTCTATTCGATACTGAGTATTGGAGGATTTAATATGTCTATACTCCATTCCGAATAGAAACGAAATTTAAAGGCTATTTCGAATTACAGAAACAGAGATTTGAAACACTTTACTCTTACTTATTCGTAGAAAAGCTTTAGTAGCTATATAATGTCCAAGTTATGTCAGATAGTATACAACAACATACACCCCAACTGATTTATAACAAAATAGTTAGATTGAAAACAATAATTTCATTATTTTGATAATTAAAATTAAAAAAAAAAAAAGTATGATCTTTCAAATTAAAAAAAAAAATTAAGTTATTCGCATTTTAAGTTTTGAGGCAAAAATTATTTGTTATCATTTCAGTGCTAACGTACTCATGGATACATTTTAAGAAGCTTGTTATGGTAGTGAGTACACTCACCCGAGTGTGCCCGTGCGGTGGGTTGACATCGGGGTCAGTAAATTTTAACTTATACAAACAAATTATTTAAAATTTTGAAAAAAAATTACATATGTTGAAACCATGATAATTCGATTCTGCTCTCGATTCTAAACAAACTACTTTCTAGTTTTGCGTTAATTAAGTAACACGTTGTATAATCCTTCCATTAAATAAATTATATTTGCTAATCAGAATTGGCCAGAAAGCTAAATAGGAATCGGAAAATCTCTTCGTCCTTATTTGGAATGAAGTATAGATAGAGTATGTTACAAATTAAAAACAATAATAAACCCGCAGCGCACCTTGTGGCGAGCTGTTGGTGTATGGCGACAACACAGACCCGGTTCTCCAGAAGGCGCGGTTTGATTTGGCCACAGAGATCTAGAGAGATGCCAACCAACGCGCTGAGTACGAAACCTAGTGTCGCATTACCACCAGTACCACGCGATAGAAAGTATTTTGTTATGAATGTGCTCATTATCCTTGAATGATGAACTCAACGTTCGAATAATCTTTAGTACTACGCAAACATTGTAAACTATTTACACATAATATCTCGACTGGCTTTCAGTCTCATAATATATTGAATCCTTACTGTCGCGAGCAATGTGTCCCGTTTTTGCGCATATTGCTGCGACACTGGCCCCGACCCCTTTTCACATCTCCCTTTAGTTTTTGTCATCTGTGGATTTGGCCATCAACTCTTGTCTTTTGAAGTTGCAAGGGCAGAACCTAGGGCTCCAGGTTTGAAGTGTAAAATGTCATAACGCCGGGAACTGCTGACTGGTGAGCTGAGCACCAGGAACTGGCGCCAGCAGACTGACCTCTCCATAACCTTAGCCGCTTACCAGATGTTGTCGCCTTGTCGCTCCTCTTTCGGGGGCCCATCAAATGAGTCTCCGTGTCAACATGTGTCATTTTTGACAAACCAGAGAAGGCAGGCGTCCCGAGTCTCTTCGCATAACCTGAATATTTTTCTGACCTTTCTGCAATAGTCTCGTATCGAACGTGGTTTGTTTTCTGGTGCATTTACATAATGCATTCAGAGGGTATGATACGACTTACTGTAATTTTTTCATAATGTTTTTGTGTACAATAAAGAATCTATGAAATACCTAAGTAAATTTTGAGAGTAATTCAATTTCGATTGAATCGATTGAAATATTTTGATTGGAATTTTTTTTCGACGGAAATCTGTAGACTTAGTTTTCCAATTTATTTTATGCAAATAGTTTTGGCTTAGACAGGTGGGTGGAGGTGGATGATGGAAAATTGTCTTAGTAAAAAAATGTTATTTTTTTATTTAAATGAAATGCATGTTTAACTATATTACTTTAAAAGATTTATTTACACAAAAATATGATACACTTAAGAAGAAAGAAAGTTAAAACTAGGTATCCTAATCTAATATAATTTTTACTTCAATTAAACCAGAAATTCAAGAATCTCGTTTACTCAACTATGATGCGTGTGTACTACAAGATAATACAATTAAATTACTCGTTTAAAAAATAGCCATATCCAAGCAAAAGACAATTTAGAAAGGTAAGAAATAATTTGGACACCTTCGATTTGTACATCTTCACTTTGTGGCACGACCATAAAATGTGTATTACCCTAAAGGAGTGATCAGACCCGCACGACCAAAGCGAAAGCGAAAGTCGGTGCCCATGCAATCTTATGGCGTCCCGCCAAGTCGCCCAAACCGACGACGGCGACGCGACCATGACGCGGGAAGGCAGCGTCAGCGGAGCGGAACGCGCGCGTCAAGTGGTCAGACGTGTACACTGTTACGCTCTCGTAACAAAATAAAATACAAATTTTATATTTCGGTACATTTTGGTTCTTGTTTGTAGTTTATGGTTTTTTTTATAGATTTGAATCATTTTCGTAGATTTTGGTTGTTTTCGGTTCTTTTTATTTTGGAAATTTTTGGTTTTTTGGTAATTTCTGGTAGATATTGGTAGCAAAAACAACAAAAACTTAAAAACTACCAAAAACTAAAAATACTAACAAAAACAAAAGAACTAGGTAGGTTCTAGAAACTACCAAAAAGTAATGAAAACTAAAAAAGAGTACCAAAGTACTCTAGATGTTCAATTTAGTTAAAACGAAAATGCCACACCAATATATATGACCACAACAAAAGTTAAAGAAGTGTAGCTTCAATGACTATTCATCAACAAATGAAGTTACCTTCCCGCGTCGCATTCGCGCCGGTTTGGAAGCCGAGTTTCGCGTCGTAGACGTTCCCGCTTCGCTTCCCGCTTCCCGCATCGCAGACGCTCGGGTATGAGCACTACTTTAGATTATGTGTATCACCGCATCATATCATACCGTCTAGCTATTACCTACGGTTTAAATGATACAGCCATTTATATGTAAGACAGACGGACGAACGGAAGAACAGCGTAGGCTTAGTAATAGGGTCCCGTTGGCTAGGACTCCGTACCCAAAGAGTGTACGGAACCCTTGTGGTAACCGTAAAGCTATAAATTGTACGACACGACTTGAAGTTTTTCAGTTAAGGTTGAGTAGCTATGTGCCCGTCTTGTCTATTTTCTACCGGCTCGGGGGTATAATCGAATTTGTTAGATCTCGACTACATGTCTGAGATCCGAGAGGTGAAACGAGAGGTATGTTTGATGCTCTTGTCTGTCATTTGCTGAACGTATTTTATTTTTAACTTATTTTACCGTATACTCACGACTATTTTCCCAAGGGGGTAGTCAAAAATATTCTGAAAACTCC
Organism: Agonopterix arenella; assembly: GCA_927399405.1. Classification (NCBI taxonomy): domain Eukaryota; kingdom Metazoa; phylum Arthropoda; class Insecta; order Lepidoptera; family Depressariidae; genus Agonopterix; species Agonopterix arenella. The sequence continues at coordinate 825,766 of OV656711.1, forward strand.
GAACATTAACGAAGAAATAGTAGTACTGAAACTATCCATGTAGACGTTTGCATACTATTTTATGCTACGGTATACTATAGTCATCATCATCATCATATCAGCCGATAGACGTCCACTGCTGGACATAGGCCTCCCCCAAAATGAGGGGATTTGCCATAATCGCCACGCTTGGCAGACGGGTTGGCGATCGCAGTTGGATTGAATGTTTGTACTAAGAGGATGCTGCTGCCCATCCTCCGGTAGATCCCTTAGTCGCCTTTTACGACACCCACGGGAGGAAATGGGATGGTGCAATTCCTAGCCGACACCACACGGACATCGACACCATACGGACATATACTATAGTATACTATGCTATTACCGTGGTTGCTCTTCCTGCCCGCAAACTTGCACGCGAATGGAGCTTATGGACGCTGCTGGTAGTGCTATCCGTGTGGAAAAATACTGGGCTGGAAAAATATAAAATGACATGCCATCGACTCGATAGAAGAAGAAGAAGACCGTGGTATGAAGGTTAGAACTATAGATGAACACTTCCTATGTCACATCATCAGCCTATCGTCGTCCACTACTGAGCATAGACCTCTCATAATGACCTTGAAAGGACAATCATACCGTGTCTTCAAAGGTTTCCTAACTGTATCATCTTAATTTTCTGTCACTGCGACGCCGATTGATCTAGGCTAGAATCAAACTGACACCATGACAACTGAATCATTTCACTAACAACCTTATTAGATCTAAGACAAAAAAAACCATTTAGCTCCCAACTAGAGAACTTAATGTACTGTCCGCCCCAATTTCCTTTGACTCATTTCCCCCTCGACCCAAACAAATCGTTCGTCAAAAGCGATCCTTCAGTGATATAATGAAATCTGTGACGTCACACTCGACTGGTCTTTATGACGTCATAGACCTAATTAACGCTGCTGATGGGGAATATTTGGCAATAAAGCTACTGGGTGGAAAGGAAGATATTCGGTAATTATAGGTTATGTGGTCGGTAAGGTTTCTTACAAAGATTTTTTGTTTCTTATAAAGGTTTTATACGATAACGAACGATTTCGTCCGCTCAAATTATATACCAGATTTTAAGTCAGGTCATAAGCTATCAAACAAAAAAAGTTTCATCAAAATCGGTTTAGCAGTTTTTGCGTGATGCTCGTTCAAACAAACAAACACACAAACAAACAGACAGACAAAAAATCCAAAAATTTGTGATATGGAATCAGGGACACCTAAAAACCATATTGTTACTTTTTTTTGTTAATATCTTCAAGAAAAAGTTAGTCTTGTAGAAAAGTTTCTGACCACTCCGAAAAGGAATACGGCCGTTCGTTTTTATAAAAAAAAAATTCTTTACATACATAGCATTACATTTTTTTTTATTTCAATGTACCTATCCCTTATTTGTTTGTTAGATTGAATTACTAAAAAAATCTAAATCAAGCCTACATTTAATTTCATCGCTGAAAAATATTTACAAAATATTTCTACAGACTTCCAAATTATGCAGGAGTCTCTCAAACAACAATAATACACAGCCATTATTAGCCACAGCAAGTTATTTTTTAATCAAAAGAGATTCTACCATATTGTGGTTGGTCGTCTGGGGTCGTACAGGGTGAAATTGATATCATTAGCATCCTTTTAAACTAAGAGTCTACCCATCAAACTGAACAACTTTTACTATGGGAGCAAACAGATCAGCTGTTCCATACAAAACTGCAATGTCGACGCGCGAGTTCGCGACGCAAATGTATGCAACAGCAGATTTTTTTTGATCCGATCGTTTTGCTGCCATAGTAAGTTGTTCAGTGCGATGGGTAGACTCTTAGTTTAAAAGGATGCTAATGATATCAATTTCACCCTGTATTAGTTATAAGACCGCTGTTTACACTCCTACGTTCGTCTTATTCAGTTTTTGTTGTTATACAGGCTGTGAGTGACAGCTTGGCAAATACTAAAACGGTGAATTTATAGCATCAAACTGAACAACCGTCACTATGGAGCACAATCTTAGAAAACGTGAAAAAAATATATACATATTAATCTATGAAAAAAATCAGCTGTTTCGTGCTTTTGAGTCGACTAGGTACAGCAGAGGCGCGTTTCCTGAGGGTGACTCCATACTGAAAGTTGTTCAGTTTATTTGTCTGAATTCACCGTTTAGTATTTGCGAGGCTTTCACTTACACCCTGTATATTTTTGGCAAAATATACAAAAAAATGCTTATGTTACACAGTGAATAATCGGGGAAAATAGTATTGTGGAAACAGCGCAAAATATAGGAGTCTCACCAAAAATAATATTCTAGAGTAACTTCAAACTTGCTCACGACACATTGTCTGGCAGACAATGGCAGGCTACACAAATTGGTGTCACGACCCGACTAAGGGCCTCTATGTGCACAAGCTAAGTATTATTGTACCTCCACTTCACCTAACCTAGTCGCCTAGTCTAGGGAAAATAAAATGTGACCCTTATTTTATTCTTATCTAGATTTTACCTTATGTAGAATCATTCCTAAATATGCTGGCGGTTTTTTAAAGGGATGATCAAACCACCAAACTGAACAACTTTCAGTACGGGACAAACATTGAAATCGCGAAAAAAACAGCTTTTCCTTAGATTCAAGTAATTTGTCAGTGAATGAGTAATGTTGGTCCTATAGTAAAAGTTGTTCAGTTTGATGGTCTAATTATACATTTTATTTCACTGGATACTTTACATAAAGTTTTTCATTTTGAAACTTGAAACACATTCACTTAATTTCTTATAAAAAAAAAATTAAACATTAAACATTAAGTCACATTAAATACAATTATAAAATAATCTTAATTACATAGCCGTCAGACGGCTAATTAGAGACCCAGACTTAGAGGTCTCGTACATGAATGAAAATTAGTAATACGTGTAGTGTAGAGTGAAACAAAACTAACAAAAAATTTAATTAGTTGTAACCTGTAGATGTTGGGGGAAAGGTATTTCTCCTTATGATACCTTTTGTAGCAAGTGCTTGAAACTCATCACTCTCAATCTTTCTTATTAGAGAGTCCACTCAATCTTCTAAGGATTCATTGTTTTTATTCACGATAATATTATGATAATGGAAGTAAACGAAATCACGAACTTTCAGCTCAACCAAGCCAAATACATTCCGTAACGACCAAAAAATACCTCAGTGATAATATTAGATGACAATAGCTGTCGTGGTTGCGTCTTGCAACTGCTTTTTGTATTATTTGTCTATTTTACTAGTAATTTCTGTTCATACCTGTCGCTCCAGGGTGTGGGATGCCGTCGGTTGATTGAGTTGAAATGCACTTGTAATCCAAAAGGTCGTTCTCTTGAAGTACCTGGGTTTCTTGCCAGCACGGCCGTGCTGATAAAAGTCCGGAGACGAGTAGATGTCGCGACGACCTTCGATGCGTCAAAACTGAATGCTTCTTGTCGTAATTTTATTCCGGAAAAGGAACTGTCAAACATGACGTTGACAGTTGCGGTTACGTATTGGATGCGTTCTATATTAGTTAAAAGTTGCAATGCGATGCATTCGCAACAATTTCTACTTTTGAATCCGGACTTCTGGAGATGTAAAAGTATTTTTTTTTAAATGCCTTGATTTTTTCTGTTTATAATAATTATGACCGCCGTCCTGAAGAGCTTTTAGCAGGGACCGAAACCGGTATCGATAATACCGGTATTTTTTGGTTACAACCTTTATTTTTTTACAGGTATTTTTAGAGGTAACCTTTATATCATTCTACTAACTGTTCGCGTACACAAAGATATGTTTAAATAAAGAATTGTTTCTGTATAAATATAGTAAGTATTCAATTTTAAGTAGGTACCTCGTTAGTCGTTACTAAATACTTACAAATTAAATCAATTATAATAACAAACTTAAACTCAAACGTGAACGTAAACTTAAACCATTTGGGTTGAATAAAATGTAAATAATCATCTGTTTTATTATCTCGACTTGTCCACTGCTGTAGCAACACTGAAAATAGTGCGTGCATCGCTCGTTGGGTGCTCCAAAATTTGCGTCACCCGCTACAACAAAGACGTTCAAACAATTTTGTACTTTTGATTAGTAGAAATTAAAGTTCACTTTTCAGTGTTATTAAAAACCACGCGCGCTTTTGGCCGCTCCGTCTATACTGACCCTTACCCGCACTCACTTGCATTCTCTTGAAGCTCATATTTAGGTTACCGGTATTAAAATCGGTTGTTACCTGGATAAAGGTAACATTTAAATAAAGGTAACCGATAATTTTCGGTCCCTGGCTTTTAGTTTTCGTAAAAAATGGCTGTGTCCAAATTTGCCAATATTCTTTGATTATTTTTAAAATATTCACAGAAATCTATGACAGAACGCTGTCTAGTGTTGTCGAAAAAATGTATCAGACTACAAAACGGAATTCAATAGGTATCAAGCTTTATGTACATATAGGTACTTTTAAGTGCTATTCGTTTGGTTTCAATAATTTAGATACAGTTCCTGACTTCATCCGAATCCCGGGTCTAATCTCATATTATTTAGTATGTCAGTCAGTTGGCAAACGCTCAGGTGCACTTGTACACAAATCATCACTGGCATGGCGACCGCAACACATGACGAGATTTACTACTGGCTTAGCCGCCTAAGTTAGTAACAGGCATGATTTAAACCAACATTATACCACGATGATTACTATTAAATAGAAAACTAAAATATTACTATATTCTTCAATAGAAAATCGGTCGGCTAATCCTAGGCTAATCCGGACTTTTATATGGTAGGTCCACTACTCGTTTCTCGACCCGTTCCTTAGAGAAAATTGTTTCGTTCTATTTTCTGAATCATCATCATCATCTCAGCCGATCGACGTCCACTGCTGGATATCCTCCAAGGATCGCCATAACGACCGGTCCTGCGTTGCCCTCATCCAACGGGTTCCCGCCGCCAACTTCAGGTCGTCGATCCACCGTGTGGTCCCACGCTGCGCTTTCCGGTACGCGGTCGCCACTCGAGAATTTTTCGGCCCAATCGGCCATCGGTTCTGCAAGCAATGTGTCCCGCCCACTGACACTTTAGTTAATTCTTTAGGTTATGTCAGTTACTATGGTTCTTCTGCGAATCTCTTCATTTCTGATTCGATCTCGCAGGGAAACTGCGAGCGTAGCCCTCTCCATTGCTCTTCGACATTCAGCCTTTTTATGAGGCCTTGAGTGAACGACTACCTCTCTGAATACACCTTTTAAACTTTTCTAGTAATTACAATAATAAGGGTAGGATTGAGAGGGGTATGCTTAGATGGTTCGGTCACGTAGAGAGAATGAATGAAAGAAGACTTACGAATTAAATTTATCAAGCAAATGTGAGCGGAAGGGTTGGGAGAGGCCGTCCGAGGAAAACATACTATGATCAAATCAATGATCTTTTCCGAAAAAGACAAGTGCAGCACCCTCAGTCGACGAAAGTGCATGAAAAGATGTATGAATGTGAATGAGGCTAAAAAGGTGTGTCAGAGTTACGACTCTGGCCTGCGTGTGGCGGTCCGTGGTCTCTGCGTGAACTTATGTATAAAAATAAAAGTTCAATTTGACAAAAGTCCGAATTTGATCAAACTTATTCAAGCATTTATGCAAGCACTAACTTAAGTGTTGAAATGCAAGAAACTAAAGGCTGTGAAACTAATGTTTATTTTAGTTTTTTTATATCAATCGGTACCGACTGCTCTCAAACGGCGAAGGAAAACATCGTGAGGAAACCTGCATACGCTGAAGAAGAAATTTCGATGCGTATGTGCAGGTCACTAATCCTTATTGGACACGCGTGGTTGACTGATGTTCATACACTGTCCATGCCTGTGCCCTGCAGTGGGACATATACAGGGTGTTACAGAAGTAAGAATAAAAATTGAAAACTTTAAAGGGAGTGGTTTAGACCAACAAACTGAACAACTTTCACTATGGGAACATCATCGAAATCGCAAAAAAAAAATCTTTTATCTCATACATTTAGCTCGAGTAGATCTGTAGTTTAGTATGGAACATCGGAAACGCATCGAATCATGGCGATTATGGCAAATCTCCTCATTTTGGGGGAGGCCTATGTCCAGCAGTTGACGTCTATCGGCTGATATGATGATGATGGAACATCCGATTTTTTTTTCGCGATTTCGATATTGGTCCCATTGTGAAAGTTGTTCAGTTTGATGGTCTTAACCGTCCCCTTAAATGTTTATTTGTATTTTTGTAACACCCTGTATAGGCTGATGATGATAATTATATCAAAAGTATGTGGAAATAACAATAGAATCATTTATAATTGTTTTTTATACAATACTGCAATGCCTAATCGAATTATAGTTAAATTTCTTTAGTAAGATAATGTAATGTGTTTTGTATGGTTACTAACGACCTCAATTTCACCTCGTATACATTTTACTATACTCGGAATGACTCGTATACAGGTTTATATTGATTAGTCTATTATAAGACTTAACTATGACATCCTTTAGCCCAGTCATTTTACGGAGTTTTGTTAGGAGGGGTGGGAAGTAATTATTAATTGGACATTTAAACTGTAAGCGGCACCATTTAGTAGCGAAAAGACTATCAGAAAACATATTTTTAAAAAAATCGCTTCGCAACATCGAAACCAAAATTGTGAGTCCCAGAAAGCTTTTAAATTAATAATACCTATTAATAGCAATGCACTCATTTGAATTAGATTTAACAATACAAATTATTTATGAGCAATAAAATAGGCATTGAAATTTTAAAAATGAGACTTTTATTCTTAGATTCTTAGATTCTTTATTGTACACAAAAACATAATTATGAAAAAAAAATTACAACAAGTCGTGATGTACAAAGGCGAGCTTAACTCTAAAAGAGTTTTCTTCCAGCAAACCGTTGAGTGAGAGGAAAACTAATATGTTTGGGTAAAATAAGTGTGCACACAAATAAAAAACTACTTAATTATGAGATAGTAAAATGAATACCTATAAGATAAGAAATAATTTAAGATACACCTATACAAATAAAAATACTTACATAAATAATAATATCAAATAAAATAATATGAACCTACATATATTATATACATACATATAACTACTACGACTTTATTTAGATAGGTAATGCTCTCTAACTCTCCTCTTAAAGATGTCCAGCGAAGGACTAGCACAGATAGTATGCGGCAATGAATTCCATAACCTGGCCGCATGAACTGTGAAAGAATTCCCATACAGACTAGAAGTGTGCAAGGGACACGCTAGAAGCAGCGATGTGATTGATCTGCAAGGCTTACCGCGTGGTACTAGAAAAGCGCTATCAGAAAATACGAATGTATTTTTCAAAACCAAGCAGACGAAATTATTTACACTATGTTTGAAGTATGTTCAATAGCAATGCCTTTAATATGTGCAAAAAAAATTACCATCCGGTTTTTTATAACGAGATAATAGCAAAATTTTAAATTTGGAGCTTTTGCTGCCGGGTTTTTTTTTAATTTATGTACATTTCTAATTTCAAATTGGCTCTTAAATACTGTGCCGAAAAAAAAAATCAATTATTAATTAGTCCCGGCTCAAACCGTAAAATGACTGGGCTACTTATTCAATTCACATATTTTACCACAATAGAATTTCAAACGTATTATAACTAAGCAGACAAGTGACAATTGAGTGACAAACTGTCACTAACAAATCGCTAGTGGACACAGTAAATGTGTTTGTGTGCGGTAAAATTATCAAAGGCTCCATTTGGCTTCCATCGGCCGGGAATTGAATGCTTGGCCGGCAGACAAATACTGTTCGAATTGGGAGCTAGATTTGGGCTTGTTGCAGTTGAAGCTATGCTTTAATATCACATAGTCATTATCAAAAGGGTAAATCACACTGCTGGGGTATATAAGGTCTAACAAAATTAGGTGAAACTATTTTAAGGGGATGATCAGACCATCAAACTGAACAACTTTCTCTATGGGAAAAATATCGAAATCGCGAAAAAAAATCTGCTGTTCCATACAAACCTACTCGACCTAAATGTATGCGACAGCAGAATTTTTTTTCGCGATTTCAATATTAGTCTCATAGAGAAAGTTGTTCAGTTTGATGGTCTGAGTTCCCCTTAAAATAGTTTCACCTAATTTTGTTAGACCTTATAAGGTCTAACAAAATTAGGTGAAACTATTTTAAGGCGATGATCAGACCATCAAACTGAACAATTTTTTTTCGCGATTTCAATATTGGTCCCATAGAGAAAATTGTTCAGTTTGATGGTCTGATCATCGCCTTAAAATAGTTTCACCTAATTTTGTTAGACCTTATAAGGTCTAACAAAATTAGGTGAAACTATTTTAAGGGGAACTCAGACCATCAAACTGAACAACTTTCTCTATGAGACTAATATTGAAATCGCGAAAAAAAATTCTGCTGTCGCATACATTTAGGTCGAGTAGGTTTGTATGGAACAGCAGATTTTTTTTCGCGATTTCGATATTTTTCCCATAGAGAAAGTTGTTCAGTTTGATGGTCTGATCATCCCCTTAAAATAGTTTCACCTAATTTTGTTAGGGTATAAGGAAAAGTATATCATATACTCTACCCATCAAACTGAACAACTTTTACAATGGGAGCAAGCATGTCAGAACAAAAAAAAATCTGCTGTCTCATACATTTGACTCTTGATTGATTCACAGATTTTATTTTTGATCTGATGGAAAAAGTTGTTCAGTTTGATGGGTTCAAAGGTTAATGATACTTTTCCTTACACCCTGTATAGGTATACCCATAGGCTTTATTTACAAACAAACTATAATAATAACTGTCCCACGCTAGTCTCCTCCACAGTATGCCAGGTACTCTACGGGTATCATCCGACCACCCGGCTGCTGGTCTGCCTACTGACCGTTTCCCACGGCCGCCATTCCATCACAGCTTTCATCGATCTGCCATGTCTGGCCAAGTGTCCCGCAGACTTCCACTTCAGAGTCGAATCCGCTTGTCAAAATCGACCACCGTAGTTCGGCGTCTGATTTTGACATTCGAGGTTCGGACCAGAAGATTGATAATATCATGAAATCAAAATCAGCCGTAAGCGACCCATACATACATATAGTCAAGCCTATGTCCTACTGGAGTAGGCAGAGACAATATACCGCTACATGTTGCGATTCTGACACACATCTCTCGCATCCTATACATACATAAGTCTCCTCACATAAGAGACAAGCGATTGATTATCTACAAGCTTTTAAGGCCAGGCCACACAGAGGCGGTTTTGCGGGATAGTGGGCCGGAGGCAGACCTGCGGGAAGCGAATATCTTCGGACCCGCGCGTATTTATGTGTGGTAGGGTACATACAAACTCGAACATTACCACCACACCATACACAACAAAACACAGAAAATCTTTCTTTTCAGACAATCAGGTGATTCAGTCTCCAATGTCCTAACCAACTGGGGAAAACGCATAATGTGACATATCACTAGGTTTTCTCCGTGGGAATCGAACCCACGACCTCCGTGTCAAGAACCTAATGCTCTTAACCATTAATTAATACCACGGAGGCAATATGGGAATAGATGGGGTTGGATTCAGTGACTAAAACCACATGATGCGGCGTTTCTGCAGCCAAAATGCTAGACCTATTACCACTTGAGACGTCAATCCATCCTGAAATCTTCAATACACTAAAGGTGAGCCTTGAAACGGCGGCTTAAAAATACAATATTTGGTTAACATTTATTCCCATTTATTCCAGTCGAGTTGATGGAATGTTATTTAATTTGACCTGTTATCTTAGTGAACGTCTTGTCTTAGAACTTCGTCTTACGTTTCGTCAGACTTTTTCGTCTCAGTAGTTCTGTTCAAAACTACTACCGAACTCTCTGATTAAATTAAAATAGTGGTAGATAGGTGACTAGCCTATAGCGCATGGGCCGCATAAATTGAGCCCCCTTCGCCTAATTGACTTAATCGCAATCCGAGCGGCATTGCGTGACTGAGATACTTTTTTGATTTTAGATGGAACTAGGGTTAACCCGCGACTGACTTCGTCCGCACAAATTATATACCAGATTTGAAGTCAGATAATAAGCTATCAATCAAAAAAGTTTCATCAAAATCGGTTTTGTAGTTTTTGCGTGATGCTCGATCAAACAAATAAACAAACAGACAGACAAAAAATCCAAAAATTGGTGATATGGATTCAGGTACACCTAAAAACCATATCGTTACTTTTTTTGTTAATATCTTCAATGTACACACACACTTTCTGTTACAGTTTTATAATAGTTTAGGTGAAGGGTACCACAATGTAGTCGTGTGCTTTTACTCGTTGTATAAATCATTAAAAAAGAAAAAACAAATCACACGTAAATTTCTTTTCACTCGTAAGAACATATAAAGCAGATCCATTTTTCGAGTACACACGGCGACACATCAAGCTAAACAAAACCAGCATAAGCTGACCGCGCGTCGTTATACGTTACTCGACCTACGCGCGGCCAGCTTATGTTGGTTTTGTATAGCTTGCTGTGTCGCCGTGTGTACGTAATGCGAGAACGTCACCTATCTTCCGTTATTTTAATTTAATCAAAGACCGAACTACTAAAAGAGTTATTTATCTCAGTAATTCGGCTCCGAACTTTTGAGCCAAGCCATTAACCAGTCGATATCAGAGCTAAAGCATGTACAATTAAAGCTTTAACTAGTATGCAATCTCAAATGGCCCACGGTAACAAACGCTTTGGCCGACAGCCGGCGTTTCTTGGCATCAGCGCCCAGCACTCGAATACTCTCCATATACTACTACTACTGTGCACTCAAATCACGATTATCTTCTTACATTTAGTAATCTTCTCTCAAGTTTTAAATGTATTTCACTCAGTTGCAGAAACGCTCATTAGGGTTAATCCTCCACTAAATCTCTATTCTATTTTTATTAAATGGCGGTTCCTTAAAGATTTCGCCAGTATCAAGTGTTGAAGATATTATTATAATTCAAGTTAACGTTCATTGTATGGTAATTGATATGGCAATCTCAAAGCCCCATTTTTAAACAAAAACACACACCCGAAACCGCCATAAAATGGCGGAGCCGCGTGGCTATCTAAATCGCGAGCCGAACGTAAGACGTCTACTCGAGAGACCTCCAGCCACGCGACTCTCCCCCTAAATCTCTTGCTAGCTATTACAACGTCAACAAGATAAAAAGTGACAGCGAGAGATTTAATGGAGGATTAACTTTAATGAGCGTTTCTGCAACTGACTGTTAATCAGTTAATGTTGCTATGATTATTAAAATACCAGTTTCTGTGGATATATTATTCAGTTATTTTTTTTTATAACTTGCGGCCTAAAATGAGTAGGATACGCAACAGACATCAATGAATGGTCGCCAGAATTTCGACTACAACTAGTTTTGTAGTGTTCCGTAGTCAGACAAGGAACCCTTGTAGGTTTGTACAATCCTGTTTGTATACCCCAGTTCAATTAGTCTCTCATTTTTGCATCGGCATGAGGTTGTAATAAAACTAACCAGAACCAGAAAAGTCATAATGTAACACCACCCCGAAAGGGATTACGGTCGTTAGTTTTATGTATGAATTGTGATTATTAAAAATGTCATTTTTGCAACCTTTTGTCAAGAGGTTGACTTTTAAACTGTGACCGGCACCATTTAGTAAAAAAAAAACGACTATCTGAAAACATATTTAAAAAAAATCGCTGCGCAACATAGAAATCAAAATTGTATATCCCAGAAGGCTTTTAAATTGATAATATTAATACCAATGTACTCATTTTAATAAGATTTAACAATATACATTATTTTTGAGAAATAAAATAGGCATTTAAATTTAAAAAATGACATATTTAATAGAAAATACTAATGTATTTTTCAAAGCCTTGTAAGTAGACAAAAATATTAACACCATGTTTGAAGAATGTATAATGGTAAAGCCTTAAAAGCTAGCAAAAATTAAGTTAACCATTCTTTTTTTAGAACGAGATAAATGCTAAATTTAAAATTTGGGGCTGTTGCTGACGTGATATTTTTTTAATTTTGTTCATTAATAAGCACAAATTGGCTCTTAAATACTATACCGAAAAAAAAAATCAATTACTGATTAGTCTCGGCTCAAACCTTAAAATGACTGGGCTACTGGACGGCAACCATTTTCATCCATGGAATACTTTTATTGTATCAATATAACACCTTCCGATGCGGTGGTAGCCAGAAAATTACGCCAAAAACCCTTTGTTGCGATATAACTTTGCTTGTCTTTGCTTTGCCTTTCACTCAATGAATCAAATCAGCCCACATCAACCTACCTTCTATTGGCCACCATTCTGATATTGCCTTGATCCACCAGCCGTCTTTCCTTCTAGCCAAATGTCCCGCCCAGCCCTTTAATAAAGCATATTTATGTTTATATTATGTTAATGTTATTTTTAATAAAACAATTTTTAATTTGCCAAAACACAAGGATGGGGAAAAATTACAACGGGATCTAAGTTTATTATAAGGCAGTATAATTCTAGAGTGTAGATACGTACAGGCATATAATGTAATGACCTAGGCGCGGCACAGAATCCTTGATGGCTCCAACCTGATATAAAGGCCCATGGAAGACGCCGACGTTGACTTAACTAACGTAGGTACTCTAGGAAATGGACCTTTTATGTTATTAGAGTAAATCAAACATCGTTATCTACCATACCTTTACACTTATGAAGGTGATATCATGTAGCTTGAGTACTATTAGTTTTATAGCGTAGTCACACCCTTGACACTTCCATAATTCACTTCTAAACAATTCTAGACAATTGTAAACAATTTGAAAAAAAAAAATCGCGTACCGAGAGAACCGGGTTTACTTCATTCAAAACCGGTTTTTCAGTTACCATGAAATACTCGGGAATAACCGGGAATTCGAGAGCGTCAGTGGCGCGTTGCGGAGAGGTATAGACACCCAATAATGGGAGTCCGGGTTCGAATCCGCACATACAACATGCCATGTACCAATGAGTTTTTCTAACTTATGTACGTAATACCTCAACCGGTGACTGACTCAAACGCTCTCAAATGGTGAAGGAAAACATCGTGAGGAAACCTGCATACGCTGAAGAAGAAATTCTGATGCGTATGTGAAGTCTACCAATCCGCATTAGGCACGCGTGGTCGACTAATGCCCATGCACCCTCCCTAAGGGTAGGCCTGTGCCCTGCAGTAGAACGTTTATAGGCTGATGATGATGATGATGAACCGGGTAGTTAGGAACCAGGTTTACCCGGGTCTACGCTCTAATGTCCAGCGGTGTTTCTAACAAACTGCCGTTCATAGATTAATATGTATATTGGTGCTCATTCTTGTATGTAAACGTTCACGTATTGCCTCACGATGCGCATGTATGGGTGTACCGAACGACACAAGCTTGTATAAAGCTGTAGTATATCTATTCGGTGATTGTGGGGTAACAGTACCTACATCGGTTACCGTATGTCGATTTCCTGTTTAGATATCTCTATTGTGCTTGCAACGGCTCTGCGGAAACTACTGAAGTAACTTTCAGCAAAATTGGAATAGACTAGGAGTGCGGCTGCCGGTTATAGCCACTGCATCTGACCTCACCTCTGATCGTATCGGTCTCCCGTTCCATCAGATATAGGACTATGACAAGCATGAGAGAGTGCATCTGTGTTTAGCGCGTACACTTATGAACTTTAAAATATCCTGCGTACCTGACCTGAACGTGTTTTAGGGTTCCGTACCCAAAGGGAGAAAATGGGACCCTATTAGTCATATTACTAAGCCTACGTTGTCCGTCCGTCCCACCTATTTAGGATTGTAACTTTTGAACCACAATAGCTAGACAATGGAAATTTTGCAGAATAATGCGTTAATACAGCAAATTTGTTAACAAATAATAAAAATTACAAAAACTTAAAAATTAAGGGGGGTCCTCATACAATAAACTAGTTTTTATCAACGTTTTTTCTTCTCGCTTTATCGTAAAAACGGTAATACATACACGCGTCAAACTGGGTGTGATTATAGAACAAACTCTACAGTATAACATCAAATAATAAAATCCAGCCAAGTGTGAGTCGGTCTTGCGTTAAAGGTCCTGGAGGATAGACAACTTTTTTCGCAGTTAAACATATGTTGTGTGTTGGTGTGGTACGGAACCCTCGGTGCGCGAGTAACCAGACTCGAACTTAACCGGTTTTATTTGGTTTAAAATAAAGATCAGCAGTCGGCGTAATCGAAAAGGACTAGGGATCCATCATCTCCGAGGATATTCATCAAACATTCAGAAAATATTAATGCAATAGGAGAGGTTCTTATTATAGCCAATATATAGCCTCCTATTGCTATATGAGGAACACGTCTTCATGTTTATGATAATGTGACACGACGCTCTGAGTTCGAACACGCTCTGTAAACGTGCAAATGATATTAGCACGCCAGTTTTATACTAAATCTACCTGAGCCTTAGAGTGGCTTTGTAACCCAGCTCGCACAATAAATCTCTGCAATTTAAAATTAAAAGGTAAACCAAGAACCAAGTGCATTTGTTAGAGAAGAAAAGGGACAGTGGAAACCGTGACAATATTTCAAGATTATACTGGGTTTAAAAAATACCTACGTTATGTATACAGGGTGAAATTGATATCATTGGCATCCTTTTAAACTAAGAGTCTACCAAATTAGAAATATTTTCTCGGGTGGGACTTAAACCTGCACTCTTCCAAACCAGGGAACTGCGTTATCCAATTTCGCCACCGAGCTCACTACCCAGAGAACGAAATTTTCAATCTGTTGCGTCTTAAGGTGGTTGCAGAGGGGTCAATTTCATTCAAAACTTTGACGCACAATACGCGTAGACGGTACTTTGCATATGTGTATGGAAAAATAGTATAGACAATCCAGATGCCGCGTTACAAATAACATTTGCAATTTATAATATAGTTACGAAGATATAAAGCTTTTAAAATTTTGTATGAAAAACTCAGACCATCAAACTGAACAACTTTCACTATGGAGCCTACCTCAGGAAACGCGAAAAAAAATCAGCTGTCCCATACAAAACTGCTGTACACACGGCGACACATCAAGCTATACAAAACCAACATAAGCTGGCCGCGTGATGCTACACGTTACTCGACCTACGCGCGGTCAGCTTATGTTGGTTTTGCATAGCTTGATGTGTCGCCGTGTGTACCTACCCGACTAAAATGTATGGGACAACTGATTTTTTTTTCATGTTTCCTGAGGTAGGCTCCATAGTGATAGTTGTTCAGCTAGATGGTCTGAGTTTACCGTTTCAGTATTTGCTAAGCTCTTGCTTACCCCCTGTATGTATGTACGTATCACTGAGACATATTCTCATATCATACAACTTAACACGTCTATTCACATATTCACTCCACAGATAGACAGGTAACAAATCAATCTACCTGATCATTCTACGGAGTCGCCTAAAGCAAACGATTCTCACCTTTAACTCTCATACATACGTGTTTAGCCTCAGGACCATACTAATGGAACCAATACTAATTTTACCCGGGGAAGCTTTTATCGGATTTACCCACCGATCTCGCGTCCATTTCCATTGGGCCGCCAGTGCCGCAACACACAGAACAAAATCGTGATTGTATGAAATGCCCTAGAATGTATGGGCTTCAAGGATAGAATACCCTAACTTCATACTTATTTGGATTTCGAAGCTAGTTAAACAGTGCGGTCTCTTAAAACGTAGTGATTCCATTCTCTTTGCATTGGGCTTGGGTCGGACAATGATTTCGATGTACTCTTGTTCGATGTTTGAAAAAACTGACATCCATCTGTCAAATTTAGTCTTTTATCTCGTTCGTTCGCGCGCAAATAGAAAGAGAGCGGAAACGTGATAGCGCTATATCACGCTATCGCGGGTTGTCATACTAGCCAACTCTGCCAACTTACAAGATCAATTTGATCATGCGCATTTAAATACAATTATATAAGGTCTAACAAAATTAGGTGAACCTATTTTAAGGGAATGATCAGACCATTAAACGGAACAACTTTCTCTATGGGACCAATATTGATATCGCGAAAAAAAAATCTGCTGTCCCATACATTTAGGTCGAGTAGGTTTGTATGGAACAGCTGATATTTTTTCGCAATTTCAATATAGGTCCCATAGAGAAAGTTGTTCAGTTTAATGGTCTGATCATCCCCTTAAAATAGTTTCACCTAGTTTTGTTAGACCTTATATACTTTATCACTAAACGAGAAAGCCTTAATAACAGGAACAATATCTTCATAGCCCAGTCATTTTACGGTTTGAGCCGGGACTAATTAATAATAGATTTTTTTTTATGTATAGTATTTAAGAGCCAATTTGAGCTTAAAATGTACCGAAATTAAAAAATAAACCCGTCAGCAACAGTTCCAAATTTAAAATTTTGCTATTATCTCTGTATAAAAAAACCTGATGGTAATTTTTTTGCACATATTTAAGGCATCAACATTATACATACTCATACATGGTGTAAATATTTTTGTCTACTTAGAAGGTTTTGAAAAATGCATTCGAATTTTGTGATAAAAATCTATTTTCTTTTTAAATTTAAATGCCAATTTCAAAGCGCAAAAAAATTTTTATTGTTAAATTTAATTCAAATGAGTGCAATGGTGTTAATATTATTAATTTAAAAGCCTTCTGGGCGTATTGCGTGCGTGTTGCTTACACTTTAAAAGTACAATTAATAATTACTTCCCAACTCTCCTAACAGAACTCCGTAAAATGACTGGGCTATTCAAACTAGTATCGTTTGAGGAAATGGAGGAGAAATTATAGCATTCAGGTTTCTTCACGATGTTTTCCTTCATCATAAAATCATTCCAAAAAAGTTATTATCCCTAATATAATTATACAGGGTGTAAGGAAAAGTATCAATAACCTTTAAACCACATACTCTACAACTAAAAATAGTACTCTACTAAAAAAAATCAGCTGTTCCATACTACTCTACTCGACTCAAATGTATGAGACGGATGATTTTTTTTTGCTCTGACAGCTTTGCTCCCATACTAAAAGTTGTTCAATTTGATGGGTAGAGTATGTGGTTCAAAGGTTAATGATACTTTTCCTTACACCCTGTATATATAACTAATATTTCTATGGAATATCGCATCCTCTGTCCTATTTAATAAACGCGACTGTTGTAATTTACAACGGCCGGGTACATTGCTGAGAATGTTGGGAAACATTACCTACCGTATGTTTAGCATCATTAGTAACCAGCAATGTACCCTTAATAAAATTATCATTGTAAATTACAATTTGTTATGTTTTCCAAATCTGGAGTGCGATTTTTGAATATCATTCGCTGAGCTCAGCAGTTGAAAATGTAAAAATTACTATGGAAATAAGCATATTTCTACAGCAGATTTGACTTTCAAAAATCATACTCCAGGAGTGCGATTTTTGAAAGTCAAATCAGCAGTAGAAAGATGCGTATCTCCATACATTTTCAACTGCTTCATCCAATGCGGGTGCGGCGGCGGCTACCGCGGAAAACCTCAAACGGCGCTTATATGTAAACCTCGGCGAGGCTTACATATTTGCACCGTTTGGGGTCGAGACATTGGGTCCGTGGGGGCCAGAGGCGCGCCGATTATTTAAAGAATTATCGGCGCGCCTAATCGAGGTCTCCGGTGACCAGAGGGCTGGCAGCTACCTCGGTCAGCGCATCAGCCTGGCCATACAAAGAGGTAACGCTGCCAGCCTCCTGGGCACCTTGCCGCCAAGCGGCGGAAATTTCGAAGACATTTTTTATTTATAAGTAGTATTAGTTTTGTTTTTTTTTTTGTTTTTTCTTTAGGTTACTGCTGAGTTCAATTTATGAGATTCAAAAATCGCACTCCAGCAAGAAAAGCAACTCCGAGCGAGCTGCTTCTAAAACTTAAAATAAAAATAGAATTAAAATGACCGCCAACGTTATATCTGTAATATTTATTTCCTGCCCAGACTAGAAATAGATTTGCTTTTGACAAATTGAACGGAAATGGGACGAAGCCTCCCGACCTTATATAAATAAACTTCTTACTGTAAACGGTTGGCTTCAATTTAACATTCAACTAGACTAAGAGATAAGTGTACTTTTTGCAACCATCAGCTGCAAGGCTGATTCAGTGTTTATGTGGTGTAGAGCATCTCTGTGATTGGGATGGACTAGGTCTGCCTGCATAACTCCAGTCGATTTAAAAGTTACCGATATTTAAAGGTCAGAAAAAAATTTACGATCAGCTGCAAGGCTGATCGTATCATATTAATGTAGTATGCACTGTAGCTATGTGAACAGTACTAAAACTGACACGGTTCATCAGTCGGTTTAGGAGTTACAGCCGTTCAAAGGTCCGACCTTTGAATGGCTGTATCTCCTAAACCGACTGGCAGTTCATGTCAGTTTTTGTACTGTTCACATAGCTACAGTGCATACTACAATAATATCATACAATCAGCCTTGCAGCTGATCGTTAATTTTTTACTGGCCTTTAAACGTCTGTAACGCCTAAACCGACTGAAGTTATGCAGACAGACCTAGTCCATCTCCATCAGAGAGATGCTCTACACACCATAAACACTGAATCAGCCTTGTTGCTGATGGTTGCAAAAAGTACACGTATCTCTTAGTCTAAACATTTTCTCCAATAGTGAAGTGGAAATACGGGGCGTTTAGTCCATACAAACGTATTCCCCTGTTTCCCCTATTTCCCTGGAGCTTACTTTACACTAGAGCAAATATTTTTACCGTACAATCTATGTTACCTCTGCCATGTCTTGGCCACGTTTCTATGTTTTGTTTTTCCCATAAATTAATTATTATACGAACTACTTCCTAAAATGACTAAAATATCCCAAATTCCGCAATTTTTTTAGTTATGACCACCACACACATACGGAATTGCAATCCTGAATCCTAAATCAGGATTACGATTTCGTATAGATTTCCCCCCTTCACAATTGCGTTCGGAATTGCGCAGCTGTCAAATCCTTTAAAAATCACAATCCTGATTCGGAATTCCGGATTTCAATTCCGTATGTGTGTGGCGCACCTAAAGCAAACAAATTTGGTTAATAATAAAAAATAAAAGTATAACATAGAGACATAGCAAAACTCTTTCTCATATTATTCTTAAAATAAATATTAAAATCGGTCTAATTATGGATCAAATCAAATCAAAATTTTTTATTCAAAATAATATATCATAGATAGCTTTTTGATGTCATTTTTTGACTCTACCACCGCGTCGGAAGGTGTTCCGTTGACAGAAGATGCGGCCAGAAACTCTACAACACACATCTTTTAAACAAAACAAAATGTACAAAGTGCCATTAAAATACCATAGTGCATTACTTACATAGAGTAACATTGTCAAGACCAGACATTTTGGTCATTCAAATAGTCATCGAGTTTATAGTAGCCTTTTTTTACAGAGGACTTGTTTAATTTTTGACTTGTATCACTTAAAAACTACTGAACAGATTTGGATGTGATTTTTACAAAGGCATTGGGCATACTTTGGATTCACATTTAAAGCTCTATTTCTGCACAATTGGTTTATTCTATCAGGTTAAAATTTTCAATTTAGTACCTCTACGCTTTAACGCTTAATCCTTCATGGTTGAATTCACTAAGTTAATTAATTAATTAAACATGAATAAATAAAACAACATAATTTTACTAACCGAACCGATTGCATCGCTGCGTACCGGCAAGCGAAGCGTTGGTAAGCCCTCCACAAGGTGGACCGACGATCTGGTGAAGACGGCGGGAACCCGTTGGATGAGGGCAGCGCAGGACCTGTCGTTGTGGCGATCCTTGGAGGACGTCTATGTCCAGCAGTGGACGTCTATCGGCTGAGACGATGATCTTCTTCTTATCGTGTGGGCAGACCCCTGAAATGCGGCAGGGGCTGCGGTAGAGACCTTTCAGTTTGTAGTAGGTATCTTGACATGGCCACACCTTGGACACTTCACTGTCATTTCATACAAATTGGTGGGGAGCAGGGAGTGTCCGTACCAGGAAGCTGGTATAGGTATTGTCTATACCTTGGAGTACGGACTGCCTAACAAGCGGTGAAACATGATAATACTCCTTATTAGTTATTAATTACTCCTTAGATAAAGAGATTAGTGTTCTTTTTGCAACCATCAGCTGCAAGGCTGATTCAGTGTTGAGGTGTAGAGCATCTCTGTGATGGGGATGGACCAGGTCTGCCTGCATAACTCCAGTCGGTTTAGAATTTACTGATGTTTAAAGGTCAGTAAAAAATTAACGACTAGCTGCAAGGCTGATCGTATCATATTATTGTAGTATGCACTGTAGCTATGTCAACAGTACTAAAACTGACATGGTTCATCAGTCGGTTTCGGAGATCCATTCACAAGTTCAGAGCCGTTCAAAGACGACTTTGAACGACTGTATCTCCTAAGCCGACTGGCAGTTCATGTCAATTTTTGTACTGTTTACATAGCTACAGTGCACACTACAATAATATCATACGATCAGTCTTGCAGCTGATCGTTAATGTTTTACTTACCTTTAAACGTCTGTAACTCCTAAACCGACTGAAGTTATACAGGCAGACCTATTTCATCCATATCACAGAGATGCTCTACATCCCATAAACACTGAATCAGCCTTGGTGCTGATGGTTGCAAAAAGTACACTTATCTCTTAGTCTATTGGTGGTCGGTAATGATCGTTCTTCTTTCGTAAATTCCCGCCGTTGTTTTCGACGTTACTTTGTTCCTTTCTAATCCAACGACAAAAATTGTACCTCCTGTCATACATTACGTCACGTCATTGGATAGAAAGGGACACAAAAACGTTGGAAATATCGACGACAGAGACGTTCGTAAGAAGGTCGAACATTACCAACCGTCATGGCCAATTTTCTTGTTTCCATGCTTGGAAGGAGGAGTGGCATCCTTTATGATTCGAAAATCCTTGGACCGTACTGTATTTTTTTTTTATTACGTATGGGTTTGCTCTTGACCTCGATCCAGTCCTCAGGACGAAGATGGGGTCGAAGATGTAGCGAGCTTACCCAGAAGAAACATATTCACTCGTTCTTTAAAGGAATTCGTAATTCGTATGTAGTTTATTTTTTTTTTATTAGACACACCAACGGTACATAGACAAAACAATCATAAACAAACACTCCAAAAGCTATAGCCCTTGACTATGCACTAATAATAGGTATGCAACAGCATGCGGTAAGTCTGTCATTACAATTTTCAAATATTTTCTTGTTAAGGTTTTATACAATTTTAATTTCATATTATAGTTACAATTCTACAGTCTTTGAGTATATTTCTATTAATAATTACAATTCTAATTTCATTTTATAGTTACAATTTTACAATTTTTGAGCATATTTCTAGTAATAATTATATGATTTTACAATAGAACAGCAAGAATAGAAAACATGCACCTACTGAATACAATACCAAATCAATGTTGAAGTGCAGATTCACTTGAGTCCAAACCTGAATTCGAACCTGAACGCAGCAATTTACTCCTCCAAGACGAAACAGAATCTGCGTAGACATCTAGTTCAAAAGCCATTTGATAGTCGTTATATCTTTTTTGCAGTCTATGAAGTATAGTAAAACTACCGACATTTGTCCTCACTCGACTAGGACTGAAAGTAGGGACAACTCGCGAAGATCCGATGGTAGTTCTGGGCACAGTGATATTAATTTTTCCCAGCAGAGTGGACTCAGATATTGTCCCGTTTACAATCTTATGCAGGAGCACGATGTCAAGGTATTCACGTCTGAGATGCAGAGCTTTTATTCCAAAATACTTAAGCCTATCGTCGTAGCCAGATTGCCTACCAATATCTTTGCTATTTTGATTTTTATAAACAAGGAACCTTGTAAATGAGCGCTGGACTTTCTCAAGTAGCAGTAATTTCTCTAGTTGTAGTACCTTAGATCAAAGTAAAAGTGTAGTACTAGATATTCTGTCTTATACTTTACTAATGGTTTATTCTTTTCGAGTAAAATCTGCTTTTAAAACGTCATTCCAATTTCAAATAATCTAACGGACATCTGTCGTTAACGATGTTTACATCGACGGCGCTCTGTCATTGGTCGGTTCAAATTATCTGATACTGATTGGCTGGAACGCCCTTCGGCCTGGCTTCGGCATTTTATTAAGAAAAGAAAAAACTTTTCTGTTTTATTTTTATTGACGTTCTGTTGACGACGGTTTTATACAGGGTCCTTCTTAATATGCTGACACTTTTTTAAGGGGATTATCAGACCATCAAACCGAACAACTTTCTCTATTAGACCAACATCAAAAACGCTAAAAAATCAGCTGTCCCCTATATTTCGCTCAAGTAGGTTTGCAGTTTTGTATGGAGCAGATGATATTTTTTTTGCGATTTCGATCTTTGTTGCATAGAGAAGGTTGTTCAGTTTGACGGTCTGATCATCCCCTTATAAAAGTGTCAGCATGTTAAGAAGGACCCTATATTTATAACCATAACTAGCTGTTATCCGCGACTCCGTCTGCGAGGAACTTAGAAAATTATCTTATGTGCTAATCCAAAACATATTCTATCTGCGTGCCAAATTTCATCCGAATCCATTCAGCCGTTTATGCGTGATTGAGTGACAAACATCCAAACATATAAACATCCAAACTCGACTTTGACATTTATTATATTAGTGAGATAAATTATTAGACGTGATAAAGACGTGGTTCTTAGAATAGACTATTTCTTCGTGGTGGTGCTTGCGTTCGAGGCGACTTATGCAGTGTTTTTGGTTGTTTTGCTAGTTTAACATGGTGGACCTACCACACATATGCGGAATTCCGAATCAGGATTACGATTTCGTATGGATTTTCCCCCTCCAGAATTTTTAAAGTAGTCTCGTGTGAACTCCAAACGTCATAAGTTTGTAATTATTGTTTCGCAATATAGGCGACAGCCTATAATTGCGAACATAAACAACGAGACATCGTTTAGTGATAAGGTATAAAATTGAATGTAAATGCACATGATCAATTGTTTTTGGGGAAATGCTACCTACCGCAAGGCTAGTCTTTATAATAAATAGACAAAGTGCGACCCTTAATAAAATAAACTACAAAATCTCCCATTGGGAATGGGGCAAAGGTCTGGCATTACCTAAACAAGGGAGGCGATCAGGTGTGAACCTGTTCACTAGACTAGAGGGTAGACAAAAGGTACCTCGGGTCAATTCAGGTCAAAGCTATAGCTACCTATAATGATGTCTGAGAATAAGGTGTTTAGAAATGGATTGTAAATCTGAAAAGGGTTTGTAGGGTACATAAATACAATGAACACTTTCGCTGCTGATGACCTACGCCGTAGGTCGGCGACATGTGGGCCGCAGTGCTGAAGAACCCATGTAACAAGCCGGTTCAATTGCATTTCACCTATGCTCATCACCTACAACGTGAGTCACCCAAACCTTACGCCTTCGCGGGTGACCCATGATGCGAGCCATATTTATTGTTTCAACGTTACGACTTAGTTACGACTGTGTGCACGACCTACGAGGAGGGTCAGGTTCTATTGCATTTTGCCTGTGCTCATGACTTACAGCGTGATTCACCCAAACCTTACGCCTGTGCGGATGACCAACGAGGTGAGCCGCATTGATCTTTTTACGTTTCGACTGTGCGCACGACCCTCGAGGGGCTTCAGTTTTAGCACTGCGCGAGGATCATGGTTTTGAGGTTAGCAGCTAAAGTGTGGAACTAGTAATCTGTGCCTCAGATGTGAATGTAGTGTTAGTACTCAGACTATAGCCCATTTCATATCTTGCCCATCCTGCACGGACACTTTGTACGCGAATGGAGCTAATGGACGAGGCCGATAGTGCTCTCCGTGTCGCAAAATACCTACTGGGCTGAAAAAATATGAAATGACACGCCATCGCCTTCGACTCGGTAAAAGAAGACGATTATGTTTCTCTAAGGCGTACCAACATGTTTAAATCCGGCTGCCAGGGGATAGCGACAAGCATAAAGGTGGCCACTATATTTTGCCATTTGAAATGTCTTTTCGTACGCTCCAGTATAGGCCCCGATTTCACGAAAAAATGCGGTTCCCTTATATCTCCGAGAGTTGTGAAGATATGATATTCAAAAAAGACAAAAGCTCAAAAGACGCTACAATTTGAGCCTAAAATAAAGACGGTCGGTTTAAGGGTTTGCCCTGTAGCCTAACGTTTTTGAGACAGTATTTTTTCGAATTCCGTAGATTCATTTCCAATGTGCTCGATACTCATGTGGGGCACGAAATCTGTGATTTTTTTTAACAACGTACTATATTGGCAACGTAGAAAACTTGTTATATCTTGAATCAGTTGAAAATGAAACACAAAAGTAGAAAATGGTGGTCTGATAAAACTTTTAAATGTTTTGAATTTAGTGGTTTCATTTTTGAGGTGAAATCGGATATCATTATCATCATATGGCATTTTTTGTCTTGTTGCTTGGATCCGTCGAGTTGTAGCCAGTCTTCCGCTTGGTCCATACCCAAGAGAACCGATCAAGTGGCCATAGATAGACGAAGATGTGCAGTAGGTATTTTCATTGCTTACGAACGAATGATCGGTGAACAGAAATATGAGTTTGGAACCGGTACCAAAAGGTTAGTACAGTAAGTACAGGTTCTGTACCGGTAATCAGCGGTTCTTTCCATTTCAATGCCTGGTTACCGGTACTCCGAGTACGACCAGGAAAATAATTCCGCTCGTCAATCTTCGTTTGCTCAGAGCAGTGCAAAATCGGGTATTCTCTATCTCGTTCCAACTCGAATAGCAGACTATGGATGCTTCGGCAACGAAAAGGGCGCGAAAGCAATAAGCCAATAGCGGCAAGGTGTCAATTGATTGGTCAATATAATTTCGCGCGCTTTTAAAATTTGTCAACTGCGTAGGTACATCGGTGAGACTTATAAACCTGGTACTACTGTAACATGTCGGGTACCTAATCGCTGCATAAGAGAATGCCTATCCTTTTTAATTCATCGGTTTTTTCACTCTTAATCATTTTTTTTATAATGATTAGAAAGTAATAAGTAGATTCTTCGTCTGGTACCGGTACCAATAGTACAGGTAAGCGGCTGATACCGGTATTGCACCAAGGTAATGGTAAAAATACCGGTATTTGAATGCCTGGATGGGAGACGTGTACGAATGTTTATTATTAGAATATCCGATATTCTGGAAACGTACGTATACTATCGTGATTGAATTCCGTGGGGTGGGGAGTCCCCTGCGGTTTCGTTGTGAGGTCGTATGAATATCGTCTGTTGTTGACCTGTTGCATCTGTTACTTTGATCGTTTGTGTTTGTTTGTGTTTGGGAATTTACGTAAGGGATATTGAAGTACTGATCTACGTTTGTGTGTTTCTGTATTCGAAATTATCATCGAAGTGAAGTGAATGAATACGACAGCTTTATTAGAAAAGCTGTTAGGTTGCATGACATTTTTGATTGCAAAAATATACCTACTCTCTCTCGTCCTTCCCCTTACCCTCTCCAATCCTGAAGGAACTGAAAACTCTCCCTGTATAATCGGCAGTCACACGGTGAGGGCCAGGCGCGGATCCAGTCCTCAAAATAGGTTGTGGGCACGGCCACCCGAAAATCGGCGAAGTGCGAGTCAGACTACGCAATTGCTCACGATCATTGCATTGCATTTTACATAAACTCACTACCGTAATCTCTTTCGGGGTGATCAGAAACATTTCTACAACTACCAACTTTCTGTTAAGAATGTAGTTGTGGCAATTTGTTTCAGGATGGAATGTCGACGTGTCAAGTGATGAGCTAGCCTTTCGCCCACATAAACACTGCATGAGAAACCTGTAAGAGACGTTTACAAAATTGTTTGTTTGGACATTAAAATCAATATTACATCACCTAGCTAGACACCGATTTTACTGAAACTTTTATAGCTTGAAAGCTTGTCGCTTGACCTCAATTAGTTCCTTATACTCTAAAATGTTACCGACTGCCTTGGTCTGTCACTGTTTATCCTGTATTGTTCTAGTGAAATAAATGAGTTAGCTATCTATCTATTAGGGTTATACCGTGTCCAGAACGGTGGATCCGCGCCTGACGAGGACATCATTATTATATTAACGATGTCTGAAAGTACTACTAAGTAGCCTCTTGTGGACGGTAAAGTTACGAACTGACGAATGATAGTAGAAGCACCTATTCTGACGAATTATAATAATGGATCCCCGAACGATAAGTACTCTTCAAAAATCTTCAGTAACAAGATAAATACAAAAATCTCTGTATAAAATAAACGAAGCCAGCATGTCCAGATCTTTAACGAACCGCCAGGAGGTACGAGGTCAAGCTCCGTGATACGTCGCGTCCCTTATTTCCGTACCTCACCCGTAGCCTACCTTTATTGATGCGACTCAATATGTAAGCGACAAGCATGCTGCAAATGAAATAAAATGGCAGTGCTTTACAAAATGGCGTCAGGTTGAAGAAGAGCCGCCGCCATTTTGTAGAGAATTTCTTGTCGTGAATATAGCGTCTTTTTAAGATCGAAGAACTGAACTTCTACGAAATTCGGTAATGTATCCGTTCGTCCGTCTAGCGTCTGTTACAAATAATTTTATTTGCAATTATTTTACGTAGTCATCAAATAAATTTTTGTCGGTAACAGATGCGTTTCAAAATGGCGACGCTTACATCGTGAAACTTCTGTTTGCTAAAAGTAAAACTCACAATTTTGTATCTTTAAATGGTGCTTCGTATAATAAGAGTTATAGCTCTCTGTGTGTCCAGAACTAAAGTTAGTACTGACTTGAGGTTACTGTAATTATGTATTTTTAACAGAAGACAAAAAAAAATTTGTGGTTGAACAATATGATATTCACGATTTAAAAAACTATTGGACCTATTTCGATTATTGTTTCAAATAATATGACATCTACTCTCTTCTGGGAAGCTTTTAAGTACACAAAACACATTAAATGCGTCGGTGCTTATAAAATATTTGTTTTTCAATAAATGTTTTGTCATTTTGATTTTCGGCTGAGCATATTGATGCGTGGATGATCTTATAGAACACACATAAATAGGTTTGAAATAAATGAATGTACCCGCTATCCTCTTATCCCGTATCCCGAACGCAACGGCTTACATGCAATCTAGATGTCCACCAAGGTTTAGCAAGTCACGGGGTAAAATTGGGATGGAAAATGAACGCACGACTGGCGTCGGCGTCGTCTTTCGCACCCCGACTTATAATGCCAGATCAAATCGTTTAGGTGATTAAACTGATTTTAATTTGAAATGAGCCTATGAATATATCATAAGCTAAAAGTTCCACTGGTTTATTTTCGAATACCTATCTCTTCAACCCCGTCGGAGAATATAATTTAAAGTTATTCAACCCGAAAGTGTGTCTGTCTGTGTATTTGTACTGAACCAATTCTGGTGAAATTGGGCAGGGAGATGGTTTGAAGATGGACACGGGCATAATAATTCCACCCAGACGAAGTCTCTAAGTACGACATAATTATTTAGGAGAAAAAATATCATGGCTTTCACTTATTTACCCATGTTTTGCTTTCAGTTGATTTTCGGGGCTTAAGCCCTTACAAGCTAAACCCTAAACCTTATTCTAACCACCCGCGTCCTATCACAATAGTGTAGACCCTAACAAGGGTCCGAGACCGTTTAACGATCACAAGGAAAAATTGTGTTGAGAGAGGTTCTGACGTGACGTAAGGTAGTGGAAGATTTCGTTCAAAGTCAATTTAAACTGACTGCTTTAGTGGTAAAACTAAAATAAAACTGGTCAAGTGCGAGTCGGGCTACTTGCACATCGAGGGTTCCGTACCACACCACCACACAATAATTTAAATTAGAAAAAAGTTTTGTTTTCTCCTTGACCTTTAGTGCGAGACTGACTCACATTTGGCCGGTTTTATTATTTGTTGTTATACTATAGAGCATGCTTTTTAATCACACCAAGTTTGACGCTTGCATGTATTACTGTTTTTACGATAGAGCGAGAAGAAAAAACGTTCATAAAAACTAGTTTCTTGTATGAGGACGCCCCCTTTTTTTAACGTTTTGACTTTTTTATTAAGTATTAGCAAATCGCCCATAATAACGGAACACTTAAAAAGTAAAAAATTATATTTCAGCCAATGTCTTTTACTTTCGCATCAATCAGAACATTACTTTGTCCTATCGGACTCGCTGTCAAGCCTGTACGATTCGCTAATGGGCTTAGAATAATTTTTTGGGCTTGACTTAACTGAATTTTTTTATTAATACTTTATTTTGCTTCTTCTTTTATAATGCGTACGGCTAAAGAGTGGAACGTACTGCCTGCGGACCTGTTCCCTGAGCATTACAACTTGGTGAATAGGCACATTTCTAGGTAAGCATGCTACATCTTCGGCCTCATCGTCACTTAACATCAGGTGAGATCGGGGTCAAATGCTTACCTATCAGACATAAAAAAAAAAAAAAAAAAATTTTTACACCAAAACATATATACGGAAAGAGAGGACGCGGGCTAGGCGTTCTCCTGCGACTGCGCCGAACCAGAGGACAAATAAAAAAAATTGGCATAGACCCAGTCTATGTCAATAGACATAATTCACTATTTCCTCTACCCTAAGGTTGTCTGGAAGAAATAGCTTTTTAGCGATAAGACCGCCTGTTTTTGTGCCTTTTGTATTTCCTGATTGTTTGCTCTCTGTATACTCTGTTTTTTTGGTGTCAAATAAAGTATAATTGATTGATTGATTGATTGATAATTATGTTAACAATTAATTAATCATGTCTATGTCAAATTTTTTATAAATGTCAACAGACAAATTACATTAATAACAGATCCTACAATAAAATAACCAGTGCCAGTAGAATATGATATTCTACCATTTTCGCATGCAAAAATATTGTTATTGCGTACAACTTAACCATTTTAATCATCACCATCATCAAATTGGTCATTAATTTAGAATTTCTATAATGTACAGGCGTACAGAATGAAACTGTATTTTTCAGCAAGGGGAAAAAAATTATGATAAGATGAGATAAATATGTTTCATTTGCACATCAAAATACACAACAAAAACAACTATATAGGTACACGAATAAAAAGGGTACAAAAGGAGGCCTTAGCACTAAAAGTGATTTCTTCTAGGCAACCAGAATGTATTGTTAAAATAAAATAAATTAAGGCGGTTGCAGAGGGGTCAATTTTATACCAAACTTTGACGCATAATACGCGTAGACGGTATTAATATAAGTCACTTTGTATATATGGAAAAATAGTTTAGAAAATCTAGATACCGCGTAACAAATAACATTTGCAATTTATAAAATAATAACGAAGATATAAAACTTTGAAATTTTTCATACAAAATTTTAAAAGCCTTATTTATATCTTCGAAATTATATTATAAATTGCAAATGTTATTTGTTACGCGGCAACTAGATTTTCTAAACTATATTATTAATTCCGTCTACGCGTATTGTGCGTCAAACGTTTGTATGGACTGAAACCACCTTAAGTTAGTTTTGTCGTTATATTAGCACAGTGAATTTCTGAAACGAAATCATAAAATATTCAGCCCACTTTACTGTAAAACTTGTTGGGCTGCAAGATTTTTTTATCTAAGTTTCATGAAAGTGTATGGCACTAGCAAATTGAAAACAAAAACAATTTCTATGTTATTTTATGATACTTTGTCTGTAATGACTGAGAACCAGATCGACATCTTTCATAAAGTTGTACTAATAAAAGTTTATTTCTAAATTTAGTCCATCTGGTTTCTTACTTCTATTAAGAGAACTGACCACCAGAGGCACCCCGGTGCATGCTGTTTGCCGACGACATTGTTCTTGTCGGTGAAGATGGACTCGAGGTCCAGAGCAGATTGGCACAATGGCAGCAAAAACTGGAGAGTGTTGGCATGAAAATTAGCAGAACTAAAACGGAACGTTTGTTCTGCGATTTCGGCGGTCTCTCCAGTTGCATGCCTATTGCCCTTGATGGCGTGCCTTTGCCAGTCTGCTCCGACTTCCGGTACCTCGGGTCACTCATACAAAAAGATGGTGAGATAGACTGGGACGTGAAGCACCTAATCAACTCAGGGTGGATGAAGTGGCGGCAGGTTACGGGAACGATCTGCGACTCCCGAATCGCCCTCAAATTGAAGGGGAAAATATATAAGACCGTAATACGACCTGTCGTTATGTACGGATCAGAGTGTTGGGCCACAAAATGGACGGATGAGAAACGATTGCATGCAGCTGAGATGAGAATGTTGAGATGGATGTGTGGTGTAACTAGAATGGACAAGATTAGGAATGAGTATATTAGAGGAAGTTTGAAAGTAGCACCTGTAACGGAAAAATTGCAGGGTAATAGATTATCGTGGTATGGGCATGTAATGCGGAGAGAAGAGTGTCATGTTACGAGACGAGTGTTAAGTATGAATGTGGATGGCTGTAGTAGGAGAGGGAGGCCGAAGAAAAATGGATGGATTGTGTGAAGGATGATATGTGTAAAAAAGGAGTGAGTGTTGAAACGACGGCTAAGAGAGATGAATGGAAGAGGATGACATATAGCGCCGACCCTAAATAATGGGAAATGGGCAAGACAATGATGATTAAGAGAACTAACTTTAATAAATACTGTTTGTTTCCCTATTTTTTGTAGTCATATTCTTTAATGTGCTAACTGATTTCAAGGGGATGATCAAACTGGATAGAAAAGTTTTACTGGTTTTGAAAAACTTTCGCTGTTAGTTCTATAGAAAAAGTTACTCAGTTTGATGTTCTGATCATCCCCTTAAAAAACCATCAACATATTAAAAAGGAGGCTTTACCACCGACATTTAAATTGCAGAAAATCCACTACCAAATCCATAAAGGGTCGGGTCGGGCTTGGGTGTCAACTGGCCCTCTAAAATTCTGGTCCGGAGGCGAGTTGTCCACTTTGTGAAATCATAGAGTACAACTGGCCCGAATACGAGTTTTATTTGAAGAGTGAGCCAGTTGTCCACTACGTTCAACCTCCTTGCGCGCCACAATGTTATACAGGGTGTAAGAGGCCTTTGTCCAGCAGTGGGATGGTATACTTAATTAAAACTCATTACTCACTCCCTATGCACCCCTACGCACCCCCTACGCACCCCTTCTCACCCCCACTCGTGAGTAGGGGGTAAGATGGGGGGGAGTAGGGGGTAAGTTGGAGTCAGTTCGGGATTTCGCGATTTCAATGTTGGTCACAATGATGGTCCGAAGCACAACTAAAATATGTAACGTATTAACGTTTTTTTTTAGATTAAGTATAGCATTCTAATTTCAGTTTACACCCTCTATTATTGCAGTTTACACCCTGTTTAAAGTTTTAAAGTTTTTGACCAATTATCCCTAAGTTTATCTTCACAGCCTATATTTTTAACCGATTTCATAAAAAGACGAGGTTCTGTTCATTATAATTCTTTTTAATCTAATTCACCGAAATTTTCATCAATTGTTGTTTATAATATTAACTGGTAATTTATTGAAGTCAACAAAAGCATCAAAATATGTAAAACAAAAACATATTACGTTCAACCAAAAGCTGTTGATAACAATAAGTGTGTACTTGAAACAATACAGCATTAACCCTTCAGATTACCCTTTTAAAAGTACATTGACCTTATAAAGTCTCTGCCAGACAAGTCATAACGATAAAAAAACTGCCATCGCTTTAAATTGACGCAGTTTATGCTTAGAAGTGCTACAACCTACGTTTTAAAAGATATTTATAAGTAGACCAGAATCTCATGAAAAATAGGGAAATCAAATTTTAGAGTACGCAACACTGCGGTAATTAGATTAAGGCCCTTTACACACTGTGATTTTTTGCAGCGCAGAAGTGCTGCAAAAAGCATCGATTGAGTCACGATGCAGCATCGATGCAAACGCGATAAAGCATAGATGGAAACGGGGTACAGCCACGATGCAAAAGTGTCGTAATATTTGATCAGTTATTTGTTGACAGCCTTTGCCACAATGCACAAAGAAATGTGTGTGCATCACTACAAACATCTACAAGTGGGGCCTGAGGGAGTCATCGATGTGCGACTGCGGGGCACCTGACCAAACCCTCACCCATGTGGTAAATGAGTGCACCGTGCGCCGTTTCCCCGGTGGAATTAAGGAACTCCATAGATTAACTCCGGCAGCGGAAGACTGGCTCAAACACCTTGACCTTGATATTTAGACCTCCGCGGATCCAAGCAGGAAGATAAAAAAAAAAAAGATGCAATACGATATGATGATGACTACAAACATGCGTTTGAATCCATACAAACGCCGATTAATTTCTATTGAAGCGATTCAGTCAAGCGAGGGACAAACGAGCGTTTTTGTCGGTGCATAAAGGCTCAGTTTGACTAGACAGATGACATTTTGACACTACTATGTGAAAATGTATATTTTTTTATTTCATGAGATTCTGTTCGACCTATAGTAGCAATATACCACTATACACAACTTTCTAAAAGGAAGAAAAGAAAATTCGCAAAAGAAAGAAGATCCTTCCTCCCCGAAGAGGCCCACCACATATATCCGGAATAAACCTGATTCGGAATTAGTTCCGTATGGAGTGTTGCCACTTTCAGAGACTTTTTCACTAGATCTAGTGATTTTTTTATGTCTTAGGTGGAATATTTTAAAGTGATTTTTGAGCGTAAACGTTGATGGAAAGATACCGTATCGTGACGGTGCAGTTGCGAAATCGCCTACGCTCAAAAACCGCTTGAGTGATAATGGTCATGCCATTTTGAATGCAGATTATGTCTAATGTTAAAACTATCGATAGCCTTTCGATATAGTTGCATAATATTGAAATATAATTTACAAATCATCATCGCAGCGTCATCATAGAAATTAGAATGTATAGAAATTGTTTGTTTCGTTTCAATAAATACTTAAAAATGCAATTGTCATTCTTTTCGCGTTTCATACATTTTTAGTTTAAGCATTTTTTAAACAGCACTCTAGTATTTTTTGTAACCATAGTTGACAACACTGAATCCTGAATCAGGATTCCGGATCGCAATTACGTCTGTGTGTGGCGGACCTTAGTATAGAAAAAGGCTAAAAATAAAATGTTTGCTTATTATTTAGCGTATAGTTATGGAACTCATAATCTCTATGATTATACTGGTAATATTAACTATACCTCATCTAAATGGAGTGTCGCGTAATCGCAGTTGGTGCACATCTCGTCTTGGTAAAATATGTTGGTTTTTTATTTTTATTTCCGTATGCAGGTAGGTGTGTACGTAAAAAAACCGTTTTATCAAATCGCAGCAGCGTTTTAACATTTCGTATGTCAGTACTCTAAGCATGACGGTGTTTAACTTATCCATTCAGACAGTAAATTGAGTTCATTAACAACTCAAGTGGTAAGCGTGATGTTATAGGTTAATTAAGCTTGTTATTAGGTGCTTAATTTATTAGACGAGGCGAGGGTGAAACAAAAGATTTGATTAGATTTTCAAGTAAACTTAAGATAAAAGACTTAAGGTGGTTGCAGAGGGGTCAATTTTATACAAAACTTTGACGCACAATACGCGTAGAAGGTAATAATATATGTAACTTTGTATATATGGGAAAATAGTTTGTAAAATCTAGATGCCGCGTCACAAATAACATTTGCAATTTATAAAATAACTACGAAATTTTTCGTACAAAATTTTAAAAGCTTTATATCTTCGTAATTATATTATAAATTGCAAATGTTATTTGTGACGCGGCAACTACATTTTCTAAACTATTTTTCCATATATAAAATATTACTTTTATTAATTCCGTCTACGCGTATTGTGCGTCAAGCTTTTGTATGGACTGAAACCACATTAAATTAATCTCTTTTAACACTCACTCTAATTGCATTTAAATTTTGATGCTTAGACATTTATTTCCACATAGTTCATGCGTAGGGAACGGTGGGAGGCCTTTGCCCAACAATGGGACATAGCGACGGCTTTATATAAATGGCTGATGGAGAAAAATTTCTCTCTACTCTGTCAAAGAATTTTTGGATCAACCCCATTGAGTTAGTATTGTATAAAAGTAGAATGAAATTATTGGGGTTTGACGTTTACAAGCTGATTAGTTTCCTTTTTTGTTTAATTAAATTTTGTTTTGTTTAAGATTTTGCATGCCTATGTTTTGGCTAAGTGTGAGATACCTTATTTATTATTTTATACCTGTAAATACCATATTTACTGCAAATAAATCTAAATCTAAATCTAAATCTATACCTAATAATAATAATGTAATAAATAATACATGCATGAACTATTTTGAATTTGTCGTTTGGATTTTTTTTTTCACTGCATTTGCGAATTAAATACAATACAATACTCTATATTTGCACACCAAAAAAATACTAATTTAATAATACTGTGTTTGATTGGCTCCTGGGTGCCCGAGCCGTCTTGGCATGCAATTTTTTTTTAATTTAAATTTTATCTGACGCTTAATCAGATTAATCGTAGATGTTTTTCTAATCGGTTTTTCATGTTTTGCGTATTTTTTTAATGTGTAATTGTCGTAATATTAATGAAAAACTAATTTTATTATGCTTTGAGCTTACAAAATAATAAATATTTTTCATTTAAATTAATTAAAAAACTTTTCTTCCTAAAAACTCAACAGATGAAAATTTTCATCCTTAGAGCTTAATAGAGATGCCTGCTTTATCGAGCACATAATATAGCCATGTTAGAGTCAGACGTAAAAAGTTTCTAATTGTAGATTAAATTATTCGTAAATTATGAAATACTAGGTATCTTTTTGACCATCTTATCCCTCTTTTTTATTGATATAGAAACAAATTTTGACTTTTATATTTTTACGTAAAGACCGTGGTGCCATCTAGCAATCCCCTAGAAAAACACAGAAAAAAATCTCGTAAAAGCAAAAAAATATGTCAGTTGAATCCGAAGGCCGGAATTAATTAATGGATACCTATTGACACCGATTAAATAATCGTAAGTGCCTCTGAATTTAGCTTCGGCCTGTCTCTAAAGATTGTCGTTCAGTAGAAGCCATAAAGTTACGAAGATAAAGCTACAGGTTCAGTTATAAAAAATGTTACAATATCCACCCTCAACTCCCCACTCAATATTTGGTACCTGGACGATGGAACCATAGCTGGCAGCGCGGACAGCGTCCTCAGCGACGTTGAAGAACTCATCCGTCGCCTCAAAGACGTCGGTCTACAGGTGAACACAAACAAATGCGAATTCTTCCCGTGCACCTAGACAGCGTCATCTAGCTTTTCCCGCTTTGAGGACCTTATACCTGGCCTGAAGATGCTGGATAAGGTTTCCTTTACTCTGCTGGGGTCACCTATTTTTCCGGAAGGCATTCCTGCTAACCTCGAGCTGAAAAGAAAGTCCCTGCTTAAAAACGCGGCTCACCTTAAACACCTCTCCGCGCATGTCGCTCTGACCCTCCTCCGACAGTGCTGCGCAATGCCCAGGGCCACGTACGCCGTCAGGACCATGCCCACATTCCTCGCCTGGCGAGGTCTCCAGCCTAGACGAAACACTAAAGCTCGTCCTCGAAAGCATCCTCAACATCCGACTCGCAGAAGAACAGTGGCAGCAAGAGTCTCTCCCAGTCCGATATGGCGGCCTAGGAGTCCGTCGCGTGCAGGACGTCGGCCTAGCAGCTTTTTTGGCTTCGTCACACGGGGCAGCAAATCTCGTCGCTCGCATTCTCTCCACCAATGGCGACGATTTGTGCTTGCCCTTTGTTGATGTGGCCTCTACAGCGTGGAAATTTCTCCACCCAAACGAAGATTTCCCTGACACACCCGGAAGCCAAAGAGCGTGGGACGAAATCCGCTCGAAGGCCATTCTCGCCCAACTCATAGGCAGCGCCAAAGGCACAGACCTCGCGAGACTTCGGGCTGTCTCCGAACCTGAGGCCGGGACATGGCTTCACGCCTTACCCTCCCCCCACCTAGGTACCTTATTAGACAACACCTCCCTCAGTATCACCACTGCTCTCAGACTCGGTTCGGACACATGCGTCGCACACCCCTGTGTTTGTGGCTCTCTCATTCAGGCCAAGGCCACCACGCCCTGAGCTGTCGGAAATCCGCGGGCCGATTCTCACGCCACCATTCGCTGAATGATCTAATCCGCCGGGCGCTCATTTCAGGCAACGTTCCGAACGTCAGCGAGCCTACTGGACTATGTCGCACCGATGGCAGAAGGCCCGATGGCCTAACCCTTATCCCCTGGCAGAAGGGCCGCTGCCTCCTATGGGATGCCCCCTGCTCGTGCACCTTTGCACCAACATACCTTCCCAGTACCACGCAGGTAGCCGGGTCAGCTGCCTTAGAAGTGGACTACATATTTGTCCCGTTCGCCGTGGAGACAGCCGGCCCCTGGTGTGAAGAGGCAAAGGGGTTCGTTAAAGAATTGAGCCGACGGCTCCGGGACAGGGGCTGCGACCCCCGGTCCGGCTCGTTTCTGGTCCAACGCATAGCACTGGCAATACAACGCGGTAACGCCGCCAGTAGGCTCCTTTAGACCGGAAACCAAAAGTGGCGGGCTCCTGGAATAGCATAGGTTCATCTTTCATCTTTTCTTTCTTTCTAATTTTTTTCCTTTTTAACCTTTGTCGCCTATAAATATTTCATTCATTAGTTATAAGTTCTTCTTCTATATTATCTTATCTTATCTTGTTGTGGGGGCTGGCAAGCCAGCAACACTTCGACCCAGTGGGATCTTTTGTGTTAGCCCCAATACTTTTTGTTGTCTTCACCCTTCAAATACATGGTCAATGAAGGAGGCAACACCATTGAGGGGAAGAAACCTAAGATCTCCCGGTTTCGGGTATCCATTTCCGAGGAGGCACATGCGTTTTACCGCCAGGACGTCACAGTCACAAAGAACATGTTCCATAGTCTCTTCATCCTCTCCGCATGCTCTGCAGCTGGGATCCAGGGTGAGTTTCATTTTGTGCATCATCGCGCCTGTAGCGTAGTGCCCCAGTGAGGGCTCCGACTATGGCACGAGCCTTGCTCCTGCTATTATTCAGTATGAATCTTGAGACGCGAGTTGTCACATTGCTGATAAAGTTTTTGGAGTGTTGTAGGCCTACAAGGCTAGACCACTCCAGTTTGTGTGCTTTATCAGCCCAATCCCTAATGGCCATTCTTATACTGCAAGCCGGGATTCCCACACTTGGTTCTGGGCCAACCATCTTTCATTCTGACCCAGCCCTCGCCAGCTCGTCAGCATTCTCATTACCCTGGACGCCGGTATGTCCCGGAACCCAAACTAATCTTACGGTATTGTGAAGACCAAGCTTGTTGAGGGTCTTCACTCCGTTCAGAATTAGCTTGGAACTCACATAGTAGGAGTTCAAGGCTTTGAGAGCTGCTTGGCTGTCACTGAGGATATATATAGTCTTGTTGGTTACCTTCCTGTATATATTCTCCTGCGCACATGCTATGATAGCATATGTCTCTGTTTGAAAGACAGTTGCAAATTCTCCTAGACTAACACTTTCTTCTTCTATATTATAATTAGTTCAGATCTAGTTTAGATAATTATTTAGTTTATATTTACAATTCTGTTTTATTCAATAAAAAAATATTTAAAAATGTTACAGCTACGTGTTGTGCTGTTCGGAGGAAAGTAGGTAAAGCCTCGGGGTGGCGGGTTTGAGGCCCAACGCATATTTTTGAATTATTTTATTTAATTAAAGAGTTTAAAAGAGACCTTGCCCAGCAGTGGGACAAAACAGGTTAATACAAAAAAATTATTTGAGGATAGAAATTGCTTTCTATTTTCTTTAAATAAAAATGGTTAATGGTCTTTAAATACAATAAGAAGAGTCAATCATTAAAAAATGCAGATCCAAAAATATCAAATCTACTCAGCTTGTTTTTTATTTGGTAATAAACTAATATATTAGTGATCATTTGTTTTATCGTGCCTAGACTCACTACAAATTTGCTAAAATTTATCTCTAACCAACATGGCGAATAGTGTTGTACACACCACGGTGACACATTAAGCTACGCGAAACCAAAATAAGTTGGCCGCGCGTAGGTAGAGTAATGTATTACGCCTCGCGGCCAGCTTATGTTTGTTTTGTGTAGCTTCATGTGTCGCCGTGTGTGCAATGCTATATAATATTGCATTGTACTAGAAAGCTTATCTTTCATTCCATTTTTATGTCTCAAGGCTCAAAGTATTTCTATCCTCGGAATATTGGACCATATAAATTTAGATTGTAAGTGATATCGATTCTAACGTAATAACGAATCAACGAATAATTTATACCCATAACTTTTCAAGTGGAGGCGCATCGAGAATTATGAGCATTGACCATATGAGGTAAGTAAAATAATATAATAATAATAATTTAATAATTTATTGTATGTGGAATTTGGGTAATACAATTTGCAGTTACAGTCAGATTTTTTGTCAGGCCTTCCAAACCCTACCTTCGCAGGTGTACACACATTTATCTTAGAAATATTAATTTACATGACATTTATATACAAACAAGAAGCTAAATCTTACACAATAGCAATTATAACTGGAAATGTCAACATTTAAATTAGTTATTTTAAAATGTCAATGGAATTATCTACCCCGTACTTACACAAAAAAAGAGTGTTATTAGAAATTAATTAAGTAAATGTCAATATAAATTAAGTAAAATAAAGCACAATACAATGTCAGCAAAATCGCATTAATACCATAGCTTCGCTTCACAAAACGCTGGAAAACCAGCCTCCTTCGTCCCGGACTATAAATTGATACGCAATTTAGCTCCAAAATTAATTCATCTTTACACCGACTTCTAATGAATATAAAGTGACAGTTAATAAGTTTAAAATATTCATAATTAACTTCACGTTTAGACGTGCCAGGAACGTTCGACTTGAGACTTATATTTGAACAGTTTTTAATTACAAAAACTCGGTTAAATTATGAGAAGTGACAAATACCAACTTCTCCAGATTTATTAATTACGAGCGTTAACCCGCGACTTTGTCCGCACAAATTATATACCAGATTTTAAGTCAGATAATAAACTATCAAACAAAAAAAGTTTCATCAAAATCGGTTCAGTAGTTTTTGCGCGATGCTCGTTCAAACAAAAAAACAAACAGACAGACAAAAAATTCAAAAATTGCTGATATGCAATCAGGGACACCTAAAAACAATATCGTAACTTCTTTTGTTAATATCTTCAATGTACAGACACACTTCTGTTACAGTTTTATAATAGTATAGTATATAGATAGATTCTGCAGAGAAAAATTTTGGGGAGAGGAATGCCTAGTAGAGGAAGGACTTCGTGGTTCAGGGCTGCAGTCTCCAGGGTCCGAATAGCCTAATGATAGGAGATGGTACCACAAGAAAAAAATCCAAAATAATGACACATACATTATTCTGTGAAAACTTTAACTCTCGCTTCAAAAGATACAGCCTTTTTAGAGTCAAGACGGACAGACGGACAGACAGCGTAGCAGCGGAGCGTAACAGGGTCAAATTGGCACCCTTTCGACCACTACATTTATTCGTTTTAAAGTCAGTAAATTTTTTTTTAATCTCCCGCAAACACATCTGTGCAGTTTCAGAAGGCTCTTCCATTAAAAATTATCAACACAAATTAAAAACAGCTTTGTTCACAAACTTACTTTGCCGTCCGTTAGTCAACATGTCACCACAATATCAAACGTGATGGATCTTGTCTACTTATAAACAAAGGACATTATCCGTTGAAGAGTGATGACAGGAAAACTTTTTGAAATTAAAATTTAATTTTGTATTTTTGTTGCGAATTAGATTGTTTTATTTGTCGTTTGTAGCTAAAAATTGGCTTAAAATGTAAAATCTGTAGAATGAAAAATCCATTATCTAAATG
The DNA here is from genome assembly GCA_927399405.1 of Agonopterix arenella. Classification (NCBI taxonomy): domain Eukaryota; kingdom Metazoa; phylum Arthropoda; class Insecta; order Lepidoptera; family Depressariidae; genus Agonopterix; species Agonopterix arenella. Next base: position 865,782 of record OV656711.1, read on the forward strand.
TTTGTTTGACCCAGCCACAGATTACAAAAACTAAAGGAGATGTGAAAAGGGGGAGGGGCCAGTGTCACAGCAATATGCGCAAAAACGGAACACATTGCTCGCGACTGTATGGATTCAATATATTATGAGGCTGAAAGCCAGTCGAGATATTATGTGTAAATAGTTTACAATGCTTGCGTAGTACTAAAGATTATTCTAACGTTGAGTTCTGATACCGCAATGGATAATGAGCACATTCAAGCTAACATAATACTTTCTATCGCGTGGTACTGGTGGTGATGCGACACTAGGTTTCGTACTCAGCGCGTTGGTTGGCATCTCTCTAGATCTCTATGGACCCAGCCCTGTTAGTCTACTAATATAACCTAATAGACGACATTTTCAGATACAAAAGTTCTTATAAGAAAACTTTCCATGTTGAGACCTTAACAATGCTACAAAATGATGCCTTTTGTGCAATTGCAAGCATAAATACACGGTGAAATTGATATCATTAGCATCCTTTTAAACTAAGATTCTACCCGTCAAACTGAACAACTTTTACTATGGGAGCAAACCGATCGGCGCAAAAAAAAATCAGCTGTTGCATACATTTGAGTCGAGTACGCACTGTAGTTTATTATGGAACAGCAGATTTTTTTTTTGCTCCCATTGGTTTGCTCCCATAGTAAAAGTTGATCAGTTTTATGGGTAGACTCTTAGTTTAAAAGGAAGCTAATGATAACAATTTCAGCCTGTATAAGGATGCTGACACTTTTTTAAAAAAGTGGATCCCCTTAAGGGGATGATGAGACTATCAAACTGCACAACTTTCTCTATAGGACCAATATTCAAATCGCGAAAAAAAATCAGTTGTTCCTTTGTTGTTCCATACAAAACTGCAAATCGACGCGAGCCAAAAGTATGGGACATTTTTATTTCGCGATTTCGATGTTGGTCCCATAGAGAAAGTTGTTCAGTTTGATGGTCTGGTCATCCCCTTAAAAAAGTGTCAGCATATTAAGAAGGACCCTGTATAATTAGGGTGGATCTCAACTCAAATTATGTAAAATATATTGAGAAATAATAAACATTTTTTATTCTTTTTTGTAATTACGTAGCTAAATTTTCGGTCCAACCCTAAAATCAGCTTTTTCATACAAAACTGCAGTATGATTGTTTGATTTAAATTCCATACATTTCAATCAAACAGGTGCTGCAGTTTGGTATCATCATCCAGCTGAATTTTTATTTTCTATTTTGTTTCCATGGTGAAAGTTGTTCAGTTTGATGGTCAGACTACAGGTCAGTTAGCATATTAGACTAAGAGATAAGAGTGTACTTTTTGCAACCATCAGCAGCAAGGCTGATTCAGTGTTTATGGGCGGTAGAGCATCTCTGTGATGGGGATGAACTAGGTCTGCCTGCATAACTTCAGTCGGTTTAGGAGTTACAGACGTTTAAAGGTCTGTAAAAAATTAACAATCAGCTACTAGGCTGATCTTATCATATTATTGTAGTATGCACTGTAGCTATGTGAACAGTACTAAAACTGCCATGGTTCATCAGTCGGTTCAAAGGTCCGACCTTTGAACAGCTGTATCTCCTAAACCAACTGGCAGTTCATGTCAGCCTTGCAGCTGATCGTTAATTTTTTACTGACCTTTAAATGTCTATAACACCTTTACCGACTGAAGTTATGCAGGCAGACCTAGTTCATCTCCATCGCAGAGATGCTCTTCAGTCTACACTCCATAAACACTGAATCAGCCTTGCTGCTGATGGTTGCAAAAAGTACACTTATCTCTTAGTCTATATTAGGTTGGACTTGATTGAATATAAAAAAGACACACACACACACAAAAGTTACTAACGTTAACTATACATACATAGGTATACTAAAATTGTAAACTTAGCGATGATGTACACACGGCGACACATCAAGCTACGTAAAACCAATATAAGCTGGCCGCGAGACGTTATACATTACTCTACCTACGCGCGGCCAGCTTATTTTGGTTTTGCATAGCTTGATGTGTCGCCGTGTGTATTGAAGATATTAATTGGGGGTGTTCCTTCGAGATACGTAATGGAATACATTCTTCTTCTTCTTATAGTGTGGGCAGAGCCCTGGTGTCAGGTTTTTCAGACCGCCTTACGGCCTCTGACGTAGTTTTTATGTAACGACTACTACCACCAGAGATAGTACCCGAGACCAACGGCTTAACGTGCCATCCGAAGAACGGAATCATTTTTCTTTTCAGCCAATCAGGTGATTCAGCCTACAATGTCCTAACTAACTGGGGAAAAACGCACGAAGTGACATTTCACTAGGTGTCCCCCGTGGGAATCGAACACACGACCATGGAATACATTAAGACCATTTTTCGAATTTTTGTCGGTTTGTGTGCAGCATCACTTAAAAACTACTGAACCGACTTTGATGGGGTTTACATAGGGCTTAATTTGGATTAAAATTTCATCGGAATCGGTTCATTAAATAAAAAGATATGAGTATTTAAAGTCAAAATTAGAAGTCCGTGCGTACATAGTCAAATATTAAATTTCCTCTACTTTTCTATAAAATGCCTTCTCAGGCCTACACGTAAAAATCGTCTAGTACGGATAGCAACGCAATTTTATCAGAATTTATATAAAAGTGTAGTGAGACGGAAAATTGTCTGAAGGTCTAAAGTCGCCGTGAGATCAAAAGATCAAGAAATTAAGATAAAAAACTAGTGTTGTCGCTCGATATAGTCAACTAATCGATGATCTGTTGAGAACTTTGACTACTTATTATAGGGACTAGTAACACGTGGTATTCTACTAGCAAACATTTCTGCCACTTTTTGCGGGGGGCGAGGTAACATGATGATCTTTGCAAAGCCTCCGAACGAGTTTGTCTGAAGATGAACATGGACAAGACGAAGATGATGTCAAATGCCCATGTTTTACCTACACCTGTAATGATCGGAAACTCTGCGCTCGAAGTTGTTGGCGATTATGTTTACCTGGGACAAACTATTCAGTTAGGTATATCCAACTTCGAGAAAGAGATCAACCGTCGAATCCAACTCGGTTGGGCAGCGTTCGGGAAGCTACGTAGTATCTTCACGTCGTGGTCGTTCACTCAAGGCCTTATAAAAAGGCTGAAAGTCACCCAAAGGGCAATGGAGAGGGCTAAGCTCGGAGTTTCCCTGCGAGATCGAATCAGAAATGAAGAGATCCGCAGAAGAACCAGGGTAACTGACATAGCCCAAAGAATTGCTAAACTAAAGTGGCAGTGGGCGGGGCACATTGCTCGCAGAACCGATGGCCGATGGGGCCGAAAAGTTCTCGAGTAGCGAACGCGTACCGGAAAGCGCAGCGTGGGTAGGCCTCTCACACGGTGGACAGACGACCTGGTGAACCCGTTCGATGAGGGCAGCGCAGTACCGGTCGTTATGGCGATCCTTGGGGGAGGCCTATGTCCAGCAGTGGACGTCCATCGGCTGAGATGATGATGAGGTAACATGAAATCCGCAACTTTGGATTTTATTCCCCATAACTTTAGATTCTAATTTTGAATGTTAAAAATCATGAAAAGTAGTCTCGTGAGAACCCCAAACTTCATAAGTTCGTAGTTATTGTTTAGCAATTGTAGGCTGTCTCGTTTATATTAGTGATAACGTGATAAGGTATAAAATTGAATGTTAATGTACATGATCAATTGTTCTTATAACCGTGGCAGAGGGGAAATGCTACCGCAAGGCTAGTCCTTATAATAAATAGTCAAAGGATGAGAATAGTCGAGGAATTACCATCGATATTTCTGACCACCCTAAGGTCCGCCACATACATACGAAATTCCGAATCAGGGTTGTGATTTTGTATAGGATTTGATACCTCCGCAATTCCGAACGTAATTATGGAGGGGGAAAATCCAACGAAATTGTTATCCTGCATTCGGAATTGCGTATATAAGGTCTAACAAAACTAGGTGAAACTATTTTAAGGGGATGGTCAGACCATTAAACTGAACAACTTTCTCTATGGGATCAATAACGAAATCGCGAAAAAAAATTCTGCTGTCTCATACATTTAGGTCGAGTACGATTGTATGGAACAGCGGATTTTTTTTTTCAATCTTTAATTTGACCCTTTGAAATTAGTTTCACCTAATTATGTGAGACCTTATATACAGGGTCAAATTAAAGATTAAAAAAACAATTTTTTTATTTTATATACAGGGTGTAAGTAAAAGTAACCTTTAAACCGCATACCTACTCTACCCATAAAACTGAACAACTTTGTGAATGTGTCGTTGGTGTACCTAATAAACTATTAAACTTTAACTATGGAAGCGAACCGCCTTGAACGAAGTCCAAGCAAAAAATCTGCTATTCAATACTAAACTGCAATGCATACACGACTCAAATTTATGAAAGAGCTGATTGATTTCTTTTGAGAGGTTTGCTCCCATAGTAAAAGTTGTTCAGTTTGAAGGGTAGGGTATGTGGTTAAGGTTCATGATACTTTTCCTAACATCCTGTAAGTATTTTATTTAGGTATTTAAAATCAATTAATCGATACCTATTGATGTTCAAGAATAGCTCACTTTTACACTTTTAATAGGCCTATCGATCGATAGTATATAGCTGATATTCAAAGTCAACTTATCTATAGTCGATAGTTTGACATCACTTGGTGAGACTTATGGACATGAAAGAGTTCTTACTCTGGGATATTACATTTTCTAATATTACTTGTTGACCCTTTTTTGACCCATCACAGTAGCGTCCTATACCGCCTATCTATTTTCACCTCCTTGAACAATATAAGGTCCGTAATCTTATCTAAACTATTATAAAACTATAACAAGAAGTTTGTCTGTACATTGAAGATATTAATAAAAGTTACGATATGGTTTTTAGGTATCCCTGATTCCATATCACCAATTTTTGGATTTTATGTATGTCTGTTTGTTTGTTTGTGTGTTTGTTTGTTTGAACGAGCATCACGCAAAAACTACTGAACCGATTTTGATGAAACTTTTTTTTTTATATCTTATTATCTGACTTAAAATCTGGTATATAATTTGTGCGGACAAAGTCGCGGGTTAACGCTCGTGAGAATATATTCGTGTAACATTTTGGAAATACCTAATTATTTACATTTGTTAGTCTTTCGGTTTCCTCTTCAAATTTCAAACTTTATTTATTAGTATTAAGCAACGACATCACAATTTTATAGGCTACAATCTTTGAATACTGAATGATAATGGAACAGTACAAATTTGCGAGAAATTACCAACTAAAGCATAATTTGGCAAAAAATGCCTGACTTATTAAGCGAAAGTCCTCTTCCAGGATGTATTAAGTTGATCGAGTACAGGGACATAAGTTAAATAAAGGTGTCATATTATTTGAGGCCTATTGCAAACAGAAAAATAAAAAAAAATTAAAATTAAATGTTAACATACGATATAATATCAGGTAGTTATGTTTTAATACTTACTCGATAATTTATTGCTTACCATAATTAAAGCACACTCTTCTTCTTTCTGCCCTGATCTCATTACTTGGGGTCGTCGCAATATCTAGGCTTCCTCCATTCATTTCTTTTCAGCAGTCATTTCAGAGTTCACTCCTTTTCTACATATGTCATCTTTCACACAATCCATCCATCTTTTCTTTGGTCATCCTCTCTTCATGCAGCCATCCACATTTATATTTAACATTCGACTACTTAAAAGCAAAGAGATCCCCTGTAGGCCTCGCATGCCAACCCCGAGAAAACGACAAAAATCGAGATGTGCCTCCATTTTTATTATTTTACGTAGGCCAGAAAGAGCGCGCATGACGTTTTTCTCGTTTAAACGCTTTGTCGTGGGTGGCATGCTAGCCGTGCTAATTTATTCTTATTCGAGTTCGTATAAACAGCCACCTGGTATATTAGAATACTCGGCAGCGTCATAATTCCTAGGGCTATGAACTGGTCTCTAGCAGGCTCATCACGAGCCACGCGAGCAACCACCCGCACAGCACGCTTCTGCATTCTAAAGACACTCAGCGGCGCGTCCCCAACACTCCACACCATACTGCAGTAGCGACTGCACGGTGGCGAAGTAGCACGTCCTTACAACCTCTTTTGGGAGAGTTGAACTGAGGCGACTTAGGGCAAAACATGCTCCACCCAGTTTCCCGCAAAGTTTTTCAATATGGGTATCCCAAGTGAGGCTCCTATCGACGTGGAAGCCGAGGAAAGAGGTGGTCGTAACTTGCTCAATCATGATCCCTTCTATACACACAGCTAAAGGACGCTTCATACGACCCGCTAAGTCGAAATGTATGAATTGGGTTTTTGTCAGGTTGAGCATAAGTCCGTTTTGACGAAACCAATTCATCAACTGACTCGCTACCGAATTAAGTTTCAACTCGAGATCATCATCCGTCACGACAGCCGCAACATTGTCGGCTTACATAAATATGCTGGCCTCCGAAATTAAGTCGGGTAGGTCATTTAGAAGTAACGAAAAGGCTAAGTTTGACAGAGATGAACCTTGAGGGACTCCTTTTTCAGTGGATAGTTATAGATAGTAGGATCTTTTGCAAGGGTCGTCATCACTGGTCTTTTGTGTTCGCTCCAAGCTCACCCATATTTTGCGCATATCTCCGAATGTCTTTTCTTTTCATTCTCGGGTATACAGGTTTCCTCACGATGTTTTCCTTCACCGCCGAGCTAGTGACAATGATAAATACAACCGTAGATAAATTCGGTAGAATTTAGTGGTATAGGCCAGGAATCGAACCGCCGCCTCATGACTGAGTCGCTAGCACTCTTCCGTATGGACTATCACCGCTCCTTTCTACAGGTTTTCTTTAAACACTGTATAGTTATGTAGAACAGTATACAGGAAGAAATTGATATTATTAGCATTCTTTTAAATTAAGAGTTTACCCATCAAACTGAACAAGTAATAACCATAACTTCCTTCCTTGCAGGGTGTACAGAAACCTTGTTTCTTCTTCTTATCGTGTGGGCAGAGCGCTGGTGTCAGAGTTTTCTCAGACCGCCTTAGGGCCTCTGACGTGGTTTTTATGTAACGACTACTACCACCAGAGATAGTAGCCGGGACCAACGGCTTAACGTGCCATCCGAAGCACGGAATCATTTCTCTTTTCAGACAATCGGGCGATTCAGCCTGCAATGTCCTAACCAACTGAGGAAAAACGCACAAAGTGACATTTCACTAGGTGTCCCCCGTGGGAATCGAACCCACGACCTCCGAGTCGAGAGCCAATGCTCTTTACCATTAGACCACGAGGCAGTTTCTATAGGTATACGAAATGGAGTACCTAAATCAACAACTTAGGAAGCAGCTCATAATAGATACTAACATAAACAATATACTAAATATTTATGTATTGTTTACATATGTAACCTCAAATAAGCACAAAGAGGTTGTGAGTGTCATACAAAAAATCTGCTGACGTATAATAAATATGAGTCGAGTCGGCGTTGCAATTTAGTATGGAACACTTTTTTTTTGCTTGTTGTTGTTCAGTTTGATGGGCACACTCTTAGTTTAAAAGGATGCCAAAGATATCAATTTCATCCTGTGTATTTACAAATGCTACCTTCTGACATTATATTAGTCGAGGCAGTCGATTTAAAATTACGGAGCCCTGCTTCAAGTGGCCTTGAAGAGCCTTTGTGTTTCGCGTGAAAAGTGTCTGTCCATTGTGTCCACCACTTGTGTCCACAACAGCTGCCTTATTTCAAGCAGAGTCTAATATTAAATAAAAATGTATAAGTGGTGGGTCGGACCCAAACCTATAGACTGGCTATACGGGATATGCTTTTCACCAAAGTACAATGTTTTTAGAAACTAAATCAATATGACTTAATTTGGGGTCAATGAGTGGTTATTTAGAAAGTTATGGAGGTGCTACTGGGAAGTTCCTCCATTGAAAAGGGAAGATCTTCCACCAGGCTATGTGTGAAGCCTGGGGACCGGCCGTGGTTGACAGTTCTTAGTTGGACCTTGTATATGTATCGAAACTCTGTGATAACTTCTCTTGCGCGATCTATGTCTTTCATTCGATTGTGAACCTTATTTGTAGTAGGTTACGAGTTACGTATTCACGGTGAACGTTGTCTATTGTATGAAGCATATTTCCGAGAGCGACGGTATCGCCATCTGTTGGTATCTTTGCTATAACTTATGGGTGCTGACATCTGTAGCAAGTCCCCACAAAGTCATTGTTTGGGGTTGATAAAAGTTCAGTTGGTCAAAATAATAATTGAACGGACACTATATATCTGGTTTCATAACAAAATCAGTGCACGTTATTCGAAGCAGAATGCGTCTTCTTCTTCTTATCGTGTGGGCAGAGCCCTGGTGTCAGGCTTTTTTTCAGAACGCCTTACGGCCTCTGCCGTGATTTTTATGTAACGACTACTACCACCAGAGATAGCAGCCGGGACCAACGGCTTAACGTGCCATCCGAAGCACGGAATCATTTCTCTTTTCAGACAATCGGGCGATTCAGCCTGCAATGTCCTAACTAACTGGGGAAAAACGTAAGTGACATATCAGTATGTTTCCCCCATGGGAATCGAACCCACGACCTCCGTATAGAGAGCCCGATGCTCTTAATGCTCTATTAGACCACGGAGGCAGATAAAAACTTTTTTTTTAAATACAAAATCATTGCATAATATTCGAAGCAAAATGCGTTAGTGCTGCCAGGTTGGTAGACGTATCAATGTCGTCACCAAGGCGCTGCATGCAGTGTTGAATACTTGGTAAACGTAGTGTAGCCATTCTGCCAGCCCCACAAAGTAGAGATGGAAGTCATGTTGCAGGTTTCGACAGGACCAAGTTGCGTTCGCGTTGTTCGCGTTTTTGCCTGCCACGAGGCTCCGCAATCTCTTCCTGTTCGTGATCAAAAACAATCCCTGAGATTGGAATAGACACTACCACAAACTACATGACACTGCCGGAAATGCACTGCTAACGCACGCAAAAGTCCATTAATTACAAATAGAAAGTGTAGATGTCATCATAAATGTTATTTTATTCTGTTAGTAGCGAATATATTCTATTAAATGCTCTACGTATTCAATGTAGGTAACTATTTCTTTAGTGCGCGCCATGTGAATCAACCATGACCATGACTATTCATGATAAGTGGCAACAAGAAATATATCATTAAAAATAACATTTCACAAACCAACTGGATAGTGATGTATAATTCATAGTGCTGCCCACCTGGCATACGTTTATCGATTGATAACTTTGCGTGGTAGGTGAGATTTGAACTTTTATGTTTTCAATGTCACTTAGAATTGAAATATTAAAATATACTTTATTTACACCAAAAGAAAATACAATGCACAATAGGAAACATAAACTGAATATGGTACAAATAAGGCGGTCTTATCGCTAAAAAGCGATTTCTTCCAGACAACCTTAGGGTAGAGGAAATATAACAAAGAACGGGTCGGTGTTATAAAAAACAAAATTATAGGTGAAAAAGAAGTGAATACAACAAATACATAAATACATACATATTACATATAATTAAAGGCACATAGATAAATAACATATAAATAATAATATATAATATATATCATACATGCTACAACAAAACATAAACATACCTACACGTACCGGATTAATTTAGATAGAAAAATAGAAGGGGGAAAGGAAAAATCAGGAACAGAGGTCCAGGAAGTGTCCTTTGACTTTCGATTTAAAAACATCCACAGAAGGAGAATGTCTGATCGACTCTGGCAACAAGTTCCAAAGTCGAGCAGTTTGGACTGTAAAGGAATGGGTGTAGAAGTCGGAAGAGTGGGATGGGATATTGAATTGAGTTAGAAACGAAATAATCATGGTGTTTGTCGATATCGATATAAGTAACTGGGCCTCTACCCGGACTTTCGAACTTCGCAACTGCGTTAACGTTTTCCTTCCAACCGGGATATATAGAAAATCGAAAATTACCCGGATTTTCGAGGGCCAGCTTAGTGCTGCTGCTCAGCTGTCTACAGCACATTCTGCCTTCCCCTTTCTACTATCGGACATCCAAGCACACCGCGGGATATCACCCCTACTTAGTTGACATCCCACTTATTCGCACTAAGCGCCTTTCAGAATCTTTTATAATGCGCACAGCCAAGGAGTGGAATGCCCTGCCTGCGTCAATATTTCCGAACGCTTACAACCAGAATAAAATTCTTTTAAAGTACGAGTGAATAGGCAGACTTCTTCTGGGTAAGCTTGCTACATCTTCGACCCCATCTTTATCCTGAGGACTAGATTGAGGTCAATAGCAAACCTATCTTTTATATAAAAAAAAATAAGTTACAAAGACAGTTATCTAAATAACATCATCATAGCCTTTAAAGGGTCCAACATAATATGCTGTAGGATTTTTAAGAGGATTGTTAGACCATCAAACTGAATAACTTTCTCTACGGGAACAAAATCGAAATCGCGAGAAAAATAATTTGCTGTCAACATACTTTCGGGTGGGGTAGGATTGCAGTGCTGCATAAAACGGCAGATTTTTTCTCCAGTAACTGCCAGTATTTTATTATTATTTGGTTATAAGGGCTTGGTCAATGACTATATAGCTACTGCGACCTAGATAGATCTATTGTAGCTGTCACCCTAGACCTAAGGTCATTTCCTAGGCCCACGGACTTCATGAACCGTGTTATGCTTTTGGAGGGGAGGTCCCTAATGTCAGTAGGTGTTATTATGTATCCACCTAGATGGCGACTCCTGCTGTGAATGAGCACTTTGCATTCGCAGAGGAGATGTATGGGCGTTTCCTCTGCTTCACAGCAAAATCTGCAAGTGGGTGAGTCTACAAGCCCCATTCTGTGTAGGTGTTTGTTTAACTTGCAGTGTCCTGTTAATCCTCGTACTAAGAGCCTTAAGTCGTTGCGGTTTGAATTGATGGCATCTGAGGTATGTCTGTTTGAAAAGCCGGTCACAAGTTCTTTCGCATGCCTCAGTCCTGGTGTATCCGACCAGAGCTTACGGCTTTGGTCCACGGCCCATTCCTTTAGCACACGTTAACTGCCAGTAACTGCTCCCTGGGAAAATCGTAAGCCGTAAGTTTCCCATCTTATTTAAAAAAGGACAATTTACATATTTCACAATTATTACATTTGTAGAACAATTCCACATTTATCCCAGGTTCACGTCTTGGTGAGAAATATAAAAATCTCGTAAGGTGTAATGTTATGATTCGGGCAAACTATCTTTCGACGTGAAAAATGTTCTTACAAATCTACACACGGATGTTGCGTTCGTATTACAAAAATGTACTAGTCCCAATCGAAGTGCCAGAAGTCCTTTTTCGCCGGATTCTTTATTGGACGGATAATCTTTTTAGTCGCCTTACTGATGGTACAATTTAATTGATTGATATGTATCATGAGTACAAACCAAATACCTTTGCCAGCTTCCTGATATGTATACATTTCCGATGAAAAATAATATACATTTGTCAAATGGAATCACTAACGTTTCCAAACAAAAATCTGGCCAAAACCGAATCCGTCCAATAAGGAATCCGGCGAAAAATGACTAAACCAATTTTAGTTCTGAATTATAATGGGTTTAGTCCTTTTTCGCCGGATTCCTTAATGGATGGATTCCGTTTTGGCCAGATTCTTGTTTTCCTTTTTCACCGGAAATGTATACAAATCAGGAAGCTGGCAAAGATATTTGGTTTGAACCCATGATTCATATTAATCAATTAAAATGTACCGTCAGTTAGGCGACGAAAAAGATTATCCGGCCAATAAGGAATCCGGTGAAAAACTAAACCCATAGATTGTCCTCTAGCGCGATTGTTCGAAGCTTTGTTTCTGTGGGCCTTTCTCATGTGGTAATAGGTTAACCATATAATAGTTTTCTATCCTAACCACCACTGTATCACACCCACTTAAGATTCAGTTCACAAAGCCGTACGCTCCGGTAAAATCACGTTCAAAGCCGGAATTCTTAACTTAATTACGAGAAGGATCTGTACCCGACACGTGCTCCTTATGCCAAAGTGATAGAGCTGCTATTTGTATAACTGAGTTAGGTTGAATGTATGATTGACAAATGTGGCGGAGTTGTGTCTGGAGACTGGTGTTAGGTTATTTGCTTGTTTGTGATATGGAAACGTGTTGTACCTATCCACTTATTTTAATTCAAGACCACTTTTCCTTACTAGCCCAGTCATTTTACGGAGTTTTGTTAGGCGGGTTTGGGAGTAATTATTAATTGGACTTTTGAACTATAACCGGCGCTATTTAGTGACAAAAAGACTATCTTAAAACATATTAAAAAATAATTCGCTACGCAACATAGAAATCAAAATTGTGTGTCCCAGAAGGCTTTTAAATTAATAATATTAATACCAATACACTCATTTGGCTCAGATTAAACAATATAAATGATTTTTGAGTAATAAAATAGGCACAGATATTGAAAAAATGATGTATTTATTAGGTATTACGAATGTATTTTTCAAAACCTTCTAAGTAGACAAAAATATTTACACCATGTTTGAAGTATGTATAACGGTAAAGCCTTAACACGTTCCGGGACAGTGACCGGCTATAGACGTGATAACAATAAAAGTTCTATTGTGTCGCGTTCACTGCCCCGGAACGTGTTAAATATGTGCAAAAAAAATTTACCATCAGGTTTTTTAGAACGAGATAATAGCAAAATTTTAAAATTGGAACTGTTCCTGTTGTAATTTTTTTTTTAATTTTGGTACATTTCTAGGCTCAAATTGGCTCTTCAATATTACACTGGAAAAAAAATACAATTATTAATTAGTCCCGAGTCAAACCGAAAAATGACTGGGCTATACGGGGTAAGAAGCTTTACTAGAACTATCTTTTTATAGCATGCAGACAAAAGTACACACTTCAGCCTAACGTTATGTTTTCCCCGATAAACTTAGATAATAGAAACATAGGTTTAACGTTGTCGTGTTTCCACAATAAAGGCAGTGTTTTTAACAACGTGAAATTTTTGTGGTTTTACTAAAGCAGGATTAAGTTTCAGTAGTATTATTATAATATTAGACTATGTCTACCTTGGACAGACTATAAGACTAGGTAGAAACAACTTCGACAAGGAGGCCGCTAGGCGCATCCAACTAGGATGGGCTGCTTTCGGGAAACTTCGCCATATATTTTCCTCGGCTCTACCACAATGCCTCAAAACGAAGGTGTTCGATCAGTGCGTCCTGCCAGTAATGACCTATGTGCGGAAACATGGACCCTGACGATAGGACTAGTTCATAAATTCAAGGTCGCGCAGCGAGCTATGGAGAGAGCTATGCTCGGTGTTTCTCTGAGAGATCACATCAGAAATGAAGTGATACGTCAGAGAACGAAAGTGGTTGACATAGCTCAGAAAATTAGCAAGCTGAAGTGGCAATGGGCTGGTCATATCTGCCGAAGAACAGACAACCGGTGGGGTGTCAGGGTTCTGGAGTGGAGACCGCGAACTGGTAGACGTAGTGTGGGACGTCCTGTTGCCCGCTGGACAGACGACCTAAAAAAGGTAGCGGGGAGTGACTGGATGAGGAAGGCCGAGGACAGAGTTTTGTGGCGCACCTTGGGAGAGGCCTATGTTCAGCAGTGGACGATGATAGGCTGATGATGATGATGATGAGTATTATTATATATATTATTAAACTGCCTCCGTGGTCTAATGGCTAAGAGCATTGGCTCTCGACTCGGAGGTCGTGAGTTCGATTCCCACGGGGGGCACCTAGTGATATGTCACTTTGTGCGTTTTTCCCCAGTTGGTTAGGACATTGCAGGCTGAATCACCTGATTGTCTGAAAAGGGAAAATGATTCCGTGCTTCGGATGGCACGTTGAGCCGTTGGTCCCGGCTACTATCTCTGGTGGAAGTAGTCGTTACATAAAAACCACGTCAGAGGCCGTAAGGTGGTCTGAAAAAATTCTGACACCAGGGCTCTGCTCAAGCTCTGCCCACACGATAAGAAAAGAAGAAGTATTATGTACACGTATACGTATATATGTCGGGTGGTGTCGGCTTAGAATAGCACCATCCCATTTCCTCCCGGGGGTGTAGTAAAAGGCGACTAAGGGATCTACCGGAGCATGGGCAGCAGCATCTTCTGATTACACACATTCGATCCAACTGCGATCGCCAACCCGCCTGCATAACTGCCAGGTATGCCTGCATAACGCCAGTCGGTTTAGGAGTTATAGCCGTTCAAAGGTCAGTTATGATTGCAAAAAATGAATTAGGCATGAATATCCAGGTATTATTGTAATATGCAGTCTAGCTATATGCAGTACAAAAACTGACATATTCTGTCACTCGGTTTTGCAGCCGATGATAACAAAAAGTTCGTCTATCTCTTATTCTATTTGTTGAGTTGAGTTAGATACATTCTGCATAGAGTACAAATCAAACATAGGTAGACAGGAAGCTAAGAAAGTCAATATTTGCAATGAAATATCGATCCGGAAGCATTTGCACTGATTCCATAACCTTTACATTTGCATCGAGAACTTTAAGCAACTTTGAACTTTATTCATAGGTAGCTAAAGTTAGAATAGAAGAAAAACATGTGCGAACTTAATGTTATGCTTATCTGCAGATTGAAACTGTGAACTCAGACCTTCAAACTGAATAAAACGAGCATGCATGAAAGGACTAATGAAGGAGAAAGCTAGAGAGGTTTGTCAGGATCGTAGCAGGTGGCCGCTGTCTCTGCCTACCCCAGTGGGAGACAGGCGTGAGAATATGTATGTATGTATGTATGTATGTATGTATGTATGTATGTATGTATGTATGTATGTATGTATGTATGTATGTATGTATGTATGTATGTATGTATGTATGTATGTATGCATCAGCTGTCCCAAACATTTTAGTCGGGTAGATACAACATTTTTGTATGAAATAGCAAATTTTTTTCGCGTTGCCTCAGGTAGGCTCCATAGTGAAAGTTGTTCAGTTTGATGGTCTGAGTTCACTGTTTCAGTCTGCGGGGGGCTGTCCCTTACACCCTGTGGGTATAAGGTTGATCAAAATTAGCTGAAACTATTTTCAGGGGATATTGAGACAATCAAACTGGACATTTTTTCTGGATGGGACCAATATCGAATTTGCGAAATAAAAACTGAGGTTCAATCCATTCTATCGGATCGAGTAGGTATGCAGCTGTTTTATGAAACTTCAGATTTTTTTCGCGATTTCGAAATTATTCCCAAATATATACAACTGAGGACAAGATTGACTGATTAATAATTATGTGTTAATGTCCAATATATTAAATAAAAACCACTGGGGGTCACTGTTCTCTTCTCACCAGCGCTATTAAAGGGGTTAGGGAAAGGAACATACCAGGCCTCCGTCATTCGGCCGTAGGTAGCGATAATTACCTACACGAGAGTTCTTTCTTTCTTTCTTATCGTGTGGGCAGAGCCCTGGTGTCAGAGTTTTCTCAGACCGCCTTACGGCCTCTGACGTGGTTTTTATGTAACGACTACTACCACCAGATATAGTGGCCGGGACCAACGGCTTAACGTGCCATCCGAAGCACAGAATCATATTTCTTTTCAGACAATCAGGTGATTCAGCCTGCAATGTGACATATCACAAAGTGACATATCACTAGGTGTCCCTCGTGGGAATCGAACCCACGACCTCCGAGTCGAGAGCCAATGCTCTTAACCATTAGACCATTAGACACGAGACACGTCGCAGGTTCTGACCCGAGCACTTGTCTCGCGTGGTTATCGCGCGTCGCGTTTTTGCCTGCTACGAGGCTCCGCTATCATCAAAAACAACGCTGTGGCAAGCATCACTAGGTACATTTGTATGCATACTGCGTTTGCGTTCTGGTAGTAGGTAATTAAATCGTGCGAATTAATTGTTTTCCAAGGAAGTGGTCTATCTGTTACGAAGTAACTAGTAATCTGTGACCATACACCAGCACGAGTCCAGTATAAGTCTTTAGCGACACGATAGTAAACTCGTGTTTCCCTGATCTTGACCTTTGAACTTATACGAGCAGTAAGTAAGACCTTGAGTGCAGCAATCGGTTCAACTATAAATAGCATTACACTTTCAGAGAAAATACTGCTGAATGAAATTTTGATGGTTTATTGATTTTAAACTTTAGACGTGTTAAAAATGTAATGATACTGTATACAAATTTAAGACCTATTTCTTTTATGGTTTATCAGAAACATGTACTTACAAGGTGCAAGTATAGACTGCGTCATTACTTAAAAGGTTGGGAGGTTTAAGTGTGCTCTGTTATACTGAACAAATATCCTCAAGGAACCTAAGGGTAACGGAAAATCGGAAACTAAATTTTGAACTTATTAGTATGCAATCAGCTGATTAGACGTTTGTATGAAAGGTTAAAAAATGTTTTTTTTCTTATTTATTTATTAAATTATGGATTGGGGAAAGATGTAACGAACGGCATTTTCTAACTGATTTTTTAGGAAAAACCTCTCGGGAAGAATGTTCAGAAAAAAACATAACATATTCTTTACAGATTTTTCGACTTAGTGTTAATTTTATTTAAAAAACGTAGGAATTTCTCAAAGGTCGAGAAAAATCTGTATTTGGAGGTGGATAACACTGTTAATAACATCCCCAACTTGATCTAGATACGTCCCCTGACGGTCAGTTACAGAAACGATCATTAAAGTTAATCCTCCATTAAATCTCTTGCTTTCACTTTTTGTCTCGTTGACGTAGTAAAAGCTAGCAAGAGATTTAATGGAGGATTAACTCTAATGAGCATTTCTGCAACTGAGTGTAAGTTTTCCTAATAGTAAACCGTTACTCTAAAAGGGAAACTATAGCTTGAACTGAAAGTTGATATTGTAGAAAAAGTTCTTTGTACCCGAAAACGGGATATTGTAAGTAACTAACCACCGATGCGATGGAACTGCAATCAACTGGTCCTAAACTAATATCCAACTGCACTTTGTTTGGTTTGTAAACAAACACAGACGGGGTAACGATTGGGTTTCGTTCGTAATAGTAAGGGTTGGATGGTGTGTATACGTACAGAGAAAAATATTTACTATTATATAAGGATGACCTATATGAGGATATTATGATTATGAATCATTTGGCGTATGTTTAACAAAAATTTACCTAGCTCTTTCTTTCCTACCTGGAGTACCCCAAACTTGGTATGTTTTGATATTTTTTTTTGGTTTTTCTTAAAACAAGTAGCTGAAAGGTAATGGTGTAGTATATTTTTAGAACCCTTTTACTAAAATTTTGTTAAATCTACCAGAATTAGATTTATGATTACAAATTTTCTATTAGACTCTGCAATTTACAGCAAAGCCTGCTAAAATAAATAGTTGTCACATATCTAAGCTAATATTAAACTGTAACAGAAAGTGTGTCTGTACATTGAAGATATTAGCAAAAAACAGTTACGATATGCTTTTTAGGTGTTCCTGATTT
Organism: Agonopterix arenella; assembly: GCA_927399405.1. Lineage (NCBI taxonomy): Eukaryota > Metazoa > Arthropoda > Insecta > Lepidoptera > Depressariidae > Agonopterix > Agonopterix arenella. The sequence goes on from OV656711.1 coordinate 883,257, forward strand.
CATATCACCAATTTTTGGATTTTTTGTCTGTCTGTTTGTTTGTTTGTTGGTTTGATCGATGTTTTGAAAATACTTTTTGATTTTTTTTTAAGCCAGTGGCTGTAACGTAATGGTGGAGTATATTTTTCCGGCTCATGAAGCCCTTTCATTTGATACCCAACACGACAGGTTTCAGAAAAAAAAACTCCACTAATTGAGAAAGCGACACTATCATTTTTCCTACTCAGGAAACTCTACTGAACGCAACGATATCACATGTCGGTATAAAACTATTCTTTCCTACGGAAGTATTCTTTGTAATTGGCATATGTTTCTGTAGTACTATTATGGGAGACATTTGGGCGAGCGCATCAATTGATCATTTTGTGCGCTCTTAGAACCTTGTCTTGTGGCACTGAAGTGCACAAACTGATCACGTGATGAGCTCGCTCAATGTCTTCTACAGATTGTCCACTAGCGTGATTGTGTCGAAACGTTCTCTTTGAGGAGTATTTACTCATCTGATAAGAATCTTCTGTGTCAGTATTTCCAAGCGGTTACAACCCCAATTCCTTTAAAGTACAAGTGAATATGCTTCTTCTGGGTAAGCTTGCTACATCTTCGACCTCATCTTTGTCCTGAGGACTGGATCCAAAGCAAACCTATCAATATTTAAAAAATAAAAAAAAAGACTTATAGTAAGCAATTTTTAAGCACTGAACGAATGTTCGCAAAATCAGGAAGTGTTAGACCTAAAACTACGTTTAACCGTGAAATGAAATGAAATTTATTGTGATTGGATTCAGCACGGCTAGCATGCCACCCACGACAAAGCGTTTAAACGAGAAAAACGTCATCCGCGCTCTTTCTAGTATACGTAAAATAATAAAGATGGAAGCACATCTCGATTTCTATCGTTTTCTCGAGGGTGACATGCTAGCCCTACTGGTATACAAGCTTTAGCAGATCTTTCGCAGTGATTCGTTTCACTGAAGCCTACCTTTGCAGGCATTTACACTAAGTCTTAAAATCTAAGTTAATTATGTCAAAAGTTGTAATAATAAATTCAATACGTGACAGCCATTGAGACAATAGAAATAACAAAAACAACAAACAATAGGAATTTAAATAAATTGAAATGAATTGAATGATATGAATAATATCTGAATAATACTTATTGTTAACTCATAGCTAAGTAGATATTAAACGCAAATTTCAAAAACTATTCAAAAATGTTGCCGTAAGCAAAATTCTTTAGGTATTCGAGACGGTAATAAAATTCATTAGGCCGTTATGAGAACCCTAAACTCATCTACCTATAACTTGTTGCTTACAAGGCCTAAAAGTTATTTAAAGTATGCTCCAACGTTCAGTGCGAGAACTGTAAATACCGGCACCGTAAAACATTAAATAAATAGGTACAATTTCTACCTTGTTAATGGATTCCGGTACTGGATAGTGAAAATTTACATCATCATCAGCTTAATAGAGTCAAACTGAACAACTTTTTCCGTGGCTCCAACATCGAAATCGCGAAAAAATATCGGCTGTTCCACACAAAACTGCAAACCTACTTGATCAAATGTATGGGACAGCTGATTTTTTTTCTCGCTGGTCTCATAGAGAAAGTTGTTTGTTTGATGGTCTGATCATCCTCTTAAAAAACTGTCAGTATATTAAATTGGACCCTTTATATGTCCCACTGCAGGGCACAGGCATGGGCCATGGGACTGGCCCTGAGGATGGCCTCAGGGAGGTGTATTGGCGTTAGACTTCACATACGCATTAGAATTTCTTCTTTAGCATATGCATGTTTCCTCACGATGTTTTCCTTCACCGTTTGAGAGCAGTCGGTATTACGTACATAAGTTAGAAAAACTCATTGGTACACGACATGTCGCTCGTGCTCACTTGAACCTGGATCCGCACGCTGTTTACTTAAAAGGTTTGTTTACAATTTTTTCAACTTCATTCTTAATCGAACCTTACCTCGACTCGGTGTTAAATTACCCGTAAATAAGTTAGTTTTAAGTTGCTAGCTTTATTGCTTGGCTTTCAAGTTAAACAGAAAGGCTTGAATGCCGCGGAACAAAGGATTCCGAATAATACAGTTGCTGTAGTAAGTTCTAACTTAGGAAGGAAATAAACTTTTGTTGTAAACTGTTCTACTAATTATTTTCTTATCGGTTACCTGTCAATTTGATTTGAGATAGGTAAGTGAGGGTTTATTATTAATTATTTACACCCTCCCTTGAAGGGACGATCAGACCAGCAAACTCAACATCTTTCTCTACGGGACCAATGTCGAAATCGCGGGAAAAAGTCTGCTGTTCCATACAAAACTGCAAACCTTCTTCTTGTGGTGCCATCTCCTATCGGAGGTTGGATATCAATAGGGCTATTCGGACCCTGGAGACTGTAGCCCTGAACAGTGAGGTTGTGTCCACATCGAACCATTCACACAGGTTTTTGAAGCAGGACGTCCTTCCTCTACCAGGCATTCGCCTTCCCAAAATTTTCCCCTGCAGTATAATCTGTTGACGATGGCATTATTTTTTTTTAAATCGTGTCAGGTGTCGTTGGATAGTTCTTGTAACAACCAATTTGTTACAATGCTTGTATCTCGAGATATATGCGCTCAAAGTCAAAAACAGAGCGAAGAAGAGCCCACTGGTAAAATTTCCATCTTCGGCATAGCGCCGTAAGGTACTGAAGATTTTATTTTATACGTAAACGTTCTCATATTTATTTATTTAAAAATACAAGTTGTTAAAATAAAAATGTTTAAAACTAAATCGGTTTTTCCAAAGCTATCAATTACTTCACTGTTAATTTCGTAACAGGCTTTTTATTTACACTATGTAAATACTATTTCATCGGGACATCTGCCAGAGTCGTAATTTAAGTAATTGATATGGTGATTTGGGCCCCTTTTTGTAAATTGTTGCCTCATCTTATGGTGTAATTACAGGAATAATTAGAGAATAAACTAACACTTACTATGGCACTCATTTGTATGTTTCTGTTGGGATTTACAATATAACAACGTCCATAAATAGTCAGCAGTTCGATAGTTAGTTCGGTTCCGATCTTTTGAGACTTTTTGTCTATGTATTTCGGGCTCAACCTGCTACCCTTAAAATACTACAACGGAAAAACATCCATTTAGCTCTTTAAGCACTTTGTATGAGGCCTAAGGTAAAATTATCTAAGCCAAAGACGTAACAATACCGTTTTTATCCTTCTTTTCTCTAACTTGAATGAAATTATTTTACAATTTATATAGTTAAATTAAAAAAAATCATTTTATTTTAAAATTTCCGAATTACAAAGGGGACATATGACTTACTTATCTTATTCTTTAGACGTACTTACATGTTTTATTTCAAACGTAGACCTCTCATCATCTTTTGGTTCTACCCTGACCTCATGGGCTCATGGCCTCAATATTTATCAGGGCCACAAACCTAAATCCGTCCCTGCGAATTGTATTCATCGAAGCGTCTCCTTCATCGTCATTGGAGTTAATTGAAAAACGAATCGAATGCGCAAGCCCCGCGCCCATAGAACGAGCCTCTAGATTGTTTTTAGTTATAAAATATTATCAGTTTTAACGCATCGTACCAAATATGGAGAAACAGATTAAAAAAAAATGTTGAGATTATCTGTAGAGTTGATGGCATAATATGTAATGAAGTTTTGACCTGTCATATCGTGATGAAGAGATTTGCAAATTAGCTTGCTAATTGTCCAGCAGGGTTAGCATGTCACCCACGACAAAGCGTTTAAACGAGAAAAACGTCATGTGCGCTCTTTCTGGCATACGTAAAATAATAAAGATGGAGGCACATCTCGATTTTTATCGTTTTCTCGGGGTGCATGCGAGGCCTAATGGGCTAAGCTTCATACAAGTGGCCGGCTGTCTCACTCACACAACAAGTTTATAGGGGGTCATCATTCGAAGTACTAAACCGATTGTAATTTATTTTTCACTAATAAAAAGCTACTTTATTCTTGAATAATACAGGTTATATTTTATTTGGATATGAGGAAAAAGTCGCGGGAAAAGCTAGGTCCAGATGTATAAATGTCAAAAACGAGGATAATACTGGTTAATACCACGTTTTAAGCTTATTTTTCGAAAGAGACTTCACATTCTGTATCGTATATATTTTGGCGCCAAAAACAATTGTTACATACTCGTACATTCCACAAACGTAAATAACTATCTCTCGTTTACGTGTTTATCTAAATGAAGCCAAAATTACATGTTATTTACTATGCAAATAGTTGCCAAAGTCAATTAATTACAGTTGTTCACATATTACACAGCAGTGTATGTTATATTATGTACATACTCATGAACATTTGTGAAACTAAACTAATTCACATCAGCATTTATTGTACTATACTAAAATAAGTGCTATCCTCGGAGTTTCCCTGCGAGATGAAATCAGAAATGAAGAGATTCGCAGAACAACCTAAGTAACCAACATAGCACAAAGAATTCCTTTTTTTTATCGGGCATAGGCCTACCACACATTATGTTGGGGCTGTACACCTCAACACTTATATGTTTGATGTTGATGATAGTTTTGTTAGGTTTGTACGTAAAATGTTGAAAGTTACGTAAATGTTATGTTGATGCGATTGAAGTGAAACACGACCAATCGGTATGAGCGTTTTAATTGCACTGTTTTTAGTTTGCTAAATGAATTACCAATAGAGGAAAGATGCGACCTAAGCATAAAATAATAAATGTACAGCTAGCTCGTACATGCTGCCGAACTAAGAAAAGTAAAAAGGTACATGTCAAATGCTTAAAACTAAAGTTCTTATAAATTTCAACACATATAAAATTATTTGACATGATACATGATAGGCGATGTCGCTTTGTTTACTTTACACACTATAGGTATATTAAGTAAGGAGGCAGGCGGCTCGTCGTCTCCTCCAGTCTTCTTGTCGTTTAATACTTGAAGTTCAATGTGAGGCTCCTTCTCTGATCTGGATTGCTTCTGGAACCGTCGTTGATAGAGTTTGATAATAACCCAGAGACATATGATTGTTATGATGCATAACGTGATGAGACCATACATAGAATAATGATGAACATCGTGAGAAATCCCTTTTTGGTGAAAGGTTTCTTGTTGATGTTGCACGATATTTAGCTTGTTCTCTAGGTTGTTGAATTGCTGTTCGTGGTCTTCTGTATGGAAGTCCAAGTCGATGATGCTTTCGTTGATGATGTGGTTGATACCTGACTCAGGGATGTATATATCTTCGGCCTTCGTCTTCATTAAGCTCTGAAATCGGTTCGGTGAGTGTATGATAATGTTGTCATCTTTCAGCATGCATCCGGCAGACAGAGTGGCTATCCCCGTGCCACGTAATGTTTGTGTCGTAACACCTGTTGGGCAAAAAATGCGCGTAGTGCATTCCTGGCAACATGTAAACAGCCAGGCGCCCGGCGCTTGTAACTCTATCCACTTGCGCTCGCAACTTGAGACTATCAGTCGGCAACTTGATAAATCCTTATTGTTTACAATTTGTGCTTCACACATCGGGAGATTCGCTTTTATGTCGTATGATGGTTGATTCAATGTACAAAGTAGTTTGTTTGCATTGAAATGTACACACGAAGTATGTATATCTTCTGAGTTTACCGGCATAATTAAGTCTTTCTTTAGATTGACTGCCAAATATTCCGATGTAGGGTTGATGTGTAATGTTGATTGATTTTTGATTAACTGTAGAGGTATGACGTGATTAAGTTCATACTGTTCGCCGTTTACGAGTGGTAGCTTGACTTCAAATATTAGGTAGTTATCGGTCAGCCTTACGTGCACTCTTGATAGTTTGTACATAGTTTGAATGCAGTTGTGTTTATCGCTGACGCATGACAAAGATAAGTCCGCAGGGATTTGTCCTGATATGACGTTTAGTTGTATTTCAAACTCATCTGGTTTCAGCAAATGCGTATCCATTCGGCCACTCCTGACATCAGTTACAAGGTCGAGTAGAAGTTCTTGAACTCGTCGTAAGTTTGATATGAGTAAGTTCGCAGCCAGGGCCGTCGTTGTTGCATACATGACGTTATCATGATTTTTCCGCATGTTAGTTTTTAGTTGTACAAGGTGTCGATTTATCGTAACAAACTGCTTGTTCATCACTTGTTCATTTCTTTTTAAAATGTTGTTTTCACCTTCAAGAATTGATGTGTGCTGTTTGTATAAACTTGTCAGGTGATCGATGTTTGATTGTAGCGATTGAATATCTTCGTCGTATTTTTTGGCGAAACGCTCGTCAAGGACACCAAACAATGAATTGGCAATGTATCCTACTCCATTTATGTATCCTCTTTTCGAGCGTCTTCCATGTTCTGACCGCAGCAAGTTGTTATAATGTTTGAGTTCTTTTATCTCGTGCTGAAACTGCGTTGCGATGCTTACCAAGGCAGTTTCCTTTGTGCATATGTCGCTGAGATGGTTGACGTAAGCTTCGACGCTGTCGAAACTCCGCCAGTATGTTGACATATTATAATAAACGATCATTTTCCACTCATCTTGTACTATCTGCATATCGGCAACCTTATCGAAGTAAACTATTTTGTTTGGATTTAGCGCTGTTATGTTGATCAATTGTTGTTGCGTCGAGACGATACACATAGCAAATAATATGAAAAATGTGTAGAAATTATTTTTAAATGTTTTCTTGCTTGTTTTCGATTTCTGTTGTTGTTCAACTCCTGTTTTAGGTGCAGATGCAGATGGTTCTTGTTCTTGCTGAGGCTCCGGTTCAACGGGTAAGCGTATAATTTTAGTGATTGGGCGTTTGACATCGGTGCTGTTTTTTGTTTTAAGGGTGACCACGCGTACGTGACCATCGCTACCGGGATGAGTCTCGGTGATCCTCCCCATCAACCACTTTGCAGGTGGAAGATTATCTTCTTTTATGAGCACGATGTCCCCAACATCTATGTTTTTCGAAGTATGATACCACTTGGTCCGCGTTTGTAGAGTTTGTAGGTATTCCGTTGACCATTTCTTCCAAAATTCCCTGTGCATTTTTTCAGTTAATTGCCATCGTGTTTTGAGGCATATAGTTTCAACGTCGGTTGATGGTGGTGGCGCTAGTACTGGGCCTCCTACCAAAAAGTGTCCTGGCGTTAAACATGTTAAGTCTTCGATGTTATTTGTCAGAGAGACCAGCGGCCTCGAGTTGAGGCAGGCTTCTATCTGAGAGAGTAGAGTTGTAAACTCCTCAAATGTCAGCTTCTGGTCGCCGAGAACTCGTTTGAGATGATGCTTCATGCTTTTGACTGCGGCCTCCCATAGGCCGCCGGCTGTTGGCCAGGATGGCGCATTGAAATGCCATTCAATGCCCTCCTCAGACATGTTCTTCAGTATCTCGTCGTTGATGTAATGTTTCAATGCTTCGGCATGTTCTCTATACAGGCTGTTTGCGGCTCCTATGAAGTTAGTACCACAGTCGCTATACATATGTTTAGGAGTTCCTCTGCGGGCGCACAATCTTTTAAATGCAGCCAAAAATGTTACGGAGCTTAAGTCTGACACTAGCTCCAAGTGAATAGCCTTTGTTGCCAGGCAGACAAAAATTGCGATGTATCCTTTTGTTGTTGCTATGCCTCGGCCCTTGTTGGACTTAACGTCGACTGGTCCCGCGTAATCCACCCCCGTATGGGTCCAAGGTCGTGATATTGTCACGCGTGGCCTTGGCAGGTCGGCCATCAGCTGATTGTTGTTAGTTGTCTTGAAGCGGATGCATCTTACGCATTTGATAAGACGATGTTTGACTGTTCGCATCCCGCCGAGAATCCAGTATTTTGTTCTTAAGTGTGTCAATGTTAAGCGGGCTCCGCCATGTAATGTGGCTTGATGCGCTCTGTCAATCAATAAGTCGCTAAGTTTGTCGTTGCTAGGTAAAACCATGGGATGTTTTTGTAGATCACTCAAATCTGATAGTCGCAATCTACCACCAACCCGCAGAATCCCTTCCTTGTCCAGCCACGGATTCAAGTTCAAAAGCAAATTTTTTCTTTGTAATTTGCCTTCATTTGATAGTTGTGAAATCGTTTCGTTAAAATGTTTACGTTGCACGGACTTCACAATCGCATTATTTGCGTTCTCTATTTCATTTGCAGTTAGGTACAAAGTACGTATGGCTTTGTCTTTGTTTCGAGTATTGTTAATGAAACGTAATATCCAACTTAGTACACGAACTGTCTGTGTCATAGAGCTATGTGCGTGTAGAAGTTCCTCGATTATTGGAGTTGATGTTTGAGTAACAAAAATCTTCTTGTTTTTCATTTCTTCTGTAACGTCATCAAATGTTGATTGATGAATAGGAATGTTAGTTTCTTTCAGCCACGCCGGTCCCTCCCACCATAATGTATGTGAGAGGAGCTGAGATGGAGTTAGACCTCGACTCGCACAATCTGCCGCATTGTCTTCTGATCTGACATGTTTCCAGCATGATGGCGGCATATCAGGAACGATTTTTGCTATTCTGTTCGCTACAAAGGACTTCCAGCGTGAGACATCTCCTTGCAGCCACCCCAATACAACCATAGAGTCCGTCCAGCCATGTATTGTGACTGTCTGTAAGTTTGTTGACTCTATGACCTTTTTCATAAGTTTCGATAATAGCATCGCGCCGCACAATTCAAGTCGAGGCAAGGACGTAGGTTTTTTCAGTGGCGCGAGTTTTGTTTTGCCTGTGATAAGTTTGATCACAGGTTGGCCGTTTTGGTCGATGGACTTGCAGTATATGACGCAACCATAGGCCTTTTCAGAGGCGTCACAAAATCCATGCAGTTCGACGCTTTTTTCGGTATCTCCCATCCAGCGTGGAATCGTAACGTTCCGAATGTTAGGGAGTTCTTGTTGAAATGTTTCCCACTCGTTTTGCAGGTTTTCAGGGAGAACATCATCCCAATCGACCCCTAAGGTCCACACCTTTTGAAATAGGAGCTTCGCCTTCATTGTGACAGGTGATATCCAGCCAAGCGGGTCGTATAGTTTTGATATGTTCGATAATAGCGTTCGTTTAGTTATGACGTCATCGCATGCGTCACTCGTAGGCAGTGCCCGATGAAATGTAAATTGATCGGAGCACGGGTTCCACGAAATTCCCAATGTTTTGTTCGTTTCCGCATGTTTGAAGTCAATCATGTTTTGACTTATATGTTCTGTATTTATGTTGTGGAGTAAACTCGAGTCGTTACTGGCCCATTTACGCAGATTAAATCCTCCGCCTTGTAGAATGTTGATAATTTGTTGTTGTGCTTGTTCGGCTTCGGATATGTTGTTGCTGCCACCCAGGAGATCGTCCATGTACAATTGTTTGTTAAGGATGTCCATGGCAAGAGGGTATTTATGGCCATCGTCCTTGACGAGCTGTTTGATGGTTCGCATAGCGAGAAAAGGCGCTGCCTTAGTTCCATATGTGACCGTGCAAAGTTGGTAGTCCTGGATAGGACCGTCCATGGAGTCTCGCCATACAATTTTTTGTAGATGCTGGTCATCTTCTTGGATAAGAATTTGACGATAGAATTTCTCGATGTCTGCAGTGTATACAAATTGAAAAGTTCTCCATAATAATATCATCCCTTGCAGGTCTTGCTGTAGGTTGGGTCCACATTCCATAAGCTCGTTTAAGCTGGAGCCTGTTTTGGTTTTGGCTGAAGCGTTAAATACTGTCCTGAGCTTTGTAGTTTGTGAATCTAATCTGATCACGCCGTGGTGAGGCAGGTAGCAGCTAGGTTCTCGTGGTACAGTACATAACTTCATGTGTCCCAGGTTGATATAATCTCGGATGAAATCTTTGTAGCTTTCGGAGAGAGATTCATTTTTAGCTAAGCGTTTCTCCAGCTGTTTGAACTGGGCGATAGCTTGTGGTTTTGAAGGTCCCAGATGTTGTTCAAAATTAGGTTTCATGGGTATCTTCACTTCGTAACGCCCGTCTGGACGTCTCCTTGTTGTTGATTGATATAATGTTTCGACGAATTCTTGATCAGCTGTTAAGTTAGTGTTGTTATCGTTTATATCTTCCAGCTCCCAAAACTGTGAGATCTCTTCTATGTTGTTGAGCACAGCGTGGCAGTTGAAAGTTGTTACGTTGCCCAGTAGCACCCACCCTAGCTTGGTTTGTTGAGCAAGAGGGGCGTTAATCGGACCGCGCAGTATGCCATCCATAACAATTTGTGAATAAATTCTGGCATCTAATAAAACGTCCACCGGCCTTGATATGTTGTAGTCAGGATCAGCAAGCTGAATGTTAAGAAGATGTGGCCAGTTTGGTTTGTTGAATGAGTTGTTAGGTAAGTTTCCAATCATTTTAGGCATGACTAGCGCATCTGTTGTGAATGTATAGCCGCCGTACAGTGACTCGCAGGATAATAGCACGGCTCCGTTGCTATGATTAGCTGATGTTCCAACTCCGAACACAGCTGCGTTCTGTTTGTATCTTTCGAGACCCAACCGTTGAGCTGCAGATTCAGTTATCAAGTTTATCTGTGAACCTTGATCCAGCAAGCATCTCATTGGCATAAGAGTACCATCCTTAGCCTTAATATTTAGTACTATTGTGGCTAATAGTGTTTCGTCAGCACCACCAAACACGTGGTTAGATTTGCGTGGCGATAAAGTTGGCGGTATTGGCTTTGGACTCCCCGCTTGCTTAGTTTCCGGTGGCGGCGGCGGCGTTGAAGTATTGTCGGTGTCACGTAACATGTCATGCAATATGGTGTGATGCGCTTTGTTGCATACTTTACACCTTTTTGTTGAAATACATTGTTTTTCATTGTGGCTGAATAAACAATTTTGACAAATGTTCAATGTTGAAATAGCCTTCAATTTAGCGTCCGGTGTCAATTCTTGAAATTGTTTGCAATAGGTTAAAACGTGGTTGCCTTTGCAAAGCGGGCAAGATTTTTCATAGCTTGTATGGTACGTTTTCGTTAGGTATTTAAACCTTGGGCCGTTGTTCGTAGAGTTGAATTTTGTTTGATTCTCTTTTTGAGCAGGTTTTGGTTGTTGTGGTAGTTTGTTCTTGTTAATAGGTTCGAGAGCTGTAAATTTACTCTCTAGGAATCCCATAAGCTCATCAAACGAGGGCAGCTCGCGTGGGTTCTTCCTGGTTTCCATGTATGATGTGTATGTTTCTGGGTCCATTTTTTCGGTAAGTATATGTACCAGCATCGGATCCCACGTTGTTGTCTCCACGCCAAGGTTATGTATGGCGTGGATTGTTTCTAAACTGGTGTCATGTAGACGTTTGATTTCGTTAGCGTTATGTTTTATGTTAGGCTGGTTCATGAAGATCTGGATTTGCTTCGTGAACAGTAGTTGAGTGTTGTTATACCTGTGGGTTAGTATGTCCCAGCAGGTATCGTAGTTATCAGCAGATACTGTCAGGTGCTGGACGAGGCGTTCGGCTTCACCGCGCAGCTTCCCCTTCAAATGCTGCATCTTTTGAGCCTTGTTCAAAGATGTATTGTTGTGGATCGCTTCGGAGTAGAGATCCATGAATGTTGGCCACTGGTTGTAGTTACCAGTGAATGTTGGCAGTTCGATTTTAGGAGTGGCGTGTTGTTGGTGACTCGCAGAGTTCAATTTACGATGCAGTTCAGTTTTAGTTGACTCGTACACAGCTTCATTTTGAGAAAAATCTTGTTCGTAGTCGATGTCAGTGCCGACCAGCAGGTTGTCGATTTGCCAGTGTAAATCGTCGATAGTTTTCCAGCGAGACTGAAGAATTTGCAGTTTATCTTCAATCTCCCACTTCTCCGTCATCTTGTCAAAGTTAATGTTTCTGACGATTCGTTCCAGGGCTCGAAAATTGGTACGTTGTTGGCTGATCAGCTCATCTGTCTTCGATGGAATACCCCTACCATCTTCGGAGTAAGGTTTCATCTCTCGTAGTTGTTTACAGATAGTCACGCAAATTGTTTTCAGCTTGTCGTGTGCGTTAGAAGTGAAATAATCGTTAGTTTTATTTTCTTCTAACGCGAGTAAAGTATTGTTAGCGTCAAACTCACTCCATAAGGTCTCCAGCGACTCCAGACGTTTCTTGATGTAGTCAGCAGTTTTCCGAATCGCCGAATCCTTTTTGATGTTGGTTACTATCTTCTTGATGCTGTCAGCAAGGATTTGTTGGCGTTGAAGTAGTGCCTCCATGTTGCAGATAGAAGATAATGTTGATGTTCTTGATATGTTCAAACGTTAGCTCGCGTGAGCGATGTAGATGTAGATAGGTGCCGGATCTTAGTATGATCTGTGCGTCTGTACCTTCACTGTGATTGTCGAGCGCCTTCTCAATTCAACTGGTGAGACCCGCTGGTGGGAGGCCAGTTAAACCGATCGCTATATCACAGCAAATAGAGCAAACACACTTTTTCAAAATCCGGCTCGAAGGACCAAAATGTTGGGGCTGTACACCTCAACACTTATATGTTTGATGTTGATGATAGTTTTGTTAGGTTTGTACGTAAAATGTTGAAAGTTACGTAAATGTTATGTTGATGCGATTGAAGTGAAACACGACCAATCGGTATGAGCGTTTTAATTGCACTGTTTTTAGTTTGCTAAATGAATTACCAATAGAGGAAAGATGCGACCTAAGCATAAAATAATAAATGTACAGCTAGCTCGTACACATTAAATAAATAAATAACGCTCACAGGCACATACACTGTAATGATCCCAAGCAAGCACTATAGGCTGTTTATTATGGAAACCATACAACAACGGCACAAACATATAAACATCCATGACCGAACCGGGATTCGAACCCAGGACCCTGGTTTGACAGTCCGGCGTGGTAACCTTTAGACCAACCGGGTCGTCATTCCCACCGCTGTAACTCCTGTAAATCAAGATCAACAGCGGCGGCCTTTTACAACACTAGACAATGAAGTCCAAAGAGTTGCTTAACTAAAGTGGCAATGGGTGGGGCACACTGTTCGCAGAACCGATGGCCGATGGCCATGCAGCGTGGTAAGGCAAGGTGGACCGACCAGTCTGAAGACCTGGTAAAGGCGTAGAAATAAAGCCACACCTGATGCTATCAAGCTAAGTCAAACCTTTATATTAAAATTAGAGATATTAAACTACCGGTATACGAGTATAAAATTGACTACTCTTCCTATACATAATTAAATGTGTATATGGTTGAGTTTGTGATAGTGTCATGCAATGATCCTCAAAAATTCCTCTTTTTCATCAATCATCATATCAAGTACAAACTTAGTTTGTTATAAATTAATAGCTTCTTGTATACTACACCGTTTCAAGTCGCTATAAAATTATAATGTATGATAATAAAACATGACTGACTCAAAATGTATCTTTAAATAGAGAGCAATAGAGAGAGAAAAAGCATGGATACCTAGTTAAAAAGTTTTCGTGACAGACAATTTCGTTGCTGAAATCCTTTACATGGGCGTTTGTAGCCTCAGGACATTTTAGTTTGATATTTTTGTTGTTTCTTTTTATTCCGCTAGGTTTTCTATCTATCTCCAACGTCACTGCTCTTTTCGAGTAGAGAAGGCAGAGAGAGGGCGCGCCATTTACTACGATCCTCTCTCTCCTCATATACATCCATCCATCTCTGCATGCATGGCCACCAGTTTTGAGTATTCCGCATCTCGCTTTTTTTGTTTATCCGACCTGATCACAGTACTTATTACGCGGGGGTTCATGGTATAAGTACCCGTTTCACACACATACCGGGACGTTTTTGAGACTGCGGATTTTTTTAATCTAATGGCGAGTAACCATGCCTGCAGGCCAGGAGGCGAAGGTTCAATCCCCGTCCAGGCCGACTCGTTCCAATGAGTTTTCGATATTTATGTACAATTTGTAACACCACTGGAATTTCGGTGAAGGAAAACATAGTGAGGAAATCTGCATGCTTCAATTTTAAAGCATGTTCTGTACCTATGAGTGCTGTCTATTCTATTGTAAGTGGCGACGGGTTCACTACCCGGCAGACTTGACTGAGTTTCAGTATTATTATAGCGAAACGCGGATTCCCTGAGTTTTCAGAATATCTCTGACCCCCTCGGGGAATAATTATAGTGGTATAAAGAACTGTATGCGGTAATATTAAGATATTCATATTCATACATTTATTGCTTTTCTATGTGTTAGTTTACATGGTCTTATCCATGAACACAATTCTAAAGCGTAAAATAAAATCATTTCAAAATCGAGAAAATGTAAAGCTACGTGTATAAAGAGCCCTCGAATCAAAAATCGCTTAATCCCAGGTAAAAAACCCCTAAAAAAACCGAATTTACAAAACCGGATTATTCACTCCGATGGCTCCTTATCCATAATCTGACGCCAACCCAGTAAAGTTAGGACTCCAAGTTACTCCTTAACTTTGTTATCGATATCCGAGGTTCAGGATATCGAATATGCATTACTTTCTGAATTCTCTACTAATCTAATTTTGGATTTCTATTGTAAAAGTTTTAATAGGGTTGAAGATTAAAGAATGAAGTCCGAAAAGTGTATGAGTTGAACGAAGAGTAAACAAAAATATGCTAATACGAGCTTTTGCCCGCGACTTCGTCCGCGTGATATTTGAAGATTGAACAATCGTTTCTTAGTGCATCCCTACATCCTCCGTAGAATATAATATTCCGAATTTCATGGTCTGTGATTTAGGCTGTAATTTGTTTGTCAGTCAGTCACGGAACTGTTTCATAAGTATAGATGACTACTGCAAACATAGGTAAACATTTGACCCCAATCTCGCCTGATGTTGAGTGACGATGAGGCCGAAGATGTAGCATGCTTACTTAGAAAAATGCCTATTCACTCTTGCCTTGAAGAGGCCCAGGAGCCCGATTGCGCGAAGTTAAAACATCGAAGTTCTATTCTTATTCAATTTCAGTTGTAATCACATTGCAATCCAATTAATATTTAACTGTGCTGAATTCCACATCGCGCTAAACTCTATGTAACTGACAGCCCATAACGTCTGAGCGATTTGTCAAAACGGCTCTAACGGCTGTACCGCGATTAGGGCAATATCAAATGAGTCAAAAGTTATGGTTCGTACGTAGTCCAATAACGGTTCAATCACCGAATATTTACCATGATTGCAACCCAGGTTGTATTGCTCAGGGAACAGGTCCGCAGGTAGTGCGTTCCACTCCTTAGCCGTGCGCATTATAAAAGAAGCAAACTTCTTCGTGCGAATTGCTGGTAGATCAACGACATAAGGGTGGAAATCCAGCCTGCGTCTCGTCTCTCGCAGATGAAAGGGAGACGGAGGTATTAGTTCGTGTAATTCCGTCGCACACTCTCCGAAATTAATCCTATAAAAAACAGACAGACAGGCTTCCTTGCGACGATGCTCAAGGCTTTGCAGCTTCGCCACCGAGGTTGATCACCTATGAGCTTCCTGGCACGCCTGTCGATTGAGTCCAAAGCGGCCAACTGGTATTGGGCAGACCTGTCCCAGAGATGGCAACAGTACTCCATACACGATCGAACTTGTGCTTGATAAAGTTATAAAAGTAGAATTAATTTCAGGTAAGAAAGGTCCAAAAATCCATTCATTTTTGACTCTACTTAGATGAAGCTCACACTGCTCTCGGCTTATGTATATGGCTCACGGCTTACGGTGTACCGTGGAATCAGTGTCGTTTGAAGCCGGAACAGGGTGCTTAGACCTTCAAACTGAACAACGTATACCCAATATCGAAATTGGCAACAAAAAAACAGCTGTTCCATAGAAAATGTAAATAGGTTCTCGACAACAATGTATTTACAGCAGAATTTTTTGTTATTTTAATGTTGTTCCTGTAGTAAAAGTTGTTCAGTTTGATGGTCTAAAGCACCCTGTTTAGGCTTCAAAACGACCCTGATTCAACGCGTATGACATCCTTTTCGAAATGAAATACAAAAATACAAATACAAAATTCATTTACGCGTATTTATGTATGATGTTTATTTGTATATTTATATGAGTATGTATATTATATATGTATTTATAATATGTTTATTTTGTATACTTACTTTTTGTTTTTTACTAATAACTGCTGATTTTTGATAATTTTTTCTGGAAACACCGCCTACCTTTCTTCTTTTCACCGTTTCCTCTACCCTAAGGTTGTCTGGAAGAAATCGCTTCTTAGCGATAAGACCGCCTTATTTTGTGCCTCTTGTATTTTATTTCTGTATTTTACTGTTTATGTTTTGGTGTAAAATAAAGTATATTTGATTGATTGTTTGATTTATTTGTGATACACCAAATTATTTGATGGTACGTGCATTGTTTTGCCATAAAATGCAGCATTGCCCGTGGAACACTGCTGCATACTTATATGGGATTTTTGGCAGGAATTCGTTAGCTACGTTTGGCGTTCACATATTTTGTCGAATTTGTATAGTTTATAGTACGTTTTGGTTCGTAAACTTGTGTTGTTTTACGTAACAAAGTGTCGTGCAAGTGAACAATATACAGTTCAGTGAAATATGATGGAGTATTGGTCGTAAACAGGAAAAGTGTTCCGTCATTTTTAGCGCGGCAAAGCGGTCGGTTCACCCCTTTCCTGTAGACTTCTACGTTTCCTGCGACTTTCGATTGTCTCCAAAAACACCAAAGAAGCGTCAAAACGTCGTTTTGTTTTACTAGAAGATTTGGCCTAAAGGTCTTGTAACCGGGCCAGTAAATAAATTTATAAAAAAAAAACATACTTATTATGCTTATACTGCGGACAACCTTCCTCAGCATTCAAGCAATCTATTTCCATCAAAATCGGTTCAGCGTCACAACACGGTAGGTAAAACGTCACCATGTAATAAATAACTATTCAGGGTGTAAACTTAAACTTAAATACGTTATATACTTCTTGGGGTGCTTCAGACCATCAAACTGAACAACCTTTACTATGGGACCAACTTTAAAATCGATTCGACGTCCACTGCTGGACATAAGCCTCCCCCAAAATGGGGGGATTTGCCATAATCAATCACCACGCTTGGCAGGCGGGATGGCGATCGCAGTTAGATCGAATCAATGTGTGTACTCAGAGGACGCTGCTGCCCATCCCTCAGTAGATCCCTTAGTCGCCTTTTACGACACCCACGGGAGGAAATGGGATGGTGTTATTCATAGCCGATACCACACGGCATAAGAGAGTCGAGCTCTTTTTAGAGCTCATTTCTCATAGAAGTTGAACACCTCTACAGAAACAAGATAAAACTTAAAATTGGTAGATAAGCTCCTCGCTTCATGATTAGGCACGAATTTATCAGTAATTCTGTGTTAAGATTACAAAAGACGTTTTTGAGCTGAGAATATGAAAAAATAAGTTTGGTACTTTTACAGTCAAGTATTATTCTTTAAGGTTCATACAAGTTGGACTGACCTATAGTGAGGTTTATCTAAACGCTGAAGACATTGACCTATTCCCGCGTATTTCGGAGATCGAAAGCTGCGCTTGCCGCGACATCTAGTATGGAAAAAAGTCGAGTTGCGCGCAAGTAGAGAGTTCATGCTAGATAACATGGTGAAGGTGGAGGGTACCCGTGGGATAGGGGCAGCGCAGCAAGGCTAGCTACAACAAAGCGTTTAAACGAAAAAATCGTCATGTGCGCTCTCTCAGGCATACGTAATATAGTAAGGATGGAGGCACATCTCGATTTTTATCGTTTTCTCAGGGGTGGCCTGCGAGGCCTACAGGATCGGTCGTTGGGGCGATCTTTGTGGGAGATCTTTGTCCAATAGTGGACGATTGTCTAATCTATATTGTATAATTATCATCAGCCTTAGAAAGACTATGACATGGATCTCGCAAATCCTCGCAAGTCATCATCGCCACAATTGGCGGGCGGATTAACGATCGCATTAATATGTATTTAGTTTATCCTGGAACGAAAACTATTAATAGTTTACCTTTCTGACCTCAAGAGTTATTGTCGGAAACTTATCTTAATGATCTATGCGTAAATACAAATATTACGAATATATAAAGTTTATAAACGCTTATTTTTCAAGTGTTTAACCAATACCCAGCTGTATTACCGAGAGATAGGGTACACGGGTACCGCAGAGCAAGTTCAATTATATTAACAATCGGGTGGGAAGCGCAAAAACATGGTGCAAAAGAACAGCTAGTACTTCTAACACAATAAAAGCTCCAAGTGATTGATTCCTCGCTCTGTTCTCATTCCCTTACTATTGGTACCTACCAATTTAATGACAAAAAGCTCTTTGACGGTGCGGTGTTGGAATGCTTCTTGATTTATAATAAAAGAAATAAAATCAATAATTGATTGAACTTTTTTGACACGAATGTATGATATGAAATACACGTCATCATCATTTCATCAGCAGATACGTCGCTGCTTGAGAACAATTCTCTAAGCGTCACATCTGAGTCAAAAACATGGATGAGCTCACAAATGTAACATCTTCCTTGCATTCTTCAGATCGTCGTAGTTTTTATACGAGTTTTGCACATGACATAACCTTAGCGAACACCGAATTGACAGCTCGCCGATGTTTCAACTAAGAATTAAAGGTTGTGACGTGTTTTCTTAGAGAATTGCATTGCCAGATATAGGCCTCTCCAAAATGACCGGTCCTGCGTTGCTCTCATTCAACGCGTGCATGCTACCATCACCAGCGGCCGTAGCATGTTGCACGTGATACGGCTATATCACGCCTTTTATCTCGTTCGTTCGCGCGCAAATACAGGGTGAAATTATATCATTATCATCATTTTAAACTAAGAGTCTACCCATAAAACTGAACTACTTTTACTATGGGAGCAAACAATCGGAGCAAAAAAAATCTACTGTTGCATACACTTGAGTCGAGTATGCAGCGGCGGCGGGTGCAGTTTAGTATGGAACAGCAAATTTTTTTTTGCTCCGATATGTCTGCTCCCGTAGTAAAAGTTGTTCAATTTGATGGGAAGACTCTTAGTTTAAAAGGATGCTAATGATATCAATTTCACTCTGTATAAAGAGAGCGATATGGTGTGATAGCGCTATATCACGCTGCCATGCTAGCCTTGCAGGTCATCAGTCCACCTTGTGGGACCTACTCACGCTGCGTTATCCGGGATGCGGTCGTCATTCGAGGATTCTTCGGCCCCATCGGTCACATGTAAAATACACGATTGTATTATTTTAAAGTATTTTAATTCGGTTTTAAAGTAAAAATTGAATCTCACTTCAAACTCGAATCAAAAACCTTAGTAAGTGAAAACACAACCCCATTTTATAGCGTTCGATGGCGTGCAAGATCCAGACGATGACTCGATAAGAGCATCGAACAGCTCGCCTATCTACTCTTCAATTAACTTACGATTGTTTTATGCAAATAACATTATTTATCTATCTACGTGCTTAGTCACAGAATGTCTAAAAAGTTTGTTTGTTTATCACTGTGATTACAATATTCAAGTTTTGATAACGAACAAAAAAATCGGTTCAATATTTTTTGAAACTTTTTCACATAAGTAACTAAATACACATTTTATTGAGAAACTCACGACCGTTATCATTTTCGGAATGGTCAGAAACTTTGCTACAAATACTACCTAAGCGTGGTATAGCAGATTTTTTGTTGTTGCTCCGATTGGTTTGCTCCATAGTGATCTAGAGAGATGCCAACAAATGCGCTGAGTACGAAACCTAGTGTCGCATCACCAACAGTACCACGCGATAGAAAGTATTTTGTTAGCTTGAATGTGCTCATTATCCATTGCGGTATCAGAACTCAACGTTCGAATAATCTTTAGTACTACGCAGGCATTGTAAACTATTTACACATAATATCTCGACTGACTTCAGCCTCATAATATATTGAATCCGTACTGTCGCGAGCAATGTGACACTGGCTCCGCCCCCTTTTCACATCTCCCTTTAGTTTTTCTGATCTGTGGTTTGCTCCCATAGTAAAAGTTGTTCAGTTTGATGGGTAGACTCCTAGCAGACTCTTAGTTTAAAAGGATGCTAATGATACCAATTTCACCCTGTATAAGAGTTTTGTACATCTATAGTCAAAGTTGTTCAGTTTGATGGCCTGAAGCACCCCCTAAAATATCAAACACATTTAAGTTAATACAATAAGACCAGGAAAATAATTCCGCTCGTCAATCTTCGTTTGCTCAGAGCAGTGCAAAATCGGGTATTCTCTATCTCGCTCCAACTCGAATAACAGACTATGGATGCTTCGGCAGCAAAAAGGGCGCGAAAGCAATAAGCCAATAGCGGCAAGGTGTCACATCCTGATTGGTCAATATAATTTCGCGCGCTTTTAAAATTTGTCAACTGCGCAGGTACATCGGTGAGACTTATAAACCTGGTACTAGGTTTATAAGTCTCACCGATGTACCTTATAAACCTAGTACCAGGTTTATAAGTCTCACCGACAAATTTTAAAAGCGCGCGCTGTACCCTGTTTAAGCTGGTGCCGATAAGGACGAAAGCCAGGGCGCGTCTCTAGTTAAACAGACAAGTTCTTATTTAATTGGTAGTTTGGTAACGTCCATTAGATATTCAAGGTCAGATTCAACGAAGTAAGGGTCTTAAATTTCACCAAATGGTCCCTGTTTCCTATCTAAGTTAAATGAGATATCAAGGGTCGTTTAAAGAATGTTTAGGGGTTAATAAGTTAGAGCCTGACCCCTACAGTGGGAAAAGGCCAAACTGAAAAGGCTACATAAAAAAATCTGTCTAAACTTTTATAAAACTTTAAACTAAAAAAAAAAAAGTTTGTTTATTTGTTTGATCGAGCATCACGCGAAAACTATTAAACCGATTTTGATGAAACTTTTTTATTTGATAGCTTATGATCTGACTTAAAATCTGGTATATAATTTGTGCGGACAAAGTCGCGGGTTAATGCTAATTATAAAACTGTAAACTTAAAAAAAATCGATTTCAAAAATCCATTGTTAGTTAGTTAGATAGTTAGAAAGATAGTTAGACCGGTTCGAACTTAAATAAAATCGTTTAAAAAAAAAGAAGTTTGTTTTTTTTATCGAGCATCATGCAAAAACTACTGAATCTATTTGAACTATAAAAAGTAATGAAATGTTGACGACTTCACTTGTTGGTATTTAGTACAATTTTTCATACATCGCGCGCGTTTTTACGTTCGATGAAAAGTTGCTAATTTGAGTAATTGTCCGATCCCCTATTAGAATTCCTTATGGGGTAGTGAAAAAACTAATAAAAAAAATCCTTACTATTCTAGCATATCCAGTCTGATAATTCGTTTCAGAATTCAGATTCCCAACTAACCATGCGTACCATCGTACAGGTGTCGTATAGTCGAACATCAGACGCATAAAGCACCAACAAAACAAAAAATGACAAAATTACCATAATATAACTTTTATAAGTCAAAATAGTCATATAAATGTGGCCTAATACGACCAAATTGTTTGCTTGGTTGTCGAAAAAACACAACCTCAGCTAAAAGTCCCCCTAAATTACACCCAAAAGGAAAAACGTCTTCAGCAGGAATCTTCAAAAACCTTTGAATAAACGTAAATTGTTTACCCAATACCCCGGGGTAATCGTTACAATTTTCACCAAGAATTCAACCGGAATTTAGGGCGTTGTCTCGCCAAAAACTGAGTTTTCTAAAGTAATTAGATAGGCAAACAAAGGCCTCGGGCAGCGGGACAGTTAATTAGTGAACTAAACACTTGGGCCGGCCCTGGGTGTGTTGTAAAATAGGAGAGGACGGAATCGAATTATGGGGACATTTTGAATGATAAAGGTCACAGTAAATTTTGACTAGTTACTGCCAAGTTACAAAACCGAATCATAGTTAATTTCAACAAACACTGTATAGTTATGTAGAACAGTATACAGGAAGAAATTGATATTATTAGCATCCTTTTAAACTAAGAGTTTTCCCATCAAACTGAACAAGTAATAACCATAACTTCCTTCCTTGCAGGGTGTACAGAAACCTTGTTTCTTCTTCTTATCGTGTGGGCAGCAAGCCCTGGTGTCAGAGTTTTTTCAGACCGCCTTACGGCCTCTGACGTGGTTTTTATGTAACGACTACTACGACCAGAGATAGTAGCCGGGACCAACGGCTTAACGTGCTATCCGAGACATGGAATCATCTTTCTTTTTAACCGACTTCAAAAAAGGAGGAGGTTTCTCAATTCGACCGTATATATATATATTTTTTTTTTTATGTGTGTTCGCGGATAACTTCGTCGTTTATGAACCGATTTTGAAGATTCTTTTTTTGTTGGAAATAAGATATTCCAAGGGTGGTATCATGATAAGGAAACCAGGATCTGATGATGGCATCCCAGAGAAATCGAAGGAAACCTTCGAAAATCGTAGTGCCGACTAGTGCGTTTGTTAATTTAAAGCACAACTATAACATTGCACTAATGAATTCACCACTGAAAATTGTGAAATAAACAAAAAATTAAAAAAGCCTTAAAAAAACTAAAAAGTTAAAAAATAATATTGCAGCCGATGACTTTTTCGTTCGCATCATAAGAACATTAATTTGTTTTATAGAAGTCGGTGTCAAGCCAAGCCAAAAAACGAATGCAAGCCCTGTCGCTAATCGTACAGGAACAGCGAAAACAAATTAATGTTCTTATGATGCGAAGGAAAAAGTCATCGGCTGCAATATTATTTTTTAACTTTTTAGTTTTTTTGAAGGCGGTTTAAATTTTTTGTCAGACAATCAGGTGATTCAGCCTGCAATGTCCTAACCAATTGGGAAAAAACGCACAAAGTGACATATCACTAGGTGTCCCCCGTGGGAATCGAACCCACGACCTCCGTGTCGAGAACCCCATGCTTTTAACCATTAGACCACGGAGGGAGACTTGCTACAACTACCACCTTATCCAATTTTATATAAGTTTAGTTTAGCATTTCTCAGACCAGGAAAAAAATATTTTTTTTAATATTTCCCGCTATCGCTTATGGCTTGCGACACCAACGACCCCTATCGTGCGAGTACGTACAACTGCTTATTTGCTGATCTCAGTTACTCCATCCACAATCAGTCCTCATTTACATACTGAAATCGATGCTATGAAGTCGGCGCAACTTATCAACTTGTCTTGATGTCTTTAGTTCGAGGCCTCATATCTGTTTGTTTTGGTAAAAGCAAGGGTAAAAAAAAGGGTCTTACGGAGCGGTGCGGTGCAAACAATGTCAATCAATCAAATCAACATCATCATCATTATGCACACTAGATGCAGTTCGGTGCGGCTGCGGAACAGCTGCGGAACGGTAGCCGCAGTGTGACACCTCGCATATAATTCCATAGTTTACAACTACTGCCGGCCCGCAGCCGGCCTTTTTTTTCGCGATTTCGAAGTTGGCTCCATAGTGAAAGTTGTTTAGTTTGATGAGTAGAATACATGCTGAAGTTATCCGCAGTGATGATCATAAAACAATCTTGTTGAAATTAAACCACTACGGCATTCAAGGCAGGGCTCTGGATCAAATTCGTCTGGCTCACTAGTAAAAATGGGCGTTCCACAGGGATCTATACTGGGTCCATTTCTCTTTCTGGTTTATACAGAACTTGTCGAACATAGTTTTATTTGCTGATGATACTTCTCTTATTTTCAAAACCAGTAGAAAGGCACAAGATGTTGATGATATTAATGAGTATGTAAATTACACTCTTCGACAAGTTCTGAATTGGTTCAGTGTTAATAATCTTGCATTAAATGCAAAGAAAACTAAATGTATTAAATTCACTTTACCAAACGTTATAAGTAATGAAAATCTAATAACTTTGGATAATGATATATTGCATTTCACAAATAATACTGTATTTTTAGGGATAAAGATTGACTCGAAGCTGCAATGAGGTCCACATATAGAATCCCTAGCGGGTAGGCTGAGCTCTGCAGCTTATGCAGTAATAAAATTTTTTGATTTGATTTGATATAAAATTTACTCAGTATATTATTATACCAGCGCGAGCATCCAATGCTAAAATAGACGCAAACATAAAAATATCCAAACAATGAAATACACTGTGATTCGGTATGTTATTGGACTAATGGCTCAGTATTACAACAACGTGAAATGCACGGCTCCATTAGGTCTGAAATAAGCCTTAGGAGGGTTTCACATAGGACTATTTTATGGCATGCATTTAGCAATCAGTTTTTCGTAAATTATGAACGTTTTGTAACACCACTAGGTTTTCTTAACATTTTATGTAAAAAGTCGCCAAGACTCACAACCATTTTATGTGTGGTCGGGGATAACTTTGTCGTTTATGAACCGATTTTGATGATTCTTTTTTTGTTGAAAAGAAGATATTCCGAGGGTGGTACCAAGACAAGGAAACCAGGATTTGATGATTGTATCCCAGAGAAATCGAGGGGAACTTTTGGAAATCGTTGTGCCGGCTAGTGCGTTTGTTAATTTAAAGCACTACTATTAAATTGAACTAATGAAATCACCACTGAAAATTGTGAAATAAACAAAATTTTAACAAAAAATTAAAACCACCTTCAAAAAACTAAAAAGTTAAAAAATAATATTGCAGGCGATGACTTTTTCGTTCGCATCATAAAAACATTAATTTGTTTTATAGAAGTCGGTGTCAAACCAAGCCAAACAACTAATGCAAGCCCTATCGCGAATTGCACTGGCTTGACAGCGACTTCGATAAAACAAATTAATGTTCTTATGATGCTAACGAAAAAGTCATCGGCTGCAATATTATATTTTAACTTTTTAGTTTTTTGAAGGCGGTTTTTACTCTTAAAAAGTTATGACATCTCCTTTTAAGCCAAATATTGAGTAAATGTTATAAGGCTTGGCCGACATCTTCATCTCATGTAGAGTCGATCTAAATGACAAAATAAAGACCAAGAGATGTAAAACTGACTTATAGCAATTGGTCCTACATAGAATGAGGATGGCAGCTAAGCCTTTTATCTTCATTTGACCGAGATTAACACTTACTCAAAACGGCTTGAAATGAGATCTCATAACTTTTTAAGGGCCTTGGCTAATTTTTTACATGATTATTTTTAAATGGGATTCGTCCTACATGATTAATCTCCCATCATCTGCACTTTATACCTTGGCTTAAGGCAAAACTAATTTTGATTCTATGTAAAGCAGTGACTTGGTAAATTGAGGCATGAAATTTACATTGCTAATGTGAATGGGATTGTAACAAAAACAACGTGCTAAAGCTATCAAATGCACCAGCTAAAATCCAACCGATAACGCCATATGTAAAGGCGGCTTTACACCTAAATAATGTTCGGAAACCGATGTTTGGTGCCGCACTGTGGTTCCGATTCGTTATTTATGTAGTTCGATCCTCATAACCTATGTCCAATTAGGATTGTTTACGTGTGAAGTTTACAGTACAGTGTGAAGTTTCATTGAATATTCGCCCAACGGTGCTACCGTGATTGCTAAACAAAACAATGAATTTTCATAGTTGTTATTATTATTTTGATAATTATATCATATTTTGGTTTGCTTGGTCGATGTTAAATATAGGGCTTTTAGTCGAAAATTATGTGGTTAATTACCGTTTAGTTTACAGACTGGAAACAACATAATATTATGTGCCTGTATATGAAATGATAATATGGAGTCAATTTTTATATTCTTATACAAAATTAAAAAAAATTATACTTATAATTCGGGCCAGGTATGACCTGGGGCGGGCTTTTCGACTAAGTAGGATTAGTTAAATTTGTCGTTTAGAATGCTTAGAATGGTTTAAGTTTAGGGTAAGTTTTATTTGTGCTTTTACTATTTTATTCCTTTAAATAAATAAATTTAAAAAAATTATAATAATTGTTTATTGCTATCATCAAACTAAAAACATCCACCGAGACACCCCAATCGCCTCATAAAATACCTACTAGGCTACAAAGGTTTATATCTACAACATACCTTTTTTTATAGCTCCAGCAAAATAGCCCTCCGAGACTTATAAACGTTAAAGGTACTGATTTGTTTGGGTCAGGATTATAGGAAACATTTCAAATGGCTATTTTTTATGTTGCCAATAATACAAAATGGTAGGATATTGGTTTATTTGGAACTTGACATTTTAGATCTATTATTTTATGTGCTTTAATAGTACGCTGTTCATTTTAGATACCTCACAAACACACATGCGCATATACGTCCCAATACAGGGTCCTTCTTAATATGCTGACTCTTTTATAACGAAGAAGGAGTAAGGTTTGCAGTTTTGTATGGACGAGCTGATTTTTTTTCGCGATTTTGACTTTGGTGTCATGGAGAAAGTTGTTCAGTTTGATGGTCTGATCATCCCCTTAAAAAAGTGTCTGCATATTGAGAAGGACCCTATATCCGTATATAGGGTCATTCTCAATATGCAATATACCTATACCGTTATAGGTCATATGACTTGTATGCTCTCTGTTCTTCATTACCGCTACTATTAGCTAGTACCGTACCTACCATGGTACCTACACTAGTACCTACCACGGAATATATTAGTGCTATTGTGTAAGCTCTCGATTTAATCGGATACAAAATCCTTATTGTATTTATGACTTTTCTAGGCAATGTTTTGTTTTTCCAATCAATATTATCTATTGTCTGAAATAGAATAACAAAATATTAAGAAGCAGAATTACCAAGAATTGACAAACAACGTAATTTCTATTTTATCTATATACTATTACAAAACTGTAACAGGAAGTTTGTCTGTACATTGAAGATACAAAAAAAAAAAACGATATGGTTTTTAGGTGTCCCTGATTCCATTTCACCAATTTTTGGATTTTTTGTCTGTCTGTTTGTTTGTTTGTTTGAACGAGTATCACGCAAAAACTACTGAACCGATTTTGATGAAACTTTTTTGTTTGATAGCTTATGATCTGACTTAAAATCTGGTATATAATTTGTGCGGACGAAGTCGCGGGTTAACGCTCGTACCGAAATAAACGGGCATTTACACAATAAGACTCCAGATGCAGTACAACATCGGAAACTCGTAGACTATGAAACAGAAATCCTGTAGCGAATGTGAAATTTTCCAGTCCACATTGGGCACGTCGGTGAAACAACCTTGACCATGAGGGAAGAACAGAGAAAGACAAGTTGTTAATCTTGAACTAATCTTCTTTTTCTTACGTGTCAGCATGAGCCATTCACATAAGAATCACTCATGCAAATAGCTCATGCGAATAGCTCATGCTAGAGCAGCATTTGTGTAAAGATTAGCAAGACAGTAATGGTCGTATCGAGGCTGATTGACTGCCCAGCGTCATCATCATCATCATCAGCCTATAAACATCCTACTGCAGGGCACAGGCCTACCCTCAGGGAGGGTGTATGGGCATTAGTCCACCACGCGTGCCCAATGCGGATTGGTAGACTACACATATGCATCAGAATTTCTTCTTCAGCGTATGCAGGTTTCCTCACGATGTTTTCCTTCACCGTTTGAGAGCAGTCGGTATTACGTACATAAGTTAGAAAAACTCATTGGTACATAGCATGTTGTCCGTGCGGATACGAACCCGGACCCCCATAATAGGGTGTCCATACCTCTCCGCAACGCGCCACCGTTGCTCGTGCCCAGTGTGCGCCAGAGGAATTTAGCTTTCGCAGCTTTGGGAAGCTGAACCAACGAAAAAGCGAGGATGTGAAACTCCTTAACTTTATGACGTATGATCTTCCACCAGGCTAGATGTCAATCCATAGTCTGACCTGGCAATTATTAGTCCGAAGTTGTTTTCAAGTCTCGCTTCTGTTGACTTCGATAGCGCGGTTTAGGTTTTTCGTGGCCAATATCCAACATACATACATACAACATAGCGTCGTGTGGTGTCGGCTATGAACAGCACCATCCCATTTCCTCCCGAGGGTGTCGTAAAAGGCGACTAAGGGATCTACTGAAGGATGGGCAGCAGCATCCTCTGAGTACACACATTGATTCGATCCAACTGCGATCGCCAACCCGCCTGCCAAGCGTGGCGATTATGGCAAATCCCCCCATTTTGGGGGAGGCTTATGTCCAGCAGTGGACGTTTAATGGCTGATATGATGATGATGATCCAACATACCAGTGTTGTACAGTGTGTGTACACACCCCACACTATAACACACATTGCCTAAAGTTAAAAGTAAACTAATTTAATGGGAGATCCGTAGCTCTACGTGTACCGGTGCTGGCAGGAGCCGGTCTACTTCCCTGCCATATTGAAGCTTATATCTAACATAAGACTATGTATGTGCTACTATAGGTATATCTCCCTTTCATACCCGTGGTAATCTAGATACACATTTCAATACCTGACCAAATAATTTCTTTGACAACAGGAAGCGGAACAGCAATGGAACCCTCATAGCGTGACCAGGCGATGCGCCGCGCGACGGGACGCGCGCTTCGGACGGCGACGCGCGTAATATGCGCTCGCTGAACGAAACAGCGTGCGCGGCGCTGTTGGACGATGTGCAATGGGACGAGCCCGCGAGTCTAGTCTCTTTAGCTATCCTGGCGTTAATAGACGTCCTTGTCATCGCTGGTGAGTTATCTCCTTCTGTTTATGCTAACCTGGTAGTTCTGTGCTATGACCGAATTCTTGAGGACGTAAGCCCAACGGAAAAAGTTATTGCGGCATGATGTCGACGGTGATTGACGTCCTTGACATTTAAGAATAAGGTCTTTTTTATGGGTTCTCCTTTCATTGGTTTTTCTTTCTGGCATTTTTTATGGGTGTTTCTTTCATTTGTTTTTCTTTCTGGCGTTAATAGACGTCCTTGTCATCGCTGGTGAGTTATCTTTCTGTTTATGCTATCCTGGTAGTTCCATGTTATGATGAAATTCTTGAGGAGGATGTAAACCCAACAGAAAAAAAGTTGTTGTGGCATGATTTGGACGGTGATAGATTTCCTTGACATTAAATAAGGTCTTCTGGGTTAGTTTTTAAGTTACCTGGTATTTTCATTGCAATTACGAATCCTTGGGGAGGAAATAAGCGTGGCTGAAATTATGATTCTTTCCTGGCGTTAAGTCTTTCTTATTATCACTGGTAAGTTATCTTCTATTTATGTTAACCTGGTAGTTCCGTGCTGTGACCAAATTCTTCAGGAGTGCATAAGCCCAGTAGTAAAAGTGTTGCGGCATGATGTAGTCGATCAATAGCAACCTACCAAAAACACAAAATGTTTTAAGAAAGTGGGCGTTGCGTAGAAAGACGGTTGGAAAATAAATTATGCAGCGATCGTTGAAAGCAATCTGAAAGTATTTTTAGCCCTGTATAAATACTTTTGACCAAATGGGAAAAGCTTGTTTTGCCTTCCATTTACATTTTAATAAAAGATTCTATTGAGGATCGGTTTGATGTTTAGGATCTGAAAGTCAACGACTTGTTTGAAACGACTTTCGAAGGAACGTTCAATATGATTGTCATAGAATACAATACTTAGAATATATTATAATAATTAATGTTTTGGACTTGAATCAAGCCTGAACTTCTATTATGATGACTAGAAAACGATATACATCAATAGTTTTTAATAACTAACATAAGACAATGAAACTAAAAAAAAATTCCCAAAATTCCGTTCGTAAAACGAGAAATATTTTTGGTAAAATCATAAAGTTTTGTTTTAAGAACTAGTGGTTAATAATAAATAATTATAAATATAAACATCAATGACTCAAGTACAAAATGTTCGTATACATCATACAAAACTTTGCCCCCTGCCGTATTCAAACCCAGGTTTACCAACCGAGCTATCCGGCCGTTTTAAAGTGTTAGGAGTCTTTTATGAATGGACAGACAAATTTTATTCAGAAAATCAAGCATATTCTACGACCGCGAAGTCACACAAAAAAGTTAGTTTTGAATTTGATCAACTACGTTTTTGAGTTGAAAATGTAAAAGTTCACTGCTTTTGGTTATGTCCCTTGAGATTGTTTGCCACAAATATTTTGCTCTCAACACGATATATGCAAATCTTTATGTAAAAAACTATACAGGGTGGAGCAATTAACGTGGTTCAAAGGAAACACTGTCCACAATATTTTAACCTGTAGGGTGAAACAAAAAGATACATAATGATTTATTTATTTATTTTCGGAAGATTTACAGCATTACAATTTTGTTAAATATTTTTATATAAATCTAGACGCCAATTAAAAATCTTCACAATTAAATTTGCATACAAGGTATTACAAAAATGTTGTATTTTTGACACTCCATATTCTAAACATGGTTTAAACCATTAAACTAAACAACTTTCACTATGGGACCAATCCAGGTGTTAAACAAACACCTACACAGAATGGGGCTTGTAGATTCACCCACTTGCAGATTCTTCTGTGAAGCAGAGGAAACGCCCATACACCTCCTCTGCGAATGCGAAGTGCTCATTCACAGCAGGAGTCGCCATCTAGGTGGATACGTAATAACACCTACTGACATTAGGGACCTCCCCTCCAAAAGCATAACACGGTTCATGAAGTCCGTGGGCCTAGGAAATGACCTTTAGGTCTAGGGTGACAGCTACAATAGATCTGTCCAAGTCGCAGTAGCTATTTGGCAAGCCCTTATAACCAAATAATATGGGACCAATATCGAAATCGCGAAAAAAAACTGATGTTGCATACTTCTAAAATTCTACTCGAGCTAAATGTATGGGACAGTTGATTTTTTTTCGCGATTTCGATGTTGGTCCCATAATGAAAGTTGTTCAGTTTGATGGTCTAAACAATTCTCTTAAGTTTTAAAAAAATATTTTTTACTTTTGTAACATTTTGTATATAGTGTTGAGAGCAAAATATTTTCGCCAACCAATATCAAGGGAGAGAATGAAATCGTCAGAAATGAACTCAGAAAAACATACAAAAAACAGGCAAGTCCGAATCAGGTTCTCGCACCGAGGTTTCCGTATCACCACATAAAAAAGCGAAAAATTTTGTTGGACCTTCCATTCAAAAGTGCGGATCAGCCGATCGATTTTCTATGGGAGGTCCAAAAATCTGTCTCGATTTTCGACCCACCAAGTTACTTAGGAAAAGTTGTTTAGTTTTTCAATGTTATATTCATTGAAAAACAAAAAATTTTAATGTTTTATTAGTAACTAGCTGTGCCTGGCATGCGTTGCAATGCCCCTTTATTCCCCGACACATACTTGGCCATTTTGTTTTCTCCTAAAAACGTAAATCGGTCCATTACAAACAGTTCAACAAAAAAGATGGCTAAATCTGTCCAGTCGTTCTCAAGTTAAGGTGTGACCAAGGGAAACAGACAATTATTTTATTACGGGTTGTTGGGGTAAACAGTTGCAATACTTACTTTAATTTTAAAGGGTGATTGAACCCATGATACTCAACAGCTTTCCCTAAGAAAAATATGGGAAATACGAAAAAAAACTTTGGACTTTCATTACTAAATGCAATCGACGTCGACAAAAAATTGCGAATATCCTATAGGTTTCTTAGGGAAAGTTGTTCAGTTTTATGGGTACAATCACCCCTTAAATTAATGTAACTGTTTACCCTAACACCCTATATATAAAAAAAACTTGGAACACACTGTACATTAGTCTTTTTGTTTGTTCTTCGTGTAGACAACCACGACCACGTAAACTTTTGATGCATGTGTTTAGTTTGGCAGGAGGGGTAAATTATTATGTTCTGTTGGTTGTTTTGTTCACAAAGGGGCAGGTATAAACTACTTAACTATCTTAACTTAACTTAACACATCGTGTTAATGAATTAACACAAAACTAGAAAGTAGTTTGTTTAGAATCGAGAGCAGAATCGAATTATCATGGTTTCAAAATAGGTAATTTTTTTCAAAATATTAAACAATTTGATCGTAAAATTTAAAATTTACTGATCACAATGTCAACTCCATATCCATGAGTACGTTAGCGCTTTCATTCATTGCTGAAATGATAACAAATCATTTTTTCCTCAAAACTTTAAATGCGAATAACTTTAAATTGTAAAAAAGCCAAGGGGACGCAACACAACCCTGTCTAACACCACTGGTGCACAGACACAGGCACTAGAACCCGCGTATAGAGATTTTAGTGCCTGCACCAAGTGGTCGTCAACACCGTACAATACATAGATAGCGTAGACCACAATTCTTCCCTCCACACTCGATCGTACGCCTTTTCTAGGTCCAAGAATGCACAATATACCTTCGCGTGCTTTGCCAGGTATTTTTCGGCTATGCACTTTTGGGAAAAGATTTGGTCCATACATCCCATTCATTTTAATTATCAAAATAATGAAACAATGGGAGCCCGACGATGGAAGCCGGGGCCGGGGAGATGGCGCGACGACCTGGATGCCCACGAAGCGAAATGGCTGGAAAAGCTTAGGGGAGACCTTTGCCCAACAATGGGACAAAATAGGTTAACAAAAAAAAACGATATTATTGTTTCAATCTAATTATTTTGTTATAAATCAGTTGGAGTTTCATTTAACACGTTGTATACACTTGTAACAAAACGCCCTGCTAACATTTTAAAGGGATGGTCTAGATAAACTATTATTCATGTTACGAGACGAGTGTTAAGTATGAATGTGGATGGTTGTCTAGAGGAAGGCCGAAGAAAAAATGGATGGATTGTGTGAAATATGATATGTGTAAAAAAGGAGTGAGTGTTGAAACAACGGCTAAGAGAGATGAATGAAAGAAGATGACATATTGCGCCGACCCCAAATAATGGGAAATGGGCAAGACAATGATGATGGTCTAAATAAAATTTTACTTATAACACCACTGGCTTTTTGGTGAAGGAAAACATCGTGAGGAAACCTGCATGCTTTAATTTCGAGGCATGTATTGTACCTACTGTCCATTTACAAGTGGCGACGGGCTCACTCCCCGTCAAACTGGACAGAGTTTCGGTACTATAGTGAAACATGGATGTTCTGAGGTTTCAGAATATCTCTGACTACCCCCTCGGGGATTATATTCGTGAGCATTTGCTAAAATTTTACTATGGAGCCAAGTCAACAAAATCGCGCAAAAAAAGTGTTGCTCCATTGAAAATGTCAGCTCTTACAGACAAGCGATATATTTGCGATCGCCGTGTGTTGCAGAGGGTCGCGCTCATAGACTTTGCGGTTGCCGTGGGAAGCGCGACAGCAAAAAAAAATGTTTAATTCAGACACAGTCCATAGATGTCGCAAAGTGTCGCTCGTCTGTAAGAGCGCTTAGTGGCTACTCGACCCAAATTCATGGCATGGAATAGCAGAATGTTTCTAGCGTATGAAAAATACCGACCTCTCCTGATTGCCCTGCAGGGGAAAATTGGGAAGACGAATGCCTAGTTGAAGGACTTCTAGGCTTAAATACTTATGTGAATGGTTCGATATGAACGTGGTGTTCATATCCTGGTGGACATAGGCTCACTGCTTAGGGCTGCAGTCTCCAGGGTCCGAAAGCCCTAATGATAGCCAACCTCCGATAGGAGATGGCACCACAATGAGAATAAAATAACGCTTAAATAAAAATAACGCTTACAGGCACATACATCGTAATGATCCCAAGCAAGCACTATAGGCTGTTTATTATGGAAACCATACAACAACGGCATAAACATATAAACATCCATGACCGAACCGGGATTCGAACCCAGGACCCTGGTTTGGCAGTCTGGCGTGGTAACCATTACCACTATTTCCATTACCAAAATTGAAATAGTGAATAAAATAACAATTTTATTCACTGTTAAATATTATTAAAGTTCTTTTTAAAGGTCTAAAGCACCCTATTGGATTACATATCCAATAGGGTGCTTTAGACCTTTAAAGCGTTAAATTTTACACCCTATTTAAGAGTCGTTTTTAATAAGCTGACGGTTTTTTTTTAAGAGTTTTTTTTATTAATTCTACCAATTGGGCATTCGTTGTGAATGTACAGGGTGTAAAATTATGCGTTACGTATAAAAACAGGTGATTCAGATTTGGAATTCAGACCATCAAACTGAACAACTTTCTCTATGGATATGGGACAAACATCAAAATATAAAAAAAAAACTATGTCATAATTCGGATCGGCATTTCGACGACTGAAATAAATGTGCAGCTAAATGAGTAGGTTTGCAGTTTTGTATGGCTTCTGCTTTCTATTTTATGTATAATTTACCTATAATCCATGCAATAAATAGCTCGCACTTT
Source organism: Agonopterix arenella (assembly GCA_927399405.1). Classification (NCBI taxonomy): domain Eukaryota; kingdom Metazoa; phylum Arthropoda; class Insecta; order Lepidoptera; family Depressariidae; genus Agonopterix; species Agonopterix arenella. The sequence continues at coordinate 917,406 of OV656711.1, forward strand.
GTACACACGGCGACACATCAAGCTATACAAAACCAAAATAAGCTGGCCGCGCGTAGGTCGAGTAATGTATAACGTCACGCGACCAGTTTATATTGGTTTTGTATAGCTTGATGTGTGGCCGTGTGTACGTGTATATTATGCTGTATTCATCTGTATTTCTGTGTGTACAAAATAATGTTTAAAGAATCAATCAATCAATCAATTACACTTTATTTGACACAAAAAAACATAGTATACAGAGAGCAAATAATCAGAAAAAATAAAAAAAAATAATAAAAAATATTATTTCATTTGATTTAATTTTATTTGGAACAGCTGTTTTTTGTGTTGCGATTTCGATGTCTGGTCCATAGAGAAAATTGTTCAGTTTGATGATGTTAAAGCTTCTAAAGTATCAGATACATAAGTTTACCTTGTTTGTTCGGATCTATACCGCTAGATGGCGTTGCATGTAACTTAAATCGCACTAACGAAATCATCTACGGAATAAGTAACCTTGTGGCATCGATTTGTTAAATATACTCTAATTGCTACGGAATTCTAGTCGTTTTATTATTAAAACCTGGTCTTCTCAGTGGTGTTTATTGGACGAATTAACAGATGATCTGAAACACCTGTTTCGATACGTAACGCATAATTTCACACCCTGTATATTCACCACGTATGCCCAATGCAGATTGGTAGACTTTATAATAATAAACATGACTATCCAACATGCAAATATAACCTCTATTACCAACACATACAGTATAATATATGTCCCGGATAGAAAGCTTTTTAATCTCACTACCTCTACGCGTCTACGGCAAGAGCTACGTTGCTACGCCGTGATTTATTTCAATACGTACGCTGTCGCTGAGGCTTTTATGCTACGAAGCCTATTTCCCGTATTTTCTGAGTGCTGAATATATTTTGAAATGGAAGGCTGTTTTAGCCGACTGTAGAAGAGAATAAAAGAGGGTGTTTTTAGGGTTCCCGTATCCAGAGGCCAGCGGGACCCTATTACTTAAGTCCACTCTGTCCGTCAGTCCTAACTAGGAAAGTAGGAGTATATTATATGGCGCGCCTCGTTGAATCGTTTTTAGTGTTCCTTACCAAAATTGGCAAAATGGGACACTTATGGAATCACCTCGGTCTCTGTCCGTTCGTACGTCCGTCCGTCCGTCCGTCCGTCCGTCCATCCGTCTATCACAGGCATTTTTTTTCGGAGACCGTAAGACATAGGAAGCTGAATCTTAGTGCAGTTATAGCAATTTATGGTCCAATGACATAAATGAAGACAAAAAAGTTTTATGTTTATATAAGGTCTAACAAAATTAGGTGAAACTATTTTAAGGGGATGATCAGACCTTCAAACTGAACAACTTTCTCTATGGGACCAATATCGAAATCGCGAAAAAAAATCTGCTGTCCCATACATTTAGGTCGAGTACGTTTGTATGGAACAGCTGATTTTTTTTTCGCGATTTCGATATTGGTCCCATAGAGAAAGTTGTTCAGTATGATGGTCTGATCATCCCCTTAAAATAGTTTCTGTTAGTTTTGTTAGACCTTATATACAGGGTGAAATTGATATCATTGGCATCCTTTTAAACTATGAGTCTACCCATCAAACTGAACAACTTTTACTATGGGAGCAAATAGATCAGAGAAAAAAAAATCCGCTGTTCCATACTAAACTGCAATGCCTACTCGACTCGTATATAAGGTCTAACAAAATTAGGTGAAACTATTTTAAGGGGATGATCAAACCATCAAACTGAACAACTTTCTCTATGGGACCAATATCGAAATCGCGATAAAAAACAGCTGTCCCGTACAAAACTGCAAACATAACTCGACTGAAATGCATGGGACAGCAGATTTTTTTTCGCGATTTCGATATTGGTCCCATAGAGAAAGTTGTTCAGATTGATGGTCTGATCATCTCCTTAAAATAGTTTCAGCTAATTTTGTTACACCTTATATATACAACAGCTGATTTTTTTTTCTCCGATCTATTTGCTCCCATAGTAAAAGTTGTTCAGTTTGATGGGTAGACTCATAGTTTAAAAGGATGCTAATGATATCAATTTCACCCTGTAAAGGGGAAGCTTTGGGGGGCAGAAAAGGATTAAAAAGGAAATTTATTCTACAATATCGTGTGGGGTATTAAATGAAAGCTTATAAAAATACGAATATAAAAATATTTTCTTTTAATTTTTTTTTTTGAAACTTCGTTGAACAAAATTTTTCAGTAAACTCAGAAAAATTGTTCTCCCCACCGTTATTATAAAAACTAGAGCCATGTTAATTCTGAAAAAATCACGCACATTAGAAATAAGGTGATGGCGGGAAAATTATAAGGCCGGCACTAACTTGGATAGTTTTTTTTTTTCTATACCCAAAAAACATCGTACAGTGTAAAATGATCTTCAGTTACTATGTGACCAAATACTAAGTAAGTGATAAAGCCATATAAGCCATTCAGCGAGGAAATGCGGCCAGCGTTCTGGGTACCCTCCCACAAGGACCGAACCTGCACCACATCAATCAATCAATCAATCAAATATACTTTATTTTACACCAAAAACACACACACACACCCACATCCACCACACCCACACACACACACACACCCACACCCACATCCTAGGTTAGTTTAGTTTTAAGTCTCTTTATTTATAGTTTTATTTAATGTTACTATTTTATGGATCTTTCGAATAAACATGTAAGTGACAATTTATACTGGTTAGTTTCAAAGACCCATTTTAAACAACTGATAGTAATCATCATCAGCATCTCAACCGATGGATGTCCACTGCTGGACATATGCCTCCCCCAAGGATCGCTACAACGACCGGTCCTGCGCTACCCTCATCCAACGGCAGCCCGCAGCCTTCACCAGGTCGTCGGTCCATTACAACCATGATGTTGAAGAAATACCGTAACATTCAGGGATAATACTTATCTAACATTTTACATAGTCTGCACTGTTATTTTTTACATTTGATGGTATGTGTATATTAAGGTGGTTGCAGACGGGTCAATTTTATACAAAACTTTGACGCACAATACGAGTAGACGGTATTAATATAAGTAACTTAGTGTATAAGGTCTAACAAAATTAGGTGATAGTTTAACCTCATCGCGAATAAAAATCAGCTGTTCCATACAAACCTACTCCACCTAAATGTATGGGACAGCAGATTTTTTTTCGCCATTTCAATATTGGTCCCATAGAGAAAGTTGTTGTTTGGTTGTTTTATCATCCCCTTAAAATAGTTTCACCTAATTTTGTTGTATGGAAAAAAAGTTTAAATAGTCTAGATGCCGCGTCACAAATAACATTTGCAATTTATAAAATAATTACGAAGATATAAAGCTAAATTTTTCATACAAAATTTTAAAAGCTTTATATCTTCGTAATTATATTATAAATTGCAAATGTTATTTGTGACGCGGCATCTAGATTTTCTAAACTATTTTTCCATATATAAAATATTACTTTAATTAATTCCGTCTACGCGTATTGTGCGTCAAACTTTTGTATGGACTGAAAACACCTTAAACAGAAGTAAATTAATGAAGCAAACATCGACTATCCTCAAACAGTTCACGTCTCCCACTCCGTCTGACCTTTCAATCGCAGTAATATGCTAATGGAGCCTTTACATCGATGTATCTACAAATGGGACGTTGAATCAATAGACAGGTGGTTACAGTACCACAGAATAAAGTAATAGTCCAAACTACATACAGAAGGTTCTAAATACAGATCGGCCACTCCCCGCCCCCATCTGATTTCAGATACCCCACCTCACCTCACCCTTTCTGGGGACACTTCAGGGGAGCCGAGTAAGGGAATGCAGTCAGGCGCGCGCACCCGTTGGATTTGACTACATAAAATAAACGTTGAAAAATAACGCTAACTTCACATTTTTAGTAATACTTTCGCTCACATACTATTTTTAATAACAAAATGAACAATAAAAAGTGTTGAAAGGGAGATGACGTTAAATGCAAAGCGCGGCTTTCAAACCTACACGCCATGTCATGGACAGTTCGCACAAAGTGCGCATGTGCAGACGCTATTTCGATATTAAAAAACGTTCTATAGAGTGCCGGACCTGTGACAGTACGACGATGTACGATGAACGCGATGATAGCCAATACAGAAGAGAGCTAACAACTCGGCCCAATATTTTCCTACTCCTCATATCTTCTTTGATTAATACATTGCGGGTTCCACGACAGATTAGAGACATCTCCCGGGCTCGCTGGACTCCTTGTCTAGTGTTGTGAATAGTCGATGATGTTGATCCTGGCTTACAGGAGAAAAACTCGGCCCAATAGACACTACTCGCCAATCGCAAACTCACACAACAAGGCCGGTAACACGATAACAATGCGTCGATACCGAAATCAACGTCCCAGACGAAGACAACCGCGACCTCTGATAACTCCTTTTTCTTCTGGCGTCTACAGACGCTACAGACACATCCTAGGCATCTTACAGATCCCTGCAACCCAATCTTAGTAGCCCCAGCAACGTCCTAAGATGACGTCCCGTCCTGGGTCCCCTAGGTCGGTTATAACAGACCCTGTATATCACTGTATTCATGAGATTGACACAATTTATGTCGACATCTTCCATTTATGACAAACGTAAGGGCATACAAGTTAATTAGTTCGGAGAGCTGATATTATTGGGAATATATTAATTATCGGTTCTTTGAGAAAGTAGAAGAGCCATTGTGATTTAAATAATATTTGACCTCTAGGAGTCCATTTACACGTATCACAAAACGTTTTTACTCCTACTGGAAATGTGAGCGAGTAAGTAAAGTACTAGTACGTATTCAATCTATAAGCATATGCTCACAACTATATTCCCCGAGGAAGTAGTCAGAGATATCCTGAAACATCAGAACATGCACATTTCACTAGTAGTACCGAAACTCTGTCCAGTGTGACGGGGTGTGAGCCCGTCGCCACTTGTAATGGACAGTCCTCCCGTTCCTCACGATGTTTTCCTTCACCGAAAAGCTAGTGGTGTTTCAATTTATCAATTATGTGTAGTGTTTAATTGTTTTTATACTATACGAGCGTTAACCCGCGACTTCGTCCGCACAAATTATATACCAGATTTTAAGTCAGATCATAAGCTATCGGTTCAGTACTTTTTGCGTGATGCTCGTTCAAACAAACAAACAAACACCCAAACAAACACACAAACAGACAAAAAATCCAAAAATTGGTGACATGGAATCAGGGATACCTGAAAACCATATCGTAACTTATTTTTTGTTAATATCTTCAATGTACAGACACACTTCTGTTACAGCTTTATAATAGTATAGATTATACACAGGGTGAAATTGATATCATTAGCATCATTTTAAACGAAGTCTACCAATCAAACTGAACAACTTTTACTATGGGAGCAAACCAATCGGAGCAACAAAAAAATCAGCTGTTGCATACATTTGAGTCGAGTAGGCGTTGCAGTTTAGTATGGGACAGCTGATTTTTTTTTTGCTCCGATCGGTTTGCTCCCATAGTGAAAGTTGTTTAGTTTGACGGGTAGACTCTTAGTTTGAAAGGATGCTAATGATATCAATTTCACCCTGTATATTCCAGATTAAGGTATTTATAATATGGGCCTGTTAATAATTAAGATTGTACCGTTGCTTGAAATAAATTAATATATTATACTATATTTTACACCAAAAACATAATTAGGTACTGCAGAGACACAGAATTGGTAATAGTATATAGGCAGAATGTAAATGCTGCTTTTAGGAGATATAAAAGGTACAGTCAGCAGCAATAAGTTGTATACACTTTTGTTCTACCTCGTAGTACTTAAGTGTATATAACTTATTGCTGCTGACTGTACAAAATTAGGCGATCTTATAGCTACAAACAGATATTAATTTTTTCGTTTATTTCTAGTTGGGGAAGCTGGAATTCATTAAATAAAAAAAATTAATTACTTTTTGAATTATGCCAAAACATAACATTGTAGCCCAGTCATTTTACGGAGTTTTGTTAGGAGAGGTGAGGAGTAATTATGAATTGGACTTTTAAACTGCAACCGGCACCATTTAGTGACAAAAAGACTGTCTGAAAACATATTAAAAAAAAATTCGCTACACAAAATAGACATCAAAATTGTATCTCCCAGAAGGCTTTTAAATTAATAATATTAATACCAATGCACTTTTAATTAGATTTAACAATATGAATTATTTTTGAGCAATAAAATAGGCATTGAAATTTAAAAAAATGAGATATTTAATAGAAAATACTAATGTATTTTTCAAAGCCTTCTAAGTAGACAAAAGTATTAACACCATGTTTGTAGTAATGTATAATGGTAAAGCCTTAAAAGCTTGCAAAAAAAAATTGCCATTCGTTTTTTAAAAACGAGATAAATGCTAAATTTAAAATTTGGGGCTGTTGCTGACGCGATATTTTTGTAATTTTGGTACATTTCTAAACTCAAATTGGCTCTCAAATACTATACCGAAAAAAAATATCAATTATAAATTAGTTCCGGCTAAAACCGTAAAATGATTGAGCTATTGTTCATGCAGCACTTGCAGGCAGCTCATTGCCATGAGTCGTGCTTGCTTTTTAATCCCTTTTCTAGTGGCTATAAATGGTACCGCATGGGGGAAATAGTGCATCTTTTATGTTGAAAAATCTATATCTACATTTCTACCAGATTTTTTTAAACAAACGTCAAGCCCCGAAACATATTGGCTGTGTGTTCGACACTAGCGCCACACAAGCGCGGCGTAGCGCCAGAACTATGTCGGACAGCCGTGAATTATCTACACTATTATAGAACTGTACAAGTCTGTGTTTGTTCGAGGATTCTGCCAAAACTACTGCACGCATTTCGATAAAACTTTTTATATTTAAAAGCATATTATTAGTCCTAAAAGCTAGCTTACATTTTATCCCGGTACGATGACGTGAGCGGATGTTGACTAAGCCACGAACAAAATCTAATTTGTATCGGAATTCCCATTCAAAGGTTTACCTTAGTTTTAACACCTTTGGGGGTTGAGATGCGACAAACCTTTTTTTAAGTGAGCTTCTAGATGCCAATAGAAACACGCATGCCAAATTTGTAGTTTGTAGTCCTTACACTTTTGGAGATTTCGTGTTGAGTTAGTGTGTGGATTTACATAGATTCAAGCATATTTTACACACAGCTTGTCCAACAAAAGTACAAATTTCTGCCACCCCGGGCGCTGCGATCGATTTGACAGCTCCCATCACCCACTTCGCACATAGCGTAGAAAGAGAAGGTACTAGAATGAAGCACGTGTCTCGACATATTCATCAATAAGAAATGAGCATAGCAAATTCGTTCTAGTTAAAAAAAGCGATACTTATTGCTGTCCTTATCAAAGAAACCACTTTTTTGTACTACGACGGCAGTCTGACTCCGGAGTCAGTCATCTAGCTTCATATAAATTGTATAGGATTTTATATGACTATCGCTGTCTCATACGCTGGTTACGTTGTGGTTCAGTCTAACAACGTAAGCGAAAAAATTTTTCTTCTATGGCACATAGCCAATAGTACGCGACGCGCAAATTACATGATGCGTAGGCCGGTTTGTAGTACGTGCTATGTATCAGAGATGGCGCTGTATGTGAAAAAAGATTTTCCCGCTTTTCTGTTGAAATTTTTCCTGAATTTTCTTTGCTATAAACTTTTTTTACTTTTTTTTCACAATTTCACAGTGAAAACAATACCGGTTTGTCACATGAAATTAACTGAGCAGAGAACAATGAGTAGCTGTCAAACAATGTATCACGCACCGGCGCCGGTTTGTAGTACATGCTATGTATCAGAGATGGCGCTGTATGTGAAAAAAGATTTTCCCGCTTTTCTGTTGAAATTTTTCCTGAATTTTCTTTGCTATAAACCTCACGGAGCCCGAGACCTTTCCAACGAATGCAAAACCGTGGAAATCGGTTCGTGCGTTCTGGAGTTATAGCGTCAGGAAGGAAAACCCGACTTATTTTTATATAGTAAAAAATATACCTATCTCGGAGCAACCACGAAGAGTCACTCGTGTAAACAGAACCTTAAGTATACTATTCTTGAATGATAACACATATATCCAGTACTCCGCACCATCCACCAGACAATAGAAACCCCATCAATTCGGATTTTTTTCCTTCTCAGTAATATTTCTTTCCCAAAGCCTCTTTGATAAAATATATCGTAATTTTTCATAGAGGATACAGGATATAAATAATGATTTCGGATATATTTCTTTGAATAAAAATATCCTTCGGTTCAATCTAAAAATAATACAAGTTTGTATTACTTAGTAGCCGTATGTTTTGGATATAAACCACCTTATTTCTGCTCGTGTAGAAAAGAAAAAATGAATTAATTTTTACACTAAAAAGACAAAAATTAATCAATCAATCAATCAATTATACTTTATTTGACACCAAAAAAACAGAGTATCCAGAGAGCAAACAATCAGGAAATACAAAAGGCACAAAAATAGGCGGTCTTATCGCTAAAAAGCGATTTCTTCCAGACAACCTTAGGGTAGAGGAAATAGTGAATGAAGATTGGTAGGCGGTGTAGATCATAAAAACACAATATAGATAACATACACAAATAATGTTATAGAAATACAAACATACTGTAATATAAAAATATATATATAATATAAATACCTATTACGAATAGTTTGGACTTTTGAACCTTCGTTAATGACCAGGTTTTAACACCGTAGGTAAGGATGGGCAGAATACACATGTCGATAAGTTTGCTCTTGAGTGAGAGTGGAAGGTCGCCCTTCATTAGTTTTTTCATAGACCAGTAGCTCTTCCAGGCGTTGTCAATACGGCGTGCGATTTCTTTGTCCTGCCTGTTTTCGAAGGAGACTACTTGGCCCAAGTAAATGTATTCATCGACATACTGTATGACCTGCCCATCTACCTCTACCCTACATTAAATAAATAAAAAAATTTATTTCAATTTTCATCATCATCATGAACAACCTATACATATGCGTCCCACTGCAGGGCACAGGCCAAAGAGTAATATAAGTATATTAGAAAAGAGAACCCACTCGTGGCAACATTATGCATCCTCCTTATGTCAAATTGAAGGCTAGCTAGCGCCATCTATGTTTCACTGACAATAATTCAACCTATACTATACATACCTACTTATATCTACTCATACCGATGCATATTATTGTTTTGAATGCTAGATTTAGTTCAATCCCACACCGATCGAGTGAAATTCCAGTATCTTTACTATTCCTGTAATCTAAACATCGGTAAGAGAAAAACAGAAACTCCACGAAAACTACAAACAATTCGCGCATTACGCGAGATACGTAGCCATTTTGTGAATCTGTCATGTGTCTATTAGACATTGACATAGACAATAAAATGTTTTTTTTCATAATTCTGCGAAATAGTTAATAGATGGCAGCACATTCTATGCAAACTGAATCGGAAAAAGCAACCAAAAGGCGACTGTCCTCCGCCTGGCACAGGCCTACCCTCAGGGAGGTTTTATGTGTGTTAGTTCACTTCGCGTTCCCAATGCAGATCGGTAGACTTTATTTTTATATCATTATATTTTTATTTCTCATACAGTGTTCCTGTCGAGTTTTAGCTATACCTTGATCATTCTATAAAAGGTTGAAACGATATTCCGATTCCTATTTAACTATCCGACATAATATTTTGGACGTTTTATGTTTTTTGTTTGACATTAACAGATAAATTGTATCTATATTTATGTAATTCAAAATAGCCAAAGGCCTAACTTTGGTGCCCTGGCAGAAGGGAAAGTGCCCCTTGTGGGATGCTACATGCGTCAGCAACTTCGCCGCCAGCTACCTCAGTCGCACCTCACGGACGCCTGGAGCAGCCGCAGATCTCGCTGCAAGTAGAAAGAGAGTCTGTTACTCGGACCTGGAGCCGTGGAGACCACAGGGTGTGGAGAGCTGAGGCTAAAAGCTTCATCGCTGAAATTGGGCGTCGCCTTAGGGAGCGAAAATGTGACCCCCGCTCCGGTTCGTTCCTGGTGCAAGGGTCGGCCATAGCAATACAACGCGGCAACGCTGCTAGCGTTATGGGCACTTTTGCACCTGGGTCGATACAGGCGCTATTTGATTAATGTTTATTAATTTTTAGGGTGATGTTATATGTCTATTAAATAAACCATATATTCAAAATAGTTTTAAAAGGATGAGATATTTTATCGACTTAATTAACTTGTTTAAATAATTCATAGATTCTTTATTGTACACAAAAACATAATTAATAATTTTTAATAATTTATTTTATAATTTAATAATTTATCTTCTTGTCTTGTCTTAATAGTACATTATGGTACAAGTGTGTAATGTTGGTGATTACCGCTGAGGCGCCATTGAGACCCGAGCCGTAGGCGAGGGTCTTAAGAGAGCCGAGGACGGTAATCATCAATACACACGTGTATCATACGACGTTTTTCAACACACTTGTGAAGAAAATAATAATAAAAAAACATTTTATTTAGTAAATAAAAAGTTTATTTAGAGAATTTATTTGTACTATTGAATATGATCTTTTTTGTATCGAAACTTTTTTAAGAACAAAGCAACTCAAGAACTCAACCAAGAAGTTTAGATACCTACTAAAAAAAACCTATAACTCACTTGTGAATAATAGTAATGAAAAAGTCACAGTTTAATTATAGGTGTCTTTATGTGCCTAATTGCGGTGAAATAAGGGTCATTTTATGAGCAAGTGTGTTGAAAAATGTATTTATTTACTTACAGACCAAAAAACAAAGAAAAAGGTATAACATGGCTGCATACAATTTAAACTACACAATTTTGTACAATAAAATAATCTCCTAAGACATGAAAGAAGCCCTAAACATTCGAGAATATACCCTAAGGTAGGGAGACTAAATCGAAATTGTAGCATGTAAGTTTCGTGTAGATATTTTATATAGTACGATAACCCTCTTCAAAAATCCTCTCCAATACAAAAGTCCTTTTTCGTATTACCTCGAACTCAACATTTTCTATTTATTCTGAAGTTTTTCAATATTTGCCGCGGCCGTGTCAACCGCATCTGTGGGACTTTTTGAAAACAACTTATTGTTCAAAACTTTTATTTTTTGCATAGCCTCTTTCGTTGATCGCTTTTTTATGTCTTCTTTAAGTTAAGGCTCTTACAACAGTTAGTGGGCGTCCATTAATTACGTGGATTTTTTGATCCCCACATCTCCCTTAGTGAGATGTGAGATTTGGCTCGACCGCCAAATGTCACGTAAAGGTCGATTTACACATCCATAAGTAAGTAAGTAAGTAAGTCCAACTTACCACTTTCTTGCTTACTTATGGCCGATTTACACATCCATAAGTAAGTAAGTAAGCAAGGAAGTAGTAAGTTGGACTTACTTACTTACTTATGGATGTGTAAATCGACCTTGAGATTATTTTGTATTACTAGAACGAACGTGGAAACATGTTTCATCAACAGCTGTTACAATGATACATTGGTACAATTTACAATTACATTGAGCTTCTTAACTAAATGCATAAACACTTAGAAATGAAAACCACATGCACAGAAAACTGTTTACAAAAGCAACATTAAAATATATGCTTTAAAAATTTATGGAAAAAAAAACATTAACAAAAGAAACCAAAAAAAAAAAATGCTCAGAAAACTGTTTGAGAGGTAAATTGCCAATTATAGATTTGAATTTTACATAACTAAGTCAGGCCGAAGTTAAATTAAAAATAAAAATTATACATAGATATTTGGTAGGTACCTACATCTTATTTGTAAGGACTCACATTGACATTCACAATGGATGAAAGTTTCTTAGACAAAAACAGGAAAAGTAAAAATTATAACGCATAGATTCAATCCATATACATAGAGCCATATACAAGGTCCATTATATACGAGTAGTATATACACATCAGCCCTCTTATTATTATTATTTGGTAATAAGGGCTTGGTCAATGACCATATAGCTACTGCGACCTGGATAGATCTATTGTAGCTGTCACCCTAGACCTAAATGTCATTTCCTAGGCCCACGGACTTCATGAACCGTGTTATGCTTTTGGAGGGGAGGTCCCTAATGTCAGTAGGTGTTATTATGTATCCACCTAGACGGCGACTCCTGTTGAGAATGAGCACTTCGCATTCGCAAAGGAGGTGTATGGGCGTTTCCTCTGCTTCACAGCAAAATCTGCATGTGGGTGAATCTACAAGCCCCATTCTCTGTAGGTGTTTGTTTAACTTGCAGTGTCCTGTTAAGGCTCGTACTAAAAGCCTTAAGTCGTTGCGGTTTGAATTGATGGCATCTGAGGTATGTCTGTTTGAAAAGCCGGTCACAAGTTCTTTCGCATGCTTCAGTTCTGGTGTATCCAACCAGAGCTTACGGCTTTGGTCCACGGCCCATTCCTTTAGCACACGCCTAGAGGTGTTGCGAGAGATGCCGCAGTAAGGTTCGGGGCCTATGACGTCCTCTTCCGCCCCTCTTCGTGCCAGCTCGTCAGCTGCCTCATTTCCATCAATACCGCAGTGTCCAGGCACCAAAGGGCCGAAAATAATCTACTATTCCATACTAAATTCCAATACCTACTCCACTAGTAAAAGTTGTTCAGTTTCATGTGGTTTAAAGGTTAATGACACTTTTGCTTACAAGAATGTGTATAAAATGCTGCCTATTGGCGCCTTAAATAAAATTGTGCTTACAGTTTTGTTTTAAACGAAACAAATGAAATGAGATTTCGTTTAGAATTGTCAGGTTTCCAATTGTTATTTGTTTTATAAAGTAATTTGGCTGAAGATTGATTACAAAGATATCCAAATTAAAACGAAATAACAATGTGTTTCAAAAAGGACTGGATACTTTATGTAATAACAATACAAAAAAATCAGCCTCTATTACCACAATACTATTACAAAAATGCGAACTTAAAAATAAAGCATTCCTTGGTGGATACAGGATGTAAGTGACAGCCCAGCAAATACTGAAACGGTGAACTCAGACCATCAAATTGAACAACTTTCACTATTGAGCCTACATTAGGAAAGGCGAAAAAAATCTGTTGTCCCATACATTCTAGTCGGGTAAGCAGTTTTGTATAGGCCAGGTGGGCTGATCATAAATTAATCGAGATTTATCTACTTATAACTCGGTCAACCGGGACACCCTACTTAGAGAGGTAAATTCAAAAGCTCCAGAGATTTATAATTATTTGGCTCAATGTTATTACCATCCGTCAAAATTAATGCATAAAAACAATGAAATCCTTTCGGCTGTCGGTTGTCAGCAAGGCGATCCCCTCGGGCTAGCAATATTCAGTTTGGCCATCAATCCAATAATCCAGTCGCTCCGCTCAAAATTTAATTTATGGTATCTCGACGACGGGACTCTAGGAGGAGACACGGACACGGTTCTATCGGATCTCACACTTATAACAAACGAATTTCATTCCATCGGTTTAGATTTAAATTTTGACAAGTGTGAATTATATATCTCTGACGCGGCAACCAACAGAAGCGAAATAGTGGATAAGTTTAACGTTTTGACACCCAAAATTAAAGTTCTCTCAAAGAACAACCTGACTCTCCTAGTCTCCCCAATTTTCGACGAGGCCATAGAACCCTTCATAAATAATTCAGTTACAAAATTTCATCAAAATTCTGACCGGTTACTGAAAATTAACACACACTCGGCTATCTTTCTATTAAAATTCTGTCTTTTGGTTCCGAAATTTACGTACCTACTGCGCTGCTGTCCTGTATGGAAATTTCAAAGTTTACTCCTTTTTGTAGATCAAACGCTCAAAACACAAGTGGAAAAAATTCTCAATATTCAGTTCAGTGATCGTTCTTGGACGCAGGCATCCCTTCCCATAAGACACGGCGGCATAGGGATGCGCAACACCAGTAGCAACGCACTGCCAGCCTTTCTTTCCTCCATCCACAGCACGTCAGACCTCATAGGAAATATCCTAGGTGTATCCTCAAACTATGAGGTCGCGTGTTTGGATGAGGCAAGACAAGCCTGGGTTACTGCTGGCCCGAATCAAAATTTCCCTTCCGATCCGAAAATACAGAGGAGCTGGGACGACATTACTAGCAAAATCACCTTTGAAACACTTGTCACCAACACAGAAGGCCACGACCGCGCCAGACTCCTAGCATCGACCACAAAGGAGTCCGGGTATTGGCTACACGCCTATCCTTCGGTCAACACAGGAACCTACCTGGACTCCAACACCTTGCGCGTGGCAATCTGGCTTCGAGTCGGCGCAGAAATTTGCATCCGCCACCAATGTCCTTGTGGTGCGGCCGTCGATCGCTTGGGTCACCACGGACTCTCGTGTCAAAAGAGTGCCGGCAGATTCCCTCGCCATGTCACCCTTAACGACATCATACGTAGGTCTCTTGCCACAGTCAACGTTCCTGCCATTCTCGAGCCGACTGGCATCATACGGAGCGATGGCAAGAGACCAGACGGGATGTCTCTCGTCCCCTGGAAGATGGGTCGGGCGCTAGTGTGGGACGCTACCTGCGTGGACACACTGGCCCCGTCTCACTTACAGGGCACGAGTCAAAGGGCTGGCGCAGCGGCGGAGGCGGCCGAAAAACGAAAGGCCTACTGGTACCGGGATATCGGCCCCCAATACCATTTTATGGGTTTTGGTGTCGAAACTCTTGGGCCGTGGGGAACTAATGCGCAGGCGCTTTTTAAAGACCTGTCAAAGCGCCTGATAGACTCGACAGGGGACCCAAGAGCTGGCACTTTCCTCGCTCAACGGATCAGCATAGCCATTCAGCGAGGAAATGCGGCCAGCGTTCTGGGTACCCTCCCACAAGGACCGAACCTGCACCACATCCTAGGTTAGTTTAGTTTTAAGTCTCTTTATTTATAATTTTATTTAATGTTACTATTTTATGGATCTTTCGAATAAACAATTCTGACCACTTATAACTGATTTGGAGTGCGGGAAAAATGGAGTCGAGAAGGGGATTACACCAATGAAAGTATTATTCAGGACCAAATTCACCGCAAAGTTTGACGCACAATACGCGTAGACGGAATTCATAAAAGTAATATTTTATATACGAAAACATAGTTTAGAAAATCTAGATGCCGCGTCACAAATAACATTTGCAATTTATAATATAATTACGAAGATTTAAAGCTTTCAAAATTTTGTATGAAAAATTTCAAAGTTTTATATCTTCGTAGTTAGTGTATAAATTGAAAATGTTATTCGTGACGCGGCATCTAGATTTTCTAAACAATTTTTCCATATACACAAAGTTACTTATATTAATACCGTCTACGCGTATTGTGCTTCAAAGTTTTGTATAAAATTGACCCTTCTGCAACCACCTTAAACCACAAAATTTACCATTTCTGCCTAGCTTAAAAAATCTATTAACCCATCAGGTGATTGGGCTCTTTTTTTACCTTCAGACAGAATGATAAATAATTTTTTTTTATTCTGAGTACCGTCTTGCTCAACCCGTAAAAGCTTTTCCTAAAAAACCGAAAGCAAAACTTTCTTTCGCTTTCCGATGTTACCTATTCACAAGTATAATTCAATAAAAAAGTTGCGTCAGCGAAGGTCATCAGTTATTTTTAGGGTTCCTTAAACCAAGATTCATCACCTGAAACCATCCTAAACAGTCGGACAATACTGTGATTGTGACACGTTTGTGATCGATGCAAGTATTGTGTTATTTTGTATGTTTCCCGTGTATGATCAAGGTCAATCTGTGTTATTTTGTATGGTTTCGGTGTGTGATCAAGATCAATCTGTGCTATTTTATGTGTTTCCCGTGTATGATCAAGGTCAATCTGTGTTATTTTGTATGGTTTCGGTGTGCGATCAAGATCAATCTGTGCTATTTTGTATGTTTTCCGTGTATGATCAAGGTCAATCTGTGTTATTTTGTTTGTTTCCCGTGTATGATCAAGGTCAATCTGTGTTATTTTGTATGTTTCCCGTGTATGATCAAGGTCAATCTGTGTTATTTTGTATGTTTTCGGTGTATGTTCAAGATTAATCCGTTTTATTTATGTTTTCGAAAGGCCCGACCTTTGAACGGCTGCATCTTCTACACCGACTGATAAAACGAGCTAGTTTTTGCATTGTTCGCATAGCTACAGTACATATTACAAAATACCTGCATATTCATTTTTAACAAACATAACTGAACTTTGAATGGCTGTAACTCCTAAACCGACTGGAGTTATGCAGACAGATCTGGTCCATCCCTATCACAGATATGTTTTTCACCCTATGAATACTGATTCAGCATTACCGAATTATATGTAGGTACTTGAGAATTTTAAGTTTGTAATACCGGTTGGTTGATTCGGAACCGAAAATAGTTTTTTTGTATTTTAGTAGAATAATACTTGATCATCATCAACATCATATAAACGTCCCGCTGCAGGACACAGGCCTACCCTCAGAGAGGGTGTATGGGCATTAGAATTCTTGCTTAGATTTTTTTTAATTTATTCAAAAAATAATGTCCATTACAAGTGGCGACGGACTCACTCCCCATCACACTGGATTTTCGGTACTAGTGAAACGTAGATGTTCTGGTTTCAGAATATCTTTGACGACGGAGAATATAGTCGTTAGCATATTATGCTATGCTATGCTAGAAAAAATTATACGGAACCTTCGAAGTATAAGCAGCTCGCACTTGACCACCATTTACAATTTCTCAGAACATCACTAATGAATTAGTATTCATTACTCGGTGAATTCATAATGGCCAACGTTTTACTTTTCATTTCATATTTTAGCACTTTTTCGGACTTGTCTCGTTAGCATTTTATTTATTTTGCTGCCTCTATTCTACTACGATGAAATAGAAAACTTTGTAATTATATTTATTTTGACCATTATGAGTCTGTAATATGCTAAGTCTTTGTAATATTAATTCAAAGAGAACTAACACACCTATACCTACACACACTTTCACACACTCACGACACATAAAATAAAAATCACTACATAAAGAAAGCTTCATTTTTTATCTGTGGAAACTTTTAGTTGGCAATTTTGTTTCATAAAAAATTTGATACCCTACTATCCTGTAGTTTTTTTTAGTCCGTAAGTTTTCTTAAAATTAATAAAATACAAAAGCGACCGGTACACACACTCAGCCAGGATATGTGCGCACCTGGATTGCGATTTTTGAATCTCATACGTTGAACTCAGCAGTTGAAAATGTATGGAGATACGCATCGTTCTACTGCTGATTTGACTTTCAAAAATCGCACTCCTGGAGTATGATTTTTGAATGTCAAATCAGCAGTAGAAAGATGCATATCTCCATAGTAATATTGTCATTTTTACCTGCTGAGTTCAATAAATGAGTTTCAAAAATCGCACTCCTTTTTGTATTTCCTGGTGACAGCGGCCGCTAGTGTGAATCATTAGTTCTGAATTTGTTCATGTACCTACTCATGATGCAAACACAGTCATGCCACACTTTTTCATACAAGTGCAATGGGATAAGCCTAAGCGATACTGAGTGAGTGTGAGCGAGACAGGAATATACCGTTGCCTACAGTTTGCGCCACGCTTCCTGCCAGAGGGGGCGAGGTTAAAATTGGTTGGGGGGCAAGGAGTGTCTGTTTTGAATGTAGTTATAGATGCATAGCATAGCATATGCATACTATAATCCCCCGAGGGGGTAGTCAGAGATATTCTGAAACCTCAGAACATCTACGTTTCACTTGTAGTACCGAAACTCTGTCCAGTGTGACGGGGAGTGAGCCCGTCGCCACTTGTAATGGATAGTAGGTACAATACATGCCTCGAAATTGAAGCAAGCAGGTTTCCTCACGATGTTTTCCTTCACCGAAAAAGTCAGTGGAGTGCCAGTTATAGATTCTCATTCTTATACTGTGGTCATTGTAGTGTACAGCATTAAAGAGTAGTTAATGTGGAAAGCGACGGTAGCGCCATCTATCGGCACGCGCAGTCTGTGGTAAATATCTATCGTGCATTCGCTCGGTATTTAGGGACACGGTATCGAATTGAAAGTATCGATACTGTACTCATGAGTAGTATCGAAAAAAAAGAATCGTACTCACAAAAGTATTGAGACAAAAGTATCGATACTTCAAGTATCGAGTACTTTTCTTAGGGCTTAGGGCCTAATGCGCATACGGTAGGGTAGGGTCGGCAGGCAGGACGTCAATGCCAGTCAGAAGGTAAGTAACGTCAGATTAGCAACTTAAAAAAAACAAATGGTACATACATTTAATACAATAATAAAAAAATAAATTCACAAATTAAAAGGTTTTAAAAAATATTAAATTAATTGATTATTTATTTTATTAATTTTATTACTTTAGGCACACATTAAAGTTCCCAGTCCTCCTCCGTACCACAGAATAAATACTAGTCCGTACCAATAGTGGACCAATCACTCACTCGTTCGGAACAAACGATTTCGATTCGAACTTCATGTAGAATAGGTAGGTAATGTTTTTGCAGTTTCAGCACGATTGAACAAGGCGTTGCCATAAACATGAGCCGTAACCGTAAGACCAAGTTTTAAGTCGGTAATTTTTAAGATTTATTCAATACGATACCTGTCGAAAAGTACTCATTGAGTAAAAGTATCGAATAAAAAGTATCGAATACAAAAGTATCGGTATCGAACGGAAACGTACTCGATACCACAAAGTATCGATACTTTTTTCGTGTCCCTATCGGTATTCACTCGCCGACCACCGTGCCGTGCGGACGTTCGCTGGCCACATTCACTAGTGAAAACTATATCTGTGTTTTAATCAACCTCAACTAACCCAGAGTGAAAAGGAGCATTTTACAGTCATGTTGTCTTTTACACGCATTATGCGCTTCTGTAACCAAGCTGTAGTCTTCTTCTTATCGTGTAGGCAGTAACTAACAAGCCCTGGTGTCAGAGTTTTTTAGACCGCCTTACGGCCTCTGACGTGGTTTTTATGTAACGACTACTACCACCAGAGATAGTAGCCGGGACCAACAGCTTAACGTGCCATCCGAAGCACGGAATCATCTTTCTTTTGAGACAATCAGGTGATTCTACCTGCAATGTCCTAACCAACTGGGGAAAAACGCACAAAGTGACATATCACTAGGTGTCCCCCGTGGGAATCGAACCCACGACCTCCGTGTCGAGAGCCCAATGCTCTTAACTATTGGACCACGGAGGCAGTCAGCAGGAAGCTGTAGTTAAAATCGTCTAATCGTAACATGTCTTATTGTTCCAGGAAACTGCCTAGTCATAGCAGCGGTGTTGTGCTCCTCAAAGCTGAGGAGTGTCACCAACTTGTTCATCGTGTCGCTGGCTGTCGCCGACCTTCTCGTCGGAGTTGCTGTGCTACCATTCTCTGCCACGAGAGAGGTTTTTGAGGTTAGTTTTGTACCAGAGTTCATTATGGTCCACCACATACATCTGATTCGGAATCAGATTCCGTATGGAGTGTTGCCGCTTTCAGAGACTTTTTCACTAGATCTAGTGATTTTTTTTATGTCTTAGGTGGCATATTTTAAAGTGATTTTTGAGCGTAGGCGTTGATGGAACGATACCGTATCGTGACGGTGCAGTTGCGACGTCATTGCGGCATAGTTGCGAAATCGCCTACGCGCAAAAACAGCTTGTGTGATACTGTGGTTTACGCCATTTTGTATGCAGATTATGTCTAATGTTAAAACTATCGATAGTCTATTGATATAGTTGCATTATATTGAAATACAATTTACAAATTATCATCGTAACGTCATGACATCATCACATGATAGTAATTATCATGTATAGAAATTGTTGGTTTCATTTTAATAAACACCTAAAAATACAATTGTCATTAATTTGGCATTTCATACATTTTTATTGTAGGCATTTTTTAAACAGCATTCTAAGTAATTTTTGTAACCATAGTTAACAACACTGAATCCTGAATCAGGATCCTGAATCGCAATTCCATCTGTGTGTGGCGGACCTAATTGTTAAGGAAGGTCGGACCGCGCACTCATTCGTGTTTCCAATGAGCGTTTTTCATTTACTTTTTAATTTTAGTTCCTAAAAGACTCGACAGATAGCATGTTTATCGCTCCATAGAGATTTTCGTGAGATCCTGTCCAAAATCATGTCAAGACTATGCCTATCCTTTTTTTAAAGGCCCGATTGAGCCCATACAACCATGCAAACGTAAACAGTTTCATATTTTCGATTAAAATTGTTCATAAGTAATGAAATATTCAATCAAAAGATGCGTTGGCATCTTTTTGACCATCTTTTCCTTCTTTATTATTTTATAAACTTTAGAAACACTTTTTGAAATTCTGACCTTTTTTCGCACAGACGGTAGCGCTATCTATCGAACCCCTAGAATACCAAAAGAAAAACGCTCATTGCTTTCATAGCGGGAGAAGACAAACCTGAGACTTTTGTCTCTTTCTAACTAGGGGGAAGCGGGGTCTGCATGATTCGCCCGATAAAACTCTATCGCGCCTTTTATTTTATTTGTTCGCGCGCAAAAAGTAAGAGCTGTATGGCGCGACAGCGCTATATCGAGCATGCTGTGTTAACAAGCCTCAATAAAATTATCTGGCCCTGTACGCTGACTTTCGATTTTCGATACATCGTGGATGTTCTGAGGTTTCAGAATATCTCTGACTACCCCCTCGGGGAATATAGTCGTGAGCATATGCTTATGCTTATGCGACCATTTCGATCCGAACTTCACTGTCATAGAGTTGATATTAAAACGAAAACGTTCAGGCAATTGCGAAGTTCGAATGTCCGGGTAGACGGGTAGTTTGTTCACTAATTCTCGATTATGACCAGACAAAGAACATAAAGTTTTAGTACAAAGTTATACGGTTCCTATATTTTTCTCTGAGACAACATTAACTTCCTTCGATTCCTCTGATATTTCTTCATGGCAGGGTCGATTTTCGGGGCTGGTCTCACGACATAATTAAATATATCGAACTTTTTTATTGAATAAATAAACAAAAATATACATTATAGCACTATATACATAACCATTAACCAAAAGAAAAAAAGAAACAAAACTAATACTACTTACAAATAAAAAATGTCTTCGAAATTGCCGCCTGGCAGCATTACCTCTTTGTATGGCCAGGCTGATGCGCTGTCCGAGGTAGCTGCCAGCCCTCTGGTCACCGGAGACCTCGATTAGGCGCGCCGATAATTCTTGAAATAATCGGAGCGCCAAATATATTGATTTTTCTCAGTATTTTATTATTTATACTATGTTCGGTAGTTGCAAAAAACAGCAATCTAACGACATTGTTAAGAGATTTAGAAGGAAATAATCGAAATCTAATTTAATATGCTTCATTTACAAAGTAGGTTACTTTATGCTTATTTGTCAAAGCACGAAACAACGAAATACGCAAAAATAAAAACCATAGTTAGCAATTTTTTACACGTCTACCCTACTAAGGCCCGCTTGCGCCTAGCAGGGTTATCGTTATTAACTCGGAACTAGACACTACTTTGGAATTAAATTATAATTATGTCTTGCACCATCACCACATAAACTTGTGTTATATTTAAACCGCCGATGTGTTAGGTTTAAGTCACTAAACTACGTGCTAAATGTCAAAATTGAGGCAACAGCTGTTTTTACAGTTTTGTTGTAGGCTCGCGCAACTCTCCAACAAAAAAATTTATATGAAACGTGCACCGCGCCATTTAATTCCTTTGAACGGTTGCACACGTTTCATACATTCTGGATAATCGGTCACGACCAGTTTTTAGTATGGAAGTCCCGACTCATAACGTAGTGTGTTACATGCTCTTTGATAACATGAATGAACGATGAAAACGAAATGTCATTGCTGAAATAAAACAAATGAGACAGACAAATACAAAGAGATGCAGAAAGCACTTATCACGTTATCACTAATATAAACGAGACAGCCTACAATTGCGAAACAATAATTTCGAACTTAGAACGTTTAGGGTTCACACGAGACTACTTTTCATGATTTTTAACGTTCAAAATTAGAGTCTAAAGTTATAGGGAATAAAATCCAAAATTGCGGATTCCATGTTACCTCGCCCCCCGCAAAAAGTGGCAGAAATGTTTGTTAGCAGAATTACACGCGTGACTAGTCCCTATATAAGTAGTCAAAGTACCCAGCATGTTACAACATGGAAAATAATAAACAGTGGAAAATAAAACAGTGTAGTAAAACTTGTATGAGTAATAAACTAAAATTGTCATGTTAGTGTTGGTGCAATGCGGTTTGAAAAATGTATGCGGCGTGTTTAAAAAACATTTGGTAAGTATCTCGATTTGTCATTTAGTTATTTAATATGTAGATGACACGATTGTATCAAGACCTCCGCTTCCAAGTACCTAGTAGACAAAGTTGTATTACGTTATGCAACACAACCTGCCCACCAAATAATTTCTACTCTACACGTGTTTCGCTCCACCAAGGAGCATCCTCAGGAGTTAGACCGACGAACGTTCGAAACAGAGTTGTTACTCCGCCGAGCGTCCGACACCGAGACTCGGTGTCGGACGCTCCTTGGTGGAGCGAAACACGTGTAGAGTAGAAATTATTTGGTGGGCAGGTTGTGTTGCATAACGTAATACAACTTTGTCTACTAGGTACTTGGAAGCGGAGGTCTTGATACAATCGTGTCATCTACATATTAGTCATGGATTTCCGCAAAGTAACGCCTGATTCAATTAATTTAGTTATTTAGCAGCTATTTCGTGAAAAATAAAAATAGTACTGCAGCCCCGGGACTTTTTAATTACAAAAAAGATTGCCGTTTTGATATTGTTGTAGGGTACGAAATTACTAATATAAAAACACAAAGACAACCCGCCGCTAGCAAAAAAAAAACTAAGCTATAAGACCAGATGAAAAAGTTAATTTTGATGGGTCTTATAGCTTTGTAAGGCAACTTTAGACAGTCTTACTATTACGTATGGATATTGAACTAATAGCCCAGTCATTTTACGGAGTTTTGTTAGGCGGGGTAGGGAGTAATTATTAATTGGGCTTTTAAACTGTAACCGGCACCATTTAGTGACAAAAAGACTATCTTAAAACATATTTTAAAAAAAATCGCTTCGCAACATAGAAATTAAAACTGTGTGTCCCAGAAGGTTTTTTAATTAATAATATTAATACCAATACACTCATTTAACTTAGATCTAATTATATAAATTATTTTTGAGTAATAAAATAGGCATTAAAATTAAAAAAAATGAGGTATTTATTAGATAATAAAAATGTATTTTTCTTTTTATATAAGGTAAAGAACATGATAGTATAAAAAAAAACGGTATCCTCGAAATTTAAAAATAAATAAATAACGCTCACAGGCACATAATATATATTGTAATGATCCCAAGCAAGTACTATAGGTTGTTTATTATGGAAACCATACAACAACGGCACAAACATAATATAACATTTTAGATAAATTAAGAATTTTTTTTCTTTTTGCGGCGGGTTTTGATCTTTTTGACTGTGGTTTTTATAATTACTCATTTCGTACCCTACAATAATATCCAAACGGGAATCCGTAATCTTTTTGTACCTAATTAAAAATTCCCGGGGCTACAGTACTATAACAGATAATTGTTTTGCGTCAGTTTGTTTGTGAGTTTGTGAGTTTTACACCATGTACCATGATAAGGAAACCAGGATCTGATGATGACATCCCAGATAAATCGAGAGCAACCTTTGAAAATCGTAGTACCGGCTAGTGTGTTTGTTACTTTAAAGCACTACTATTAAGTTGAAATAATGGATTCACCACTGAAAATTGTGAAATAAACAAAATTTTAACAAAAAATTAAAACCGCCTTCAAAAAAACTAAAAAGTTAAATAATAATATTGCAGCCGATGACTTTTTCGTTCGCATCATAAGAACATTAATTTGTTTTATAGAAGTTGGTGTCAAGCCAAGCCAAAAATGTACCGGCGCGAATTGTACCGGCTTGACAGCGACTTCGATAAAACAAATTAATTTTCTTATGATGCAAAAGAAAAAGTCATCGGCTGCAATATTATTATTTAACTTTTAAGTTTTTTTTTAAGGCGGTTTTTCATACAAACGTTCGAGCAGCTGATTGCTGTTAGAATGGAAAATTAAATTTAAATTTTTTTGTGAATTTCCTATATATGCTTCTTAAGGAAAGATGTTCAGTAACATGGGTACAATCACCCCTTAAATTATTAATGCAACTGTTTACAAATCCTAACACCCTGTATAGAAAGTTTAAAAGCTGCAACGAACATCAATCAATACCTACTGCAATAGGTACAATCATTTTAAATGTTGTTAGATACGTCGTTCTATCGTAAAAATTTCAATACGCTAAAACAGAGCTATTGCTACAACAGCATACATACTTTGAAAATATCCGATTACCCCGTATTGGATTATATGGATAAATAAGTTATTTCGTTGAAAATTGAACTCAAATCAATTAGCTCAAAGATTACATCAGCCTATTCCAGGAAAATCCTAACGCAATTTCAATGAATTGTTTACAAGAAATACGCACATTTCCACCGAAAAAACAAAACCCTCATTCTTATTCCTATGTTCTTAAAGCTTACAACAGGATTCTGATTGTACCATCAGCAAGAAAATGATCGCATCGTGAGATTCGCTTGAAGTAAAAGGCAAAAAGCGTGTAATAAGGTCGAAATTTGCAAGCAAGCGAATAATTTATTCAGCTAGGCCTTCTGGTTGTTCACTTACTCGTATTGTATGTGCTTAGGTGTTTTATATGGAGCTCGTGGAAATTGGTTTAAGTATTAGGCTTCATTTTTGGCTTACGGAAGTATGACCACGTGTCCGAGTACAGGGCGCAGTTAAAGTGGCTCCTTATTCGCAAGCGTCGTGATGTCCATATCCTCTGTCTCCTCCACAAAATCCTTCCACCCCTAGCTATCTCCGTGATCGTTTCTCCTTCTCCCGCCCTCCTGACAAACCTTGTCGATCTCATATCCGTACCCAACTTAGAATCCAGACCCACTCCACCGACTTCTACTCCTACTCTTTCACTATCTATGCTGCCCGGTTGTGGAACTCACTCCCCGCCGATATTCGTGATTGTCAAACATTTGCGTCCTTCAAAAAGCAAGTGAAAGAACACTATCACTTTCTAAAATAAGCCATAGTTTGTGTGTCTGCCTCACACTTCAGAACTGTCTCTGTTGCGGGATTGCTGGAAGAGATCTCTTTAGAGATAAGCTCGCCCTTTGTACATGTCTACTTTAATTGTTTTTTCTGTAATGTTATGTGTACAATAAGGTGTTAAATAAATAAATAAATAATTAGTAATTTTGTTACAATACAAACAATATTATTTTCAAAAACCCGCCAAGTGCAAGTCGGACTCGCGCACCGAAGGTTCCGTCCGTACCAACATAATCAATAAGCACACAAGAAAATTTTCTTAAGCGTGAGACAAACACTTAGCCGATTTTTTTTTAATGACGTGTTCTTTTATTTTACTTTAGAGAATGCTTTATAATCACACCGAGTTTGTGTGAAAATGAAGGGGTGTTATAAGTTTGACGCCTATGTCAGTCTGTCTGTCTGTGGCATCGTAGCTTCCAAATGGGTGGACCGATTTCGATGCGATTTTTTTAATAGAATGTGAATTTTTGCGAGTTTGCTCTTAGCTTTGTTTCATGAAAATCGATTCAGCAGTTTTAAGTAACTTAAAAAATTACGAAATAAAATTAATTTTAGAATTAAAAAACCCCCAACACCAAAATCAAAAGTGAAAAATAATTTGATCACTTATTATTTTTGATGTAAGCAAATGTAAGTTTTACTTTTTAACTCTCTTTACGATATTTTAAATCAATGAATGTGTCGGGGACCGCAAATATGATTGTCGAATATAAAACTACATAAATAGACCTAAAGTATCTTAAAGAAATTTAAAAAATAAAACTTACATATGCTTACATCAAAAATAATAGTCCGAGTAGACCCCCAGAAATTAAATATCGCTCGAAATGTCCAATTTCATTCATCTTTCTTTAACAAAAATTGGATTTCCTTATCATCGGAACCCTAAAAAATATAAGAAATTGCTTGCAATCAAGCGAAACGGAGGCGGTAACTAATGAAATTAACTTTGAATTAACAACGACGGTTAATGTGAACACATTTATCACTTGAGGCCCTACTGCGGTTTCACCTTTTAGTTATTTGAAGCTTGACAGCTGTTCGTTAATGAAGAAATATACTCAAGACCATGATCCAATTAGGTGGGGTCAGTTAACAGATCTACCCGAAATCTATGTGGAGGAAGTTAGAGAGGTTTGTCAGGATCGTAGAAGGTGGCGTTCCGTTGTCTGTCTACCCCAGTGGGTGACAGGCGTGAGAATATGTATGCTTGTAGTAGCTAGGCTCATCTTTGAGTCTTTATCATCAGCTTCACAGGGCATACAGGGTCGTTCCTAATATGCTGACACTTTTTATTTATAGGGATGATCAGACCATTAAACTGAACAACTTTATCTATGGGAATCGGCTGAAAATCTGCTGTTTTGTATGGGCTAGCAGATTCTTTTTTCGCGATTTCGATATTCAGTTAGATCCTCTGATCATCCACTTAAAAAAGTGTCAACATATTATTAAGAAGGCATAAGCATAAGCATAAGCATATGCTCACGACTATATTCCCCGAGGGGGTAGTCAGAGATATTCTGAAACCTCAGAACATCCACGTTTCACTATAGTACTAACTCTGTCCAGTGTGACGGGGAGTGAGCTCGTCGCCACTTGTAATGGACAGAAGGTACTATATATTTATATATATTTATCACTAAGTCAGACTTGACATAGTGGTAAAGATATTTTCCAACCAGCACAGAAGCCTAACCGACATAAAAAGGCACATCTGACATAAACAAATGTACTTCACTCTTCCCATTTTAAATTAGCAACGTATTTTATTCTGAATACCCGCTTGAAAATATTAAATTTAACGTTTTAATAACCTTTGCTAGGTGAAATTCCCATAGAATATTACAAGGTGACATGGGACAGGGAATAAGTTTAACGGAGTAAATTTGGGATTACAATAAGTCTATACAGGGCTTAGAGCAACACAGCTCCTAATGATGATGATGAGCTCCTGACCTATTTCGGCCACGGCGACCGCTTCAGCTCCGATTTTGGCGCTCATGTGCTCGAATGTGACTCACGAAGCCTATTTTGTGAGTAAAGGTCCTCGCACATTGCGGATACGAGAGTACACCATTAATATATGTGTAATTGATCGCCGCAGGTGGTCGGTCAGAGCGGCGTTGAGCTTCGAAGTCAAATACATTCTAATATTGTTCTTAGGTACAGGGTATAAACATAATTTTGTTGTTACATTTTCCGGTACGGTTCCTTCCATGCGGGGGTGAGGTTAAAATTGGTGGGAGGCAGGGACTGTCTGATTTTTATCTGCGTGGCATCTCTTAAGGCTCTCGACCATCTTCTTTGCAACGGGAGAAATAAAAATGAAATGAAATGGAATAAATATGTTCTTTTTTCATTACAGGTAATAATAAAAGTCATTTAATAAAATAAGGCTCACTGTAATGTGTCTGGGTTACTAAATAGACGTTAAACTGAAAGAATCAACAGTATTATTATGTCTAGCAACGAAACAAGTACGCACGAAATACACACAAAATTACAATACATAAAAAATTATAAGTTCGCTGATAATAAATATATAATGCCATGTGGCTAAGAATAGCACCACCCCATTTCCTCCCGTGGGTGTCGTAAAAGGCGACTAAGGGATCTACTGGAGCATGGGCAGCAGCATCCTCTGAGTACACACATTCAATCTAACTGCGAACGCCAACCCGCCTGCCAAGCGTGGCGATTATGGCAAATCCCCCCATTTTGGGGGAGGTTTATGTCCAGCAGTGGACGTCTATCAGCTGATATGATGATGATGATAAAATATATAATTCCAATACAAAGTCAAAGTGAAAGTCAAATTGTTCATCTGTAACAAGCAGAGCCTCTACCCGAAAATTCGAACTTCGCAATTGCGTGAACGTTTTCGTTCCAATGTCAACTCTATTACAATGAAGTGCGGACCAAAACAGTGGCGATATATCGAACATCGAAAGTCCGGGTATAGGGCCTGGTTCGTAAAAGTAACTGAATTTATACATATGCCATCAGGTAGTCCTTCAAACTATAAAAACATAATTATTTCAACAAGGAAGGAGCCCCCGATGTACTCATTTCGTACTCTATCAAGTCCCGCAACTTCCGCCGTAATCTTCATCTCATTACGATCGATTTAATCTCATTGTAAAAGTTGTTCAATTTGATGTGAAGACTCTTAGTTTAAAAGGATGCCAATTATTTCAATTTCACCCTGTATGTTAGCGTCGGCAGTTAGTATTTGACCTGATCAACTTTGGCTGCTCTTCAATTGACCATACCCGTGCTTAGCCGGCTGGTCACTAAAGGTGCACTATAGATAAGTAGTACTTAGTCTTACATTGGATGATGCGCGGGCCATTTGTTCTCGAGCGCTCGTCTCCAACAATGTCTGATAGCTCAGTCATTTTACTGTTTGAGCCGGAACTAATAAATAATTGATATTTTTTTCGGTATTTATTATTATGTGTGTAAGGGAATAAAATAGTAAAAGCACAAATAAAACTTACCCTAAACTTAAACCATTCTAAGCATTCTAAACTACAAATTTTACTAATTCTACTTAGTCGAAAAGCCCGCCCCAGGTCATACCTGGCCCGAAGGTGCTCATAATGCTGGCCGCATTTCCGCGTTGAATCGCTAATGATATGCGTTGGGCTAGGTATGACCCAGCACGAGGACCGTTACCCGCATCCCGTAAACGTTTGCCCAGGTCCCTCATAAAAGTTTTTGCTTCATGACCCCACAGGCCCGCCTTCTCCACCGCGAAAGGTACGAATAAGTAGCTTTGCTCCAAAATTGTGTAACATTGGTGTTTACGTACTGCTGCTCTTTCCGCTGCCGACCCTGCTACTCGGATGGAACCTCTCAAGTAAGATGCAGCGAACGTACATACGCACGTTGCATCCTATAGAAGACATTTGCCCTTTTGCCACGGCACAAGGGTCAATCCGTCTGGTCTCTTCCCGTCGGTACGGCTCAAACCAGGTGGCTCAGTTGTACAGGGAACATTGGCGGACTCCAGCGCTCGACGAATAATATCATTAAGCGCGTGGTGCCGCGGAGACCTTCCTGCGCATTTGACGCACCTCAGACCATGAAAGCCATCTGCCTCCATTGCTGCACCGCAAACGCAGGTGTGTGAAACACATACGCTACACCCCAGTCTTAGGGCCGTTGCCACTCTGAGGGAGTCGTTATCCAGATGTGTCCCTAAATGGGGTGAAGGAAGTGCATGTAGCCATGCGCCAGATTCTACTTGTGATGCGGCTCTTAAGCGTGCTAAATTCGAGCCGGACGAGTTGGAAATCAGGTCTTGAAGGATTATTTTACACCTAATCTCATCCCATTCCCGCTGAACTGTAGGTGTGGACTGTCACCCACCCCTTTCTAACAAAATCCGTAAAATGAAGGGTGTTATTTACAAGAACATTAAAAAGTATACTGTCAAACAAAAATATGAAATAGCTGCCTCCTTTAACAATATCTTCACCCTACATAAGAAGCCATCATTTTCAGTAATTAGACGCTTTCGTTCTGCTGCGACCGCAACAGATGCGCCAAACGAAGGGTTAAAAACCCTTACACACCAATATCTACCCTACCTTTTCACTCTAAAGACCATTTTAGTACAACAATCTAGAACCTAAAGTCATAATAATATTTTTAACCGATTCTCAACACTGTTTCTTTGGATATAAAAGTTAAATTCGCATGAAATATTTTTTGAACGAAATTGTTGTTACAGTGAACTTGAAACTTGGGTTTAATGTTGCAAGTTTTAAAGTTGAAATTTGCTTGGCAATTAAAAAGCCAGGTGTAGGTATGTTTTCAAGAGACGTTATTAAACCTGGTGGAGGTCTGAATAGTTATTTCTGGCCCTTTTGTCTGTGTGTATTGAGGTTTTAAAAAGCTCAGTTTATTAGGTCACTCACTCTGCAGCCTGTTTTCATGGAGTTTTTTTCTTTTAAACGACCTATGTTTTTAAACGACCTATGTAGCCTTTAAAGGGCGGTGTGGTCGACTCTGACTAGAAACTTTTGCGGTGGCTCGCTGATAATAATTGACCACCGGTAATTTACCCTGATTTACACGGTATACGTACATCATCATCATATAATCAGCCTATACAGGGTGTAAGTGACAACCTAGCAAATACTGAAACGGTGAACTCAGACCAGTAACCTGAACAACTTTCACTATGGAGCCTACCTCAGGAATCGCGAAAAAAATCTGCTGTCCCATACAAAACTACTGTACCTACCCGACTAAAATCTCCCAACAGACACGACTAACAATCGCAAACTCACAACACACGACAACAACACGCCGACACAGTAATCGACGTCCCCGCCGGCGGAGACAGCCGCGACCACTGCACACTCCCTTCAATTCTGGCGCCTACAGACGCTACAGGCCAATCCCAGGCCGCTTCTCACCTATCCCAGCTACACAGTCCGCCGCGTAGCCCCAGCAACGTCCTAGGCCGAGGTCCGTACCCCTCTGGGTGCCCCTAGGTCGGTTGCTTAAGTTCATTCAATTGGCTCGGTGACCTTTCGTGGTCCCTCCAATAGCCCGCAGTAAAAAGCAGTAGTTGCTCCCGGAGCAGAGCTGTAATAGTCATCTCAAAAAAAAAAAAAGACTAAAATCTACTGATTTTTTTCGAGTCTCCTGAGGTAGGCTCCATAGTGAAAGTTGTTCAGTTTGATGGTCTGAGTTCACCGTTTCAGTATTTGCTAGGCTACACACTTTCGTTTTGCTACTTACACCCTGTACCTATACATCCTAATGCAGGGAACAGGCCTTCTTATTTTATTTTCAACCAGTCTCCTTTGTAGCGGTCAGTCTATCCGTAATAAGAAGTTTTGTTAAGTGTTTAGAGTCTCATTTTCTACGAAATGTATGGGAAAAGCTTTTGCGATTTCTGACATTTTCTAGTACTCTAACCTCGATCAGCAACAAAAAAGTTTTTGTGTAAATTTAAAATTTTCTTTGTAATCTAAATATTTGAATGCAGGTCAAATGTATCCAAAATTTATGGAGTCTCAGTAGCTACAAAAGGTTAAAGTACCTGCCCTTAATGCCCCGTCTCAAAAATGCACCCTGTATATCTTAGTTTCTGAAGTAACGGATCTCGCTTCAAGAACTGTGATAAAAACAATACAAATCGTTTGAATAATACGTCTCGTATATATATTTTATTTATTCCAACCTTATCTATAAAACGTTTTACTCCAGACAGATTGAAGTATTGACTATCTCTACTACAAAGTTCCTCAGGGAATACGCCATAAATATATTAGATAGGTACCTACACTAGTTGATCCGCAGCGGATTTTGAATTATTTTGAGATTTGAATCTGATGCTGATGAAATGAGAATGCTCATGAAGTATAGAAAAAAAACCAAGCCCGGCGCAAATGAAATGTAACTCAAATTATAGGTATAAATGAGTTATTAAATACTGGCCCTGAACCCGGACTTTCGATGTTCGATATATCGCCACTGTTTTGGTCCACACTTCATTGTAATAGAGTTCACATTGAAACGAAAACGTTCACGTAATTGCGAAGTTCGAATGTACGGGTAGAGACTCTGTATAGGGGGCATCATCGAAATCGATAGTGTGTCAAATTGCTATTCGAATTTTCGCAGGGGCTGTATTATTTATTTATTTGTAAGACAACAAAAATACAAGACACAATATACACCTTAAAATAGACTCCAATATTATGCAGGTTTTGCAGTAACAACCCAAAAAAACCGAGGCCTATATCAGGGGTTGGTGTATTAAACCTAAATAGATACAGTTACGGTTTGAAACGTGTAATAGATTCATAGATTAATAACTGTACACAAAAACATAATTATAAAAAAAATTACAGTAAGTCGTGATAATAATGACGAATATAAAATAGCCCTTATACATACGTGTTAATGAATAAGCGCAAAACCTCAGACACTCCAACTGATATAAAACAGAATAATTAGATTGAAGCAATAATTACATTATTTTGATAATTAAAATTTAAAGTTATTCGCATTTTAAATTTTGAGGAACAAATTATTTGTTATCATTTCAGCAATGAATGAAAGTGCTAACGTACTCATGGATACATTTTAAAAAATTCAAATTCAAAATTCAAAATAATTTTATTTCAGACACAGTCCATAGATTGTTAGTATATACTTAAAAACTATGTTAGTACAGTATAAAACATAACAGTCTTATAATTTAAAAATAGCCTATTTTCTGATAGAGGGGGCAGCGGAGAGGTGTAGTTCCGTCCAGTGCCTCCAGAAGGGACAGTGTGGCCGGTTTGAAATGGTGTTCAGGAGACTGTTGGTGCTACTTTGGACGCGACGCATCAGGGAGGCGACTCTACTGCGTATTATGGCGTGAAAGGAAGTCACACTTGCTACCGCGAACATCCCTGACGCGCTACAAAACCTCGGGAGCCCCATCAGCATCCTGAACCCATTATTGTACTGGATACGCAGAGCATTGTAGGCTCTCTGCGTATAGCTGACCCACAGGCTGCACGTGTACATCGACTGGCAAAAAGCTCTGAAAAGTGTACGCTTTACCTCTTCAGTGCATCGTGCAAACCTGCGCGCCAACATATTACAGCGCACCGTCAACGCCCTGCGTTCCCGCTCAATATCAGTATTATCCTTAAGGTCATCGGTGACCCAGTGTCCCAAATACTTGAACTCGTTCACCTTTACGAGTGGCGAACTAGCAAGAGTGATGCCAGGGCTATTATAGCATTTGTTACCTGCTTTGAAAGCAAGCAATACACTCTTGCTTGCATTGTATTTGAGACCATGAGTCACCGCATACTCCTCGCAGACCCTTAACAGCCTACGGAGGGCATTGATTGACGGGCTCAGCAGCACCATGTCATCGGCATAGCTGATATTGTTCATAGAGTTTCCGTCAATAGAGCAACCCAACTTGGTGCTGCTGAGCTCCACAATCAGCTTATTCATGTACAGATTGAAGAGACGGGGCGAGCTCAACCCTCCCTGCCTCACCCCGCACTCCAACCTGTACACATCCGAGAGTGACCCAGCCCACTTTACATAGTTGCATTGCTTGCTGTACCAATATTTCAGGATCCCTATCAGTTCCTTCGGGAGCGTCGTATCTTCTGAAAGCTTGTTCCACAGCATGTCGTAAGACACTAGGTCGAACGCCTTAGACAGGTCCAAGAAACAAGCAAAGACCGGGGTTTTTCTATCCGTATAATACTGGACTGTATGTTTGAGACATAGGATCGCTGACTCTGTAGATAGAGCCGGCCTAAACCCAAACTGGGCGTCGTGAAGCTCTACATGTTCTTCCATCCGTCTGTCTATCATACAGTCCAGTACCTTAGCGATCACCGTGGCTAGCGATATTGGTCTATAGTTGTTCCTGTCCGAGGCGTCCCCCGTCCTATTTTTAACAATGGGAACTACGATGGTTTTCATAAGATTGTCCGGCAGATATGAATGGCCTATGCAAAGAGAAAAGAACATGGCAAGGACTCTCGGTAGGTGTACACCCGCATGTTGCAAATGCTCAATACTTAAGTGGACATGTCCCGGAGATTTTCCCCGAGTCATTCCCTTTACTATTTTAGCCACTTCCTTTGCTGAAAACCTGACATGCGGGTCCCCACCTGTTGCCGTGCTCTCTCCTCCCGCCGACGCCGCCACCAAGGGAGACTGGATCCCGAAATGATCTTTAAATAAGTTGGCCACCTGTTCTGGATCACTCACGCCCTCTACACTCACTGGAAGACTCGACCTGGGATCCAACTTTTTCACATTTTTCCAAAATTTGCCAATTTTAAGAAGCTTGTTTTAGTAGTTTGCCCGTGCGGTGGGTTGACATCGTGTTCAGATAATTTTAAATTTTACGATCAAATTGTTTAATATTTTGAAAAAAATTACCTATGTTGAAACCATGATAATTCGATTCTGCTCTCGATTCTAAACAAACTGCTTTCTAGTTTTGCGTTAATTCATTACCACGTTGTATAATTATGAATGGAATGGCCGTAACCTACGACCATGTAAGAAGAGACTTATGGATGTTCAAGAGGCGAGTGATGTGTCAGAATCTTAGCATGTGGCAATTCTCTGCCTACGTCAGTCAGTGGTACATAAGCATGAGCATATTATATGTATGTACGTACCTATTTTGAGTTGAATTTCATCGAAATTTTGAACATTTAACATTTCGTATAAAATTTCAAGCTTAATTTCCCGCCACTTCGTCCCCACCTGCTCCCGCCATCATAGCGACATAAAATATATTTTAGTTTTAAGGTTTTGGGAACTCTCGGGTCATAGGGACATACAGACAGACCTATCAAAGCGCCTGATAGACCCAACAGGGACCCAAGAGCTGGCGCTTTCCTCGCTCAACGGATCAGCATAGCCATTCAGCGAGGAAATGCGGCCAGCGTTCTGGGTACCCTCCCACAAGGTCCGAACCTGCACCACATCCTAGGTTAGTTTATTTTGAAGTCCCTTAATTTGTAATTTTATGTAATGCCAATATGTAAATAGTTACTCGATGTTTTAAAGTTACAAACTAAACACAAAAAGTACCTACTTAGATACCAAAATCGGTTCAGTAATGCTCGAATAACCAAACCCTTTCGTATCTAAATGACAGATGACGTATACAATCTTTGTAACATAAAGTACCGGAGGGACCACTGTCGTATATCAAAGGGTACGCAATGTAGCCATCATTTTCTTAGTCGTTCCAATTTAGTGAAGATGTATTTTGTTTTGAGACTGGTTTTTATCTCTGTAACATTTTTTTTTAGTAGGTATCATATCTTTCAATATTAGACTACTCTTATCTTATCTTGCTGTTGTGGGGGCTGGCAAGCCAGCAACACTTCGACCCAGTGGGATCTTTTGTGTTAGCCCCAATACTTTTTGTTTTCTTCACCCTTCAAATACATGGTCAATGAAGGAGGCGATACCAATGAGGGGAAGAAACCGAAGATCTTCCGGTTTTGATATCCATTTCCGAGAAGGCTCATGCGTTTTGCCGCCAAGACATCACCACTTTCTGCAAGGTATAACAAAACAACATTTTAAAGGGGTAGTTTAGACCATCAAACTGAACAACTTTAAAAAAAAAATTTAAAACATCTGCTGACCCATGCCATTTCCCATGCATTTGAGTCGAGTAGGTACCTAAGTTTTGTATGAAACAGCTGTTTTCTTTCTCGATGCTGGCTCCATAGTGAAAGTGGTTCAGTTTAATTATCTAAAACTCTCTAAATATTACTAGTCTTTTGTTACACCCTATATAGTTCCCTCGCTGGGCATAGGCACACCCTGGACACTTCATACAAACAAACAGACTGACAGATTAGATTTCTTTATTTCATTCACGTAAAGAATTACAAGTTAAATATTTTACATTAACCCTTGTAGGACTAGGGGAGCGTGTAGTTTCTCTGTGGGTAGGACGCAGCAATGCAGAGAGCGCAGTTTTAAAAATGTTTCCTATTAGAATGTCGGTATGAAATGTTAAACTAATTTGCTACCAGCATACCTACATCCGTTTTCAGATCGATATCGCACACTCCGTTAAAAATAAATCTTTTTTAGGTGGCGTGACTGACGATTCGTAATCAAAGACGAATTAGTACAGTAGCTTTAAATAGGGATGTGAAATTTATGAGTCTGAATCACTTACAATGAGTGTGTACGATATGTGGTTCCTACCTTGGTCCGCAAGATAGAACCACAGTCTTATCATCACCACACTTTTTAGAGTGAGGTGGCAATGATAGCCGGAGCGATGGTGAATCCAGAATCCTACACTTAGCGAGCCCAACGTGATTTAAACACGCAATTTTTTTGCAGAAAATGACGACCCGGTTGGTGTAATGGTTACCACGCCGGACTGCCAAACCAGGGTCCTGGGTTCGAATCCCGGTTCGGTCATGGATGTCTATATGTTGGTGCCGTTGTTGTATGGTTTCCATAATAAAAACAGCCTGTAGTGCTTGCTTGGGATCTTTACAATGTATGTGAGTGTTATTTAAATATAAAAAAAAAATTCTTCCATAAGTGAATAAGAATGCTCGAGAGAGCGGCCCAATTGTTCTATTTATATTCTGTATTCATAGGGGAAGATCAACAGCAGCTAGTCTCCTGGGTCCGAATAGCCCTAATGATAGCCAACCTCCGATAGGAGATGGCGCTACAAGAAGTAGAAGCACAGTAGCCATCATTTGGCTTCAAACGTTACCTTCAATCTTCCCCATTCAGTCGCTACAGCTACCTGTTTTAGATTGCACACTACGACTGCTAAGTGAGGAAAGCTATAGTTTTGTGGCGTGCCTTTGGAATTGGGAGAGTACACTAGTGCAGCAGTGTTTAATAGTTTTAGAATGTTTCCACAGTACCCTTATGGAGGCTACTGGGAATGTTCCTCCATTGAAAAGGGAAGATCTTCCACCAGGCTATGTGTGAAGCCTGGGGACCGGCCGTGGTCCAACAGTTCTTAGTTGGACCTTGTATATGTATCGAAACTCTGTGATAACATCTCTTGCGCGATTTATGTCTTGCATTCGATTGTGAACCTTATTTGTAGTAGGTTACGAGTTACGTATTCACGGTGAACGTTGTCTATGTATGGAGCATATTTCTGAGAGCGACTGTATCGCCATCTGTTGGCATCTTTGCTATAACTTGTGGGTGCTGACATCAGTAACAAGTCCCCACACCCTTGTTTTTACTGAATGGCCACAGAAATCATTATACCGACCAAAGCTTAGATAAATATTATAAAATATGTCTTCAACATTTTCGGACAGATTATCTAGACTTGAATTATGTTGACAGACCAACGATAATTTAGAGAGAATACATTATGTAAAATGTTGAAGACACGGATGGTACAGATTTTTTAATAACATCAAAATAATAAGATAATTATTTAAAATATTCGTGAGTTGAGTTTGAGACGGGAAGAAGGGTGATTCATTCGGTTTCCTAAATAATTATGTCAGGTACCTCTATTTTTTAATACGAGTCACCCAAATCAATGCAATCTCTTTGGGCTTGAGTCAACTCAATAAAGTGAACTAAATCAGTTCTTCACTTTTCTCATCCCTACGTAAAAACAAAATCAATTCCGCTGACGTAATTATGCGTTTGACCTCTTGCTGAAGGAAATTGAACGCACGATTACATTCAGCGACGAAATTAGTTTAACGTCACTCTCATACCTATATACCTAGATATTTTGCTAGTTACGAATAGTAATAACAAATCATTTGTAGGTATGTACAGTTAGTTATAGTTAGTTTTAAGCTGTAATGCCATAAATGTAAGCTCATCAAAGCGAGCACAATACTTTATCAAATTACTTATGTCTGCAGCATTTATTAACCTGCAAATAATTTGTTAATATATAGATACTAAACTAATTTTCTTAAGAATCCATTGCACAAAAGTTTTAAATAGGCTAGAGAGCCTGCTAAACTGTTAGAAATTATGATACTTATACCTAGGCTCTAATGTACACTAGACTATAAGTTAATTTTTATTGACAATAAAGATATTTTACAAACAAAAACTCTAATACCAATTACGTATTGCAATAGAGTTGTTATTTTGTTTTTATACCAAATATGGTTCGATCCCCGTCCAGTACTCGTACCAATGAGTTTTTTTGGAATTTATGTACGATTTGTAACGCCACTGGCTTTTCGATGAAGGAAACAACGTGAGGAACCTGGATTCTTCAATTTCGAGGCATGTATTGTACCCACTGTCCATTATAAGTGGCGACGGGATCACTCCCCGTCACACTGGACTGAGTTTCGGTGCTACTAGTGAAACGTGGATGTTCTGAAGCTTCAGAATATCTCTGACCATCCCCTCGGGGAATATAGTCGTGAGCATATGCTTAATTTAGTCTTAGTCTGTCGTTTGCGCCTTAACACTACAACTCATGAATAAAATCCCATATCTTAACTTAAGTGGTTCCCACTTAAGTGCTTCTGCCATAATAGGCTTTCCCTGAATAAGCAATTAAGTTAGTGTTAAACAATAAGTCCCATGAGGCAAGCGATTTTCATTTATAAGACTTTAACATTAGAGTTTGGTTAAGGGTCCTATAGGAATGAACCATAAGTTTGTTTCGGGATCGAAGCTTAAATTTAGTAATTTCCAATTTAGAATAAATACTTTATGGTAAATTTTTTTAGACCTAACTAGCGACCCGCCCCGGCTTGGCACGGGTACAATGCTGATATATAAGGTCAAACAAAATTAGGTGAAACTATTTTAAGAGGATGATCAGACCATCAAACTGAACAACTTTCTCTATGGGGCCAACATCGAAATCGAGAAAAAAAAATTCAACTGTCACATACATTTGGCTCGAGTAGGTTTGCAGTTTTGTACAGAACGGCTGATTTTTTTTCGCGATTTCGATGTTGGTTGCCATGGAAAAATATATTCAGTTTCACAGTCTGATCATCCACATAATTCAGAAAATTAATCACGCTCAATAATCCATTTAAACGTCACGATTGGCTCGATTGCTAATGAAAATTCCTATCATTGAATATTTTACCTTAAATCAAACGTTTTAAAATTGACATTCGATTAAAAGACTGAAATCAGATATGCTTTGAATGATATTTGAAATGCAAGTACGAATATAGAGATGTGCGAAAACGATTAAGAAGCGATTTGATTCATTCATTTTATTGCGGACCAAAAATTCGACTGTGAGTGTTTGCTTCCGAATACAATTTAATTCCGAAACAAAGAAGAAGAAGAAGAAGATCGCAATACCGTTTGTGGTAATCGGAAAACTCACCACAGAAGGCTATTTACCAAACTAGTCAAATTAGCAAAAACATTTATTTTCGCTAAACAAAATGCAAATTTTTAGCATCATTTTCAAAAGATTTTTCAAGGAGGCTTTATTAAAAAAAAAATTACTTTTCATGGCCAAGGGACCTTAATGTCGGTATGGAGATATTATTGGATCTAAATCTAAAATATCTCTTTGAAACTAAAACCGAGAAAAGTTTCCCTCTTTTCCTAGATAAAGTCACAAATCTAAACTATTATAAAACTGTAACAGAAAGTGTGTCTGTACATTGAATATATTAACAAAAAAAGTTACGATATGGTTTTTAATTAGCATAAAAAATTATTTTCCACAATTAACAAAATGCAAATTTAAGCGTCATTTTCAAAAGATTTTTCGATGAGGCTTTAATAAAAAATTTTTACTTTCGACACGATAAGCAAGCAAGTAGCAAAATAATATTTAATAATCCATTATACAGAATGTAGACATAAAATTTAACATTATTAAGGGGTGCTTCAGACCATCAAACTGAAAAACTTTCACAATAGAGCCACTTGAATTGTTGACCATCGAGACTCAAAGGTCGGAATTCAATTAGCCGATTGTTCACTTATATACATTATAATATATAAAATATCAGAAATATAGGAATGATGGCCAAAAGAAGGAAGAAGGTCAGTGGGTAGACCACCGATGCATAGGTCAGACGACATTGTAAGGGTTGCGGGTCGGACATGGATCAGATTGGCACAGGACCGTGAGAAGTGGCACATAAAAGGGAGGCCTATGCCCAACAGTAGGTTGATGTGGGCTGATTTTATTTTACATTTGTTGTATTTCTGAGAGGTAGACATTTCATAATAATATTTAAAAAATATAGCACAGTAAATCCATTAGATAGTAACTTCAAGTAAGAAAGAAAAAGAAAGAAAAATCTTTATTCACCATTAAAGGCACACACACGAAACAACAGAGTACATTAAAAGAAATAATAGGTAGTAGCGGTGTGTGCCGCGACGGTGAATAGGACACGACTCAACGTAGTGCCTTACTTGGTAAGCAAGGCGTTGATTTTCTGCCGTGCCTGACAGAGCAGGAGTGCAATTTCCGTATGTCACACTTTCAAAATCATGATCGAATGATGCATAATTTCCATAGTAACTTTGACAGTTGTCACTGCTGATTTGAACGTGTGTCTCAAAAATACCACTCCTGTGCTGTTGCTCTCCGCAAACTAACTGTGTGCTTAAGGATATTTTAATGTTTTATGATGTAATGTAATAAGTAAGTAAGTAGGTCCGAATAAAAATCGTTGAACAAACATAATAATTTCGATAGAACCGTAAAAACACAACTTTTAACTTTCAAACATAATGCTGACGACGCGACGGACCAATCATTCTAAAAATGTGATTATTATTATCGACAATCTCTTATCACTAATTGAAAGATTGAAATTGGTATTTAAATGTTAGAAAATTGATGATTGGAAAAAGATTTCATTTTGATGATTGACGAAAAAAGGTAAATTAATTGAGACTCTTATTGAAAACTTTAGAAGGAAATGCGGGTGGCTGACGTTTAGAACTTCTTCCCCTGTTTCATTTTCCCTTTTTTATTCTACTTCGATAATTACAATAGAGCAAATATTTTTTACCATACAATCTTTTTTTACTTTATCATGTCCCTATGTTTTTTTTCCTATAAATTAATTACTGTAAGAACTAGGAACCTTCTAAAATGACTAAAATTGCCAAAT
Source organism: Agonopterix arenella (assembly GCA_927399405.1). NCBI lineage: Eukaryota > Metazoa > Arthropoda > Insecta > Lepidoptera > Depressariidae > Agonopterix > Agonopterix arenella. The sequence goes on from OV656711.1 coordinate 958,268, forward strand.
TTTTTTAGACATCCAGCAAACAAAGACTTATGTTAAAAAAAATAAAGAAAAACATAAAGGCATAACATGGGCATAACATAACTAAACTCTTTCTCATATTATTCTTGGAAAATATTAAAATTGGTCTAATACCGGCAGGAAGCTGGCAAAGGTATTGTCTATATCCAAAGTATATATTTTGCTATATCCATTTATTGAATTCCAGTATTTTATTTAGAGGTTGTCATCATTTTTTCGTGACAGTGACTGACATCTAGCGTACTATACTTATAACTTTTTCAAAACAACAATGATTCTTATATGAAGTTGTATTATAGTTATACCTACAAAGTTTCTACGAATCACACTAGATGGCGTTTAATAGACTGCGCTCATTTCTTTATTTTGTTTTGCCAAGTCTTACTGTACATCAAGAATTAATTTCCGTCTCGAACATGGATATAAATTGATCATTGAAATTTCCATTTCTTTTACAATTAAATTCATTTAGAATAGTAACACACACTGGCTGTTTTCCATCGTATTTAAAACTGTTATATTGAACTCCTAATGATTTTACTTCACGCAAAACATCTTTTAGGCACGCACACTGCCACGGATTCTGGTTAAAATAAAACTTGGTGACGGTCGCTCCAGAATTCTTCAACTCCAGCAAGAAGTTATCTGTTAAATAAGTGAATTTGTTGTCAGCTACATTCAAATTTTTCACTTTTGAACCTCTGAATGCGTTTACTGGTACAAATTCAATCAAATTGTGAGACAGATCTATGTTAATTAACTTTGGCATATCCTTGAATATAGTATCAGGGATCCTCTCTAGTTTATTATTTCTAAGTACGATCATTTTCAATTTCTTTAATGGTTTCAAAACGTTTTCTTCTACAGTTTCTATAACGTTTTCAGACAGATTCAGTATTTCCAGTTTTTCAAGACCATCAAATGTTTTTGGGTCATCAATCTTGCTTATTTTATTATTAGATAACATCAATTGTTTCATTGTATTTAAGTTAACTTTAGTTGAAAATTTTGGTACTTCGTTTAATGAACATCTTTCTAGATTCAGGATATTAATATTTTCGAAAGCGTGAAACAAATCTTCAGGTGTACCAGACATATCGTTTCTAGATAAATCCATAAATTCAATCCTTCTGCTTTGGTCGAATAGATTTGGACTCAATTTTCTTCCAATAATAGAATTGCTTGACAAATCCAAATGTATCAACTTAGAAAACGGAAACACTCCTGGTTTCAGTGAATTCAATCTATTCCCTTTCAAATCCAGTACTTCTACATTTGGTACCTGATCGAATACCCCCAAGGATAAATTTGTTAATCTGTTATACGAAAGATTAAGATGTCTCAGCTGGTCCAGTTCATCTAAAGTGCCCAACAGTAGTTCCGATATCTTATTTTCAGATAAATCAAGGTAGTCTAAACTAGTCAGGCCAATGAAAGATTTAGCTTTCATGCCAATTACCTTACAACCTCTTAAGGTAATGGTAGTTGTTCTATTATTGTCGGATACAAGTCCCTTTTGTAATGTATAAGACTTGCTACCTGGGGTGCATATTAATTCTGTCTGTGATTCATCGTAGAATTTGCACATTGGTCGACATTCAACTAACATTACTATAGATATTAAAATTATTTTTAATATTCGTTGGACTGCTTGAGTCATCTGTAAAAATATAAATGTATACTTAAGTTTATTTATAATGGTAAATATTAATCAGAAATCTGACAAACGACAAACACAGATATTAATTTCTAGCTCGTGTTTAAAGAATTTACTTAAGTAAGTTACGAAAGTAGCTGAAATCGAAATAGAATGAAACTTTTTGGCAAAAGCCGAATTGTTCCAAAGATCGAACTTCTTAAAAACAGTTCTACATGAATCAAATGTTCTTTGTCTGTCAATAAACTGTTTTCACTGTTTAGCAGAGCTTATAGTTATCAAAATTCTTTGTATTTTTTGCATAAATAAATAATAATAAAAAATGAGTACCGACCTTCAGACAAAGAATCACAACAAACAGTCGATAACTAGCGGGTTTACTTTATCACGATATTAAAAATACGTAAACTTGTGGAACTAAGAAAGATAAAGTTCAATACTGCCACAGACAAAATAGAACTCATCTGAGCGAATAGATAATAAAACGGCACGTTCACGAAGATCTCTCCACTCTCACAACAACAATCTTCAATGAAATTACAAAGAACTGAACCAATCATTCCACGTACATAACACCATATACAAGTACACTCTTCGACTCACAGCTCGAACACAACTTTACCATTGACTTAACTAGACAAAATGAAGTCTGTCAAAAAAGGAAATGAAAAAACTATGCGAGTGCGATGATACCGGTTTGTACGAACTCGGAGATAGGTAATGCAATGCCAATGCCACATCTCAAAGTCATAGTATTTTATTATCATTTCGATGTCGCAGGTTTATGTTTAAATCTAGGGTTTTGATCAAACGCCTAAGTACTAAGTTAGTTTTCTGAAAAGGAACCTTTATCGATCAAACATACTTAATATCCATGTTTTAAAACAAACTTCACAATCTTGTAAACCTCAAAAGTTAAGTATTCATCTCAAATAGAAAAAAAGTAACAAACCGAAGTAGAATAAAAAAGGGAAAATGAACATGTTTTCTGCTAAAACAGTTTTGTTATTATTATTTGAACTAAATATATTTTTAATGTTTTTATGGGTAATAAAATAAAGATAAAATTAAAATCATATTGTTGAAACAAACAGTGTATTTTTTACTAACGTCAGAATCCTATAAAATAATAAATGTGAAAAGAAATTAAAAAAAAAGGATGATTACCAACTTTAGTATCAATCAGTTTAAAATAAGAATGTGCATGACCTTGAAAATCTTGTAACTATCTTATTTAATTTCACTTTGCATCTAAAAGACGTTCATTGTTTCGATCAACAATAATAATTATACTGTTGATCTAAGTAGGTTGTATAGTATTATTATTTTCTACTTTTTCTAATTATGTTGCTGTGCGACCAAGGTTCATGTGTGAACTTATTTGATTTTAAGACCTTGTAAAACCACATGAGAGCAAATAAAAATATTATGATTATGATTTACATACCCGGCTGATCATACGTCTAGGCTTTTTATTGAAAGCCGGATTTAATCATAAGCCTGCAACATAACTATTAGAAATTATTATTAGATATAAGTTAATATTAGTTGTAGTTGTTTTACACAGAAAGTTTGTTTACATTAATGAATTGTACATAATTTATAAATATTACTTGTTAAATCTGTGCCTACTGAGTAAAACTCGACACTATAAGGTCAACTTCCTACGCGTTTAAACCATAAACTTAATATTACCAATGATTTAAACGCATCCGCGTCATCAGTATACAACGTGTTAATGAATAAGCGCAAAACCTCATACACCCCAACAGATTTATAACAAAATAATTAGATGGAAACAATAATTTCATTATTTTGATGATTAATATTTAAAGTTATACGCATTTTAAGTTTTGAGGCAAAAATTATTAGTTATCATTTCAGCAATGAATGAAAGTGCTAACGTACTCATACATTTTAGGAAGCTTGTTATGGTAGTGAGTGAGTGTGCCCGTGCGGTGAGTTGACATAGGGTTCAGTAAATTTTAAATTTTACAAACCAATTATTTAATCTAGAAATAAACATTTTAACGGGTTCTTACCGCGTTTTGGTATATTTGAGTTCCCGATATTTCGGCAGTGTTACAACTGCCATGATCACGGGATGACTGAGAAACTGCAGGTAGATTTTTAAGAGCAGACAAATCTGTCTACCCTCACTCTTCGTCGTTTGCTCTGCACACTATCGGAACTCACTCGAATATCGGGAACTCAAATATACCAAAACGCGATAAGAACCCGTTAAAATGTTTATTTCTAGATTATATAATAACCGCGTAACTCTCAAAAACTCAATTATTTAATATTTTGAAAAAAATTGCGTATGTTGAAACCATGATGATTCGACTCTGCTCTCGATTCTAAACAAACTACTTTATAGTTTTGCGTTAATTCATTAACACGTTGTATAGGGTGAGAGATTGACTATAAAAAACCTTTATCGGAGGGCAATTGGAAGCATTTGACGTGCCCCGATAAAAAAACACTTTGCGATTTTTTCAAGCACCCTAACCTGTATAGTTATATTTGTCCTGAAGACTGTACAAATATACATATCCTTCACTGTATAACTGGTTTCTCATACAATTAAATCTATTTTCAATAGTGATACACACTGTATGTTTGCCATCGTATTCAACACTATTGTATTGCACTCCTAATGATTTAACTTCCTGCAAAATGTCTTTGAGACACCCACACTGCAAAAGGTTTTGGTCAAAATGAAACTTGGTGACTGTCGCTCCAGAATTCTTCAACTCCAATAAGAAGTTATCCGGCAAATAAGTGAATTTATTATCAGTTAGAGTCAAATTTTTCACTTTTGTACCTCTGAACGCGTTTAATGGCACGAAATCTATCAAATTGTGAGACAGATCTATGTTAATTAACTTTGACATATCCTTAAATAGAGTGTCAGGGATGTTCTCGAGTTTATTATTCATAAGTACGATCGTTTTCAAGTTCTTTAATAGTTTGAAAACGTTTTCTTCTATAGTTTCTATGACGTTTTTAGCTAGATTCAGTATTTCCAGTTCTTCTAGGTCATAAAATGTTCTTGGGTCATCAATCTTGCTTATTTTATTATTAGACAACATCAACTGTTTCATAGTCTTTAAGTTGTATTTTATTGCAAATTTTGGTATTTCATATAATGAACATTTTTCTAGATTCAGGATGCTAATGTTTTCGAAGGAGTTAAGCAAATCTTCAGGTGTACCAGACATGTCGTTTCTGGAGAAATCCATAAATTCAATCCTTCTGCTTTGGTCGAAATGGTTAGGACTCAATTTGCTTCCAATTAAAGTATTACTTGACAAATCCAAATGTCTCAACGTTGTTAATTGATGAAAAACTCCTGGTTCCAGTGAATTCAATCTATTCCCTTTCAAATCCAGGACTTCTATATTTGGCACCTGATCGAATACACCCAAGGACAAATCTGCTAATCTGTTATAAGAAAGATTAAGATGTCTCAATGGGTACATGTCATCTAAAGTACCCAACAGTAGTTCCGATATCTTATTTTCAGATAAATCAAGGTAGTCTAAACTAGTGAGGCCGTTGAAAGAGTCAACTTCGATGCCAATTATCTTACATTGTCTTAAAGTAATGACAGTTGTTCTATTATTGTCTGACACAAGTCCTTTTTGTAATGTATAAGGCTTGTTATTACTTGCGGTGCATATTAAATATGTTGGGAAATCATCATAGAATTTGCACATCAGGTCACCTTTCACTGCCAGTATAAGTACTGATATTACAACGGTTTTAAATATTTGTTGGACTGCAGGCATCTGTGAAATTAAAATGTTTATAATAATAAGTCAAACTTCAAATATTTTTATGCATAGCATAGCATAGCATATAAATAAATTATTTCATTTCATTTCATTTTATGCTCACGACTATATTCCCCGAGGGGGTAGTCAGAGATATTCTGAAACTTCAGAGCATCCACGTTTCACTAGTAGTAATATTTTTATATTTATTCAAATATTGAAGTGAGAATGCTAGCTTGCTAAAAACAGTGTATCTAGCTATAACTGCACGCATTAATTGCCAATGCTGCATTCTCAAGTGTTGGTAGGTAATTTGTATGAAAATAATTTAATAGATTTCGTTCCTAGCACTTGAATATGAAGAAACTTCAAAATACTAGTCATATTTGCAGAATTTTAACATCCTAACAAAATATTTTACCTACTCAAATTATTATCTACAATTATTATCAATTCTTTCGTTTCATTACGATCGAAATCATATTTACTTATAAAATAAATCTCAAAAGTGGTATCATAATACAATTAAATGAAATCAATACCAACCTTGAAAAAACAAAATTCACAATTAACCGTTAGTCACAACTCAATGCTCGAAAAAATCATCAATTAATCCATGTTTAACACAACATCTACGAGTAAACACTCATCCACTGGTTTCGACAGTATGAAGTTTATTAAAAATAGGTAATTTATGTTTGTCTGTTGAAACCGGTCTATCGAATTCATTCAAAAATAATCAAATGCCACAAGCACAATATTATATTTTTGTTGCAGGCTTATGTTAAATCCGGCTTTTGATCAAAAACCTAGACCAGATCAAAAGCTGTAATAGTCGATTTTAATCAAAAAATAAGTAAAAATTTAATAAAATGGGTTTTTCTTATATCAAATTTTAACATTTCCAGCCCCACGTCCGCCTTATTTTGTTCCTCTTGTATTTTGTCTCTGTATTTACTTTACTGCTTATATTTCGGTACAAAATAAAGAATGTAAATAAATAAATAAATAATGTATGTTTTATTGACTGATAATAAAGAATTTTATTATTAAAACGAAGCTTTAGTAACATCTGTTTATTTACCCACTTTAAGGAAACTTAAGGTATACTTGTAAAATTCATTTTGCATGCGATTTGTAAATAGTTGAATAAGGTGGATTCAATTGTAACTATAATAATATCCTGTAGCTACACTCTTTTAAGTGCAAATAAATCTTATCTTATCTTATCTCCAAATTGATTATCAACTTCTATTTTATTTAGAATATAAATTATTCCAAATATTATTGATTTTTAAACCTGTTACAGCCATGTTGTGCTATTTTGAATCAAATTAAAGATTGAAAAATTTGTCTCGGGCGGGACTTGAACCCGCACTTTTCCAAACCGGGGAACTGCGTAATCCAATTTCGCCACCGAGCCCACTACCCAGAGAACGAAATTTTCAATCTGTTGCGTCTTAAGGGGACGTGATAAATTATTCCCCTTGACTGTTATCCTACTTCCTATAGTTTAGTATAAATGTGAAAGTTTGTGACGATGTTTGTATGTTTGTGGTTTAAACATGCATAAACTACTGAACAGTTTTGGTTTAAATTTGGCACACTGATAGAATAATTATGTTTTGGATTGACACATAGTTAACTTTTTTATAGTCTATGCAGACGGAGTCCTGGGCAACAGCTAATTTTATCATAAAACTAACCTAGTGAGTATTTGTGATATTTAAAAAATAACCCTGAATTTTCATAGGCTTTGAATAAAATCTTGGACCTATCAATTTTGTCTTACCCGGCTAGGTTCTTTTTATCAAAAACCGAATTAAATCATACGTCTGCGACATACATAATCTATACTTATAAAATTACTTATTAATATTTTTTTAAGTGCCACTTCGACCTTTAGCAGATCTTTTGTGATTACCACGATAATATAACTTATGTCTAAGAGCTAAATAGGTTTGAAGAAATATTGTGATGCGAAAGCGCGATGTTGCATGTGTAACAATATTAATTATATTTAATCTCGACAGCATCTGCCGTTTCCGGTAGGCATTACTATGAAATATTTGACAGAATTTAAAAAATGAGTTTTAAGTGAGATTGTAGATAGTGTATTGTTTAAGTGAGATTGTACCAAGTCGAAAGTGCTAAATCTATCTATACTATTATAAAACTGTAACAGGAAGTTTGTCTGTACATTGAAGATATTAACAAAAAAAAAGTTACGATATGGTTTTTAGGTGTCTCTGATTCCATTTCACCAAATTTGGATTTTTTGTTTGTTTGTTTGTTTGTGTGTTTGTTTGTTTGTTTGTTTGTTTGAACGAGTATCAGCGTATCACGCAAAAACTACTGAACCGATTTTGATGAAACTTTTTGTGTGAAAGCTTATGATCTGACTTAAAATCTGGTATATAATTTGTGCGGACGAAGTCGCGGGTTAACGCTCGTTAATACTAAAATGAAAAGAATAAAGTAAAGAATTTATTCGGGGAAGTACTGAATTCTAACTGTTCTTTGGTGACCGCGTGTCGGTTGCCCTCTCTTCGGCCTACTACGAAGCTCCAACATGTAAAATAAAGGATCTATTGATGGCGTCTTTATTGAATATGAATTTTAGAAACCAACTATTTAGTCGGTTAAGAAAAATACTAGATATTTTAAGAGAAAATTGACAAAGAAAATATTGTTTTTGTCTACTTAGCCACATGATCGTAAAAGACTGTGATTGGCCGAATGGTTGATGACGTCAACTGCATGTAGACAGTTGCGTGTAGAGTATAAGTGCAGGTGACGTCATCGTGACGTCACCTGCATGTAGACACGTATATTGTGAAGAAAAACGTTTTCGCGGGATATTTAAATAACATTTTATGTTTTCGTTTTTTCCTGCACTATATGTAATGTCACGTAGAATATACATTTTCTATTGAGTCCTTAACCATCAGTGATTAACGTAGAACAGTTATTAAAAACCTGTCAAATACCCTATTGTATGTAACACAAGATTGTGTTTTTTTTTTTATAAAACAACACCTGTAGTTACCAAATATTTCGAATCGAAATAAAATCTCGAATCGAATTCTATTAGTAGTAGTCGATCGGTAAACGTACCGTAAACGTAGATTAACGATTAGTTATGTTATGCTTACCCGTGATATTGTATTATCTATTCGTTTAATAGCTATAGTAAATATGTTTCTTTATCATATTCAATAGCTTGCCAAAATATTAAATTATGGGCGTAAAAAGGGTATAAACAATTGAAGTTCGGTAGCGCAGATGAAACATGAGTAAATAATCCACAGAGATAAAGCTTCGAACAATCGCGTTAGTTGACAATTTACAGGGCGAATTTTATATCATTACCATCCTTTTAAACTAAGAGTCTACCCATCAAACTGGACAACTTTCGCTATGGGAGCAAACCGATCGGAGCAAAAAAAACAGCTGTTGCATACTAAACTATAATGCTTAATCGACTCAAATGTATGCAACAGTTTTTTTTTTTTTGCTCCGATCGATTTGCTCCCATAGTAAATGTTGTTCTGTTGGATGGGTAGACTCTTAGTTTAGAAAGATGATAATGATATCAAATTCACCCTGTATAGGAGACATTGGGCGAGCGTGACATTGATCATTTTGTGCGTTCCTGGCTCGCTGGCCCCACGGAGATAAAGCTTTTAGGAGCACACAAAATACATAGATTGTCAACTAAGCGTAATTGTGCGAAGCTTTCCCTCTATAGGGTATTTACTCATGTACCTTATAATGATAAGAATTTGTGAATATACACATTCTGTTCAGCTGCGAATCATTTCACTTTTAAACCTGTCCAGTTGAGAATCCGTTTAGTTTTAAATCACTCTCCTCTTGAGAATTTGTCCACTCGAAAATATTTAAAGTTGAGAATCCCTCCAGTTAAGAATATTTCCATATTTATTGTTCCCGTATGCAAGAGGCACCAAAAAAAAAAGAAGGTCAGCAAAGCTTATGTCGGGGGAGGACACAACTTCAGTGGTTATTCCATTAATATTTTTTGCAGTACCATTTCCCTTCTGATTCCACGCATAAAATTATCTCAGAGAGTACTTCAACATAATTTTCTACACCCCCAAATTCTTTGTTCCAGATCTGGATATTCGGCGACGTCTGGTGCTCAGTATGGCTAGCAGTCGATGTCTGGATGTGCACCGCTTCCATTCTGAACCTCTGCGCGATATCCCTGGACCGATACGTGGCAGTCACGAGACCAGTCAGCTACCCGAGCATCATGAGTAGAAGACGAGCTAAGGGACTGATAGCTGGGCTTTGGGTGCTGTCGTTTGTCATTTGTTTCCCGCCGCTGGTCGGTTGGAAGGATAAGAAGGTGAGATTTAGTTTTATAGGTTGGCTGGTTAAGGTGGTCCACGCTCTCGACGTAACAGGAGCGAGGGGAGTGGCGACATAATAGGAGGTGATGTAGCAAGTGGGTGACCGGCGGCCGTCAAGCGCATTCTTGCGGCAGCTCAGTTTGCCAGCTTGCCAGCAATATCACCTCCCCCCACGCCCCTGTAACGTCAGGGGCGATGACTGACTTACCAAGTCAGGCTATAGAAATATAAGCGTCTATATGTGATTTCATATTATGTTACAATTTAAGGATAGAACCACATTTAGGAATAGGCAGCAAGAATAACTTTACCTACTACCTTCAACCTGGTAAGTCAATTTGACCTGCTGGCAGAGTTTTTTCAAGCTCTTGAAAAGCCTTGTCCTAACCTGGCAATCCAACGAGTCAACGAACCTTTCAAAGAATTAAAGCAGCACGGAAAACATTCACTATTAACCTTTATAAAGACAGATCCAGTTTGCATAGGCCATTTAATCGACTACCTACTTACTAGTAACCTATTCTATTTCTTATTCCAGCCCGAAGAAGAATTACAAGAGGGCTGGGAACCAAACCCACCATGCCCGTGGACCTGTGAACTCACCAATGACGCTGGTTATGTCGTCTATTCGGCTCTGGGCTCCTTCTACATACCCATGTTTGTGATGCTGTTTTTCTATTGGAGGATCTACAAAGCCGCTGTTAGGACGACGAAAGCAATCAATCAGGGTTTCAGGACTACAAAAGGTGAGTTGATGTTTATTTATTCTTGGATATTATTTTTGATAGCTCTTCATCATCTCAGCCGATGGACGTCCACTGCTGGACATAGTAAGACAGGACACAAGCACAACATTATAACTCAGAGACGCATAGCATAAGTATAAGCATATACTCAGGACTATATTCCCCGAAGTGGTAGTCAGAGATATTCTGAAACCTCAGAACATCCACGTTTTACTAGTACCGAAACACTGTCCAGTGTTACGGGGAGTGAGCCCTTCGCCACTTGTAATATGCAGTGGGTAATATACATGCCTCGAAAACTAACTCAGAGACGGTTATATTTTGTAATTATAACGGACGATTCACCTGTACTAAAGGTTAAAAGGTCATAAGCAACTAGCTTCAAGAATTTCCTTGTGAATTTTCTAAAGAAAAGTTTAGGAAATTTGTCACGTAGTTGTAGCAAGATGTCGCCTGGGATCGTACGTGTTAAGACCTGCTTGTATGATTCCAATACCTCTCAGTATTACGTTTTATAGTTTTTTTTAGTTGCTGCACTTTCTTACATACTGTAATTTGGTGTTAATATAAAGCGGTTCTCGCACGATGACAGATGTAGTTGCGGCGGGCGCAGTGCGACTTTTACATCCCAATGAGTTGTATGAAACCACACGTAGAAGTACACACGGCTGACATACGGCAGCTGGACTGTTCTTCGTCAGTACGGCAACGTCGCATGGTATGGCACCTTAGACAATATAACCACAGAGTACTATATTTGCTACCATATATAACTAACAGTTATATGGTCTAAGCATGGCACCTGAGGGTTTAAGTAACGCGCGGTTTTTTGTGGGGGAAAGGACGCAATAGGGTCGTTCTAGTCGACAGGCATCGATGTCGCATCACATGTCGTTCTGACTGATGGCAAGTCGCACGAAAGCTGCCAATGGCATTCTAGACTTAACGACTCATTAGCACGCTGTTAACGGGTTGGCATACACTGTGCTTGATTGTTTTACATTACTGCTTAAGTGATCCAGGACATTTAAAAGGACTGGAATGTCAGCAGCAATGTATGACAGCAGAACACAACTGAAGCATACTAAAGTGACATTAGAGACATGGTGCCATTTTTGGGTTTTATCTGTGGACTCACCGCGTCATACAATGACGTGGTAAGTCCACAGCCATATTGACGTAGTCGCTCCGACATCCGTCATCGTGTGAGAACCGGCTAACACAACACTAAAGGCGGTAAAATCACAAATAATGTAAACCTCCATCGTTCCAGGTAAAGGATTGGGCAGCAGGTTTGATGACAACCGTTTAACTCTGAGGATTCATCGAGGACGAGGATCAGCTCGGCCACACGGCTCTCCGCTCTCCACTGCCTCTAATCATTCCACCAGCACATCGCTTAGCGCGTCCCCTGAACGGTTGCGAAGGTAATTACATATACTGCTGTATCATGCTGCTTGATGATGTTTGAAGGCGACGGTGGCGCGTAGCGGAGAGGTATGGGAACTCAATCATGAGAGTCCGGCTTCGAATCCACACGGACGACATGCCATGTACCAATGAGCTTTTCTAACTTATGTTTGTACTTACGTAATACTTACCGAATACTGTCAAACGGTGAAGCAAAACATTGTGCGGAAACCGGCCTACGCTGAAAAAGAAATTCTGATGCGTATGTGAAGTCGACCAACCCTCATTTGACACGCGTGGTGGACTAATCATATGTATAAATATGAGAATCAGTCCACACAGTACGACACCCAAATCCATTTTAGATAAACAAAATTGATACGGTTTGAATATGGTTACAATAAAAATAAGTACAACATTTGTTAACATTAAACCTTGTTCCTTCCAGACACTCAAGCGCCCGGCGTGCACACGAAAAAGTCAAAATCTCCGTATCCTATCCATCATCAGAACAAATCTGCGGAGCTCACGAGAACTCCCGGTCACCGAGTAGATCTCCAAGTCCTTCCCTCTACGCTGTCCACTACGAAAGAGACGGAAGAGAACTGACTGAGAGCAGACTGAGGGTTAGGCCTTCACATCATCTGGCCCCAGGGCCGCTGTATGATGAGTATGACGATAAGCCAAGGACTACAAGGAGGATGGGGAAGAGGAATATTAAAGCGCAGGTAAGTTTTAAAATCTTTCAGCAAATATTCTCCTAAATGTTTCTATCATCCTCAATAATGACTGCCTCCGTGGTCTAATGGTTAAGAGCATTGGGCTCTCGACACGGAGGTCGTGGGATCGATTCCCATAGGGGACACCTAGTGATATGTCACTTTTTGGTTTTTTTCCTCAGTTGCATAGGACATTGCAGGTTGAATCACCTGATTGTCTTTAAAGAAAAATGATTCTGTGCTTCGGATGGCACGTTAAGCCGTTGGGCCCGGCTACTATCTCTGGTGGTAGTAGTAAAACTCTGACATCAGGGCTCTGGCCACACGATAAGAAGAATAATGACCCGACTGTTCAAATTCAAATTCAAATTCAAATATTCTTTATTGCACAATTACAGGTATAATAGGTTATACATTACAATCGATCAGTTTCACTGTAACTTGCCAGTGTCAGCATGCAACAATTATTCTCACAGAACATTATATTATTCTATATTCTTCAATATCTCCAGTTCACAATTTTTATTCCAAGTTATATGAATCATAAATTAAATTTTATAGTCGTATTGAGGATTACTTAAAATATATATATATATATATATATTGATGTCTGTACAAAATTTACTCATTAGTCGTCACAAACCATTTTTTTTTTTAAATGTCAAAGAAATCTGTAATGTCATCCATTAAGTATTCATCAATAGTATAATAGCATCTGGTCACTAATAAATTATGTAATTTTATTCTAAAATGTCTACAGTTTAATTCCTTTACTGGATCTGGTAATTTATTGAATAATTTAGGTGCCAGTACAAATGGAGTTTTTGTATAGAATGCCATATTTGAACGATGCAGAGGACGTACCTCTATTTTATTCCTTGTTCTCCTTGGATGTCTGGTTGTTATTAATTTAAAATTATTTAGATGTTCTTTTACGAATATACAAGCTTCATAAATATATAATGAAGATAATGTTAATATTTTCAATTTTTTTAAAATACGGAATGCAACTGTCTCTTTGTCTGGCGCCAAACATAGCCCTGATACATTTTTTCTGGATTCTAAACAAAGGCAAAATATAGATTCCAGGGGCATTTCCCCATTGCAATAATCCATATTTTAAATTAGAGTCCACATATGCGTGGTAAGCACAAAGTGCTGTTTTCTGTGAAGCTAACCTGGTCAAATTTTTTAGAACATAAACATATTTGCTTAATTTTGTCTTTAATTTATCAATATGTGACTTCCAATTCAGGTGACAATCAAGTATAATTCCTAAAAACCTTATCTCATTTACTTGTTCAATTGTGTGTCCATTGCAATTTACAGTTATATGTCTAGGTCGCGATTGTGGCAGATAAAATTGCATGTATTTAGTTTTGTCAAGATTCGCAATTAAATTGTTTGCTTGGAGCCATCTGACCATATCATTTAGTGCTTTATTTATATTTTTTTCGTAATCATCAGAATTAGTACATCTAATCAGTAGTGATGAGTCGTCTGCAAATAACACCATCTTGTATTCAACACAGTCCGGAAGATCATTAATGTACGCTAGAAAAAGAAGGGGTCCCAAGATGCTTCCTTGTGGTACGCCTCTTTCTACTAATCTTGTGTTTGATTTTGCTATCCTTTCAATATTATGTTTGTCTATATATGTTAAGTACGTTATTTGTTGGCGGTTAAGCAAGTAAGATTTTAAAAGTTCATGGGCTGGCCCTCTTATACCCTGGGCATACATTTTGCTAAGGAGTATCTCGTGCGAAACAAAATCGAACGCCTTTGTCATATCCATAAATATTGTTGTTATTGCATGTCTATTATTTATATTTTCCGTTATAGTCGTCAGTAGGTCATATATTGCAAGATTCGTAGATTTATTTTTCCGAAAACCGTATTGTTCATTTTTCAAAATGTTATTTTTTTCAAAGAAACTGTATATGATGTCATAAATTACCCTTTCAAAGATTTTTGATATGACTGGAATTAGAGCAATCGGACGGTAATTTTCGCAGTTTTCCTTATCTCCTTTTTTGAACAACGGCTTGATGACGCTAGTTTTAAGTTTATTTGGGTAAACTCCTTGGCATAAGCAAAGGTTTCTAATACGACTTAGGTGGCTTGATATCTCCTTAGAACAATATTTTATCACTTTTGTGGAGATTTCATCATACCCGACGCTGTTTGTATTTTTCATGTTTTGGATTAGCTTTTGAATTTGGTCAGGACAAGTTAGAGTCAAATATATTGAGTTTACACAGGATGGAATCGTAGGTATGTCTATGCTATCAATATTATTGTTATGAGATTTAATTATGTCTATGAACGTATCGTTAAATGCATTCGCTATGTCACTAGGCTCTATCAGGTATTCATTATTGTGTATAACTCTGTGTATATTTTGCTTTGGCGCTTGATATTTGTTCTTATTAATAATTTGCCATGTAGCTTTTGTTACATTTGTAGCATTTTTAATGAAATTGTTATTTTGAATTCTAAGTGATGTGTATATAACTCTTTTTAGTAGTTTGTTGTATTCATTATAAAATTGAGTATTTTTAGTTTTAGAGTCAACGAAATATCGACTGGTGGCAGTATCTTTTAAAATATTTATATTAAAATCTCCACATATTGCTGCCTTTTTATTTCTTGTACTGCTTAATTTCAGTAGAAGTATTTCAAATTGTTTGAAGAAAACAGATACATTACGATAGTCTGGAACTCGATATACACATACAGCAATCAGATTATACGGTACTACATCAATAGCACAGCATTCAAAAGTTCTATTTATTGATAATTTTTTATACTCTGTCAGTTCTTTATATTCGATACCTTTCCTAATTAGGATGCATGATCCTCCTCTCTTTTTATCACGCATGTAACCCGTAGCTAGACAGTAATTGTTTACGTTTACCATACTTTCTTCCCCCTTCTTAATGAAATGCTCAGTTAAACATAACACATCAACCTCTTCATTATTAGATCGTAGATCATCTAACACAACTTCTAATTCCACTAACTTATCAGATAAGCTGTAAATATTTTGATGTAATATACGTAGATATGTGTTGTTATTCGTTTTAGTTGCGAAAAAGATCCTTGTTTGAACAGCTATAATTTACCAAGGGCTCTTTAGAGTAATTCATTTCAATGTCAGTTATTAATTCTAGTATATTGTCAAAGATATTCGCAATTGCATTATTTTTTATTCGTCCACTTCTGTCATACATGTCATATGAATATGACAAATTTTTGTTGCTGTCAATGATAAAAGCATATTCGTGACTAACATTATCTAGATATAAAAGGTTATTAAACACTTCTACACGTTTGTTAAATAAGGAAACGTTACTGCAGCATTTAAACGTGGGCACACAAATAATTACATTAGTGTTTTGTACCAGCAACAGTTGATCTCTTATATAGTCTACAATACGCGAGTAATTTTGAGTTCTTTTAAAATCGTTTTCTCCTATAAATATCAAACAATAATCTTCGTATGTATAGTCTTGTAACTTTTTCTCTATGCCATTTAAAATGTTATGTACATTGCCACCTGTTGTTAAATAGTGGCAAATTCGGTATTGTGAAAATTTTCTTTCTGCTGTTTCCGTTATTCTGTTTTGGTTGTTATTACTTAAAATGCATAGTCTTCTTGTCTTCGTATTATTATCTTGTTTGATTATGTTAGTCGTTTCTGTTGTTTTCTTTCCGTCAATTTCAATCTTTTTGGTTTGTTTCAGTAATGCATCTGCCGTTACATCTTTTTCATTCAAGTCGTTTTCCAGTAATCTTTTAGCTGATTCTGCTTTTGTGGTATTTATGCTCATCCTTTTTTTGGGTTTTGGAGTAGTACTCGGAGTTGATATCATTAAACTCCGCAATTGCTCCATTCTTGAGTCTTTTTTCAGATTCTGTTTTTTTAAGGCACAGTTTTCCGCTATTAAATTGTCAATCTCATTGTCTGCTATCTCTAGTTTAATTTTAAGGTCAGCTATTTCTTTTTTCATTCTTTCTATTTCTGTGTAGGATTTTATTGTTTGTAGTTCTGGACAGCTTCGGTTTAAATCGTTATTATTTCCAGATTGTGAGTCTTCAAATTCTTCTTCATCTTCAGAGTCTACTGGTAATGATTGGAATGAATTTTCCGACAAAACGTTTAAGTCATTTCTAACACGTCGAGTGACGTAATCGAGTGAGGTAGGTGTACAGTCATTATCATTAGAACTGCAGATTGACGTGGTCGGTGAACCTTTTAACGACTTATTTACTTGCACCTTTTTTAGAGTACATGTTTCACATTTCCAATTTAATCTGTGTTCAACCGTCATAGTGTTGTAGTATCTTTTCTCCGACACAATTGTACACTTTAGATGATAATGTAATTGGCAATATTTACATGTCAAAATTTGTCTATCAGTAATTGTTTTAGAACATTTTCCGCATTTCTTCGTCATTTTTGGATATATTCTTTTTTATTTATTAAGTAATTTTTGCCAAAAAATGCAATTACTAATTCAGTAACAAATTTTTTAATTCAACAAAAAGTAAAAACATATTCCACCACAGCAGAGGCTCGAACTCCGGTCTTCTATGGCCGCACTGTTTTAGGCGGAGTGCGCGACCACTGCACTAACGTGTGCGGCTAAGTGGATATCGAAATAGTCGGTTGCAATGTGCGTATGGCAGCTAGATGAATGCAGTTAGCAACCAGTCGGCTTGACGATGACTCACCGCAGGTGCAGCGAGAAGATTGCGGGTTGTCGTAGGTCAAGGATTAACGGTCGTTGACCTTATAATTTAAGGGTTTTTCCCTTGTATCTCTTGAATCCAGTATCACACAAAAACACTGTTTTGAATTTATGATAGCCTTTTTCACTGGCTTTTATTTGTTATCAAGCACTTGTCTTAACAATAAGATTTTTTAATTTTAAAACACAAAATCTTGAGAGCTAACGAAAACAGCGACTTGCTTTGACTTGCGCGTATAGCGTATATGTTGAGATTCCGAACTGCTACAACAACAGTCCCAGGTTTCAATCACGTTCGGTAATGGATGTCATTATTTATGTATTTGTCTTGATTCATGATAAGGCCTTTGTAGTCTCAGTGTGGTCAAAACAATCCTGGGGCGTGTGTAGTGGAAGGAATACCCGTTCATGTTTCTGCCCCTTTCAGTGACAGCTACTTCTGCAGCAGGAAAAAAGGAAAAGCCCTTACTCTCTCCTTTATTCTTTATTATAAAGCAATCATACGTGTCGTTGACAAAAAACCGGTCGCAGTATTTGGTAGAGTCTACGAGAGCACAACGCAGTTTTGTTAGTCTATTTCCTAGCCCTATTTTGACAAATTTAAAGACTTTCAAGCCAGCTTCTAGATTTTAAGTATGGTCATCTGACTATTACAAAAGAAGTAAGAATTACGTAATTATAAGGATTTGGAGTAAGCAGGTTCTTTTTGTAATCTTAAAAAGTTACAGCTATTTCATACCTTGTATCAAAGATTTTTTTTGGTCGGTATAGACCGAAAAGCTCTATATTTTTGATGAAGCGTCAGGCCATCGAACTATTTTCGCTATAAATGTGGAGGCAGCCGACCGTCGGGCAATTTAGCCAATTTCGTTTGGCCGTCTCATTTAGCTGCCCGCATTAGATTAGCCAATAGAGAAGAGATTGTTCTCTATTTCTATAAGATTCGTTAGGGCTTTTGTTTTTATTATAGCTATAAAAAGAATCACGAAAATGAACTTAGGTAGAAGTATAATACTAGTATAAGTACCTACCTAATTAAACAGACTTAACTATTGTAGCATAGCATATGCTCACGACTATATTCCCCGAGGGGGTAGTCAAAGATATTCTGAAACTTCAGAACATCCACGTTTCACTGGTAGAACCGAAACACTGTCCAGTGTGACGGGTAGTGAGCCCGTCGCCACTTTTAATGGACAGTGGGTACAATACATGCCTCGAAATTGAAGCATGCAGGTGTTTTCCTTCACCGAAAAACCAGTGGTGTTACAAATCGTACATAAATTCCGAAAAACTCATTGGTACGAGTCTGCCTGGACGGGGATCGAACCATCGCCTCCTGCACGGCAGGCAAGGTTACTCGCGACTGGACCACCACGGCCCTTACGGCACTTAACTATTGTAATTCATTCAATTTTCTTTTTTATCTTGATTATTTTCAATTTCCCTTATTTGAAAAAAAAATTACGACAGCAAAATAAAATACCTATACTTAAATTAATAAACGTAGATTTAAAATGCCGACTTTATTCTCTTTTGGGGCGACCAGAAACTTAGCAAAATCCGCTATTTAACATTATACCTGGGTATATATGGCGAGTGGCGACACACCAAGCTACGCAAAACAAACCTAAGCTGGCCGCTCGACGTTATACATTGACGATTGTTCTATCTACACGCGCGGCCAGGGTATTTTGGTTTTATGGTTTTGCCACGGGTTTCGCGTAGCTTGATGTTTCGCCGTGTGTACTTGCCCCACTTGCTCATTCTGGGTTAGCAATAAACTCCGGCTAAAATAGCTCTCTGTTATTTTTCTATACAAAAAATCATGGGCCACCACCACCACTAACTAAACCAGGACTTTATTGTTAGCCCAGGAGTGCATAAGCTCCTGCGTACCAGACTGTCTTTCCTAAATAAAAGGTCGCTGTAGTGTAATTTATGAAAAAGTATAATTCATGAGAAATCATTACGTAACTGCCTCCGTGGTCTAATGGTTAAGAGCATTGGGCTCTCAACACGGAGGTCGTAGGTTCGATTCCCACGGGGGATACCTCACTTTGTGCGCTTTCCCCCAGTTGGTTAGGACATTGCAGGCTGAATCACCTGATTGTCTGAAAAGAAAGATGATTCCGTGCTTCGGATGGCACGTTAAGCCGTTGGTCCCGGCTACTATCTCTGGTGGTAGAAGACGTTACGTAAAAACCACGTCAGAGGCCTTAAGGCAGTCTGAAAAAACTCTGACACCAGGGCTCTGCCCACACGATAAGAAGAAGAAGAAGAAGAATTACGTCCACTTAATATTCCAGGTGAAACGCTTCAGGATGGAGACGAAAGCAGCGAAGACCCTCGGCATCATAGTAGGCGGTTTCGTCTTCTGCTGGCTTCCATTCTTCAGCGTGTACGTCGTGAGGGCATTCTGCGGTGACTGCGTGTCTCCCATCATCTTCTCTGTGCTGTTCTGGCTGGGTTATTGCAATTCAGCGATAAATCCTCTCATTTATGCGCTGTTTTCTAAGGACTTTAGGTGAGTTTGATCTTTTACTCTGGATTTAAGCTAAATCTAAAGTTAAAAATTATTTAATGAGGCAAGGAGATCAGTAGGCAGACCACCAACACGACATTGTTTAAGGGTTGCGGGTCAAAAATAGATCAGATTAGCACAGGACCATGAGGAATGGCGCAATAAAACGGAGGCCTATACCCAGCAGTGGGTTGTCGGTGGGCTGACTGATTGATTAAAGGCATGATGATGCACCTACGTACTAATTCGAGGATTGCTGCTTCGGCATTGGCAATGATCACTAGAGTGAAACAGCGCAAGTGCAGATCAATATTTGGCTTGGTTACAGTTCTCGAGGTATTTCTTCTCAAGCAGTTCTTGTGAAGTCACAATAAGCAATTAGTCCCGGATAGTTCTGTCATAAGTTACTAACTATTCGTTGAGCCAGGTCATTGGCCTATTAAGGCGGCTTCAAAATTCTCCGATAGCAATCTCTCTGTCACCTCGCCTCTACCAATCCACTCTGAGACAACTTAACTTTTCTTACTGTATCATTCGTGAGAGGAGGCATTAAATTGTCCTGCAAAGGGATCATACAGGATAATAAACCAACATTTTTGATTTCTAATTGCAGGTTTGCCTTCAAACGAATAATCTGCAAATGCTTCTGCGGCGGGGGCGGTAAGAGGCGGGAGTCAGACGGCGCCGGCGCAGGGGACGGGTCCGCCCGTGTGCGGACACTACGCAACACCCACTCACACTCACTGGAGGAGCATGATAACAGCACACACACTTCTAGCACTGTTGACAGGTTAATATTACAGTCGTTTGTTTTATTTATCTTTGAGAGGTTAGAGAAGCCGGGGTAGTAGGTATGTCTCGCTCCCCTTCACGTTTAGTTGTGAAATGAAGTCTACCTAAAGTTGACGTAATAATTTAGTACAGAACGACCAGGTGAATATTTAACCTCGGCAATCGTCCCGACAAAACCCGAAGTCGTTAAGTAATCAAAGGGTGCAAAGTCGGATAACAGCGAAAATGGCGCGAAAAGAATTAGCCAATCGTTGAAAGGCATTAATGGTGGCACATCCCATCGGTCAATGTAATTTCGCGCGCTATTAAAATTTGCCTACTGCGCAGGTACATCGGGAGAACTTATAAATCTGGTACTACTGTTCGTACTTCTGGTAAGTAGTACACATTTTAATAGCGCGCGAAATCATATTAGGCAACCAATCAGGATGTGCCGCCTTCTCGAGCCTGAAATCCCATGCCGCGATTGGCTAATTGTTTTCACGCCATTTTCGCTGCTATCCGACTTTGCGCCTTTGATTACTAAATAACTTCGGGTTTTGACAGGCACTCGGTTCTGCTCTGCGCAAACGAAGATTGATGAGCGGAATTATTTTCCTGGTCGTACTGTAGGCACTTACTTAAATTATTATCCGCCAGGCGAGGTTTGTTGCCTGGGGTACAGGCATAACCAGGAGAGGGGATAGGTTGATTCTATTCCCCCAACCCCCCCGAAATCCGAATATTTGTATGGAAAAGTGAATGAATATGACCCCCCCCCCCCCCCCCCCCCCACCCGACTAATTTCTGTATAAGTGCTTGCCTGGGGATTATAGCATTTAGGTACTCTTAGGTAGGCTTAATACTGCGGACAGTTGGAGGGACCATGAAGGGTCTAGGTACTCCGACTGTAGTTCTGCGGAATCCGGAATCTGTCGAATCCAGAATCTGTGGAATTTAGAATCTGCCGGATCCAGAATCTGTCCGAACAAGATAAATGCAACTAATTTCTTCATCAATGCTCACTTCATTGTAATTTATAACTTTATTATTTAATTTCAGGTGACGTCAAACGATGCGGCGGCAGAATCCACAATTTCAAACCACCGTCGCTTGTGTCTAGCGAAAAGCGTTATAATCAAAAATAAAAATGTTGCTATAACGCATAGACTAAAAATAACGAGCTAATAACTTCTCTAAATACTATTAGAGCGTTATTAACTTTGTTGTCGTTTCGTTATTTCAAAAATAACGAAGGTGATTACAAGTTAAGGAAGGAAAGAAGATATTTTAGAATAAAAAATCTATTCTAATTAGTGTTATTTAACGTGAAATTATTTATTGAAAAGACTGTCTGATTTAAGTTAAAAATATTGTAAAAAAATTAATTTCATAGGTACCACTAATTTACTTAGATAACTTTTTTTTTGTTTTGATGAGAATCTTTGTCAGCTATTCGCTATTTTCATGAGATTTTTTTCTAAAAAGATACGGCATGACGGATTTTCTGACAACTAACTATATAAGGTCTAACAAAATTAGCTGAAACTATTTAAAGGGTATGCTCAGGCCATCCAACTGAACCACTTTCTCTATGGGACCAATATCGAAATCGTGAAAAAAAAATCTGCTGCCCCATACATTTGAGTCAAGTTGTGTTTGCAGTCTTGTATGGGACATCACATTTTTTTTCACGATTTCGATATTGGTCCCATAGTTGTTCAGTTTGATGGTCTGAGCATACCCTTAAAATAGTTTCAGCTAATTTTGTTAGACGTTATATAAAATGTAAAAAAATGTGTAGTAAAACATGCGACAATAGATGTCATCAACATGACATGGATCTGAAGATGGTGTTTAGGCAAAACCAAAAGTAAAAAAAAACATATTAGTGGGTCATTTCCTGTTTATTTAAAATAAATGTATTCCTATTAAAAGCGAAGTCGTTATGCTCTTGCACAACCAACTTTCATCAACGCTATCTAATTCGAGGTACCTACTAAGAAATATATTTTGATATAAGCTGTCAGAAAAACCTTTCTTTTGCCTCGTAAATTCTAATCCTATTTAGTTTTCATAAATAAATAGGTACCTAGTTACCAATCATGTATAATGCTTGCTTTATCAAATTCTCTCGTCTTGCGACGTGATCCGATTTGTGTGCCATTGGGACTCCTTCAATTTTTACTGGAAGTGTGGTAGATTTGACATGTCACAAATCGCGACGATTTCTGCAAGAGTTTTTTTATTTATCATAATCCTCCAGGTATTTAACGTAAGGTCCTAAAATCAAAATAATTGTAAGATTTTCCTCAAAATAAAAATTATATTAACCTCAAAGGCATATTATCAGGTAAATTCAATTAAAAATGATAAAAGACTTTTGCCTTTGCCTTTGAGTGGAATATTACAGAGGGTGTAAAAAAGAACGAAGCACAAAACATGTACCTCATATGAAATTTTGAAAATAAGAATAACTGAATTTTTCATGATTTTGTTTGATAGATTTTACCATTCTCAATGACGACCTCAATGTATCAATTTAGTGCTCTAGATATACGAAGCGATTTTTAAAATTTCTGTTGTTTCAATTCCCGGCACAAGTAAGCGTTAAAAAAAATTGTGCATACAGTTTTACTTATTATCAAAAATAAAATAATCTTTCCTTGAAATAACATATTTTTTACATCAGGCCAATTCTGTTGGTGGGGTAATTACGTCAAATGGCTTAAATTTGTTGATACACTCTTATTTAGTAAGTTGAGAAGAGGCGTATTTCTTCTATAAATAAACAACACTAGTCATCGCTGCTGAATAAGAGCTTAAAGAAGAAAACTTTTAGACATTTGACGTAATTACCAGGGCTTGCACGATAAGAAAACGACGCCGCTGATTGATTAGGCCCGCTCGGCTATTCAATATTTAAGATAAATTTCTCTTAGTGCGTTGTTCTTTTTTTCGACCCTGTATAAGTACCCTTCTCTAATCAATTTCTCATTATAGAATCTCCTATAGTTATCCATTACATCGTCCTGGCTAGTTGTGCCCGATTTGTATGTAGATGGAATAATAAGGACGGGTCGGTGTTGGACAGTGCCTATTTTATAATAAACTTTAAAGAAACGCTCTCTTTAAGATAGGATAGTGTGTGAATATAACTTGGTTAGTTGATAAAAGCAAAAAACATAAATATACGTAAAGCATACTGCAACCTTATACGATGTTCTTGACATTATCATTGCAAGAAAACTTTTTTTTTCTAGTTATCAATATATTAATCATTATTGAACTGGCTTCAAGATACTTAAAAAAATAATAATTTAACCATAACATTAGTAGGTACTTAACATTAAGTTAAGCCTATAGATCCGATTATCCTGATCAGCGCTTTGCCTCCAACCGAAGTCTGTGGTCACCCTATTACCAGCAGTACTAGTATAGTATTATTTTATCTGTGCCAGCAGTAAGGAGTTGTAGGTGCTCCCTGAGCAACCAAAAATTAAGAGAACTATATATTTTGCTCGAAAAACTAAACAAGTTATATTAACACGAAACAAAATACCTAGTCTAAAAACGGATTGTCACTAATTTAAGTAAAACGATATTTTCAAAGATCTCGACGTTCCTCAAACTAATTCGATTGTGTATATTCGATGTTTTAAATAACTACCCGTTAGCCGAGTGTTGTACGTTTATGTGTGAACGATATAAACATTGTGTATAAAATATACGAGATGTTACAAAGTGCTGTAGTTTTTTTACTTATATTTTTCCTTTCGCTAATAACAGCTCTTTCAGACTACATGCTCACGTGCAATTTGATTCAAAATGACCGGGTTAGTTTCATATACTTGAACGCACGGTCGCGCAACTATATAGGTATTTTACTTCAGGTTGTATGCGATCGGTTGCATAGTGTAAAGCAGCTTTTATATGCGATACAAACTTTTCATACCTACGACTCCCACTGAGGCCAAGATTCAGAGACGGTTCTTAAGTCTTAGTTTGAACTCCCATATCTAAAAATCCATACATTTTGGACCCTACGTAGTTCGAACTATGACTTAAAAATCGTCTCTGAATCTCGGCCTAACACTTCCGAGTGACGAATGAACTAATAATAAGCTGTAATGTACAGTTCCCGCCCGCGTTGCTAACGAGACGATTAATTATTTTGTCTGCATTAATTAATAGTTTTTAAAGTATTAGGTACTGTTCGCAAAAGCACAATAAAAATGTTACAAACGTTAAACAGATACAAATTTTAACTATAATTTACCCAACCGTTATTTACCGTTGTAACCGTTATTTACCCAACGAACGAATTGCTCCTCTAGCCTCATAACATTCCACTCTCGGTCAACGAACTATCATTCGTTCGCCGACAAAACAATCATTCACATTAGTCAAACAGCCGCTTTCGCTGGCGAAAAACGTGTTAGTTTTTGTTATTTTTAACAGAAAAATAGTTTAAACGTATTGTTATCGAGTCGGTTTCCGCCCACACATTTCCCAGTGTCAACAAATAGTAACAATGGATAGCCGTATGTATTTTGGAGGCGTAGAAGGGTACGTATATTGTCTTTTGAGCCTGTTTTTTTCCTGCACAATGCATGTATAGTATCGAAAGTGAAGTTGAAAGGCTTGCCTTGAAATTCCTAGGCGTTTCGAAACTGTTTTAATTTTTTGCATGCACTGCTTTATTAATATTCAATAATTTAATTGCTAATAACTTGCTTGCTTTTTAATTTTAGGATGCTTGTAGTTTTATTTGCCTTCGTCTTTATCAGTTTGGAAGTTTGAAGTTTACATGTTTCCTGTAGTTTAAAATCAAGTTTTAATTAGTTGATTTCATCTCATTTACATTGTAAACAACTAAATACTATGCTAATATAGATAACTAATGAATAAATACTCAATTACCAAATTTTAATGATTCACTTAAAAAACTAATATAAATACTGTACCTACTGTTACTCTTTATTTACCTATTAAGTACAACATTCTTTTTAACAAGTAGGTACCTAAGTGAAATAAAAAAAATGAGTTGATTATTAATTACACAATGCACAGCCGATCATACCTAAATTATAATCGATACCGCTTACTCATGTACACATTATAATGATGTAAGTAATACCACAGAGTACTATAATTAAATACTTATATAAAGTTCATATACTTAATCAGAAATTACCAAGTTTTTAATTTGATTCCAAAAAAAGTATGAAATTGTATTTGAAACAATCTAACTTTAAACAAATGCCTACGATTTAAGTGATGTTTTTTATCGAAGTCTGGCACGAAATACTTTTCAAAACACACTTTACAATGCTTATATTTGTGAACTTTTCATAATGCTAAAATAACCAAATTGATAACGAAGCTATACACAACACAACACGGGTTGTGTTGTCTGAAGTGAACCTAATGAAATTTAATTTTGAAATTTAATGACATAGAACTTACCTATTGAATTTAAAATTGTAAGTACCTAGTAATTAATTATTTACTAAATCCATATTATTCCTCAATTGCTCAAGTTTGCAATAATGCATAAATGTCATTACAATTTGACGGAGTAATCATTTACATTCTCGTTATCGCTTTGGCAAAGATTTTTTCTGATTTCAACTGCAATGTAATGCAATACAAAACAAACATTACACGTGTTTACTATCCATAAATAAAACAACCAATCAGATGCCTGCATTTTAAGGCTGGACTGTCACACCGGCATCGAGATCGCAAACTAAAGACCATTCTATCACTTTCAACTTAAGATTTATTTTCAACTACTTACTTGAACGCAAGAATTTCAAGTATTTTTCTTGGCTTGATTGTGAACCTTGAATTTTGATGTGATAACATTTACTTTTGTCAATGAATACATTCTAAATGTCAGTTTGAGCTTACTCCCGGAAATTATAGGTGTTTTATGAATATTTTATATACGTTAGCCAGACTGTGTAAAATACGGAACAGTGTTATGTTTGGCATAAAATCTCTGCTGTAAGAGGCGTATAATTATACCGTCTGTCTATCTATCTTCGAGCGTCCTGAGTAGTTAATCATCTCTGATTCCCATACCGTATGGCTACCGTATAGATTAGAGGCACCGCACTGGCTTCTTCGTCGACCGTAGCTTCCTGTTCCATCAGATTAACGAGGTTAAGGATGTGACTGTGACTGTGAGTCTTAGCCCAGAGAGAGAGCAACCGTGTTAAAAAGCGCTCACAGAATCACTTAAAATGTTCCTGCGTTCCTAAATGATATTGCATCTAAGCAGGACAATCGCTGTAGGTAAAATCGGCAATGAGTACAAATAAAAATGTTATATTAATCTGGACAAACTATTTTGTTTTTTTCGATTAGTTCCGTGTGATTTTGGCCTTGAATATACCACCTTATTTTTTCTCGTGGGTGTCATACGTGGTGACTAAGGGATACGGTTTCTTATGCAGTAAAAAATTGCTGCAATTTGTGCTGCGTTTTTATACCCACCCAAGGGCAATTTATTCCATAATCATTAAAACTTATCTTACTTCAAACTAACAACAATGAATTGTTTTTATCAAATCATAAAACTGAAGTACTAGCGTACTTTACCTACTCACAAAAAACAATGCATTGTTAGAATGTGGGTCGGTGCACCTTCGCGAATTTCGATAAAGGTTATTTCCCGCAATAAAATTCTTATCACCCGCATTCGTTGGCGAATTGAACATACAATTGGTAAGGATTAGCATTATTATTGTTGTTTCAAGGTCAGGGTTCCACATATTTTTCTCAATTAAATTAATGTAATAAAATAACAACTCTAGGTTAAGAAGTTTCAATTTATATTTATCTTTGCGTGTACAGTCTGGCGTAATTAAAGTAGTTTAATTTATCATTCTCTAAGGAAGTGATGTACTATCGCGGACTTTTCCACCTGCATACTTACAAAAAAAATCGCATGATTTCGCGCATAATGTATTGTTTGGAAACCATTCATTCATTGGTATATTCATCAATAGGGCGGGGCTAGACTGCGCTTTTATTTTTTAGTATGCAAGCAAAAATGAGCCTAGTGGTGGTCAGGCGGAAAAGTCCTATCCTACTACCTATCCTATCCTAACCTATCTGTTAGGTTAGTTAGTGACTAGACTAGTAATCTGGGTGTGAGCTATTTGAGGTCTTGACAGACTGACGCCTGTATCACTGCGACCATCGCTGACCTATTGTTTGCCCTTTTCAAGTTTCAACTTCAACGAGTTTAAAGGTAGTATTGTAGTTTTGTAATGGGAAGTGTTTGTATCTTATGTTGTGATATAACTTTACTTGTCTACCTATTAAGTACGTTTGTACATGAGTGAGCCACCCTTACTTAAGTAGAAGATGCAGGAGATAAAACAATATTCCTACATTCAAGAGCAAACCCATACGTAATAAAAAAAAAACATTTTTTTCTTTCTGGTGAATAAATATCTTTTTATTTTATTTATTGCCTAGGTATCTACTTGTCGCATTATTTGTCATAAACAATCTACTGCGGAACAATTCGTATTTCGTAATAAAATCCCAACTTCGTAATAAAAATCAATAACTCGATTATCTCTTTCTTATCGTGTTATCGTTTGCAATTGAATCAACACTAACTTGAACTTGGCCTCCATGAAAGTCAGGTGTATGTGTTTGATATGAATTAATCGATAAGGGAGTGTAAGGGACTTTCCGTTGGTAAACAAGGTGCACTCAATGTACAGCGCAAAAATGGTACATCTATCGTGACCTAGTCTGGTATTTTTTTAAAGTATAAAAATTGCTAAATTATATCAAAAAGAAGCAGATGTGTTACAAGCGCGCAAAGTGAAGACTCGGAAACGACCCAATTGGGACGCTTTCCTCCTTCCGTGGCAAGCAATGCTATGAGCGATACGGCTGTGGCATGGGGTAACCACAGAGAAAATACGACACGCTCCTCAAGGGCGCGGCACAATTTTACGCGCCATTTTCTATGAACGTAGCATAATATCTTGTGTGAAATATAATTGAGTAAAAATTGCTCAATACCATCATAATCATAATATTATTAGGATGTAATATTATCATAATGCGCCAATCGATCCATGAACTAAACGACAATTTCTCAAGTTGTATAGTACCTATTTATTCTGTGGTTGTGTTTTACAACGCCTCGGCGGGCTGGCATTATTTACAGTCAGCTCTCTCTGTAGCACTATATGTATACGAGTGATATTGGTAAACAAACTACGCCTTCCTTTACATAGAACAAGGGGGTATAAAGTAATAAACATTATTAAAAGCTTAATAAATACTTTATCTATGGAATTATTAATAATCTAACTCAGGCACAGGCATGGCACGTACGTCAAGATAAACTATGCAAATGCAATCTAGCTTTTAATAACAATTTGGTTTGGAAAACACTTCAAAAATTTTATCATTATCAGAAAATCATATTCCCGTCCTTATGCCACTAAAAGGTGTCGGCGTAATAATGACTTCATCTTCCATTCATCTCTTATAGCCTTTGCTTTAATTTAAAAAAAATGCTTTTTTATTTTGATAAATTTTTTCAACTTTATGTTGCGCTGATAAGTAAAATATATCAGGCCTCTATCATGCCCTCTACTAAGACACAACTCTCATAGTAAGAGTGTATGCCATGTATGGGCATTAGTCTGCTACGCGTGCCGAAATTACTTCACATACGAGTCTCCTTACGATGTTTTCCTATACCGATTACCTAACTAATATATATAACTTTCAAACCAAAATATAAATCCAACAGAGGTGCAACACATTCAAACCTCGTGATCTGCGATGAAAACGGAACAGTCGTCGGTAGAGCCAAAGGTCCAGGGACCAACCATTGGACCCTCGGCATAGAAGAATGCGTCAACAGAATCATCGACATGGTCAATGCGGCGAAAGAAGATGGCAAAATACCGTTGGATAGACCTCTGGATTCTTTGGTATGTTTTCCTACAGTAAGAAATAAACTCAACATGAGCCTGCCTTCAATAGTCCCTGCAGGACTCGGAAGAAAGGTTTGAACCTCCAACAAAAATATTTGCTTTTCCACAGGGTTTGACGCTGTCAGGGTGTGAGCAAGAAAGCAGTAACGCAGAGATGGCCGCCCGTGTAAGAGAAAGGGACGCAGCTCTCTTCGTTTACGTCGGATCTGATACAGCAGGGTCTTTAGCGACTGGTGCTCCTGAAGGTGGAATGGTACTTATTGCTGGTAAGTAAATAATTTTTTGATAGATCGGTTTTTTTCAGTTTACAGCAGACTTGTATCATTTCGACCTTCAGTAGATTTTTGCCATTTTGCAATTCACTACTAATACCCTCTTTCGTTAGAAATTGTAAAATGTTGTTTAGCCGTAAACTTCTCGTACGAACACAGTAAAAAATACATCGGCATCGTTGTGCTTGAGTGGGCCACATAAACACAGGAGACTGAATGAGGGTTCTGTCCATTTTCTAGAACCTGTAGAGCCAAGAATTCCGGATGTCTGTCGAGGGGTCTTAAGGTGTTTATCCAGCTTATATTAACCCGTTTACGGTCTGACTGTGATGTGCAAAGTATGTCGATTCCTCCACTCTATAATTTATCTGACTATTCTGTTCAAGTGAACAAGTATTTTAAAACGAGAACATGAATAAATCAAACTGTCCTTGGTTCGTAATCAATTACGGAGCCAACTCTTACGATGACCGAGACATTAATATTTGTCGTGTCAGTTTAGAGATCAAACATTAAACATTCAGATGTCAATTTGGTTCTCAACTAGGTAGGTACAGTTACTTGAAAAGCCCTGACCCCGATACTTTACAGTCAATGTTCGACTAGTAAAGTATAACGACATCTATATTGTATGAAATTAAAACAATAGGGGGTTAATTAATAACTAAGGGTGCTAATAACTAGCTAATACTAGCTATTCTATCTCCCTCAAAATAATTACCTATTAAAGTATAGTTTGACTTCGTAAAAATTCGTCTAAGAACGGGTTGAACGTAATGGTATGCAGATCACAAAATTTTAGTTGTTGTGGAACACTAAGGGGGAGACGGCCTGTGGATCAAATCAAAATCAGAATTCTGGCCAAGTGTCGTCAGTAGGCAGACCACCAGCACGTTGAAAATGGATTAAATTTGCACAGGACTTGTTGATAAATATTACTAAACACAAAAAGTCA
The DNA here is from genome assembly GCA_927399405.1 of Agonopterix arenella. Taxonomy (NCBI): domain Eukaryota; kingdom Metazoa; phylum Arthropoda; class Insecta; order Lepidoptera; family Depressariidae; genus Agonopterix; species Agonopterix arenella. The sequence goes on from OV656711.1 coordinate 989,233, forward strand.
ATGTAAAATTCTCGGTAGAATGGAATAATACAACAATGTAAGGTCATACTAATCATAATCACCATCAAATAAGTATTTGTCATTAAAATTAATTAATTCCTTAATGAATAAGCATTTCAACAATTTGAATGTCCAATAGACAGTAAAAAAAATGCAATATAAAGATTTTTCTCAACATATTGACTTTAGGTTGGTTGGAACGTATTCTCAGTATACACAAGAATAAAATAAAATCTTTCACAACCTTCAGTGTTAACATTAAATAAATAAAAACTTGTCATATTATTTTCCACTTCAATTTAGCAACTCTTTGGGCTATGTCAGTTACTCTGGTTCTTCTGCGGATCTCTTCATTTCTGATTCGATCTCGCAGGGAAACTCCGAGCATAGCCCTCTCCATTGCTCTTTGGGTGACTTTCAGCCTTTTTATGAGGCATATTATTTTGATTTTTTTTTTATTAAAGTCATTACACCTGCCTAACCTATGGCAAGCTAGCAAAAATAATATGAACCTATTAAATGTTTTAAGTCAACTGTGTCCGCTTGAAATTAGGGCAAACTCGGATAGTCAAGAAACGTAAGGATTTTGAGACAAATCTCGGACGTGACTATCAAAATCTATACCATTCTTGACTGTCTGTGATTTCTTGTATTCTCGTGCAAAACTCCTCTCATGTAGGTAGGTATGACCTTTTCGCGAGAAATTCTCGAGGATTCTTGTTAAAAACCCCCAAAAGAAAATAATTATATTCATGACGAGACGAGACGCTGCAAAAACAATGAAGCTAACCCATACTCTTGTTCTCAATTTTTCTTCGATTCTCGATGTGAGTGCTTGCTTTGGCTGCCTTATCATCTCATAAGAATTCTGTATAATTCAAAAAGTAAATAATGTATTATGTTTGTACACGAGACGGAGTCAAGGTGAAAGGTTATCAAGAGACCTGATTAAGAGCATCCCTGTTTCACAATGACCTACTTTCCGGTTCTGGTCATTATCATCTCGAGATAAATATTAACAAATACATAAATAAATAAACTCACAACTGAATATCTCCTTCTGGGTGATCAGATACTATCCATCAATCAATCATACTTTATATCATTAGTCCTTCCTTAGAACATACACACATTTTAACACATCCAACAAACGCAAATCAGTGTAGGTAGGTAAGGTATGTACAACTGCCATTTATAATGACGTAATCTCAACTCGTAACACGTGGAAATTGATAATGAACTTCAAATCCTGATTACCATATTAGTCGAATGCTCGATGCATTGCAATGTAACATACGTACATATAGCTAAAGTTGGTATTCGTACTTATACATAAACATGAGCTGTTATCCGCACTTAATATTGTATTTCTTGAAGGTACTAAACTAATCCCAGCCGGCTTTAAAATATCACCTCATTGCAATGAAGATGGATGAAAAAAACCATTGCAATGGCGCCTTCATCACAAATTTATGATTCCGCAATGAAGCAAACCTAAAATAAAAGAATACAACTCCAAAATAACTACCTCCTTCAAGTAAAAAATCCTAAAAGCTATTTTTTATGCAGTACTATTCAAAGAGAATGTAACTCACTACGTTATAAGAGTCGGGACTTCCATACTAAAAACTGGTCGTGACCGATGATCCAGAGTGTATGAAACATGTGCAAACGTTCAAAGAAATTTAATAGCGGCGGTGCACGTTTCATATAACGTTTTTTTGTTAGAGAGTTGCGCGAGCCTGGTACTATTCACAAAATTCCTACTTTTGGGTTTACTCACGAAGTTTACCTTCACCGTTTGAGATAGGAGCAGTTCGACATCGTCTAATGTAGATGCATTTGCTGATTTCAGGTACAGGTTCCAATGCATTGCTGAGGACGGCCGATGGTCAACAGTATGGATGTGGTGGATGGGGTTACCTTTTAGGAGATGAGGGTGGCGGTGAGTAAAAGAAAATAGAACTTTATGTTATAAATACTTAGGTTGATGCTTAGTTACGTTAATGCTGTCTTACTAATCCCATGGAAGATTGTAAGATGGATGTTTGTAAATTTTGTATTTTACCTACACTTAGATATATTACCTACTAGAGTTTACCCAAGACTTAGTCCGCAAAAATTATATAACAGATTTTAAGTCAAATCATAGGCTATCAAACAAAAGAAGTTTCATCAAAATTGGTTCTGTAGTTTTTGTGCGATGTTGTTACTAATAAACAAACAGACAAACAGACAGACAAAAATTCTAACAATGGTTGATTTGGAGTCAGGAATACCTAAAAACCATAATTTGTGCGGACTAGTAGATGTCGAAATAGAAAACAAATACCTACATAAACTCACGACCATAGCCTCCTTATCAGGTGGCCATAAGTTTGCTACAACAATCAACTATCTTGTTAAGTGTGCAGTTGCAGAAGGTAAGAAGGCAGACGGTTTTAGGATCAAATGATGTGTAGGTACTAATGATTTTCTTTTCGCCAAATAGTGTATTAAAATGTTCGATTGTTTTTATTTTCAGCGTACTGGATAGCCCACAGAGCAGTGAAGACGATATTCGACGATGTAGATGGCTTAAAACCTTCGGCGTATCCAACAGATCGAGTGTGGGAGGTGATCAGGGAACATTTCAAAGCCGACACCAGGGCAGATCTACTTCCTCACGCTTATAAGCACTTTGACAAGTCACATTTTGCTGGTAAGTGATACCTAAGTGATACTTTTAATATTATCCTTCTTCACGTTATCATTATTGATAACCTTTCACCCCCAATAACTGCAAACGAATCCCTTAGTTGCCGCATACTCACAGGAAATAGGCGTATATGCTCACAATTATATAGAGATATACTGAAACCTAAGAACATCAAACCAAGATTCACTAGGTAGTACCGGAACTCTGTCCAGTGTGACGGGGAGTGAGCCCGTCACAACTTGTAATGGACATTGGGTTCAATACATGCCTCGAAATTGAAGCATGCAGGTTTCCTCACGATTTTTTCCTTCACCGAAAAGCCAGTGGTGTTACAAATCGTACATTAATTCCGAAAAACTCATTGGTACGAGTTGCCCTGGACGGGGATCGAACCATCGCCTCCTGCACGGCAGGCAGGGTTACTCACCACTGGACCACCACGGGTTTTTTCTCACGGGAAATGAGGTGGTATATTCCATCATCATTGTCTTGCCCATTTCCTATTATTTGGGGTCGGCGCAATATGCCATCCTCTCCCATTCATCTCTATTAGCCGTCGTTTCAACACTCGCTCCTTTTTTACACATATCATCCTTCACACAATCCATCCATCTTTTCTTCGGCCTCCCTCTCCTACTACAGCCATCCACATTCATACTTAACATTATATCAAAAAAGCTTTAGACCTTTATGTCCCAAAGTCCTAAGTCTTCAACTCGCATTGCTCTTGAATTGAATTAACCTAATAATTTTACCTACGTGCATATTAGGATTTGGGTCGAAATTCACCCCTTCTAAACAAAATTTAACTGTCCACTATTTCGTTACAGGTTTAACATCAAGACTATCAGACTTAGCCTCCGATGGTGACGCTCTCTCCCTAAGTCTCTTTGCAGACGCAGGCAGTGCACTAGCAGCTCATATAGTTGCTTTATCTCGTCACACAAAAGAAACGAAACTTAGAGTCGTATGCGTTGGTTCCGTATGGAAGAGCTGGAGTGCCATGAAGCCAGGGGTTTTGAGCGAGCTGGCTCGGAGAAAGGTGAGTAGACGGACGGTGATGGGTACAAAGATAATTTGTGCATAAGAAGGGGATTGGCTGAAACCAACAATAGAATGTAGCCGAGATAACCTATAGCCAAAGTCTGGCAGCCGAAATGTTGGGCGCCTTCCAGTAAGCGTAGAAAGACTGGATGAGGGTGGACGGTAATAGGATGTCTTTGGTGCGCCTTGTGTTTATATTCAGCAGGGGGTGATGGTGGTGATGAGTGAGGTGAGGTGATGCGTTGAGTTGACATTTTGGAGAATTTTATAACTAAACGTGCAGCTCAAAAATTTTCAAATACGTATCGGAAATTTGTTCAGCTATGGATTCTGTTAAAGATAATTGGTTTTCAGTAGTATGCGGCACAAACATCTCAATAGACTACTCCTATCTTATACTTCATTCTGAGAAGATTGTTTTGCCTTTGTCTTGGATTTTCAGACAAAACTTTTCCTTAGATACAGTTTATTATGGATCTGCTGAGATAGGAAGGTCTCCTGATCGGAAATTCTCACTTGAACGATAATAGATCTGAACGTAATGGACCTAACGAGAATGATCTTCTATTCCTCATATTCCCACTTATAGGGACCAATGGATAATATTTAGTAATGATGTCTTTCTGTTACCAGGTAAAAACCGAGTTAGAATTCATCAGACTTCGAGTTTCAAGCGCCATGGGTGCAGCTTGGCTCGCAGCTAAACACATCGACTTCGATCTACCGCGGGACGACCCAGCCTTCTGCGAAGTTTTCCACACGTATATACCAGAATACACTAACGGAATCAACGGTAAAGTCAATGGTAAATTGGAGAATGGTACACAAAATGGCATAGGCGATTGGACAAGTTGTTTGTAACATAAAAAACTAGAACTAATATTTTTGTTTAGTTATAAGTTATAACTGTTACGGTCGTCTACGTGGATTTTTTCTTCGGGATTCATGTCATCTGCCTGTCAAATTTCATCGGGATCGCTTTAGCTGTGAAAACTTAACAAACATACAGACAGACAGTCATTGTATAGATGGGCATGCTGGTCATAAGATGTTGTTGGCATAACCGTAAGATGGAGGCGAGACGCAACATTTTATGCCCGTAAAAATGAATAAAACAACAGCAATATGCACGCAAGAGACACCAGATCCACATCCACAGGATGGTAGCTAAGAGCGAGATGTCACCCTATCGAAGTTTTCACACAAGTTAACTTAAAAAATGCCTTTCATTAAAAACTGTCGGACGTAATCCCCTTTACTTCGGGTTGGCCAGAAAAATGGCTACTTTAAAATTATTTACGCACCTACCACCCAAATTAAGTGTATTGTATTATAATTTATAATGTATGTAGTAAATCTTGGCTTGAGTATAATGCCATGATTGGGAAGTTTTTGATAGAGAATCAGATAATCGGATAGGTAGGTATCTACCTTATTATTTGTTACGTAAAATCATGTGAACAATGCTAGCTTATTAAATTGTGTAAATTTCATCCGCAATCTACAATATTATCACTTAAAATATAATATTTTGAATACCTAAGCGTAAAGGAAAATAATAATAATATATTATTAGTCGTTTATTTAGATTGTTTATTCAAACGAAATTTTACAATGATCTGGTTTGCAAAAATAAAGAAAATGATCTGAAAATTTCTTTTGTGGTGAGTTGTAAAAACCTTGCCATATCTTTTATTTGTTTAGGAAATGTTTTGAGTTATTTTAGTTACTTGTATTTATTATTTTTTAATATTGTAAATAATAAGTATAGTTCCTAATGTAATGTTAAAATGTATAATTGAATTAAGACATATCTTAGTTTAAATAAATAATAATTATTATGATCATGATCATTGATCAGCCTCAAAAACATGACTACACCATACCCCGGACACTTCCTACAAAAAACAGAAATTGACAAGATGACATGCGAAACGGAGTCTAGAGCTAATGCGGCTAGGAACAAGTGTACAACTGATGACTTTTTCGTAAATAAAACGCAGATTGACACCCGCGTCAATTCAAAAAGATTTTTTATCCTTAGTCCTGAGATTACATTCCCTTTGTTTCGAAAACATATTTCGCAGTAAACAGTCTAGGCTACAGGTCACCTACAGGTAACCGCACATAGTAGGTATACACTTTAGGGGCTATTCATTTATTACGTTAGATGATTGGGTTCCGAGCAAGTCTTATGTTTGCCCCTTAGAAGGTCCGGGAGACATGGTAGGTAGGTTATAACTACGTCTATCTACTACAGAAGATAAACAAAATTATAATACATCTTTTAGAGGCAGACTGTACCTATAAGAGAGTTTTAGGAAAACAAGTTTTAAGTGAATTTTGTGTCAAATAGTTAATAATAATTAGTTAAATACCTCTAAACATGAAATGTTATTATAAAATGTATATTTTGTTTTCGTTTGAAGAATATCAATAAAATAAAGAAAAGTTTATTTACTTAACAAAAATAGTCTGTCATTTTAAATCTACCTACCTACCTACTCAGGTAATTAACTAAATCTATGTACATTAAGCGCTCTTACAGACGAGCCGACACTTTGCTGTCTCCGTGGGTCGCAGAGGGTTGCGCTCTATAGACTTTAGAGTCACGCGACTCTCGGCGACACACGGCGACCGCAAAGTGTCCCTCGTCTGTAAGTGCTCTTACAGTACCTAATCAAGTTCCATTATTTTATTCACAAAATTATAATAAGTACGAGAAAAATTATTTAGTGGGTGCCTAATTAGGTAAATGTTGGTACCTACCTAGCCTAATAAATAGGTCCTAAGTAGGTACTCGAACAATTTTTCTTTTACAACGATAAGTAGGTTTCTTTTTCATTGTTTTTCAATGAATATCTCCCCAATATCCCCCCCGAAAATGAAAGTCCCACCCGAATCAAAAGTCTGAATTGGTAGGTACAAATGATTACATTGATGCATTATCTAGGTACCCACCTACTAAATAAAAATAATGTGTTGACCCAATGTAGATTATATCATAATAATTCCATGTTAAATTCCACGTCCTATCTCCCGAAAGCGATAAATTTAATTTATTGACCAGCAAGTTAACATTCAAGTAGGTACTTACACACGACGACACATCAAGCTACGCAAAACCAAAATAAGCTGGCCGCGCGCAGGTACAGTAATGTATAAAGCCGTATAAAGCCGTTGCGTAGCTTGATGTGTCGCCGTGTGAACGTCACTTAAATAACTCCAAAGTACTATGATAATAAAAGTATAAGTACTCTAAAGTGTACACACGGCGACACATCAAGCTATACAAAACCAAAATAAGCTGGCCGCGCGTAGGACTAGTAATGTATAGCGTCACGCGACTAGCTTATATTGGTTTTGTATAGCTTGATGTGTCGCCGTGTGTACACTCGTAATGTCTCTCTAATCTTTATTGGTAAAGTTCAAAAGAAATTGAATGAAATGAACGAACGAATGATTTCCGATATCGTTATTTTACACGTTCTAACATCGTTATTGTCCAACTCTAGCAAACGTCAACGTGACGTTTGAAAAGTCTAAAATTGACAACATTACAAAGTAACTTATACATCAGGCGAAACGATGTCCATTTCACGACGTTTATTTCGTATTTTTACAATAAAACCATTACAAAAAAGCAACTACAGACATTCTAGTCGCATAATAACATCGTTTGAAAACTATAATAGAAGAGAAGATAGTGAAAATAGCTATTATTTTGGCGGTATTCTAGTCGCCGCTGGTGTTGTAGGTTACGTCGCTTTTAAGGATAGATTATCGGCCGCTAAAGTTACTAATGATGTTAATTTGCATGGTAGAAGAGAGAAGTTCAACTTTATAGCTGATGTTGTGGCGGTATCAGCCCCTTCTGTAGTATATATAGAGATAAAAGACACTAGAAGATTAGACTTGTTCACTGGACAACCTATAACGCTTTCAAACGGTTCTGGGTTCATAGTGAAGGAAGATGGGTTGATATTGACGAATGCTCACGTTGTGGTGAATAAACCTAATGCTTTGGTTACCGTGAGACTGCTGGTAAGTGATTTCTTTATTGTTATTTTGTTGCATCATTATTAAGTCAGAAACTATGAATAAGAAATCGATGAAATCCCATACGGAAGAGAGCTAGCGCCTCAATCATGAGGCCGCGGTTCGATTCCTGGCCTAAAGTGCGATTTTTGAATCTCATTCGTCGAACTCAGCAGTAGAAAATGTATGGAGATATGCATCTTTCTACTGCTGATTTCACTTTCAAAAATCGCACTCCTGGAGTATGATTTTTGAATGTCAAATCAGCAGTAGAAAGATGCATATCTCCATAGTAATTTTGATATTTTCAACTGCTGAGCTCAGCGTATGAGTTTCAAAAATCGCACTCCTGTTCCACTAAATTCTTCAGAATTTATGTACGGTTGTATTTTATCTTATTTGCATTCCCGAGAATGAAAAGAAAATACATAAGTTCGGCGGTATGCGTAAAATATGTATTAGTGGTACAGGCCAGGAATCGAACCACAGCCTCGTGATTGAGGTGCTAGCTCTCTTCCATATGGGCTATCATCGCTCCTTACGAAATGATAACAATGCTGTGGCCAGCTCCACTAAGAACATATGTGCATGTATCATTTGTAGGCCTCGCATGCCACCCTCGAGCCTTAACAGGACACTGCAAGTTAAACAAACATCTACACAGAATGGGGCTCGTAGATTCACCCACTTGCAGATTCTGCTGTGAAGCAGAGGAAACGCCCATACACCTCCTCTGCGAATGTGAAGTGCTCTCTCACAGCAGGAGTCGCCATCTAGGTGGATACGTAGTAACACCTACTGAAATTAGGGACCTCCCCTCCAAAAGCATAACACGGTTCATGAAGTCCGTGGGCCTAGGAAATGACCTTTAGGTCTAGGGTGACAGCTACAATAGATCTATTCGGGTCGCAGTAGCTATTGGTTCATTAATTAAGCCCTTACAACCAAATAATAATAAATAAATGCCACCCTTGAGAAAACAATAAAAATAGAGATGTACCTCCATACTTATGCCAGAAAGAGCGCGCATGACGTTTTTCTCGTTTAAATGCTTTGTTGTGGGTGGCATGCTAGCCATGCTGGCAGTAGGTAATTAAAGTGTGATAATTTTATCGCTTTCTATGATCTGTTACGAAGTAACTAGTAATCTGTTGTCCCCCTGATTAACAACGTGCATTTAATGAATGCCTACAACCCTTCACATTTCAGGATGGGTCAATCCACACCGGCTTCGTAGAGGATGTAGACCTGAAGTCAGATCTTGCTACTCTCCGTATACCAGTGCAAGGCCTCCCTATCATGAAGCTTGGGTCCTCATCCGACATCAGGCCTGGCGAGTGGGTTTGTATTAAGATAATATTATATTTGTATAGGAAATATTTACCACCTGGTACCACTTCCCCCCCGTTGAGATGCATAGTTACCGAGAAAGATTGATTTGAAAATTTGTAAAATCTAACCTAAAATCCCTGCAGAGATTACTGTTTGGGCTCAGGAATTGGGGGTTTGGGGAGGGAGTGGGGAAGAGGGAGCTATGGGGAGTGGGCGGGGTGGAGTAGAGTGAAGTGGGAGAGATGGACTGGGTGGGGTGGGTTTTTATTATTTATTACCTAGAATACAAATTTAATGCAGTACATAGATATAACCACCACTTAAACTACGAGGGTTTGTATGCAATGAGTGTAGATTGGGAGTGGTGGAGTGCGAAAACCTAACCTAACCCAATGAAGGGCGCAGACGTAGGATGTAAGTGTGCTCTCGCCAGAACTCTCACTTGTAAAGCCAACCCCACAATAATGTCGCTGTTCATCAACAATATTCTAAACGTCTGTCAGTAGTCGACTTGTAAACTCCATAAATTTATATTTACCGTTTAGAATTAAAATGAGTAGACTGGTTTTTTTTTTAATCTGTTTATCTTTAATTAATCTCTCCAGACTAAACAGAACTCGCCTTTCCTCTTAACACAATGCTCATAATGATGTAGGTAAATATTTTGTGAATTTTTGCAGGTGGTGGCCATGGGTAGTCCTTTAGCGTTAAGTAATACAGTGACGGCCGGAGTTGTCAGTTCCACACAGAGAGGGAGCGAGGAACTTGGTTTAAGAGGTAAGTCTTTCAGGTCATTGGCAGGGCTGGAAACCGGTATTTTTTGACCAGGTTAAAACGGTTTTAAACCAGGTTTTTTTAACACTTTCGCTGCTAAGCTCAAAACAATGATCTTCGCGCGGTGCTAACACTGTGGAATGCAATACAATTCTGACTCACCGGGCGAGTCGTGCGCACTGCGGCCCATTTGTTGCTGACCTACGACGTAGGTCGGCAGCAGTTAAAGTGTTAACTGTTCGCTCGGAGCGAAACCGATTTGCTAGAGTTATTTCTGTTATTTTAAAATTCATTTAAACTATATTTCTATTATATTACGTACACAAAACCTCTTTCACTAATGTTCTAACTCAACTGCTTCGTCAACTTTTCTTCCAGAGACTTCCACAGTTCCACACCCGTCTATCTCTCGCTTTCCGCTTCTATTCTCCTCCAGGTATACCAATAATATCCTCATCCCACCTGCAACATGGTCTCCCTTTCTTTCTTTTTCCCTCTCTTGGGTACTCTACAATCTCCTTTGCTGCATAAGAAACCTTTAATCCCTTATAGTCTAAGAGATAAGACAGTAACCATCAGCTGCAAGGCTGATTCAGTATTCATAGGGTGTAGACTCTACACCCTGCTCTACACTGTAGAGCTTCTCTGTGATGGGGATCGACCAGGTCTGCCTGGTCCAGTCGGTTTATGAGATACAGCCATTCAACTTAAGCAACTAAACACCAAATTAATGATAAAAAAAATATGTCAATGGTTAATAATTAACAGTTTTTACAGTGTTGAACAGTTTTTACATTTTAAGTGTAAGTAAATATGTAATGTAAAATATAAAGTGTTAATATTGTATACTTAATATAGTTTAAGTTTTTAACATAATATTTGCATGCTGTTGCTACAGCTGAACAGAAGAAACTTATTTAATATTTTATACCATCTTTTGTAATATTTACCTGTTTCAAAGCAAATAAATTATTTTTTATTCTATTCTATTCAAAGTTCCGACCTTACTCCTAAACCGACTGATAGACCATGTCAGTTTTTGTACTGTTCTTCTTGTATCTTATCTTGTTGTGGGGGCTGGCAAGCCAGCAACACTTCGACCCAATGGGATCTTTTGTGTTAGCCCCAATACTTTTTGTTGTCTTCACCCTTCAAATACATGGTCAATGAAGGAGGCAACACCATTGAGGGGAAGAAACCTAAGATCTCCCGGTTTCGGGTATCCATATCCGAGGAGGCACATGCGTTTTACCGCCAGGACATTACAGTCACAAAAAACATGCTCCATAGTATCTTCATCCTCTCCGCATGCTCTGCAGCTGCAGTTCATGTGTTTGTACTGTTCACAGAGCTACAGTGCATATTGCCATAATATCCTATGATCAGCCTAGCAGCTGATCGTTCATTTTGATACATAGCCCAGTCATTTTACGGAGTTTTGTTAGGAGAGGTGGGTAGTAATTATTAATTGGACTTTTAAACTGTAAGCGGCACAGTGTTTAATGACAAAAAGACTATCTGAAAACATATTTAAAAAAAATCGCTACGCAACATAGAAATCAAAATTGTGAGTCCCAGAAGGCTTTTAAATTTATAATATTAAACCAATGCACTCATTTGAATTAGATTTAACAATATATATACGAATCTTCAAAAGAAACTACAAAATATATGTCCCAACAAGGGATGAATGGAAACGTGGAATGCGTACCCCGGACGCGAACACTCTTGTTTGGTACACTGATGGTTCAAAAACCGAATCAGGTACGGGTGCAGGCATACACTCCAAAGACTATAACGAAAGTGTTAGTCTAGGAGAATTTGCAACTGTCTTTCAAACAGAGACATATGCCATCATAGCATGTGCGCAGGAGAATATATACAGGAAGGTAACCAACAAGACTATATATATCCTCAGTGACAGCCAAGCAGCTCTCAAGGCCTTGAACTCCTACTATGTGAATTCCAGGCTAATTCTGAACGGAGTGAAGACCCTCAACAAGCTTGGTCTTCACAATACCGTAAGATTAGTTTGGGTTCCGGGACATACCGGCGTCCAGGGTAATGAGAATGCTGACGAGCTGGCGAGGGCCGGGTCAGAACGAAAGATGGTTGGCCCAGAACCAAGTGTGGGAATCCCGGCATGCAGTATAAGAATGGCCATTAGGGATTGGGCTGATAAAGCACACAAACTGGAGTGGTCTAGCCTCGTAGGCCTACAACACTCCAAAAACTTTATCAGCAATGTGACAACTCGCGTCTCAAGATTCATACTGAATAATAGCAGGAGCAAGGCTCGTGCCATAGTCGGAGCCCTCACTGGGCACTACGCTACAGGCGCAATGATGCACAAAATGAAACTCACCCTGGATCCTAGCTGCAGAGCGTGCGGAGAGGATGAAGAGACTATGGAGCATGTTCTTTGCGACTGTGATGTCCTGGCGGTAAAACGCATGTGCCTCCTCGGAGATGGATACCCGAAACCGGGAGATCTTAGGTTTCTTCCCCTCAATGGTGTTGCCTCCTTCATTGACCATGTATTTGAAGGGTGAAGACAACAAATAGTATTGGGGCTAACACAAAAGATCCCATTGGGTCGAAGTGTTGCTGGCTTGCCAGCCCCCACAACAAGATAAGATAAGATAAGATAACAATATACATTATTTTTGAGCAATAAAATAAGCATTGAAATTTAAAAACTAAGATTTTGATTAGTAAATACGAATGTATTTTTCAAAACCTTCTAAGTAGACAAAAGTATTTGAAGTATGTATAATGGTGATGCCTTAAATATGTGCAAAAAAAATTACCATCAGGTTTTTTTATAACGAGATAATAGCAAAATTTTAAATTTGGAACTTGCGGACGGATTTTTTTTTTAATTTTGGTACATTTCTAATCTTCTACTATACCGAATAAAAATATCAATTTTTAATTAGTCCCGGCTTAAAACGTAAAATGACTGGGCTAACAGACCTTTGAACGTCTGTAACTCCTAAACCGACTGGAGTTATGCAGGCAGACCTGTTCCATCCCCATCACAGACATGCTCTACACCCTATGAATACTGAATCAGCCTTGCAGCTGATGGTTACCAAAATTCATCTTATCTCCTATACTATTAATTGTAATGCAATTTTTATACATATTACAGGTAAAGACATGGTGTACATACAGACGGACGCGCCGATCACGTTCGGCAACAGTGGGGGCCCGCTCGTGAATCTGGATGGGGAAGCAATCGGCATTAACAGCATGAAAGTCACCTCTGGCATATCGTTCGCTATACCCATCGATTATGTCAAGGATTTCTTATCTAAACGTAAGATTTTTCTTTTTATTTTGCTATGGAGTTTTTACTTTGACTTCATTGACTTACCGTCGGTCGATGGTCGGAAGCACTATGTTTAATTTATTTGCTTTGGAACAACAGCTGCAGTGCCATTAGAGATTCTTATAAAAGATTATTTCTAAATTTTCAGGGAAAGTGAAGTCGCCGCAAGTATCGAAGAGGTACCTCGGTATCACGATGCTGTCGCTGACTCCCAACATTCTCATGGAGCTTAGGATGAGGAATCCTGAGGTACGTTTATGCCTGGGAACCGTGGGAGGCCGTAGTTCGACAGCTATTAGTCGGAACATGTATTTAACCGTCTGGCCACGGAACTGGGCGAACTGCGGCGAGAATTGCGATTTTAGAATACATTGCTAACGCGCCGCTGCGTTCTTGCGTAATAGTACGGACATAACGCTCAGTGTATTTCTTAAATCGCGATTCGCGCTGCCGTTCGCCCTTTCCCGTGGCCAGGCGGCAAGTGAGCTCGCATGAAAACTTCTAAACCGCGATGAAGGTTTCTGCAGGTTTGCGTGATCTAATTTCTTTATATCGCAGCGTCTCTATTTTCTTGACGTGACGTGGCGTGGTGGGTCCGCAAAAAGATCCAACACAATTAGCATTTTGCAACTTTGAACTTATTAGCAACGACCTAGTCGACTCTGCTTCTTTATTCGTGTCATTTCAGCAAAATACAAAACCGGTCAACAGCGTGAAGGATTCCTGTTTATCTTACCTAAGAGAAATTTCTGAAACAAAACTATAGCGCAATTTAACTTGGTGCAGCGCCATCTAGTTTCTCGATGAAAAAAAATTGTTTCTTCACGACTACCTCATTTGTGTTTTTGGGTTACTGTTATCTGTCGTCATGCCAAATTTCGATTCAATTGGTGCGAAAATGAACGAATAATCGACAGACAGACAGACAGAATAGACGAAAGTATAAGGGTTTCTAGTTTGACTACGGAACCCTAAAAATGTTAATGGATAGTTAATGACGAGGATAAAACTATATTTTCAGATGCCCATCGACATCGAACATGGAATTCTAGTGTGGAAAGTAATAATTGGTTCCCCTGCTTACAAGTAAGTGCCTGTTTGTCTAAAAATATACCACATCATTAAAATAACACACAGTATTGAACATTTTTGCCGTGTGGTGTCGGCTAAGAATAGCACCATCCCATTTCCTCCCGTGGGTGTCGTAAAAGGCGACTAAGGGATCTACCGGAGGATGGGCAGCAGCATCCTCTGAGTACACACATTCAATCCAACTGCGATCGCCAACCCGCCTTCCAAGCGTGGCGATTATGGCAAATCCCCCATTTTGGAGGAGGCTTATGTGGACGTCTGTCGGTTGATATGATGATGATGATGATTGAAAATTTTGCTGACGTTACAAACTGTTATCATTTATGATCTAGGGTAGGGGGGGACTATGAAATAATCTGTAATCTTGTCCAAAACTAACAATTCAGTAGCAGTGGCGAGCACTCTATAGAGCCTCAAAGACACTGTCTACCCTGGTAAATTAAAACACTGACGCATTCTTAATATACTTACAAACTTTCGGAAGAAAGCCCTCGGTAAGCGAGTCCGACTCGCACTTATCCGGTTTTTTATTTTCTGTCTACCTTACCCAAAAACTCTGTGCTCGTGCCTGTTCAGTAGTTTTAAACTTTAGCTGTTTACACAGGATGTATTTAAAGGTGTAGTTTAGACCATAAAACTAAACAACTTTCATTATGGAGACAAAAATAAACTGTCCTATATATTTGAGTCGAGTAGGTACCTACTGCAGTTTTGTATGAAACTTTGGTCTCTGCTTTTATCTCCAGTGGTAGTAGTCGTTACATAAAAACCATGTCACAGGCCGTAACAAGGATTTTAGAATCATAAAGGATGCCACTCCTCCTTACAAGCATAGAAACAAGAAAATTGACTATGGCGGTCGGTAAAGTTCGACCTTCTTTCCTATCTCTGTAGTCGATATTTCCAACGTTTTTGTGTCCCTTTCTATCAGAACAAAAATTAAATAAAAACTTTTTGTTTTAATTTTTGTCATTGGATTTGAAAGGGACAAAGTAACGTTGAAAACATAGACGGGAATTTCCGAAAGAAGAACGATCATAACCGACCACCAAGGAGTATTATCATGTTTCACCGCTTGTTAGGCACTGTGCCCTCCAAGGTATAGACAATATCTATGCCAGCTTCCTGGGCCGTAAGGCGGTCTGATAAAACTCTGACACTAGGGCTTGCTGCCCACACGATAAGAAGAAGACCAGGGTGTTTTGTCAGGCGTCCACCTAACGCTCACGCTAGCGATGGCCAATCAAGGATGATGCCCTACACCCTGTATAAGAGGGACCTAGGTACTTGGTCTATTCAGTGCTTCATTTCAGTATTCAGTGCCAATACGCACTGAATGATGAGGATGAACCACAGAACATTATAAGAGGGGTTAGAAGTGCAAAGTGGGCGTGGAACGTGTCGCCACAGGTCATAACACCATAAAACGCGCGGCGTGGTGCGAGCGGGAGGGCATGAGTAATTTTAGCAGCGTGAGCGGGAAGACAAGTGGCGACAGCCGTCTCAGAAGCAAAAGCGCTACTTGGCATTTCTACATACATACATTATGCTCACGCCTATGTCCCACTACTGGGGTAGGCAGAGACAACAGATCGATTCTGACACACATCTTTCGCCTTCTCAACATCCATAAGTTTCTTCATACAAGCTCGTCGGTTCCGGGTACATTTTATTTGGCCCTTCTTCAGTACGCATCCGATTTGGTCAGCATACGTGCGCCTAGGGCGACCCTTTTCAACCATCCCATTCACACTTGCCTTGTAAATTTCTTACGTCAACCTACTTTCGCTCATTTCTAACCCCTCTTATAATGTTCTGTGGGATGAACTGTGTATTCGACGAAATGCGTGCGCGAATTATGACAATAAACACGTAATTTCTTCCACAGCGGCGGTCTCCAACCAGGCGACATAGTAACTTGCATGAACGACAAGCCAGTCCACAGCGCTAGCGACATCTATAACACATTAGAAAGTTCTAGCGGTAAATTAAAACTGGACATCGTCAGGGGAAAAAAGAGATTGACTCTAATTATATCGCCTGAGACACACTAATGTTTAAACTAATAAGTAAATTGGAACGGGCTGAATATTGCATATAAAATATGCAACTGCATATACAAATATGCAACTGCATAAAAATTATATAAATATGCAAAATAGTTTATTTGTGATTCATCGTTACAATAGTCGTTAGTAAAAAAGACAATATGCTACTGCATATAAAATTATTTAATTGCATATAATTTACTTTTAACAGTTACAATGATTTTAATGAAACGACACTGAAATTTCAAATTGCTATTATTTGATGCATTGTGGACTTAAATCTAACCACCATATCAGTTGTATAAATATGCAATATAGTTTGTTCGTTATTTATAGTAACACAAATAATGTTAAAAAAGACAATGTGCCACTGCATTTAAACATATTTAATTGCATATAATTTACTTTTAAGGCTGCACCGAGCCTATTGTGCTGCCCCCAATCGTATTTTTTCTACTAATAATAGCTACAAGCATAAAACATAATTATCCGTAATGTTTGGATAAATTGAAAGCCAATCAGTTCTTGTTTTTTTTGGAAATGTTGGTAAATTTTTTAGAAACAAAAAATTACGATTGAGGGCAGCACAATAGGCTCGGTAGGCTCTTAACAGTTACGATAATTTTAATAGAATGTCACTGTAATTCAAAGTTATTATTATTTTGTGCCTTATTAACTTGAATTCGACTGCCATCGCATCGGTCACTAAATAATTAGGTCCATGCTCAAAAATATATGTTAAGAGGGTACCGAGCCTATTGTGTTGCCCTCCATCGTATTTTTTTTTATTTCAATTTTTTTCAATTTCAATTAAACAACATTTCCAAAAAACAAGAATGTCAAATTGTAGTCCTGATTGGCTTTCATTTTATAGAAACATTAAGGATTATTAATATATGTTTTATGCTTGTAGATATTACCGTTAAAACTTCCAAAAGTGGCCACAATAATAACTACAAACATTATAAAAACAAATCCGCAGTGCCAGTGATCCGATAAATTGAAAATCAGCAACGTGACATTCATGTTTTTTTGGAAATGTTGTTTGATTGTTAAGAAATAAAAAAATAAGATTGGTGGCAGCACAATAGGCTCGGTGCAGCCTTAAGAATTTTATTTTTGGTGTTCTGCATTTGTTCATACAGTCACTGTATGAAAATTTTTACTATTTCTGACGTGTATAAAAAGCAAAGAAAGCTTTTATTATTTGTTTTGAGATAATAAGTAATGGTTTTATTTTGATATAAATATAGTTTTATGGAAAGTTTTGTTTGTAATTTAACTATTAATATTAAGTAGTTAAGTTTGTAAATTGTTATAAATAATATAGAAACTATAAAATATAACGGTTTTGATTCCTTAGTACATATAGTAACTATTTTGAAACTATCAAGGCCATAGTCAAGGTTGTGAGCGTTTTTATTTTTTTTTATTTTATTTCCTAAAAACACAACAGGTAACATGTTTATTGCTCCATAGAGACGTTCGTGAGATTCTGTCAAAATCATGTCAAGACTGTGCCTGCCATTTTTTCAAGGTCAAGGGATCGAGCCCATACAACCGTGTCAGAAGTAAACAGTTTCAAATTTTCGATCAAATTGATTTGCAAATAATGATGCGTTGTCATCGTTTTGATCATCTTTACCCTCTTTATTATTTTAAAGAAACCCTTTTTGAAATTTTGACCTTTATTCGCACAGACTGTAGCTGCATCTATCGATCCCTTAGAAAACCAAAAGAAAAACGCTCATTATACAAGTGCTGTACTTTAGGCAGTTTTAAAGAGCGTAACTACAAACATAATATATATGGCTGTCTCGTAATATGACATTGTGGTGTAACAAAACACCCTAGTAATACTTAAGGGGGAGGTTAGCGGTGGTTTAGACCATCAAACTGAACAACTTTCACTATGGAGTCAACATCGAGAAAAAATAAAAAAAAATCTGGTGTCCCATACATTTTAGTCGAGTCGGTAGTCGGTCGGTACTGCAGTTTTGTATGGGACAACATGAGAAAGTTGTTCAGTTTGATGGTCTGAAGCACCCCCCTTAAATATTACCATAGATGTACTAGTAGGGTGTTTTTTCACACCCTGTTATATCTGATACCTATTTAAAGGGGTGCTTCAAACCATCAAACTGAACAACTTCTGAAATCGCAAAAAAAAAAAAATCTGCTGTCCCATACAAAACTGCAAACATAACTAGACTCAAATGTATGGGACAGCGGTTTTTTTTCGCAATTTCGATATTGGTCCCATAGAGAAAGTTGTTCAGTTTAATGGTTTGAAGCTCTCCCTGTAAGTAAGTGTCGCATTTAATTTAACACCCTGTTATACAATAATACGAGGTGGCCACAATAATTACTGAAATGTTAGTTGAACAAAATTGTGGATGGTTGCATGAGGAGAAAGACCAAATAAAAGAAAGGAGAAAGCGCTGAAAAGACGGCTGATGGAGATGGAGATGATTATATTGTGCCGACCTCAAAATATAATGGAATAAAGGCTCCTGCCCTGTCCATAGGACATGTTAATGTTTCGCTTTTTGAAAAAACAAACACCTTGGGGAACAAGGTTACCGATCTAAATCTAATTGAAGAATGAAAAATTGGTTTCGCACGGTAGTCGAACCCGCAACCTGTAAAACCGGGGCTTTGTTGTCCAATTAAGATACTGAGCCACTACGTAAGAGAATATAGAACTACAGGGCGAAATTGATAAGTCAAAGTCAACATAATTTATTCAATATAGGATTATTAAGCCATGGTGGTCCAGTGGCGAGTAACCTTGCCTGCCGTGCATGGTGATGGTTCGATCCCCGTCCGGGCCGACTCGTACCAATGAGTTTTTCGGAATTTATGTACGATTTATAACACCACTGGCTTTTCGGTGAAGGAAAACATCGTGAGGAAACCTGCATGCTTCAATTTCGATGCACGTATTGTACCTACTGTCCTATAGTGAAACGTGGATGTACTGAGGTTTCAGAATATCTCTGACTACCTCCTCGGGGATTATAGTCATGAGCATATGCTATGCTGAAATATTTTTTTGAAGCTATCACGGCGTCCGAACGTGTTGTCGCTGTAGAGAAGATGCGGTCAGAAACTACAACATAACACGACTTAATAACTATTACAATAGAAATGTCTTTAGAATCCTTTTAGACTAAGAGTCTACCCATCAAACTGCAAAATTTTTACTATGGGAGCAAACCGTTCGGAATATAAAAAAAAATGCTGTTGCACGCATTTGAGTCGAGTAGGCAGTTTGGTATATGGAAGAGCAAATTTTTTTTGCTTCGATCTGTTTGCTCCCATAGTATAAGTTGTTCGGTTTGATGGGCAGTTTAAAAGGTTGCTAATGATATCAATTTCATCCTGTATACTATTATCTTTTCTGTGTCAGATGTCAAAATTTTTAAACACACAATCTTTTGTTACCGATCTATTTTCGACCTTAACATAATTTTTTTTAAACAAAATATTTTTCTAGGAACCCATTCCTAGAGATTCATTTTTGACATTGTAGAAAACAACAACTTCCAATATTGTAAAATCAATTAAAAAACTGCATTTTTAATGTATTTTCCTTTGATACGTGCAATTAATTTTGGTATGGTTAGTTTGAAACCAACCTGGGTTATATGCCGTGGTTTAATATTAATTTTAAGTAAATGCGTCTTTTGTTCCAGTATGTATGTGATTTATGAGACCTTTTTGTTTTTGGTGGGTAATTTGTCGTTTCATGTGATTTTGAACTATGTTATTTTGAAGTTAAAAGTAAAAAAAAAACATATGTTTTATGCAGGTTTTATTAAAATGTGTGATTGGAGACAGCCATCGATCAAGTAAGTTGCATAAATATTATTACGTAGCTATATCTAATCTAAACTATTATCCAACTGTAAAAGAAGTGTCTGTCATTGAAGATATATACTATAAAAAGATTACGATTTGGTTTTTCGGTGTACCTTAATAACAATTTTTTTGATTTTTTGTCTGCCTGTTTGTTTGAGCATCACGCAAAAACTACTGAACCGATTTTGATGAAACTTTGATAAATGTTTTAAGGATCTATCTATCTTTTTTGTTTGAAAGCTTATATGATTTGAATTAGTATCTGGTATATAATTTATGCGGACAAAGCCGCGGGTAAAAGCTCGTAGGACTTTATACGTGGTTTAGATCACCAAATTTAACAACATTCACTATGGAATGGGACCAACCATTTTATTGGGACCAGAAATTGCCGTCCAGTAGCCAATTACAGTTTTTATGGAATCTCCAAAAATTCGTCTTTGTCCTTATCCTCCTAAATCTGATGGAATGAGAAACCGATACG
This sequence comes from Agonopterix arenella, assembly GCA_927399405.1. NCBI lineage: Eukaryota > Metazoa > Arthropoda > Insecta > Lepidoptera > Depressariidae > Agonopterix > Agonopterix arenella. The sequence goes on from OV656711.1 coordinate 1,009,941, forward strand.
AGCAGAAGTGGAAAAAGTTTTCAAAAAAAAAATTTTTTTATTTTATTTATTGTTTCGTAGGTTTCATGGAAGATGGCCATCCTATTTTAAGAACTGGACCTGATATGGATGTTGAAGAATCTATCCCAGAAATACAAGCACGTAAGTAAAAAAAAAGTAATTTCGAAGAAAAATATTAAAAATAATTATGTATGGACCCTTTTACGAGCGATGAAAGTTAAAAATCAAATATAAATAAAAATAGTACTGTTTCCGCCCGGGATCGAACCGGGGGCCTTGTGCGTGTGAAGCACACGTGATAACCGCTACACTACGGAAACTTGTAGTCAAGTGGCGAAATAAGCGGCCTAATGAACCAATAGCAGAAAGGAATGACAAATGATCGAAAGGTTGGACATACTTCTAGTATCCCTGTGGTACTTACCATTGTAGCAATGCTCTCATTTATTTAGCAATTTAAGTTTCGGGCTGACGTAACCTCAGGTGTAAAAGCTCCGAAAAAAAAACAAAAGCATTAAAAAAAAGGATGGAATGACGTGTCAAGTGGTGATTGGTGGCTAGCCTTTCGCCCTCATAAGCACTGGATAAGAAACCTTTAATCCCTTAATCGTACGACACCTACGGAAATAAATGGGACACTCCATTCTAATCAAATTAAAGATTGAAAAACCATTGAACTCCATTCTAAGCCTGCACACGGCTTTTTTTTCTGACCTGTATTTTTTCAGTTCTCCCCCAAATTCTTGGAAATCTCTCCATTTGGTGCGTATCGCCTTTTATTAATCAAATAAAATAAATAAAATTTTCAGCAAAGCCGCCAGACGAGTCAAATCATGAAAGTTGGGTAAACAACCTGCGATCTGAAATAAGAAACTTGGTCGCTCAATACGGTCCTGAGGACGCCGAACCTTATATTAGGAAACTGGTTGATGGTAAGTACCTATGTGGTGATTCATTGATGATGATTATATTTTGTGCGTACCTAATAGTCCTATAACTATTTAGATTTAGCTTTTTAGGTTTCCATAGTCAAACAAGAAACCCCTTCCCCTCATACAACGACAGAGGGGTTGGAACAAAATAGTTTTTTTTAAATCGTGTGATGGTCTTTTCCAATGGAACAAAACTGTCATGGAATTTCTCTCTCGAGATATCTGCGCTCAAAGTAAAAAATATCGCGATCTGTATGTTGGTCCAATAGAGAAAGTTGTTCAGTTTTTTTTTTTTATTTAAGTTATCGAATAACCATGATTCATTTTGTTAGTAACACACTTATGTAAACTATGTTAGTAGGTACTATGGTACCATGGTACCATGTCTGAGGCCGTAAGGCGGTCTGAAAAAACTCTGACACCAGGGCTCTGCCCACACGATAAGAAGAAGAAGGTACTTAAAATTCAAATTACAATGGTTCAATGTCACGTTTATACAATACAATACAATTAAATTAAATACAATTAAATTCCATTCATTTTAATTACATTCAATTAAATTAGTTATTATTTAGTTTGATAATCTGATCATCCTTTAAAAAAAATCGTTGTTATATTAAGTTAGAGCCTGTATAATATTTTAACGGAAATCTGACAAACAACAGGAACAGACATATAGAAATTAGTTTTCAGTAGGCCTACCATGAGTTTTCAACTAATATTTATTCTGTGCTGTGTGCTATAAGTACGTTACCTACTACTGTAGTTGCGGTGCCAATGTTGTATGACAGAATTAGTTCTCAACGTAACCACTAGGAGCGCTGTACGAAATTCAATACAAAAACTGTAGTTTACTGCAGTAGTTTTACTGTTGTATACTACAGTGTAAACTCATGGTAGCTGCGTTCAGGGCATATTCCAGTTAATAAGTTTTATCATCTAATGGGTATTAAACCATCCCCACTATGCACAGTATGCAATAAAGTGGAGGACCTTATACATGTTATGCTGGAATGTGTCCGGAATGGAGATCTAAGAGTTAGGTTTATAGGTACAAACAACTGACACAATGGGTAGCTCAACTGCTGGTTGGCTGACCCTCTGTCTAGCAGAGCTGTAGGCTTATACCAGTTTGTTGGGCTGTCCCTTGCCCTAGATCGCTAAAAAAAATATATGTATAAACCTATGAGGCTGACATTGTCACCACGCGTGACAAAAGCCTTAAAAAAAAAGAAAAAAAAACATTGTACCTACTAAATTGAATATTTATAAAATAGAATCAATCTTCATTTGTATGCAGCGCGTCGCAGAAATATCCTCATAATAGAAATCTTTTTTTTTTCCAGATACAGAACAGTTCTACGACGTGTTACTACGAGTTAAGGGTAAGCTAGTTATATTATAAGCTATTTATTTAGGTAGGGTCGATTTAGGCTTTCTTTGTTTTGTTATACTTACCTAATATGTAGATGACACGATTGTATCAAGACCTCCGCTTCTAAGTACCTAGTAGACAAAGTTGTATTACGTTATGCAACACAACCTGCCCACCAAATAATTTCTACTCTACACGTGTTTCGCTCCACCAAGGAGCATCCTCAGGAGTTAGACCGACGAACGTTCGAAACAGAGTTGTTACTCCGCCGAGCGTCCGACTCCGTCTAACTCCTGAGGATGCTCCTTGGTAGAGCGAAACACGTGTAGAGTAGATATCATTTGGTGGGCAGGTTGTGTTGCATAACGTAATACAACTTTGTCTACTAGGTACTTAGAAGCGGAGGTCTTGGTACAATCGTGTCATCTACATATTAGTCATGGATATCCGCAAAGTAACGCCTGATTCAATTAATTATACTTACCTATTTATAGTGGCTCACTCAGGAGTGCGATTTTTGAATTTCATACTTTGAACTCAACATTTAAAAATGTATGGAGATACGCATCATTCTACTGCTGATTTAAATTTCAAAAATCGCACTCCTGAAGTAACTATGATATTTGAAAGTCAAATCAGTAGTAGAAAGATGCACGTCACCATAGTAATATTGACATTCTCAACTGCTGAGTTCAAAGAATGAGTTTCAAAAATGCACTCTAAGTCAAGTCCTTATAAAAAGGCTGAAAGACACCCAAACCACAGAATAAATACTAGCCCTAACTAAAGGGCAATAGAGAGGGCTATGCTCGGAGTTACCCTGCGAGATCGAATCAGAAATGAAGAGATCCGCAGAAGAACCATAGTACTGACACAGCCCAAAGAATTGTTAAACTAAAGTGGCAGATGGGGCCGAAGAGTGCTAGAGTTGTGACAGCGTACCGGAAAGCGCAGAGTGGGTTGGCAATGAACCCCCCTAGGTGGACCTACGACCTGGTGAAGGCGGCTGGAAACGTTGGATGAGGGCAGCGCAGGACCGGTCTTTGTGGCGATCCTTGGGGGAGGCCTATGTCCAGCAGTGGACGTCCATCGCCTGAGATGATTACCTATTATAGTAAGTAGATACCTAAGTCTTTAACTGATCTTCTTTCCTTTTTTCAGTGAAAAGAAATGGTAAAATCATTTTATACCTTTATTACTTAACTATAATCTATTTACTTAAATCTAAGTGGTGGGTGAGGTCAGTATCCAGTGATCTGCATACTGACCTTACCTGATTGGTGGTGATCCACTGCGTTGGTCGGACGACATTATAAGTGTGGCGGGTTTGCATTCTTCTTCTATGGAGTCGATATGGAGTGATGTGCTGATTCGATTATTTTACTAATCGATGAAGCGATTATGAAAATAATCATAATCGATCATTAATCGATTTTACCCGCTTATTGAAATGGGAATAAAAATAGCCAAAATGTATCGAAAATCTCATCTTATGTAGGTACCTAGGTATGTCTAATGTCGAGGCATCCTGAATAAAAATATGATATAAATAAAAATGATTCTTAAGTTGGTATCTAAGGGATATCGCATACAGAAGGAGTCAATTATTCATTATTGAATTGATGTCTATACTCAGATAATAGTATCGTTAAAGTAGTATCTATCTACCTATTTTTTTGTGTTTTACTATATACAGGGTGACTGGTAATTCGACCTATTCCTTGAAAGGGGTTATACTAGAGTTCATTTGCAACAATTTTTCCCCAGTTAACTGGGGGTCGAAAATCGCTTGTTTTCGAGTTCTCTCATTTTTAAGAATTTTTTGAATATTTCCGTTTTTCGACCTAAAAATGACAATTGTGAAAAAAATACTCCACTCTCTGCACTCTGTAAGCATTTTTCTAGTAGCTGATGAATGAGCGACTACTTTAAACTAAAATACATGTGAAAAATACCCAAAACCACCGAAATAAAAGGTTATAAACCGCAAGACAACAATTTTTTATTTGGATTTTGTTTCAATCCAAAGAGGATTACTCAAAAAAAATTTATGACACTTGGCGTACAAATTGCGGAAATAACTTCCTCAATTCCTAAGCTTTCCAAAAAGATGCAAAAGTTGTGTACTTTAGTTCAAGTTTGGAAAATAAACCTTATTAAACACGCAGATGTGAATTTTATTCAAAAAGTTATTGGTTTGGTGAAAATAAAAAAAAGAGTAAAATAATAATGTTTAGTACCTAATCATATGAAATTACAAATTTTGTTTTAAAGTTTTACATTTAAAAATCACAAGTCTTGCTCAAATTGTCTTCCTCCGTTACGTATGCAAGCACGAAGCCTGCGACGTACTTCGCTTACTGTCACTCGAGTTGAAAGCGTGTCTTTAATTTGTTGGGCAGCTGCCAAAATCCTCTCTCTTAATTCTTCTTGAGAAGAGATAGGTGTACGATACACCAATGTCTTCATATGACCCCAAATGTAGAAGTCGCATGGGGTTAGATCGGGACTCCTAGCCGGCCAAGGGATCGGGCCGCCTCGACCAATCCATCTCAGTGGATAGTTCTCATCCATCCACTGTCGCACGCCCCGGTAATAGTGGGCTGGGCAGCCATCATGTTGATACACCAAAGCTGTTCTTGTGGTAAGCGGCACATCCTCCAGCAGCGGACGTAACTCTTCTCTTAAAAAGTTTTCATAGGCGATGCCGGTTAGGCGTGCCGGCAGAAAGAATGGCCCGATTAAATTATTGTGCACGATTCCCATCCACACATTAAGTGAGAATCTGTGCTGGTGAGCTCCTTCGTTAGATTTTCTCGGATTCTGACCTTTAGGGGCCCAAAAATGCAGATTATGATAGTTTGTAATACCATCACGGTCGAAGTTCGATTCATCTGTCCACAAGATTGTTTTTAGATACTCAGGGTCTTCAATGTCTGCATTTATTAGAAATCTGCAGAAATCCATCCTTCTGACAGGATCTCCCTCCTCGATAGCTTGTACTGGCGTGTAATGGAATGGATACTGCCGTGCTGTGTGCTGAGTGAACCAGACTTTCCACTGAGACATACCAAGCTGCCTAGCCACAATTCTTGTTGAAGTAGTGCCGTCTGCTTGAAAACACTGCAAAATTTGCTCCTCTTCGATTGGATCACTAACGCTAGGTCTACCAGCGTCGGTTTGGCGACGTCGAACCGATCCCGTTTCTCGAATGCGCCGATATGTCATACCAAACACGCTGACATCAGGTAAACGGCGGGTAGGAAAACGTCTTTGATAGTCTCTTCGAGCAGCAGCAGCGTCACCATCACAAAACCCGTAACAATACATGATATCCGCGTATTCTTCATTTTGGTAAGCAGCCATTTGAAAAGGAAGCTGTTTTAGCGCAGAATTTAAGTTAGTTAACAACGACACGTCCGAACTCCAAGATGGTTGAAACTAACTGATTACTTAATGAATTGAGCGAATGAGTGGGCCTCGATTGTGAACCTTAGTACAAACATTCCCGAATACTTACAAAAGAGAAACAATGTAAGCAATAAAATGAAAGAGACAAAAGCAAATCGGCATCTTGTAAGGTTCGCTTCTAGGAAATCCGCTACCTGCTCTGCCATTGTTAACAATTTTTTTCAAACTCTTGTCAAAGTAGACAACATTTGCACCTTTTTGGAAAGTTTAGGAATTGAGGAAGTTATTTCCGTAATTTGTACGCCAAGTGTGATACATTTTTTTTAAGTAATCCTCTTTGGATTGAAACGAAATCCAAATAAAAAAATTTTGTCGTGCGGTTTATAACCTTTTATTTCAGTGGTTTCGGGTATTTTACACATGTATTTTAGTTTAATGTAGTCGCTCATTCATCAGCTATTAGAAAAATGCTTACTTAGTGCAGAGAGTGGAGTATTTTTTTCACAATTGTCAGTTTTAGGTGGAAAAATGGATTTTTTCAAAAAAATCTTAAAAATGAGATAACTCGAAAACAAGCGATTTTCGACCCCCAGTTAACTGGGGCAAAATTGTTGCAAATGAACTCTAGTATAACCCCTTTCAAGGAATAGGTCGAATTACCAGTCACCCTGTATAATGGTAGAATAAAATTAGTCAACTGACCAATTTTGGGACATAATAATCACAAAAAAACTAACTAAATAATATTTCAGGAGTTCCTCTATAAGGTTACCTACAGTACTCTGTGGTTACCTACCAAAGCTTAAAACAGAACTAGAGACTGACAGTTTCCTGAAAATCGATTATAATCGATATATTATAGATGATAATTGATAGCAACCGATTATCACTATAATCGATTACGCACATCACTAGAGGCGATGCATTCAAAATGTTTCCAACCCAGTATTTCGTCTCACGAATAGCGTACCAACATCGTCCATGAGCTCAGTTCGTGCAGGTGTTCGGGCAGGATACAAGATGGGCCATAGTCTGAGGAGAAACAACGCATTCACACCAGAGGTCCGTATATGGAGCCCCACATGAACAGTTTGTGTTTACTCCGGCCGACCTGAGTTCTAGACTAAGAGATAAGTGTACTTTTTGCAACCATCAGCTGCAAGGCTGATTCAGTGTTTGTGGGGTAAAGAGCATCTCTGTGATGGCGATGGTCCAGATCTGCCTGCATAACTCCAGTCGGTTTAAAAGTTACTGATGTTTAAAGGTCAGAAAAAAATTAACGATCAGCCTTGCAGCTGATGTATGATATTATTGTAGTATGCACTGTAGCTATGTAAACAGTACAAAAACTGACATGGTTCATCAGTCGGTTTAGGAGTTACAGCCGTTCAAAGGTCCGACCTTTGAACGGCTGTATCTTCTAAACCGACTGGCAGCTCATATCAGTTTTTGTACTGTTCACATAGCTACAGTGCACACTACAATAATACCATACGATCAGCCTTGCATCTAATCGTACATTTTTTACTGACCTAAACGTCTTAAACGTCTGTTACTCCTAAACCGACTGAAGTTATGCAGGCAGACCTGGTCCATCCCCATCACAGAGATGCTCTACACCCCATAAACACTGAATCAGCCAGCCTCTCGTCTTGGGAGTCTTTGCAAACGGGTTTGCATTGGATAATCACAGCCATCAAACTGAACAACTTTTACTATGGGAGCAAACCGATCGGAGCAGAAAAATCATCAGCTTTTCCATATTAAACTGATTTTCAACTGCAGATTTTTTTTTGCTCTGATCGGTTTACTCCATCAGTAAAAGTTGTTCAATTTGATGGGTAGACTCTTAGTTTGAAAGGATGCCAATGATATCAATTTCACCTATACGTCCCACTGGAGGGCACAGGTCTACCCTCAGGAATAGTGTATGGGCGTAAGTAAACCACGCGTGCCTAATGCGGATTGGTGGACTTCACTAACGCATCGGAACTTCTTCTTCAGCGTATGCAGGTTTCCTCACGATATTTTCTTTCACCGTTTGAGAGCAGTCGGTATTATCTATACAACGTGTTAATGAATTAACGCAAAACTAGAAATTTGTTCAGAATCGAGAGCAGAATCGAATTATCATCATGGTTACAACATATGTAATTTTTTTTCAAAATATTAAATAATTTATTTTTAAAATTTAATATTTACTGAACCCAATGTCAACCCACCGCATGGGCACACTCACTATACGTACTACCAAAATTAACAAGATTATTAAAATGTATCCATGAGTAGAGCACTTTCATTCATTGTTGAAATGATAACAAATCATTTTTTAATATTATTGATTTTTAAACATGTTACAGCCATGTTGTGCTATTTCGAATCAAATTAAAGATTGAAAAATCATTTTTGCCCCGAAACTTAAAATGCGAATAACTTTAAATTTTAACTATAAAAATAATGTAATTATTGTTTCAATCTAATTATTTTGTCATTAATCAGTTAGGGTGTATGAGGTTTTGCGCTTATTCATTAACATTGCGATTCGAACCTTGACCTCAAGATTGAGTTTCCATAGCTCTCCGCTCGACCTTTCTTATTGACGACATTGCTGTTTCTCTCATTCATTTCATTCTGCTCGACATTAAATGGCGCAAACAATTTTCTTTGTAATTATTTTATTTACAGGCAAAACCAAGATAGAATATAATAACTTTAGACGTGCTGGTAATCGATTTCAAGTAGCGACACGTAAGTTGTCTTCTTATATCTATCTATACCATTGACTTACCAACTACTGGACGTCGGGTCCGCGCTCAAAAGTTTCCGAACCAAAAGAGCACCAAAACGTATAAAGAGAACCAATTACGCGACAGTCTTCGTTTGATCGGCTGAGTACGCGCACGTGCCCGCACTGGGTAAAAGCTATGAAAGCAAAATGAAAGAAAATTTTAGCGTTTTTAGTTTATATATATTACTATACACACAGGGTGGATGAAATGGCGACAGATTACGGGAATGACCTGTGACTCCCGAATCCCTCTTAAACTGAAGGGGAAAATATATAAAACCATCGTAAGACCTGTCGTCATGTATGGCTCGGAGTGTTGGGCCGTTGAAGTGACGGATGAAAAACTACTGCATGCAGCAGAGATGCGAATGTTGAGATGGATGTGTGGTGTTACTAGAATGGACAAGATTAGGAATGAGTATATTAGAGGAAGTTTGAAAGTGGCTCCTGTGAATGAAAAGCTACGTGGTAATCGATTATCGTGGTATGATGTGATGAGAAGCGATGAGTTTCATATAACAAGACGAATGTTGAATATGAATGTGGATGGCTGCATGAAGAGAGGACGACCAAAGAAAAGATGGATGGATTGTGTGAAAGATGACATGTGTAAAAAGCGAGTGTGCGAAGAAATGACGGCTAAAAGAGATGAATGGAGGAGGACAACATATTGCGCCGACCCCAAATAATGGGATGAGGGCAGGAAGAAGAAGACACGTACTGTGGTTTGTGTAGGTTAGTCTCGGACACTTTTTTCGAGAATTTTCTATGTCAATGATTTATACTTATAAAATAGTTCAGTGACTGACTGACAGACAACGCATAGCCTAAACCGCGGAAGAAAAAAACATGAAATTTGGAATGGCACTAAGGATTTTTCGATAATCCACGAAGACGAAGTTTTGACTTTGTTCCCGTATCAAAATAAAATATAGGCTATGTTACTCAGGAATAGTGTATTATAATTATGATATCCTGATGAGGCTTATCCGTCCGGGAACACGGATAAGACGGAGCAATACTAATCGATGCGAATGACCGCACGGCACCGGTCAGAATTTTGCCCTTTTCTTTGAAAAATGAGATGAATTTTTAAGAATTTTCAGAAAATAAGAAAATCAAATCATTTTAATGTTATTGTAATTTTTCATTTTCTTCCGATCAACAATCTAAGAGTTAAATGGTTACATCTAAAAAATGGGTCCCTTCGTCAAATTAAATTAAAATAAATTTCTAGAAAAACCAAATCATTTCTCATGTCGTGTAGATTGTTCATAAGTTTTTCTGGTTAAAAAGTGCCATAGTTAATGAATAAAATGTTATAATCAATTTCAAGATATTTTGGAAGCCAGCGTGGCTTAGAAGACTTGTGCCTGAGCCACTGCGACCATCGCTGATCTTTTGTGATCGCCCGATCACAAAAGATCTTTTGTGTTCGCCCTTTCTACAGGTATCGGATTTTCTGTAGGTATCATCTGATGATGATGTTTTAAAAAATTATCTTTCTCAGCAAAGCCTGAACCTGATTGGTTGGAGAATCTAAAACAGTATGCAACAAAGCTGATGCAAGAAAGGGAAGGCGAACAATTGGATGATTTGATCCAACCGCTTATTACAAGTAAGCCTTCTTTCCCAATAATAAGGTTTATTTTAGTTTTTAGCATTCCTCAAAAGGAAAAAAAGCCGAACCCACATCTTTTTTTTTTTTTTTTTGAGATGACTATTACAGCTCTGCTCCAGGAGCAACTACTGCTTTTTACTGCGGGCTATTGGAGGGACCACGAAAGGTCACCGAGTCAATTGAATGAACTTAAGCAACCGACCTAGGGGCACCCAGAGGGGTACGGACCTCGGCCTAGGACGTTGCTGGGGCTACGCGGCGGATTGTGTAGCTGGGATAGGTGAGAAGCTGCCTGCGATTGGCCTGTAGCGTCTGTAGGCGCCACAATTGAAGGGAGTGTGCAGTGGTCGCGGCTGTCTCCGCCGGCGGGGACGTTGATTACTGTGTCGACGTGTTGTTGTCGTGTGTTGTGAGTTTGCGATTGTTAGTCGTGTCTGTTGGGCCGAACCCACTTCTCTATTCACTCTAGTCTAGGGTCACTTCATTGCCATCTGTCAAGGGCTTCTCAGGGTCGGGTAATATCAAATACTTAGGTCTACGGTCCCTTGGAGGTGTAAAAAATGCAAGCTAGAAGCTTGCAATCAACGCAATCAAACGATATTGCCATTTATGTTACGTCTATTTTGATAAACGCAAATAAATCAAAACCTAGGGTACCTTCATCCCGTTGACCTAGAGTCATGAAATTCTACATGCAAGAACAACACAAGTAAAGAAATTTTTAGATTTATACCGTTTCCTCAACCCTAAGGTTGTCTGGAAGAAATCGCTTCTTAGCGATAAGACCGCCTTTTTTTGTGCCTCTTGTATTTTTATTTCTGTATTTTACTGTTTATGTTTTGGTGTAAAATAAAGTATATTCGATTGATTGATTGATTTATAAGTAAAAAAAAAAAAATTCGGTTACAAATTTTGAATGGGATAACATTTTTTTACACTGCAAAGCTGAGTCTGTCCTTCATTATTAAGTCTGTACGGAACCCTGACGGTGAGTGGGAAGTATAGGTACAGCCAGATGTACACACGGGCGGCGACACATCAAGCTACCAAAACCAATATTACCGCCTGGCCACGGGACAGGGCGAACTGCGGCGCGAACTGCGACTCTAGAATACAATGCCTACGCGCCGCTGCGTGCTTGCGCAATAGTAGGGACACAACGCTCAGTGTATTTTAAAATCATACTTTCGCGCCGCCGCGCCGTTCGCCCTTTCCCGTGGCCAGGCGGTAAGCTGGTCACGCGATAGACTTACATTAGGTACTGTGGAGACGCAACTCAGATGGTAGATTAAAAAAAAAAAATTAAAAAAATAAAGCTTTGCTGTTTGTTTAGTAATTTATTATTTCGTATTAATTTGCTTTTCGCCCTTAGAACCAATGTTCAACTCTCGACCCCCGGATAATAATTGAAATCCACCACGGGATTCCACGACGTTCCAAATTTAATTCAAATAAAAACCAGCCAGCAAGCTATGACTGTACAACCTCCTTACAGTACCTACTCGACCTACGCGCGGCTTATTTTTGCGTAGCTTGACGTGTCGCCGTGTGTACATACTAAGCAGGGTTCTTCAGGCCATCAAACTGAACAACTTTTACCACGGAGCCACATCGAAATCGCGAAAAAAACTGTTTCACAAAAATGTTAAGGCTGCACCGAGCCTATTGTGCTGCCCCCAATCGTATTTTTCTTATTTCTTAACAATTAAACAATATTGCTGATTTTCAATTTATTGGGTCCCTTTGGATTTCTTTTTATAATATTTGTAGATAGCTACAAGCATAAAACATAATAATCTTTAATGTTTTGATAAATTGAAAGCCAATCAGGACTCTAAATTTTGACATTCTTATTTTTTTGGAATTGTTGTTTATAGTTTAGAAATAAAAAAATACGATTGGGGGCAGCACAATAGGCTCGGTGGGCTCTTAATAGCTCTCAACCGTAACTTGACCTAAGGGTATGGAACAGTTTTGTTTTTTTATTAGCTATTTCGATGTCGGCTCCATAGTGAAAGTTGATCAGTTTGATGGTCTGAAGTACCCTGTTCTGGCTTCAAAACGATTCCAAGTACAGGCTGACGATGATGTAATACTTTACTATTATTTACAGGTATCGAAAGGAGACATAAGGTCGTCATTACAAAATTTGAGGGTAAGAATTTTTCACTTGAATATTTTGATCCGTAAATAAAAGTAAACCTACCTAGCCTAGATTCCATTCTGTTATTAGCTTATTAGTTAGCATAAGCATATGCTCACGACTATAATCCCCGAGGGGGTAGTCAGAGATATTCTGGAACCTCAGAACATCAACGTTTCACTATAGTACCGAAACTCTGCCCAGTGTGACGGGGAGTGAGCCCGTCGCCACTTGTAAATGGACAGTAGGTACATGCCTCGAAATTGAAGCATTCAGGTTTCCTCATGCAGGTTTCCTCACGATGTTTTCCTTCACCGAAAAGCCAGTGGTGTTATAAATCGTACATAAATTCCGAAAAACTCATTGGTACGAGTCGGCCCGGACGGGGATCGAACCATCGCCTCCTGCACAGCAGGCAAGGTTACGCCACTGGACCACCACGGCTTAAATAATATTTTTTTAAAGTCTCTTTGATTTTATTGAATACTAAAGTTTACCCGCGACTTCGACCGCACAAATTATATAAGGTCTAACCAAATTAGCTGAAACTATTTTAAGGGGATGATCAGACCATCAAACTGAACAACTTTCTCTATGGCACCAATATCGAAATCGCGAAAAAAAATCAGCTGTTCCATACAAACCTACTCGACCTAAATGTATGAGGCAGCTGATTTTTATTCGCGATTTCAATAATTGTGCCATAGAGAAAGTTGTTCAGTTTGATGGTCTGATCATCCCCTTAAAATAGTTTCACCTAATTTTGTTAGACCTTATATAAGGTGTAACAAAATTAGCTGGCGATGTGGTTTTTAGGTATCCCGGACTCCAAATCAACCTTTTTTAGAATTATTGTATGTCTGTTTGTTTGTGTGTTTGTAACAGCATCACGCAAAAACTACCCAACCGATTTTAATGAAACTTTTTCGTTCGATAGCTAATGATCTGACTTAATATCTGGAGTGCGCTTTTTGAATCTCATACGTTGAAATCAGCAGTTGAAAATGTATGGAGATAAATAATATGGAGATAAATGTATGGATGTATGTATGTATGTCTTTCTACTGCTAATTTGACTTTCAAAAATCGCACTCCTGAAGTATGATTTTTGAAAGTCAAATCAGCAGAAGAAAGATGCATATCTCCATAGTAATTTTGACATTTTCAACTGCTGAGCTCAGAGAATGAGATTCAAAAATCGCACTCCTGGTACACAGGGCGAAATTGATATCATTAGCATCCTTTCAAACTAAGAGTCTACCCATCAAACTGAACAACTTTATTCATTTGAAATAAGAACTCTATTTTTTTAAATATTTTAAGACTTGATTGATTGATTAAAATGTTGTTGATGTTGTTTGTAAATATTTGTTTTTATGTTATTATTTTAGTTGATCCCAAAGGTATGCTATTAGAAAACTATAATTAAAATTAATTTTATTTATATTTACGTATAATTATAGACTAACGTTATAATAATGTAAATATTGTATAATGAGGGATCTCCCGAAAGCAATTAATGAAAAAAATAGTTCATAATGGCTCGATAGATGGCGTTCATGCGAGATGGAGTGCAACCTTGATATTTATAAAATATAAATAAAATTGAACTTATAAAAAAGAAAAATATTCCGTCAACGAATGCGTCTGAATAAGGGACGTACATTTATTTTCACTTTTTTTTTAGCCTAAATTCAAATTACCATCTTCGGACACATCAACGCCACCTATCAAGGAATGTTGAACTACTTTTAAACTAGCTGCCAGAAAACTCTGTCATTTTAAAAATATGTTGTAGTAATCCCTATGATTATATTTTTTACTAGCTTTTGCCCGCGACTTCGTCTGCGTGGACATGTAATTTTGTCTAATGTCATGAAGGTCATGGTCCGAACCAAGTCTAGGAATCCTGGCATGTAACGTTAGAATGGATAGATTAAGGAATGGGCTGATAAAAGACACAGGCTAGAATGCTCTGGCCTCTCGGGTCTGCAACACTGCAGGAAATTCATCAGCAATCTTCTTGTTATCGTGTGGGCAAAGCCCTGGTGTCAGAGTATAACAAATATAACAACACGAATCTCACAGTTCATACTGAACAACAGCAGGAGCAAAGCTCGTGCCATCGTCGGAGCCCTCACCGGGCACTACGCAACAGGCACGATAAAGCTCAATCTTAGATCCCTGAATTGCCGAGCGTGTGGAGAGGAGGAGGAAACCATGGAACATTTGTACTGTGTGACTGCGATGTCTTGGTGGGTAAACGTATGTGACTCCTGAGAGATGGTTATTCATTACAGGTTTCTTACCCTGAACGCTATTGCCTCCCTCATTTTCCAAGTTTTTCAAGGATGAAGAAAATAATATGTAGGGGTCAATACAAAAGATACCATTGGGTCGAAGTGTTGCTGGCTTGCAATTTCCCATAATAAGATAAGAAAATCATGAACTTAAGATAAATCAAAATCAGAAAGTACCCCAAGTAAGTCTGTAGGTATCAGATAAAAGTCATTCACTGGATCCATCACTTTAATTTTTCTACTGTTCGTCGTTTATTAGTTTTTTATTTATGTCGATATCAGGGTCCTGGGTTCGAAACCTGGTTCGGTCATGAATGTTATAAATGTTTGTGCCGTTGTTGTATGGTTTCTATAATAAAAAGCCTATAGTGCTTGCTTGGAATCATAACAATGTTCCTGTAAGCGTTATTTATTTATTTAATTATTCAGCCGGTAAGTAACTTTACAATCAAATCTGTAAGATCGAATATCTGAAATGCCTTGAGCGTGAATTAAGTATGGTACTTGCTTCAAAAAAACACCCAACGCCATCTATTAAGATGAAAACAATACTACGATAAAATTATGAACACTAACTTTAGAAAAGGTTAAAAGAAAGAGGATTTTTAGTATTTGCCGACCCGGTTGGTGTAATGGTTACCACGCCGGACTGCCAAACCAGAGTCCTAGGTTCGAGTCCCGGTTCGGTCTTGCATGTTATATGTATATGCCGTTGTTGTATGGTTTCCACAATAAAAAGCCCATAATGCTTGCTTCGGATAATTAAAATAATGTTTGTGCCTGTGAGCGTTATTTATTTATTTGTTTAATTATTTTTCTCGCGTTCTCCGCTGGAGAATACGCGTGCCCGGTGTGGGGCCGATCTGCCCACGCCAAGCTGGTGGATACCGGCACAGAACGAAACGTTTTGGATTATAACTGGTTGCTTGAAACTGGTACAGTTGCTTTACCCACTCGCTGGCATAGCGCCCCCAGATATAAGTAGGGCTGTGGCAGGTTCCTCAGAGAGAGCCCAAATGGCGGACTACACACGACATCCCATGCATGGCTTTATTCCTGCGCCGCAAAGGCTGCCAAGCCGACGCAGCTTTATGAAGTGTGTCGACCCCCTGAACACTGGCCCAGCGCAAGCAAGGTGTACTCTATGGCGACAAAAAGTGTCCCTCCCAACTCCATTTGTGTCGCCGTCTGAGAGCCTAGACATGACTTGCCTTGGGCGACCTGGAAGTCTTTAAGCCGATTTCGAACCCAGGTCGGTCGCAGTAAGGACAACATGGTCAGGTGGGGATACTCGGATGCGCAAAATGTGACTTGCTTGTGTGCAACTCCACAAACGATGGCCCATCTCACATCGTGCCCTGCGTGTCCTAACATCTGCACGCAGGAGGAGCTCATGACCGCTAGCAACGGTGCAGTATCGGTTGCCCGATTCTGGCAACCTACTATTTAGAGACTTTGTTCAGAATTTGAAGTCGACACGATAAAAAAAAAATATTTTTCCAATTCGCCCAGTACCTATACAATCAAATCTGTAAGACCGAATTTCTGAGCCGTGTTGATGATTGAACCACAAACATACAATTAATATTAGTGAGATACCTAGTAGGATGGTAGGATTAAAATTAGAAAAAAGCCAAAAGAAAACATCCTGCGCTAATATTAGATCTGATATGATCTCAGGATATTATTACGATTAAGGTCAGGCCCTTAACATATCAAGCCTAACTGCCTCTGTCTAATCCGGTGAAAAATGGATATAGTTGTTGAATGTATTTAAAAAAAAATAAAAAAAAAGTATTCTCGACCAAGAATCGAACCTCCACCTCATGCACGAAAATCTAACCATATACCAAATATACTACACAGCTGTTGTCAAAACTGTTGAAAAAAGCAAATACTATTTTTATCACTGAAATGGGCTGACGTAACCTCAGGGTTAAAAGCTCAAAAAAAAAAACAAAAGAATTAAAAAAAAAATCACTGAAATCTACACAAATGCATCTTTCAGCGTCAAATTAGCGCTAGTGAGCATAGAATAAAAACGTAGTACATGTTTCAGCATGATAAAACATTGTAATTTATCCCACAGGAACTCATTACTGGGATAAAAAGTATCCTATATGTTAATCCAGAACACATTCTATCTGCGTGCCAAATTTCATCAAAATCCATTCAGCCGTTTATGCGTGCCACAAACATACAACATTACAACCTTACAAACATCGTCCCAAACTTTCACGTTTATAATATTAGTGAGATTATTAGTTCTTCTTCGTGATGGCATTTTTCATTACTGAAAACAATCAAGTGTACTGGCAGATACAAAATGATTTTTTAAGTATGATTATCACTGAACGGAACGCGTCGGGGCGCATTATATATATATTACTTTATTTTTTATATATTTAATTTAATATGCTGACACTTTTTTAAGAGGATGATCAGACCCTCAAACAGCTTTCTCTATGGGACTAACATCGAAATCGCGAAAAAAAATCTTCTGCCCCATACATTTTTGTAGAGTAGGATTGCAGTTTTGTATGGAACAGTTGATTTGTTTTCGTGGTTTCGACTTTGGTCCCATAAAGAAAGTTGTTCAGTATGATGGTCTGATCACCCCCTTAAAAAACTGTCTGCATATAAGAAGGACCCTATACATCTTGCAATCCGGTCAGATGCGCGCGAAATCGGTGACGGCCGCATTCTACTGCAACGTCACCGTTTGACGTTTGACAGCAGGGGTCTACCCGGACGAATACTATATACAATGTTCTTTGTTCTTGACCCGGACATTCGAACGTCGAAATTGCATGAAAGTTATCGTTCCAATGTCAACTCTATTACAATGAAGTTCGGACCGGAACCGAAACGGTCGCGTTATATCGAAAATCTAAAGTCCGGGTACATGGCCTGGTCAGCACTCGCTGTCAATTTGCGTGCATTTTCTTCTATCCACTCGATGGCATGTCATGTTATATTTTTCCAGCCCAGTATTTTGCCACGCGGATAGCACTACCAGCAGCGTCCATACGCTCCATTCGCGTGCAAGTTTGCGTTCTTCTTACTCTGGCCGACTTGAGTTCGGAGCCTGTTTAAAGACCTCCAAATCGGCCTGGGTAGTTCATGTCCTGGGGGAAGGCTTTCCGAGGGGGGGGACAAACGGGTCGGGTAGCGTGCTCTTTCTTCGCCAGAGGTCATATCTAGCTCGAGGACCATTACCAATACCTTGTATAGGGTGGACACACTTCAGAATGTTTTTGCGGCTCTTGAGCCTTTGAGGTACTGTGGAGTATCTGAACATAGGATGCCATGGATCAACCTCGAGTTTTGCTCTTTCAATGCATGCATTTGAAACAACGGCTGAGGCGCACGTATGCGCCTGGATTCCAGCGAATAATTTCGTACGGAAGGACGCAGTCGGCTATTGCCGAATGTTACACTAATTAATGTAAAGCTCATATCAAGCGACAGTCCGTAGGGCTGTGGAAGGTTCCTCAGAGAGAGCCCAAATGGTGGACGACACATGACACGGACGGACCGCAGCACGGACTACAAACTTTGAGTTAAGATAACTTTAGAACTAAACATTTAAAAGGAAATCACAGATATTGGTTTCTAGATTGTTTTAAAACCATTCATTTTTTACTTTAATTACTAAATGTTTAAACTAAGCTTCGTTTTGTATGGAGCGCCGTAGAAAAATATATTATCCCCTTAATCGAATCGGGCGCAAAATGCACGGCGGCACATCGCATCGGCGGCATAAAAAACCGACCCTTATTAATTTGTTAGAGTTCGTTCGTTTGTATTTTAGTAATAATTTACGGTATTTCAAAATAGTTTCTTACCTGTCTTATAATTGCTTTAAAATATTAGCTATTATCCAGTCTTGCGTAAAATGTGTATTACATCACACTGTGTGATTACACCGTAAATAAAAACATTCCGAATTAAAAATCGAGTTTTAGACATCTTTCGGCTGCTGATTTGAAATCATGATTATATTCTCTTTGTTTGAAATTGGCGTGCAGTATTTTTTTAATAATTACTCCTGCTCATGTACGTGTACGTAGTACTTACTATCTCTATGCTCCTGCTTTGATTGCACTGTAATTCTACAAAATGTCAAGAAATTTGTAGTTCGAAGCTTTTTTTCTTGTGGCCAGTACTAAGGTTTTTTTTGTTATGCAAAGGTTTTCTCCATGGAGTTTGAAAGATTTTATAGCCAAAAAGAAAAACAATGTTATACCAACAATGCACTGGACAATGATAAAATTTATAATTATTGGTATTTATTTTGTAATTTGTTGTTATTTTCGTTATTTATAAATGAAACAGTCTTCAGAATTAGCTTACTTTATTACAAGTCTTTTAATTTTAATTAGTGTTACTTACTTGAAATTGAAATGGCACCGTACATTGGTTGCACTTGCGGTTATATGTTTATATCTCCGGCTCCCGTCAATGTAGCGAGATAAATTATATACCAGATTTTAAGTCAGATCATAAGCAATCAAACAAAAAAAGTTTCATCAAAATCAGTTCAGTAGTTTTTGCGTGATACTCGTTCAAACAAACAAACAAACAAACAAATAAACAAACAAACAAACACACAAACAAACAGACAGACAAAAAATCAAAAAATTGGTGATATGGAATCAGGGACACCTAAAAACCATATCGTAACTTTTTTTTTGCTAATATCTTCAATGTACAGACAAACTTCCTGCTACAGTTTTATAATAGTTTAGATTTAATCAATAGGCCTCTATTCACGCTGCTGGAGGCAAGATTGTCAATCGTAAAGACCAACATAATTAATGTGCATGCAAATAGAAGCATTTTTCCTAAAATAAAAATGACATATTATGTATCTAGCCTGTCTGAAACCTAGTAAACATGTGAGATAGGCGTTTCGACTTTTCTCTGCATTTTCGGCATTATTTGGGTCACAGTGATAATATTTTATAATAATTCTCTCCACTTCCGCCGGATGGCAGGTGTGAGCGGTCCTATAAATAGGATGCGCCGTCACGCGGTGTTCAGTTGTAGAATCACCATGCAGAAATGACTAGGTTTCAGACAGGCTAGATACATAATATGTCATTTTTATTTTAGGAAAAATGCTTCTATTATGTAGTCTGAGCCTGTCTGAAACCTAGTAAACATGTGAGATGTGTTTATTATCGCATGGTGGAGAGAATACCAACTGTGACGTGTGTGTGTAGTATGCAATCATAATATTTAAGAGCGACATTTCCTTAGATAGGATAAGTGTAATGTCATCACAAGGTAAACAATATATGTATTCAAAGAAACACTGTATATGTATAATCAACATTCATGTTTAATGAAATAAAGTAAAGTATTACATTTCACACAATTATTTTAATAAATTAACTTCAATCACTATGAAATCAAACGGGCTTAAAGAAAGAAGCCATTGAGCAAGTATTTCTTAAAGGCTGAGCGAGCTGGCGCTTGTAAAACCTGATTAGGGTATTTTGGGAAACCCAGTTTCCTCGGGCAAGTATATCTTCTATAGGAAGCTCTTCTACCCAGTTCAATGAAGCGACTGCTGATCGTGTGGAGCCTGGCGCATCATGGACGCCGGCTTCGCGTGGTACCGTGCGCACCCAGCCGCCAATAACGGTGCGGCTGGCTGCCCGCGGGGCACCGCGTGTGCCTGCTTGTTCCCGTCGCGACGCTGACAGCTCGATCAGTGTTCTGAGCCAGTAGATCAGGTCAATGTTAGGATGAGCACCCGCAGATAACTGCCAACCAGACTGTCTATGAGTCAAAGAGTCTGTTTTGGACCCGAACATCGGCCAGAATGTGATGTGTTCATCCTGATCGACCATGTGCTCTGGAGTGACGGAGGGCAGCGTGAGATCATGAACCCGCCTTCCAGAGGCGAGGAGGAGCAGCGTGGCGCACCTTCTGGAAATATCAAACAGATTGTTTGGCTGTGGACTATTATGAATTAGCCAGTCTACGACAAGCTGAGGGTTCCAAATTGGTGGCTTATTAACTTTTCTCTTTGAGCAGGTTTCATTAGCAATACCCTTGAGTACCTGACGCACCAAAGCATGTGAACTTAGTCCAGTGGCATCTTGTGGTCTGCAAAAATTAGTGACCACAGTTTTGTGTACAAGAATAGTTTTGTAGTTAAGGCCAAGTGTCTTGTGTAAATATACCAAGTACCTCGCGATACCGTCTGGACCTGGATCTTTAATATTGGTTTTTGATGAACGGCACCAGGTGACCCATTTCAACCAAGATTGCTTGTAAGTCCTAAGAGTGGATGGTCTCCAGCTAGATTCTATTAATGACCTTTGGGAAGGTGACCAGTCCCGCAGTAAGTCGTCCCACCCCGAATCAGCCATACCTCTAATACTAGGCGGTCCACTTGCGGAGGCGGATGTCCCGTAGTTGTGTCCTTCAATACCTTGCGAAGATTGCGGATGGTGAAGGGCGGACACAGAGCTCGGGTTTTGAGGTCCGCTCTCCAAAACACGTTCAGCCAACGAGGACAGACAACCATGTACTTGCCTTTCGCTTGATTGAGTGCAAACAGTACTTGATGCATGAGACACGGCGGAGGGAATACCCACGCCAGTCTGTAAGTCCAAACCCTGCTGAACGCATCGTGAAAGGCTGCCGCAGGATCCCTCAGATCTCTTGTGGCATAGTGTGGGACTACGTGGGCACTCTGGGAAGCAAAAAGATCCATTGTTGGTGTTCCCCATTTGTGAAAGATTACCTCGCAGGCCTCGGGAAGGAGACTCCATTCCGGAAGTGGTTTGAACCTCGACAGACTGTCGGCAACCGAATTGAGCGGGCCAGGAATGTAGCTCGTGATCAGATGGATGCGATGGGTCATTAGGTAACTGTAAATGGTCCTGGTGATACTCAACAATGGTTCGGAGCGAGTTCCGCCCTGATTTCGGAGATATGCCAGCGCCGTCCGATTGTCGCTTTGCACCAGGATCGTTTTGCTCGCAAATAGATGAACCATGTATTGTAGGGCGAAAAGAATGGCTAGCAGCTCCTTCCTGTTGGCTCGAAACGAAGCTTCCTTCTCTAACCATGGACCTTGCAAGTGATTGCCGTCCACGTACGCTCCCCAACCAAGGTCCGAAGCGTCCGTTACTAAGAAATGAGACGGTGGTCGTGGCCAGATTTCGCTTACCTCTTGGAAGTGGTTCTTCCACCAAACTAGATCGGCTTGTGCCTGTGCAGTGGGTGTCATCGAAGTTTCCTCGTGGACTGCTTCCTGCATGAGGGCTAAGAGGCTGCGGAAGTTTATTCTGCCGTACGGGACTATGAAGCTGGCAAAGTTCAGCCAACCTACTACCTTTTGAAGATCTAGAGGTGACCAGGCAGGCGTGACCAGTAACCTCTCTAGACATGCCTCTAGCTTGAGAAGTTTCTTTTGTGGTAATGCCTTCACATTCGTCCTTGTGCTCCATTCGATTCCCAGAAATTCGAGATTCTGTGCTGGAGTTCTCGAAGACTTCTCGTAGTTTATTTCCCAGCCCAGTTCGTGGAGCAGGGCCTTGGCAAGGCGAGCATGTTCTCGTAACTTGTGAGGGGACTGATTTACCAGCAAGAAGTCGTCGAGATAGACCAGAACTCTTACTCCCTTGAGTCGCAGCTGCTGCGCCACCCAGTTTGACAGCGTGGCGAAGGTTCTCGGAGCACTTGCTAGACCGAACGGCAGACAAGTCATTTGCCACACAGACTGCGTCGTCAGATCCTCTGGGCATCTGGATGCCATGCAGGTTGGTGCTACAAACCTCAGAAACCGACGATGGGACTCTGCAATAGGAACGTGAAAATAGGCCTGGTGCAGGTCGATTTTTATCATCCAGTCGTTGGGCTGCAGAAAATATGGTACCTTGAACATGCTGACCAAACGGAACTTCCCCGAGTCCAGAAACCTGTTGAGCGCCTTGAGGTTGAGCACTGGGCGATTCGAGCCGTCTTGCTTCGTTACCAAAAACAGGTGGGATTCGAAGCCGGCATTGTCTGGAGCGCACTCGATCACACCCTGAGCTGCCATCTTTTGTACCTCGTGTAGCATCGCTGGTGAGTGGTTGAGCGGAAACTGGCTTTGATTGGCTAGTCTCCTCAGCGGAGGCTTTGAAATAAAAGGGATTCGATAGCCCATTATTACCTTTAAAATATGAAGGGGAGCGCGTCTGGCTCTCCAGGCAGCTACGAAGTGGCGAAGCTGCCCCCCTCTGAAGGAGTCATTGCCGACGGCGGAAGCGCCCGTCGTCATGTCGGCGCTGCTGCTGGCGGTTGCGTTGCCCATCCATTCGCTTTGCAGCTGCTGGTGCTGGCTTGGATCTAGCGGCCGGCGCAGGAGGGTGCGGTCAACTAAATGCGGCGGAGTTTGAGGCACGAAAGGTTGTCGCCATTGGGAGCTGAGCCCGATTTGGCGAAGCCTGCCTACCCTCAGCAGGTAGGTTCGGCCGACGGAATACTTTAGAACCTCCGCCAATCTTTGTGAGCGCCTCAGAGAATGCCGCCTTTTCGAACAAGCAGTCGCGGCTGGGTGGGACACGTTTCAGGGTGACCTTATTGTACTTGTCTCGCACGCCACTGAGCACTGCATCACGTCGCTGTTCTAAAATACTAGCCCTCCTGCCACACACGACCTGCAAAAGATCTTTCGAGACCTCTGAATAAAGACTGCCGCTTGCAAAAGCTTCTGAAAGCGTTGAATGCAATGAAGCCGGGGCATCCTTTATTGAAAGAATATTTTTTATTGCTGCCTGTACAGCCTCACGTTGAGCCAAAAGCATGTTCGTGAGAGCGGCAAGGGATTGGTCAAGTGATCTCAAAAAATAAGGCTTTGACTCAAGTGGGGTCAATTCTTCATTTAAATCTAAATATGTAAAAGCGGGGGTAGCAAGATATTTTTTCTGAGTCTCAGTATAACGGATGTTTGCCCATTCAGGATCATTAAAATGTTGCAGCTTAACGACAGCCTCAAGACGTGCATCATCAGCTTTCTTTAAAGAATCAGCCAGTGTGGTCTCTAACATTTCTAACTCGGGCGCCACTGGCGGGGTTGGAGGCATAAGATCGGACAAGGCATCAATATTTGCCAACGAACCCCGTTGCGCGGGATTATCCCCAAGCGCCGGAGCCGGCAGACCAAGAGACTGATTTCGCGACAGTAATAATTTAATTGAATTTAACTCACGGTTAAACAGCTCAAACCTCCCTTCGAGTGTATTCTCCGATAATTCTCTGCCAACGGAATCCACACCACGTGGCGCGGACTGCAACGTGTTCGGCACGCCAGGCGAACGCGGTATCCTCTGCGAGAGGCCCGTCAGCGTCGGAGTTAACAGGAGCAACGGCATGTCTTCGGCGGCCTGCGCCGACGTGCTCGGGGCTCCGGCTTCGACGCTGGGCTGGTCCGCATCACGCCGCGGAGCCTTAGGTGGCGAAGTCTCGTCCCAATCGGAGACATCCTCAATGGGGAAACTCAGCCGCCGGGAGTCATGGCTACGTTTTGCCATTTTAGTTTGCCGAAGTGAACGCAACGAAGTCGAAAAAAACCAACTGAACACCGCGTGACGGCGCATCCTATTTATAGGACCGCTCACACCTGCCATCCGGCGGAAGTGGAGAGAATTATTATAAAATATTATCACTGTGACCCAAATAATGCCGAAAATGCAGAGAAAAGTCGAAACGCCTATCGCACATGTTTATTAGGTTTCAGACAGGCTCAGACTACATAATAATTATAACCTATATGCAGCCAAATATGCACAAAATATGCTCTATAAAAATAAATCTATAATAAAAAAAGTAAATTGAACATATAATTGAAGTTTTGACAACATCAAAAACACGATTAAGACACATTTACACAAACAAGCCAAAGTAGCCTCCGTTTTTATTTATAAACGCTTGGAACTGCTAAACGGTGAATAATAGAAACACGAGACTTGATTTCAAAAAAAGAGATTGATATTTTAAAAATTTTGATAAGAGCAGAATTGAACTTACATAAATAGTACAATCACAATTAAATAAAGTTTGTTTTACGCTTGCGTCGTTTCAGGCTCTTTCTCTCGCATCAGGCAGTAATATAAGCTATCACACGCCGATTTCGCTTCAATTATTTTTCGGTATAGGCCCTTAAAGGCACACGAAACAACAGAGTACCTACAATAATATCGTGCATGCATATTTGCATGTGCAAACGCATATAATCGGATGTCTAATAATTAACTACTGAAATTTTTTTCACAGGCGAGGTTGTCATCGAGTATAATAACAAAGAAATACCAGCTAAATGGATAGGTAGGTAATAAAAGGTAATTTTACTCATTGCAGAAGAAAACTTGTTGCCATTTTTCTGCCGAAGAAAAATTTTTGATTGGGAAATAAGTTGATAAGGTGGGTACCTTACATGGTCCAGAATGGCATTTATAATATTGTCACCAAGTTCAAATACTTAAAATTAATATGAAAGCCAAAAGGTGTTGATTTATAGTTTGGGCAAAACTTTTTATTAGAGGGTGGATTGGACTCGTGGATTAGACTATTGAACTGAACAATGTAGACAAAAATCGAAATAGCGATGAAAAAATTTGCTGTGCAAGTTAAGTTAAGTGACGTCATTCTAAATGCAATATGGCTGACGCCCCAAGATGGCGGACTAGTTATTTTTTGTGCAATGTGCAATTTGTGAGAATAAAAAAATAAATATAGTAAAAAAAACATTTTTAAAAACAAGCTTTTATTTAACTAAATGTTCTTAAAAGAAGAAAATAAACTTTAAATGAAATCAAATCTATCAATTTATTACATTACACAATTAATATAAATGCTTGTCGCGATATTTACTTGTTTAGATAAACCAGAATACAATAATTATACTTAAATCTCGCGACAAGCTTTTATCTAAACTATTATAAAACTGTAGCAGAAAGTTGTCTGTGCATTGAAGATATTAACAAAAAACAATTACGAAGATTTGAAAGCTTTGAAATTTTTCATACAAAAGTTTTAAAAGCTTTATATCTTCGTAATTATGTTATAAATTGTAAATGTTATTTGTGACGCGGCATCTAGATTTTCTAAACTATTTTTCCATATATAAAATATTACTTTTATTAATTCCGTCTACGCGTGTTGTGCGTCAAACTTTTGTATGGACTGAAACCACCTTAATTAAGTCATAAATACAAATGTAGCAGTCAGCACAAAGAAAAAAAAACAAACAGACATGTGGTTAAAAAAAATCTTTATTCTCAAAAAGTAATTACATTTCCCTTAAATTAAGAAGTAAACTTAAATAACAAGTATAGGTAGGTAGCTTGCAAAACATTTGTAGTATGTTCTATTATTATATTAAACACAATAATACAATGTAATTTTTATAATCAATTATGTTTAAGTTGGTTCCAGTCCATACATAAGTTTGACGCACAATACGCGTAGACGGAATTAATAAAAATAATATTTTATATATGGAAAAATAGTTTAGAAAATCTAGTTGCCGCGTAATAAATAACATTTGCAATTTATAATATAATTACGAAGATATAAGGCTTTTAAAATTTTGTATGAAAAATTTCAAAGCTTTATATCTTCGTAATTATTTTATAAATTGCAAATGTTATTTGTTACGCGGCATCTAGATTTTCTAAACTATTTTTCCGTATATACAAAGTTACTTATATTAATACCGTCTACGCGTATTGTGCGTCAAAGTTTTTTATAAAATTGACCCCTCTGCAACCGCCTTAAGTAATAAGTTTTATTTTATTATTTTTTCTATGTGGGCACGAACAAGGTAGAAAAGTTGAAAGAAACAACAGGCGAGCGTGGTTGAGCATGCACACACGGACATTTTGTTGATTTGTTCAGTGTGAGTGAGGGTTAGCGAGTTGGATACTGCAGGGCCGGATTTAGAGTTAGTTTCAGATATAAGTATAAAATAAAGTATACGTTTTTCTCGAGTCGCAATAATTGCAAACATCATAAAAATTGTGGAATATATAATAAATTGATCGACTTGCTTTAAATTTTATTTTCTTCTTTTTTGAACATTTAAATAAATGCTTATTTTTTAAAATGTTTTTAATTACCTTCTATTAATTTTAAATGATTAGGTACGCATCGTTTGTTTCAGATAGAAAAGGACCAGAATATCTGAGAAGTGACACCCCGAAAAAAGAAGAGAGCCCCTTGGTGGCCGGCATCAACGCTATAGTCAGTCTGTTTTCCGATAAATCATTCAGGGCATTTAAAGGTGAACCTAAGTATATCATCAATTCATCATAATGAGTTTTTAGTGCACTGATTGAAAAAGGCTGAAATAGTTCACTTTTGGATACCAGCACCAAATTTTAGTTAGTTGTTAGGTATGTTCTCTAGACTGGGTGTCAGGTGTCAGGGTCTTCAGTTATGACGTCATTAATTTTGTGTTTGGGACTTTTGTCTGCCACTTTTTGCGGGGAGCGAGGTTACATGGAATCCGCAACTTTGGATTTTATTCCCCATAACTTTAGATTCTAATTTTGAACGTTAAATATCATGAAAAGAAGTCTAGCGTGAACCCCAAACGTAATAAGTTCGAAATTATTGTTTCGCAATTATAGGCTGTCTCGTTTAGTGATAAGGTATAAAATTTAATGTAAATGCACATGATCAATTAATCTTATACCGTGGCAGAGGAGAAATGCTACCGCAAGGCTAGTCCTTATAATAAATAGTCAAAGGGCTGAAATGAAGAATGAATGAATATGTGAAGTGAACGGTGAAGGAAAACATCGTGAAGAATATGAAGATAATTATGCTGAAGAAGAAATTCTGATGCGTTTTGTGAAGTCTTCCAATCCGCATGGGCACGCGTGGTGGACTACGCCCGTACAAACTCCCTGTGGCCTGCACTGGGACGTATTTAACAGACCGATGATACATAACTATGGCACCTTATAAGTTAATTCCTTTTTTTTCTTTTTTAGAGCCAAAACAGGAACCCTATTGGGTGACAAACTTCAAAGACTTCGTCAGACGAATGCTCGGCAAATACGGCCGACATGAAATACACAGGAGGTTGAGACCCCAACTACAATGTTAGTTTCTACATATATAAACTCACGACTGAATTCCGGGTTTCCAGGGCGGGCAAAATCTTTGCTACAACTACCAACATAATTATTACAGTTTATTCCCGATCGAGCTGCATCTGCATACAAACAAACACCGTTCTATTTTCAATGTTAACCATTGGTCGGTTATTGGAATTTTTTAAACACGATCTAGAAATGAATATCTATGAATATTGGTCAGATTTACGTTAATAATACATTATGATACATGTGAGCAAAGTTGTTTATTACAGCCGAGGCGAGTGATGCATACTAGCCGAGGGCTGTAATGAGCAACGCTCACGCGTTTCATACGACGTTTTTCAACATACTTGCGAGGAAAGAGTAATAAAATTTCGTAAAATACAATAATTTTAGATAAATATATGTGGAAAATGGCGCTGGGCTTCTTTTTTTTCGTTTCGTACCTTCGGTTGAGATAGCTATGCGCGCGCAGGTCGACGAAGAGGCAAAGACGTTAACCGAAATTCAACCAACGATATTTGGTTCTCTCTCTCTCTCTCATCGTGTGGGCAGAAAACGATAAAAATCTAGATGTGCCTCCATCTTTATTATTTTACGTAGGCCCGAAAGAGCGCGCATGACGTTTTTCTCGTTTAAACGTTTGTCGTGTGTGGCATGCTAGCCGTGCGGGTGTCAGATATTTTGTTGCAAACAACATAATATTAAAAACGTTATAAACTTAATATTTATGTATTTATAACCCAAATGAATGTTAATTTGTTAACTAAAATAAATTAACTTGTTTTAAAAAATTAAAAAATTTGATGAAATGAAGCGTTTATTTATAACTAAAACAGATTAATTTATTTAGAAAAAAGTTTTTTTTACATAAAATCTTTTGATGATATTTAAAAACAAACTATAGGAAAAAAGTAACATTACCGCACTAATATAGCGGTAAATAGAGCAAGAAGAGGCGCTTATATGCAGCCCTGGGCGAGGGCTACATATTTGCACCATTCGGAGTAGAGACCCTGGGACCTTGGGGCCCGGACGCACGACAATTTTTTAAGGAGTTGTCGTCGCGCCTGGTAGAGGTCTCGGGGGACTACAGGGCCGGCGCGTACCTCGGGCAACGTATCAGCATTGCGATACAGCGGGGAAACGCCGCCAGCGTCCTGGGCACTCTCCCTCTCGAGAGCGGCCTCGAATGCATTTTCTATCTGTCGTAAGATAGATAGAAAATGCATTCGACTGTGCGGTGGCCCCCTGTAAATCTGTATATTATACTCACCTACTATTAAGATTGTAAATTTGTACATACTTACTTACGGGCACAAAGAAGGTCCCATTTTTTGGTTTTTTGCTTACAACTCGAAATTTATAAGTCTAATCGAAAAGTACAAAACTATTTTAAAAATGATGAAATTTGTATGGCGACCCTCATGAAAGTTGAAGATAAAAAGAAAATGATTTCATATTCTTGATTAGCGACCCCGTAAAACCTCGGATACAAATTTTCAGTCCATTCGGTGAACCTTTAAAAGCTGCTTTGGCGTTTGAAATTTCCATGGCAGCCATCTTGGATTTCGCTATTTTGGATTTTTTTTACCGCCAACCAA
The DNA here is from genome assembly GCA_927399405.1 of Agonopterix arenella. Taxonomy (NCBI): domain Eukaryota; kingdom Metazoa; phylum Arthropoda; class Insecta; order Lepidoptera; family Depressariidae; genus Agonopterix; species Agonopterix arenella. Next base: position 1,039,227 of record OV656711.1, read on the forward strand.
ATCTGACCAAGGTCTTCTATAATGTTTTTTCAAGTTATAGAGCAATGTACGACAAAAAACGTGAAGTAAAAAACACATTTTAAAAAACAAATCAACCGTTTTTCGGACCTCATATCTAGACAACGATTGGGAATAGGTAAAAAGTATACAGGACTAATGTTGTAGAGAATTTTATCAGCTTTCATTACGTTTTCCAATATAATTTCCTATGACGCATCGTTTTCGAGATGTCAGCAAAAAACCAAAAAATGGGACCTTCTTTGTGCCCCCCCCTCGGGCTCACCTCAGAGGGTGAGAACTTTTTGTATGTTTGTCTCTTATCTAGTCTAAACAAAGTTCCGAAGTCAAACTTTCTGCTTTCGACCTTTCCGTCTACACCCCTTGCGAGCACTCATTTACTGAACTAATAAGTAACCAGCAATGTATTAATTGCATTGCATTGTAAATTACTATTTTCATGTTTATGAAATAGGCCTCAGATTGCGGTTGTAGGTTCGGATCTTGCCATAACATTTTTCAAATACTATTTTAAACTAGAGTTAACCCGCGACTATGTCCGCACAAATTATATACCAGATTTTAAGTCATAAGCTATCAAACAAAATTTTGTTTTATCAAAATCGAACCGTTTTTGTGTGATGCTCGCACAAACAAATAGACAAACAGACAGACAATAATTCTAAAAAAAGGTTCATTTAGAATCAGGGACACCTAAAAACCATATCGTAATATTTTTTGTAAATATCTTCAATGTACCAGAACATGACAAGGTAACAACATGACCTCCAGCGAATAACCCTTCTGGGGGTTCTATTATAGTTTTATAATAGTTTAGATAACAGAAACTTTAAATTCTAAATATACTTATTTGTTATTATTACAGTTATGAAAGATAATTATCAAATGGATATCATCAACATGAATGGTAAGAATGCTCTCTTACAATACCTGTGGATAACTCATGATTAAGTAAAAATGAAATACATCTGACAATGAATTTTGCGGTCGAATCACTTTTTAACCCACTTAAAAAAAAGGATCTTAATAATTCAAAAATATTATTGGAATTGCAAAATATTCATATATTATATGGTAATCTATTAGGGCTTCCAAATATACAAAATTTCAGAGGTGTATTATGTATGTTTGTTTATTTATTTATTGACAAAACCAACATCTAGGTTTTTCTAGTTTAAGTAATTTCTCTTTTATATTAATATGTTTTTTACAAATATTTTATAAATTTAGGTACGGTAGTGTGTGTATGTGGGGGGGGGGGGGGGGGGGGGGGGGGTGTCATAATATTTTTACTTCAACTTTAACATCAGCGTTTATCACGTAGTATGCATTTGATCAAAAAGTTTTGTACATATTTTGTTCTTGTATTCTTTTTTTTTAAACAGAAAAGGTCAAACTCAGAAAACATGTTGTTGTATGCACCGCAAATACGAATAAAATGTTTGTTCGTATGTTTGTCCCCGCATTTCTCTGAAACTATTAATCGGAAAGTTACCATTCTTTTTTTATTGGCTTACGATACTGCGACTTAAGATACAGTGCAAGTTTCTTGACCTTCTTTCTTCTTTAAATTTTGACCTTTCGCGCAGACCGTAGCGCCATTTAACGATCCCCTAAAAAACTAAGGATGCTGCGCTCCATAGCCCTTTGACAGACCTTGAGGCTTGACTTCTGATCCTTTGTCAATGACCACGGTTGAGCACCGTAGGTGAGATATAAGCTTCTCCTAAAATAAAAAGACTTAAGACTGGCCGAGTCCGACACGCTCTTAGCCTTTTTTCTGATTAATTATTAATGTAATTCATTTCAGTTGAAGACATAGGTAAGTGTTTTTATTATACAGTGTGTAAACCTACATTATCAAGTTATTAAATACTTACATTTTTGGCCTGCGTAAGTACGACCATGTGTCGGAATTCCGCGGTGGCTCCTGATCAAACGTCGTAAGGAAGCTCACATCCATAACCTTCTCTACTCCGTCCTCTTCATTCCTATGACCCCTAATTACCTCAAGGAACGCTTTGTTTTCTGTTCCTTCACCACTGGCCGTCATCTGCGTTCCTCTAAAAACCTCTTCCTCAATATGCCCATCCACTCCACTAATTTCTACACCTATTCCTTCTCAGTGCATGCCGTTTGGCTTTGGAACTTGTTGCCAGAGTCGATTAGACGTGCACCTTCCTTGAATGTTTTGACGTCGAAAGTTAAGTCTCATTTCCTTGATCACTGAACTGACCCTCGATCTGTTTTCATAGGTACATCTTTTCCTATGTCTGTGGTTCATGTTTTCCTATAGTATTTTGTTGTGTAGTACGCGTATTTATGCATATGTATATATATATATATATACACACATAAATACGCGTACTACAATTATAATACACGTAATACAGAAATAAAAATACAAGAGGCACAAAATAAGGCGGGCTTATCGCTAAGAAGCGATTTCCTCCAGACAACCTTGGGGTAGAGGAAACTGTGAAAGAAGAAAGGTAGGCGGTGTTTCCAGAAAAAAAAAGATCAAAAATGCATCAGCTGCAAAAGCAGTAGGTAATCAGTAAAATCAAAATGTAAGTATACAAAATAAACCTATTATATATATATAATACCTACCGTTTCCTCTACCCTAAGGTTGTATGGAACAAATCGCTTCTTAGCGATAAGCCCGCCTTATTTTGTGCGTTTTGTATTTTTATTTCTGTATTTTACTGTTTATGTTTTAGTGTAAAATAAAGTATATTTGATTGATTATATTTAATTTGAAGGTTCAATTATGTATACAGTGGCCGACAAAAGAGGACAGCTTTATCATCCACATGGTACATGTTCAATTATTAAGATTTATTTCTAGCGGTAAAAATAATAATAAAAAAATCGGTCAAGTGCGAGTCGGGCTATTCGCGCACCGAGGCCGAGGGTTCCGTACTACACCACCACAACATATTATTAACGTAAAAATTTTTTTTACTCCCGTACCTTTATCACAAGACCGACTCACACTTGGCCGGTTTTTATTATTTGTTGTTATACTGTAGAGTTTGTTCTTACCATAGAACGAGAAGAAAAAACGTTGATGAAAACTATATGTATAAGGTCTAACAAAATTAGGTGAAACTATTTTAAGGGGATGATCAAATCATCAAACTGAACAACTTTCTCTATGGGACAAATATCGAAAAAGCAAAAAAAAAAATCTGCTGTCCCATACATTTAGGTCGAGTAGGTTGTATGGGACAGCTGATTTATTTTTGCGATTCCGATATTGGTCCCATAGAGAAAGTTGTTCAGTTTGATGGTCTGATCATCCCCTTAAAATAGTTTCAGCTAATTTTGTTAGATCTTATACAAGGACTAGAGATGGGCCGAACGTTCGTTTTACAATTCGGTATTCGGCACATTCGGCAGATTTACCGAACGTTCGTATTCGGCCGAAGTTCGGCTAAAAAGCCAAATGTTCGGCGGCACATTCACACTAAAGTTCCGACTTTATTAAGCTGTGTGCTATTTAGCTTGGATAACTCATTTAATATCTTACAATTATCAGTTGTGTGCTTTGACTACTTACATAGTAGCCCAGTCATTTTACGGAGTTTTGTTAGGCGGGGTAGGGAGTAATTAAGTGACAAAAGGACTATCTTAAAGCATAATATTAAAAAAAAAATTCGTTACGCAAAATAGAAATAAAAATTATTTGTCCCAGAAAGATTTTAAATTATTAATTTTAATACCAATGCACTCATTAGACCTAGATTTAACAATATTAATTATTTTTGAGCAATAAAATAGGCAATAAAATTTAAAAAATTTGGTATTTATTAGAAAATACGAATGTATTTTTCAAAACCTTCTAAGTAGACAAAAATATTCACACCATGTTTGTAGTATGTATAATGGTAAAGCCTTAATATGTGCAAAAAAAAAAATTTACCATCAGGTTTTTTTAGAACGAGATAATTACTAAATTTTAAAATTGGAACTGTTGCTGACGTGATTTTTTTTAATTTTACTACATTTCTAGGCTCTTCAATATTATACCGAAAAAGAATGTCAATTACTAATTAGTCCCGGCTCAAACCGTAAAATGACTGGGCTATTGTAAGCGCTCGAAAATACTGACGCATGCATGCAGTTATGCTGATCTTTTCTTTTTTTTGTATATAAATATATGGTATAAAAATGTATTTTTTTTATAAAAGGGTTGACATACTGGAGTTTGATATTTATCGACTCTACTTAATAAACCATAAAAAAAATAAAGAAAAATGAAACAAAAAATTAAAAAAAAATTCACTGAGCGTTTTCGTAGTTCACATTGTTTTATTTTTCAGAACCTAGAAGAAGTTTAAATAATACACAGCCATTTGTCTCTCGAAGTAAAGTGACAAAAGACAAACATAATGAGAAGAATGAAAATTGTAAGTTGAACTACTTACTGAATAGGTACACACGCCACACATCAAGCTATACAAAACTATAAAATAAACTGGCCTCGCGACGTTATAAGTCATTCAACCTACGCGTGGCCAGCTTATATTGGTTTTCTATAGTTTGATGTGCAGCCGTGTGTACGCACGGCGACACATCAAGCTATACAAAACCAAAATAAGCTGGCCGCGCGTAGGTCGCGTAACGTATAACGTCGCGCGGCCAGCTTATGTTGGTTTAGTATAGCTTGATGTGTCGCCGTGCGTACATACAATACTAAGTATAATAATATTGTCATTTCCTATGGGGACCATGTGACCAAATAATGTAATGTGAAAAAATATAAAAATGCATGTTTATGATAGATTTCGAAAAAAGTAAACGAGAAACGTCGATATCTAAACTATATTAAAACTGTAGTAGAAAGTTTGTCTGTACATTGAAGATATTAACAAAAAAAAGTTACGATATGGTTTTTAGGTGTCCCTGATTCCATTTCACCAGTTATTGGATTTTTTGTCTGTCTGTTTATTTGTGTGTTTGTTTGTTTGAACGAGCATCACGCAAAAACTACTGAACCGATTTTAATGAAACTTTTTTTGTTTGATAGCTTATGATCTGACTTAAAATCCGATATATAAGGTCTAACAAAATTAGCTGAAATTATTTTAAGGGTATGATCAGACCATCAAACTGAACAACTTTCTCTATGGGACCAATATCGAAATCGCGAAAAAAAATCTGCTGTCCCATACATTTAGGTCGAGCAGGTTTGTATGGAACAGCTGATTTTTATTCGCGATTTCGATATTGGTCTCATAGAGAAAGTTGTTCAGTTTGATGGTCTGAGCATACCCTTAAAATAGTTTCACCTAATTTTGTTAGACCTTATATAATTTGTGCGGACGAAGTCGCGGGTAAACGCTCGTTTATTCATAAAAATGCAGTGTACTCATAAATAAAAAACAGTTTTTAAGGCATTCTTCGGCTTCATAAAATTAAAATTCTACTGATTCATTACGATCTCAGGATTGCACTAAAATAGTTTAAAAAAAAAAGGTGTAATAGGGTGTTTCTCCTTAGCGTTTGAACGCCGTCATTATCCTCACCAAATATGTTCGCTTTGTTTATAAGAAAAGGTATACAATTTCATAACGCAGTTATAAAGCACGCTGGCCCCTTGTAACAGCGCTAAAAAAATATACCTTTTCTTATAAACAAGGCGAAAACGTTTGGTGAGGATAATGACGGCGTTCAAACGCCGAGGAAAAACACCCAATACCCTATTGCTAGTCAATAGTGCCGTTGAAGAAACGTCAGGTATACTTAAAAATACGTCAAAATCTAGTCCTAGGGTGCAAGTGTGGTCCTATTGTCTGTCACTACTCAGTTACCCAAATTGCGAAACATGACGCCATTTACAATAGGAGTTTGAAAAATTGTTACATAGTGTTATGTGTAGTAATTTAGTACGGCAGGAAAACTGGACCATACTTGCAACCTAGGACTATAGTTGTATGAAATAAACATTTTAACGGGTTCTTACCGCGTTCAAAAAAAAAATACCAAAACCAAAACGCCAAATAGCCTCAAATATACCAAACCGCGGTAAGAACCCGTTAAAATGTTCATTTCTAGATTAAATAATAACCTCGTAACTCTCAAAAACTGTATAGTTGTATGGTTTTACGGTACCGAGATGACAGACCAAGCGTAGGTACTTGTTGTGTGGACCAAGTGCCTCTTTTTTAATTTGTGTTTTTCAACTAAATGTGCTTGTAGGCCCATCCTTTTATTCAAGTAGGTACAAACTTTTGCTATTTTTTTAATAATTCTTATTTTATATCTATAGTATTAAACGAAAAATGGCTGCCAGGGTTCAAAGACTACGTCAAGGTTTTAGTCTCCATGTTTGGGGAAAACGAGATATTTAAGCATTTAGATCCTGTTACAAAAGGTATGTTAAACAAATAGTTTTTATTTCTTAACAAGATGTGACAAGAGTTGAGAAAGGTATGCGTTTGGTCGATTTGGTCATGTGGATGTGGATGAATGACAGCTCATGTACGAAAGACATCTATTGTGCAAATTCGAATGGAAGTATCGGCAGAGGACCTTGCTCTGATCAAATCGGTTACGTCTTAGAGAAAGACGGGCATGTATGAAGAGGATGTATTGGATGTAAACGAGAGGTCTTTAAGAATATTAGCGACAGCGCGCGTTCCTCTATACCTACCCCTCACGGAAAGAGGCGTGAAAAATTTTCATTTAAAATTGCACGAGGTGGAACAACCATCTAGAGGTCAAAACGGAAATCTTTTGGTGTTTTTACACGATGCGAGCTAGACGCGCATGTGGATGCACTTGCGCAAGCTACGTATGTAGGTAATGTTGTTTCTATCGCACTGTTAATAATCTAGCCCAGTCATTTTACGGAGTTTTGTTAGGAGGGATGGGGAGTAATTATGAATTGGACTTTTATACTGTAACTGGCACCATTTAGTGACAAAAAGATTATCTGAGAACATATTTAAAAAAAATCGCTACAAAAACATAGAAATCAAAATTGTATGTCCCTGAAGGCTTTTAAATTAATAATATTAATACCAATGCACTCATTTTATTTAGATTTGTCAATATACATTATTTTTGAGCAATAAAGTAGGCATTGATATTTAAAAAATGAGATATTTAATAGAAAATACTAATGTATTTTTCAAAGACTTGTATGTAGTCAAAAATATTGTTTGAAGCAAGTTTGAAGTATGTCTAATGGTGAAGCCTTAAAAGCTTGCAAAAAAAATTTACCATTTGTTTTTTTTAGAACGAAATAAATGCTAAATTTATAATTTGCGGCTATTGCTGACGTAATATTTTTTAAATTTTGGTACAATTCTGAGCTCAAATTGGCTCTTAAATACTATACTGAAAAAAAAAACAATTATTAATTAGTCCCGGCTCAAACCGTGCAATGACTGGGCTAATCCTGTGACTTAATAATGTAATTTGCTTTATCGTACTGAAAATATTCCTGTCACTGAATAATGTCATTGAAAATAGTCCTGTGATTCAATAATGTAATTGTCCTCTTACTGAAAATAATCTTGTGACTAAGGTCGGCTACATACATGCCGAACGGAATTACGATTTCGTATGGATTCGATGTTTCGTTCGGAATTCTAGAGGAGGAATATCCATACAAAATCGTAATTGAGTTCGGAATTATTCCGCCTGTATGTGGTTGACCTCAATGTATAAATTATATTATGCAATATTATTTACAGAAATGGAAAAGGAGCATGGCGTCCGAATAAAAGATGTTGACGGTAATTATTCTTTTTTGTTTTTTATATTCGGTCTAATACTATACAGGGTGTAATATAAAACGGGACAGTCACTTAAAGGGGTGCTTCAGACCATCAAATTGAACAACTTTTACTATGGGACCAACACTGAAATCACGTTGTCCCATACAAAACTACAAACATAACTCGACTGTAATGTATAGGATTTCGTTTCGTGATTTTTTTCTCGCGATTTCAATATTGGTCCCATAGAGAAAGTTGTTCAGTTTGATAGTCTGAAGCATCACTTTGAGTAACTGCCCCATTTTATGTTAAACCCTGTATATCTATACTATTATAAAACTGTAACAAGAAGTTTGTCTGTACATTGAAGATATTAACAAAAAAAAGTTACGATATGGTTTTTAGGTGTCCCTGATTCCATTTCACCAATATTTGGATTTTTTGTCTGTCTGTTTGTTTGTGTGTTTGTTTGTTTGTTTGTTTGAACGAGTATCACGCATAAACTACTGAACCGATTTTGATGAAACTTTTTTTGTTTGATAGCTTATGATCTGACTTAAAATCAGGTATATAATTTGTGCGGACGAAGTCGCGGGTTAACGCTCGTCACATGTATTACTTTGAAGATAGTAAGAAATTATTTCTGTAAGATGGGTAAACAAGGGAGTTGTGGGAGTAGTTTGGTATCTAAACTATTATAAAACTGTAGCAGGAAGTTTGTCTGTACATTGAAGATATTAAAAAAAAAGTCACGATATGGTTTTTAGGTATCCCTGATTCCATATCACCAATTTTTGGATTTTTTATCGGTCTGTTTGTTTGTGTGTTTGTTTGTTTGTTTGAACGAGCATCACGCAAAAACTACTGAACCGATTAGGATGAAACTTTTTTGTTTGATATCTTATCATCTGACTTAAAATCTAGTATATAATTTGTGCGGACAAAGTCGCGGGTTAACGCTCGTATGGAATAAATTAGTAGCGGCACAGAAACAATGCAGGTACTTATCTTCAAGTAATATGAGTATATCACTGCGGATAAATTCAGCATGTATTCTACTCATCAAACTGAACAACTTCTACTATGGGGCCAAAATCGAAATCGCGAAAAAAAAAACAGCTGTCCCATACATTTGAGTCGAAAAGGTACCTACTGCTGTTTCGTGTGGGACAGCTGATTTTTTTTAGCGATTTCAGAGTTGGCTCCATAGTGAAAGTTGTTCAGTTTGATGAGTAGAATTCATGCTGAAGATATCCGCAGTAATATAAAAACCATGTAAAAAATTTGAGAATCAGTCAATTTCAGATTCAGTCTATGTCTTCTAGATCGACACTAAATATTTCCATAAATACTAGAATTCCGTTTTCCACTTGAATGGAACGCTAATAATATTCGTGTTTTTCAGTAAATAGTGTGGGTATGTATTTTAAAGCATCGAAGAAACCGGGGCTGGAGCGGGACGGGAGCGGAGGGGCAAGAGCTGCAATACAATTCTCTAAGCGCAAACAACGTCACAACCTTTTTTTTTTATTCATAATTAATGGACTCTTGCTTGTGCGTTAGCACTGCATTTCCGCCAGTGTCAAGTGTTTATGGGAGAATCTATCCCAATCTCAGGGATTGTTTTAGGTCAAGAACAAGAAGAGATTGAGGATTGCGGAGCCTCGTGGCAGGCAAAAACGCGACTCGCGAAATCCACGCGAGACGAGTGCTCGGGTCAGAACCTGCAACGTGACTCGTCACAACCTTAAATTCATCGTTGAAACATCGACGAGCTGTCAATTCGGTATTCGCTAATGTGACAATGTCATGTGTCAAACTTATACAAAAACTTCGAAGCTGTTTTTGACAGCGATGTGACGCTTCTTCTTCTTATCGTGTGGGCAGAGCCCTGGTGTCAAGAGTTTTTTCAGACCGCTTTACGGCCTCTGACGTGGTTTTTATGTAACGACTACTACCACCAGAGATAGTAGCCGGGACCAACGGCTTAACGTGCCACCCGAAGCACGGAATCATTTTTCTTTTTCAGAAAATCAGGTGATTCAGCCTGCAATGTCGTAATCGACTGGGGAAAAACGCACCAAGTGACATTTCACTAGGTGTCCCCCGTGGGAATCGAACCCACGACCTCCGTGTCGAGAGCCAATGCTCTTAACCATTAGACCAGCCTAGCTAGCATGCCAGCCACGACAAAGCGTTTAAACGGGAAAAACGTCATGCGCGCTCTTTCTGGCCTACGTAAAATAATAAAGATGGAGGCACATCTCGATTTTTGTCGTTTTCTCGGGGGTGGCATGCTAGCTAGGCAGGGAGGCAGTTATGTGACGCTTAGAGAATTGCACTCCAGTTCTGTCAAAGTTCTGTAATTCGACTTGTGTGACAGAATGTCATACTGCGCGGGAAACTATTTATTATTATTGTACCGCCAGTAGTTCCGCTCCCGCCCCGGATTTTATAAGCCGTCTTTTTAAAAAATGCCTCAGTATTCGTAACCCGTTTGTGTTTGACAGTGCTTTCGGGCAAGGTCTATGTTGAGCTGGGACCTATTTGCTGCTGTAGCATACAATAAATTACATGTTGTTCTATTGATGTTTCGTTGTATTCTTGTTTTGTAAACTTGTTGTGAACTGTAATATTATGTGTGTGTTATTATTATTATTTGTGGTTGGGCTATTGCAAGCAAGGGTCGTTATGTAACACTGCGACCATCGCAGATCTATTGTGTTCGCCCCAAGCTCACCCATATTTTACGCATACCTCCGAACTTATGGTATTTTCTTTTCATTCTCGGGAATGCAGGTTTCCTCACGATGTTTTCCTTCACCGCCGAGATAGTAAATGATAAATACAACCGTATATAAATTCCGAAGAACTTAGTGGTACAGGCCTGGAATCGAACCGCGTCCTCGTGATTGAGGCGCTAGCTCTCTTCCGTATGGGCTATCATCGCTCTAATCTCTATCGCTCTTATCTATGTGTGTGTTACTTATGCAAATAAATTGTTTATCTATCTATCTATCTAGCTGACCCGATGTTTGTTTTGTATGCTCGTGATTCATGACAGGATGTATGTCATTCTATGTTGATGATTCTTTTTGAGGAAGGCCGGGAGAGATTATTAGGACAGGTGTGAAGATATATGAGTTGTACTTAGTATCAGAAACTCAAGGCATTTTCAGAAAGGATGCAAAATGATTGGTGGAGCATTTCCACCGACAAGAGCAGAGGATTAAATGGATATTTGTAAGGATTTACAGAGAGGCTTAGAGAGGTATTGAAAGTTATATTCACGGTTAAACAAGTTTGTTTGTGTCGAAGCTAAATTAGCAATAAATCAGTAATAAATAAGTAATATACCTGTAATGTATTGTAAGCTATATTTTTATATCTTATTACACCGCCATAGCAAGTTTTTTTACTTAAGAGTTCGTCCATTCCATGGTTGTCTGGAAGAAATCGCTTTGAGTGATAAGACCGCCATTTGTAACGTTCTTTTTATTCGTTTTTGTTACTGTATATTTTGGTGTGCAAATAAAGAACATTTATGTTATGTTATGTTATGTTAAATCAGGAATTATCAAATTACATTTTGTTCAGGTGATGTTTTCGTAAATTTCGTGAAGAAAACAGAGGAGAAACTGAAAAAAATAAAAGAGAAGAAAAATAAGAAGGATAGGAAGAAGAAGAAAGTCATGAGGAGATCTAGTCCAGGTATAAATTAAATCGTATATAAGATGTAACAAAATTAGCTGAAACTATTTTAATGTATGGGATTTATATTTTTTTTATTTTTTTTTTATTTTTTTTTATTTTAATGTATGTATGCTCAGACCATCAATCTGAACAACTTTCTCTACGGGACCAATATCGAAATCTCGAAAAATATGATCGATCCTTATGGCATTATCCCATTACTTGGGAACGGTGCTATATATCATCCATATTACATAGATTTTGGTAAAAGTTTTACTGACGTTCTCCTGCTTGACGCTAACCCTTGGAACTGTGGTTGTGGTTGTGGTTTTCTCGCTACTATATGACCGAGGCCGCATGAAGTTAACAATCTATCAAATCAGTACATATTAACCCACTGTTGAGCATATGCCTTTCTTTTATTGCGACATTCCTCACGGTTCTGTGCTAATCTGATCCAATGCGAACCCGTCAACCTCAATATGTCATCAAAACAGAGTGCTGGTGGCCTGCATACTGATCTCCGTCCTTCTCTTGGCCACCACTCTGATATTGCCTTGTTCCACCGGCCGTCTTCCCGTGTAGCCAAGTGTTTGTGATTAGCTTACTCACGTTTTCGACCTTGGGTTTTCCTCGAATTTGGACGTTAGGAACATTAACGCGAAACTGCTGTCCCTTCTTAGTTTCCTATTGGGTGTTGAACCCACGGGCCGAGATGAGTTAGTCCTATTTTGTCCGGGAACTATTATAATTGTGAAATGTTTTTAATTACCATTTTTTTAAAGATCGCAGAGGATATTACATACCGATACTGCGGGAAGGTAAGTTATCACTATAGTCTTTATTTACAATGTTGTAGTCGTCATATCACTATCCCCTAATGGAAAGTGCTCTTCAAGTCGTAGATATTGTAAGCCCTTGCCCTGAAAACGGCTTCAGAAGTCATCACGACTGATTCCTATACGGTCAAAATCTAACAATGGTTTACGGCCGCTCACTCATGTATCCATAGCATCCTAATTAGTAGCGGGAAAAAATACAATGGATTTAGTGGGCACGATGATAATATCATCGATCTTGAAGCTGCATGAGGTCGTGACATGCAAATTACAAAGGAATCCCTACTTATAGATGCTGCATGCATGTACAGCACAACCAAGAAAATTAGTCCTCTCGACAGTCTTCGTTTGCGCAGACCAGACCAGAGTCCCCGTCAAAACGGACACAGAAGTCATTTAGTACCTATATCAATGATGCGCGGTAGTCAAAGCGTGCAAAATCTGGTGCAATCTTTCATCTGGTTCTAAGTCGAATAGCAGATTTTAGGCGCGCGAACGTTGAACATCCTGGTTGGACAATATCACTTCGCGCTATTAACATTATTTTGTCCACTGCACAGGTACGGATCCACATTCCCAGAAGGGTAAGTCAGCTTGACGGGCTCACTAACTGTCACACTGGACAGAATGATAGGTAGGGAGCCCCTCGACACGTAATTGAAGGTTTCCTCACGATGTTTTCATCATCATCTAAGACTTAACAGCCCCGGTTGGGCTTTAGCCTGGTCAAGTAAGCCACCCGGGGAAACAGAAAGAACAAAACAAACCGGGGAGACAGAGCAGGTCCTACTTTTCACACCAATATCTTCGCACCATCTTATAATAAGTCGGCCTTGACTTCTGCTGCCATCCGATTCCCTCCCTCCAATAAGCGTTTTGTTACTCTGGTCTCGTCCATTCTTATGGTATCGATCTCCTTTTTTAAATACATCGAATTTGCTATGTGCATCTCTTATTGAGTGAATATGACAAGACACGTGCTTCCTTCTAGTACCTTCTTCATTCGTAAATGTCTGTCGTTGTTTCCGACGTCAACTTTGTCCCTTTCTCATCCAACGACAAAAATTCATAGAAAAGAACAAACATAAAGTTGGAACCATCGACGACGGAAACGTTCAAAAGAAGGACGAACATTACCGACCGCCATGCCATCCATTAGATATAATGTAATAAAATCACTGCAATGCCTTCTATCGCATTATATTGATTCATACAGGCTAAAGATGTTATACAGAGAAGGATGAGATATCCAAATCGTATCGTTCTTGGGACAGTGCCTAAAACTCAGCGTTTTCTAAACAACTGCTATGCAATGTGTAGGGCTATATTTAATAAATTACCATCAGGCATGAAAGAGCTGCCCTTTAATAGGTTTAAGTCATCATTATACAGATGGCTCCTTGATAAAACATTTTACTCGGTAGACGAATTTTTGATGTACACTGATCTTGACGGTAACAGATAGTCGATGCATGGTTTAACCCTAGTAAGAAAGCCCTAGTCTTGTTCTGACATGATAATAATGTATAAATTTAATTATATTTCTCAATGACCTTAATATTTGCATGCTACTGACATGGCTAAATAGGCGTGATCAAAATTTTATCTAATCACATCTGAATTGTACCTACCCTATTTATTGGCAAATAAATTATTTGTATTTGTATTTGTACGTTTTACTTTAGCTGTCCGAAAATTCTTCATTGTTGTGTACCAGTTGACCTGAAAAGGGTACAAATAACCCATCGCTGTACTAATAGATTAAAATTGTACTTTTTTCAGAGGAACCAGAATGGGTCCGCGGCTTCAAACTATACATTCTACACTGCTACCACAATGGCATTAGTGACAGTGAAGTAGAATGGGTTAAACTAAGTTAGTAAAGTCTGACCACAGGGCTGTAGAGCTCATTAGGTGCGATCAATTATAATTAGCTGACTTAGACCATATAGGGACTATAATAATAATAATAATAATAAACCCGCAGGGCAGCTTGTGGCGAACTGTTGGTGAGTGGCGACACCACGGGCCCGAATGCTCCCGGGGGAAGTCCCTGATCCTCGTCTCCGACTTGCCTTTACTGGCCGGTCAGAGTGGACCCCAAGAGTATCAGATCCCCCACCTCTGTGCTTGTCGCAAGTTGTGAGTCGCAAGAGCTATATGCTCGAAGAGTGGATGTGTTGCGTAAGTGGCGAGTGGGCACCTGATTAGCCGTTGGAGACTGAAATGATGGTCGTTTAAAGTCCAGAAGCACCTCTCCACTCTAAGCCGCTCAGGAAATGTTGCCCCCTTGTCGCTCCGTGCGAGCGGCCCTTTTCGGGGGCCCATTCATTTTGAGTTGGCGAGTCACCATCTGCCATTTTTTCCGTGTTTATACATTGGTCAGGCAGGCGCCATGTCCCGTTCAAATCCTAGTTACCTGTTCCATTAGCACCCCACCCCAATAGCCCAGATTTTGTTTCTTTCCACTCCTTACAATAGTCCTACACTGACCGGGGGCTGTTTTGGATGCACTTCTATAGTGTATACTGGGATAGTTGCCGGTTGGTGTCACATTACCATTTAGATCAAATTGTCTGACGGGCCTCTACGTGTTGGCTTCGGCCCCACGCACGCCTCCCAAAGGTCCGGGACACTTATGTCCCGAGATAAGGAAAAGACATACAATAATAATAATAAAGCCTTTATTAGAAAACTTTAAAATATTCACATGCATTGACATAGATAACAATCAATAATTTGAGGTGACATGATATAAATTCTACAAAATAAGATCCAAACTGTAAGTAATTATAAAATTCACAACATAAATTGGTTTTAGGATTTTGGTTTTACAATTTGGAACTAAACAGCTAACATGCATAAACATGCAATTTCCTCAAAACAATCTATAATTTTTTGTCAAACAGCACAATTAACGAGAAACAACTTGATTACAAATGGCTTGATGAGAAAATGACACATTCACATTAGTCCTTTTGCAGGACATGGTAGGCCTCTCACTAAATGATAGTGAGGATTGGTCTAAGTCACCCTAGCTGACCGGGCTTTACTGGGTGATTGCGTGGTTACGCTCTATTCAGCTCGTCTTCGCGGTGTCTTTATCTGGAGCAATGAATTTTTTTGACATCCTATTCCACAGAGTTCTGTCTGGGGCGTGTCTCCACCATATGGGACTAGCATCGCGTTAAATATTGACATGCCTTATTTAGCCACATAAAGCAGATTACAGTCATAAAAACACCAAATATAGACAGATTATAAGGTAAAGCAAGCCATAATCCTAAGCATATGCACATCATGAAATAAGTAAAAGATAAACAATTAGTATCGTGTGCGTGTCTCCATACATCTATACTATTATAAAACTGTAACAGGAAGTTTGTCTGTACATTGAAGATATTAACAAAAAAAAGTTACGATATGGTTTTTAGGTGTCCCTGATTCCATTTCACCAATTTTTGGATTTTTTGTCTGTCTGTTTGTTTGTGTGTTTGTTTGTGTGTTTGTTTGTGTGTTTGTTTGGGTGTTTGTTTGTTTGAACGAGCATCACGCAAAAACTACTGAACCGATTTTGATGAAACTTTTTTTGTTTGATAGCTTATGATCTGACTTAAAATCTGGTATATAATTTGTGCGGACGAAGTCGCGGGTTAACGCTCGTACTTACTATAAAGAAAAAGAAAACAAGGTAATAATTTTTCCGTGCTTGTGCTGACCGATTTACAGTTTTAATTAATTCCAATCAATAAATAAATTAGTTTACATTTCTCAACCGATTGCTTCCAAAATCGATATCTTACTATAAACCAGAATTTGTTGTGATATTTGAGAAAAGTGGCCGCCATCTTGAACTTTTTTGATTGCGGGGAAAAAACCAACACATTCATTTGCGTCGTAATGTTTTCTATGGAATAGCAGATTTTTTTCAGTTTGAAGGTCTGTTTAATAAATGCATAGTGAATATCTACAGGGTAAAATTGATATCATTAGCATCCTTTTAAACTAAGAGTCTACCCATCAAACTGATCAACTTTTACATGAGTAGGCATTGCAGTTTAGTATGGAACAGCTGATTTTTTTTGTGCTCCGATCGGTTTGCTCCCATTGTAAAAGTTGTTCAGTTTTATGGGTAGACTCTTAGTTTAAAAGGATGCCAATCATATCAATTTCGCCCTGTATATTTAAACAAAATAACTTTTTTGCAGAATTAGAAAAGAAATACAATGTGGAAATAAGCAACATCACAGGTAATTATAATTAATTCTCAAACTGGGTCCTATATAATATTACACAATTTTCTCTAAAGTTAATCCTTTAGAGAAAATTCGAAAAAAATCTGCGTGTACCTATAATGTGTGGGGACATTATAGCACCACTAGTTTTTAATTAATAAAAATTTTTTAAGGTTTTACAATGACTTTCCCTATAGACCATGGGTCACAAAATCGAAAAAAAAATGTCGACCCATAGAAAGTAGATCGTCTGATACGCAATTTTACATCCTTAGTTGTCTAGTTTCACTGTCTGAATACATAAAAATTATTTTAGTACCTAATTAGAAACTTGGGGTACATACAGGGTGTAACATAAAATGGGACAGTTACTGAAAGGGGTGCTTCAGACCATCAAACTGAACAACTTTCTCTATTGGACCAATATTGAAATCACGAAAAAAAATCGACCGTCTCATACATTTCAGCCGAGTTGTTTTTAGAACGGACTAGGTAGTTAATGAGTGACAATAGCAAAAGAAAATTTTATTTAAAACAGATTATTATTATATTATTATTATAACACTTTATTGTACACACGGACATAATAATACACAAAGTAGAGAAAACACGTACAAAGGGCGAGCTTATCTCTGAAGAGATTTCTTCCAGCAGACCCGTAAAAGAGACAGTTAACAATTACAAGGCAAACTTATTGTGTACAAACAAACAGTATAAATAAATAAATTATGTAATATATACCTGCAACATACAATATATATATCAAAATATGTATATAATTATATATATAAATATCACTTAGGGTAGAGAAAGATAGTGCTCTTTCGTTTTCTTTTTAAATTATAGCAGTAGTCTTAGAGTCGCGAATGTCGGCGGGGAGTGAGTTCCACAACCGAGGAGCATGAATGATGAAGGATGGATGGATGGATGGTGAAGGAGTAGGAGTGGAGAGAGAGATCCTCAATCTTAGTATGGTAAATAGGTTTACATAAAAACGTTAGCGTATAGTTGGCGTATAGTTATGGAACTCATGTCATGTGTTTCCCATAATCTATTTATTTATTTATTAGGTATATAAAACAGATTACAAAAACAATGCAAAAACATAATGCAAATGCTTTAACTGCCTTAGCTTCTAACTTTGTACTATATTCTAGTACAAAGCTTCCCGCCGCTTAATTCTTCCCAGCAGATTCATGCATGCATAAGCATTTGTAATGAGTCTAGTACAAAAGGTACTTCATGAATATTTAAGCGTCGGGAAGCTTAGTACTAGAATCTAGTACAAAGTCACATTATGGGGTATCTATCTAGTGGTATCTGTCTACTGTCTAGTTACTAGATAGATACCCCATAATGTGACCTTGTACTAGGTTCTTGAACAAAGCTTCCCGCCGCTTAATTCTTCCCAGCAGATTCATGCATGCATAAGCATTTGTAATGAGTCTAGTACAAAAGGTACTTCATGAATATTTAAGCGTCGGGAAGCTTAGTACTAGAATCTAGTACAAAGTCACATTATGGGGTATCTATCTAGTGGTATCTGTCTACTGTCTAGTTACTAGATAGATACCCCATAATGTGACCTTGTACTAGGTTCTTGAACAAAGCTTCCCGACGCTTAATTCTTCCCAGCAGATTCAGGCATGCTTAAGCATTTGTAATGAGTCTAGTACAAAAGATAAATTATGAATATTTAGGCGTCGGAAAGCTTAGTACTAGAATCTAGTACAAAGTCACATTATGGGGTATCTATCTAGTGGTATCTGTCTACTGTCTAGTTACTAGATAGATACCCCATAATGTGACCTTTTTACTAGGTTCTTGAACAAAGCTTCCCGACGCTTAATTCTTCCCAGCAGATTAATACATGCTTAAGCATTTGTAATGAGTCTAGTACAAAAGATAAATTATGAATATTTAGGCGTCGGAAAGCTTAGTACTAGAATCTAGTACAAAGTCACATTATGGGGTATCTATCTAGTGGTATCTGTCTACTGTCTAGTTACTAGATAGATACCACATAATGTGACCTTGTACTAGGTTCTTGAACAAAGCTTCCCGACGCTTAATTCTTCCCAGCAGATTAATGCATGCTTAAGCATTTGTAATGAGTCTAGTACAAAAGATAAATTATGAATATTTAGGCGTCGGAAAGCTTAGTACTAGAATCTAGTACAAAGTCACATTATGGGGTATCTATCTAGTGGTATCTGTCTACTGTCTAGTTACTAGATAGATACCACATAATGTGACGTTGTACTAGATTCTAGTACAAAGCTTCCCGACGCTTAAAAACCTATTAATGAAGTATCTTTTGTACTAGACTCATTACAAATGCTTAAGCATGCCTGCATCTGCTGGGAAGAATTAAGAATTAGAACTTTGTACTAGAATAGTACAAAGTCACATTATGGGGTATCGGTCTAGTTACTAGATAGATACCCCATAATGACTTTGTATTTGTACTAGATTCTAGTACAAAGCTTTCCGACGCCTAAATATTCATAATTTATCTTTTTTACTAGAATCATTACAAATGCTTAAGCATGCCTGAATCTGCTGGGAAAAACTAAGGATCGGGAAACTTTGTACTAGAATCTAGTACAAGGTCACATTATGGGGTATCTATCTAGTAACTAGACAGTAGACAGATACCACTAGATAGATACCCCATAATGTGACTTTGTACTAGATTCTAGTACTAAGCTTCCCGACGCTTAAATATTCATGAAGTACCTTTTGTACTAGACTCATTACAAATGCTTATGCATGCATGAATCTGCTGGGAAGAATTAAGCGGCGGGAAGCTTTGTTCAAGAACCTAGTACAAGGTCACATTATGGGGTATCTATCTAGTAACTAGACAGTAGACAGATACCACTAGATAGATACCCCATAATGTGACTTTGTACTAGATTCTAGTACTAAGCTTCCCGACGCTTAAATATTCATGAAGTACCTTTTGTACTAGACTCATTACAAATGCTTATGCATGCATGAATCTGCTGGGAAGAATTAAGCGGCGGGAAGCTTTGTACTAGAATCTAGTACAAAGTTAGAAGCTAAGGCAGTTAAAGCATTTGCATTATGTTTTTGCATTGTTTTTGTAATCTGTTTTATATACCTAATAAATAAATAAATAGATTATGGGAAACACATGACATGAGTTCCATAACTATACGCCAACTATACGCTAACGTTTTTATGTAAACCTATTTACCATACTAAGATTGAGGATCTCTCTCTCCACTCCTACTCCTTCACCATCCATCCATCCATCCTTCATCATTCATGCTCCTCGGTTGTGGAACTCACTCCCCGCCGACATTCGCGACTCTAAGACTACTGCTATAATTTAAAAAGAAAACGAAAGAGCACTATCTTTCTCTACCCTAAGTGATATTTATATATATAATTATATACATATTTTGATATATATATTGTATGTTGCAGGTATATATTACATAATTTATTTATTTATACTGTTTGTTTGTACACAATAAGTTTGCCTTGTAATTGTTAACTGTCTCTTTTACGGGTCTGCTGGAAGAAATCTCTTCAGAGATAAGCTCGCCCTTTGTACATGTTTTCTCTACTTTGTGTATTATTATGTCCGTGTGTACAATAAAGGGTTATAATAATAATATAATAATAATCTGTTTTAAATAAAATTTTCTTTTGCTATTGTCACTCACTAACTACCTAGTCCGTTCTAAAAACATAACTCGGCTGAAATGTATGAGACGGTCGATTTTTTTTCGTGATTTCAATATTGGTCCAATAGAGAAAGTTGTTCAGTTTGATGGTCTGAAGCACCCCTTTCAGTAAATGTCCCATTTTATGTTACTAGATAGATACCACATAATGTGACGTTGTACTAGATTCTAGTACAAAGCTTCCCGACGCTTAAAAACCTATTAATGAAGTATCTTTTGTACTAGACTCATTACAAATGCTTAAGCATGCCTGCATCTGCTGGGAAGAATTAAGAATTAGAACTTTGTACTAGAATAGTACAAAGTCACATTATGGGGTATCGGTCTAGTTACTAGATAGATACCCCATAATGACTTTGTATTTGTACTAGATTCTAGTACAAAGCTTTCCGACGCCTAAATATTCATGATGTATCTTTTTTACTAGAATCATTACAAATGCTTAAGCATGCCTGAATCTGCTGGGAAAAACTAAGCGTCGGGAAACTTTGTACTAGAATCTAGTACAAAGTCACATTATGGGGTATCTATCTAGTAACTATCTAGTTACTAGATAGATACCCCATAATGTGACCGATTTCAATAATTATGCTACTTCAAAATCAGTCTCAATAATGAGGTTACTTCTAAAAATATTAAAAGTATTCCCAACGTCCTATTATCATCTACTTTTCATTTTCTAAAAACTTTCAGTGTGACCCGCGTATATTGTCGATTGCGGTTAAAGACTGCACGGAAATCAATTTTACCTACACTTTAAGCTAGTAAGCATTTATATTTATATATATATATATATATATATTTAACTTCCATTTAACAACAAGTATCTAGTTTTTATCATTTGTGCTGTAAACATTTTGTCTGCCTCACACTTCAGAACTGTCTCTGTTGCGGGTTTGCTGGAAGATCTCTTTAGAGATAAGCTCGCCCTTTGTACATGTCTACTTTAATTGTTTTTTCTGTAATGTTATGTGTACAATAAAGTGTTAAATAAATAAATAAAATAAATAGGTTTATTTTATTATAATTATTATCAATGGTTTGGTATGTTATCGGGAAACGTGTGTACAGTATTACCAGGTTTATAAGTCTTACCGATGTACCTGCGCAGTCGACAAATTTTAATTACCTTCAATCCGTTTACGCTATTGGCTAATTTGTTTTCGCGCCCTTTCCGCTACTATCCGGCTTTGAACCCTTTGATTACTAAATGACTTCGGGTTTTGTCGGGGACTCGGTCCTGACCCTCTAGCATGATTTCTCTACTTGGGCGCAACTCGGCTTTTTTCCATACTACAAGTAGCGGCAAGTGCAGCTTTCGCTCTCCAAAAAGCGCGGGAACAGGTTATTTTTTATGCAGTGAAGGCGCGTCGCGCGCGTGTAGGGAAATCATACTAGACGTGCTGCTTTGCGCAAACGAAGTTTGACGAGCGGCATTATTTTCTTGGTCGTACTGTACCTGTACCTGTGTGACTACTTTTGTGATCAAGCAGTCACTGCAGTAGAAATCTATTTCTTCATTAAAAATAATATATTAATTAATTATTTGCAGTTAATACTGATGTTCCTAGCAGTAAGTTGGATTATTTCATTGTATTATTCTACTTCTCAAAAGTATTTAGTGACAACCAAAAAGTCAAACTAATTATACAGGGTGAAATTGATATCATTGGCACCCTTTTAAACTAAGAGGCTACCCATCAAACTGAACAACTTTTACTATGGGTGCAAATCGACCGAGGCAAAAAAAAAATCAGCTGTTGCATAAATTTGAGTCGAATAGAGATTGCAGTTAAGTATGGAACAGCAGATTTTTTTTGCTCCGATCGGTTTGCTCCCATAGTAAAAGTTGTTCAGTTTGGTGGGTAGACTCTTAGTTTAAAAGGATGCTAATCCTATCAATTTTACCCTGTAGTTAGGTATTGCTATAGACGTAACACACTACGTCCCACAGGACGCCCTGCTGCCCGCTGGACAGACGACCTAAAAAAAGTAGGGGCGACTGGATGAGGAAGGCCGAGGACAGAGTTTTGTGGCGCGCCTTGAGAGAGGCCTATGTTCAGCAGTGGACGATGATTGGCTGTTGATGATGATTGCTTTAGAAGGATATACAGGGTGTTAGTGTTAACAGGTTGCACTACTTAAAGGGGTGATTGTACCCATTATACTGAAATACTTTCCCTAACAAACATATAGGAAATTCGCAAAAAAAAAATGTCTACTTAGCATACAAAAGTTCGATCAGCTAATTGCATAGAGATACCCAAATTTTATTGTACGAATTTCTAGTTAGGTAGTATTGTTAGGAAAAGTGGTTCAGTATCATGGGTATAATCACCCCTTTTACACTCAGTTGCAGAAACGCTCATTAAAGATAATCCTCCATTAAATCTCTTGCAAGCTTTTACTAAGTCAACATGACAAAAAGTGACAGCAAGAGATTTAATGGAGGATTAACTTTAATGAGCGTTTCTGCAACTGACCGGAAGTAACGCAACACCCTGTAGAGCCTTAGAGCAAGATTAGATTAGATTAGATGTAATGTAGGTAATAAACATAATTTACATATAAAAAAAGGATCCAATACACTTTGCCTAGATGGCGTGCAAATGTGCGAATTGATAATATAAAAAGAAAATAATTAGTATGTTCCAAAGCAACATTCTACGGTAATTAATTGAATCAGGCGTTACTTTGCGGAAATCCATGACTAATATGTAGATGACACGATTGTATCAAGACCTCCGCTTCCAAGTACCTAGTAGACAAAGTTGTATTACGTTATGCAACACAACCTGCCCACCAAATAATTTCTACTCTACACGTGTTTCGCTCCACCAAGCAAGCATCCTCAGGAGTGTCGGACGCTCGGCGGAGTAACAACTCTGTATCGAACGTTCGTCGGTCTAACTCCTGAGGATGCTCCTTGGTGCAGCGAAACACGTGTAGAGTAGAAATTATTTGGTGGGCAGGTTGTGTTGCATAACGTAATACAACTTTGTCTACTAGGTACTTGGAAGCGGAGGTCTTGATACAATCGTGTCATCTACATATTATTCTACGGTAATGTCAAAAACGAAAATTAAATATATATACAAGGATATCTTTATTCTAAAGCATAGAGTCCGCATCAATTTACGATTGTAGTTAGTCTCTTTTGTCTTATGACGTACCTTTAATAGTAGAAGGAGACGGAACTATAGATATTTGTTTATGCGATTTTCCACTTTTTATTGTGCTAGTGTGCGGGAAACGTGACCGTAAACATTAGGGCAGTTGTCACTATGGTCTACTTGGTACATAGCCGATGAATTTTTCGCTTACGCTGGTAGACGGAATATCAGTGTAACCGGGTATGAGATAACGATAGTCATAAAATCCTATACAATTTATATGAAGTGACAGGGTTTTTTGGCGGTTATTAATCAGCTACGTATGGAGTCCTCATATTTTATTGAATTTTTATTGTTTATAGTGAGTTTTGGTTCGTAAAATTGGTGTTGTTTTGCGTAACAAAGTGTCGTGCAAGTGAACAATATACAGTTCAGTGAAATATGAAGGTGCATGGGTCGTAAACAGGAAAAGTGTTCCGTCATTTTGTAGCGCGGCAAAGCGGCCGGTTCACCTCTTTCCTGTGGACTTCTCTGTGTTTACTGCGTTTCTCGATTGCCTCCAAAAACTCCAAAGAAGCGTTAAATCAGCGAACTCCAATGTTTTAATTGCTATATATGAGATATTATATAGCAATTAAACATTAAAACATATATGATATGGGATATTATAAGCCCTTTACCTTGAACAGAACCAAAAAAAATATATATATGTATATATGAAGTGACATTTTTGGGTCAGGTGGCCATAGTACAAAAAAGTGGGTACGCCGATAAGGACAGCAATAAGATAGCGATCTCCTTTTTTTACTAGAGCGAATTTGCAATGTGCATCTCTTACTGAGTGAATATGATAAGACACGTGCTTCCTTCTAGTACCTGCTCTTTCTAGGACTTGGTCCCTTTTGTCCATACTACTTGACACCACACACTCAAACACAAATGTCGAAAAAGTGGACATACTTGCAATGGTATTTTTTTATTTTCTCTCTCTATTACCGGGCTGCGTTCACGACCTTTAGGCGTGGTCGTTTTTTCAACACGCTCTATGGTACGGAACCGTTCACCGAGGCTCGGAACGGCGTTAGTGCGAAAAGTTGCACTCGGGGTGCACCTGGGGCGTAGGTTCGGAACGCAGCCCTGGTATAGTAACTTTATGGTGTTAGGTCTGCCACATACATCCGGAATAAACCTGATTCGGAATGAGGGATTTTCCGAAAGCCATAAAAAAAGAAAAAGTAGTTCCTAATGGCTCTATAGACGGCGTTGACGAGACAGGGGTGAGCGACCTTACAGATAATAAAATACGAATAAAATAGTAAGAATTTGTGTTTTTAAGTAAGCAGCAAAAAATGAACATATATTTCGTCAACGGATGCGTCTGACTCAGTGACATGCATTTTTGTTTACTTTTTAGCCTAAAATTTTCGTCTTCGGACCCCTCTCTGGTCAGCGCCATCTACCGCCGGTATGTTGAACTACCTGTCAGAAAACTCCTCATTAGATTCCGTATGGAGTGTTGCCGCTTTCAGAGACTTTTCACTAGATCAAGTGATTTATTAATGACTTAGGTGGCATATTTTAAAGTGATTTTTGAACGATACCGTATCGTGATCGTGACAGAGTTGCGACGTCGTTGCGGCATAGGTGCGAAATCGCTTACGCTCAAAAATAGCTTCTGTGATAATGGTTCATGCCATTTTGTATGCAGATTATGTCTGATGTTAAAACAATCGATATTCTTTTGATATAGTTGCATTAATATTGGAATACAATTTACAAACCATCATCGTAACATTCGTAACGTCATGACCTCATTTTATGGTAGTTATGGTAATTATCATGTATAGAAATTGTTTGTTTTGTTTTAATAAATACCTAAAAATACAATTCATTTTGATTTTAGACATTTTTAAACAGCACTCTAAGTAATAGCCCAGTCATTTTACAGAGTTTTGTTAGGCGGGGTAGGGAGTAATTATTAATAGGACTTTTAAACTGTAACCGGCACCATTTAGTGACAAAAGGTATTTATTAGAAAATACGAATGTATTTTTCAAAACCTTCTAAGTAGTCAAAAATATTTACACCATGTTTGAAGTATGTTGTAATAGTAAAGCCTTAAATATGTGAAAAAAATTTACCATCAGGTTTTTTAGAACGAGATAATAGCTAAATCTTAAAATTGGAACTGTTGCTGACGTGATTTTTTTTTAATTTGGTACATTTCTATTCTTAAATTGCCTCTTCAATATTATACCGAAAAAAAATATCAATTATTAATTAGTCCTGGCTCAAACCGTAAAATGACTGGGCTTTAATTTGTGTAACTATAGTAAACAACACTAAATCCTGAATCAGGATTCCGGGTCGCAATTCCGTATGTATGTGGCAGAACTTATCGGCAAATGTTTCTCCCTGTGTGACTATTTTGTGTAAATCACTGCAGTCGAAATCGATTACGTCAATAAAAACATGCACTTTTTTAATTTAGCCAGTGGTTTTCCTGATGATCCTAGACGTAAGTTAAATTATTTAAATAATTACTAACAATTATTTTATGTTGGTGCCGCTATCATATACATACAGGGTCTTTCATAATATGCGATACTTTTTTAAGGGGATGATCAGACCGTCAAACTGAACAATTTTCTCTATGGCACCAACATCGAAATAGCGAAAAAAAAATCATCTCTTCCATACAAAACTGCAAACCTTGAATAAGTTATATGTCAAGATTGACAGTCGAAGCTACAAAAGCGTAGAAAAAAATTGTAAACCTCTAAACCCTATCCATATACACGCACACAGACATAATTTGTATGGCGCCTCACGCACACCAACCTAAAAAAGTTGGCCCCTTTTGTTTTATACGGTAGAAGCATGAGGCTCTTTCTAGACATATACTTTTTCTAAGCTGCAAACCTACTCGAACCAAATGTATGGGGCAGCTGATTTTTTTTTTGCGATTTCTATGTTGGTCCCAAATAGAATGTTGTTCAGTTAGATGGTCTGACCATCCTATAATTAAAGAAGCATAGTAAAGAAGGATCCTGTATAAAAATGTTTTTTTTTTCTTTGGAATTTGTCATTTTTATTGTAACTAACTTTAAACCTGCTTTTGCATTTAATTGAGGTGGCACACGGCTTTTGTCATTCCATGTAAGTTTTATAATATTGTGTTCACCTTTTCGGCGATCCTAAAGAAATAAAATAAATGAATAATTTTCATTGCATTTACTATTTCTCAACCAAAAAGTCAGAATAATTATACATAATGTTAGGTTAGTTGTTAATACTTTCCAAACAAAAAAGTCTATTTTTTTTGCGAATTTTTTATAGTTTTCTAAGGGAAAGTTGTTTAGTATCATGGGTACAATCACCCCTTGAAGTAATGCAACTTTTTACCCTAATACCCTGTAATTATTGCTTATTAAGGATATACCTTCAATGCTAACGCGCCTGCTGCATACAAATGAAGTTTGATTCTATTTTCTTTCATTTGAAACTGGTTCTATTGGTTAATTTTCCGAACCTCCAAAAGGGAAAAACGGAACTTACTACCTATACAAGATCATTTTATCTTACCTAAATTTATTTAATCCAATACAAAATGTGTGTCTACGACAGACTTCGTCAAAGGTATATACATCACTCACATCAACAACAGGCTTCGTCATAGGTATATACATCACTCTCATCCACAACAGGCTTCATCAAAGAAAATACATCACTCATATATATCTATCTTATCTTATCTTGTTGTGGGGGCTGGCAAGCTAGTAACACTTCGACCCAGTGGGATCTTTTGTGTTAGCCCCAATACTTTTTGCTTTCTTCACCCTTCAAATACATGGTCAATGAACGAGGCAATATCACTGAGGGGAAGAAACCTAAGACCTCCCAGTTTTTGGTATCCATCTTCGAGGAGGCACATGCGTGTTGCCGCCAAGACATCACAGCCACAAAGAATATGCTCCATGGTCTCTTCATCCTCTCCGCATGCTCGGCAGCTGGGATCTAGGGTGAGTTTCATTTTGCGCATCATCGTGCCTGTGGCGTAGTGTCCAGTGAGAGCTCCGACGATGAGACGAGCCTTGCTCCTGATGTTGTTCAGTATGAACTTTGAGTCACAAGGTGTCACATTGCTGATAAATTTCTTAGAGTGTTCTAGTAGATCTGCAAGGCTAGACCACTCCAGTCTGTGTGTTTTATCAGCCCAATCCCTAATGGCCACTCTTATACTGCATGCCGGGATTCCCACACTTGGTTCTGGGCCAACCATCTTTCGTTCTGACCCAGCCCTCGGC
This sequence comes from Agonopterix arenella, assembly GCA_927399405.1. Lineage (NCBI taxonomy): Eukaryota > Metazoa > Arthropoda > Insecta > Lepidoptera > Depressariidae > Agonopterix > Agonopterix arenella. The sequence goes on from OV656711.1 coordinate 1,066,884, forward strand.
AGCTCGTCAGCATTATCATTAACCTGGACACCGGTATGTTCCGGGATCCAAACTAATCTTACGGTTTTGTGAAGACCAAGCTTGTTAAGGGTCTTCACTCCATTTAGAATTAGCTTGGAACTTACATAATAGGAGTTCAAGGCTTTGAGAGCTGCTTGGCTGTCACTGAGGATATATATAGTCTTGTTGGCAATCTTTCTATATTATATTCTCCTGCCCACAAGCTATGATAGCATATAGACTAAGAGATAAGTGTACTTTTTGCAACCATCAGCAGCAAGGCTGATTCAGTGTTTCTGGATTGTAGAGCATTATGAAATTCTGTGATGGGGATGAACTTAGTCTGCCTGCATAACTTCAGTCGGTTTAGGAGTTACAGACGTTGAAAGGTCAGTAAAAAATTAACGATCAGCTGCAAGACTGATCGTATGATATTATTGTAATATGCACTGTAGCTATGTAAAAAGTACAAAGAACATGAACTGCCAGTCGGTTTAGGAGATACAGCCGTTCAAAGGTCGGATCTTTGAACGGCTGTATCTCCTAAACCGACTAATGAACCATGTCAGTTTTAGTACTGTTCACATAGCTAAAGTGCATACTACAATAATATAATACGATCAGCCTTGTAGCTGATCATACATTTTTTACTGACCTTTAAACATCAGTAACTTCTAAACCGATTGGAGGTATGCAGGCAGACCTAGTTCATCCCCATCACAGAGATGCTCTACAATCCATAAACACTGAATCAGCCTTGCTGCTGATGGTTGCAAAAAGTACACATCTCTTAGTCGTCTCAAGTATACGTCTCTGTTTTGAAAGACAGTTGCAAATTCTCCTAGACTTATAGGTGCTTTCGTTGTAGTCTTTGGAGTGTATGCCCGTATGTTCCTTTTAATTTGTCCATGAGCACGCCAGCGCTTTCATTCTCTGCTGAAACTAATAATTAATCATTTTTGCATGAATACTTAAAATGGGAATAACTTTATATTTTGATTAATAAAATATTGTATATAATTTTGGTTTCAATGCTATTATTTCGTTATAAATCACTTGGGGTGTAGTGTACCGGAGGTTTTTCGCTTATTCATTAACATGTTTGGATATGTTTTAACTATATATGTGTTAGGTATCTACTTAATGTAATAAAAATATACACTACTCTTTGTATTTTTTTTACACAGAAGGGGAAGCAACCTTCACAATTTCCAAGAAAGAGCACTTTAATACTATAAGGACTGGAAAACAAGGTTAGACTTCATAGATATAATATACGAGCGTTAACCCGCGACTTCGTCCGCACAAATTATATACCAGATTTTAAGTCAGATCATAAGCTATCAAACAAAAAAAGTTTCATCAAAATCGGTTCAGTAGTTTTTGTGTGATACTCGTTCAAACAAACAAACAAACACCCAAACAAACACACAAACAAACAGACAGACAAAAAATCCAAAAATGGGTGAAATGGAATCAGGGACACCTAAAAACCATAACGTACCTAACTTTTGTTTTGTTAATATCTTCAATGTACAGACACACTTCCTGTTACAGTTTTATAATAGTACGAGCGTTAACCCGCGACTTCGTCCGCACAAATTATATACCAGATTTTAAGTCAGATCATAAGCTATCAAACAAAAAAAGTTTCATCAAAATCGGTTCAGTAGTTTTTGCGTGATACTCGTTCAAACAAACAAACAAACACCCAAACAAACAAACACCCAAACAAACAAACAAACAGACAGACAAAAAAATCCAAAAATTGGTGAAATGGAATCAGGGATACCTAAAAACCATATCGTAACTTTTTTTTTGTTAATATCTTCAATGTACAGACAAACTTCCTGTTACAGTTTTATAACAGTATAGATACAACTCAACTAGATGCACAATCAACACTCCAAAAATGGTACATTCAAAAGAGCTCATAAATTATGTTCATGAGCTCCTTTGGTCCATACGACGCCAACTCTCCGAATGTAAACATAAGTAATACGACAATGTTGAATAATCAAATATGACGTATTAGATTCTATCCCATTTCCTCCCGTGGGTGTTGTCCGTGTGGTGTCGGCTAAGAATAGCACCATCCCATTTCCTCCCGTGGGTGTCGTAAAAGGCGACTAAGGGATCTACCGGAGGATGGGCAGCAGCATCCTCTGAGTACACACATTCAATCCAACTGCGATCGCCAACCCGTCTGCTAAGCGTGGCGATTATGGCAAATCCCCCCGTTTTCGGGGAGGCCTATGTCCAGCAGTGGAATTCTATCGGCTGATATGATAATGATGACGTATTAGTAGGTATCACCCTAAGAACAAGACCTTATAACATGAAACTATAATAGAAACCGCGCTATGACAGTCATTTTGGTGTACATTGCCATAGACAACACAAAATTGGTCTAGTGTTGAGGCCCAGTTTGTTAGTTTATCGATATCGATGCAGTTTGTCTAGTCTATGGCTAATATGTTCCTATTTATATCAGTCGCGGTGGCCGAAATCGAGGGCGATTTTAGAAAGTCACACGTTCAAATCAGCAGTAGAAAATGTCAAAATTACTACGAAGATTATGCGTAATTCGATCATGATTTTGAACGTGTGAGCTTCAAAAATCGCACTCCAGCTGAGTATTTTGAGATCATGTAGTGTCAACGACTTCAAAACAGATCTGGGAATCTCCTACCAAATAAATGACTTGTCAGACAACAATGTGTCATTCTTGTTTTTTGGAAATATTGTTTAATTGTTAAGAAAAAAAATACGATTGGCGGCAGCACAATAGGCTCGGAGCAGCCTTAACGCATGATTATGAACTTTACCAATCTTTTTGTTTTTTTTTATTTCAGAACTAGATTCAGATATCGATGCAAGGGATGAAACTGAAATTGTAATTATTGTGATTTGATCATTGAGCAATATATGTTATAATTATATAGCTATTAAACTTTGTTGTTTCCATTTCTTTATTTTTGATGTGTAACATCTATGGGATGTAAGGAACAACTTCCACCATGGAGCCAACATCGAAATCGCAAAAAAAACTGCTGCTTCATACAAAACTGCATTACCGACTCGACTCAATTAGAGCCTATTTTTTTCGCGATTTCAATGATGGCTCCATAGTGAAAGTTGTTTAGTTTGATGGTCTGAAGCACCCCCTTACGTATTAGTAGGGTGTGTGTATGTAGAAATGGCCGTTCGGGGAAAAGTTCGGGATACGCAAAAGATGAAATTCTGATGCGTCCATTGCGGATTACTTCAGAAGTTGATATTCAGTCTACCAATCCGCATTGGGCACGCGTGTTATACAATGGTTTGGTGAGGTCTTTAAACCTTCTGTGCCCTGCAGTGGGACGTTTATAGGCAGAATATGATCATCATCATTCTCTTGCCCATTTCCCATTATTTGGGATCGGCGCAATATGTCATCCTCTTCCATTCATTCTTATTCTTAGTCGTCGTTTCAACACTCACCCCTTTTTTACTCATATCATCCTTCACACAATCCATCCATCGTTTCTTCGGCCTTCCTCTCCTATAGCCATCCACATTCATACTTAACACTCGTCTCGTAACATGACACTCGTCTTTCCACATTACATGCCCATACCACGATAATCTATTACCCTGCAATTTTTACGTCATAGGTGCTACTTTCAAACATCCTCTAATTCGTAAATTTGCATGCATGCATGCATATGCTCACGACTATATTCCCCGAGGGGACTATATTCTGAAACCTCAGAACATCCACGTTTCACTAGTAGTACCGAAACTCAGTCCAGTGTGACGGGAAGTGAGCCCGTCGCCACTTGTAATGGACAGTGGGTACAATACATACCTCGAAATTGAAGCACACTGCTTCTAGCGTGTCCCTTGCACACTTCTAGTCTGTATGGGAATTCTTTCACAGTTCATGCGGCCAGGTTATGGAATTCATTGCCGCATACTATCTGTGCTAGTCCTTCGCTGGACATCTTTAAGAGGAGAGTTAGAGAGCATTACCTATCTAAATAAAGTCGTAGTAGTTATATGTATGTATATAATATATGTAGGTTCATATTATTTTATTTGATATTATTATTTATGTAAGTATTTTTATTTGTATAGGTGTATCTTAAATTATTTCTTATCTTATAGGTATTCATTTTACTATCTCATAATTAAGTAGTTTTTTATTTGTGTGCACACTTATTTTACCCAAACATATTAGTTTTCCTCTCACTCAACGGTTTGCTGGAAGAAAACTCTTTTAGACTTAAGCTCGCCTTTGTACATCACGACTTGTTGTAATTTTTTTTTCATAATTATGTTTTTGTGTACAATAAAGAATCTAAGAATCTAAGAAGCATGCAGGTTTCCTCACGATGTTTTCCTTCACCGAAAAAGCCGGTGGTGTTACAAATCGTACATAAATTCCGACAAACTCATTGGTACGAGTCGGCCTGGACGGGGAATTCTAAAAATAAAACACATAGGAAACAGGAAGCATGCATGTGTATTAATATTACTTATTCAAGGCTGCAAATAATACCGATTGAATATACTTTTGTAAAGAAAACGGTTGTAAAAGTGTAATATTACGTTTCCCCTTTCGCGTTTTGTTATAATTTCGCCGAGTCACTGTTTACACCTTTTTGAATTTATGTATTGTTACTTTTGCATTCATTCTATACTATTTATTATTGTTAGCTGGTCTATTGCAAGCAATATTTGTAATCTGACAGCATTGTGACCATTAATGGTCTATTTGTGTTCACCCCAAACTCACCCACATTCAACACATGCCCGTAGTAACTTATTATTAATCTGTGACATACCTACTTTTTTTTATTTCAAATGGGTTTGCTCTTGACCTCAATCCAGTCCTCAGGACAAAGATGGGGTCGAAGATGTAGCGAGCTTACCCAGAAGGTGCCTATTCACTCGTACTTTATAGTAATTCGGGTTGTAAGCGCTCGGAAATACTGACGCAGGCCGGGTATTCCACTCCTTGGCTGTGCGCATTATAAAAGAATCAGAAAGGCGCTTAGTGCGGATTTGTGGTATATCAACCAAGAAGGGGTGGTATGCGTCTGGAAGTCCGATAGTGGAAAGGGGAAGGCGGGATGAGCTCATGCAGCTCTTGTACCTACTTCCGAACTTATGGTATTTTCTTTTCATTCTCGGGTATGCAGGTTTCCTCAGAATGTTTTCTTTCACCGTCGAGCTAGTGATAGTAATAAATACAACCATACATAAATCCAGTAGAACTTATAGTGATACCTACAGGCCAGGTATCGAAGTGCCGCCCTGGCCGCCTCGTGATTGTTCCGTATCTCTTTAAAGCAAAAGATTTTTTTAGTTCTTTAAAGTCTGCTAATATAAATCCCTGTAGTTTTCACATCATCATCAGCCTATAAACGTCCCACTGCAGGGCACAGGCCTACCCTTAGGGATGGTGTATGGGCATTAGTCCACCACGCGTGCCCAATGCGGATTGGTAGACTTCACATACGCATCAGAATTTCTTCTTCAATGTATGCAGGTTTCCTCACGATGTTTTCCTTCACCGTTTGAGAACACTCAGTATTACGTAGGTACATAAGTTAGAAAAACTTATTGGTACGTGGCATGTTGTCCGTGCGGATTCGAACCCGGACCCCCATGATTGGGTGTCCATACCTCTCCGCAACGCGCCACCGGCGCTCTTTTTAGTTTTCACATAGGTTATTATAATTGACAACATTTCATTTTTTTAACTACCTGTTTTTATTGAAAAATATAAAAATATGTTAAAAAATAAGAGTATTTTTCCTATTTAATTTTTGACCGATATTTATATTTTTAAGTTACTTTTGAATTTTCTGAAAAACGTTTGAATGGATATAATACCTTGGCCGCAATGAAATTAAATATAAAAACTGTCAAATACACTAGAAAAGCCAAGCAGGCAAAGGAATAAAATCTCATTCAACCTTTATTTATTTTTTTTATTTTTCAATGACTCGAGAAATGATGGATAGAAAAATCTGATAAGATTGATATAAAGCTTTAAATCACATTATCTCCAAATGGTTTTCTAATTTTGGTACCTTTCTTAAAATGAAATGTTGTCAATTGTACTAAGTATACCTAACTTGGTAGATTTTTTCTCCGTGTAAGCTATGCCTACGCGAAAAACAAATACCTACCAAACAAAAGGTATGTTTCTTCAAGTCAGATTCGAAGCACGTTTAGGAGACATTTTACAGACTATACTGAAGGGAAACATGGGAATTTGTAAGTCCTATGAGAATAGGGTAATTTATATTGTCATCCAGCCTGCAGCGTGGTGGATTATACTTCCATGTCTGTTACCATGGAACTCGCTTTTGCTGCAGATGCGAGTCAAAAACAAGACGGCTAGATAAAAGAAATGCTTTTTTTTTCTATCAGTTATGCTATTATTGTTTAATTTATTTTGTTTTACATATTTTTTAATAAATATGCGATTAAAAGCGCTTTACTGTTTTGTTGTGGTGTTAAGGCGGTTGCAGAGGGGTCAATTTTATACAAAACTTTGACGCACAATACGCGTAGACGGTATTAATATAAGTAACTTTGTATATATGGAAAAATAGTTTAGAAAATCTAGATGCCGCGTAACAAATAACATTTGCAATTTATAAAATAATTACGAAGATATAAAGCTTTGAAATTTTTCATACAAATCTTGAAATGCTTTATATCTTCGTAATTATATTATAAATTGCAAATGTTATTTGTTACGCGGCAACTAGATTTTCTAAACTATTTTTCCATATATAAAATATTACTTTTATTAATTCCGTCTACGCGTATTGTGCGTCAAACTTTTGTATGGACTGAAACCACCTTAATATTAATTTGAAACGACATTCTGAAAAAAATATTCAATACCGATTTCGAACTGAACCTGGAACCAACATTAAAATACATAGCCTGACGGCGTGAGTATGTTTTAGGATAACTCCCATGGGGGTAGGCTGAACAACTTTTACTAACAGAGCAAAGCTGAAATCGCAATGAAAATCAGCTGTTCCATACTAAACTGGAATGTTTGGCTATTCGCTCTACCACTGAGACAGCAGATTTTTTTACGAATTCAGATTAGCTTCCATTGTAAATGTTGAAACCACCCCTGAAAGTTTAGGAACGGTATAAAAAATTATCCGATATAAGAATGGCCCGCCAAACGCTCCGAATCTGACATAAGGAGGTACTTTACCTACTTGAAAATAATTGAAATCGCGAAAATAGAATCAACATGCATACTTGGAGAGAATGATAAGGGACCCAAATTTTCGAAGCTTTTTTAAAATGTTGCAACGTTTTAAAAATGTTTTAATAATTCTCTCAAAATATGCCTTTGAGTATTTTTAGTGCAATTACCTACTTATTATGAGCAACAGTTATCACATATTTGAACATAAAACAACTCTCTTGAAAACTTTGCTATCAATTTAATTGCTCTTGAACTTTATACTTTGCGTCGTAAACAAAAGTTTTGTTGAAACGATATAAAATTATAACAATAAATTTAGAACAGATCGTATTTACATAAATAGGTGACGGAATATATTATAAGTTATAATATATTCCGTGTGGTGTCGGCTAAGAATAGCACCATCCCATTTCCTCCCGTGGGTGTCGTAAAAGGCGACTAAGGGATCTACCAGAGGATGGGCAGCAGCATCCTCTGAGTACACATTCAATCCAACTGCGATCGCCAACCCGCCTGCCAAGCGTGGCGATTATGGCAAGTCCCCCTGTTTTGGGGGAGGCCTATGTCCAGCAGTGGACGTCTATCGGCTGATATGATGATTATGATGAATATATTCCGTGACCTAGGTATGTAAATACGATCTGTCCTAACTATGGATCTCCACTTTGAGCGGTCCTGACATACCTACCTCTCTCGCTTCCTCTAGTGCCATACAGTCTCATCGATTTCAGTTACTTTTAACTTGACATTTTTAATGACAATCCCAATCTGAAAACCCCACTATTTATTTAAGTTGGCCACCATGGTCTGTACGAGCCTTCCACTCTGTAAGACAAATCTTTGTTATTATTTATTTCAAACACAAAAATTTGTTCGGGCACCCTCGCAATAATATCCTCTTAACGCGTGTACCTACATCTTAAATTATATCCTGCGTACCCTGCAAGCACGCATCCATACTTTAGTTTCGGGGGGGGGGCGCATTTAATTTTCGGGGGGGGGGGGGGGGGATATTCATAAAAATTCAAAGTAAGTACTGCTATCACTTTTCTATACAAATATTCGGATTTCGAGGGGGGGGGGGGGATAAAACCCACTTATTCCCCCCCCGGATACGTGGCTGGTACCCTGCTTTTGCAACTAAGCAGATACTGATGTAGAAACCTACCTAGTAGAATACATAATCGATTATAAAGCTAAGTATGTATCCTCAAAGGGGTTAGTTACAAAACTGTATAAAAATGTGTCCTATTCTCGGAGTGTTAAACAGAATTGCAGACGGATACACTGAGGTTGCATTTTCAAAGAGGAAGAAGTTTCAAACTCGCTAAGTGTCGGCGTTGAGATGAGAGATTCATTATAAAGTTAGTTGTTACGGAACAAAGACGATCGCCACCACAAAAAACTATCTCTATGATGATAAAGTTCAAACAAATTATCTACTCCGAGAACAATATCACAGCAAAAAAAAAAATAATTGCAGATTTTACTACAAAAGTTGTTATAGTCGTAACGTCGCCTTTCCCTAACAAACTCCGTTTCTTCTCCAACAATAAAGATAAAAGCTTAACGAAATTCCAGCCTAAACAGAAAAATCTGCAGGGTACCACGCGGGTTGGATCGACGGCAGAAAGCGCAGCTCGCTTCAAGCACTCGTGGTACCAAGCCTTTGAGGGAACATATCTTTTCGTGCCAGAAGCAGTTGAAACCGCAGGGCCTTGGGGAGCTGAGGCCAAGAAATTTATAAAAGACCTGGGCTGTAGATTACGGGAGAGGGGTAATGACCCTCGCTCTGGGGCGTTTCTTGCCCAACGTATCTCCTTAGCCATCCAACGCGGCAATGCCGCCAGCGTTATGGGTACGTTCGGTACAGACACGACACGGGGCGGGTTATTCGAGCAAGCAGGTTTGTATTTTAAATTTGTTTTTCTACCCGCACTTTTCCAAACTGGGGAACTGCGTTATCCAATTTCACCACCGAGGGCGGCGCTCACGTCCCCTTAAGACGCAACAGATTGAAAATTTCGTTCTCTGGGTAGTGGGCTCGGTGGCGAAATTGTATAACGCAGTTCCCCGGTTTGGAAAAGTGCGGGTTCAAGTCCCGCCCGAGACAAATTTTTCAATCTTTAATTTGATTCGAAATAGCACAACATGGCTGTAACATGTTTAAAAATCAATAATATTTGAAATTGTTTTTCTACAGTTTTAAACAGAAAAATCATAAAAATAAACACTCAACAAAACGTCAAAACGAAGATGTTTAGGAGTTAGGAGGCAGTTAAGTAAAAGTTAGGAAAGCGTGAGAAATAATTAGTTGAGCAGTTTAGTTGGAGCTGGTAAGTGGATGGAGTAGGAATTTAGGAGAGAAGGCATATCGTAATAGCACGAAATAGTCAGAGACTTTGTTATAGCTAGCGACTATTTGATGTTGATGGGTACGACAGAGATAAAAGGAAAGATTGAAAGATTCATTTTGGGGAGCATCATCTCATATATTAACATTATTTTATTAATTTACAAGGTGTTACAAAAATACAAATAAACATTTAAGGGGGTGGTTTAGACCATCAAACTGAACAACTTTCACTATGGGACCAACATCGAAATCGCCAAAAAAAAATTGATGTTCTATATAAGGTCTAACCAAATTATTTGAAACTATTTTAAGGGTATGCTCAGACCATCAAACTGAACAACTTTCTCTATGGGACCAATACCGAAATCGCGAAAAAAAAAATTCATGTCACATACAAAACTGCAAACACAACTTGACTCAAATGTATGGGGCAGTAAATTTTTTTTTGAGTTTTCGATATTGGTCTCGTAGAGAAAGTTGTTCAGTTTGATGGTCTGAGCATACCCTTAAAATAGTTTCAGCTAATTTTGTTAGACCTTATATACTAAACTACAAATCTACTCGATCTAAATTCTGCTAAATGTATGGGATAGCTGATTTGTTTTTCGCGATTTCGATGTTGGTCCCATGGTGAAAATTGTTTAGTTTGATGGTCCAAACAACCCTCTTAAAAGTTTAAAATTTTTATTTTTACTTCTGTAACATCCTGTAACCTGTATACAGGATCCTTCTTAATATGCTGACACTTTTTTAAGGGGATGATCAGACCATCAAATTGAATAACTTTCTTTATAGGACCAACATCGGAATTACGAAAAAAAATCTGCTGTCCCATACATTTGACTCGATTCTAGGCTTGCAGTTTTGTATGGAAGAGCAAATTTCTTTCGCGATTTCGATGTTTGCCCCATAGAGAAAGTTGGTCAGTTCGATGGTCTGATCATCCATTTAAAATAGTTTCAGCTAATTCTGTTAGACCTTATAGTCTGTGAGCATTACTTATTTATTTGGATTTGACGGCACCGTACAATTTTATTAATAGCCCTGTTCTAGGCCACTACGCCATAATGATTTCTAAGGTAAGGACATTTTTTTTGAGGCTTCCACTGCTTCTTGAGGTTCAACTTAATAATATTCATAGGTTTTTTAAGAGGATGATCAGTCCTTTAAACTGAACAGCTTTTTCTTTGGAACCAACATAAAAATTAGCTGTCCTATACACTAGCGTCGTGTAGGATTGCAATTTTGTAAGGAACACCAGATTTTTATTCGCGATTTCGACCTTGGTCCCATACAGAAAGTTGTGCAGGTTGATGGTCTGATCCTTAGATAAAGTATATGCCTAGATGGAGCCTCACGATTCTACGATATAAAACAAGAGTGGCCAACTATCTTTAGGTACCAACCTAAGTGCGTTAGGCGCCATACATTTTTTTTTTTTTAATTTATTTTTCTCACAAAACACAGTACAGTATTACAGACACATTTTATGCCAAACTGCATAACAGTTTGTCGGTAACAACTTATCTCTGTGTGCGTGAATACCTTTGACTATTTATATAGGGACTAGTTACGCGTGTTATTCTACTAACAAACATTTCTGCCACTTTTTGCGGGGGGCGAGGTAACATGAAATCCGCAACTTTGGATTTTATTCCCATAACTTTATATTCTATTTTTGAATGTTAAAAATCATGAAAAGTAGTTTCGTGTGAACCCCAAACGTTATAAGTTTGTAGTTATTGTTTCGCAATTATAGGGCTGTCTCGTTTAGTGATAAGGTATAAAATTGAATGTAAATGCACATGATCAATTGTTCTTATACCGTGGCAGAGGGGAAATGCTACCGCAAAGCCATTCCTTATAATAAATAGTCAAAGATACAGACACAGTTTATCAACTAAGAGTTCACTGATATTTTTTTCATACATATAGACATATAACTTATCAAAAGTCTGATCTTCGCCTCAAAAAACTGACAGCCCTTACTTCTTCGTAGAAAAAAAAATCATCCAGCAGATACATCTCTACAGCACATCATATAATATGTATTATTTATTGTATCCCCAAAGATTTATTCTTGTCGTGCTGCGCCACATAAATTCATTAGATTACATAAAGTTACAATAATTACTCAGCACCACATTCTGTTTAGAATAGCCCAGTCATTTTACGGTTTGATCCGGGACCAATTAATAATTGATATTTTTTTTCGGTATGCTATTGAAGAGCCCATTTAAGCCTAAGAAATGTACCAAAATTAAAAAAAAATCACTTCAGCAACAGTTCCAATTTTAAAATTCTGCTATTATTTCGTTCTAAAAAACCTGATGGTAATTTTTTTTCCAATATTTAAGGCTTTACCATTAATTACATACTTCAAACATAGTCTAAATATGTTTGGCTACTTAGAAGGTTTTGAAAAATACGTTTGTATCTTTAAATACCTCATTTTTAAATTTCAATGCCTATTTTATTGCAAAAAATAATTTATATTGTTAAATCTTAGTGAGTTCATTGGTATTAATATTAATAATTTAAAAGCCTTCTGGGACTAACAATTTCGATTTCTATGTTGCGTAGCGAATTGTTTTGTTTTCCTTTATTACATTTATATATATATTTTTATATATATTTTTTTTACATATTTTTTTTGTTACAGCTACACATTTTTGCATTGGCTAGTTGTTTACTTTAGTTTATTTTGCTTATCTCTCTCAGCTTTTAAATTATATTTGAGTACATGTGCACACAGTTTATCATTCTAATAATATTAGTAAAATATATTGTAAGAACATTATGCATGCTGTGTTTACCTGTAATTGGTAGTGCATTTTGCTCAATGCCTTTAACATTGTTTTTTGTAAAATTTTAATGTAACTACTGTTGGTAAATATAAATAAATAAATTTGTTTTTAATATAGTTTTTTTGTCACTAAATGGTGCCGGTTACAGTTTAAAAGTCCAATTAATAATTACTCCCTACCCCGCCTAACAAAACTCCGTAAAATGACTGGGCTAAGAATCTGAATCTTCATGGTTTTATCCACATTCTGAATACAAAACATAGGATTATGCGGACCTTTCTACATCTTTGGCCATCATTACTATAATTACGGACACCGGACCCCGGACCCGCCTCATTGCGGACATAGGTAATACTTTTAGCTTTTAAAAACAACACGTATCCGGCATCCGGGTTCGGGGTTGAAACAGGCATAGATTGGAAGATAGGAGTAGTTTATTTTGAGCCTTTATAGTGCAGTGAATTAATATGACCGATTTTTTTTTTTTTTTATAGATTCAAACACAGCATTTACATATACACAGCATAGCATTATCGGAGCAACTTATTATTATGAAAAAAATAAAAGTATTAGGACAACAAATATAATAAAATAAAAAAAAATAAAAATATCAATAAATATAATATAAGTAATACAATTTGTTATGTTCAAATGTTGGTCTTTGAATAAAAAAATTTATTAAATAATCAAAAATAATTTAAATTATAACAGAATCGGCTTCAGCAACATGCGTCGTCGAAATTGCTTACAAATACCCCTTCAGCAACATGCCTCGTCAAAAACTTAATCAGAAAGTCCGCCCCTAGCCGTACCTGGCCCATAATGCTTGCTGCGTTTCCGCGTTGTATAGCTAAAGACACGCGTTGGACCAAGTACGATCCAACACGGAAATCATTTCCCCAAATGATACAAAATTCCCATGATTCCCATTTTTTTTATACAATTTTATTTTAAATGGACAAAAATTCAATATAGTCAGTCGGGGCAAGTGCTTCTACGGGGTAAGAGCCTCTATAGCTTCAAAATTTCGAAAACTAGATATATATTTAGACATACCGCCATCAAACGTCAAATTATATAGGGTGCTTCTTAATATGCTGACACTTTTTTAAGGGGATGCTCAGACCATTAAACTGAACAACTTTCTCTATGGGACCAACATCGAAATCGTGAAAAAAAAATCACCTGTCCAAATACATTTCGCTCGAGTAGGTTTGCAGTTTTGTATGGGATGGTAGATTTTTTTTCGCGATTTCTTTGTTGGTGCCATAGAGGAAGTTGTTCAGTTTGACGTTTAATATATTAAACAAAATTTTATCAAAAAATTATAACCGCCTTAAAAAAAACTAAAAAGTAAAAAATAATATTGCAGCCGATGACTTTTTCGTTTGCATCATAAGAACATTAATTTATTTTATAGAAGTCGGTGTCAAGCCAAGCTAAAACACGAATGCAAGCCCTGTCGCGAATCGTACCGGCTTGACAGCGACTTCTATAAAACAAATTAATGTTCTTATGATGCGAACGAAAAAGTCATCGGCTGCAATATTATTTTTTTACTTTTTAGTTTTTTTGAAGGCGGTTTTAATTTTTGGTTAACATTTTTTTGGGCAGTAGATGTTCTATTACGTACAACAGAAACAGAGTAACTTTTTCAATGTTTTTGCGTATTGTATTATACAGGGTGTAAAATTAAATGCATTATATATCAAATAGGGTGTTTCAGACGATCAAACTGAACAACTTTCACTATGGAGCCTAATGTCATTGGACCCAACATCGAAAACGCGTAAAAAAATCTGCTATTTCATAAAAAAAATTAATAATTTGACCAAACGCTATGAAACAGCTGTTTTTTTTTCTTCGATTTCACAGTTCTTTTCGCGATTTCGACATTCCGTTGGTCCCATAGTTAAAGTTGTTCAGTTTGATGTTCTGACCTACTACCATCAGCATATATAATATGACGTTGACGATCTGATCAACGAAGCTTCCATTTCCACTACCCTACAAAGACTGACACAAAATAATGTTTCCCTTACACCAGTTCATTACCAAAATCATGCGAACAATTTATCAGTCCCTTCCCCATCAATAATAAATTCAATCGCATACAGCCTTTGTTCGTAGAGGACCTTTAGTACCCAATTAACTAACGAGCTCTTAAGGCCGTATAAATACCATCTTTACTTTAACTAGGGGGGAATATTCGAGTCTACTATTTTTGGTATTCCAGTATTTTAGTTTTATTTCGCCGTTTGCCGGCTTTTAATAGCATCAACCTGTACTGGTGTCGTTAAGTAAGACCCTCACCACAGTATAAGAATGAGTACCCATTTTTAGGGTTTCGAAGTCAACAAGGAACCCTTATAGTTTCGCCATGTCCATCCGTCTGTCCGTGGCTTAGCTCAGAGACGCTTAGAAAGCTGTAATTTGGCATATGTATATATATTCATCACATGGAAATTTTGTTTTTTGTTTTTTTAGGGTGGGGACCACACGTGAAGTGGTGATGACATTTTTTTTCCTCGTCAATCCCATGTTGTGGTGTATCGTTAGATAGGTCTTTTAAAAATATTGTGGGTTTGTCAAAGCCATTTTTCGATTAAGGGATCTAACGAAGCGAATTATTAAGCTTTAAAGTGAAATATTTTGTTAGAGACAAGTGTCCCCCCCTGCCGGCTAAACGGTTGTTTCTGGGTATGTGAAAAAATTCATAGTACTAGTATATATAACGAAATTAAAAGGGAAACTATCACCGCTAAGTAGGCTTTACAAGTTTACGAGTAATAGTCGACCAACTTAAAAAAAAATTTTTAGACTTTATTAGCCTTTAAACCGTAGTATAAAAAAAACCCCTTCTAAGTTCGTTTATTGTGATGGCCAACAACGGAACCCTACCCTGCGCGTGGCCCAACACGCACTTGGCCAGTTTTTCCATAAAAAATTCGATCTGTTTTGCCATCAGACCCGGCTTTTGTTTCGTGACCCCAGAGACAAGGCCCAAAATCATGGCCCCTAAAATCGTAGGATCAGTATTACCTTCTTAAGGCCTTTTTACGACCAATAAAGTAAAAGTTGTATAAGTGAAATTCTTTCTGAGTAAAGTTGAAGGTTTTTACACTAAAGTTATGGTAATTGGCAAAGGGAAATGCTAAAGCGCTTCCTTTGAAGTTGATTTGAAAGGAAACTGAGGCACAGTATAAGAAAGAGTATCCAGTACTACATAACTGTTTTTTTATCGAACTTACAAAATACAGCATAGCTCAGGGAGCGATTACTAAGTATTACATCCATACGTAGTCGATATTCCAACAATCCGCACAAAAAGGTTCGCATCCTCTTTTATAATGAGAATCGGTAAGGTTTGGAACTCACTCCCTGCGTCTGTGTTTCCAAGCAAGATATTTATAAAAGAAGAGTTAATAGGCTTTTTCTAGGTGAGCGCGCAACATCCTCGGCTTCATCTACACTTCCCATCAGGTGAGATGAAGCCAAGCGCAAACCCATTATGAATAAAAAAAATTACTTATTACTGCGGACTAGGCTACACCAGTGATGGCGTAGCGCCTTGGTAGGTCAACCAAACCAGTGGATGACCTTAAGCAACCTGCCCAAGGGGCACCCCTAAGGCGCACGGACCTCGGTAATGGGCGTTGCTGGGACTAGCGGGGGAGTGAGTAGTGTCGTTATAATGATAAAGATAAACTCTTTCAGTTTACACCGAATGATTTGTTTCGTTCCGAAACTTTCAAGGGCGGTTTAGACCATCAAACTGAACAACTTTTACGATGGAAGCAAAGATGTAATAGCAAAAAAAATCTGCTGTTCCATACTAAACTGCAATGCTTACTCGACTCAAATGTATGAGACGGATGATTTTTTTACGAATTCAGTTTTGCATCCATAGGTAGTAAAAGTTATTCAGTTTGATGGCTCCAACCTGAGAGAATCGGAACCGTAAATTAAAAAATCATCTGATAGATATACTTAAAACTACCGGTAATGCTTTAAAACTGACGTAGGTAACCTCAGGCTAAAAAGCTCGAAAAAAGAAAAAAAAAAAGATTACCTATAAATTACGAACAGCAAAGTTTTGATACATTTTTTTCTAGGTATTTTACAGGATTTTATTGGGATTTTATTTATCACGTACTCAAACAAGTCAAAATCAGTTTAACATACTAGTAGTCGCCCACAGACTGGCGATTACGCGGCGATACGGTTTTTTTTTTCTTTACAGTCAATCAGGCGATTCAGCCTGCAATGTCCTAACCAACTGGGGAAAATCGTACAAAGTGACATTTCACAAGGTGTCCCCCGTGGGTATCGAACCCACGACCTCCGTGTCGAGAGCCAATGCTCTTAACCATTAGACCACGGAGGCAGTAAGCTGATTAAGTTAAATAAGCTAGTCAACAAACTGTTGTCAGCTTCATCAGAATCATCATCATCATCAGCATATAAATGTCTCACTGCAGGGCACAGGCGTACCCTCAGGGAGGGTGTATAGGCATAAGTCCGTCACGCGTGCCCAATGCGGATTGGTAGACTTCACATACGCATCTGAATTTCTTCTTCAACGTATGCAGGTTTCCTCACAATGTTTTCCTTCACCGTTTGAGAGCAGTCGGTATTACGTTCAACTACATGAGACAATAATTCAGCTCAATATTCTACTCGTATGAGATGGCGGTAGAAAATAGATAGGAATAGAGACGATCGCAACAGCAACCGCAGATCGCTTATTTAACTGTACTTTAACCATAACCACTTTACCCTACCAACTGTTATAAAAGTTAGTGAAACTTATCGACTATGTGTGAAGTAAGGAATTTCGAATTAAACTCTACAAAGTTTCTTAAGGTGGTTTCAGTCCATACAAACGTTTGACGCACAATACGCGTAGACGGAATTAATAAAAGTAATATTTTATATATGGAAAAATAGTTTAGAAAATCTAGTTGCCGCGTCACAAATAACATTTGCAATTTATAATATAATTACGAAGATTTATAGCTTTTAAAATTTTGTATGAAAAATGTCAATGCTCTATATCTTCGTAATTATTTTATAAATTGCAAATGTTATTTGTTACGCGGCATCTAGATTTTCTAAACTGTTTTTCCATAAATACAAAGTTACTTAGTTTTGTATAAAATTGACCCCTCTGCAACCACCTTAAGTCAAGCTATTTTCACACATAAAGCTTTGTAGTAAAATCTTTAGAACGGGAATCCTTGCTTAGAACAGTCTAAGTATAATTACTCAAGTACGTTTAGTGCATCCCAAAAGGACTGTCTTAAAATGTAAACAAAAACTTCAATCTATAGACAAATTACCGTGATATACACAAGTACAACATAAGGTTAGATTCTCAAATCAAACAATAATAACTGGCCAAGTGCGTGTCGGACCATGCGCAGGGAAAGGTTCCGTAGTTGCCCGTCACAATAAGTATAATAAGGCACTTAGAAGGAGGCTTTTTGTTTTATACTACGGTTTAGCGGCTAATAAAGTCTAAAAAGTACATTTTATAAGTTGGTCGACTATTACTCGTAAACTTGTTAAGTCTACTTAGCGGTGATAGTTTTCCTTTTAATTTCGTTGTTTAGACTACTGCAATGAATTTTTTCGCACTTCTGGACTGTTTTTGTATGAGGCATAGGGCCAATATTGTATGTATCTACCACTGTAACTTCTGTAAACCAGGATCAACAGCGGCGACTACTCACAACATCAGACAATGAACTCCAGAGAGCCCGAGAGATGACTCTAATCTGTCCTGGAACCAGCAACGAATTCAATCAAAGAAAATCCTCCTGTAGGAAAAAAAGGAAGTGGTAGGTTGACCTCACCACCGTAATTGGGAATCTTAGGAGAGAGGGCTCTAAATTATGATATCTTATAGCAGATTTCGACTATATTCGACTTTATTTAGAATTGTAGGGTGGCTGAGAGAAAGAGGGTGATGGTTTAACTATTTATTGATGAGCATACAATATTGGTACATAAAACACATACAAACATAGCTATGCATCAGAGTGGACTGCGTGGCTATCTCACTCTTCTGCTTAGAAGACATAGGTTTTGGAACGGACTGCGTGGCTATCTCGATCCTCGCCCTAGCCAGCACCTGAGGACTGCAGTGGCTATCTCTCAGGCGAAGCCGCCTAGCTAAGTGACATTCGCTGGCCGCGTCGGGTCTTATATACGATCCTCGGAGCGCGTGCCGTGTGCATAACGATGGAGAGGGCGGTGACAAGGGCAGCTAGATGTGTGCGAGCGAGAAAGCATTCGGGTCCGTGCGCCTCTCGCTACAGAATACATTATTTATTTATTTACTTATGTTTAAGGGAGGGACAGAATAGCAGTGGCAGTCAGCAACCCCGACTGTTATACTGAGTCCTTTACCTTTTAGTCTGTATGTTATTTTTAAAACCGTGCTATATTTATTATGTGCTTGTGTATAAATAATCGACAAATAAATACATTTTAATTTAATCTAATTAGAAAAACAGTCACGTACATGGAATATTTTTAAGTGTAGGATGGAAACGGGAACATGTTTGTATGGACTAAACGGAACCCGCCTTTCCTCTTAAGAATGTTATAGACTTAATTCTTTTTTATTGGAACAGATTGTAGTTCTGAAGAGTTTCCAACTATGTTTCAATTAGCTCTGTGTAACATTAGGTGTTAGGAATCTTTGAGATTTTGTGACTAAGATAAGTTCGTTTGAAAGTAGCAGTCTTTGAAATTTCGAATAAAGTAGAAGGAAATGTATTATTACATACAAAGTAACTCACATACATACGTAAATTCACGATCGTATTATTGTTTAGAACAGTTATAAACAATGCTATAAAATGTAGTCCATTTACAAAAAAAAAACTAAAAATTTGTAGTTATTTATTTTTCTATTTCATCACTGTGTAGTTACTAGCTTTTTATTGTTATTATAATGTCTGTGAACTTACCCAATAGAAAATCCCACAGAGCGACATGGCCTCAGGTCAAGCTCTTCAACAAAGATTAAAAAAAATATATATATTTATGGTTCCGTAATCAAACAAGGGACCCTTGTCAATGCTCTGTTCTATTCTCTTTATGTTCCTATCGGTTTGTATCCATTGCAATGAGCGTTTTTCTTTTGGTTTTCTAGTGGATCGATAGATGGCGTTACGGTCTGTGCGTGTTTGATTAAAATAATAAAGAGGGAGAAGATGATCAAAAAGATGCCAACGCATCTGTTGATTGAATATTTCATTATTTACAAATAATTTTAATCGAAAATATGAAACTGTTTATGTCTGACACGGTTGTATGGGCTCGATCCCTTGGCCTTTAAAAAAAAGGCAGGGACAGTCTTGACATGATTTTGACAGGATCTCGCGAACGTCTCTATGGAGCGATAAACATGTCATCTGTTGAGTTTTTTAGTAACTAAATTAAAAAAGAAAAGAAATAGACTTATTAGGTAGGTACGCATTCATTTTTGTTACTTTTTTGGTATGAAAACAGAAAATAGGTAATAACTGATACAATATTTGATAACTACTAGAGAAAAAAAGAGAGAAAAAACTAGCAAAGTTAACTTACAATTAAGAATAACGTATTATTCAATTCAATTCATTTATTCAGAGACAACAATAGCTGCATAGAATATTAAGAAAAAAACAAAAAAATCACAATCATTACAAGTACTTAGCAATAATAACAATAATTAGATTCATCAGACATGTCAAAACTTACATCACAGTTAAAAGAACAAACAAACAAACAAAATAATACAAATAAGAAAACTGCTTCACAATAATTACAATGTCAGTGCTTTACAATTGTCAATATTAAATTAAATATGTATAATTTATAAATTGTTCCTGGTTACAAAATAAAAATATGAATTATAAAAGATTAAGTTCGTTAATATGTCAGTCTCCCTCTCTAGTCAGGTGTAATTAAATAATCTATCTATCTATCTAAACTATTATAAAACTGTAGCAGGAAGTTTGTCTGTACATTGAATCTAAACTATTATAAAACTGTAGCAGGAAGTTTGTCTGTACATTGAAGATATTAGCAAAAAAAAAGTTACGATATGGTTTTTAGGTGTCCCTGATTCCATATCACCAATTTTTGGATTTTTTGTCTGTCTGTTTGTTTGTGTGTTTGTTTGTTTGTTTATTTGTTTGTTTGTTTGTTTGTTTGAACGAGTATCACGCAAAAACTACTGAACCGATTTTGATGAAATTTTTTTTGTTTGATTGCTTATGATCTGACTTAAAATCTGGTATATAATTTATCTCGCTACATTGACGGGAGCCGGAGATATAAACATATAACCGCAAGTGCAACCAATGTACGGTGCCATTTCAATTTCAAGTAAGTAACACTAATTAAAATTAAAAGACTTGTAATAAAGTAAGCTAATTCTGAAGACTGTTTCATTTATAAATAACGAAAATAACAACAAATTACAAAATAAATACCAATAATTATAAATTTTATCATTGTCCAGTGCATTGTTGGTATAACATTGTTTTTCTTTTTGGCTATAAAATCTTTCAACCTCCATGGAGAAAACCTTTGCATAACAAAAAAAACCTTAGTACTGGCCACAAGAAAAAAAGATTCGAACTACAAATTTCTTGACATTTTGTAGAATTACAGTGCAATCAAAGCAGGAGCATAGAGATAGTAAGTACTACGTACACGTACATGAGCAGGAGTAATTATTAAAAAAAAACTGCACGCCAATTTCAAACAAAGAGAATATAATCATGATTTCAAATCAGCAGCCGAAAGATGTCTAAAACTCGATTTTTAATTCGGAATGTTTTTATTTACGGTGTAATCACACAGTGTGATGTAATACACATTTTACGCAAGACTGGATAATAGCTAATATTTTAAAGCAATTATAAGACAGGTAAGAAACTATTTTGAAATACCGTAAATTATTACTAAAATACAAACGAACGAACTCTAACAAATTAATAAGGGTCGGTTTTTTATGCCGCCGATGCGATGTGCCGCCGTGCATTTTGCGCCCGATTCGATTAAGGGGATAATATATTTTTCTACGGCGCTCCATACAAAACGAAGCTTAGTTTAAACATTTAGTAATTAAAGTAAAAAATGAATGGTTTTAAAACAATCTAGAAGCCAATATCTGTGATTTCCTTTTAAATGTTTAGTTCTAAAGTTATCTTAACTCAAAGTTTGTAGTCCGTGCTGCGGTCCGTCCGTGTCATGTGTCGTCCACCATTTGGGCTCTCTCTGAGGAACCTTTCACAGCCCTACGGACTGTCGCTTGATATGAGCTTTACATTAATTAGTGTAACATTCGGCAATAGCCGACGGCGTCCTTCCGTACGAAATTATTCGCTGGAATCCAGGCGCATACGTGCGCCTCAGCCGTTGTTTCAAATGCATGCATTGAAAGAGCAAAACTCGAGGTTGATCCATGGCATCCTATGTTCAGATACTCCACAGTACCTCAAAGGCTCAAGAGCCGCAAAAACATTCTGAAGTGTGTCCACCCTATACAAGGTATTGGTAATGGTCCTCGAGCTAGATATGACCTCTGGCGAAGAAAGAGCACGCTACCCGACCCGTTTGCCCGTGTGTATTAAAATGCTTGTATTTTCTGTGTATCTGTGTCTATTTTGTATTATACTAACAAAAAAAAATACGATATGGTTTTTAGGTGTCCCTAGTTCCTGAGCTGGTTCCATATCTATGTGTTTGTTTGTTTCTTTGTTTTAACGAGCATCACGCAAAAACTACTGAACCGATTTTGATGAATTTTTTTCGTTTGATAACTTAAAGAATTGCTAAAGTGGCAGTGGCAGTGGCAGTGGGCGGGGCATATTGCTCGCAGAACCGATGGCCGATGGGGCCGAAAAGTTCTCGAGTGGCGACCGTGTACCGGAAAGCGCAGCGTGGGTAGGCCGACACATGAGGGCAGCGCAGTACCGGTCGTTATGTCGATCCTTGGGGGAGGCCTATGTCCAGCAGTGGACGTCCATCGGCTGAGATGATGATGATGAACTTATGATCTGACTTAAAATCTGGTATATAATTTGTGCGGACAAAGTCGCGGGTTAACGCTTGCAATAGTATAATATTAACTCTTCTATCTCGACACATTCGCTTTGAAACTAGAAAATAACCTCTTCTGCATTGCGGGTTCAAAGGTGTCATATAACAGTATTACAGCAACCATATTATAGCCACTGAACCAATTGCAATAAAACTTTAAGTGTGCCAGCAAGCTAGATCTAATACAGCTACTACGACCGGCCAACGGAAATTAGATCTTTGAGTGAGACTCGGAGTGACAGCGTGACACACTGCTGAGAAGAATGACCAACTTAAAACGTTGAAATTAATAAAAAATATATAAGGTCTAACAAAATTAGCTGAAACTATTTTAAGGGGATGGTCAGACCATCAAACTGAACAACTTTCTCTATGGGACCAATATAGAAATCGCGAAAAAAAAATCTGCTGTCCCATACATTTAGGTCGAGTAGGTTTGTATGGAACAGCTGATTTTTTTTCGCGATTTCAATATCCGTTCCATAGAGAAAGTTGTTCAGTTTGATGGTCTGATCATCCCCTTAAAATAGTTTCACCTAATTTTGTTAGACCTTATAGAGTGGCAACAAAGGCAATAATAATCTTTACGACAAGGAGACACATAAGGAAAAGATGGTCGACTACAAAACAATCAATCAATTATACTTTGTTGCACACCAAAACAATGCTATCAAAACAATCGATTTTTGAATAATCATCGATAGCCCAGTCATTTTACGGTTTGAGCCTGGATTAATTAATAATTGTTTTTTTCTCACTATATAAGGTCTAACATAATTAGGTGAAACTATTTTAAGGGGACGATCAGACCATAAACAACTTTTTCTATTGGACCAACATCGAAATCGCGCAAAAAAAATCTGCTGTTCCATACAAACCTACTCGACCTAAATGCCCATACATTTAGGTTACAGCAGATTTTTTTTCGCGATTTCAATATTGGTCCCATAGAGAAATTTGTTCAGTTTGATGGTCTGATCATGCCCTTAAAATAGTTTCACCTAATTTTGTTAGACCTTATAGTATTTAAGAGCCAATTTGAGCCGAAACATATGCCAAAATTAAAAAGAAATCACGTCAGCAACACACACAAATTTAAAATTTAGCATTTATCTCGTTATACAAAATGTGACTGAAATTTTTTTTTGCACATTTTTAAGGCTTTACCATTATACATTCTTCAAACATTGGTATTTTTCTTGTGAATACCTCATTTTTTAAATTTTAATGCCTATTATAATGCTCAAAAATAACTTATATTGTTAAATCTAATTAAAATGAGAGCATTGGTATTAATATTATTAAGATAGAACCCTTCTGGGAGATACAATTTTGATTTCTATGTTGTGTAGCGAATTTCTTTTTAATTTATTATAGATAGTCTTTTTGTCACTAAACGGTACCGGTTACAGTTTAAAAGTCCCATTCATAATTACTCCCCACCTCTCCTTACAAAACTCCGTAAAATGACTGGGCTACGAATGCTTTAGTGGTACCTATTTCAACTCTATCTATGCTATGGAATGCAAGTCAAGATGAGCTTTCACTGTGTATGGCATTTGTTCCACAAATAAATAAAAATTTAATTTATGAACATCATCATGATATATTTTATTTTTAACCGACTTCATTATTAGAGTAAGTATGTTTTTTTATTAAACATAATTAAGTATATTTCTTTTTAATTGACTTATTTTAACTTATCGAATGAATGGTTCTACTTTCGTTTTCATATAAATACTATTAAACAATAATTAGAAGAAAAATCTATTTTTATAGCAATTCGTGAATTCCATTAAAGGCATTATGACTTCCATTATACGAAAAAAATAGAACGACGTTCTTTTTCAACGTTACAGATTTTTCGTTGACTGGTACAAAGATTCTAAACACCCCGAGAGGGATTGGAGTGGTAAGTAGATAGAAAGTGATTTGCTACGTTTCTGTTGTAGCCATCTCGCTACGCGTGCTACGGTGTAGCAAAACGAGAAACGATCTCGCAATTTTTTCTTCCTAGCAGGTAGATGATATTAACATAACTCAAATCAAGGCTCTGATTATTTGACTGGAAAATTCAAAACTAAACTATAATTACCTAGTTTCTGATTTACCAAAATTCTGAAGTGGTAAAATCTGAGATTTTCATGCAAATAAGAAGGATAGAGTATTATACAAAAAAATTAACAAAATAAGTGTGTAGGATGGTAGGATGTTAAAATTAAAAAAAAAGAAGTAAAACAAAAAAAGAACATTGTGTAGCAAAACGGTTTCAGGTTTTGGGTACAGTATAAACAAGAGCATAGCTATCGCGTTGTCACGAGGGTCCGGGTTTGAATTCGCATGCCATGTATCAATGAGTTTTTCTAACTTATAAATCAGGGGTGGCTAAGACGTGGATAGCGGGCGACCGGTCGACTGCCGTGTTTTATGGTAGCCCGCGAAGAATTCAAATAATTTAAAAGAAAGAAAGAATAAATTTTTAAATCATGGCGGAATTTTCTAATAATCTAATTTAAATTCCTAAAATTCAGAAATAGAAATAGAAATATTATTTATTGTGAATCATAGGTAATACATAATTGATGACACTATTACTTATGGTACAGTTCAGCTATGTTCCGCCAAATAGGCATACAATAGTAGGTAGCATTCATGCAATATCATTAATCATTACATTAATTACAAATAATTGAACTAAATAAACAAAGTCAAACACAGTTATTACTTAAGTCGGAACAAAAACAACAATTTACCAAATCTAAGTCATTTCAAAAAATCTTAAATGGAAGTATCATAGAGAAATTCATTCAGACTGTAGAAGCATTTAGAATTAAGCAGATCAAAGAGTTTTTTCTTAAAAAAATTTATATCAGTTGTATCTCTTATGGGCTTGGGAATTTTATTATAAACTAGCTGACCCCGCGAACTTTGTTCCGCCTTAGAGGAAAAAAAAAAATGTCTTAAAAAGTATCCTATGTCCTTCTCCTGGTTCTTAGCTACCTCCCTATCAATTTTCAACCAAATCGGTTCTGCCGTTCTTGAGTTATAAATAGTGTAACTAACACGACTTTCTTTTATATATATATAGAAGAGAAGATATGAGGTGTCCTACAGAACAGACTTTTATGTAGTAAAGCTGTCCTAGAAGGTACCACTGCCAACTTGTCTTGATGCCGCAGACGAGTTCTAAAATTAAATAAGCCAATATTTGTTTTTACAATACGGCACATTCGTAAATGTATATACACACAGTAATATCGCTGAAAAACTGTTCAGCTGTATAACATGTGAAATTAGAAAGACTGTTTTCGAATTTTGAAACCATAGAAGAAGTCGAAGCTAAATCTGTTGTGGTGCGAGGTGGAAATAATATTCAAACTCTGATTGATCTCCGCGAACTGGTAGACGTAGTGTGGGACGTCCCGCTGGACAGACGACCTAAAAAAAGTAGCGGGGAGCGACTGGATGAGGAAGGCCGAGGACAGAGTCTTGTGGCGCGTCTTGGGAGAGGCCTATGTTCAGCAGTGGACGATGATAGGCTGATGATGATGATGATGATTGATACCTAAGACATTTTGAAATTGGATGTTTTTAGAAACAGTGTCAGGACACATTACAAGTATATTATGAATCAACGTTTTCTATGATGTAAATTATGAAAAAACATCCACCACCAAAATAAACATTTGTACATTTTTGATTGAATAAATATGTCAGGAGTATAATTTTTGAAAGTAGACCGCCAAGTATATCTGAGATTCAATGTAATATCGATTGCTCTCATATGGTGATGGAAAACATCGTGAGGAAACCTGCATACGCTGAAGAAGAAATTACGAAGAATATTTGAAGACTACCAATCGGCACTGGGCATGCGCAGTGCACTGAAGCCCATAAAACCATCCCTGAGGGTAAACCCTGTACCCTGAAGTGAGATGTATAATAGGCTGATGATGATGGTGATAAGAAAGAGTAGGTACTAATACCTAATACGGACGCTGTCTACCTTTTTAACCTCACTTCCTCGGTGGTACGGGAGGCGAACAAGGTGAACAAGATCCGGCATCATATTTTGGGTACGGCATCATATTTTGGGGCAACTCAACAAATAAAGACTTTTCATTCAAAGCCCAAAAAAGGTGTATTCAAGCTATCTATAACATGAAACAAATAGATTGGTGTAGGCCGCATTTCATAAAAATGCAAATTTTAACTATGCCAAGTTTTTGAGAATTACGCGGTTATTATTTAATCTACAAATATAACACTTATTTAAATTTCACACTCGTCAGCGGCATATAGATAAAATGATGGCGTTACCATCAAACACGGCTTTGTTACATAAAAGCTTATTCTGTAGGATGCCTCACATCTACAATAAAATCCCTAAGAACATACGGGACACGGATAAGCTTAATTTATTTAATAGCGAACTGAATGACTGATTAGTTACGAAATGTTACTATATAGTCTTGACGAATTTCTTGCTGACAAATCCATCTAATTTACCAAATTGTGAACTTATTTTTTTTTTGCCATTGTAAATACACCAAATTGTATAATTGTAATATTTGTTTTTATTACTTATTTTTAGTGCTCGTTTAAATTTTTTCTTGCTTGTATATTTTTTTTTATAATATTGTACGCCCATGTGGCAGGACATAGCCGAAATGTTTTATTTTCTATGTACATCTGTTAATTTACCTAGGATCCTCAATAAATACATTTTCATTTTCAAGAAAAAGCAATGTATTTCTCTCTCACTCCCACTGAGCATACCATCTATCTTGTCAGTGGGAGCTCGTCTGCATGAAGATTACAGGTTGTGTTTTTGGTTCAGATTTGATACCCGGCCTTCCTGTATGTATGTCACGTTAGAATAAAATTACGTGACCGTTTAAAGAGAAACTGTTTCATAAGAACTTAGATATATTTGCGAGCGAAGTCTCCGTAATAACATCATATTCGTCTTAGTCAATAAGTAGGTCAACTTGTTTGTCAACATGTAGATGGCGCTCACGTCCCCTTAAGACGCAACAGATTGAAGATTTTGATGTCTGGGTAGTGGGCTCAGTGGTGAAATTGGATAACGCAGTTCCGGTTTGGAAAAGTGCGGGTTCAAGTCCCGCCCGAGACAAATTTTTCAATCTTTAATTTGATTCGAAATCGCACAACATGGCTGTAACATGTTAAAAAATCAATTATATTTGAAATATGTCACATGGTTCAAAATGGTAAAGTTTTTAACGATACATTTTAAAGGCTAGAGTCGCCCGCGATTTAATATCATCATCAGCCTTTAAACGTCCCACTGCAGGACACAGGCCTACAGGGAGGGTGTATAGGCATTAGTCCACCACACGTGCCCAATGCGGATTGGTAGACTTCACATATGTATCAGAACTTCTTCTTCAGCGTATGCAGGTTTCCTCACGATGTTTTCCTTCACCGTTTGAGAGCAGTCAGTTTTACGTACATAAGTTAGAAAAACTCAATGGTACATGGCATGTTGTCCGTGCGGATTCGAACCCGGACCCTCATTATTGGGTGTCTATACCTCTCCGCAACGCGCCACCGACGCTCTTTAATACGAGCGACTTTAAATATTCATAACGTTTGATGTACCGATTGCGATGAATAAAACCTATGTTAATCCATACTAAGACAACATAACATCCAAATAGGTTCAGTGGCTTGGATAAGTTATATGTCAAGATTGACAGTCAAAGCTACGAACGCGTAGAAAAAAATTGCAACCAGTACTGGCCTCTAAATCCTATCCATATACACGCACACATACATAATTTGTATGACGCCTCCCGCAAACCAACCTAAGAAAGTTGGGCCCTTTTGTTTTATACGGTAGAAGCATGAAGCTAATTCTAGACATATACTTTTTCTAAGCTGCAAAGCAAAAGCTGCTTAAAAGCACTGAACTTTTAAGGATTGTGGAACTTTTGTCCGACAAACAGTTTATCGACATTACTTTGGACCGACGTAACGTTTGATCGATATAACTTTGGGCCGATATAACGTTTGACCGACATAACGTTTGACCGACACTACGCACCGACATTTAAGTAATGCGTGCACAAACAGTCAAAAATTCTAATAATATTTTTGTAAATATACTCAATGCGTCCACGACAAGTTTACAATTTAATTATTACTTATTAGTATGTATGTATAAATAATAAGCGCGTAACTCTCAAAAACTATAAACCAAAACCAAGTTATATTATTTATTATATTTGTACCTCAGAGGAAGGATCTACTAGAAAGCAGAAGATCTCCTTTAGAATAAAGATTCTACAGCATAGAGTCCGCATCAATTTACGATCTTTTGTCTTATGAAGTACCTTTAAGAGATGGAACTATAGATATTTGTTTGTGCGGCTGTCCACTTTTTTATGCTAGTGTGTGTAGAGTGTCTGTAAACATTAGGGCAGTTGTCACTTGGTCTCTTGTGTCCTTACTACTCAAGAAGCTTGAAATACCTTGTTACTACTTGACACGACACAAACACAAACACAAACGTCAAAAAAAGTGGACAACCTTGCGATGGTATGGCTCCTTCTATGCCTTTAGCAGCGATTACATTACCCTACATTTAGGGCCGATTTCGGGTATACATCCCAGCAAATAATTTGGTCGTATTATGCCCACAATTTTATGACTATATTGACTTATAAAAGTTATATTACGGTAATTTGGTCATATAATGGTGCTTTATACGTCTGATGTTCGACTATACGACACCTATACGACCAAATTGTTAGTTGGGATTGCTTGATTTGTTCTGTGTATTTTAAAGTGTAACGATCAAAGCAAACAACGTATGCCGAAATAGGCCCTGTATGTAAGGTAATGTAATGTGCTGCTTTTAAGTCCAGTCATTCTACGGTTTGAGCCGGAACTAATAAATAATTGAGATTTTTTTTCGGTATAGTATTTAAGACAATTTGAGCTTAGAAATATATCAAAATTAAAAAGAAATTACGTCCGCAACATCCCCAAATTTAGTTTTAGTTATTATCTTTTTCTAAAAAACCTGATGGTAATTTTTTGTTTGCACATTTTTAAGGCTTTACCGTTATACATACTTCAAACATGGTGTTAATATTTTTGTCTACTTTTTAAGGCTTTGAAAAATCCATTACTTAGTATTTTTCAAATGAAGACCTCATTTTTTAAATTTAATACCCATTTTATTGCTCAAAAATAATTTATATTGTTAAATCTAATTTAAATGAGAGCATTGGTATTAATATTATTAAGTTAGAACCCTTCTGGGGCATACAATTTTGATTTCTATGTTGCGTAGCGAATTTATTTTTTATTTGTTTTCAAATAGTCTTTTTGTCACTAAACGGTGCTGGTTACAGTTTAAAAGTCCCGTTTATAATTACTCCCCAGTTCCCACCCCTCCTAACAAAACTCCGTATAATGACTGGGCTATATAATCATTTGGTTTGTACCTATAATACATTGGCCTCTCTTTTATAAGATATCAATGATATAGTATAATAAAATTATGAACTCAAATGAATACCTAAAGTACCTACCAATAAACAAATTTTTCGATTGACAGACCGTGGCAATGGTACCAATAATCTGAATCCTATATTATTGTGTACTTGCTTCCACCAACAAGAGTGTTATTATGCTGCTCACGTGCTTTTACGCACGTGCATGCGCGTGCGTGCGCGTTTGAACTAATTGCTGTCTATTGTTTACTTCAATTAAAACGACACACTGCAGAAAGCAATTATACTTCACAGAAATGCACGTGCGTGACAATAAAGTGTGAACAATTTATGCATTTTCAGAGGTTCGGTGTACTGCAGGATCATCAAAGTTTAGACAATCCTATCCTACTATCCTACTAATATTATAAACGCGAAAGTTTTTAAGTATGGATGGATGTTTGTTACTCTTTCACGTAAAAAATTCTGAATGGATTTTAATGAAACTTTACAATAATATAGCTTACGAGCGTTAACCCGCGACTTCGTCCGCACAAATTATATACCAGATTTTAAGTCAGATCATAAGCTATCAAACAAAAAAAGTTTCATCAAAATCGTTTCAGTAGTTTTTGCGTGATACTCGTTCAAACAAACAAACAAACACACAAACAAACAGACAGACAAAAAATCCAAAAATTGGTGAAATGGAATCAGGGACACCTAAAAACCATATCGTAACTTTTTTTTTGTTAATATCTTCAATGTACAGACAAACTTCCTGTTACAGTTTTATAATAGTTTAGATAGATAGATAGATAGATAGATATAGATACATCAGAATAACACATAGGCTACAATTTAAAAATATAATGTGTGAATTGTCCAGACGAAGCGCAGACGAAGTCGCGGGCACCAGCTAGTGAAACATATTTCAAAAGGACTAAAAAAATTGGGTTGCCACCCTAAAGCCTGTCGCAACTACCCCCCTGGCAGCCGGATGCAAACATTTTGTTCCTGTTTATTTTCTGTACCCACACTTTTTCAGGCAATAAATTTTGTACAGAATTGAAGCTTAAACGTATCAGCTGGACGAAATAAATAAGATTGCCTGCATAATGATGATGGTCGTGTTATGATTTTATATTTTTAGGAGATTTTATATCTTCGAAGTGGCAGCACTAGGTTGGCGCGCCTTTTTACTTTTACGCGGTGCTAGTGGCGCCGCCTGGTGCCGCTAGAGGCGCCACCTGGTGTCGCCTGCCTAGTGGAGCTCCGCATGGTGGGGGCGTTGAAAGCTCGTTAGTGGGAATGAAAATCAGTGGCGGTCAATTCTGTTCGAGCCAGCAAGAAGAGTAGTCGATACTTAAGTGAAATCTCTGTAACTGAAAAACTAAATTTAAATTGTACTCAAAGAGAATAATATAATCACATTGTACTTATTTAAAATAAAGGTGATATATTATTCTCTTTGAGTACAATTTAAATTTAGTTTTTCAGTTACAGAGATTTCACTTAAGTATCGACTACTCTTCTTGCTGGCTCGAACAGAATTGACCGCCACTGATTTTCATTCCCACTAACGAGCTTTCAACGCCCCCACCATGCGGAGCTCCACTAGGCAGGCGACACCAGGTGGCGCCTGTAGCGGCACCAGGCGGCGCCACTAGCACCGCGTAAAAGTAAAAAGGCGCGCCAACCTAGTGTTGCCACTTCGAAGATATAAAATCTCCTATAAATATAAAATCATAACAGTCGCAGCGTAGGGTTGCCTGCCACATTATTTCAGACGTACGAATGGAGAAAATTTAATCGAAAACTATTGGACTGATTTTGATGATTATTTCACAAATCAAATCTCTCCTCTTTTTTGTGAATGTTTTATTTTTTTAAAAAAACGAGCTTTTTCGCGGAGGCGCGAACGGACGGCATCCACGCGATCATTCGCAAGAAAGCGGCGTCGCTACTGCAGCGCCTGCGCACCAGTGACAACAGCATCCTGGCATTGCTGCCAGATTTGACTGTCCCATACAAAAGCACTGGGTGGAGCTGGTGATTGGGCCGGTCAAATAAGGGAGAATATAATGTACTGTAGAACAAGAATGTAATGTATGTGTCAATACCTAATTAACATGCACTAACATAATTTTAAGTAAAAATGGTTACTAATCAACCTATACCCTATAGGGGTAGATTTTTGAAAAATCCTTAGTGTATCCTCTGTAAAATATACAGGGTGAAATTGATATCATTAGCATCCCATCGGAAAAATCTTAGTTTAAAAGGATGTTAATGATATAAATTTTACCCCGCATATTCCAAATTTGTTTGTGTGATTGTTTGTTTAGACGAGCATCACGCAAAAACTGCTTAACCGATTTTGATGAAACTTTTTTTTTGATAGCTAATGATCTGACTTAAAATCTGGTATATAATTTGTGCGGACAAAGTCGCGGGTTAACGCTAGTAATATGTATTATTGCCTAAACATGTGGGTGTAGAGAACTTGCAGTGGGATCTTAGACTAGTACTGTAGTACGGTACATAAATATACCGGAACTTTTATAAATGGTAAAACAATTGAACACAGTCGCCTCTTAACTCAAACTTATGTAAAACCGCAAACTTTACAATAAACCGGAATGTTCTTGAGAGCTGCATTAAAAGCTGTACAAAAAAACATAAAGTAATCTCTCGGGGAAATCCATTTATTGTTGACCTCCCACACCCTTTGTTTCTGAACGAAAACAAGGTGACTTCAGAGTTTTGTAGGGTAATGACGGAGATCAATTTATACTGGACGGTTCAACATTTAAAGCTTTCAGTTTCATTGGTAGCGTTGTGCTGTTTAGACGCATCCTGTATTTTCGTGAATATAAATACGATAGTATAGTAACTTTTTGAATCGGTAATTTTGTTTTTTGTCTGTGGTAAGTTGAGTGTGTTTTTTGGGAAGTGTCTTTGTGTTTTTTGGAGGTAAGTTTTAGAAATATTTTTTTTAATATAAGAATTTATTAACTTAATATTTAAGTTATTTAAGTATACAAATAATTTGACGACCAATGTCCAGAGGTTGCCCACAATAGGAACGAGTGGAAGAGCAGGGGAGAGGCCTTTGTCCAGCAGTGGGATCAAATAGGCTAATAAAAAAATATTTAAGAAATTAAATAAAAACTTGGTACTTATTGTTTGAAAAATAATGAAATAAAATGAGCGAAATTATATATTAAATATTTTAATGGGTAATAATAAATAGCAATTTCGCTTGTGATTGAACTATACTAATTATAAGGTATTAAAGATGTGTAGTATATAAGGTCTAACAAAATTAGCTGAAACTATTTTAAGGGGATGATCAGACCATCAAACTGAACCACTTTCTCTATGGGACAACTATTGAAATCACGAAAAAAAATCTGCTGTCCCATACATTAGAGTCGAGCTATGTTTGCAGTTTTGTATGGGATAGCAGATTTTTTTTCGTGATTTCGGTATTGGTCCCATAGGGAAAGTTGTTCAGTTTGACGGTCTAAACATCCCCTTAAAATAGTTTCAGCTAATTTTGTTAGACCTTATATTTTTGACCAATAATCTAAACTATTATAAAACTGTAGTAGGAAGTTTGTCTGTACATTGAAGATATTAACAAAAAAAAAGTTACGATATGGTTTTTAGGTGTCCCTGAATCCATTTCACCAATTTTTTGATTTTTTGTCTGTCTGTTTGTTTGTGTGTTTGTTTGAACGAGTATCACGCAAAAACTACTGAACCGATTTTGATGATTTTTTTTTGTTTGATAGCTTATGATCTGACTTAAAATGTGGTATATAATTTGTGCGGACAAAGTCGCGGGTCAACGCTCGTAATGCATATTTTTCTAGAATCAATATAAACCTTTTAGCAATGTAAAAAGAGTTTAGATTAGGTTATTTATTTATCAATTAATAATTTACTTATCTACCTGTAATTTTTTTTAAACATATTTTTCACCATTTGCGTCGATATTTTTATTCATCTAATCTACATAGGTAGGTATGTACCTAAACAATGAAATTGCTGGCCCACAAATTAAAATGACTGTTATTGCTGTTCACATTTGTAACGAAAACCAATAATAATTAATTTGTCTTTTCATACCAACTACCTGTCATACAGGAATGAGTCAAATTCAAATTCAAAATTTTTTATTCAATATAATATCACATAGATAGCTTTTTGACGTCATTTTTTGAGTCTACCACCGCGTCGGAAGGTGTTTCGTTGAGAGAAGATTCGGCCAGAAACTCTACAACACACATCTTTTAAACAAAACAAAATATACAAAGTACAATTAAAATACAATATTGCATTACATAGAGTAACATTGTCAAGACCAGACATTTTGGTCATTCAAATAGTCATCGAGTTTATAGTAGCCCTTTTTACAGAGGATTTGTTTAACATGGGACTTAAACTTTGTCTGGCAAGTTTAGAATATCCTCTGGTATCTTGACTTTGGGGATTTCTATCGAAATATACAGGGTGTAAGTGACAGCCTTGCAAATATTGAAACGGTGAACTCGGAACATCAAACTAAACAACTCATACCATGGAGCCTAACTCAGGAAACGCCAAAAAAAATCTGCTGTCCCATACACAAGTGCTATACCTACCCGACTAAAATGTATGGGACAGCTGATTTTTTTTCGCGTTTCCTGAGGTAGGCTCTATGGAAAGAAAGGAAAGGATGGAAAGGCTATATGGAAAGAATGGACGAGAGTAGATTGACGAGTGCAAATCTATAAGGCAAGTGTAAGTGGAAATGTTGGAAGGGGACCTATACGGACCAAATTAGCGACGTGCTTAAAAATAGCTTATGAGGGGAAGGAAATAGGGTAAAGTAATGTTACCGAATTTCCGGGATTGCACATTAAAAGTTACATGAAATAGAAAGCTCATTTGGAAAATATATGTAATAAAGTCGATAGTTTTTCCTTTGCACTGCGTAAACTAAGCAAAACAGCAATCCGACAGCCAGTTCTTGTGTCAAATCAGGCTGCAGCTGTGCTTCGGTATGGAATGATATTTTGGGGAAATGCTTGTAATATACGAGTAATTACAGTGTTTAGGCAAAAACGATGTGTTCGATCTATTTGCAGTTTAGTGGACTGACAGCTGCAGTTATTTCAGAAAACTATAAACTCTTGCATTGACATCAATGTACATTTATGAAACATGCGTGTTTATTTGCCGAAACTCGAATTTATTCTCGCGTGTAACTAGTTTAAGAAGTAACGACCAATTGATCAATAGATCCTCAAAAACGGCACTATATCACAACAGTTTCTTTGTGCAGGCACCTATAATTTACAACAAATTACCTCCGCAAATAAGGCGCTGTACAGGTTTAGAACTATTTAAAATGAACCACTCCACCGACTTCTACTCCTACTCTTTCACTATCCATGCTGCCCGGTTGTGGAACTCACTCCCCGCCGATATTCGTGATTGTCAAACATTTGCGTCCTTCCTTCAGCAAGTGAATGAACACTATCACTCTCTAAAATAAGCCATAGTTTATGTATGTTTATTGTATCTATTTGTTTATTTATAATTATGTTTATTTATATTATATTTATATATATATATATATATATATATATATATATATATATATTTAACTTCCATTTAACAACAAGTATCTAGTTTTTATCATTTGTGCTGTACACATTTTGTCTGCCTCACACTTCAGAACTGTCTCTGTTGCGGGTTTGCTGGAAGAGATCTCTTTAGAGAGATCTCTCTCTCTTTCGCCCTTTGTACATGTCTACTTTAATTGTTTTTTCTGTATTGTTATGTGTACAATAATGTGTTAAATAAATAAATAATAAATAATGAAACTGTGGCTCTATCTTATTGATAGAGCATTCTACAGCTTAGAGGAATATTATAACTCTCAGGATAATGAATTACATTTGTGTAGGGATGGATAGAAACAAGTATACATTGAAATTTTGTTGACATTGATAATGATTATACAACGTGTTAATGTTTTTACGCAAAACCTCATAAACCCCAACTGATTTATAACAAAATAATTAGATTGAAACAATAATTTCACTATTTTGATACTTAAAATTTTAAGTTATTTGCATTTTAAGTTTTGAGGCAAAAATGATTTGTTATCATTTCAGCAATGAATGAAAGCGCTAACACACACTAACGCGCTAATGGATACATTTTATTATCTTGTTTTGGTAGTAAGTAAGGTGAGTGTGCCCGTGCGGTGGGTTGACATCGGGTTCAGTAAATTTAAAACTGTGCAAAAAAAATATTTAATATTTTTTGACAAAATTACCATTGTTGAAACCATGATAATTCGATTCTGCTCTCGATTCTAAACAAACTACTTTCTTGTTTTGCGTTAATTCATTAACACGTATATTTAATTTTCCTTTACTTATTTTATAAATATCGGACATTTGTTATTGTTGTTGCTGTAATTTCGACTGATGTTGTTACCATTATTAATTAATTGAATGTAATTTTGATATTAATAATTGTTATATTTTTTCTTTTATTTGTAATTTGTTATTTAAATAAAATAAATAAATATCTTGGACATTGTCACACAAATTATCTAGTCACATTTAAAGTACCTGGACTTGTATTATGATGACTAGACAACGATATACAATACATATATAGATACAAACATCCATGACTCTGGTACAAATCTGGTTCATCGTAATATAAATATTTGTCCCTTACGGGATTCGAACCCTCGAATATATCAATGTACCTAGTTAGTATTGGACTGAAGAAACTATAATGTAATATTCAAGTATACTAAAGAATTGTTAATTGTAATTGTAGGATTGCAAAGTACCTAATGCTCTGCATGCGCTCTCTCCAATTAAATATTGCATGCTCATGGCAGATCACAGAGCTCTATCTTAAATACTGTTCACCACATTATAGGACTAATGAATTTGGAGGAAGCGAAAGAGGTTGGTTACGATCGTAGCAGGTGGCGTTCCGTTGTCTCTGCCTACCCCAGTGAGAATGCGTACAAGCGTGAGAATATGTATGTCTTGTTATTATCTTTTACGTAAACCATGTTTTATTTCGTAAATGCTAAATTAGTTATAGAATCCATTCCATCGCAATACTGCAAGAGCCGAGTGAAACACAATCTAAAATTCGTCATGTTTTGAAATATAAAATCACTTTACATTTAATATTTTTAAACATCATCATCAGCCTATAAACGTCCCACTGCAGGGCACAGGCCTACCTTCAGGGAGGGTGTACGGGCATTAGTCCACCACTCGTGCCCAATGCGGATTGGTAGACTTCACATACACATCAGAATTTCTTCTTCAATGTATGCATGTTTCCTCACAATGTTTGAGAGCAGTCGGAGTTATTATTTGTATAGAATAATATTTTAGCCGGCTGATTTGTATGAAATGTTATTTTTTTAAACGATTTCCAGTAGCTGCATCTACCTATATCTTGGAAAAATTAATTAAATATGTACGGAAACACGGAAAAAACATAAAAACTTATCAGGGCCTCTCTCAGAGATCTGTTTAAAAATTCAGTGGGCAGGCTGACACCAGCATTGTGCACAAAGAGGCCGCTCTAAAAAGCGTCACGTACGAAGTAAGGAAAGAAATGTCGTGTTTCGAAGCAGATAAAAAAAATTGTTACTCCAGTCACGAAGTAAAAATGTTGTTAAAATTGACGTTGATTGAGATTAAGCCATGTGGTGTCTTGATTCGAATAACCCCAACCCCGAGGTGTCATAAGAGGAGACTTCATCCTGTAGGCAACGTCAATATATCTGATTTTCTAACCATAATGGATCCCCACCTCTAACCGTAGGTATCGGTTTCCCGTTCCATTACATTCAGGAAGGTAAAGAAGAGAAAATGCATTTGAGAATATAAAGCGTACCTGGCTGCTTTATCTAGACTATTATAAAACTGTAACAAAAAGTGTGTCTGTACATTGAAGATATTAACAAAAAAAGAGTAACGATATGGTTTTTAGGTGTCCATGATTCCATATCACTAATTTTTGAATTTTTGTTTGTTTGTTTGATCGAGCATCACGCAAAAACTACTGAACCGATTTTGATGAAACTTTTTTCATTTGACTGCTTATGATCTAACTTAAAATCTGGTATATAATTTGTGCGGAGAAAGACGCGGGTTAACTCTAGTACTATTATAAAACTGTAAATAAAAAAAAGAAGTTTTTTGTTTGTTTGTTTGATCGAGCATCACGCAAAAACTACTAAACCGATTTTGATGAAACTTTTTTTGTTTGATAGCTTATGATTCGACTTAAAATCTGGTATATAACTTGTGCGGACGAAGTCGCGGGTGAACGCTAGTTAAAAAATAAAGCGGTTGCTCTAGTCAAATTACCACAGATAAAATTATTTTAATTTTGTGGGTCTAATCTAAACCACGCCTTTGAATATAACTAGAATGCTTTGTTGCGCCGTGTTATGTAGTACTAGATATGATTTCTTATTAGCCCAGTCATTTTACGGTTTCAGCCGGGACTAATTAGTAATTGATTTTTTTTCGGTATAATATTGAAGAGCCAATTTGAGCCGAAAAATTTAGCAAAATTAAAAAAAATCACGTCAGCAACAGTTCCAATTTTAAAATTTTGTTATTATCTTGGTCTAAAAAACCTGATGGTAATTTTTTGTTCGCACATTTTTAAGGCTTTACCGTTATTGCATACTTCAAACATGGTGTAAATATTTTTGTCTACTTAGAAGGTTTTGAAAAATACATTCGTATTTTCTAATAAATACCACATTTTATAAATTTCGATGCCTATTTTATTGCTCAAAAATAATTTTTGCTGTTAATGTAAGCCAAATGAGTGCATTGGTATTAATATTATTAATTTAAAAGCCTTCTGGGACACATAATTTTGATTTCTATGTTGCGTAGCAAATTTTTTTAAATATGTTTTAAGATAGGTAGTCTTTTTGTCACTAAATGGTGCCGGTTACAGTTTAAAGGTCCAATTAATTATTACTCCCTACCCTGCCTAACAAAACTCCGTAAAATGACTGGGCTATATACTGTGGCCCTGTGTAGGCTGAGTGGAAGTGGACTTGAGTGGAGGAAATCTAGAGGAAGAAACTAACTATTCAAGTGTAAGTATACAGCGTCCTTCTTAATATGCTGACATTTTTAAGGGGATGATCAGACCATCGAGGTGAACAACTGGGACCAACATCGAAATCACGAAAAAAACCATCGGCTGTCCCATACATTTGGCTCAAGTAGGTTTACAGTTTTGTATGGAACAGCAGTTTTTTTTTTGCAATTTCGATTTTGGTGCCATAGAGAAATATGTTCAGTTTGACGGTCTGATCATCCTCTTTAAAGAGTGTCAGCATAATATTAAAAAGGACACTATACACGGTGTAACAAAACACCCTAGTAAACATAAGGGGGTAGTTTAGACCATAACACTGAACAACTTTCACTATGGAGATAACATCGAGAAAAAATAAAAAAAAACTACTTTCCAACATTTTAGTCGAGTCGGTACTGCAGTTTTAAATAAGTAAATAATAAATAAATATCTTGGACATTGCCACACAAATTATCTAGTCACATTTTATGTACCAGAATCTAGCCTGAACTTGTATTATGATGACTAGACAACGATTTTGTATGGGACAGCTGATTTTTAAAATTTTTTCTCTTTGACTATTTATTATAAGGACTAGCCTTGCGGTAGCATTTCCCGTCTGCCAAAATATAAGATCAATTAATCATGTGCATTTACATTCAATTTGATACCTTATCACTAAACGAGACAGCCTATAATTGCGAAACAATAATTTCGAACTTAGAACGTTTGGGGTTCACACGAGACTACTTGTCGTGATTTTTAATATTCAAAATTAGAATCTAAAGTTATGGCGAATAAAATCCAAAGTTGCGGATTTCGTGTTACCTCGCCCCCCGCAAAAAGTGTAACTAGTCCTTATATAAGGTCTATCAAAATTAGGTGAAACTATTTTAAGGGTATGCTCAGACCATCAAACTGAACAACTTTCTCTACGGGACCAATATCGAAATCTCGAAAAAAAAATCTGCTGCCCCATACATTTGAGTCACGTTGTGTTTGCAGTTTTGTATGGGACATCAAAATTTTTTTTCGCTATTTCGATATTGGTCCCATAGAGAAAGTTGTTCAGTTTGATGGCCTCAGCATACCCTTAAAATAGTTTCAGCTAATTTTGTTAGATCTTATATAAGAAGTCAACGTTTTTTCTCGATGTTGACTCCATAGTGAAAGTTATTCAGTTTGATGATCTAAAGCACCGCCATAAGTATTACTAGGGTGCTTTGTTGCACCCTGTATATCTTTAGAGGCTGTACATCAAGTCGAATCATTAATAAAGTGATTTGTCAGTATCACAAGCAGAGAGCAGATTCAAGAGAAATTGATTCGTAAGTGATTAATGGTTGTAACGGAACTGCGGCACTTTACCCGGAGCTATTTTTAGTTTCTTTCAAAGAGTTTAGAGGAGTAAATGGACTGTGAGGCCTACCACACGATGAAAGTATAGGTATACTACATTTTTTGTTTTTTTTTTTGTTTAGCCTGTTTCATCCCACTGCTGGGCAAAGGCCTCCCCTTTTATCCTCCATGCATCCCTGTTCTGAGCCAGTTCCATCCACTCTCCGTCGAATATATCAAGGTCGTCCTTCCATCGACCCTGACGGCGACGCCCATTCTCCGGGATCCAAGGTGTTAATACTTTGGCCCATCTTTCCGGGTGCAATCGACAGACATGGCCGGCTCAATCCCATTTCAACTTGGCGGTTTTCTCACCGACATCGGCTAATTTCGTTTTTTGGCGTGTTGTGGTGTTTCTGACGCGATCTGTCCGTTTGATTCCCAATATGCTACGCTCCATCGCCCTTTGGCAAACCTTGAGTTTGGACTTCTGTGATTCTGTTAAAGACCATGTTTGAGCACCGTAGGTTAGGATAGGCAGGATAAACATGTCGACGAGTCTGCGTTTGAGTGATAAAGGAAGGTCACCCTTCATCAACTCT
Organism: Agonopterix arenella; assembly: GCA_927399405.1. Lineage (NCBI taxonomy): Eukaryota > Metazoa > Arthropoda > Insecta > Lepidoptera > Depressariidae > Agonopterix > Agonopterix arenella. Next base: position 1,107,947 of record OV656711.1, read on the forward strand.
TTCATGGACCAGTAGCTCTTCCAGGCGTTGTCTACCCGTCGGGCGACTTCTCTGTCCTGCCTGTTGTCGAAGGAAACTACTTGGCCCAAATAGACATACTCGTCGACATAATGTATTACCTGCCCATCTACCTCGACCCTACGTTTGGTGGTGTTGGTCATTAATTGCGTCTTAGATCTGTTCATGGTCAGTCCAACCTCAAGGCTCGCCGTGCTTAGGTCTTGGAGCATTTTCTCTAGTTCTGGCGCAGTTCGAGAGAAAAGGACAATGTCGTCGGCGAAACGGAGATTTATCAATCTCTTGTTGCCAACGACAATGCCCCTTGTTTCCCACGGGACCGCCAACTTCCTGAAAACCTCCTCGAGGGTGCTGGTAAATAGTTTTGGAGAGAGGGGGTCCCCCTGTTTAACCCCTTTTTCTATTTTAAATGTTTGTCCTGCAGAATCTATCTTAATGTATACTACATTACTGTTCATTAAAAACTTTAATATAATAATATTTATTCAAATTCAGATAACAGAATGATCCATGTGTTAGTAACAGGGTTTCAGTCCATACAAAAGTTTGACGCACAATACGCGTAGACGGAATTAATAAAAGTAATATTTTATATAAAGTCTAACAAAACTAGCTGAAACTATTTTAAGGGGATGATCAGACCATCAAACCAAACAACTTTCTCTATGGGACCAATATCGAAATCGCAAAAAAAAAAATTTGCTGTCCCATACATTTAGGTCGAGTATGAGAAAGTTGTTCAGTTTGATGGTCTGATCATCCCCTTACAATAGTTTCACCTAATTTTGTTAGACCTTATATATGGAAAAATAGTTTAGAAAATCTAGTTGCCGCATCACAAATAACATTTGCATTTATAATATAATTACGAAGCTTTTTTCCAAGATATTTATTTATTTAAAATAAACGCATTAATAAAGCTTTTAAAATTTTGTATGATAAAATCAAAAGTAGCGCATACAGTGATACCTTAATTAATATTTAACCAGCAACATCGGTGCTCTTTTCTGTAAGGTTGGTCAATATTTGAAGGAATCGACTCACCTTTGATCTCGTATTTATTATATTTAATGAGCTGGCCCGCATGGGGCTCAAGCAAGCAGGTCCATAAAAGGTTTAACCTAATTATTCCTTTGGGGTAAAGGATACCTTGATTTAAGGTTGGCTAGCTTTAAGTATACAGGCATGTATGGATAGAAATTCTGATGTGTATGTGATGTCCAACAATCGGCACTAGGCACGTGTGGTGGACTAACGCCCATACATTCCACTAGACTGTGCTGCGGTGCCGTTGGACGTATACAGGGTGTAAGCAAGAGGCTATGTGAAAAAATAGGATTTTTATAGAAATTTATTATAATAGAGTACTAACAGTAGGAGCGTATATGTGTAAATAGAACATATAATTGAAGTTTTGATTAGAGCCAAAACACGATTAAGACACATTTTCTTGATAGAAAAACAAGCCAAAGTAGCCTCCATCTTTATCGATAAACGCTTGGAACTGCTAAACGGTGAATAATAGAAACACGAGACTTGATTTAAAAAAAAGAGATTGATATTTATCAAATTTTGATTTGAGCAGAATTGATATTACATAAATAGTACAATCACAATTAAATAAAGTTTGTTTTACGCTCGCGTCGATTCAGGCGCGCGCGCCGCCCCATCTCTTTCTCTCGCATCAGGCAGTAATATAAGCTATCACACGCCCATTTCGCTTCAATTATTTATCGACATAGGCCTTTAACGGCGTGCTTTAGACCATGAAACTGAACAACTTTCTGGGACAAAAATTGAAAACCTGAAAGAAACATCTGATGTTCCATACATTTAGGGCAGCTGAGCTATCCCATCCCATATATTTAGCTCGAGTCGTGGCTTGGTTTGAAGTTTTTTATGGAACAGCTGATTTTCTTTTCGCGATGTCGTTGTTGGTGCCATAGAGAAAGTTGTTCAGTTTGACGGTCCGATCATCCTCTTAAAAAAGTGTCAGCAAAATAAATCCAAATTTTATGTTTCAAAAGGATGTTTTGTTAAAAATGTTTTGTCTCAGACGCCATTCTTATTTACAAAAGTAGACCGTCACCGTAGACATTATTCCTTGTTTTGTGTGTGTAATTTATCTTCTGCGTTGAGGAAATTCCATCTTATTATTCATACTCATCTTTTGTCATCATTTCATTAAACTTCTGCGTTTCCGAATGGTTGGAAAGCCCCGAGCTAAATTATGTTTCATATGCAGGCAATTCTGAAGTTATATTAGACATTGGTAGTTAAAAGGTTTAAAAAATCCACCACATTATTTGTATTTACACAAAAATAATATAAGAATACTAGCTGTTCCCCGCGACTTCGTATGCACAGACCACTGAAATATACTTTACGGCCTATTTTCAGACTTACTGAACATACTCACAAAATTTCATAAGAATCGATCAAGCCGTTTAAGAGGAGTTTTGTTACAAACACCGTGACTGAGAATTTTATATATTAGACTAGCTGTTGTCCGCGACTTCGTACGCGCAGAACACTTTACGACCTATTCTCAGACCTACTGAATATACACACAAAATTTCATAAGAATCGGTCAAGCTGTTTCGCAGGAGCGAAACGCGCGCGTTTTGCGCTATCGCGCCATCGCTCTCTTTATATTTGCTCTTTATCTCTAATCTAAACTAGTATTAAACTGTAGCAGGAAGTTTGTCTGTACATTGAAGATATTAACAAAAAAAAAAGTTACGATATGGTTTTTAGGTATCCCTGATTCCATTTCACCAATTTTTGGATTTTTTGTCTGTCTGCTTGTTAGTAGCCCAGTCATTTTACGGAGTTTTGTTAGGCGGGGTAGGGAGTAATTACTAATTGGACTTTTAAACTGTAACCGGAACCAATAAGTGACAAAAGGACTATCTTAAAGCATATTAAAAAAAAATCACTACGCAACATAGAAATCAAAATTATATGTCCCAGAAGGATTTTAAATTATTATTATTAATACCAATGCACTCATTTGACTTAGATTTAACAATATAAATTATTTTTGAGCAACAAAATAGGCAATGAAATTTGAAAAATGAAGTATTTATTAGAAAATACGAATGTATTTTTCAAAACCTTCTAAGTAGACAGAAATATTCACCATGTTTGTAGTATGTATAATGGTAAAGCCTTAAATATGTGCAAAAAAAAAATTTACCATCAAGTTTTTAGAACGAGGTAATAGCTAAATTTTAAAATTAGAACTGTTGCTGACGTGATTTTTTTTTAAATTTTGGTACATTTTCAGGCTCAAATTGGCTCTTCAATATTATACCGAAAAAAAATGTCAATTACTAATTAGTCCCGGCTCAAACCGTAAAATGTCTGGGCATTGCTTGTTTGTTTGAGTGTTTGAACGAGCATCACGCTAAAACTACTGAACTGATTTTGATGAAACTTTTTTTGTTTGATAGCTTATTATCTGACTTAAAATCTGGTATATAATTTGTGCGGAGAAATTATCCCCTCCCCCAAAATGGGGGGATTTGCCATAATCACCACGCTTGGCAGGCGGGTTGGCGATCGCAGTTGGATTGAATGTGTGTACTCAGAGGATGCTGCTGCCCATCCTCCGTTAGACCCCTTAGTCGCCTTTTACGACACCCACGGGAAGAAATGGAATGGTGCTATTCTTAGCCGACACCACACGGTAGTTGTTGGTTACACAAGTCGTTGGTTAACGCTCGTTATCTATAAATCTGTGTGAAATACTTAACGTAAAAACGACTGAGCCAATGCTGAGTTCAAATAGTAAATATTTTCTTTTTCATCGCAAGTTAATTTACTGTAGGCATTGCTAGTAAATGTTCGTATAATCATAATTATTATGAATTGCACCTATTTAAGAATTCCCAAAGCAGAAATTCTAAAGCATAGAACAAATTGTGTGCTTAGACATCATTATTCAGATGGTGTAAGCAAATTCTCTCCAGATGCCAGTTGAACAACTTCACTTGGCTTTTAACCAAGATTCTAACAACAGGAATTATAGTACCGTTCGTTGTCATGTTAAAGGATTGGAATAGTATTTTAACCTCGTAAAACCGAGCCATAATTAAGACAAAAAAGTACAAATTTTTTGAAGTCATAAAGTCCAAGCATTTCACGTCAGCATTTTACTTTTGAAGGAATCTTCGGCGTTAATTCGAACTTGACTATCTTGGCTTTAAGGTTGTTTCAGTCCACACAAAAGTTTGACGCACAATACGCGTAGACGGAATTAATAAAAGTAATACTTTATATATGGAAAAATTGTTTAGAAAATCTAGTTGCCGCGTCACAAATAACATTTGCAATATTTAATATAATTACGAAGATATAAAGCTTTAAAAATTTTGTATGAAAAACTTCAAAGCTTTATGTCTTAGTAATTATTTTATAAATTGCATATGCTATTTGTGACGCAGCATCTAGATTTTCTAAACTATTTTTCCATATATACAAAATTACTTATATTATTACCGTCTACGCGTATTGTGCGTCAAAGTTTTGTATAATATTGACCCTCTGCAACCACCTTAAGACTACAAACATTTGGTCCTTTTTAAGGGACCAGTGGGCTTACGAGGCTAATAGACTTTAAAAAATTTGCTTAATGAGTAACATTTTAAATTACAGATGAAGTGATTTTGTTAAAAAAATTGGTTTTGGCTGCGAAGAATAAAATATAGCTATGATCCACATGGAAGAAGAGAGCTAGCAACTCAATCACGAATCAAGTCCTGTGGGCCTCGCATGCCACCCCCGAGAAAATCGAGATGTGCCTCCATCCTTATTATTTTACGTAGGTATGCCAGATAGAGCGCGCATAACATTTTTTTCGTTTAAATGGTTTGTCGTTGATGGCATGCTAGCCGTGCTGTAGGTACCACTATGTTCTAAGGAATTTATAATACGGTTATACAGGGTGTAAGGGATAGCCCTCCACAGACTGAAACGGTAATCTCAGTCTATATGTTGTAGATCTTTTTTGCTGTGACATTAAATCTGTTTCAATTTCATATCAAACTGAACAACTTTCACTATGGAACCTTCCTCAGGAAACGAAAAAAAAAATCACGCATTTTTTAGCCTCGGTGGCAAAAATTGTCATTGCTCGAAGGCGAAGAGAATGAATTTTTATAACCATAGAGTCATCACGTCATACAATAACAAATCCTAAATTTGGCATATATCTCTAATGTCACCTTTGTATGCATCAGTTATGCCCAGCTGTCATACATTGCCGCTGACATTCCAGTCCTTTCAAATCTTTCAAATGTATTTGGTTACAAAACAGTAATGTAAAAGAACTGAGCAACTTAGTGGTCCCGTTAATAGCACACTGTAACGAGATAGGCTATCATGCTAGCTATTCGTTCGGTTCACAAATATAACATTAGTCAGATATAGTTTCTAAGTACATAAATCTAATAATAGAAATTAACTTTAAAAAAGAATAAAAATCTATGAATAAATTAAATAAGTAGGAAAGTCGCATGATCTAAGTAGTATGTTTTATGAAATAATACTAATATTGCATTATCTTAAGGCGAAACGTAACAACCTTATTTCTATAGTTATAGAGATCATTATCGTTGAAAGAATAAATATCTTCAGAATTAACTGGACACGACCTTATTTTCATCGAGATAAGGTTCAATTTTGTTTGTTAATGAGTCTCCTACATTGGCTTCATTAGCCTCATTAGCCTCCTTAGACTCCTTAGACTCCTTAGACTCCTTAGATACATCTCCTACATTTTGTGGAGCATAAATAGGCGGGTTCGAGAGGGGGACGGGTCATTCAACGATTAACATTCTTTGAGCTCACTCGCTGCCGGTTGGTGTTTTGATTTTACTTAAATTTTCTACGTACCTACATTTGGGAGATTTTGTTGATAATTTGTAAAGTAATTCAAGGGGAAGCGGTAAACTTTCTTTATTGATTTTTGGGATAAATTCTGGGGTTTTCATATCTTTAATTATTTACTAAATTCATTTATTTGGGGTTAATGTTTAAATTGTGAGCTTGAAGGGTATTACGGAACACGATGAAGTATCGTGGGTTATAGGCTCCTTTTACACCTTGCGGTGTTAAAGGTGAAAGTGCTTATAGCTTCCATTATAGCCTGGTCTTGTGGTGTGCCAGGGATCGTTCTTTACCGACATAACGATCTATAGCCACATAGGTTTCGTAAGCTGGGTGTATTGTTACGGGGTATCCCACCGTCGAAGTGGAGGGAGTCCTTTAGGGGGCCTTAGTACCTTATGCTCGGCGTACGAAATCTAGTCCCCTTAACATATGACACTTTTACTGTAAGGCCCGTTCATATCACAACTTATGGCTTCGGCCGTGATATGAGCATTACACATGGAATAGGGTTAGGTACACTTAGAGGGCTCCACCCTCGAACCTTTTAACTTAGCTAGTCAGAAGGTTTCTTCCCTAGACAATCACGGGAAAACCTACATTACACACCTACACAATTAAATGTAAATGTGAGGCCTGCCTCTAGTATTGCGGAATACTCTTACACCGGAGTGTTTCAAACCTTAGGGAAACTTCTTTAGAATAGGAATATTTTAGACATTGGTTAGTTTATTAAATTCACGTTTATTGTAGGAATAGGCTAGGATAGGATAGGTATCATAGCTACTTAGATTAATATTGGGAATAATTGATGTTAGAATTCATAGGAAAATAATATTATCTTGATCTTAATTAATTAGGGAGGTAATTTTAAACTCTAACAATATCTTCTCTTTACAATATTGGTTTTATAGTAGATTGGTACTAAGTTGATAAATTAGTATGAACTTATCTTCAAAGTTGCTGACTATTTAATAGAGAATGTTAAGCATATTAAAGAAAGACACATCCACTGAATTTGTCTCAGATTCATAGTTTATTTTCCTAGTATTATACTGTCTCAATGACTCTGACAAACTGACTAGAACTACAAATAAAAGTAATCATTATAGTCCTCTATTTTAATATTAAATACTTACTCATACTTACTGGTTTCATATTAAAGTTGTTGAATACTTGAAAGTATCACTGTAGAGGTTCTGGCCACATCTTCTCTGCAGTTAGGTCCCTAGTGACGTGGTAGTAGAATCCTTTTTTAAGGCCATACCCTATCCAATAGAAGTATTTGAGAAGGAACTTTATTTACAAGATTTACATAAGAAGTCCTAATTAAGAGATCTAAATATTAATAATATAACATAATAAACCTCTTGAAAAAGTCAACTTGAGGTCCTGATAGTTTTTGCTTGTCTTTGGGTGAGCAGAGAGCAGCCCGTAGCTAATCTCCATACAAAAATGATTGGAGACGTTACACTTCAAAAGATAAAGCTGAAAATATCATTAATTCTACTCATATTCCAAATGTCTACCAAATGATGACATTCACAACAGAAATATTTAATATTCTTCTCTGATAATTCTAGTATCCGGCCACATGGTTGGGGTCTCCCCTAAAAAAAACAATCACAATGTTGTCTAAATCAATTTATGCTTACCATTTTCTTATGATATTATCTAATTCAGACCTACGCCCTGTATACTTGGTTAGGATAGGTATAATTCAGGTTAGAATTATTTTGGGTACATTGCAAATAAGATCTAAGTCACTAAGTCCTTCTAAAAGAATCTGAGTTTCTATTACATAATGTGGGTTCCTAGACGATCACTTCTTCTGGCCAATTTTTAGTTTAAGTTTAGATAATTAGGTAGATTTAAGTTTAGATGTAAATTAAGTCAGATGTTATGAAATAGTTCTTTGGATAACATAAGGATTAGGTATTACATATCATTAGGTTATTAGAATCGATTAAACAAGATAGTCTTAGTTATATAATAAATAATATAGTAAGTAGTAGGTATATAGGATCTAGTATAGTTAGATAGGTTAGGGAGGTCAGTTACAATTTGGTGCCGATAGCCCAGGATTATTGAATTAGATTCAAATTATTTCTTAGTTAGCATAGGATAATACAATTTAGTACTAGTACAATTCGGAGCCGAGTGACCAGTATCAGAGTTTTACCTTTGGTTGGTCTCGACCAGTATTCGTTACATTTCGTTGGCCGAGACCAAGATTTAATTACACTTAATATTCTGTAGATTGGGTTGAATAGGTTAATAGGTTAAATAGTTAAAAGAATTCTGGCTTGTTACTAGTTGGTTTGCATGTCCAAGTTTAGAAATATTTAAATTTCGTTGGCAAATTTATTTGTCAAATCCTTTTCACTATTTTATGAATAGGAAATATAATTAGTACTAGTACATAGATTTAGAATAGCTAAAGCAGATTTATGGTTTCTATTAGTCCTTTATGGCATGGGTCATGAAGTTATTATTGTATGTTTGTTGTGTATGTATCAAGTATGTATGTTAAAGTGGCTTGGCCACAATTTGTTGCCTCGTGAAATGGAAAGAAGGACTTAGTTTCGTCTATTTGTAATGACCAGGTCCTCTAGCAGGATTTCTCAATTAGCGTGCGGCTTGAATATTCTCTATATAACATGTTTCGGTATTTGTGGTTTTCAATCTATGAAAAGAGTGAGAATAATTTATTTTGTAGCAAAGGCGCGTCGCGCACATAGAAAAAAGTCGCTCGTGTGTGGGGAATCATGCTAGACGTTTTAAAGTAAGCTAGTTGTAGGTAGGTAAAGGAAAACTCAAAGAATTCAAGAATAAAATGGTTTAATTTTTACAATAAGATAAACATTGTACCCACCACCTGAAATAGCACTACTTAAAAATAATTAGGAGTTCACTCATAGTTTCACTTTATCGCACTTTCCTAGACAGGTTTTCTGATAAGACACTAATAGGAAATCAGTCACTTAGTCAAATGATATGTTTGTTTGAGGATTTAGTTTGAAAAGAAACCGTCTCGTTTTTGTAAGCGCGTGATGGATGATGTTCGGTATTTCATTGTACTTGCAGGCGTTTTCTCAGTTCCGGGTCTTCCTTGGACTATTTCCGTAGCAATAAAGCAATGGTTGTAACTTCAGTAGTAGTTTTTAGATCTTGCGGCCGCCATATCCAATGTTTACTCAATTGCTGTATTGGAGTTGGGAAACGGTGATTGGTTATGAATCAAGTTGTAGCTTTCGTGTCTTAGATGGTTTATTTTTCCAGTGAAGCTTCCATGGAAATAGTTGAATTTTTCCTTGTTGAATATAAACACTACGTTGTTGAATAATTTCAATTTTTAACGCCATTGTCAGGCATATGACAGTTTTAGTTCCGATATTCCCATTGAGGCGCTGAAGTCGCATTTTCTTTTATGACATGAGACGTTATCATTGGTCAATGCTAGAACATCTTATAAACTTACATAGATAGTAGCGCCATAGTGGAAATTCTGGAACTAAGAGTAAATTTTACCGTCGCATCTGAAGCTTGCTACATATTAATGATCTGTGGTCGTAGGAAAGAATATCACAGATAACAAAAATTTATTGGATTGTAGGAGACATAAGGAAAAGTTTTTATTCCTACGTTCGGATACAGTAATCGTGGTTTTTACGTTTTAGTAGCATTATTTACTTATGGATTTAAGAAATAATATGATGATTATGTTTCAATGACAGAGTTTTAAAAGTATAAGAAAAGGGGGGGTGTATGTTTGTTAAGTTAGTTTATTTTTTATAATACCTAGAATAGTAAATATAGGGGTAGAAATATAATTATGATACCAGGATACTACTATCAAGTGACAAGGCATCTGGTGAAGAGTTGTAAGAATTGGAGGTGAGAGTAATCCTACTAATATTATAAACGCGAAAGTTTGTAGGTATGGATGTTTGTTGCTCTTTCACGTAAAAACTGCTGAACGGATTTCGATGAAATTTAGCATACAGATGGGCCATGGCCTGGATAACACATAGGGTACATATTATCCGGGTAACGCAGACGAAGTCGCGGGCGACAGCTGATAGATTAACAAAGTTGTAAACGTGGGGGGGTGAGAGTGTATAGATTGCTGAAGTTGTAAATATGGGGGGGTGTATAGAATGAAATGAATAGAGTTTTGATGGGTTTGATTTAATAACTTGTTTATGTTATTAATAGAATATTTATTTACATAAGAAGTAATATAATTCTAAGAAATTGATGATTAAAGATACCGAGGTAGAAACTAGAAAATAATTTGTCATGCGGTCTTATGATCATGATATAAATCAATGAAGATGAAATAGCTTTTAAGTAAATAAGAGATTAAGTAAAAGGATGGAGGAACACGGAATTGTTACCAGCTGCATCTTGCTGTAGCTAGTCCACTGACTTTTACTCTAAAATCAGTCGGTTCTTTCAAGAGAGATTAATATAAAATCACAATAGTTGAAACAGAAAAATCAACTTTACAGTTAGATGTAAGAAACTCGTTTCATGCAAAGTTCATGTGTTATTAATCTAAATAATGCATATTTCCAAATAGTCTGGTAAGGGGTCACAGGGTTCTCTTTGAATGGGAAATCAAATGTTTGCAATGTAGGTATTACCATCATCATCATCTTAAGAGCTACACTCTTCTCGGTGGAGTGTTCGCCAATCCTAATGGCTAATATGACTTTTCACAAGGTCTGAAAACATCAGTAAGTAGCTTTAGTGGAGCCATAGATTTTATTTTAGGACAGTATGAAAAAAAAACACAAAAATATAATAGGTGCAGTTGCTTATTTATTACAAAACACTAACTCACTCCTTAAGATTTATTAATTGAAAAGATCTTAATTGGAAATACCTAAATGCGTTAATGATAAGGAAAACTTACACATGACTGTGTCATTGTGTTTTATGAAGATGAATTTTTATACTTGTAAAGTTTTCATAGTAATTTGAAAAAGAAGCATCTTATATATTCCATGGCTGAATGCAGAAATCAATTATTAGATTTAGCTTTCCTTTTATGGTTTCAAAAATAAAAATCAATACGATTCCATAATCAAGGGGTATCTACCTAAGGTTTAGATAAATATTATAGTTAAGAGTCAACTTTAATAAGTAGAAAATAATTCAGAATCTACTTTTGACATGAGCATGAATTTGTAGAATCAACTCTAATAATGGTAAATAATATTTGAGATAGGAAATGTGGGAAAATAGAAATTTTCAAACAAAATAACAAGTTTACTTATTTAATTTATGTAAGAGAAAGGAAATACATTTTTATATTTTAAATTGGTAGGGTAAATTCACTAACTAATTTTTATAGCAGTTGTTTTCGGCATTCTAGTTTTCCTAAGGGATCTAAAATAGTCATGATAATACAAACTAATAGAAATACTCTTAGTCATTATGATCCGAATCATCAGATTTAAATAAATTTAAGTAATTGTAAATTTAAAACATAAGCAGTTGCGGTATTATCATTGAATTTATATAACAGATCTGTTTCTGCAATCCTTAACCAGATTAACTAAGAGTCCTGAAATGTAGATTGTAATATGAGAATTGTATTAGTCTATAGGGCGGTTCAAAATCGATGCCATCAATGTTTCGATCTCTCCGTCAATGATTTCTTCATTTTCATGGATATGATAATTATATCATAGTTATTTATAGGTACAGCTCCGGTTTATAATTTTGACTGGTACATTGGTTTCCTGAGTCTGAAACAATAGACATAATATTATTCCTCAAGAAATTTGAACTCAAATATGACAGTCAAAATAATGCTTGTTTGACAGGAGTTAAGGATTACTTTCAGTTAAAAAGTCAACATAGAATTGAACCTTAAGTCGTAGAGAGGGACTAAAAAAATAAACTATCAGCAGCGTCGCACGGCAATTCAATATTAAGAAAATTAAGATTAACTATAATTTTCAATATTTTTTAAGTAAAATAGCTTATTTTGTTATGTTTCATATATGGTTATTGAGTAGGTAGATATGTATTTAAGTTGGTTCATGCTTCATTACAATAATGCTGGCAGAGGATGGGTGAATCATACAGTACGCTAGAATTAAATGTACTTATAGTACTACTTTATGGGATACTAACATTCCAGGTAATGGGCTGAGTAGTAGCAGTTTCCGTTGTAGTTTTAGATTTTTCTATGTTTTCACAGTTAGGTCTGACAACGCATGGTCTCCGCTCCGTATCATTTTCTTCAGGGATTATGCTGTATTCATTGATACATTCTTTTTATTCTGTAATGATAATGTACACATAATGTAAGTAACTTGCGTTCAAATTAATTTAAGGCTAAAAAGATTTCTTAGTGGAAAAATCTTTGCCGAATGCGTGTCCGGAATTTTGCACTGTTACGTGAAGGGTACAAAATTAAGGCGCGCCATAAGTCTCTGTCCGTTTAGGTTGTCTATCTGGTGGACAGCGGGGCAGTCCACCCTACTGCTGCTAGTTCGCGGTCTCAGTTTCAGAACTTTGACACCACACCTGTTGTCAGGTCTTCGGCAAACCTGACCAACCCTTTGCCATTTCAGCTAGATAATTTTCCGAGTTATGTCGACTACTTTAGATCTCTGACGTATCTTTTCGGTTCCGATGTGATTTCTCAGTTAAACATCGAGCATAGCTCTGTCCAAACATATGATATGTAATGAAAAACAGTTTAAACAATTTGTCTCCCGGCGATAGATTTACTTACCGATATAACGACAATCCGGGTCTTCTTTTATGTTAAGTACTCTGTCACACTTGTACGCGTTATATTTCAGCATAGTTTAGTCGGGGAGTTCATACACTGCTTTAGTTTTGTTTTTAGAGACATTTTTTACGAAATACGGCGGTCGGCGGTTTGAAAATATTTCGCGGAGGAACATTGTGACATTGGCAGCAAGTACTCTATGATTGACAGCCGATGGTCACATTGTTTATGGTTTTTACTTTTTTATCAATTTTTACGGCTCTGATTTCTTCCTTTTGAGCCAATCTTAGAGTTCGAGATCTTTGAGATGTCTTTGAGAATCAGATTATTTCTATTTTCTTGAATATGGTCTTCTAATTTATCTGTTAAAAGTTGTTGTACAGCTGACGGTGCGTGTGGCAATGCAACAATAGAAAAAAGGGATAGCGCTATATGAGATCTCCCAGAACTATTAGAGAAATGGTTTCATCCTCTTTCTTATACTGTGTTTCGGTTTTGGCCTCGGACAAGGAGATTTTAAAATAACTTCTTATCATCATCATCAGCTTGTAAGCGTTTCGCTGTGGATTGGTGGACTTCACATTTCATCTTATTCTTTTTCAGTTTATGATGGTTTCCTTACGATTATGTTTTCCTTCACTGTTTGAAAGCGATCGATATAACGTACATGGGTTGGAGGGTCACATTGGTGCACGGCGTGTTGTCTGTGTATATTCGAATCCGGGATCCCCGTAAATGGGTATCCATGTCTCCCCGCAGCGCGCCACCGACGCTCTTTCTTAATTGATATAAATAAATTGAAAAAAAAAAGGAATAATTTTGTTTACGGTTTAGAATAAAGATAGACGTTTCTATTTGATTCAGATTGATTCTCGCGTAAAATTCCCTTGGAATAATGTTGTGTCATGGTTGGATTCCGTCTTAGTGAATAACTTTATGTGTCCCAATGACTTTCTTTTGGTATATTATAATACCTATCAATTGATGTGTTCCTTAGTTGTATAAAAAAAATAATAATAATAACAATAGTAACTAAAGTCAACGGTTGTAGTGACTAGTTTCATTGCCTTTCCGAATTGACGAATGAAAAAAAAGGGATAGTTTTGGGGAAAGTTTTGACGTTTTGGATTTGTTTACTTTGGATAATTGTAGAAATTATTTATCGAAAAAGTTTAGTTTAGAGTTAAATATGTTAAATTCATAGAAATTTCATGGCTGCGGACTGTTGCATTATTAGAGGCGAATGAATTAGAGTTTGAGGAGGGATGAATATTATCTGGTTTTTATTTGTGCATTGTGGAGAAATGAAAGAGAAGTATAAAGTGAGTATGGAATGTTTCAATCGTATTTATCATTTATAGTTGGGCTTTAGCGGTGTACCAGACCATGTAGCCATGGGATAAGTTTATTTGCGCTTTGTTCTAAAGACCCCATACACACAACGAGATTCCTTAATGAATTGGTGTTAGGTTAGATAAGAAACAAAAAGAAGAGTTCAGTTTGATCTGGTAGTTAAGGAATTCTCATACTCCACTGGCAGCAATGATATCTTCTGGGCGACCACTACACACTCTCCAAACAATTAATGATTGCAGTAGATGTTGGAAAGTTTCAGATAGGGAATGTACTATTCAAACGATGATTATTGGTTTAACCCTGATGAGGATCTGGATTATGGTAGAATGTATTATGGAGTTCTATTAGATTGAAAAATTGAATCAGATAGATTGACATAGTACATAATTCCTCTAATTGGCTAGTCTCACAACCTAGTTTCTGCACATGAACCAGATGTTTTAGTGAAGGCTACTAATTGATCTTGAATTTTATGTTATTAATTAGAGACTTTTCTCACTATTGGGATTGTTTCTTCTTTGGTTTTAAAGACACACCACACACAAAAAAAAAAATACTTTGGGGCAAAGCATTAATAAACTCTTTTCTTTTATATTTGTGAAAGATTTGAAAATATCTTCCGGCATCAGACCAGCAGTTATTTTCATGGGGGTGACTGTAACGAGATAGGCTATCATGCTAGCTATTCGTTCGGTTCACAAATATAACATTAGTCAGATATAGTTTCTAAGTACATAAATCTAATAATAGAAATTAACTTTAAAAAAGAATAAAAATCTATGAATAAATTAAATAAGTAGGAAAGTCGCATGATCTAAGTAGTATGTTTTATGAAATAATACTAATATTGCATTATCTTAAGGCGAAACGTAACAACCTTATTTCTATAGTTATAGAGATCATTATCGTTGAAAGAATAAATATCTTCAGAATTAACTGGACACGACCTTATTTTCATCGAGATAAGGTTCAATTTTGTTTGTTAATGAGTCTCCTACATTGGCTTCATTAGCCTCATTAGCCTCCTTAGACTCCTTAGACTCCTTAGACTCCTTAGATACATCTCCTACATTTTGTGGAGCATAAATAGGCGGGTTCGAGAGGGGGACGGGTCATTCAACGATTAACATTCTTTGAGCTCACTCGCTGCCGGTTGGTGTTTTGATTTTACTTAAATTTTCTACGTACCTACATTTGGGAGATTTTGTTGATAATTTGTAAAGTAATTCAAGGGGAAGCGGTAAACTTTCTTTATTGATTTTTGGGATAAATTCTGGGGTTTTCATATCTTTAATTATTTACTAAATTCATTTATTTGGGGTTAATGTTTAAATTGTGAGCTTGAAGGGTATTACGGAACACGATGAAGTATCGTGGGTTATAGGCTCCTTTTACACCTTGCGGTGTTAAAGGTGAAAGTGCTTATAGCTTCCATTATAGCCTGGTCTTGTGGTGTGCCAGGGATCGTTCTTTACCGACATAACGATCTATAGCCACATAGGTTTCGTAAGCTGGGTGTATTGTTACGGGGTATCCCACCGTCGAAGTGGAGGGAGTCCTTTAGGGGGCCTTAGTACCTTATGCTCGGCGTACGAAATCTAGTCCCCTTAACATATGACACTTTTACTGTAAGGCCCGTTCATATCACAACTTATGGCTTCGGCCGTGATATGAGCATTACACATGGAATAGGGTTAGGTACACTTAGAGGGCTCCACCCTCGAACCTTTTAACTTAGCTAGTCAGAAGGTTTCTTCCCTAGACAATCACGGGAAAACCTACATTACACACCTACACAATTAAATGTAAATGTGAGGCCTGCCTCTAGTATTGCGGAATACTCTTACACCGGAGTGTTTCAAACCTTAGGGAAACTTCTTTAGAATAGGAATATTTTAGACATTGGTTAGTTTATTAAATTCACGTTTATTGTAGGAATAGGCTAGGATAGGATAGGTATCATAGCTACTTAGATTAATATTGGGAATAATTGATGTTAGAATTCATAGGAAAATAATATTATCTTGATCTTAATTAATTAGGGAGGTAATTTTAAACTCTAACAATATCTTCTCTTTACAATATTGGTTTTATAGTAGATTGGTACTAAGTTGATAAATTAGTATGAACTTATCTTCAAAGTTGCTGACTATTTAATAGAGAATGTTAAGCATATTAAAGAAAGACACATCCACTGAATTTGTCTCAGATTCATAGTTTATTTTCCTAGTATTATACTGTCTCAATGACTCTGACAAACTGACTAGAACTACAAATAAAAGTAATCATTATAGTCCTCTATTTTAATATTAAATACTTACTCATACTTACTGGTTTCATATTAAAGTTGTTGAATACTTGAAAGTATCACTGTAGAGGTTCTGGCCACATCTTCTCTGCAGTTAGGTCCCTAGTGACGTGGTAGTAGAATCCTTTTTTAAGGCCATACCCTATCCAATAGAAGTATTTGAGAAGGAACTTTATTTACAAGATTTACATAAGAAGTCCTAATTAAGAGATCTAAATATTAATAATATAACATAATAAACCTCTTGAAAAAGTCAACTTGAGGTCCTGATAGTTTTTGCTTGTCTTTGGGTGAGCAGAGAGCAGCCCGTAGCTAATCTCCATACAAAAATGATTGGAGACGTTACACTTCAAAAGATAAAGCTGAAAATATCATTAATTCTACTCATATTCCAAATGTCTACCAAATGATGACATTCACAACAGAAATATTTAATATTCTTCTCTGATAATTCTAGTATCCGGCCACATGGTTGGGGTCTCCCCTAAAAAAAAC
Organism: Agonopterix arenella; assembly: GCA_927399405.1. Lineage (NCBI taxonomy): Eukaryota > Metazoa > Arthropoda > Insecta > Lepidoptera > Depressariidae > Agonopterix > Agonopterix arenella. The sequence goes on from OV656711.1 coordinate 1,124,773, forward strand.
AATCACAATGTTGTCTAAATCAATTTATGCTTACCATTTTCTTATGATATTATCTAATTCAGACCTACGCCCTGTATACTTGGTTAGGATAGGTATTATTCAGGTTAGAATTATTTTGGGTACATTGCAAATAAGATCTAAGTCACTAAGTCCTTCTAAAAGAATCTGAGTTTCTATTACATAATGTGGGTTCCTAGACGATCACTTCTTCTGGCCAATTTTTAGTTTAAGTTTAGATAATTAGGTAGATTTAAGTTTAGATGTAAATTAAGTCAGATGTTATGAAATAGTTCTTTGGATAACATAAGGATTAGGTATTACATATCATTAGGTTATTAGAATCGATTAAACAAGATAGTCTTAGTTATATAATAAATAATATAGTAAGTAGTAGGTATATAGGATCTAGTATAGTTAGATAGGTTAGGGAGGTCAGTTACAACACTGATGCGAAATCCTCCTTGTATAGAATGTCTTTGCTCGGAGGTTTTAAAATGATAACTGCTCTGCTATTCCACAAAATGTCTACTTACTGTCCTAAACTCTAAGAACCTTAAATCACCCAAACGTAGCACCCCGGCTTAAAAATTCAGCCCCAGCGCCAGTTCCTGCCACAAAGTGATTTACACTGGGACCCCGGGATTCAGATTGTGTCAGCCATCCCACGGGACTCTCAGTCCCGGATAAAGATTGCCGGGACTTTCTGTTTAATATAATAAAGTCTTATTTACACCTTGTTTCCTTTGTAGATACTTAATTAGGTGGTTAAGATGTAGAATGAGAAGCATTTCGTTTAATTAACTTTTTTGCTTTCTCATTTTCTTTTGTAGGTTTTTTTTTCCTTTGTTGGTTTTTGCTTGATTACTTAAGATCAATGCCCTATCACTCAAGCTATTTTTGAGCGTTGGCGATGTAGCAAATGCACCACAACTGAATCGCCGCGATTTTTAAGAACAGGTGAAGAACAGGTGAACTATGTGAACAATGCAAAAACTGACATGATTCATCTGTCGGTCCGACCTTTGAACGGCTGTATGTCCTAAACCGACTGGACATGTCAGTTTTTGTACTGTTCACATAGCTACAGTGCACACTACAGTAATATCATGCGATCAGCCTTGCAGCTAGTCGTTAATTTTTTACTGACCTGTAAACATCAGTAACTTCTAAACCGACTGAAGTTATACAGGCAGACCTGGTCCATCGCCATTACAGAGATGCTCTACACCCCATAAACACTGAATCAGCCTTACTGCTGATGGTTTCAAAAAGTTATAATATAGGCTAAAGAGTGGAACGCACTGCCTGCGGACCTGTTCCCTGAGCATTACAACTTGGGCCTCTTCAAGGCGAGAGTGAATAGGCATTTTTCTAGGTAAGCATGCTACATCTTCGGCCTCATCGTCACTTAACATCAGGTGAGATCGGGGTCAGGGGGGGTTATCTTTACCTATCAAACATAAAAAAAATAATAATTGATCTCAGAAATATCGTGGCGATGTCGAATGCGATATCTCTCCACATCTACTATCAAAAATCGCTTGTCTAATTTGGCCCTTAGATAATTTGATTACTTAGTCGTGTGGTGTCCGGGTTGAATGGCACCAACCCAGAAGGGTGTCGTAAGAGGTGATTAAACCCCTACGGGAAGGGGGGAGGCATATCGTCAATATCTCTGACGACCTCACCGTATGGCTGCTAGTTATTGTCACTGCATCCGACCACACCACGATAAATAAAAAATAAAATGTTTATTATTTCTCAATATTTTTACATAATTTGAGTTGAGATCCACCCTTCGAGCATGATAAATGCTTGTATTGGGAGGAACTCGCAACTTCCCACGGTTACAAATCATTTAGGTATATTGAGACAAGCCAAATATGTAATAATTTCAAATAAAGTAGGTAAGTAAGTATGCGATATGCGATACGTATAATAATGTGTACGATAAATACTTTTAAAAAAAACCATAACATTTTGTGTAGAAGTCAGAGCAGTATTTGATTTTGTAAAACCTTTTTATGTTTTAAAATATTGGAACAAAACCGACAGCATGGATTTTGCAACTTCATAAAAACAGTAGCACAATGCTTACACTGTATAAAACTTTGTAAACACGTTTTTGTGTATTTTCTAAATATTTTTCATGCAAAATAATGTTGAAAAACTTTTTAAGCTCTTTTATTTTGTAGACGGCTTTTATTTAGAGTAAAAATGCGGTTTAGTGTTAGTTGGAGTTGGGTATGGGGTAATGAGTGTTCTGTATACAGTATGTAAACTAACTAAAGGCAAACCTTTTAACCCGTTAATGTATAGGGTCGAAACATGCACATGGTACATGTTTATTCAAAGTTTAATAGATTATAATGAAGTCTTCAAACTAATTGCATTTTTGGAAAAAAAAATCAACATGCTGTAGGTATAAAATAATGCTCTGTGTAAAAACGTACCTACAATCTTCTTGTTTAAAAAAACCATAAACTTCAAAGATAAACGTAGAGATGAACAAGTTATTGTAAGTATTCTCTTTGGAGATGGATACTTAAGTCAAAATAAAACATAGCTTTTAAATCTTTTAAATCGGGCATAGGCCCACCACACATTCCCACCGCTGTAACTCCTGTAAGCCAGGATCAACAGCGGCGACCATTCACAACACTGGACAATGAAGTCCAGCGAGCCCGGGGGATGACTCTAATCTGTCTTGGAACCCGCAATGAATTAATCAAAGAAGATAGGAGGAGTAGGAAAACGAAATATCCGACTTCCCTCCATTGCAAACGGGAGACAGCAATAAGAAGGAAAAAACATGGCTATTAGAGAGCCAATTCAAGAGATCATTTATGGCAGTGTTGAAGACACGACCGCAAAAGCACCAAAAATACAAAATAAAACAATAGGAACCTAACATTGTACTGAAACTATGACCTATTTTGCTTCCAGTAATAAGTATGGCAAAAACATCTGAACGCACGGAAGTTATCCCTAGTCGCAACAAGATCCATGTAGTAAGGGACACCAGAAAACGATTTTATTGAGTCAAGCATGGTCTGGCGCTCGGCGTACCAGAGCTCACACTCCCAAAGAATATGATGAGCGGTCTGTTCGAACTCGTTACTGTCAACAGAACATTCACATAAAGGTGACGCAACCAATTTAAAATAAAATAGCTTTCCCTTAAAGTTAACATGTCCAGTAAGAAATTGGGCTACGCAGTGATCTACCTCTAGCCACGCTTTGTCTAGACGATCGCGAACAGATGGAAAAAAGTGGTATAGATGTCGACCCTTTGTAGACCCTTGCCACCGTAGTTCCCAGTCTAATAAAAGTTCATCAAAGATGTTGCAATCAAAGTTAAATAATTTACTAATTCTATAAAACATAGCTATCAAAGGATTATTTAATTTTATCCAAAGATTGTTTTTGTGATTTAAATTAAAATCCTGTAAAACTGAGTGAAGGAAATTAAATTTCTAGGCAAGTATGTAAAGGCTTAGTGCATTAAAGTGCCTGTGATAATGAATAGTTTTATCGCGGTCCTGCATGTACAAGTTACGATAATCTAGATTTGTTTATGTTTAGTTTGTTTTGTTTACATCGAACAGCTGATTTCACAGAATGATGTAAATAATGTTAACCAACTACCAAAAAAGTGGATTTTACTAAATGTGAGTGCAATAAAAAAAAGTTTAAATACAACAGTGTTTTAACTATTAATATATCCAACATAAACATACAACCACTGTTTGAATATTTTCTTTTGAATAAAATTAAACTATTTAAATTTGAAAAAAACATGTACCATGTGCATGTTTCGACCCTATACATTAACGGGGTAAAAGGTTTGCCTTTAGTTAGTTTACATCTATACTATTATAAAACTGTAACAGGAAGTTTGTCTGTACATTGAAGATATTAACAAAAAAAAGTTACGATATGGTTTTTAGGTGTCCCTGATTCCATTTCACCAATTTTTGGATTTTTTGTCTGTCTGTTTGTTTGTGTGTTTGTTTGTTTGTTTGAACGAGTATCACGCAAAAACTACTGAACCGATTTTGATGAAACTTTTTTTGTTTGATAGCTTATGATCTGACTTAAAATCAGGTATATAATTTGTGCGGACGAAGTCGCGGGTTAACGCTCGTACTGTATAAAACTGTTTCCGTTAAAACTTCGAGGCATTATTTGAAGGTAAAATAACCAAGAATACAAATAAGTAGGTAATTTTAAATTCATACTTGTAGCGTAATCTTGGTTTATAATGGCTTATGTGAGACAGAAAGTAGGTAAAACAATTTACTTAAGTACCTAATTCCTTTGTTTCCTTATCTGGGAATACACAAAAGTATAAATGTTACTTAAATTTTCTTGTAACATTTTACTTAATTTTTTCCTGGATTGTTTTTTGAACATTACCTTCCTTCGCATATTCTGAAGCTTATTTTTTATCTTTAAGGTGGTTTCAGTCCATACAAAAGCTTGACGCACAATACGCTTAGACGGAATTAATAAAAGTAATATTTTATATATGGAAAAATAGTTTAGAAAATCTAGTTGCCGCGTAATAAATAACATTTGCAATTTATAATATAATTACGAAGATATAAAGCTTTTAAAATTTTGTATGAAAAATTTCAAAGCTTTATATCTTCGTAATTATTTTATAAATTGTAAATGTTATTTGTTACGCGGCATCTAGATTTTCTAAACTATTTTTCCATCGATACAAAGTTACTTATATTAATACGGTCTACGTGTATTGTGCGTCAAAGTTTTGTATAAAATTGACTCCTCTGCAACCGCCTTAAATTGTTATATTAGCTGGTAGGTTTTTTTCCGAGGTTATTGTTGACGTAGAAGAGCTTATTGGAAATGATCACCGAGGATAAACAATGTCAGATCCGGTCAGTCTTTGTTTGGGTGACCATTTTTTTTTAGTTCCTGCCGTTATAGTAACTAGACCAGCCCAATCCAGATAGATGTGATGTCCTCCTTGACGTATCCGTCAACGGCGACACCCTGGGCTTCACCTAGTATAGTGGGCACGGATGTGACTAGCGAACCCAAATTTCGACCTAAGGGTCCGATCGCACGTAGAACAGTAAAGTTTCATCAAACATGTTTGTCCGACTTTAATAATATTATAGACCAAATATAAAAGAACAATTTGAAATAGTTTCTTTAAAAATATTTTTATTAGATATAGGAACTGAAGTACAAACAAGGCATTAAACATTAGTTTTTTTTTTTTAATTAAATCTTTATTTATTCAGATAATTATGTGATCCATACAAGATTAGTCCAAACAAAATAAAACAAAACAATTTTACAAAATAAGTTAGTACTTAATAACTAATTGAGATTTGGTTAGATCGACGAAGTGCCTCATTTTTTACAAAGAATGGCGTCAAACCCATCCATTCGGGCTTGAACAAACATCTCCGATGCACTACAGAAACACACGTGGCAGGTGCAACAGCGCCCTGAAGGCATTGTTGTACTGGATCCGCAGAGCATTGTACGACTTTTGAGTGAAACTAACCCACAGGCTGCCAGAGTAAAATGAAGTGCAGTATGCTTTAAACAATGTTACCTTAACTGCATCAGAACATCTGGCAAACCTGCGCGCCAGCATGTTGGCTCTTATCGACAATGCTCTGCGTTCCCTCTCTATATCTGCATCGTCTATAAGGTCGTCGGTAACTAAATGCCCGGTAAATAAGAAAGAAAGAAAAAAAAAAGTAAATAAAAACCGTACGTTCTTAATTATGGTGACACTTTTTTAAGGGGATGATTTTCGCGATTTCGATGTTGGTCCCATAGAGAAAGTTGTTCAGTTTAATGGTCTGATCACCCCCTTAAAAAGTGTCAGCATATTAAAAAGGAGCCTGTATAAACAAAAAACTTCATTTAAGGCCTCGCCTTGGGACACCGTACCCAGGAGGCTGGCAGCATTCCCCCTCTGGATTGCTAGGCTTATCCGCTGTCGGAAGAAGCTGCCAGCTCTCCTGTCGCCTGTGCACTCGACCAGGCGTGGTTTTGATTGCGTAATTTATTTTGGATAGAAAATATGATGTGATTCTGGTATGGCAAAACCAACGAAATCTAATTTTCTGTTAATTTACTTTCGTTGAATAAATATTTAATCTTTTTGATAATGGTACTCTACTAGATAGGTATTTCCTTTTTTTCAATTATCCAAAGTAATGCGGTAAAACGTTTGCAAAGAAAAGGAATGTAACCAGGAAATAAAGAAAAATGGTTTTTTGTTATTTTTATATGAGTACATGTGATCATCGCCATCATCTTTATTTAAGAGCCACACTCTTAGTAGTAGCAACTAGCTTCGGAAAATGTTCGGAAACGTAAATCTCTATGCCTGTGGTTTGTTAGATTATCTTTGAAATTAGCTTGGCTAGGATGAATTTAAGATTTGTATGGAAATCTTTGATCTAAACCACTGGTACCTACAAAGATTAGTTTCTAGGTCGTGTTTAAAATATTTCATTGACTTTAATTGGTTGATATCCAAAGTATAATGAAATGATGGCCGCGTAACTAATTGCTTTGACCTTTTATAAATAGATCTGTTATAATAACCCAATACGTACACCTACTAGGTACTGACGCAGGATGATGTGATCTGCGCGGATCGTGGTTTCATGTGTATAGGTCGAAATGTTATACAAATAAACTAATTGTTATACAAATAACTAAACGTTTGTATGGAGCTCGCTAACGGATTTATCCTCGATGTAATGCTCAAAATCACCATTTAAATCATTTTATAAAGTGGGTACAAACTTGTCCCTTCTTGGTTTAAAACAACTTTCAAAAAAAAGGTTTTCGAATTCATCAACTTGCGTTGACAAAGTTTTTATGAAATAACACTTTAGAAGAATGAAGGCAATATTTTTTTACTTGCAAAAAAAGTGATTCTTTATCTTACGATTTATGCTTTTGGAATTCTTTTTATTAATTTTTTAGTTTTCCGTACCAAAAATAAAAGGTACTTATTGCCCACGTGACGAAATGTATTCGTTTCTAATATTTTCACAGCTAACGAATTAGTATGATCAAAGATCACAATACAAATAGTATGATAGCGAAACATATACACAAAATAGGAGGAATATCATACTTCCCGATGAAATAGAAATTATCCTTTTCTATCGTGGCATTTCTTATAAAATTCAAATAGTTTTGTAGGTAAATCACACGGGGTGCCAATGCTAAAGAGAAAAAGCATACGAAGATATGTATGCTAGAGTGAGACAAATAGACTTCCAGAGTGATTTTTACGAGTCTTAAAACGGATCCTTACGAAACATTTTGCAACATCTCGCCAAAATTCTTTTTCGCGCAACTATATGACTTTTATATTTTTTAAGATATAACGTTTTTTTTTTAAGATGATATTTTAATCGGGATCACTTTTTTCTATCTGCTTATAATTTTAACAAAATTCAAAAATACTGATCATAATAGTTATAAAGAAATAAGATATAATATAATTTTATCGAAGTGTGGTTGATAATGTTTCTGACTTTGCTCAGCATAAACGTAGTTTTTTTTTTAATTACTTTTCCGCCCTAGGGAAGAAAAGTATCACTTTCAACTCGCTTCTTAGATAAACAATGACATACTTTCAGAGTATGAGAGATGAAAAATAAATTTTCGTACATTATGAAATTACTTTAATAAATTTCGAAGGCCCCACTGAGCTAAGCAACGCGTTAGATCGTTGCTCAGATAGCTGCTTTGCTCATTGGGGCTTAGGTTTTAAGTAACTTTTGTTGCTAGCCTATACAATGATTATACAATAACATTTATCAAGAGCTAAATCTCCAAACACCCTTTTACGACCGCAATAAAACGTCAAAACAACACAACATTCCCTCGCAACGAAATTACTTTTAGAACAAAAACACACATAACGAAACAAATAATCTGATAAAGTATGCCGATTGCTCCTAATGTGTCTCGGATTATAAGTGTTGTGTAAGCACACCGAGAGAAATATCTAGTTGATTTTACTAGGAACTTGTTTTTATGACTCTTATTGCACCGCTTTTAGGTACATAATGCAGCTTATAGAACACGCGTGCGAATAAATCAACAAATCCGCACTAGTAACGCGGTAATGTAACTTTTTTTTCTATAGCTTGTTTTTAAATCTCAGCAAAGAGTTTTTATGTAAAAAAAAATATATTGTTGTATTGTAATGTAATTTCACCAAACAATTTATTTTAGTTAACAAATTAAAATTGTGTTATAAATACATATTAAGTTTATAAGGTTTTTAATAATATGTTGTTTGCAACAAAATATCGCTGGTTGAATGTCGGTTAACGTCTTTGCCTCTTTGTCGACCTGCGCGCGCATATGGCTATCTCAACCAAAGGTACGGAACGAAAAAAAAGAAGCCTAGCGCCATTTTCCACAAACATTTATCTAAAATTGTTATTTTTTATTAAATGTTATTATTTTTTCCTCGCAAGTATGTTGAAAAACGTCGTATGAAACGCATGAGCGTTAGTCATTACAGCCCTCGGCTAGTATGCATCACTCGCCTGGCGGCTCGTGCTGCAACCCCGCTTCGGCTGTAATGACCAACTTTGCTCACTTGTATCATAATCCACTATTACAACACTAATTTGACAACTTTTATTTTTATATCATCTTATCAGAGAGCTGCGCTCGTCACTCTTGTCAGTGAAGTATACGCCAATCCTTTCTCTTTTCCGCTAGTGTCTTGAGTTCCTGATACGACAACCTTTTCCTTCACTTGGGCTAGATAACTCTGTCTAGGTCTTTCTCTGCCTCTCTTCCCCTCTTTCTTCCCTTCAAATCCCATCTGTGATTTTAATAATAATTAGAGTTTTGGATTTCTGGAAATAAAACAACAACATGCTAACTAGCTGACGAGCGAAAGAAAAACTTTTTTTTTTTTAGAATGAACGGAAGTTACATCATGGCATAGATAACCTACGTTCCTATTTTGATATAAACTATAACACCATCCCTAAAAAATTCTAGTTAGTACAATCATAATCTAGGCACAGATTGCAAAATAATTACGTGATATGGTTCAGATATAGGTTAGACACACTCCCGCACGGCGGCAGCTTTGACGGAGTGTTCTACCTGTAGATGGACTGCCGACGAAACTAATTAGGCATACCATCTGCAGGCTGAACCTACCTAGCAGTCTACCCTTTTCTCTGTCTTTTTTTTTGTTTTTGTTTTGGTTTGTTCTTCTCTTTCCACAAGTTAAATTAGTACCTATTTAGATTAATATTATACCTATGTTGTTGTTTAGGTTAGCTTTTTCCGTTATCGGGATCAATAGGAAGTGACTGTGATAAATTCAATGACTAATTTAATTGTAGGAATGATTGAATATTTGCATGCTATTCTTTATAATGGCTAAATAGGGGTTCTTAATAATTATACTATATTAACATCTAACATTTACTGTACTCACCCTATTTATTAGCAAATAAATGATTTGTATTTTGTATTTGTATTCTTTTTATTGTTTGGTACCTGTTTTGTAATTTTGTGTGTCAATAAAATAAATTTTAACTTTTTTTTAACTCGTATAGTATCACTATTTATTAATTAGCGTCACTTCAATTTGTCACGTAAATTGGTAACTAACTCGACTCAAGAAAATGTATGAAACAGATTTTTTTGTGGAATTTCGATGTTATACGTAGAGGTTTTTTCGTTTTATGACCTCACACTCTGCACAGGATGTTACAGAGGTAAACATAAAAATGTTAAAATTTTAGGTGGTTGTTTAGACCATCAAACTGAACAACTTTCACTATGGGACCAACATCGAAATCGCGAAAAAAAATCTGCTATCCCATAGGTACATTTAGCTCGAATAGATTTGTAAACTACAAATCTATTTTATTATTATAAGTATGGAAAATCCTTTTTTTTCGCGATTTCAATATTGGTCCTATAGTGAAAGTTGTTCAGTTTGATGGTCTAAACCACCCCTTAAATGTTTATTTGTATTTTTGTAACACCCTGTATATCTACGACATTTCAAACCACTGTAAATATCTGTGGTGTTTACTGCAACCCTGAAAACTTTTAAAATTAATACCAACCCCAAAAATCTGATAAAACGATTTTATCAATTTAAAAACAATAACCAAATTAAAACTTCCCCAATTCAACGTATCGGAAAAGGTAACATTTTTAACACCGGATTATTCCCGGAGTGATTTAAAAAGTTAGCCGTTTCAACTCTACCATTTCGTTTCATGATGGAAGGGGAATGGGGGGGGGGGGGGGTGAACTTCAACGCGCGAACCGGAAAATACTAATGAACTAGCTCCACTCTTTTTTCCGGACTTGGAAATGTAATTGGCTTGGTAGAAATTTGTGAAGCATTATTTTGAGACGGGTGAAAAAAGAAATTATATAAGGTCTAACAAAATTAGCTGAAACTATTTTAAGGGTATTTTTAGACCATCAAACTGAACAACTTTCTCTATGGGACCAAAATCGAAAACACGAAAAAAAATCAGCTGTCCCATACAAAACTGCAAACATAAATCGACTCAAATGTATGGGTGGGACAGCAGATTTTTTTTTTCGCGTTTTCGATATTGGTACCATACAGAAAGTTGATCAGTTTGATGGTCTGGTCATCCCCTTAAAATAGTTTCAGCTAATTTGGTTAGACCTTATATAAGTCAAGCTTAAGTCTTCACTTTTTCAAAATGTTGCGTTTTCATTTATTATGATGATAGAATGATACTATACAGGGTGTTACAAAAGTAAAAATAAACATTTAAAATTTTTAGGGGGTTGTTGAGACCAACAAACTGAACAACTTTCACTATGGGACAAACATCGATATCGCGAAGAAAAATATCTTTTGTCCCATACATTTAGCTCGAGTAGATCTGTAGTTTAGTATGGAACATCGCAAACGCATCGCATCATGGCGATTATGGCAAATCTCCCCATTTTGGGGGAGGCCTATGTCCAGCAGTGGACGTCTATCGGCTGATATGATGATGATGATTATGGAACATCAGATTTGTTTTTCGCAATTTCGATATTGGTCCCATAGTGAAAGTTGTTCAGTTTGATGGTATATAAACCACCCCCTTAAATGTTTATTTGTATTTTTGTAACAACTTGTATATAAGGTCTAACAAAATTAGCTGAAACAATTTTAAGGGGATGATCAGACCGTCAGACTGAACAACTTTCTCTATGGGAACAATATCGAAATCGCGAAAAAAAAACTGCAAACATAACTCGACTCTTCGAACTATAACTCGTGATGTCCTGGCGGTAAAACGCATGTGCCTCCTCGGAGATGGATACCCGAAACCGGGAGATCTTAGGTTTCTTCCCCTCAATGGTGTTGCCTCCTTCATTGACCATGTATTTGAAGGGTGAAGACAACAAAAAGTATTGGGGCTAACACAAAAGATCCCATTGGGTCGAAGTGTTGCTGGCTTGCCAGCCCCCACAACAAGATAAGATAAGATAAGATAACTCGACTCAAATGTATGGGACAGCAGATTTTTTTTTTCGCGATTTCGATATTGGTCCCTTAGAGTAAGTTGTTCAGTTTGATGGTCTGATCGTCCCCTTAAAATAGTTTCAGCTAATTTTGTTTGACCTTATATATACCTTTAAATATCTACTGTTCAACAGCTCACCTTTCTGATAACGAACAGTCCTCAATCAATTCGGACAGAACTGAAAATCCAACAAACACAAAAAAACATTTTCCATCCAGCTAAATGGTTCCGTTTTTGAGTTAACAAACTCGCAATCAGACATTTAGATCACGAAGCGAAAATATTTGCTTTTGACGTAGATGAAACCAAAAGAAGGAAGACGCAACAATACAATGGAGGCATCTTGTCCAGGCAAATGTTTCTGCTAAGCGGGACCAACTTAAAGCCCCACCACCTGCGGCTATATAATATAATTACGGAAATTCAACGCTTAAGTGTACCAATGCGGACGTACCTTCACCGCAAAGATTGGCTACATTAGTTACATCAGCGAAGCCCATCGTACCAGCAGCAGTCGCCGTAGCCGTATCAGCAAGGAAGACATCGTCATCTCTCAGTGGGATCGTCTTAAAATATCTACAATTACGATTGCAAGTTAAACTTGTTTCAGAAAATAATGTTTGAAATGAGTTATTTTCGTAACTTTTTGTAATATTTTTGTATCGTGTGGCGTAATTCCAATCGTGTATTTAATAATGATTTCACTAGATAAACAACCCAAGAATGCTGCGTTTTTTTTTCGTTTCGGTGACTTGTATTAATATTGTAGCCCGAAAAATAAGAGACTTCCCAGGCAATTTCGGAACTCAATTCGCAATTTCATCATCTCCCTGCCCTTATCCCATTACTTGGGGTCAGCGCAATAAATGTCGTCTTCCTTCATCCCGTTATACTTGGGGTCGGTTTAATGTGTCGTCTTCGAAGTATCATATCTTGACGTATAATCCATTAATATGTTTAGTGAGTAAGCTGCATCTTCCTCTTTCGGTTTCATATAAGGTTTAACATTTTTCAGTTCTCTCACAGAAGAGATCTGTGAACTGCAAAACGGAATAATTTTTCGTTTTAACTTTTTAACAGGCTTCTGTTCAAGCAGTGAATTTTAAATTGAAGCGGCTGAGTAGATTACTTACTTCTTTCTTTTACTTCGGAAGATTTTTTGTTAGTTTTAGTGATGTGCTTCGCTCAATAGCTCATCATCATCATCTTATTTAAGAGCTACGCTCTTGTCGGTGGAGTTTTCGCCAATCCTGTCTCTTTTCCGCTAGTCTCTTGAGTTCTTGATACGATACGACATCAACCTTTTCTTTCACTTGGGCCAGATAACTCTGTCTAGGTCTTCCTCTGCCTCTCTTCCCCTCTATCTTCCCTTCCAGTATGGTTTTAAAGAAATTGTCGTTTCGTATCAAGTGTCCGATCATTTTTCCCCTCCGGTTTGCGATTGTTATTAAAATGTTTCTCTTTTCTTGAACCATTCTTAGCACCTCGTCATTTGTTAGCTCAATAGCTACTTAGGTATATTTTTAGGGTACCCAAAAGGTGAAAACGGGACCTTATTACTAAGCCTACGTGGTCCGTCCGTCCGTCCGTCTATCTTATTTAGGGCTGTAACTTTTGAACCGTAAAAGCTAGATAGTTGAAATTTTCACAGAATGTGCGTTATTGCTGCAAATTTGCTAACAAATAATAAAAATATCAAAAAGTAAAAAATTAAGGGGGGTCCACATACAAGGAATTAATTTTTATCATTTCTTCTCGCTCTATCATAAAAACGGTAACAAATGAAAGCCTCAAACTTGGTGTGATTATAGAGAAAACTTTGCAAACAATAATAAGAACCCGCAAAGCGTGAGTCGGCCTCGTGCTAAAGGTCCCGGAGAAAAAAAAAATTTATGTTAATATATTGTGTGTTGGTGTAGTACGGAACCCTCGGTCCGCGAGTAGCCCGACTCGCACTTGATTTATTATTTAGAGATTGGAGTTGTTATATAATTTTCTCTGAAATATGGCCGTGCTAATACATCCATACTTTTAATGTACACACGGCGACACATCAAGCTATACAAATCAAAATAAGCTGGCCGCGCGTAGGTCGAGTAACGTGTAACATCGCGCGGCCAGCTTATGTTGGTTTTGTATGTGTCGCCGTGTGTACATTGATAACTTTAAATAATTATCTTTTTGCGATTTCGATGTTAGTCCCATAGAGAAAGTTGTTCAGTTTGACGGTCTGATCATCCCTTTAAAAAAGAGTCACCATATTAAGAAGAACCCTGTAAATAAATACAAACGTATACTATTGAGTCCCCTCTTTTCTTAGAATTTCTATACACACTGCGTCCAATTAGACGCAAGATAGCCATATCCTGAGCAAATCAGGACAGTGTGTAGCTGTAGACAGCATATTGTTTCATATTGCGACGCGCATTGTTAAGGGGCCACTTACTGAGCTCTTGTATGCTGCTGACTGTACCTAGTTACCTGCGATAGTGCAGCTTTTAGGTCCGCCACATACATATGGAATAAACCTGACTCGGAATGAGGGATTTTCCAGAAGAAAAAAAAAGTTAGTTCCTAATTTCTCAATAGATGGCGTTGACCAGAGAGGGGTTCAATAGGTATGAGCAAATATATTAATTAATATGAATAATAAAAATACACAGTACAAGTTATTAACAATCTGGGTGTTATTGACGACCCGGTTGGTGTAATGATTGCCACGCCGGACTGTCAAACCAGGGTCCTGGGTTCGAGTCCCGGTTCAGTCATGGATGTTATATGTTTGTGCCGTTGTTGAATGGTTCCCATAACAAAAAGCCTAAGGCTTACTTGGGATCATTACAAAGTATTTGCCTGTGAGCGTTATTTATTATTTATTTATAGTCTATCAAAAACGAATAAAGTATCCATTTTGAATATAAGAAAAATACTTAAATTGGTCACTTCACTTTTCAATATAAAGAATATTGAAATTGCTTTGCTAATAAAGAGCGAAATTTATTGTCTATGACTTTGCTTTTCATTCAAGGAATCTGACGTACGATTTAAATATTTCCCGTTTATTTTTATTTAAATTCTTAGTTTCTGTTAGGTTTTTGTAGTTTGTTATTGTTTCTCGTTTATTGTTCGTATATTCAAAACGGATACGTAGCCCATACAGCCACGTCCGATACTCGATTCGTTGTTGACAGACAATAACACCGAGATTGCTAAATAATAAACCAACAACAATAAGAAAGGGTTTGTACTGTTTATTTTTACAAATCAGATAATTCATACTTATTGGACCCCTCTCTGATCAACGCCATCTATCGAGAAATTAGGAACTAACTTTTTTATTTTTTTTTGCCTTTGGAAAATCCCTCATTGGTTCCGGAAGGAGTGTTGCCGCTTTCACTTTTTCACTGGATCTAGTGATTTTTTTATGTCTTAGGTGGGATTTTTTAAAGATTTACAGTCATATCACACAAATGATGTTTGAGCGTGGGCGTTGATGGAACGATACGTTCAAAAATAGGTTGTGTGATAATGGTTCATACTATTTTGTATGCAGATTATGTCTAATGTTAAAACTATCGATAGTCGTTTGATATAGTTGCATAATATTGAAATACAATTTACAAATCATCATCGTAATGTCATGACCTCATCACATGATAGAAATTATCATGATGTATAGAAATTGTTTGTTTCGTTTTAATAAATACTTAAAAATGCAATTTTCATTCTTTTGGCGTTTCATACATTTTAATTTTAGGCATTTTTTAAAGTATAGTTTTACACTCTAGTATTTTTTGTAACAATAGTTGACAACACTGAATCCTGAATCAGGATTCCGGATCGCAATTTCGCCTGTGTGTGGCGGACCTTATAGGGTTTCGTAGGGGTAGTTTTGAGAGGCCGAAAGAGATAGGGGAGCGCGTAATTTCTCTATGGTAGGTATCTACTTTCCTGTGCGCGGTACCGAGTTTGCCGGTGCTCCGTGCCCCGCACACCGCGCGAGTATAGACCCACCGCGGTCGCTAAGCCATTCCACTATAAGGTCTAACAAAATTAGGTGAAACTATTTTAAGGGGATGATCAGACCATCAAACTGAACAACTTTCTCTAAGGGACCGATATTGAAATCGCGAAAAAAAAATCAGCTGTTCCATACAAACCTACTCGACCTAAATGTGTGGGACAGCAGATTTTTTTTTTCGCTATTTCGATATTGATCCCATAGAGAAAGTTGTTCAGTTTGATGGTCTGATCATCCCCTTAAAATAGTTTCACCTAATTTTGTTAGACCTTATATATTATTATAATAACGTTATGACCTTTTATAGGTAAGAAGGTACTACAAAATTATAGTAAAAGGGTAGATTTTTCTCTCCGTGACACCGAACACTGAAGACACTTTGTATGTACTAAGATATAGTCATGAACTTCTGTGCTATATGTACCTATCAACTTCCATACCTATATATATCTACGCATCGTGCCTGCGCGCCGATCCACCTACCTGCGAATGACAGTCAATAAACTACTCGTACATCAGACGGTTGTTTATATTACTTCCCGATATCTCAACTTCTCTTATAGGCTCTTGAGGATCAGGGAATAACAGCGGTTGTTGAAGGTTGTTGGCGATTTCGTCAAATTCCATTATACAGACTTACAGAGTCATAGACGTTTCTGTCTCGAAAGTTAAATTAATATTGTACTATATTTCTCGTGCCATTTTGTGTATTGCCGTTTTGAGACAAATCAAAAACTTCTACACTGGTGTAACAAATACACCCTAGTAATACATAAATGGTGCTTGAGACCATCAAACAAAAAAAAAAATAGAGATAATAAACGATTATTTATTTATATTATTTATTTATAAACTGAACAACTTTCGGTATGGACCCAACATCAAAAGTGCGAAAAGAAAATCAGCTTTTTCATACAAAAATGCACTACCAAATCAACACAAATGTTTTTTTTTTTCGTGATTTCGAAGTTGGCTTCATAGTGAAAGTTGTTCAGTTTGATAGTGTGAAGCACCCCCTTAAGTATTACTAGGGTGTTTTGTTATACCCTGTTTAAGTTGTCAGCCTGTCGCTTATAATTTGGAACACTATTGCCTATTCCCTCAATTAACTTATACGACTTGCGTGGGACGATAAACAGCTGATTCATTAGTTTTTCTTTCGCAGGGAAAGCAGGGACTTTGACTATTTTTTACAAGGACTAGCCTTGCGGTAGCATTTTCCCTCTGCCACGGTATAAGATTGATTGATTATGTGCATTTACATTCAATTTTATACCTTATCACTAAACGAGACAGCCTACAATTGCGAAACAATAATTTCGAACTTAGAACTTTTGGGGTTCACACGAGACTTCTTTTCATGATTTTTAACATTTAGAATCTAAAGTTATGGGGAATAAAATCCTAAGTTGCGGATTTCGTGTTACCTCGCCTCGCCCCCCGCAAAAAGTGGCAGAAATGTTTGTTCGTAGAATAACACGCGTAAATAGTCCCTATATAAGGTCTAACAAAATTAGCTGAAACTATTTTAAGGGTATGCTCAGACCAACAAACTGAACAACTTTCTCTATGGGACCAATACCGATTTTGATGTCCCATACAAAACTACAAACACAAATTGACTCAAATGTATGGGGCAGCAGATTTTTTCTTTCGAGATTTCGGTATTGGTCCCGTAGAGAAAGTTGTTCAGTTTAATGGTTTGAGCATACCCTTAAAAAAGTTTCAGCTAATTTTGTAAGACCTTATATAAGTAGTCAAAGGCTTCCTGATTTGATTTGATCATAGACCATAATATAATTATGGAAGAGCTATGCTTGTAATTTTACTAACAAAATTATTCTATCACTTTTTACAGGGGACGATGTAGCATGAAATCTACAACTTTGGATTTTATTCCATTACTTTAGATTCTATTGTTGATTTTAAAATAGTCTCGTGTGAATCCCAAACGAGACTAGTTTGAAGTTATTGTTCCGCATATAAAGGCTGTAATTTTACGTAAATGCACATGATCAAATGATCGTGTAACTTGACGGACGGGAATGCTAACGCGAGGTTGGTCCTTAGTTATTATGGTCTAAGGATTTGACGAAATTTTTAATTACAGTAGAACTCAAAACTTTCCGGAGAGGTAGGTGGTACGCGTATCTCCACTTCTTTTCATCATCATTATCATGCCGTCGCCCACTGCAGCTCACTCCCTTCCTCCCACCAACTTTTTACCTCACCCCCTCTATCGCCCTCCAGTTACCGGCCAGCATAGAGATCTAGAGAGATGCCAACCAACGCCCTGAGTACGAAACCTAGTGTCGCATCACCACCAGTACCATGCGATAGAAAGTATTTTGTTAGCTTGAATGTGCTCATTATCAATTGCGGTTACAGTACTTTACTCAAGCATTGTAAACTATTTACACACAATATCTCTACTGGCTTTCTGCCTCATAATATATAGAATCCTTACTGTCGCAAGCAATGTGTTCCGATTTTGCGCATATTGCTGCGACACTGGCCCCGCCTCCTTTTCACATCTCCCTTTAGTTTTTGTGATCTGTGCCCGCCAGTTACCTATTCTTTGGTTTCGCATGTGCTGACGTCATCTTGTCATCCATTTCGGTTCGATCCTCTTGCTTAAATGCACATTAAAACATCCGCTCTCCCTCCTTCTTGCTTCCTTTAGGTTTAAGATTACCTTATATTACTTTCGGCCTGGTGAAAGCGGCAGGAACCCATTGGATAAGGGCAGCGCAGGACCGGTCGTTATGGCGATCCTTGGGGGTGGCCTATGTTCAGCAGTGGACGTCCATCGGCTGAGATGATGATGATGATGACTTTTGGCCAAAAATGTCGGTTTTGTAAAAATTTCTCATAACATTTTCTAAAAAATTCGCGTCTATAAAAAAAATCGATTTCCAAAAAAAAAGCTTTAACTCAAAATTAATAGGTGTTCGTACTCAAAGTTTCGGTGACACATTAATATACCTCACAACGTATGAAGTCTCCTTAATCAAGCAATTTTCGTCTTTACTACGCAGACGTAAGAGTTTACTTTGACCCTTATCGTAGAACAGACGTTAAAATTTCGTTCTGCCCGTACGTTTTCAATACCCGCTTTTGGAGGTTTGCCAATCGACTCGTCAGTTAAATTTGGGCCTTAACTCAAAGGGTTTCAGTTGAAATCGGACTGGTTTTTTCGACAATTGAAAGCAGAGTCGGTTTTAGGGGTGGCCACCATATTGCGGACCTATAAAGCTATGCATAAATTAAGTTTGCCTTTTAGTTTACTTGGTATAGATTTTTGGGTTCAATTATGTAAGTCCGAATGAAGTTTTAAACGACTTAAAAAAGGAGCAGTTAGTTTTTTTCGTTTTTTTGTAGATGTTCGGCATGTAAAAATCACACTGTTTAAAGCATTTTGTCAGTCTTTCTACACGTGCAGCCTTTGGAACCGGTATACGCAACGGGCATACAGCGATCTACGCGTACAGTATAATAACACATTCAGGATACTGATGGGGCTGCTGGCACGGCATTGTAGCGCGTCGGGAATGTTTGCGGAGGCGCACACGGACGACTTCTATGCTATATTGAGAAAACGGTGCGCCTCCATGTTGGGCAGGCTCCGAGCCAGCACTAACGGTCTCCTGAATATGTTCAAAGACCGGTGGTACTCCCCGCTGTTGCATCACTGGGTGAAGCTCCACACCGGGTTTTTAAAATAAAATGTTTTTGTTGTTTTTTTGTTACTAACACTAGCTTTAAGATAAATGTATATACTAACACTATATGGACATCTTGTCTGAAATAAATTATTTGAATTTGAATTTGAATTGAATTTCGATGATTTAGAAGGGTAGTTCTACTTAGATGCCCAAACTCACGACCATATTTGCTCGCACAACTACGTACCTTTTAAGTCAAGTAGAACAAGGCAGATTTTCAACATTATTTAATGTATCTTTATTGGTCATCCCAGTATACGACTTAATTTAACAACTTATAAAGTTTAAACTTTACAACGCTAATTCACATACGACAACACGTTTTAAAAATAAAAAAAAAATGAATTTGGAAATATTAAAAGAAAATACTTAAACATAAATTATTATGCACTGATAATGCTTTCGATGTCGGTCGCTACTTGTAAATTTAGATGTTCTTAATTATATTCTATAGTTATACTTAAATAACATTTTATAGTGAACAATAATGTAGGTGTAAGGCATGTAGTTACACTAAATAAAATGGTAAAAAAATATTACTTACACTAACCTTTAAATAAAAGAATCAAATTAACAACTTCAAATATTATTGATTTTTAAACATGTTACAGCCATGTTGTGCTATTTCGAATCAAATTAAAGATTGAAAAAGTTGTCTCGGGCGGGACTTGAACCCGCACTTTTCCAAACCGGGGAACTGCGTTATCCAATTTCGCCACCGAGCCCACTACCCAGAGAACGAAATTTTCAATCTGTTGCGTCTTAAGGGGACGTGAGCGCCATCTACTGGTAGTTATCACAAACTAACCAACCCGCAAGTCCAGCATTACAACTGGAATTCATACGATATAGATGACACACCCTGTTCCAATTTCAAATATTATTGATTTTTTTGTATTGTTAGTTTGTAATAACTACCAGTAGAAGTCCCGCCCGAGACAAATTTTTCAATCTTTAATTTGATTCAAATTAACAACGTTTAGTATTCAAAAAAATCCAAAAGCAAGTCTAGTTATTTATCGCACTACTACAAAATAACATTATTAATATTAAAGCATCCTCTCAGATCATATTTTTCTATATTATCTGTCACAGAAGTCATGTGTTTCTCTGTGTTATAGGTACAAACAAAAATGTAAATTATGTTATGCCAAGAACATTGTATATAGGATACTATATAAGGTCTAACAAAATTAGGTGAAACTATTTTAAGGGTATGCTCAGACCATCAAACTGAACAACTTTCTCTACGGGACCAATATCGAAATCTCGAAAAAAAAATCTGCTGCACATTTGAGTCACGTTGTGTTTGCAGTTTTGTATGGGACATCAAATTATTTTTTCGCAATTTCGATATTGGTCCCATAGAGAAAGTTGTTCAGTTTGATGGCCTGAGCATACCCTTAAAATAGTTTCAGCTAATTTTGTTAGACCTTATATACAATGTTCTTGTGTTATGCATTTTGGTATTGAGGTGTAAAATCATTTTCGCTTTACGTACGGCGAATGACCGTTCATGAGTAAAATAAAACAAGACATAATTATCTCTTCCTTTCAAGCTCGTTTATAAGTTTCGTGATAAATAACGTTATAACCTGATTTGTAGTTAATCAATCTTCTTCTCCAATCTCGTAGCTTCTCGAGGGGCTTCCGAACAAAATATAAGTTGATGAATTCCTATTTGTTTAAGTCTAAGTATATAATAGAAAACTTCTATGGAATAATTGCTATATCTGACCCGTCGTGAAACACTGTACCTAATTCTGTGAGTAATTCTGTGATAATTTGATTTGTGAAAAAATAAACAAAATAAAATAAATTAATAACGCTCACAGGCACATACATTGTAATGATCCCACGTAAGCTCTAACTGGCTTTTTGTTGTGGAAACCATAAAACAACAACGGCACAAACATAACATCCATGACCGAACCGGGATTTGAACCCAGGACTCTGGCTTGGCAGTCCGGCGTGGTAACCATTAGACAAACTGGGTAGTCAACCTATATCTGAAGGATACAAGTCTACCCTTAGGATACCACGTTGGTCCTCCACGCGTGCCCAATCTTCAGCAATTCAGTATACACGATGCATTCCTTCTCCGCTTGAGAGCAATCGGTATTACGTACATAAGTTAGGAAATTATTTGAGGCTGCTGCATGAGCAACAGTTTAACCAAGAGTCGCTGAACAACCGACGCCAGAGATTAAGCTGATTCAGCATATTTTCAGCACTAGCATCAAAATGGAATTGGGTTCTTTTGTAACTTGTTACTTATTTGACTTGGTCATAAAACATTGTTGATCAAATTAAAAAATAACGGGATTCAAGACAGGTCTCTGGATGGTAGATAGAATGCTAAGGAAAAATAATTCAAAGAGTGTCTATTGATGGGACTAAAAAGTCTGTTTCATGATCATGACAAATGTAATAATAGGTTGGGGAAAAAGATTTTTCGCATTTTTTAAGAAAATTCAAAATATTTTTTAATATAGTTTATTTACATTTAACTAAAGTATGTAGGTACCATTTTGTTCGATAACTTTTTGCCATCTTGTAGGTAGGGACATGATCCCATTGCTATAGAAATTGTGGGGCTTCTTATCAAAATACCGCGACAAGTAGTTTTGGCAGTCCTCTCATGATGTTAACCTGACACTGCCTAAAGAATTCTAAAGATACCGAAACAGGTAGAAATCGGAAGGTGCAAGGTCAAGACTATACGGCGGATGCATTAACACCTCCCAGCCAAGTTCTCTTAATTTTTACTGAGTGGCTAAAGATGTGTGAGGGCTAGCGTTATCATGATGAAAAACCACACCCCTTCTGTTGATTAATTCCGGCCGCTTTCTCTCAACTTCTTGCTTTAATCTCATCAGTTGTTCGCAGTAGAGTTCAGAATCTATGGTCCTGCCTGGTGGTAACAGCTCATAATGAATAATGCCCTTCTAATCCCACCACACACACAGCATCACCTTGTTGCGAGTTAACCCGGGTTTCGCCAGTCTGTGAAGCCTGACCGGCCTTTGACCACGACCTTTTTCGCACGTTCTTGTCGTACGTGATTCACTTTTCATCACCAGTTATCAGCTTCTTCAAAAATGGTTCGGTTTCATTACGTCGTAATAAAGAATCACAAATGAGTACACGGTTCCTTAGGTTTCTTTCAGTGAGCTCGTGAGGTACCCAAATATTGAGCTTTTTTGTGTACCCAGTTTTTTTCGAATGCGCCAAAACTGTTTTGTGGTCAATTTCCAGTTCTTCAGCTACGTCGTAACTACTGATATGCCGATCTTGCTCCACTTTTTCAAAAATGGTATCCATTTTATCCGTAGTAGGGAATGCGAAGAAACTTTTTCCCCAACTAATATTATGTAATTCCATGTTGTATTTATTTATAACTGTACTTGCAGGGTTAGTAGTTTACGTGTTGTAGAGTTTCTGACCGCATCTTCTCTACAGTGAAACTCCTTTCGAAGAAGTGGTAAAGTCAAAAAAATTACGTCGAAAGTTTTCTATGGGATATTATTCTGAATTTTGACCTGAGTCCGTCCCAGTAAAACGTTCCACAAAGTGCTCGCCGGCTCTGTGTAGAACAGTGCGATCTGACATTAATCAACGATCCCGATGAATGTACTCTGAATGCTCCTGACAAATTCAAGGCTTACGTCCACGACCTGATGAATGGCATCATGTTGGCAGGTGGAAGTTTTGCTTAATGTTTATAGTTGGCTTTGAATGGATTTGTGGTGAAAGTGCCTTTAATATCTATCTGTTCGTTTTTCTGGAGAAGGTTGAGGGTTCTGCTCGTTTTTGTATCTTTTGGATAATTTCACGTGTTTGGAACCTGTCTTCATCGTTTGTTGTACGACCATTCTGTCTGTGTAGTATGGTTTATTCACTCGCACGTGATGTGACTTCGCTTACTAGGAAAGAGACCCTTTCCCGTGCATATTAGAGAGCTAAAGTTGCTATGACATTATGAAAAAAACCGATGAGGCGTCTGAGTTCTAAAATGTAGACCATGAACTGCGTAGTGTGGGAAGCTCCGGCGTTGAACCGATGACAGGTAGCGGGTAGCCACTAAATGAGGATAGAGTTTTGTGTTGCACCTATAGGGCTCTAGGCCTAGAGCGCTTTGTCGTCACTGGTATTCGTAATACGCATGCTACCTGAGTAAATTTTTATTCATCATTATCATCATCATCTCAGCCTGACACCAGGGCTCTGCCCACACGATAAGAAGAAGAATCATCTCAGCCGATGGACGTCATGGACATAGGACTCCCCCGAGGATCGCCACAATGACCGGTCCTGTGCTGCTCTCATCCAAAGGGTTCCCGCCTCCTTCACCAGGTCGTCAATCCACCTTGTGGGGGTCCGACCCACGCTACGCTTTCTGGAACGCGGTTTCCATTCGAGAACTCTTCGGCCCCATCGGCCATCGGTTCTGCGAGCTATGTGCAATGTGCTACACAGTGAGAAATAGAACAATAAAGAATTGAGAAACCTCCTCTTTTTTTGAAGTCGGTTAATAACTACAAATTTAAAGTTTTCTTTGTAGTACAGTGCCTTGGCAGCAGCCGACTTAGGTGCAGCCAAGGCATAATTACAACGCCAGTTATTAAGAGACGGAAAACCGTCAAACACCTGTCTCCTGAAGGCCTCGCCCCGCACACACTCCATCCATGGTAGACGTCCTCAATGTTTATAAATAAATATCCAAACACCGTCTCAGACTTTCACATTTGTGATATTAGTAGGATTAATCTAGGATTAATGTATCCAATAACTTACTATAAAACGGGAAACTCTTGTTCATAACTGCCTAGGATAAACTTTAAACGACTCTCAACCAAAAACTAGATACTAAAGGAGAACTGCTCGTCAAGACAGAACTTGTGGCAACATCTCACTTATTTTAATGTCCAATTAAAAGTTTCCCTATTTGTGTCCCGGGGGAACTCATGTTTATGCAAATAATTATACCGAGGGGTTAAGATGGGATACTCATCTGAAAGTTGAGTGAAAGTTTTGTTAGACTAAATTTTATTTATTTAGTTCCGTAAGTTCTAATTCGTAATACCACAGTAGGTATACGAGGTCCTTCTTAATTATTATGCCGACGGTTTTTTAAGGGAATGATCAGACCATCAAACTGAACAACTTTTTCTAAAGGGACAATTTTTTTTAACAATAAGTACAATATTTATTAGTTAATCCACAAAAAAGTTATTGCACAGATAGATTTTTATTTAAAATACGAGCGTTAACCCGCGACTTCGTCCGCACAAATTATATACCAGATTTTAAGTCAGATCATAAGCTATCAAACAAAAAAAGTTTCATCAAAATCGGTTCAGCAGTTTTTGCGTGATACTCGTTCAAACAAACAAACACACAAACAAACAAACACACAAACAAACAGACAGACAAAAAATCCAAAAATTGGTGAAATGGAATCAGGGACACCTAAAAACCATATCGTAACTTTTTTTTTGTTAATATCTTCAATGTACAGACAAACTTCCTGTTACAGTTTTATAATAGTATATAGAATATATAGAATATAGAATAATAGTATAGATAGATTAATGAACTACATTTTAAAATAGTAGGCTAGGCGTATTGGTAGGTACAACAGAACAGATGCCATGAAAGGCAGGAATGTCGAAATCGCGAAAAAAACTGCTGTTCCATTCAAAACTGCAAGTCTACATACTCGACCTAAATGTAAGGGACGTTATTGGATCAGGGATCGGCGGTTTTGGGGTTTGATTATAAATTCGAAGACGAATTCAGCAAAAGATGTATTCAGCTCAGTGTTCAAGAACAAAGTTAAAAAAGTAACGATATTAGTGTTTGCCGTGTAGTGTCGGCTAAGAATAGCACCATCCCATTTCCTCCCGTGGGTGTCGTAAAAGGCGACTAAGGGATCTACCGGAGGATGGGCAGCAGCATCCTCTGAGTACACATTCAATCCAACTGCGATCGCCAACCCGCCTGCCAAGCGTGGCGATTATGGCAATTTTTTTTGGGGGAGGCCTATGTCCAGCAGTGGACGTCTGTCGGCTGATATGATGAGTGTTGCCAACGTTAATTAACTGAATGAATGGAAGATAAAGCTAAATGTCGACTGATCATAACAATTCGACTAAATTAAACAATGATTAATAATAATTATATTCTTTGTTGGTATTATTAATGTGTCGCATTGGATGATTGGAGTCTAGGTGGGGAGAACTGTATCAGGACATACGTTTTTTTCTCGCGATTACGATGTTGGTCCCATAGTAAAACTTGTTTAGTTTTATTTATAGTAGTAATTACAGTACTCTGTGGTTTGAGTGCATCAGCCAGTGCGATAGAGATGGCAATATACTGGAAATTGACGATTTGAAGAAGACGTGACGATTCCACACGAAGAAGAAGATGGTCTAACCATCGCCTTAAAACAGTCTGTTTCAGTATTTTTTGTTGAACATTATAGTTAGTAGTTATAGTAATGTTTCTGACCACTCCGTATGGGATTATGATTGCGTTTTTTAAATTATGTATGTACAGAGGTTATATGTAAATGGCAAAAACTCTATGATATTTTTACCTTTTTGACTAGGTATGGATCCCTAAAAAGACCCATAAGACTTTTTTCACAAGAAAAGCAATTTCTCTAAATAATTTACTCGGAAGTTTACTTCTAAGACAAAAAAACTTATTAAATAAACGTCAATAAAAAAAGCAATAAATCCTCGCTTTGGATAATACGGCCTCATAAATAACACTTACTGTCAATAAAGATTATTTTGTTGTTTCAACTTAGTACCGGTATTCGCTTGTTTGAAGCTAACGGTAAATAAATACATAGGTAACGTAATTAATGTATGTTTCAGCCTTCAGGGTAAAGACCTCCTCTCACGAATATGGGTGAGATGGGTAGGCCGGATTAGATTACGCGGGCCCAATGCGGATTGGTAAAAGCATGGTTAGTGTTAGTGAGAGGACAACTTGTTGTCAGAGAATTTTCAAGCCGCCAATCTGTAAAACATGTAAAAGCAAATCACAGATCACAAAAACTAAAGGGAAATGTGAAAAGGGGGCGGGGCCAGTGTCGCAGCAATATGCGCAAAAACGGAACACATTGCTCGCGACAGTAAGGATTCAATATATTATGAGGCTGAAAGCCAGTCGAGATATTATGTGTAAATAGTTTACAATGCTTGCGTAGTACTAAAGATTATTCGAACGTTAAGTTCTGATAGCGCAATGGATAATGAGCAGATTCAAGCTAACAAAATACTTTCTATTGCATGGTACTGGTGGCGATACGACACTCGGTTTCGCCTTGGTTGGCATCTCTCTATATCTCTATGCAATGTTGGAAGGGCGTTATTGCCGACAGGATCGGGGAGCCTCGGAGAGGTGAATAATACGCCAGCAATGTACCTAGTTCAACTAGGTACATTGCAACTACAACAACTATAACAACTAGGCTAGTTGTAGAAAAGAACGTCTTTATTCGAGGCAGTGCAGTTTATACAGAGCCTTTCTTAATATGCTGACACTTTTTTAAAGGGACGATCAGACCATCAAACTGAACAACTTTCTCTATGGGACCAATATCGAAATCGCGAAAAAAACAGCTGTCATTTGGTCGAGTACATTTGCAGTTTGGTATAGAAGAGTTTTTTTTTCGCGATTTTCCTGTCGGTCCTGTAGAGAAAGTTGTTCAGTTTGACGGTCTGATCATCCCCTTAAAAAAGTGTCAGCATAATAACAAGGATCCTAAGTACGTGCTATAAATTACATGAGTCATTAATACTCATTAAGCTACTTGAGAGACGTGACTATGGGAAACTCTGGGAAACTGCACTGCTTGCTGAAATATCCCTTACAAGGACTATTGTGTAAGTCTCCGACTACATAATTTACAATATGGTAATGTATTATGATTGTAAACGCATTTATGAATGTATATAACCGACTTAACTTGTTTGTATATGATTGTTAATTGTTTGTAAATGTTATCAAGAGATCATTGCTTGCCCCGAAAAACAGTTATGCAGTTTGGCCTAAAATTTATATGTGTAATGTACTGTGTTTTGTTATTAATTATATTTTTTAAAATAACTGGCCAAGAGCGAGGTGTGTACTCACACTAAGCTATTTTTAAATTATAATATTTTGTTTCTGTGAGCATAATATATATCGTCTGAAATTAATTACTTCAACCTAAAATATTAAGAAGCAAAATGGGTAAGAACTGCCTAAAACTCCATGCCGATTTGATACCGGTGGAATCGGGTAGTTACACAATAAGACCCATGGTTATTTGAAAAAATGTTTATACTTACTTATTATTATGTTAGTCCGTGTGGTGTAGGCTAAGAATAGCACCATCCCAATTCCTCCCGTGGGTGTCGTAAAAGGCGACTAAGGGATCTACCGGAGGATGGGCAGCAGCATGCCAAGCGTGGCGATTATGGCAAATCCCCCCGTTTCGGGGGAGGCCTATGTCCAGCAGTGGACGTCTATCGGCTGATATGATGATGATGATGATTATTATGTTATTGTGCCGCAATCTCACTTCAACCTATTTATTACAACTCAGACATCCTGTCAGACAGAAATGGATGACTGAACTTTTGTAAAGTGCGAACTTGCACTTACATTTTTTGGGTCTGGCTAGGTCGCCCAGTCATCTAAAATATGTCCGCCAATATCTCAAACGGTTCAAAATAATATACACTATCAGTCTTTATCTCAAGAAGAACCTTTGAAATAGCTCCGGCCTTCATCTATAAAGGATCTGCTAGAGAAATATTTTACGAACGAAATAAACTGCCATCCGTTTTTTGCAAATAATCCATCTTTTTGTCTGGACCTTTAATAAATTGTGTTCGATTTTATCAAATGATTGTGACTTCGTATTGTATCTCACACCACGGAATATATGTATAAGGCTCATACTTACATATAAGTATTGAGAGATTCACTAGTTTCGTTTCACTAGAAAGTAGTACCCAAACTCTGTCTAGTGTGATGGGGAGTGAGCCTGTCGCCACTTGTAATGGACAGTAGGTACAATACATGCCTCGACATTGAAGCATGCAGGTTTCCTCACGAGATGTTTTCCTTCACCGAAAAAGCCAGTAGTGTTACAAATCGTACATAAATTCCGAAAAACTCATTGGTACGAGTCGGCCTGGACGGGGATCGAACCATCGCCTCCTGCACGGCAGGCAACGTTACTCGCCACTGAACCACCACGGCTTCTAAATATCACCCCTTTAAATATTACTACGGTGTTTTATTACCCCTTGTACCTACTTTCTTTTTACTTTAATTATGTTTATGGAATCATCATCATCTTAGCCGATGGACGTCTACTGCTGGACATAGGCTTCCCCCAAAGAAAACGTATATACAGGGTGAAATTGATATCATTAGCATCCACAATAATGACCACACAGTCGAGTAGGTATTTTGTAGGTATGAACTTTTTAAATTTTTTCTCGATATGGACTTTACAGTAAAAATTTGTCATGTTGGTGGTCTAAACCGTGGTGGAGTTTTTTACATCCTGTATATTAAGTTTATCGCTTATTCTAAGCTAGTCTACACGGTATAATCATTAAACTTTTTTTAAGTGGTATATTCCTATCCGGCCCCACAAGGCAAATATTAAAACATTTTTAAAACCATATCTTCCATCTTCCACAGATAATGACGAGCACAACCCGCCTGGCTACAGTAGGGTTCCTACTCACCCTAGCAGTGACAGCCACCGGTATAAAATGCTGGCAGTGCGGCCAGTATAGCGACGGCGTAGGGTCTATAACGCCCTGCTTGAACCGCACCGCTGCCAAACTCGAAGAGTGTCCGGCTAAAGCGAAATATTGTATTGTGAGTATTTAATTTATGTACAGTACATCAGTAGGCAGCTTTAGAACCCCACTTTTGAAATTAGACCTCTTTGGAAACCTACTTTTGAAATTAAGGCCACTTTGGGAATCACTTTCGAAATGTAGACCACTTTGTATTATATTATTACAATTTGACGTAGATTATTAATTATTATTCTCGTCTCTTATTTAATTTAAATTTAATTCAATTTCATTTATTCTTACTTTTATGTGAACACTGTTTGCTAAAATTAGTCCCTGAGATATAACTATACTATACCTATTTTAAAACCTGTAAATTTTACCTCAAGGTTGCAATAAAGATTATGATTTATAACCTACTCTTGAAATGTAGGCCACTTTAGTACCCACTTTTGAAATGTAGACCAATTTACGAAACCTTGACACAATCATCTGAATTTAACGTCATTGTGACATAATCATTGTAACAAGATTATAAGGTGGCCTTCATTTCAAATTGGTTTATTACTAATATCTTGGCGTGGACTACAATTATCATTATTATGTTTTATAGTAAGTACCTAAAACTGTAAAAATTACAACAAAATCATTATTACCAACAATGTAGAGAAAAAATTACAGGAAGTAAGCAGTTGTAATTTTAGAGAGAGAGAGATACTTTTTTTTGTAGTGTCTTTTATATTCTCTTTCTATTTGTATGGAGTTGACTGACATCTGTAAGAACCTACTCGGTAGAGCACCAAATATGGTACAAATCTCATAAAAATTCTTGGTGACAACCAACAGACACTTATTTTTATGGCGTCTTCAGCAATTTTAATAAAAAAGCGCATTTACAAAATACACGAAGCAGTTTTCGTCACGAGTGACAATTTTACATCCATCAGTTTACGTATTACATCGCCGCATTGCCATCGTGAAAAAAGTGAAGGCAAGCGTTTGCAATCTTCCGAATAGGGATGTTATGGATTTTTATGGTTTGTAAACGGATATTTTGCGACCACATGTTGAAGATCAGAAAGTGTATGCTGCTTGTTTAAATAAAAGATTTAACCTTTTTTAATTGAAAGATCATTCCAGGATAATGGAAGTGAAAAAAGATGTGGAAGTGTTTGAGATTTAATTGCATTTTTGTTTAAGGTTTTGTGGATAATATTATAAATTAAATTCAATTTGGGTATTATTATAAACTTCTACTACTTTACTTAATTAGTATACTATTTTACTTCATCCAAGAAATAACAATTTCTTTTTTGGGAATTGACATTCTAATTTCTATCATTCATCATCATCATATCAGCCGATAGACGTCCACTTCTGGACATAGGCCTCCCCCAAAACGGGGGGATTTACCATAATCACCACGCTTGGCAGGCGGGTTGGCGATCGCAGTTGGATTGAATGTGTGTACTCAGAGAAGGCTGCTGCCCATCCTCCGGCAGACCACTTAGTCGCCTTTTACGACACCCACGGGAGGAAATGGGATGGTGCTATTCTTAGACGGAACCACACGGACTAATTACGGATTTCTATCATTGTTTAGTCCAAATTCAAAACATAATTCAGCCCAAATACTGCTAGCCAAAACCAGATTATAAAGACAAGTTCATTAAATGTAAAGAATAGGGTAAAATATTGTTATTTTGATTTTAAATCAAGGTTATTAAGCTGAAATGTTTGTAAACAAAGAAACAAATTAAAGATTGAAAAATTTGTCTTGGGCGGGACTTGAACCCGCACTCTTCCAAACCGGGGAACAAACAAAATAACTTAGGAAGTGCAAATCGTGCTAATAGGGATTCTCATTTTCATACTTTTCGGATATCCATAGATTCGGTTACTGCACCTCAGAACATCCTTATTACGAACAGCTATTACAAAAGCGTAAACAATTTGTCCCTTAAAACGTACCATGAAAGGAAAAGCATAGAGTAAATATTTTAACTTTTAAATGGAGATTCGTTATTAAACTTTGTTTAGGACAGCGGTTTTAATAAAAGTATAACTGCTTCAGATTTTAATTAACTAAATAGTTTGACGACGCATGTTGCTGAAGCAGATTCTGTTATTACGAAGAACTTTTTCTAGTATAGTATTTTAGAGCCAATTTGAGCTTAGAAATGTACTAAGTAGTAAAATGTTGGTTTCCTTGTATTTTAATAGTTGTGGTTAAATTCTTCCGTCATACGGCCAGGAGATCAGATAGCTTTGAGAAGCTCACGATATCCTGCTGTAAGTAAGGAAATAGAGGTAGAAGACTCATGCCTACGAGATGGACTAATGCTATCAAAAAAATTACTGAGGCAAGATTACAGGCCAGCATAAACCGGGCCCAAGATCTAGCGGCCTGGAGAGTTGTGGTGACACAAGTGGCCCACGATAGTGGCCCTAAGCCATGAGGTTACAACTCAAGAAGTTGAATTTACAAGATGTATACTGAAATGTGTTTCATGTTTAGGGAGGTCGTTTATTCCGTACATTTAAGAGGGTACGGAGCCTATTGTGCTGCCCTCAATCGTTTTTTATTTCTACACAATTCAACAACATTTCCAAAAAACAAGTATTGCACATTGTAGTCAATCAATCAACAACAAACATTATAAAAGCAATATAAACAAACATTATAAAACTGCGGATGCAGTTACCTGATTAATTGAAAATCAGCAATGGCAACTACAATGTGACATTCTTGTTTTTTGGAAATTTTGTTTAATTGTTTGGAAATTAAAAAGAATACGATTGAGGGCAGCACAATAGGCTCGGTGCCCCCTTAAAGTACAGATAGACATGCTCATTACTAGCACATAAGCATGTTTTTTTCGAGCAAATGCTACCTAGTACCATATGTGTACATACTTTGCTAGAAATATAGCCTGCTTATTAGCACCTTACTCAAAAATCGACATCAATTTTCGAGCACGCTACCTGAGGAACGGGTGGAAGGGGGTGTTGTCTTGAGCACGTATGCCTATATCATAAGCAAATGCATGCTTTTCAACTGTACACAGTTGAAAAGCATGCTAGATTCAAGGGCATGCTTAAAACGAGTATGCTTATTGCTAGCAAATGTGAACAGTTCAAAAGCACGCTCATTTTAAGCATGCTTTACAACGTGCTATTATAGAGCATGTCTATTTGTACCTGTAGGTCTAGCAGCCAAGCCATTTATGTTTTCTACGGACCAATGTCAGCGATTTGAACGTGACGACCGTGTGAACAAATAATTTTGATTGGATAGACCCCTATATGTATATGAGAATGAATGAATGAAATGAATGAAATATATGTATATGTATGTATGTATGTAGTATATGTATGTAAATTCTGTTGTTATTCAATAGCGTCATTTAGGTTTTCCATTATATTTGATTGGTTTAGAATATCGTTTTCATTTAGCATTCGATACAATCACAAGCTTGTGTAGCTTTTATCGGCGCTTTTTTTTTATTTGGTAATCGGCTACATAATAAGAATCTACAAATATTTTTGGTTACCATGTTACGCTATTTCAATTCAAAAATTAAAATGTTGTATTGGACGCGACTTGAATCCGTAATCTGCCAACCACAAACAATTCGCGAAAAAAAATCGCTGTTACATTTTGGTCGAGTAGAACTGTAGTTTTGTTTATTTTTATTTTATTTCCTTTTTGGAGAACTCACATCTAAATAAAAGTTTCATTTATACATAGACAAAATTATGGTCAGATACTGACAATAATTTCCTACATACTTGTTGTTCGCTATTTTGATGTTGGTGCCATAGAGAAAGCATAAATTGGACCCTGTATATCAATATGAATCATCTCATTGACATCTTCCTTAAGAGCTACGCTTTTGTAGGTGGAGAACTCACCAATTCAATCTCTTTTTCGCTAGTTTTTTGAGTCTCTGATACGATACAACATCAACCTTTTCCTTTAATTAATTAATCAACTAAAAAGATGAAAGGACAGTGCAACCGATGGATTTTGTGTTCGTACACTATAAGTGTACATTCTTCTTCTGTCGAGGTGATTTCATGTCACTATGTTACACTTTCCATCGTGGTAAAGCTCTGCTATTGTTTGAATCTTGCTGATAGTCCAGGGTCCAGGATAATCCAGGGCGCTGGTCATATCGCGGGTTCATTATGTTATTACTCGGGATTTTTTGGAGTACCTACTGGTATAGGTAATATTTCAATTTTACCTACATACCGCGATTAATTTTCATTGCACTGACACCCACAAATACCTTATTGGTTTAAGAAATTACATTTCGCTTAGTTATATTAAAATTTACCCTTGTTTTGCATATAAGGCTTATATTCCCCTAATCTTAATACAACCGACGTAAAACGCAAACTAACCCTTTTCCCCTAGTAAACAATTTGGGCGACAATTTCCCGCTTAGATGGCGGTCCTCGGCCATTTGCCTGATGACGTCATAGCCAACAATGTCCCGTGTTATTTCGTACTCAGCAGAATATAGAGACTGGATGGATGCTTTACATTTTTTCAAGCTGTTTTTTGTACTATTTACAGTGACTGGCTTTTTGGTTGATTTCACTTGATCACATGGAAGATCCTAGGCGACTCTTGAGTGTCCTTATTCATAAGGTCATATTTTCACCTCGTTTTGGGGTAGAGGGCATCCACAAGGTCTTTCTCCTGGTTTTGAGCCTCACGGTTTACGTCTCCTTGTCAAACTAATGTTATTTATTTCCATTTCTGCGATAAGACGCGACTTCAGCTGATCTGTTTGAAATGGCAACTCTTTTTTTCTCATGAAGGACTCACTATTAAACGGATAAGGATAATATCTGATATGCTAATACGCTATATTTTTCAACGTATCGGAATGATCCCACGTGAAAAAATATTTATGAGCATAACAATGCTATGCTGTAACAACCAAAATAATGACTGTTATATCACGGTAGTGCCATTGAGATAAAATACATTATTCGATTCTGCAGTACACAAATATTTTTCTTGTGTTTAGTTCTAGTAGTTTCTGAGTTATCCTTTGTTTTATCGGCATGGTCACGATTTTTCGTGCCGTTTTTCTGATTTTACGCGAGTGTGGTCGTTTCGGAGGGGTGCGGGCGGACGTTTTAGTGGATAAGAGATAGACGCACTTTTTGTTATCATCAGCTGCAAGGCTGATTCAGTGTTCATAGGGTGAAGAGTATCTCTATGATGGGGATGGACCAGGTCTGCCTGCATAACTCCAGTTAGGAGTTACAGACCTTTGAACGGTTGTAACTCGTAAACCGACTGGAGTCCGGTTTATCGTGCTGGAGGGAATGAATCGTCTTTTAAGAATCCTACGTAACCAATAATCCAACGAAAAAATCAAGCTACGCTCATACAGGGTGAAATAGATATCATTAGCATCCTTTTAAAAAATCTAATGTTGCATACATTTGTGTCGCGTAGACATTGCAGTTTAGTATGGAACAGCAGATTTTTTGTTGCTCCGATAGTGAAAGGTGTTCAGTTTGATACCCATCCCATTGAGTCTACCCAGACTCGTAGTTTAAAAGGATGGCTAATGATATCAATTTCACCCTGTAGTTAAAAGTTTCCCAAACACCATCGGTAAGACCTCAAAACTTTAACTAAAATTGAGAATATCCGCCGCCATTTTCCAAAATGGCGTCGATCCCGGTCCTCGGCGTTATCGTTCGAAGGACGTCATTCCGGATTCAAAGATGTTATTAAGATAGGTTTCTCAAACTTAACTTGGACTTAGATTTCACAGCTTGACACGAATTTGTCCTTTGTGCCTTGCGTTCTGATAATTACAAGGGTCTTGGGTGGTTTTGGTTTGATAATTTTGAGTTACTCTGCCTGAGGAAACATTAATTTTAGGTTTGTCTAAAATATGTTAGTGTATCTACGTGCCTAGTTCTATACAGCTAGTTTTTGTCATCATACAAAGTGTAAGGAAATACCCTAGTAATATTTAAATATTTTCCTATTTTTTTTATGCAGTATGACTTTTTATTTTAATTATGCAGACACTTTTTTAAGGGGACGATTAGACTATCAAACTGAACAACATTAACTACGGAGTCGTGTTACCTATGTATAGTAGGTAAGCTACTGTCACGTACGTATTTTGCTATTTTGTAATAAAACTATGATTTTTTTTATTTTTTTTCTCGGTTTATACTCCATAGTGAGAGTTGTTCAGTTTGGTCTAAAGTGTAAACCACTTTTAAATATTACTGGGGTGGTTTGTTACACTTTGTATAACCAGTTTAAAACGAAGCGATACACCATTTTCGTTAAAATTGTTACTTAACCCGAACTCCTTTAAAGTACGAGTGAATAGGCATCTTCTGGGTAAGCTCGCTACATCTTCGACCCCATCTTCGTCCTGAGGACTGGATTGAGGTTAAGAGCAAACCCATCCGTAAAAACAAAAAACGTATTATCTACCCTTAGTAAATCAAAACAAAGTCACGTTATATATTTATTTTCCCTTTAAGGGTGGTCAAAGACTTCGAAACTCAATTGAATATCTTAGTCACATTGTCAGGGATATTTCTCTCTGCATTCTCAAAACCTGTACATATTTCCATCCATAGAGTCTAGTTGGTAAGTACTGCAATTTTGTTTGGAACAGCTGATTTTAGAAGATGGTTCCGTAGTGAAAGTTGTTTTGTTTGTTAAGCCTTACTAAGTACAAGCGGCTTAAGGGCCCCCACACATAACTGCGACGTCGCATCGCATCGCAAATATCTGCGAGCTCGCACGAATGCAACGCAAGAACTACCGATCTTGTACTATTATTACGATTACACCACCTATTGTATATACCATTGTAAAACGCAATAAAGCATTTAGTATCTGATTCGCATCGCACTTTCCTGCGATATTACATCACACTGTGTGACCACTTATTCCACTGAGACAGCGTAGGGGAAAGACGCCGTTAGTTATCTTTAAAATTTGACATTAATATTTGTGTGCACATTTATTTTACCCTTTTATTAGGTTTAATCTTAACTGCGTAAGTTCCTTACGAGAGCGATGCGGATTTCTCCCCCTCCTGCACCGCTCCGCTACCTACGGAACCTATGAGAAGAAAGAGAAACTGTACTAAGTGCGACGACAGTATCCGCCATTAATTGCCATGTAAACTCCCTACAATTTTTTTTGTTCCTAGTTGCGCTAGATTGGGTATGGTCACCTGAATCTTGCGCGTTAGCGCGTGAAATCGTATCGTAGCAATTCGCATCGCAAGTTCCTGCGATGCGGCGTCGCATCGCATCGCATCTCAGTTTTGTGTGGGAGCCCTAAAGTGATTATCTAGCGCACTCGACTCGGTTGAACGCAGAGCCAGGAGGCTCATTGGCGACAGTAAGCTGGTGGAGACCAAGCTTCATAGCCTAGCCCACCGCCGCAGAGTAGCCTGCTTGTCGGTCTTCTACAGATTGTACTTCGGTGAGTGTGCCCAAGAGCTACATGAGCTCATCCCGCCTTCCCCTTTCTACAATCGGACTTCCAGACGCACCGCGGGATACCACCCCTTTTTGGATGACATCCCACATATCCGCACCAAGCGTCTTTCTGAATATTTTATAATGCGCACAGCCAAGGAGTGGAATGCCTTGCCTGCGTCAGTATTTCCGAGCGCTTACAACCCGAATTCCTTTAAAGTACGAGTGAATAGGCTTCTTCTGGGTGAGCTTGCTACATCTTCGACCCCATCTTCGTCCTGAGGACTAGATTGAGGTCAAGAGCAAATCCATACTTAATAAAAAAAATCTTTATTCACAAAAATGTATCCTATAGAGTAGGTAGGTATTGTACAAAAAGCGAGCTTATGTTTTGAACCGATTTCTTAATTCTAATCAGTCTCCAAGTATTTCATCCACCGGCCAAATAAAACGTCAGCCAAATCCGTAATCGGTAAAAAACTCAATTTATAAAAAAGTTAAAGTGGGGTGAACAAACTTTTGATTAAATTATCTCGATCCCATTCAAAGAAAACATCTTAGTCTTGCCTCTAAAGTATTTTTTGTAAAAATTTATTTTGTTTGAAATCTGAACCCTGTGCTTAAAAGCTTTAGGGTTCTATTACGCGGTCCACTGCATGAAAAAAAAACGAAGGTAGAACACCATTTCTTCGTTGAAGAACTAAAGAACGATTTCATTTAAATCAAACGCCTTTAAAGAGTGTTTTTTTAAACAAATTAAGTTAAAATGTGAAAAGCTTACGTCAAACATAAATTTTTTATAAGGTAATAAATGTCACTAGCAACATTTAAATACAGATAAAATAATGTTTTTCCATAGAAAACGCCAAGACTACTTGACCTTAATGTATGTTATATATGTATGTAGCCGATTTTTATTTCGCGATTTTAATGTTGGCTTCAAAGTTGGTCAGTTTCTTCGTTTAAAGCATTTTCTAAAATATAGGATCCTTCTCAATATAC
Source organism: Agonopterix arenella (assembly GCA_927399405.1). Taxonomy (NCBI): domain Eukaryota; kingdom Metazoa; phylum Arthropoda; class Insecta; order Lepidoptera; family Depressariidae; genus Agonopterix; species Agonopterix arenella. The sequence goes on from OV656711.1 coordinate 1,162,406, forward strand.
TGATTGTTTTTTTAATGGGATGATCAGACTATCAAATTGAACAACTTTCTCTATGGGAAGAACGTCGACATCGTGAAAATCGTTTAAAAAAAATCATTTATTTAAAAAAAAGTTTTTATGGTCTAAATCACTTCTGAAAATTTTTCAACTTATGTCAATTACTGTAGAGAGAGAGAGAGAAAAAATATTTATTAAAAAAACATCTTGATTTTTATCTCTCTCTTATTTTTGATGAAAATCATCAATCTTTGTTATTTTACTTCTATGATCTTTGTTATTTTACGTACCTGTGCCAAAATGAGTGCGAATGACGTTTTATTATTTTGTCGGTTTGTTGTATTCATATTTCATTTATATTCTTTATAGCTTTTCGTAGCTCAGGCAGGTAATTCCTGCCTTTCATGGCATCAGTTGTACCTACCAATACACCTAGCCTACTATTCTTACATTTAATGGTTCATTATTTTATTAGAAATCCGTCTGTAAAATGGCTTTTTGTGGATTCATAAATATTATTCTATTTTTATTCATATAAATATCGCCCAATAAGACTAATAAATATTAAAACGAGCTATTTTAACATTTGAATGTAAATAAAAACATTCATTCACATTTTCTCAGCAAAAACTTTGTTGCCAGCGAGAAGTCGGTCAAGATTCAACCCAATTAAGACATCTTGTCTTTTAAATATACGAAGAATTTCATGTAAAATAAGTTTCTTGAATTCGGTCTAAAAATGTAGACTCTGTGAGAGCGAGAGCAATTGATTAATGGTCTCTACAATTTCAAAGGTAGTTTTCCTTTCTCTAGATTTTTGAACGTCCTTGAAAATAATTAAGTGATTTTTTGTTGTTTTTAAGGGGATATTGATTCAGAGCGCGCTCGATACAAACGAAGTCTAGTTATATTTTCAAACGCGTGGACTTAGGACTTGTTTTTGGGTTTCTTTTTGTGGCACTATATAAGGTCTAAAAAAATTAGGTGAAACTATTTTAAGGGGATGATCAGACAGTCAAACTGAACCACTTTCTGTATGGGACCAATAACGAAACCGCGATAAAAAAAATAGGTTTTCCATACAAACCTACTCAACCTAAATGTATGGGACAGCAGATTTTTTTTCGCGATTTCAATATTGGTCCCATAGAGAAAGTTGTTCAGTTTGATGGTCTGATCATCCCCTTAAAATAGTTTCACCTAATTTTTTTAGACCTTATATACCCATCTTGATTTTCACACTTTGTCACGTCGAAGTTTTTACACAAGTTTGACACATGACATAACCTTAGCGAATACCAAATTGTCAGCTCGCCGATGCTTCAACGACGAATTCACGGTTGTGACGATGTTTGCGCTTAAAGAATTGCATTGCAGGTGCACACATACCATTTAGTTGATTGGTTGGTTGGCTGAGTATGTACATATCCTCTAACGTGCGCTGAGTGCGCCGACAGCGGAAGCTTTCGTTCTGCAGGGATATTTATTCATGTGCTAATATGTAAGCATGTTTAGTGTGACAAGAACAATCAAACTCCAAAGGTTTGAGTTTAGTTCGTGCCCTCGTAGGTGTAAGATAAATAGAAGGAAACTTTCTTGCGTCGTACGAGTACGTGATGAGAGTGTTAGATATATTGACGTGAATAGACGTTATTACCGCGCCAAATGGTTCACACACCGAATCAGCAAGCAAGGCTAGTCCGGGAAATTGTAATATTTTACGAGGTTTCTGATATAGATTATGTCATAGTATAATAAAAACTAATAGTGGTGAACATCGGAAGTGGCGGCGGCGCGCGGGCGGATCTATGTGCGGGAGACATTGACTATTTATTATATGGACTAGCCTTGCGGTAGCATTTCCCCTCTGCCACGGTATAAGATCAATTATTCATGTGCATTTACATTCAATTTTATACCTTATCACTAAACGAGACAGCCTATAATTGCGAAACAATAATTTCGAACTTAGAACGTTTGGGGTTCACGCGAGACTACTTTTCATGATTTTTAACGTTCATAATTGGTATCTTAAGTTATGGGAATAAAATCCAAAGTTGCGGATTCAACGTTACCTCGCCCCCCGCAAAAAGTGGCAGAAATGTTTGTTAGTAGAATTACACGCGTAACTAGTCCCTATATAAGTAGTCAAAGGCGGGAGACGGCGGGAGACGGGCGTACCTAACTGAATTTGTAGCACCATCCCATTTCTTCCTGTGGGTGTCGTAAAAGGCGACTAAGGGATCCATCAGAGGATGGGCAACAGCATTCTGCCTCCGTGGTCTAATGGTCAAGAGCATTGGCTCTCGACACGGAGGTCGTGGATTCGATTCCGACGGGGTACACCTAGTGAAATGTCACTTTGTGCGTTTTTCCCCAGTTGTTCCCCAGTTCCACATTGCAGGCTAAATCGCCTGATTGTCTGAAAAGAGAAATGATTCCGTGCTTCGTATGGCACGTTAAGCCGTTGGTCCCGGCTACTATCTCTGGTGGTAGTAGTCGTTACCATAAAAACTACGTCAGAGGCCGTAAGGCGGTGTGAAAAAACTTTGACACCAGGGCTCTGCCCACACGATAAGAAGAACAGCATTCTCTCAGTACACGCGTTCAATCCAAATGCGATCACCGACCTAGTGCACTGCCTTAATGGAAATAAAGTTCGCTTCCGGATACCAGCACCAAATTTTAGTATGCTGTTAGGTATGTTCTCTAGACCCCAAAACTGACGGGAGACAGTCTCTAAGGTGTCAGGGTCTCCAGTTATGACGTCATAAAATTTTTGTATGGGATTAAAAACATTTTTGTTCTAAAACCTATCGTGTGGGGTTTCAAATGAAAGGGCTCCATAAGCCCTATTTAGCCTAATAATAATATTTTTTATTACTTTTCAACATTATATTTTACTTTTCAACATTATTTCGGGAAACTCCGCCATATATTTTCCTCGGCTCTACCACAATGCCTCAAAACGAAGGTGTTCGATCAGTGCGTCCTGCCAGTAATGACATATGGTGCGGAAACATGGACCCTGACGATAGGACTAGTTCATAAATTCAAGGTCGCGCAGCGAGCTATGGAGAGAGCTATGCTCGGTGTTTCTCTGAGAGATCACATCAGAAATGAAGTGATACGTCAGAGAACGAAAGTGGTTGACATAGCTCAGAAAATTAGCAAGCTGAAGTGGCAATGGGCTGGTCATATCTGCCGAAGAACTGACAACCGGTGGGGTGTCAGGGTTCTGGAGTGGAGACCGCGAACTGGTAGACGTAGTGTGGGACGTCCTGCTGCCCGCTGGACAGACGACCTAAAAAAAGTAGCGGGGAGCGACTGGATGAGGAAGGCCGAGAACAGAGTTTTGTGGCGCGCCTTGGGAGAGGCCTATGTTCAGCAGTGGACGATGATAGGCTGATGATGATTATATTTAATGAAAAAAATGTATAAAAAATAGTAAACATAAACATTTTTGAAATTGCTTTATTGACGTTTGGTATGAGGATATTATAAGTCGTTTGGCGTATGTTTTACAAAAAATTATTCAGCCGCCGTTTCTTACCTGGAGGAGCCCAAACTTGGTATGTTTTGAAAATAATTTTTTGATTTTTTTTAAAACAATTGGCTGAAAGGTAATCGTGTAGTATGTTTTTAGAACCGACTCATGGAGCCCTTTCATTTGATACCCAACGCCCATACAAAAATTTTATGACGTCCTAACTGGAGACCCTGTCACCTCAAAGTCTGTCTCCCGGCAGTTTTGGGGTCTAGAGAACATACCTAACAAAATACTACAATTTGGGGCTGGTATCCAGAAGTGAACTTTTTCAGCCTTTTTGACCGAAAGGCAGTGCACTAAACCCGCCTACCAAGCGTGGTGATTTAGCAAGTCCTCCCAAATGGCTAGCACGACCAAACTTCAGGACCTTTGGACGTTTAACTTTGATTTGCTATTTGTAACCAACTCGTGAGTTAACCAACCAGTTAACTCTTGAACTAATGGGTTATACATGTATGTATTTATGTGTAGACCTTATACTAAGCATGAGTAATCCCACACCCTGTTAGCTGTCTGGCGCAGTCTCCCCTCATAATTACCGCCATTAATTCTGGATTACCGCGGGATTAGCTGCAAGTGTTCATTACACTCGAGTTAAATGTTCTTGAGAATTATTTATTTATAGCACTTAATCATCATCATCTCGGTTGTGCTTTAACAGCACATATGAGGTCATTCTATTTATTTTATTTTATTTTAACACTTTATTGTACACACGGAAATATACATGAAAACAACATAATAGACAATTACAAAGGGTGAGCTTATCTCTAAAGAGATTTCTTCCAGCAAACCCTAGACAGAGTGAGAGCATAGAAACTGAGGCAGGCTTAGTGTGCACATTTAACTAAAAAAACAGTAGGTATTTAAAACTAATAAATATATATTATATAAAGATACAGGTATTTGTATACTTACATGCATACATACAAATATATACGGTATGATAAATAAATAAATATACTAGTTTATTAAAGAGAGATATAGTGATCTTTGACTTGTTAATAGGTTTATGGTTTTTCAAGAGGATGATCAGACCACTTCTGAACAACTTTCTAGGACCAACATCAACATCACAATACAAAAACAGCTCTCCCATACATTTAGGTCAAAGAAAATATTATACTCTAACGCGATTTAGTTTTATTTTTTATTTTTTTTATTCATAATGGATTTGAGCTTGGCTTCATCTCACCTGATGGGAAGTGTAGATGAAGTCGAGGATGTAGCGCGCTCACCCAGGAAAAGCCTATTTTAACTCTTCTTTTAAAAATATCCTGATTGCATTTGCTTGGAAACACAGACGCAGATAGGTCGAGTTGGTTTGCGATTTTTATGGAAGATCAGATCTTTTTCGCGATTTTTATGTTAGTCTCTTATACAGTTGTTCAATTTAATGGTCTCATCATTCCCTTAAAGAACCGTTACCCACAAGGTGATAGCATCACATCAGATTTGGTTTAATATTTTAGCTAGCATGATTTAAATAAATAAATTATGCTCACAGGCACATACATTTTACTTTCATCAACATGCATCTATTTCGAGGGGATTAGGTATATTATATTCAATGTTAGTAAAAAGTGGTGATGTGCTCAGTCACACGTGATTTCATTCAATGATTTATTATTTAAACAACCAACCGTTGATTTACCATTTCCTAAAAATTAATTTATATATAAGGTCTAACAAAATTAGCTGAAACTATTTTAAGGGGATGATCAGACCATCAAACTGAACAACTTTTTCTATGGGACCAATATCGAAATCGCGAAAAATAAATTAGCTGTTCCATACAAACCTACTCGACCTAAATGTATGGGACAACATTTTTTTTTGTCGCGATTTCAATATTGGTCCTATAGAGAAAGTTGTTCAGTTTGATGGTCTGATCATCCCCTTAAAATAGTTTCACCTAATTTTGTTAGACCTTATATAAATAAAACAGTAAATCGGTCAGCACATGCGTCGTCAAAAACAAAAACAGTCATAAATCAGCAACATGCTTCGTCAAAGCAATGAAATACAAGCTCAGTCAAATAACCCGCCCCTGGACGATCCCGGCGCAAAGGAGCCCATTATGCTAGCAGCGTTGCCACGTTGAATTGCTATGGCTAGCCTTTGCACCAGAAACGACCCGGAACGGGGGTCACAATTTCGCTCCCTCAGTCGACGGCCAACCTCCTCAACGAAGGTCTTAGCCTCGGCAGCCCAAACCCCCGTGGTCTCAACGGCGACAGGTACAAAAAGATAATCGGCCAACAGGGCCGAGTAAGTGTCCCACTTCCTAACGGCAGCCAGCTCCGCGGCTGCTCCAGGCGTCCGCGACGTACGACTCATGTAGCTGGCGGCGAAAGTGCTGACGCACGGTGCGTCCCATAAAAGGCACTTGCCTTTCTGCCAGGGCACCAAAGTCAAGCCATCCGGCCTCTTGCCGTCGGCACGGCTGAGACCAGGCGGCTCAAGTAAAACAAAAAAGTAGGATTTTATATAGTATAGATTTTACTTATACAATCGTGAACTCGTCAATAAATTACAAGAAGGTACCTTAAGAGGACTTTTCTTAGTAAATAGCTTCCCCCTAAACTAGTGACAATATAAATGACCGATAAGAAAACCAATTACAATTCGTCTTTTACAAAATGTATTGCTCTGTGGTGTAGATCAATATGGGAAGACGTTTTAGGATATTTTATGTAAACAAATGCGTACTTTTGTATTTACGAAACAGGTAATACATAAATAGTAGAACATTATAATAAAACAACAATCTTGACGTATCCTTATTAGCCCAGTCATTTTACGGTTTGAGCCGGGACTAATTAATAATAGATTTTTTTTCGGTATAGTATTTAAGGACCAATTTGAGCTTAGAAATTTATCAAAATTAAAAATCACGTCAGCAACAGCCCCAAATTTTAAATCTAGCATTTATCTCGTTCTAAAAAAATGAATGGTAAATTTTTTTTTGCAAACTTTTAGGGCTTTACACATTTTATACATACTTCAAATATGGTGTTAATATTTTTGTCTACTTAGAAGGCTTTTTAAAAATACATTCGTATTTTCTATTAAATATCATTTTTTTTTAAATTTCAATGTCTATTTTACTACTGAAAAATAATTTATATTGTTAAATCTAATTACAATGAGTGCATTGGTATTAATATTATAAATTTAAAAGCCTTCTGGGTGATACAATTTTGATTTCTATGTTGCGTAGAGTTTTTTTTTAATATTTTTTCAGATAGTCTTTTTGTCACTAAATGTTGCCGGTTACAGTTTAAAAGTCCAATTCATAATTACTCCCTACCCCTCCTAACAAAACTCCGTAAAATGGCTGGGCTATACATATATTGAAGAATGAAGATCATTTTATGAAAGATCCTTTTAATTAGTATGGGAAATAGGCTAACATTAAAATCTTAGCGTATAGTTGGCGTATAGTTATGAAACTCATGTCGATTTGTTTCTCATAACCTCTAGATTATAGTGGTAATATTAGCTATACCTCATCTAAACGGAGCGTCGCGTAATCGCAGTTGGCGAACATCTTGTCTTGGTAAGATAATGTTGGTTTTTTAGTTTTATTTTCTTTACTTCGTGATCTATCTGACCAAAGTAGACAAAAACTTTATTTTCTTTGTCGGATTTTCTCTTAAAATATCCAGTATTTTTCGTAGGTTTCCAAAATTCATATTCAATACGGATGCCATCAATATATCGTATATTTTACATGCTGTCAAATATCCTTTTCTTGTTACAAAAATTGTTGCAACAATAATTCGGGTTGATAATCATATTATGACTAAAATATGTTTCATAAACAAGAATTATAGCACCAATATTATTATTATTTATTGGTGAAATACTCATATTTTTCTCCATGTGGGATATATCCATGAAGCATTAAATGCTATAGGCTATATCGTATGTCACGTCTACCCTCTTTGACCAAAGTTATGTTATGGTCGCTTGAGGTTTTGGGCAAATCTTTTATTACACATCTTCTTGATTGGATAGCATGCAATGGCGAAGGCCGAAGGGTGCATATAGCTTGATTATTTTAGTCTTACTTATAAACTACGTCTACGCTTACAAAGTAGGTACAGTACAACCAGGAAAATAATTAACCTCGGCAATCTTCGTTGGCGCAGAGTCCCCGACCAAACCCGAAGTCGTTTAGTAATCAAAGGGTGCAAAGTTGGATAGCAGCGAAATTGGCGCGAGAACAATTAGCCAATCGTTGCAAAGCATTGAAGGTGGCACATCCTGATTGGTCTATGTAATTTGGCGCACTATTAATCAAATTTGTCAACTGCGCAGGTACATCGGGGGAACTAAAAAAAAATAAAAGATCTGGTACTAATGTAGACAAACAGCCCCATTAACTTTTAATGAGATGACTACTGAAATACGTAAAGATGTCCTAATTTTAGTGTTCCTTTCCAAAACTGGCAAAATGGACATGGAAAGCTAAAACTGGGCATAATTAAAGCAATTGATGGAGCAAATTACATAAATAAATAAATAAATATCTTGGACATTGTCACACAAATTATCTAGTCACATTTTAAAGTACCTGGACTTGTATTATGATGACTAGACAACGATATAGAATACATATATAGATACAAACATCCATGACTCGGGTACAAATATTCATAAAATAAAAAAAATTAAATCATAAAACGTCAATTTTATTTAAGAGGGCAGTTTCAGGTGTTTTGTTTTAACGGGCATAGGCCCACCGCTGTAACTCCTGTAAGCCAGGATCAGCAGCGGCGACCATTCACAACACTGGACAATGAAGTCCACCGAGCCCGGGGGATGACTCTAATCTGTCTTGGAACCCGCAATGAATTAATCAAAGAAGATAGGAGGAGTAGGAAAACGAAATATCCGACTTCCCTCCATTGCAAACGGGAGACAGCAATACGAAGGAAAAAACATGGCTATTAGAGAGCCAATTCAAGAGATCATTTATGGCAGTGTTGAAGACACGACCGCAAAAGCACCAAAAATACAAAATAAAACAATAGGAACCTAACATTGTACTGAAACTATGACCTATTTTGCTTCCAGTAATAAGTATGGCAAAAACATCTGAACGCACGGAAGTTATCCCTAGTCGCAACAAGACCCATGTAGTAAGGGACACCAGAAAACGATTTTATTGAGTCAAGCATGGTCTGGCGCTCGGCGTACCTAGTTTCAGGTGTGTCATCATGGCTATAAAAATATGTTTTATTTTTCAATATCTTGTGGTTTTTTAACATTTTCCGTAGGCACAAGGTATTTCAGTCGACTAAGTATAACTATAATTGGACGTTATTTTTACAAATTATTTACAGATTTTGCGTGTTTTAACATATTCTTGCTACTTTGATAACTTTTAACGTGTAACTAAGTGAGTTAACGACAAGAATACCTATAATTTGTCATAATCATAACATATGAGTTAAGACGTAACATCATTAGCTCTGACGTCGTGTGTTAAACAATTATCCTTTTACATAATTTTATACATAGTTCTACACTTGAGAATTTTATACATAGTTAGACTAGTTCATAAATTCAAGGTCGCGCAGCGAGCTATGGAGAGAGCTATGCTCGGTTTTTCTCTGAGCGATCACATCAGAAATGAAGTGATAAGTCAGAGAACGAAAGTGGTTGACATAGCTCAGAAAATTAGCAAGCTGAAGTGGCAATGGGCTGGTCATATCTGCCGAAGAACTGACAACCGGTGGGGTGTCAGGGTTCTGGAGTGGAGACCGCGAACTGGTAGACGTAGTGTGGGACGTCCTGTTGCCCGCTGGACAGACGACCTAAAAAAGGTAGCGGGGAGCGACTGAATGAGGAAGGCCGAGGACAGAGTTTTGTGGCGCGCCTTGGGAGAGGCCTATGTTCAGCAGTGGACGATGATAGGCTGATGATGATGATGATGATGATAATTTTATAGCTATCATAAACAAAAATAATGTAAGTTGGTTTTGATGGTATGTCTCACGGTTAAAGTCACTTAATATACCGACAGTATTCTTTTTAGAAGGGGAATAAAATTATTAAAATTGTACATTTAAGGCAATAATACAAGGACCAACTTAAAATGCTGACACTTTTTTAAGGGGATGATACATCATCATCATCATACATACAAAACTCCAAACCTACTCGAGCCAAATGTATGGAACATCAGACTTTTTTTCGCGATTTCGATGTTGGTCCCATAGAGAAAGTTGTCCAGTTTAATGGTCTGATCATCCCTTTAAAAAAGTGTCAGCATATTAAGAAGGACCCTGTATAAATACCTACGCATCAGTTATTCGACCCTGTTAGAGCATTTTGAAAACTTGCATCTAGTCAGTAGTCAAAACTATTATTTTGACGAACACTTGATTTTGTAACTTCCTTTTAATTGCTTCACAACATAGAAGGCGTGGTGGTCCAGCGGCGAATAATCTTGCCTGATGTGTAGGAGGTGATGGTTCGATCCCCGTTAAGGCCGACTCGTACCAATGACTGACTATTCGGTGAAGAAAAACCACGTGAGGAAACCTGCATGCTTCAATTTCGAGGCATATATTGTACCCACTGTCCATTACAAGTGGCGACTGGCTCACTACCAGTCACACTGGAGAGAGTATCGGTACTAATAGTGAAACGTGGATGTTCTAGCATAGCATATGCTCACGACTATGTATTCCCCGTGGGGGTAGTCAGAGATATTCTGAAACCTCAAAACATCCAAGTTTCACTATAGTACCGAAACTCTGCCCAGTGTGACAGGGAGTGTGCCCGTCGCCACTTGTAAAGGACAGTGGGTACAATACATGCCTCGAAATTGAAGCATGCAGGTTTCCTCGCGTGGTTTTCCTTCACCGAAAAGCCAGTGGTGTTATAAATCGTACATATATTCCGAAAAACTCTTTGATCCGAGTCGGCCTGGATGGGGATCGAACCATCGCCTCATCGCCACAAGTGGCGACAGCCTTATCTGAAGCAAAAGCGCTACTTTGCATTTCTAACCCCTCTTATAATGTTCTGTGATTTTTTCCACCTCGTAACGGACAACGGACATGTCTTTACAAATTATACTCTGTAATGGGACACTATCTTTTAAACTAGTTATTGTTATAATCGAAGTTTGATCAATAGTTTGCTATAGATGAATCAATTTTAAAACTTTGTGTCTGGAAATCATCTTAAGCAAGAAAGATTACGTGTAGACTCTAACGAATTATTTTTGTGAAATAAGTGATTTTGTTTTTTGTCTCTACTCAAAAGTAGGGGTTTGTTCCTTACGACATTTGAAACCACCGTTACATAATTTTTGTTCCATTTGCGGTCAAAAGTTGCACTAGAGATACACAATGTACCTACACGTTTTACTACATAACAAAAAGTTTTAACGACCTACACTTCAAATTGGTTAACAATATTTCTCCTCTCAAATGCCTGTATTCGGAAAAGATATTATATACTATCGTTTATTCTCGAGGTAAATACCATGTTAACCTTTAAGTTCGACGTGAGTATGAATAAAACATGATAGATGTTGCGTTCTAACGTCACGTAGGGGGTTAACTTATAACTATTCTAAAACGATAAATTGTACGGGAATAATATATTATGTGTTGATGTTTTATCCTTTGATCACAATAGTCTATCTATATTTTCTTAATTTTCCCTTTTCGAACAAAGAACCAAAGAGAATGTAACTCACTACGTTATAAAGGTCGGGACTTCCATACTAAAAACTGATCGTGACCGATTATCCAGAATGTATGAAACGGGTGCAACCGTTCAAAGGAATTTAATGGCGTCGGTGCACGTTTCATATGACATTTTTTTGTTAGAGAGTTGGGAGGGAGGACATTGAAATTCGGTTCCGCAAGCTTTTCGTGTAACGGAAAGTCGAAATTTAAATTTGACATCTGCGGAAGTTTTACTTCTTTCGTGTGTCTTTACGACAGATTACTTTTTTTCTTTTTTGTGATTTTCGATATTGGTCCTGTAGTAAAAGTTGTTCAGTTTGGTGATCTAAAGCATCCTCTAACCTAAAGTAACTATGTAACGACTTTATTCTACATCCTTATTCAGGGTCCCACTAAATATGACGATGGTTTATTAAAGGGGATGATCAGAATATCAAGCAAAACAACTTTCTCTACGGAACAAACGTAGAAATCGCAAAAAAATCATCTTTTCCATACAAAACTGCAATCTCGACCCAAATGTATGGGACGGCAGATTTTTGTTTGCGATTAGGATGTTGATCCCATAGAGAAAGTTGTTCAGGTTGATGGTCTGATCATCGACCCAAATGTATGGGACGGCTGATTCAGCTCAATGGTTCGAGTCTTCTTGGATGGGGTTTTATTGGAACCATCGCCTCCTGCACCGCTGCCATGATTACTCACCACTAGACCACCACGAGTTTAGTAAAGAGAATTACATAGGTAAAGTTTTTTCTTCCTATCAATTTTCCTATAGAGAATACATAAAGTGTATGTATGTGCAACGTTTACTAGTTTACTAGAACGTCGCACAAAGGCGAATGCCAAAAACAAATATTTCCTTTTCAGTTCAGTTTTTCATGATCAAACGAATTTCGTTTCGATGCAAGATAGAACTCTGGTTTAAAAAAAAACAATAAAAAAAAACATATTTCTTAAACAATAAAGTAGACTTTTTCTAGAGTACACTTTTTCAGATACAGATAAAAAGTAATTTCGGATACGTGTTCAAGCATAATCATGTTTTATTCGCTTGCAAAGTTTCAGGTGTTATTTTTAGTGTATAAATTAGTCGACGGATTACTACGCTTGAAGTTAGAGGCTTTAGCAAAATGTACATGGCAGTTCTATATTTTCCGATTCAAGGTATAATATAGCTTAAATAGACAAGAACACGGCAACAATATTTCGCTGACTTTGCTGTTAAGGTGGTTTCAGTCCTTACAAAAGTTTGACGCACAATACACTGAAAAAAATGTTTTGTTAATATAACCGAACTTTAGTGACTCCCAAACTGTTTGTAGCACATAACCAAACGTTTGGTTATAATAGCATAACTTTTTGCTATTATATACAAACGTTTGGTTATGTGCTACAAAACAGTTTGGCAGTCACTAAAGTTCGGTTATATTAACAAAACATTTTTTTCAGTGTACGCGTAGACGGAATTAATAAAAGTAATATTTTATGTATGAAAAAATAGTTTAGAAAATCTAGATGCCGCGTCACAAATAACATTTGGCATTTATTATATAATTACGAAGATATAAAGCTTTTAAAATTTTGTATGAAAAATTTCAAAGCTTTATATCTTCGTAATTATTTTATAAATTGCAAATGTTATTTGTGACGCGGCATCTAGATTTTTCAAACTATTTTTCCATATATACAAAGTTACTTATATTTATTAATAAAAGTAACTTACTAACAATAGATGGTAGATGGTATTCCATCTAATATAATAAATATTTTAAAAATAAGTAATTGTTTATTTCGTCATCTTAGCCGACAGACGTCCACTGCTAGACATAGGCCTCCCCTAAAGATCCCATAAAGAGAAGAAAACCCACAATGATCACACACGATGATGCATGGACGGAGGCAGACGTTAGTCCGTCATTTGTGAAGCAAGGAGTTGTATGAAACCGCAGGTAGAAGCACACACGGTGACAATTGACGCACCATGTGTGCGGAAAGCGTCAACTTTCGTCCCGCTGCGCTAAACGAAATTGCCGCTTTCCGCCTCAATCGGGTAGAAAAATAGTGTACTAACCTCGGGCAGTAAATAAGGGAGCCTCAGATCACATGTTTGTTGATCTCGGCTTCGCCTCTGCCAACAATTACATGAGATCTAAGACTTTTCTTACTTTCCTGCCCTCGGTGTGTAATCTACTATTACGTCCACATTCCTTCAAATTTCTTCCATCCAAATACAGCCAGTAATTTATACAATCGGATATGCAAACAACGGATACGAAACCAAATTACATCTCTATTTTCTTTCACCCGTTGACCCCGATCTCTTTTGTCTCATGCCAGTGCCAGATTAGTATGCTAGGTATTGTTTTTGCTGAGTCAAGCTTTTGTAGCCGAGATTAGATAGTTAATCTTCGACAATGAGTCTGATCACGACTAATGAATAACGTATTAGGATCAACTGAGATGAGATTAGCTAAATTGTTAATAGTTGTAATACGTGATTAGTGCTTTGTTCGCTTTTAACTAATTAAAATTTATTATTTAAACTACTACTGCGAGTTGAATAAGGGATCCTAGTATATACAGGGTGTAAGTTACAGCCTAGCGAATACTGAAACGGTGAACTCAGACCATCAGGTCATAGTTTCAGTACAATGTTATGTTCCTATTATTTTATTTTGTATTTTTGGTGCTTTTGCGGTAGTGTCTTCAACACTGCCATAAATGATCTCTTGAATTGGCTCTCTAATAGCCATGTTTTTTCCTTCTTATTGCTGTCTCCCGTTTGCAACGGAGGGAAGTCGGATATTTCGTTTTCCTACTCATCCTATCTTCTTTGATTAATCAATCAATCAATCAAATATACTTTATTTTACACCAAAAACATAAACAGTAAAATACAGAAATAAAATACAAGAGGCACAAAATAAGGCGGTCTTATCGCTAAGGAGCGATTTCTTCCAGACAACCTTAGGGTAGAGGAAACGGTGAAAAGAAGAAAGGTAGGCGGTGTTTCCAGAAAAAAAAAATCAAAAATCAGCAGTTATTAGTAAAAACAAAAAGTAAATATACAAAATAAACCTTAATTCATTGCGGGTTCCAAGACAGATTAGAGTCATCCCCCGGGCTCGCTGGACTTCATTGTCCAGTGTTGTGAATGGTCACCGCTGTTGATCCTGGCTTACAGGAGTTACAGCGGTGGGAATGTGTGGTGGGCCTATGCCCGTATAAAAAAAAAAAAAAAACTCAGACCATCAAACTGAACAACTTTCACTATGGAACCTACATTAGGAGATGCGAAAAAAAATCAGCTCTCACATAGGTACATTTGAAGTAGTTAAAGAAAACATTTATACTTATCCACAACAGTTTCTAGTTTTTATTCGTACCTATCACAAAAATTTATATATAACATTTATTATATTATCTATTTATTTAAATTTTGCGTTGCGTTTTTCTCATGGAGTGTTATTTTTGGGGGTCACACGTTCAAATCAGCAGTGAAAATGTCATAATTTATGCATCATTCGATCACAACTTTGGGGGTGTGAGTTTCAGAAATGGCACTTCTGGGGTGCGGCTGAAAATCAGCGCTGGGCTCGTTGAGTCCAGCATAATGGTGAGTCGTAACCTTGTTTGCTGCTGCGGCACACACTGCTCTTAATTATGTAATTTTTAAATTGTGTGCTAGTTTAGTTCTTATGTATAATTATGTCAGTGTGTTTTGTGGTGTTTGCAAATAAAAGTATTTTCTTTCTTTCTTTCTTTATTTGAGTCGGGTAGGTACAGCAGTTTTGTATGGGACAGCTGATTTTTTTCCGCGTCTCCTGAGGTAGACTCCATAGCCAAAGTTATTCAGTTTGATGGTCTGAATTCACCGTTTCAGTATTTGCTAGGCTGTCACTGCTGTTGCTGCTGCTGCTAGCTGTTATATATATGTTACTCTTTCACGTAAAAACTACTGAACGGATTTCGATGAAATTTGGCAAACAGATAGACCATGGCTTGGATTAACACATAGGGTGCTTTTTATCCGGATAACGCAGACGAAGTCGCGGGCAACAGCTAGTATAGAATAAGGGGAATATAAGGGGATTAGATACTAACATATTATCTATTCATTATGGAAATACTATTGACAGAGTGCAATACTATCGAATTTCAATTTTTTTGGACTATCGATAGACTTGCTATCGTCGGTTATTGATAGAAAATCGATAATTCGATCGGCAACTGCAACGCTACAATGTGCGAATGTTAAGCCGTTGGTCCCGGCTACTATCTCTGGTGGTAGTAGTCGTTACATAAAAACCACGTCAGAGGCCGTAAGGCGGTCTGAAAAAACTCTGACACCAGGGCTCTGCCCACACGATAAGAAGAAGAAGAAGAATGTGCGAATCAGGGGGTCTACCCGGACATTCAAACTTCGCAATTGCGTGAACGTTTTCGTTCCAATGTCAACTCTATTACACTGAATTTCGGACCGAAACGGTCGCGATATATCGAAAATCTAAAGTCCGGGTGCAGGGACTGATCAATTTCTCACTCTTAAATGACACATCGTATTCAATGTTACCTTGTTACTTTTTGTCTATCTGCGAAAATAATAACTTACCTGTAGTCATAGGGCAAACCCTAAACTCAACAAACGAACCCAATTTGGGTCAAGCATTACTAAAATATATGTGCATTAAATAAATTTTTAATTAACAAATTGAATGACACACTGCAGTAAGATCTCACTCTATTATTAGCATAATAAATGTCCATCAGATCTGTTGCCATTTAACGTTTCAACCTATCATTTACACATTCGTGTTAAAACCCTATCTATTTCGATTTAACTGTTTAAAGCAGGAATTGTTCTGATAATGTACGGTTTTGGCATGCAATGGTTTGCTTATCTGAGATTGTACGATAACAGCTAACTGATGGACACACGTTATTTCATGGGAAACAAAGGCTTAGAATCTAGAACTATTTATCCTGTAGTTCTAGCTTAGAATATACCTGCACCCCAATAGTTATCGTGGTAAAGATTTTTAACTTTGGCGTGAGAGGTTTTTCAGACCACCGTACGGCCTCTGACGTGGTTTTCATGTAACGACTACTACCACCAGAGATAGTAGCCGAGACGCGTATTGACAAACTGTATACTACTACAGACAGAAGTTTCTCTGCAATCGATCACAGTTTGCTTTTGTAGATGAAGAGCATAGTGCATACCAGTACAGAGATTGTCTGTGG
Source organism: Agonopterix arenella (assembly GCA_927399405.1). Lineage (NCBI taxonomy): Eukaryota > Metazoa > Arthropoda > Insecta > Lepidoptera > Depressariidae > Agonopterix > Agonopterix arenella. The sequence continues at coordinate 1,178,918 of OV656711.1, forward strand.
TAATTACACAGTTTGGCAATACGCAACCCGGACCGACCGTTATGATTGAGTGTCCATACCTCTCCAACGCAACGCACCACAGACGCTCTCCACTTTCATATAAGGAATTCCTAATGTACTAAAAACTACAAGCAACATCGCATGACTACTTTTCAATAAAAACATAACCCTTCTTCTGGGGCAGTCGGGAATTATTATTTGTGGTAGGGCTATTGCAAGCAAGGGTCGTTGTAACCCTGAGACCAGCGCTGGTCCTTTGTGTTCGCCCCAAGCTCACCCATATTTTTCTCATACCTCCGAACTTATGGTATTTTATTTTAATTCTCGGGAATGCAGGTTTCCTCATGATGTTTTCCTTCACCGCCGAACTAGTCAATGATAAATACAACTGTTCATAAATTCCATATAACTTAGTGATACAGGCCAGGAATCGAACCGCAGCCTCATGATTGAGGAGCTAGCTCTATTCCGTATGGGCTATCATCGCTCTGGGGCAGTCGGGTAAAAGCAGATATATGAAAAAACTAACTTCTATAATCTAGTGTTGCCACGCCGGATAGTGCATTTCCTTGTTAGAGCCGGGGCGGAATGCCGATGTTTTGAAACGTATATACTGTCTGCTTTATACGGGGTGTAATTGACAGCCTAGCAAATACTGATGTGGGGGTGACGGTTTGTGTTGCGGTGGGATGATGGAAAATAGTTCTTGATAATAGATATTTAATTAAGTGCACTTATTCAGATATACATATTAACCTAGCGGTTCGGTGGTATGGGAACGACTGGCGAACGATCCAGTCACTCCGTGGCATCAATATAAAACTGCAGCATAAACAGATATGGAATGCAAACAATGTCGCTACATTATTTCCCCCTTTAACAAACATTTTTCCCAAAAATTTTCAACAAACAGAAATAAAATAAAACAAACAATCTAAAAATATGACAATCATCATAAGTCATACTTCACATTAAATTACAATAGGTGACAAAGTATAACAAAACAATCTAGATTCTAATTCAGCATAAGTTGCACATTACACATTACAGTTAAAATGAAATTTGATCCAAGTGTTTATCGCAATGACGGAAATTACTGTTACAAACTATCAATTACAGCATTAGATAATGAACCCTAATTTTACTTATAATATGATCAACATAATTCGCTATATTGAGAGCTTAAATACGTCATCATGTATATAAAAATTCGACCGACATGGAAAAACGAAAAAGATAACATTTTAAACACATGAAACACTTTAACACACTAAACACGACACATTTAAGATTCCACGCTGTTTCCCTGTTTGACCGTAGTAGGTACGTAGCGTGAGTCGAAGTCGTCTTCTTGAACGTCCTTGATGTGCGTACAGCTTGGTATCCATACCTTCCAAGGCGTGCACCACATATACTTGGACTGGGTCAACGTCATAAACTTGATGTGTGCGAGGAAACGTCGAGCAGGAGCAGGCTCCCGTCCCGGAGGGAAACCAGCAAACCTCGAACGGCGACAGCTGCTGTACCGTACTCACGTCGTCATTCGCCATGAGGAGCAAAATTCCATTCCTCTTATCTTGACGTCTCTCTGGGACCCGCGAATCACTTGTAGATCTTGATTGTCACGTGTGGTTTCCATGTCGGTGTCCGCCGAAATCATCTTGAAGGTTGCGTGTTCTTTGTCGGTGGTCACCACTGTGGGGGTGACGGTTTGTGTTGCGGTGGGATGATGGAAAATAGTTCTTGATAATAGATATTTAATTAAGTGCACTTATTCAGATATACATATTAACCTAGCGGTTCGGTGGTATGGGAACGACTGGCGAACGATCCAGTCACTCCGTGGCATCAATATAAAACTGCAGCATAAACAGATATGGAATGCAAACAATGTCGCTACACTGATACGGGGAACTCAGACCATCAAACTGAACAACTTTCACTATGGAGCCTACCTCAGGAAACAAGAAAAAAAATCAGCTGTTCCATACAAAACTACTGTACCTACCCGACTTAAATGTATGGGAGAGCTGATTTTTTTTCGCGTTTCCTGAGGAAGGCTCCATAATGAAAGTTGTTCAGTTTGATAGTCTGAGTTCACCGTTTCAGTATTTGCTAGGCTATTACTTACACCCTGTATACACAAATACACAATGCGGATTGAACATTATCATCGTCATCAGTTTATATACAACCTATGAGGAACAATCCGTCCTAACATAGAGCATAAGTATCCACACACGAATCAAATGACCGTTTTAGAAAGACCGATACGATCAGATGTGGGGTCAGACGCAGGGGCTGTAACAGGCAGCCACACGGTTTGGGCATCAAAGATGTGGATGAAGTGTGTAGGAATCGGTCGCCTCTTGTGACACCGGACTGCTGGTGTTATCCGAAGCTGGATATATCACTAGGGATAATGTCACGTCGGCTTTTAAACCTTACACTACATAGGATAGCGTCTTCGTTTGGAGAATTACACCCGCGCCTCCAGGCGATGCTACTAGTCGGGGAAATCTACGGATTTTTGTATGGAGTAGGTTGCATTAATTGCACTTTAAGTGATAGTTTGAAATATTAGTAGATACATACCTGAAAAACATAAATTCTCAATAATCCCCGATTTTGTATTTTGAATTATGGAATAATTAAGACATTTACAAAACATTAAATTTAGGTATGAACAAAAAATTGAAAACTGGTGATTTTGTACAGGACGGCTTCGATCAATACGTTTTACTTACAACAATAATAATCTCCGGTTAATATCGTAAATTTGAGTAGATATTTAATATTTTGTAAGTGTAAAAAAATTATAACCTGGAAACTTAATTATCTACTGTTTGTTTGTACACAATAAATTTGCCTTGTGGTAATTAACAGTCTCTTTTGCTGGTATGCTTGAAGAAATATCTTCAGAAATAAGCTTGCCCTTTGTACATTTATATAGATTTTAAGGTATTTCTCAGGATCCTCAGCTTACATAACCACGAAATATCGACAAAAGTGTTATAAATTAACAGTAATATTAATACAAACACAATTTACTAAAGTGTACGTACGTACGTACTATAAGGTTATATTGTCATACTTTGACTATCCGCCACCGCCACACGTCACTTCTGTATAAACAGCACCTAACGCTTACCTTTAGTCAAATCTCTGTAATATACAATGCCTATGCATATAATAAAGACAAACAGGGCTTGATTCAAGAGACATAATACCATCATAACACAGATCGGACAATGGTTTTACCAGATGCCGTTGGTATCACGTCCCGCGATTAGCTAGTTAAATAATTATGGTAATTTTGCGTTTTAACGTTTCACGCCACCGGTATCTGATGACTGATGAATTAAAACCGTGCTTAAACTAAATTTCGCTGTGAAATTATTTAAATGGAATTGCTAATTTGAAATTTCAATGGTTGGGTTTGCAGTGGTATTTGAAATTCAATAATTATTGAATTTTAAAATGTGTTGCGCATAAAATCTGGGTTTTTTATATCAGGATAACTTGAATTTAGAAAACAACCCAACATCCGAATATTTGTATGGAACATAGTGATTACAGCTATAAGTATCTGACCGCCCGGTAGCACAGTCTGCAGTGAACCTGACTACTGTGCCGAGGGTCGCGGGTTCGAATCCCGTAAGGGACAAATATTTATATGATTAATATGAATATTTGTACCCGAGTCATAGTATCTATATAAGGTCTAACAAAACTAGCTGAAACTATTTTAAGGGGATGATCAGACCATCAAACTGAACAACTTTCTCTATGGGATCAATATCGAAATCACGAAAAAAAATCCTTAAAATAGTTTCACCTAATTTTGTTAGACCTTATATATGTATTCTATATCGTTGTCTTGTCATCATAATACAAGTCCATGTACTTTAAATGTGACTAGATAATTTGTGTGACAATGTCCAAGTAAGAGTAACTATACAAGGAACAATTTTACTAGTAGTGTTTACTCCGAAATACCTTCATTTGTCATAAGACAATGAACAAAAAGAACGAATGTATAATCCACCTAAAGAAAGAGGTCGTTGTATCTTACTTATTGCAATGCAAGGTTATGAGTTTCAATTTGATAGGTTTCTTTTTATTAAATTTTTTTTAATTTATTTGACATTGACATTTCATTCGTCTTATCGTGTGGGCAGAGCCCGCTGGTTTTTGACGTGGTTTTTATGTAACGACTAATGACTTAACGTGCCATCCGAAGCACGGAATCATTTCTCTTTTCAGACAATCAGGCGATTCAGCCTGCAATGTCCTAATTAACTGCGGAAAAATGCACAAAGTGACATTTCACTAGGTATCCCCCGTGGGAATCGAACCCACGACCTCCGTGTCGAGAGCCAATGCTCCTAACCATTAGACCACAGAGGCAGTTACATTATACGTAGACATTTCATTAGTCTCGGTATAAAGCTTTACACCGTCAATATTGGCCGTATAAAACTTACTCTCAACTTATTCATATCAAACGGCGCCGTCTAAGAATAAAATTTACTCGCGTTTGGTCGAATCGGGCCTTAGTGGTACAGGGCTGGAATCGAAGCGCCGCCTCGTGATTGAGTTGCTAGCTCTTTTGCTACACCACTCTTTTCTATCTCTCTATATATGGTTAGTCCAAACTCTCTTAGTACATTGTCTGCAAGAAACATTTTGTGACCTTACAAACAACATTGCATAAAGCGCTGTAACAATAATAATAAAACAGTTCCTTTCATCGTCATAATATGAATAGTAATCAACATTATCCCGAAGCAAACGTCCATTCAAGACAATCGTGTAAATACGCTGGTCATTGGCATTGGCACGGACAGGGGGTAAATATCAAATGTACCTGCTCAGGGGAAGGTTGACTTGGCTTATTTTATGTTTATTTGAATCTGACAACATAGGCCAGTCATTTTTAGCGTTTGACCCGGGACCATAGTGACCATCAACTAATGGATCCATAACCTCCTAACAAGCGTGGAAACAAGAAAATTGTCAATGGCGGTCGGCAATGTTCGACCTTCTTTCGTTTGTCTGCGTCGTCGATGTTTCCAACATTAGGTTTGTCCCTTTCTATCAGAAAAAAAATTTAATATAAAAACTTTTATTTTATTTTTATCCTTGGATTAGAAAGGGACACGTCTAATGTTGGAAACAACGACGGAAATTTACGAAAGAAGGCCGAACACAACCGACCACCAAGGAGTATTATCATGTTTCACCGCTTGTCAGGCAGTGTGCCCTCAAGGTATAGACAATACCCATGCCACCTTCCTGCCCGGGACTAAATAAGAATTGTTTTTTTTTTAAGACCAAAGAGAATATAACTCACTACGTTTTAAGAGTCGGGACGTCCATACTAAAAACTGGTCGTGACCGATATCAAAAAATGTATGAAACGTGGGCGACCGTTCGAAGGAATTTAATGGCGGCGGTGCACGTTTCATATAATATTTTTTTGTTATAGAGTTGCGTGAGCCAGTTTAAGACTAGAAATCAGAAAGCTGGAAATAGGTATTATCTCAAAAAGAAATATACCAAAATAAAAAAAAAATCATGCCAAAAACATCCCCAAATTAAAAATTTTGCTTTTGTCTCGTTCAATAAAAATCTGACGGTAAATATGTTTTTTCACATTTTTAAGGCTTTACCATTGTACCACAGACTTCTTTATTACAATAGCATTGTACAACACTTCGAACCCGGAGTAAATATTTTTGTTAGAAAAATATTATTAGCCTTCCGGGACATACGATTTTCATTTCTACTCGTATTGTTGCGTAGCGAATAATTTTTAAATGTTCTTATTAGATTATTAGAGCCAACATCGAAAAAAAAAACCACAGTCGCATACACTTTCTTCTTTCACCGTTTCCTCTAGCGATAAGACCGCCTTATTTTGTACCTCTTGTATTTTTATTTCTGTATTTTACTGTTTTGGTGTAAAATAAAGTATATTTGATTGGATTTGATTTGAATCGATTTTTTTTTCGATTGGCATTGTGAATGTTGTTCAGTTTGATGGTCTGAACCACCTGTATAAATATTACTAGCGTGTTTTGTTACACCCTGTAGATCTGTAACACCATTTATTTATTTATTTATCTAATTGTTTGCAAGTCACAACTTATTGGGTTAGATTAAATAGGTACAGGTGACGCCCTGTAAGGGCACAGCAAAAACATAAACATAAACAAAGTTTAAGTATGTAAACATTAAGTTTATGGTAACAACATAACATTCACGCTGTCTCTTTCGATCTCTATCAACATCTTTCGCAAAGAGAGTAGGTCAAGACGGTCGGGTAAACAGGCCAGTTATTGTCATTGGCAGGAACAAACCTGAGGACCAATAACTCCTCCAATATTGCAACGTTCTGGACCGAAAGTGGTTAGGTCACCTTATTGCACGTTTACCGCAGTTTTTGTTTGGGATAGGAAATTTTCCTGACAGAAAAGACTTTTCCAGACAGGGTCTTAAATGAAATGAAAAATGAATTGAAATAAAAAATGAAATATTATTTATTGTGCATAAGTTTAAGTTAACCTTGTATTTGTGACGAGCATTTTTCTTTGGAATAATTGAAGTGAAAGCTTTAAAATTCGGATCCGCAATCTCTTCGTGTGACGGAAGTTTGAAATTTAATTTTGACTGCTCCGGAAGTTTCACTTCTGCCGGGCGTCCCGTTATGGCTAACTTTTCATTTATTTTATTAATTTACGTATGCGAATAGTTTCGTGACTGACTGACTGACCAGCCTATACCACTGAAGATGATCAGATAAGATCGTTTGATGCTTTGACCACCCCAAAGTGACCCCCAAGTGTGATAGCTTATATTACTGCCTGATGCAAGAGAAAGAGATGGGGCGGTGCGCGCGTCTCAAACGACGCAAGCGTATAACTAACTTTACTTAATTGCTTTACTTGATAGTACTATTTATGTAAGTTCAATTCTGCTCTAATCAAACTTTATAAAATATCACTATCTATAAATATCTCTATCTCTTGTTTTTAAATCAAGTCTCGTGTTTCAATTATTCACCGTTTAGCAGTTCCAAGCGTTTATCGATAAAGACCGAGGCTCCTTTGGCTTGTTTTTCTATCGACAAAATGTGTCTTAATCGTGTTTTGGCTCTAATCAAAACTTCAATTATATGTTCAATTTACACATATCCGCTAATTATACTCCTACTGTTAGTACTTCATGATATATGACGCTTTGAAGAATCCTATTTTTTTCACATAGCCTCTTAAATTGGACCCTGTATACGTAATGTGCAGGAATTAAAATTACAATGAATATATTCGAATATAATAATGTATTGTATTGTATTCATTGTTCTTGTTTTGAGTGAATTGTTTCTTGATATCATTTAATTTACATAATTTGTTTATATTATTGTGCTACGAAAATCTACCCTTAGAGGGTAGGTACAACGGCGGTTTGAAGAACGAAAACGCAGGCGAAAGCTAGTTCATTTATACAAGGTGTTACAAAAGTAAAAATAAACATTTAAAACTTTTAAGGAGGTTTTTTAGACTATTAAACTTTCACTATTGGACCAATATCGAAATCGCGAAAGAAAGAAATTAGTTGTCCCATATATAAGGTCTAACAAAACTAGCTGAAACTATTTTAAGGGGATGATCAGACCATCAAACTGAACAACTTTCTCTATGGGACTAATATCGAAACCGCAAAAAAAAAACAGCTGTCCCTTACATTTAAGTCGAGTTATGTTTGCAGTTTTGTATCGGACAGCTGGTTTTTTTTTCGCGATTTCGATATTGGTCCCATAGAGAAAGTTGTTCAGTTTGATGGTCTGATCATCCCCTTAAAATAGTTCCAGCTAGTTTTTTTAGACCTTATAATATTTAGGTCGTGTAGAGTTTAGTACGAAAAATTCGCGATTCAATTTTCGCGATTTCAATATTGGGCCCATAGTGAAAGTTGTTCAGTTTGATGGTCTAAACAACCCACTTAAATTTTTATTTGTATTTTTGTAACACCTTGTATTTCAAATCCCGACTTTGTGCTTGATCTTTGATCCTATTTCTCACATTACGTATATTCGGCGACCGTTCAGCAAACACGCCAGTTATTGTCATTGGCAGGAACAAACCAAGGACCAATAACTCTCCCCTATACCTAATATCGTAAACGCTCTGGACCAAAAGTTATTATCTCAAGAAATTTACTTTTTATTACATTCTCTGTTTACTTATCGATCTCCTTTTATTCGATCATTCTTCTTCTTCTTTTTTTTGATGTGATTTGATTTATGTAAGAATTCACATTCTTATTATAATGTGAAATAAATAAATCAAATCTAATATAATCTATTTATTTTCTACTTGACACTTCATTCAAGTCTGAAACTTTCAATGCACTCATCAATGTGGCCTTGATTTAAACGGGGTGAAATTGATATCATTAGCATCCTTTTAAACTAAGAGTCGACCCATCAAACTGGACAATTTTTGGTATGGGAACAAACAGATTGGAGCAAAAAAAAATTCAGCTGATCCATACTAAACTACAATGCCTACTCGACTCAAATGTATGCAACAGCAACAGCAGATTTTTTTTGCTCCGTTTAGTTTTCTCACATAGTAAAAGTTGTCGAGTTTGATAGGTAGACTCTTGGATGCTAATGATATCAATTTCACTCTAAAAACAGATTTTTTTTAAAGTTATTAGTATTCTTTCACCGTACCAACCCGTGGTGAAAATTTTAATTTAACCACACCTGAAAATAATGCTGTAATTTCGGACTGCTTTAAGCGTTTTACGTATCATAGAATAACAAAATTTCAATAATGTCACCCTTCATAAATACAACGGAAGGTAATTCGATTTTATCACAGAACCTTATTTCTCGAGATACAACGTTGTGGTTTGTACGCTAAACTCATCAGAAGCGGGTATTGGGTAATGGGTCAGACAAATGACACCCGTGGGTCGGATGATATAAGTGTAAGGACACATTTGACTTGTTATGGGTTGGTTTTTTCATGTCCATGCATCTATATGTCGTTTCATATAAGATATTCATATTTCTGTTGAGTTTTCTCTCTGATTTTTTTTAAATTATGTTACCCCTATATTATTATTTTGAATATTTAATATTGGTGACTTGCGTTTTAATATCTGAAATGGCGTAATTTACAAAAATTTCACAGTTAAGGTGGTTGCAGAGGAGTCAATTTTATACAAAACTTTGACGCACAATACGCGTAGACGGTAATTATATAAGTAACTTTGTATATATGGAAAAATAGTTCAGAAAATCTAGATGCCACGTAACAAATAACATTTGCAATTTATAAAATAATTACGAAAATATAAAGCTTTGAAATTTTTCATACAAAATTTTAAAAGCTTTATATCTTCGTAATTATATTACAAATTGCAAATGTTATTTGTTACGCGGCAACTAGATTTTCTAAACTATTTTTCCATATATAAAATATTACTTTTAATAATTCCGTCTACGCGTATTGTGCGTCAAACGTTTGTATGGACTGAAACCACCTTAAACCTGTGGATATACCATTTAATAGATTTAAGAGTACCTATCGCACAGGGCTTCTTGAACGCATGATTAACTCCGTCAAATAATTTTTGGAGAATTATATAGGTAGTAATTATAGTTCCTATTCTGTATAATATTATTATCTAGCTGATGCCTGCGACTTCGTCTGCGCTTCGTCTGGACAACTCACACAATATCTTTATAAATTGTACCTATGTGTTATTCTGATGTATGAGCTATATTATTGTTAAGTTTCATTAAAATCCATTCAGTAGTTTTTACGTGAAAGAGTAACAAACATCCATCCATACTTACAAACTTTCGCGTTTATAATATGAGTAGGACTAGTTAAAATAGAGAACATTATAAGAGGGTCTAGAAATGCAAAGTAGCGCTTTTGGTAGTTTAAAGGACCTGCAAATTTGTCTCACTAAGGCCGGATTCGACCAAACTTTGATTTATAGAAGAGTAACTATACAAGGAACAATTTAACTCCTGGTGTTTACTCCGAATTAACTTCACTTGTCTTCTACCACTCAAAACCCATACTAAAAGAACGAATGTATAATCCACCTAAAGAAAGAAGTCATTGTATCCGTACTTATTGCAATGTGAGGCTATACAGTTTTAATTTGTTAGGTTTCTTTTTATTATAATTTTTTTAATTATATGGCATTGACATATCATTAGTCTCGGTATGAGCTTAAAACCGTCAAAATTGGCCGTGTAAAATTTACTCTCAACTTATTCATAGATTAGGGTTAGTAAAACGCAAAATCAGTTAATTCTAGAGTAACCGGCGACTTAATCTAAGAATAAAATTTACTCGCGTTTGGTCGAATCGGGCGTTAGATACCTTAAAGTGTCAAATACATTTGCTTGTTGTTTTGATTTACAACTGAACAGAAGAAACTTGTTTAATATAAAGACCTTTTAAATGAACCTGTCTCAATGCAAATAAACCATTCTATTCTATTCTAAAGGACCTTATAGTTCAGACTAAAGTTTTGATACTGTAGTTAATTGGTGAATTTAACTTCTGAAAATGGAAAACAAACATCCAGGTTCGAATCTCCGTTAGAACAATTTGAATACGTCAGAGTTGGTAACGTAACACTAATGGAATAGACGGACTACTCGCTTGTAGGATGACCAAAAGTCCACCAAAATTGCGGGACATTTTATACTTACATTTGCCGAACTACGGAATACTTTTTTAATCAATTATTTTAGTGTTTAAAAGAAATTGTGTAATAATTTGGGCATGAATAGTTTTAGTTAACTGGTTTGTAGTGGAGAAGGACAATTGTTAAAGACCTTTTTTAAACTGTGGGACAATAAAACAATAATACCTGCTCGATCAATTATTTAATAAAATTTTATTGATAAGAATATATAATAGAACAACGGATAGAAAAAAACAAAACCAAAAGAAATATAAAACACCAAGGCTACTTAAAGGTAAATGTCCTCTAAAGCCCTCGCTCGGGGCAGAGTGCCTAGGAGGCTGGCAGCGGTGCCTCTTTGGATCGCAAGGCTGATCCTTTCCCTAAAATAGCTGCCAGCCCTCCTGTCGCCTGTAACCTCGAATAGGCGCTTTGAGAGGCATTTGAGGAACATTTTCCCCTCTGGACCCCAGCAACCTAGGGTCTCCACGGCGAAGAGCAGGAAAATGTAGCTGTCACCCAATCCCTGGTCGATCCTTTTTTTCGATTCTGCTAAGGCTACAGCCACACCTGCGCGGCAGGAAGACGCACGAACAAGACCCTAAGTACAATGTAAAAATGAATATTACGTTACTTCATTGGTAGTTATAATAACACTTGAATTCACACTATTGACTGAACACCAATTGTTGTTGTAGTTGCAGTTGTAGTTGTTGCTGGAATTATATTTTATGAACGTTTAAGGGAATTTCCTAAAAACGTCGTGACGTGTGGTGACGGACAAGGCGACTTAAAGTCTAGTTCAGACTATGCTAATAGTTTAATCGAGTAGCTTTGTCCTCTTGTCCACCCCCCGGTCGGAGCTTTGATCGGGTAGCGTGCAAATTACTTTCTATAATAATGCACTATATTCAAACACGTACATACATACATAAACCTACTAACCGTACATACAGGGTGTCGATAAATAATCTGCTATTCCATACAATACTGACGTACCTACCCAACTCAAATGTATGGGGCAGCTGATTTTTTTTCGCGTTTCCTGAAGTAGGCTCCATAGTGAAAGTTGTTCGGTTTGGTGGTCTGAGTTCACCGTTTCAGTTTGCGGAGGGCTGTCCATTACATCCTGTATATATTTTTTATTGATTTATTATACGTTTAGACGATATTTCGGTATAGGCAGACACTTTGCTACAATAACTATCTTTTAGAGGTACAAATTATTCTAAGATAGATTTATTCCTAGCCTGTTTAGGTTTCAGAATTAGGTTAAAAAAAAAGAACAAATCAAATATTTTAATTTACTTTAAACATGATAATACTAATTGAATAAGGCAGAGTAAAGCAATATTTGTGATTAAACAGGGTGTAAAATTCATATTCGTTACATAGGTACCTTAGGGTATCACTCGCAAAAAATTCGGTTGTTTCACACATTTTGGTTGAGTAGCTATTAACATTTTATATGGAACAGCTGAATTTTTTATGCGATTTCAAAGTTGTTTAGTTTGACGCTCTGCCGTGGAACAAATTTTGGAAAAGAAAGAGATTGAAAGAAGAATGCTGAGATGGTTTGGTCATGCGGAAAGGATGAGTGATAGCAGACTGACGAAAGAAATATATAAAGCGAGTGTAAATGGGACAGTCAAAAGGGGTCGCCCTAGACGAACGTATGCGGACCAAATTGGCAGCGTACTTAAGAAGGGTCAGATCAAATGTACCCGAAACTGACGAGCGTGTATGAAGCGACTTATGACTGTGGAAGAGGCAAAAGAGGTGTGTCAGGATTGTAGCCTATGGCGATCCATTGTCTCTACCTACCCAAATGGGATACAGGCGTGAGTATGTGTATGTATGTATGTAAGAAAATGAAAAATACTGACTTATTTCTCAGGTACCGAAAAGTCTCAGACTCAGCCTCACTTTCCGATTCAAGTACCGAATCGTTCATGTCTCAATTTGCCTTATAAATTATTTCTATTTCTTAGTTCAAACGCAGTCTCATTTTGTCTTGCGGCCGTAGCATGATGCACGGGAGATAAGGCTATATCACGCCTCTTATCTCGTTCGTTTGCGCGCAAATAGAAAAAAGGCTAAGGTGCGATATCGCTATACGACGCTGCCATGCTACGGCCGATGATCTCGTTTTTCCCAGGGTTCTTAAAATAGTTACTTCGTCCGATTAGTCTTTTTCCTCAGGTTACCGAAATTAGAGAGCATTAGTAGGGATCTATGTGAAACTAGGCTTAAGTCGACGGCCATACATCTCCGCTCTCCATGGATCAGCGGATTTCTAATAGTCCCAGCTTATCGCTGAAAGAAACGACAATCAGGGACATTATTCATTTATCGTGACCGGGTCCGATTTCATGCTGGTTTGTTTCCTAATCCTGCAAGACGAACAAGATAATTGCTGCTGTTTTTCGTTTAGTTTGCGAACCAACTATGTATATTTTTTATTTTTGCTACGTATTAAAATTACACTGATAAACTCACGACCTTATTCCCATCGGGTGGGGTATACATCATATCAGCCATTAAACGTCCACTGCTGGACATAAGCCTCCCCCAAAATGGGGGGATTTGCCATAATCGCCACGCTTGGCAGGCGGGTTGGCGATCGCAGTTGGATCGAATCAATGTGTGTACTCAGAGGATGCTGCTGCCCATCCTTCAGTAGATCCCTAAGTCGCCTTTTACGACACCCACGGGAGGAAATGGGATGGTGCTATTCTTAGCCAACACCACACGGCCATGGGCCACACACACGGGTGGGGTATACAGGGTGCTAGAATTAATAGTTGCATTACTTTATGGGGTGATTGTACCCAGTTTCCCTAAGAAATCTAAACAATTAAACCTAGAAATTAGCTGAAAAATTTTGGACTTCCCATAGTAAATGTAATCAGCTAATCGAATGTTTGTACGAAGAGTCGAAAAATTTTTTTGTATTTCCTACAGGGAAGTTGTTGAGTATTATGGGTACAATCACCCTTTAAAGTAATGCAACTGTTAACCCTAACACCCTCTAAGTAAATATTACCAAAATTGCCTTCATGATGTTAGGAGGATATTATGAGTCAATTCGCGTATTTTTTACAAAAAATCATTCAGCCGTTTCCTACCAGGAGGATGAATTAATGATTTAATATGATACATAGATTCAATAGATGAATAATAAATAAATAATTAAATACAAACATCCATGTCTAATTCGAAAAAAAACTGCGTTATTAACTTTATTCCTTAGACATCTCAGTACTGTACCCACGAGAAGAAATGTGGTGGTCCTTTTTAAGCTAGAACCCAGCAAGAGGTTAACATATTTTTTTTAAATAAAAAGTAACGGTGGTCACAAAGTCTATTAAATCAGCTCATACAGCCCACAACTGGGCTTGGACCCTCTGTGTACAGCGCCTTCACGATCCCGTACTAATCTGCTTCAATTCAGACCTGTTATCTTCAAGACAGGCTGTTACAATAAAATTCCTGCTGATTTATTGTAATAATATAAATCCTGTCGACACGCTCCATACAAACGAAGTTTGACTATATTTTAATTAAATTACTACAAATAATAATGTTAATTAAATACCTAACATTTTAGTTAGTTGAAACGATAAAAATATCTTAGTATATTTTGGATATTAATCAATTAAGTCAATGATTTTTTTTTGACACGATCTAGAAACCAATATCTGTGCTTCACATTTGTCCTAGATTGCGGAAACGAATATTGACGAGCGAATAGTTTTCCTGGTCATACGTACATTGTATCATAATAATAAATTATAATCTATACTATTATAAAGCTGTAGCAGAAAGTTTGTCTGTACATTGAAGATATTAACCAAAAAAAAGTTACGATATGGTTTTTAGGTATCCCTGATTCCATTTCACAAATTTTTGGATTTTTTGTCCGTCTGTTTGTTTGTGTGTTTGTTTGTTTGAACGAGTATCACGCAAAAACTACTGAACCGATTTTGATGAAACTTTTTTTATTTGATAGCTTATCTGACTCTGATCTGACTTAAAATCTGGTATATAATTTGTGCGGACGAAGTCGCGGGTTAACGCTCGTAATTGAATAAATATATTGTTGGGTTGTTTGTTGGGCGAAAGATGTGTGTCAGGATCTTAGCCGATGGCGATCCATTGTCTCTGCCTACCCCAATGGGACACAGGCGTGAGTATATGTATGTATGTATGTATATTGTAGGGTTTTGAGTTTCAGTTTATAATTTCATCCGACCAAATTGATGGAGCCCTGGTCTGCCTATTGACATGTGACTTATACTTTGGCCGTCCGACAAACGACAAAGTTAAAAAATTCTAATGACATGTCATAACCATACCCGACCTCGTCACGCTAAACAAAATAACAAAAAATTATCCCTTGCTCCCTTTGTTCACATCTCTACATACTGCCTGGTTTTATGTTCAGCAAAAAAAGGTATATAAAGTATATGTTTTTGTTACAGAAATACGTGAGCGAATTGACGACCGTGCGAGACTGCGTGCCGACGTGCAGTGAAAAAGGTCCAGTATTTTTTAAAATTGTTTGCGAAAGAATTTATATGTTCATAGTTGTTGAGTCTGGCACTTCACATAGCCTATTAGCCATATACAGGGTGAAATTGATATCATTAGCATCCTTTTAAACTAAGGGTCTACCCATCAAACTGAACAACTTTCACTATAGGAGCAAACCGATCGGAGCAAAAAAAATCGGCTGTTCCATACTAAACTGCAATGCCTACTCGACTCAAATGTATGCAACGGCTGATTATTTTTTTGCTCCTATCTGTTTGCTCCCATAGTGAAAGTTGTTCAGTTTGATGGGTAGACTCTTAGTTTAAAAGGATGCTAATGATATCAATTTCACCCTGTATATGGCAAGTAGGCCATGCGAAGTGCCAGAAATTAATAGTCGAAGTCACTCGAAATCAACTCAACGTCGAAAAAAATTTACGAAAGAATTTGATATGTTATGAACATATCCGATCTCTATACGGGGTGTTACAATAATACAAATAAACATTTAAGGGGGTGGTTAAGACCATCAAACTGAACAACTTTCACTATGGGACCAATATCGAAATCGCAAAAAAAAAATCTGATGTTCCGAAATCGATGGTCCCGGCTACTATTTCTGTTGGTGGTAGTCGTTACATAAAAACCACGTCAGAGGCCATAAGGCGGTCTGAAGAAAACTCAGGGCTCTGCCCACACGATAAGAAGAAAATTATTTTTTATTTTTCATGTGTCTGTGTTTGTTGTATGTTACATGTGCATGCGTGTGCTGTGCACTCAAAAGTTTATAAACTAGCCAACTAATTGCTAATTAAAAGTGTCATAAATACAAAATGTTACAAAGCATTTTCTTTCCCAGTTACTTGTGGGATAATAAAGGGAACGAAAAGTGTGGCTAGTCATTTAGAAAGGTGCAAAGCGCCTCAGGGACCTGTAACTTGTTAGAGATGTTATCTAGCTTCCTTGCAAGATAAACAGCCGTGTAATAGTGTTGGAGGTATAAGATAACGTGGCCCTTTATTCACAGGGTACGCTGTGTTACAAGATATTTTGTCTGTAATTTTTGGTGTTAAAAAGTACAATTTGTCAGGGGAGATTACGAAGTAATTATAGAATACTATTGTTTTTATTTTAAGGGTTAATGACCTGACGTTATAAACAATTACAGTATCTAGATACTACATAATTTTTTTTTCAATAATAATAAACATTTATCTTAACATTACAAAGTAATGAATAAATAAAAAAAAATATACATTAAAATAAGCACTATATACATAACCATTAACCTAAAGAAAAAACAAAAAAGAAATAAAACTAATACTACTTACAAATAAAAAATGTTGTCGAAATTGCCGCCGCTTGGCGGCAAGGTGCCCAGGAGGCTGGCAGCGTTACCTCTTTGTATGGCCAGGCTGATCCGCTGACCGAGGTAGCTGCCAGCCCTCTGGTCACCGGAGACCTCGATCAGGCGCGCCGATAATTCTTTAAATAATCGGCGCGCCTGTGGCCCTCACGGACCCAATGTCTCAACCCCAAACGGTGCAAATATGTAAGCCTCGCCGAGGTTTACATATAAGAGCCGTTTGAGGAGTTCCGCGGTAGACGCCGCCGCACCCGCATTGGATGAGGTCGCATGGACGTGAGACGGTGCCAGTGTATCTACATAGGTAGCGTCCCAGACCAGCGACCTCCCCAATTTTCATGGAACGAGCGTCATTCCGTCGGCAGTTACTAGATAATAGGGTAAGGGTAAGGTATATCGAAATATCTTTTATTTAAATCGTTATCTTTTGGTCACATATTTTGTGTCAAGTTTGTATTTCATATTTTTTACGGATAGAAGACATCTTTTTATGAAAGTAATTTAATTTATTTTAAGTGATTAATCGAGTTTCTCAAAATAAATTAAATTGTTTCAATATTTGGTCCAGTGATCTCTATAAATCAGGAAGCTGGGAAAGGTATGAAATGAATGCAGTTCCTAATCACATTGTTATGCCTACGTTGTGTGTATTTGGCATAAACAATTTTTTTTTACTTATTACCTGTTTATCGATTCTGAATCTACACTAGAACTTTTTTTTTTATTCATAATGGGTTTGCGCTTGGTCTCATCTCATCTGATGGGAAGTGTAGATGAAGCCGAGGATGTAGCGCGCTCACCCAAAAAAAGCCCCTGATTGTATTTGCTTGGAAACACAGACGCAGGGAGTGAGTTCCAAACCTTACCGGTTCTCATTATAAAAGAGGATGCGAATCTTTTTGTGCGGATTGTTGGAATATCGACTACGTATGGATGCAGTCTCGCACTACGTCTTGTCGTACGTGTTTGGTAACTCAATGAAACGATATACTTTTTGTTTGCTGGACAGAAAGGACCAAAGAATTTATGACGGAGTTTTTGTCTACCATGTGCATTCTTATTTTGTGCGTTCCTTGCTTTTCTGATATTGTTTATTTTACGGGTAATTATGTCCGTCAAACATGTCCATCGTTTGATTATAACTAACAAGCGAATGATTGTTTTCCTCCATAGAGAAACACGTAAGGAGTAGGTATTGTATTTCTCTATAGAATATTTTTCTTGCATTTTTTGCGGGGGGACCGTTGCTATGTCAATAACAGTAAAACGCATCGAATTAAAGTAGCGCATCGGGGCGACTTTGACAGAGGGCAAAGTATGGGAAATTATGCGTAAGGCCACTCCTCTCGGGGTACGAGTTGAAAATGAAAAATGTATATTTCTTAAACTTTGTTACATAAACATATCAGTGATTGGGTTCTTCTGGTAAGTATCCGAAAAATACCTGTGCCAGAAGGATTCGCTCTTCCATATCTATTGTTTTATTTATGTCTAAAGAATATACAAAAATTTACAAAATTCATAATGAGAAACGTGTTAGTGTGAGCACGCGTGTGCGTGTGTGCGTGTATGTATATGTGTGGGGGTATGTTACGAGTTACGTGTTCCTATATGTTTTCCTCCAACCCAACATTCAATGAGAACCAGTATTAATTAATGTAGACTAATAAACCCAACGGAAGCAAAATGGCGACAAATATACCGCTAATAATGTACGCATATCAAATTACCTCCTATTATATGCCAAAGCCCATTCGAACAATAGAATATGAACATCCATTCCTAATGGAAACAAATTAGTGTGTGAATTATTAGCATACATTTCAGATGGGTTTCATGAATAGGGAGCTTGATTTGAACCAATAAATATTCGGATATATTGTAAATATTTCAATAAAAAAATTCACAGATTTCGTGCCTCACACGACTATTGAGCGCATTGGAAATAAATCTACGGAATTCGAAAAAATATTGTCTTTAAAAGGTTAGGCTACAAGACAAACCCTTAACCCGATCGTCGTTCTTTTAGGCTCAAATTGTAGCTGACTAAATTGTCCAGAGGAAACTTAATAAAAAATTTGGAAAAAAAAATTTTTTTTTCCTCTATTTCGGCTATAACTTTTTTCGTTTTTGATTTTCTCTCATAACTCTTTCTGCACCTTACAGCTCTTGTAACTACGCGTCTTTTGAGCTATTTCAAGTATCTTTACAACTCTCCGAGATATAAAGGGATCGCACTTTTTCGTGAAATCTGAGCCTATACTGGAGCGAACGAAAAAACATTTCCTATGTCAAAACAAACGGTTCGAATTGATAACCTAATCCTTTTACATTGGTTAAAAGAAATTTGAATACATCAAAACACACGGGAAAAATTAACACCGAAGAGATAAACATGTGCTGCTGAGTGTGTGCGAGCGAGACAGAAATATGCCTAATATAATATTATTCATAACTACTTTATCTAACCATATTTCTCTCTTATCTCTTGTTAAATTGTTCACCCCAAGTTATTTACAACTTTATAATATACAAAATAGAGTGTAGTCACTCTTCGCTTCGCTTATCTAAATCTGCAGACAGACCTCTCAAAATTTCATATGCATTCTAAAGAAATAGGACTGCATTTTCGTAAATCCCGTATTGCGTTTGTGGAAATATTGCAGCAGCTTACAGCATAAAGGCGGGTTAGAATGAAAATGTCACTTGAAAATCCTTTCGGGTCTCTAAATTTGTCTTACAGGAACAGAAACCTCATTATTTTGGTTTTGAGAGTTGCGAGAGTTATTCTTAATACTAAAGGTGGTTTCAGTCTATACAAAAGTTTGACGCACAATACGCGTAGACGGAATTAATAAAAGTAATATTTTATATACGGAAAAATATATATAACATTTGCAATTTATAATATAACGAGCGTTAACCCGCGACTTTGTCCCCACAAATTATATACCAGATTTTAAGTCAGATAATAAGCTATCAAACAAAAAAAGTTTCATCAATCAAATTTTGCGTGATGCTCGTTCAAACAAACAAACACACAAACAAACAAACAGACAGACAAAAAATCCAAAAATTTGTGATATGGAATCAGGGATACCTAAAAACCTTATCGTAACTTTTTTTTTGTTAATATCTTCAATGTACAGACAAACTTCATGTTACAGTTTTATAATAGTTTAGATTACGAAGATATAAAGCTTTTAAAAGTTTTGTATGAAAAATTTCAAAGCTCTTCGTTATTATTTTATAAATTGCAAATGTTATTTTTGTGACGCGGCATCTAGATTTTCTAAACTATTTTTCCATATATACAAAGTTACTTATATTAATACCGTCTACGCGTATTGTGCGTCAAAGTTTTGTATAAAATTGACCCCTCTGCAACCACCTTAAAACAGAAAACACAATACAGGGTGTTAGGGTACACAGTTGCATTAACCATGATACTGAGCAACTTTCCATAAGAAACCTATAGGAAATTTGCAAAAAAAGAATGTCGTCTTCATACAAACGTTCGTTCAGCTAATTCTTTCTTATCGTGTGGGCAGAGCCCCGGTGTCAGAGTATTTCCAGACCGCCTTACGGCCTCTGACGTAGTTTTTATGTAATGACTACTACCACTAGAGATAATAGCCGGGACCAACGGCTTAACGTGCCATCCGAAGCACGGAATCATTTTTCTTTTCAGACAATCAGGTGATTCAGTCTGCAATGTCCTAACCAACTGGGGAAAAACGCATAAAGTGATATGTCACTGTGCCCCCCGTGGGAATCGAACCTACGACCTCCATGTTGAGAGCCAATGCTCTTAACCATTAGACCACGGAGGCAGTTCATCAGCTAATAGCATTTAGTATGGAAAGTCCAACATTTTTTTTTGCCAAATTCCTATAGGTTTCTTAGGGAAAGTTGTTCAATATTATGGGAACGATCACCCAAAGTAATGCAACTGTTTAACTTAACACACTGTATTTTGACAAAGTGTAATAAAAACTACTAGTGTTGAAGCTCAGTGGCCGGGGCAATGGCACTGGATTCCCGAAATCGGTACCAAAGTGTAAATAAACTAGTAGTTAAGCTCGGCGGTCGCGACAAGTCAATCGTGCGCGGTGAGAGAGGGGCCGGGGGAGCGTGTCCCAGTACCGGCTTGCCAGCGATTGGTACCGACATAGCGCAATTCAAAATATCATACTAGAAACTGGTTTTTAATAACGTATTTTGTTCTCGCTCTATCGTCAAAACGGTAATACATACAAGCGTCAAACTGGGTGTGATTATAGGTAGAACAAATTCTACAGTATAATAAAATATAATAAAAACCGGCCAGGTGTGAGTTGGTCTCGCGCTAAAGGTCCGGAGAAAACAAAACTCTTTTGCAAGTTAATATGTTGTGTGCTGGTGTGGTACGGAACCATCGGTGCGCGAGTAGCCCGAAGTAGCGAGTAGCCAGCGAGTAGTGAAATGGAATCAGGGACACCTAAAAACCATATCGTAACTTTTTTTTTGTTAATATCTTCAATGTACAGACAAACTTCCTGTTACAGTTTTATAATAGTATAGATGTATATTTTATGTTTCATTACATAATATAGTGCAAGAAAAAACTAAGACAAAAAATATTAATTAAATATCCCGCGAAAACGCTCTTCTTGAAAATATTTATGTGTCTACATGCAGGTGACGTCATCAACCATCTAGCCAATCACAGTCGTTTACGATCACGTGACTAATGTAAACAAAAAAATTATTTTCTTTGTCGATTTTCTCTTAAAATATTCAGTATTTTTCTTAACTGACTAAATAGTTGGTTTCCAAAATTAATATTCAATACGGATGCCATCAATGGATCCTATATTTTACATGCTGTCAAATACCCTATTCGCTACGGCGTAGCACTCGTAGCGTACCACATTTCGTACCAAAACGTGAGTAAACGTAGCGAGTTGTAGCTTGAGCTTGTTAAAAAAGAAATATCGTATCCAATTCAAAACCATGCTAGCCCCGTTTTATAACGAGACATAAAAAGAAATACTTTAAAACCGCAATCAGCAAAACAACTTTGATGTCTCGTTCCAAATCGTGCACTAACCTCTATAGTGATGGGTCCATAAAAACTTTATCACTTGTAACTCAGCACTATACACAACGTTGTGTTGCTTGTTAAGTTTATGGCTTCAAACGTCTGCAGACTATATGATGAAACTGATAAAGTAAAAGAAACAACTTAAAGCGGTTGCAGAGGGGTCAATTTTATACAAAACTTTGACGCACAATACGCGTAGACTGGATTAATATAAGTAACTTTGTATATATGGAAAAATAGTTTAGAAAATCTAGATGCCGCGTAACAAATAACATTTGCAATCTATAAAATAATTACGAAGATATAAAGCTTTGAAGTTTTCCATACAAAATTTTAAAAGCTTTATATCTTCGTAATTATATTATAAATTGCAAATGTTATTTGTTACGCGGCAACTAGATTTTCTAAATTATTTTTCCTTATATAAAATATTACTTTTATTAATACCGTCTACGCGTATTGTGCGTCAAGCTTTTGTATGGACTGAAACCACCTTAAAGGTCAATGCTTTATAACGTTGGATTATGCCAATTGCATTTATAGTCTTGAAAATCTACGTATTTTTGTATGAAGTAGGTTGCACTTTACGTGATAATTTGGAATCTTCTTCTTGTCGTGTGGGCAGAGCCCTGGTGTCAGAGTTTTTTTCAGACCGCCTTATGGCCTCTGACGTGGTTTTTATGTAACGACTACTACCACCAGAGATAGTAGCCGGGACCAACGGTTTAACGTGCCTTCCGAAGCACGGAATCATTTTTGTTTTCAGACAATCAGGTGATTCAGCCTATTTTTTTTTTGACGCTGCGAAAAAATGCTGGGGGACGGGAGGGGTATGTGGGACTCCCCAGTGCGAGTCACCGGTATACCCACTAAAATAACCCAGCGGCATTCCCGCTTCGCCCGGATGGCAGGGAACTGGGAGACCAGCAGAGCCTTTACATCCAGTCCCCCACCGGCGATATGTCCCGCCGCTCCTCCGCACAGGGAGGAGTCAGAGAATATCTTCCCACGAGGGTAGTGAGTAGTGCAATGCGGGCGGAGGCGCCCCCGCACCTGTCGCCCGCTACTCACCACCGGGAGGCTGAAGGCGGTTATAACGACTTCACTGTCGGGTGTTATTGACTTTTCCTTGTCTCGGTGGTAGCGGGGAAGGAAATCTTTCCCAGCCTGCTCTGCGGTACGGTGAGTACACGCAGAGCCGGCTCTTGCTCCTCCCCTGTGCCCTTTGATACGCAGGGGGACACGTGGAGAAACGAACGCAGCCGAGCCACGCTGACCCGCCGCCCTCTTGTGGTCACATCTCAGTGATGCGACCACCCCGCTTTGGGTTGGTTCACGCCGGCAAGCATTCTCCTATCCACCACCCGGGGGACGCGCCCGATATCAGACCCACCTGCCACGGGAGGTGATTCAGCCTGCAATGTCCTAACCAACTGGGGGAAAAACGGACAAAGTGACATTTCACTAGGTGTCCTCCGTGGGAATCGAACCTACGACCTCCGTGTCGAGAGCCAATGCTCTTAACTATTAGACCACGGAGGCAGAGAATTTGGAATATAGTAGATACTTACCTGAAAAAACATAAATTCTCAATAATCACTCGACTATATCACATCGATTTTTTTAGGGTTCCGTACCAAAATTGGCATAACGGAATACTTATGGAATCAGCTCGGTGTCTGACCTTTCGTCCGTCCATCTGTCACAGGCATTTTTCTCAGAGACCGTAAGACATAGGAAGTTGAAACTCGGTACAGATACAGCAATTGCTGGTCCATTATCATAAATTAAGTAAAAAAATGGGGGGCAATTTGTGAAGGTAGTAAGGGCAAATAAAAAAAAAAATTCTACCCTTTGGTGTGGGGTATCAATTGAAAGCTTATGAAAATACGAGCCTAAAAATATATTTTTCAAAATTTTAATTAAAACTTTGTTTAACAAAATTTTCAATTAAATCTGAGAAATTGCTGACCCCACCGCTATTTTAAAAAATATAGCTGTATAAGATCTGAAAAATATAGCCGTATAAGATCTGAAAAATTTAGCCGTATAAGATCTGAAAAATATAGCAGTATAAGATCTGAAAAATATAGCAGTATAAGATCTGAAAAATATAGCCGCATAAGATCTGAAAAATATAGCCGTATAAGATCTGAAAAATATAGCCGTATAAGATCTGAAGAATATAGCCGTATAAGATCTGAAAAATATAGCCGTATAAGATCTGAAAAATATAGCCGTATAAGATCTGAAAAATATAGCCGTATAAGATCTGAAAAATATAGCCGTATAAGATCTGAAGAATATAGCCGTATAAGATCTGAAAAATATAGCCGTATAAGATCTGAAAAATATAGCCGTATAAGATCTGAAAAATATAGCCGTATAAGATCTGAAAAACATCATGAAAATCAGAAATAACGCGTAGATGGCGAGAAAATTATCAGGGTGGCACTAACTTAGATAGTTTTTTTTCTATACCCAAAAAACTATCACCAGTATAAAATGATCTTCAGTTACTGTGTGACCACATACTAAGTGTGAATTTAACTATAGTGGTTGTCATCAATGACCCATTATTTATTATTTAGGGGGTTTTGGGCCTTGACAGGCTTGTTGAGCCTTTGCCACAAACACCATCACTGGTCCTTTGTGAACGCCCTTTTTAAAGTTCCTTACCAATCCCCACTGCGGCCAGAAAACGCAGTAGATTCTTGATAGGGATAGTTGGTGTCAGAACCTGCCTACCTAGATGAGTACTACGTTTGTACATCAGGAGGCCACAGTCACATAGGAGGTGCAGAGGAGTTTCCATCTCCTCCTTGCAGAATCTGCAGCCGGTGGTGTCACTTAAATTCAGTGTGTGCATGTGCTTATTTAATTTGCAGCGGCCTGTGAGTGAGCTTGCTATTTTACGAATTTGATCCTTGCTGAGGGCAAGGAGACCGTTCGCAAGTTTGCGATTGTAGCCTTTGATAAGTGCTTTGGAGTGGCCCATACCTGGGGTGTTGCACCAAAGCTTTATTGCCTCTCCAAAGCTGACCCTATTCAAAGAATCGCGCGTTAGACTGTCAGGTACTCCAAGAAAGGGTTCGGGGCCTATGAAGTGGTTTTCTGTGCCCCTTCTGGCCAACTCGTCCGCCCTGTCGTTCCCTTCTATGTCTAAGTATCCTGGCATCCATTGAAAATGGCCCATGGTAAACAACTGGTAGTACGGAACACTATTTTATTGTGTATAATTAAGACATTTACAAAGCATCTACATATTTTTTAACGAAACCTATCTCGCTATAACCTCTAACACTTCCACTTTTTTACGACTGTCGGAAACGATAAGTCGATTGTGAATGGTTTATGGGTAAGACTGGGGTTTTATGTCGAATAAAGCGAGGAGGCTGCCAGTTTATCTGAAATCGAGGCATCAAGCTGTTTTATTCTATTGTTACATCTTTTATCTATTCTTTGTGCAATTCACTTCGAATTCACTTTAGCCGTGTGACGGTACGGTACAAACCGTGTTTGGTTTGAAAAGGTGCAGACCGTACCGTCTGCAACGGAAGTTGATGATAATTATAGGATGACTTTCGCTAGACCGTGTCGGGTCCAAGCCGGGTCCGAGACGAGTGTCGGCCGTATCACGGTTAACTAATATTTCATATATTTTTTGTATAGACACACTAGAGCTAAACAGTATCGGGTCCGAGCCCAGCGTCGGCCGGAGCACGGTCAACTAATCTATCTATCTATACTATTATAAAACTGTAGCAGGAAGTTTGTCTGTACATTGAAGATATTAACAAAAAAAAAGTTACGATATGGTTTTTAGGTGTCCCTGATTCCATTTCACCAATTTTTGGATTTTTTGTCTGTCTGTTTGTTTGTGTGTTTGTTTGGGTGTTTGTTTGTTTGTTTGTTTGAACGAGTATCACGCAAAAACTACTGAACTGATTTTGAAGAAACTTTTTTTGTTTGATAGCTTATGATCTGACTTAAAATCTGGTTTATAATTTGTGCGGACGAAGTCGCGGGTTAACGCTCGTATTACATATATTTTGTATGGACACACTTACCAATACCAAGCCGGTTGCCGCTTGATCTAGCGTGAGTCATCCTTAACTCTTCTAAAACTTACTGTCACACAAAGGTGACAGGTGTCATATTACAAGTTTGGCCACGAGCGGTTGTGTCATTTACGCGGTGTTCGTGCGGTTTGCGTTCGAGCTTACCACTAGGCTCCATCTTTTTTTTTCTCAACTGTTTTTTTTCGCTCGGAAACAATACATGAGATTAGGAGAGATACTCCAAACTCGCAAACAAACTGCCGTCTATTTATAAATAACTAGCTGACCCGGCGAACTTTGTAACGCCTCAGAATCAGTTTTACTCGACACACACTTGACCTTTGTTTATTTATAAACCTTCCCTGGCATATGCACTACAACCCACCAAAGATTCATCGCAATCGGTCCAGCCGTTCTCGAGTGGTGTCGTGACCAAGGGAAATATCCCTGGCATGTGCACAACAACCAACCTGGTTACCTACTTAACTGCTTCTGGTCCGTTTGGACAAATCCAGAGGAAACAGCAAAGGGAACGGACCAGTGTATCCTGGCCGTTTGTCAGTGATTTCTCCTTGTCGGATCTCGCTGGGTTACGGCAAAAAATCTGACACTACAGGAGGGGTGGGTGGTTTTTTACGTGTCCGTATGTTGTCACAAAGGGCACAGTGGTGGACTTTACCGAAGAATGGGGAGCACAATAATTAGCCCAGTCATTTTACGGTTTGAGCCGGGACTAATTAGTAATTGACATTTTTTTTCGGTATAAAATTGAAGAGCCAATTTGGGCCTAGAAATGTACCAAAATTTAAAAAAAATCACGTCGGCAACAGTTCCAATTTTAAAATCTAGCTATTATCTCGTTCTAAAAAACCAGATGGTAAATTTTTTTTGCACATATTTAAGGCTTTACCATTATACGTACTACAAACATGGTGTGAATATTTTTTTCTACTTCGAAATCTCTTAATCTAAAATCTAATTTAAAATCCTTCTGGGACACATCATTTTGTTTTCTATGTTGCGTAGCGATTTTTTTTTAATAAGCTTTAAGAGTTTAAAAGTCCAATTAGTAATTACTCCCTACCCCGCCTAACAAAACTCCGTAAAATGACTGCGCTAAATATGCTTTTATATTACTTGATACTTGCAAAATTATAGTTAACACGTTCCGGGACAGTGACCGCCTATAGACGTGATAACAATAAAAGTTATATTGTGTCTCGTTCACTGCCCCGGAACGTGTTAACTAGACGGAGCCACAATTTTGAAAAAATACAATTGAATGTCTGTAGAAATATTAAACCATTTCATAAAATAGTTCTTAAGGTATACAAAATTTTAAAAGCTTTATATCTTCGTAATTATATTATAAATTGCAAATGTTATTTGTGACGCGGCATCTAGATTTTCTAAACTATTTTTCCATATATAAAATATTACTTTTTTTTAAATTCCGTCTTCGCGTATTGTGCGTCAAACTTTTGTATGGACTGAAACCACCTTAAACTGTGTGATAAGTCACACTGTATTTCTAATCGAGAACAGCAATTCGGTAGTATTTAATGCGATGCTATTAACTACCGAAATGGTCGTATAATGGGCAAGCGATAACTGGGTCTATTAACTACATTATGATCTATCAACCGAAGTTAAAGGGAGACAGTTTATTAGAAAGTCTAAGAGTAAATGGTAATTAAAGCTTCCTATCTTGGAATCATTAAGAAAGTTATTTTTATTATTACTAAATATAAAACTCATTCAATCTAGAAATAAACATTTTAACGGGTTCTTACCGCGTTTTGGTATATTTGAGTTCCCGATATTTCGGCAGTGTTACAACTGCCATGATCACGGGATGACTGAGGAACTGCAGGTAGATTTTTAAGAGCAGACAAATCTGTCTACCTGTCTAACACATGACAACAGGTAAGCGATATCAATGCGTCGACACCGTAATCAACGTCCCGCGGCGGGGACAGCCGCGACCTCTGCCCACTCCTTTCAATTCTGGCGCCTACAGATGCTACATGCCAATCGCAGGCCGCTTCTCACCGATCCCCGCCACCCAATCCGCCGCGTAGCCCCAGCAACGTCTTATGTCGAGGTCCGTACCTCTCTGGGTGCCCCTAGGTCGGTTGCTTAAGTTCATTCATTTGGCTCGGTAGACCCTTCGTGGTCCAATAGTCCGCAGTAAAAAGCAGTAGTTGCTCCCTGAGCAAAGCTGTAATAGTCATTTAAAAAAAAATAACATGTTTATTTAAGAACCCGTTAAAATGTTTATTTCTAGATTAAATAATAACCGCGTAACTCTCAAAACTTTGACGGCCCGGTAGCACAGTCTGTAGTGAACCTGCCTGCTGTGCCGAGGGTCGCGGGTTCGAGTCCCGTAAGGGACAAATATTTATATGATGAATATGAATATTTTTACCCGAGTCATGGATGTTTCTATCTATATATGGATTCTATATCGTTGTCTAGTCATCATAATACAAGTCCAGGTACTTTAAATGTGACTAGATAATTTGTGTAACAATGTCCGAGATATTTATTATTTATTATTTAAAAACTGTATAAAACTCATTGTTCTTAATCGAGTTCTGTAAAAAAGAAATTAGCTACACCGTTAAGAATTTATACAGGGTCCTTCTTAATATGCTGACACTTTTTTAAGGGGATGATCTAACCATCAAACTAAACAACTTTCTCTATGGCACCAATATCTAAATCGAGAAAAAAATATCAGCTGTCCCAACATAATTCGTAAAAATTTTAGTTACATAAATTGTGAAGAATAATTTGACAAATCTATCTATCTATCTATCTAAACTATTATAAAACTGTAGCAGAACGTTTGTCTGTACATTGAAGATATTAACAAAAAAAAAGTTACGATATGGTTTTTAGGTGTCCCTGATTCCATTTCACCAATTTTTGGATTTTTTGTCTGTCTGTTTGTTTGTGTGTTTGTTTGTTTGTTTATTTGTTTGTTTGTTTGTTTGTTTGAACGAGTATCACGCAAGAACTACTGAACCGATTTTGATGAAACTTTTTTTGTTTGATAGCTTATGATCTGACTTAAAATCTGGTATATAATTTATTTCGCTACGTTGACGGGAGCCGGAGATATAAACATATAACCGCAAGTGCAACCAATGTACGGTACCATTTCAATTTCAACTAAGTAACACTAATTAAAATTAAAAGACTTGTAATAAAGTAAGCTAATTCTGAAGACTGTTTGATTTATAAATAACGAGAATAACAATAAATTACAAAATAAATACCAATAATTATAAATTTTATCATTGTCCAGTGCTGATGACTGCACCGGTATAACATTGTTTTTCTTTTTGGCTATAAAATCTTTCAAACTCCATGGAGAAAACCTTTGCATAACAAAAAAAAAACCTTAGTACTGGCCACAAGAAAACAAGATTCGAATTACAAATTCCTTGACATTTTGTAGAATTACAGTGCAAACAAAGCAGGAATAATTATTAAAAAAAAAAAAACTGCACGCCAATTTCAAACAAAGAGAATATAATCATGATTTCAAATCAGCAGCCGAAAGATATCTAAAACTCGATTTTTAATTCGGAATGTTTTTATTTACGGTGTAATCACACAGTTACGCAAGACTGGATAATAGCTAATATTTTAAAGCAATTATAAGACAGGTAAGGAACTATTTTGAAATACCGTAAATTATTACTAAAATACAAACGAACAACTCTAACAAATTAATAAGGGTCGGTTTTTTATGCCGCCGATGCGATGTGCCGCCGTGCATTTTGCGCATTTTTCTACGGCGCTCCATACAAAAAGAAGCTTAGTTTGAACATTTAGTAATTAAAGTAAAAAATGAATGGTTTTAAAACAATCTAGAAACCAATATCTGTGATTTCATTTTAAATGTTTAGTTCTAAAGTTATCTTGACTCAAAGTTTGTAGTCCGTGCTGCGGTCCGTCCGTGTCGTGTATCGTCCACCATTTGGGCTCTCTCTGAGGAACCTGCCACAGCCCTACGGACTGTCGCTTGATATGAGCTTTACATAAATAAATGTAACATTCGGCAATAGCCGACTGCGTCCTTCCGGACGAAATTATTCGCTGGAATCCAGGCGCATACGTGCGCCTCAGCCGTTGTTTCAAATGCACGCAAATTGACAGCGAGTGCTGACCAGGCGACGTTGCAGTGGAATGCGGCCGTCACCGATTTCGCACGCATCTGACCGGATTGCAAGATGTATATGGTCCTTCTTATATGCAGACAGTTTTTTAAGGGTATGATCAGACCATCATACTGAACAACTTTCTGTATGGGACCAAAGTCAAAATCACGAAAAAAAAATCAACTGTTCCATACAAAACTGCAATCCTACTCTACAAAAATGTATGCGGCAGAAGATTTTTTTTTTCGCGATATCGATGACAGTCCCATAGACTGTTTGATGGTCTGATCATGCTCTTAAAAAGTGTCAGCATATTAAGTTAAATATATAAAAAATAAAGTAATAAATATATAATGCGCCCCGACGCGTTCCGTTCAGTGATAATCATACTTAAAAAATAATTTTGTATCTGCCAGTACACTTGATTGTTTTCAATAATGAAAAATGCCATCACGAAGAAGAACTAATAATCTCACTAATATTATAAACGTGAAAGTTTGTGACGATGTTTGTAAAGTTGTAATGTTGTATGTTTGTGGCGCAATGACGCATAAACGGCTGAATGGATTTTGATGAAATTTGGCACGCAGATAGAATGTGTTCTGGATTAAGATATAGGATACTTTTTATCCTAGCAATGGGTTCCTGTGGGATAAATTACAATGTTTTATCATGCTGAAACATGTACCACGTTTTTATTCTATGCTCACTAGCGCCAATTTGACGCTGACAGATGCATTTGTGTAGATTGCAGTGATAAACATAGTATTTACTTTTTCAACAGTTTTGACAACAGCTGTGTAGTATATTTGGTATATGGTTAGATTTTCGTGCACGAGGTGGAGGTTCGATTCTTGGTCGAGAATGTTTTTTTTTTATTTTTTTTAAATACATTCAACGACTATATCCATTTTTCACCGGATTAGAAAGAAGCAGTTAGGCTTGATATGTTAAGGGCCTGATCTTCAATCATAATAATATTCTGAGATCATATCAGATCTAATATTAGCGCAGGATGTTTTATTTTGGCTTTTTTCTAATTTTAATCCTACCATCCTACCAGGTATCTCACTAATATTAATATTATGTTTGTGGTTCTATCATCAACACGTCTCAGAAATTCGGTTTTACAGATTTGATTGTATAGGTACTGGGCGAATTGGAAAAATAATCTTCATCTTATCGTGTCGACTTCAAATTCTGAACAAAGTCGCTAAATAGTAGCTTGCCAGAATCGGGCAACCGATATTGCACCGTCGCTAGCAGTCATGAGCTCCTCCTGCGTGCAGATGTTAGGGCACGCAGGGCACGATGTGAGATGGGCCATCGTTTGTGGAGTTCCACACAAGCAAGTCACATTTTGCGCATCCGAGTATCCCCACCTGACCATGTTGTCCTTACTGCGAACGACCTGGGTTCGAAGTCGGTTTAAAGACTTCCAGGTCGCCCAAGGCAAGTCATGTCTAGGCGTGAGGCTCTCAGACGGCGACATAAATGGAGTTTCGAGGGACACTTTTTGTCGCCATAGAGTACACCTTGCTTGCGCTGGGCCAGTATTCAGGGGATCGACACACTTCATAAAGCTGCGTCGGCTTGGCAGCCTTTGCAGCGCAGGAATAAAGCCATGTATTGTCGTGTATCGTCCACCATTTGGGCTCTCTCTGAGGAACCTGCCACAGCCCTACTTACATCTGAGGGCGCTATGCCAGCCAGTGGGTAAAGCAACTGTACTGGAGTCGGTTTCAAGCATCCAGTTATAATCCGACACGTTTTGTTTAGTGCCGGTATCCACCAGCTTGGCGTGGGCAGATCGGCCCCACACCGGGAAAGGGAAAGCGTATTCTCCAGCGGAGAACGCGAGAAAAATAATTAAACAAATAAATAAATAACGCTCACAGGCACAAACATTATTTTAATTATCCCAAGCAAGCATTATAGGCTTTTTATTGTGGAAACCATACAAAAACGGCATAAACATATAACATCCAAGACCGAACCGGGACTCGAACCCAGGACTCTGGTTTGGCAGTCTGGCGTGGTAACCATTACACCAACCGGGTCGGCAAATACTAAAAATCCTCTTTCTTTTAACCTTTTCTAAAGTTAGTGTTCATAATTTTATCGTAGTATTGTTTTCATCTTAATAGATGGCGTTGCGTGATTTTTTGAAGCAAGTACCATACTCAATTCACGCTCAAGACATCTCAGATATTCGGTCTTACAGATTTGATTGTATAGTTACTTACCGGCTGAATTAGAAAAATAATTAAATAAATAAATAACGCTTACAGGAACATTGTTATGATTCGAAGCAAGCACTATAGGCTTTTTATTATAGAAACCATACAACTACGGCACAAACATTTATAACATCCATGACCGAACCGGGTTTCGAACCCAGGACCCTGGTTTGGCAGTCCAGCGAGGTAACCATTACACCAACCGGGTCGTCAAATATTAAAAATCAAGTGTTCAAAAATTTAATCGTAGTATTGTTTTCATCTTACTAGATGGCGTTGGGAGTTTTTTTAAAGCAAGTGTGCTACAATTATTAATTCAAAAACCTAGCTATAGCAGGAGCTTACAAATTTAGTTGATTATATTATCGTTGTAATACATCGTTGTAAGTATATTGATTGTTTGAGTCCAATCTGAGCCAATGCTACGGAATGATAACCTTATTTTACAGAAAGAACTAATTTTGTTGCAGTAATTCTTGCCAAATTTTTGTTTTGTTTGATTTTCGGTCTCAATTATGATTTTTTGAGGGCTTGTGCAACTTAACTATAGAACATCATTCTACCACAACGTATAAAAAGGTCCTTATAATACAGGTCGGTAATGTAGCTACTTACATAATTGAAAATCTTTTTTAGCAAATTGACCATTAGCTTCCTAGAATATTATCGTTTTAGCTCTTGCCTTCACCATTTTACAGTAGCCCGCGTGGTAGAGTATCCTCTAACGTTTATACGTGAGTGGAGGTCTGTGACCCGCAGTGGGTCGTAAGATGATTATTATGCTGCTCGACATAAATAAAAAACTAATAAACGACGAACAGTATAAAATTA
This sequence comes from Agonopterix arenella, assembly GCA_927399405.1. NCBI lineage: Eukaryota > Metazoa > Arthropoda > Insecta > Lepidoptera > Depressariidae > Agonopterix > Agonopterix arenella. The sequence continues at coordinate 1,211,938 of OV656711.1, forward strand.
AAGTGATGGATCCAGTGAATGACTTTTAAATCTGGTACCTACAGAATTACTTGGGGTACTTTCTGATTTTGATTTAGCTGAAGTTCATGACTTTCTTATCTTATTATGGGAAATGGCAAGCCAGCAACACTTCGACCCAATGGTATCTTTTGTATTGAACCCTACATATTATTTTCTTCATCCTTGAAAAACTTCGAAAATGAGGGAGGCAATAGCGTTCAGGGTAAGAAACCTGTAATGAATAACCATCTCTCAGGAGTCACATACGTTTACCCACCAAGACATCGCAGTCACACAGTACAAATGTTCCATGGTTTCCTCCTCCTCTCCACACGCTCGGCAACCGGGATCTAGAGTGAGCTTTATCGTGCCTGTTGCGTAGTGCCCGGTGAGGGCTCAGACGATGGCACGAGCTTTGCTCCTGCTGTGGTTCAGTATGAACTGTGGGATTCGTGGTGTTATATTGCTGTTATACTCTGACACCAGGGCTTTGCCCACACGATAATAAGAAGATTGCTGATGAATTTCCTGCAGTGTTGCAGACCCGAGAGGCCAGAGCATTCTAGCCTGTGTCTTTTATCAGCCCATTCCTTAATCGCCATTCTAATGTTACATGCCAGGATTCCTAGACTTGGTTCGGACCATGACCTTCATGACCTTAGACGAGACATTAGACAAAATTACATGTCTACGCAGACGAAGTCGCGGGCAAAAGCTAGTACTATTATAAAACTGTAACAGGAAGTTTGTCTGTACATTGAAGATATTAACAAAAAAAAAGTTACGATATGGTTTTTAGGTGTCCCTGATTCCATTTCACCAATTTTTGGATTTTTTGTCTGTCTGTTTGTTTGTGTGTTTGTTTGTTTGTTTGTTTGTTTGAACGAGTATCACGCAAAAACTACTGAACCGATTTTGATGAAACTTTTTTTGTTTGATAGCTTATGATCTGACTTAAAATCTGGTATATAATTTGTGCGGACGAAGTCGCGGGTTAACGCTCGTACTATTATAAAACTGTAACAGGAAGTTTGTCTGTACATTGAAGATATTAACAAAAAAAAAGTTACGATATGGTTTTTAGGTGTCCCTGATTCCATTTCACCAATTTTTGGATTTTTTGTCTGTCTGTTTGTTTGTGTGTTTGTTTGAACGAGTATCACGCAAAAACTACTGAACCGATTTTGATGAAACTTTTTTTGTTTGATAGCTTATGATCTGACTTAAAATCTGGTATATAATTTGTGCGGACGAAGTCGCGGGTTAACGCTCGTGAAATATAAACCTTTTTAACAGGTTGTTCCACGCATCACATGTGATTCATGCGCGCAATTTTTCCCTAGTCTGACACGATCATGAATCAAATGTGATCTTTGGCTATAACTTTAATTACAAAACTGCAAACCTACTCGATTCAAATGTATGGGACAGCTGATTTTTTTTCGCGATTTCAATGTTGGTCTCAAAGAGAAAGTTGTTCAGTTTGCTGGTCTGATCATCTCTTTAAAAAAGTGTCAGCATATTAAGAAGGACCCTGTATAAGATAAGCACTAAAATTTTCAAATAAGATTCGCTATTGTTGTAGCTATTAGAGTGCAATTCACTAAGTGTCACATCGCTATCAAAAACATCGACGAGTTCACAAATGTAACATCTTTTTTGCATCCTTCAGATCGTCGAACTTTTTACACCTTTGCGAATATCGTATTGTCAGCTCACCGATGTTTCAAATGAAATGAAATGAAATTGTGTTTATTTCAGATCACTATGAACCCATATAAAAGCACAAACATAGTATATTAATTAATAATATCAAACTAGATTCTTCTTAACTTTAGATTTGGTACATTACATTACAAGACAAGACAAAATGGAATTACGTACATATACATTTTAGCTGGCGATTTTGGAGGCCGCATATAGTGAACTTACATGCATTATACAGGGCGTCCCACGGCGATGCCACACGGAGGGAAAGTTCCTTAAATATTAAAGACAGGATATTTTGCATATTGCATCAGGAAGATTATCAATCACATTTCTTAAAATCTCAAGTATTTCTAGATATCTTTCCGTGTTCAGAGTTCCTTCGTAAAATGTATTAAGAGAACCCGGTTACTTACAATCCCACACCAACAGGTGAAAGAAAAACGCATTTAATAAGCTAGGTTATTTAGGAAAAAATAATGCTTATGAGTAGCCCTTTCAAACGCTATTATAAAATACATGTAATTTTACTATCACATTTGGCGGGTTTGATTCCCGGTTGAGGTAGGCGATTTTAAAAAAAATCTGTGTATGCAGTTCTACTTATTATTAAAAATTAAACGATGTCTTCTTTCAGTAAAATATCCTATCTTTAATATTTAAGGTACTTTCCCTCCGTGTGGCATCGCCGTGGGACGCCCTGTATACGGCCTCTATTATCTCATTGTCAGATGATCTCTTTCTATACATGAACAATGCGTGTCTTTTTCGCATATTTTAGGTTGTGACCAAATGTTTGCGCTTAGAGTACGCATTGTATTGCTGTACGTAACCCACAAAAGTTACGTCAAGCTCTCTAGTTTCTACCTGTTTCTTTTCATTTCTACATTCTACCTGTCATACTGGACAGTCTATAAAATATATTATTTAATAAACTTTTTATTATTTAGAATATCCTTCAAGAATCCTGCGAAGAATATAGCCGTGAGCTAACTTTCCAACAGAATAAAATTAGAGGACCGTACACTTTAGAATGTGTTACAAACATGAATTAGTCCTATTACAGTTCTCATTAGGACTGTTATACGACGTTACAAAGTATTAACTTTCATTCCATTCTTATTAAAAAAAAACTTTTTTTTTCAGAATGGTGGGGAGCTCGCACATTCTGCTGTGACACTGACGAGTGTAATGGCGCCTTCGCACGGAGTCCAGTAACCGCGACGTTTATACCGGCGGTCCTGTTAGCGGTCGCGTTCGCGCGCTGACCGCTCGTATAATCGGTGCCTTAATTAAACAGAGAAAGTTTAAAAGAATGGTATGGATGTCGCTGACTCAGCTTGCGTTGAAAATTTGAATGTTTTTTGGTTTCTGACTAAAATGTGACAATAGACATGAAAAAGTACCTCCATCGGTCGTCGCTTAAGACGTTTTTCGGCTACTTTGTAAGAGATTAGCATAGTAATTAAGGCGGCAACGTCGTAAGCGAAAAACGCCCATTAAGGTGCCTTTTCATGTGTATTGCAATTATTATTTGAAATGTTAGTATAGAAGCAAAGAAAATGTCAGTTTCACTTCATCATTTGTAGTTCAAATCATTCAATATTTGAACTTTATTGTAACATACAATATTTACAAGACACGAAAGTGAAATAATAATTGATTTCATAAGATTCCTTTCATTAAACCAAACTAAACAAGTTTTTGCATAAAAATTATACAGGGTGAAATTGATATCGAGCATCCTTTTAAACTAAGAGTATGTTCATCAAGCTGAACAACTTTTACTATGGGAGCAAACCGGTAGGACCAAAAAAATAATCAGCTTTTCCATAGTAAACTGCAATGACTCATCATTCTCTTGCCCATTTCCCATTATTTGGGGTCGGCGCAATATGTCATCCTCTTCCATTCATCTCTCTTAGCCGTTGTTTCAACACTCACTCCTTTTTTACACATATCATCGTTCACACAATCCATCCATCTTTTCTTCGGCCTGCCTCTCCTACCACAGCCATCCACATTCATACTTAACACTCGTCTCGTAACATGACACTCGTCTCTCCGCATTACATGCCCATACCACGATAATCTATTACCCTGCAATTTTTCCGTCATAGGTGCCAATTTCAAACTTCCTCTAATATACTCATTCCTAATCTTGTCCATTCTAGTTACACCACACATCCATCTCAACATTCCCATCTCAGCTCCATGCAATCGTTTCTCATCCGTCTCTTTTGTGGCCCAACACTCTGATCCGTACATAACGATAGGTCTTATATATTTTCCCCTTCAATTTGAGGGGCATTCGGGAGTCGCAGATCGTTCTCGTAACCTGCCGTCACTTCATCCACCCTGAGTTGATTCGGTGCTTCACGTCCCGATCTATCTCTCCATCGTTTTGTATGATGATGATGATGATTGATGCAATGACTACTGGAATGAAATGTATGCAACAGCCGATTTTTTTTTACTCCGATCGGTTTGCTCTCATAGTAAAAGTTGTTCAGTTTGATGGGTAGACTCTTAGTTTAAAAGGATGCTAATGATATCAATTTCATCCTGTATATAATATTATATTGTTCAGCTTTGATTTCTCTTGCAGTTTCGTGAAAAAATTCGGACCATTTATATTGCTATCTCTTTATAACACCTTGTATATAAGAGCAAGACAGCTAAAGTTTCCTTAATTATACTCATGTTACTGCTTACTCAATAGATTTACTAATTTATTCAAAAGTAACTGAAAGGATAACTTTCAGTAACAAAATGCCTTAGAATTTAGTTTTAAAATAAGCTGTGTACACGAGAAAATAACTAACTATAAGTCTAGCTACAGATGCATTAAATCACCGCTCGTTAGTGCAAACAAGATAGAAGACCATTTAGGAAGCTGATAACGTAAGGAAGTTAAATTCCTCTATTTCGTATTGCTTAGTAAATAATGGCTCGAATACAACCGTTTATTATTATAGAAATGTCAAAAAAGTGAGGTTAGGGATTTAGAAAAGCACAAAGTCACTTATATAAATGGACGCTTCGAATATTACCTTATTTATTTATTTTTATTGATTATCAAACAGCAAATTACTTAATCTCTAATACAGCAACATTTAAATTTTACAGCGCCAATTACATGATAACACGTTTTAAAAACTGTTTAAGGTTAAAGGACAAAACGTAAAAAATATGAAACTATGGAGAAATATAAAGATAACCTAACATTCAAACTGACTGCTTCTACAGGATACATTATCCCAAATTTGGACAAATAAAAAGACTACCTAACATTATTTTAGTCTATGTGCTTCTACGGGATACATTTAACATACTCGGCAAACAATTCGGTCATACAGTCAAACATTAGACGCATTTAAAGCACCAGTACAAAAAAGACAAAAATTACTGTAATATAACTTATATAAATCTCAATAGTCATTTAAATGGTGGACGATTAGCATTGGAAAGTTCGCAAAGTATTTGAAAGGATTCCATAAAATCTTAGTCGCGTATTTAAAACGCCGCGATAAAAATGCTCGTGTGAAAAAGGTAATGCATCGTATTAAATCGGTGTTTAAAAATATTACCGTAGTAGGCAAACGCCTGTTCAAGTCAGTCTTTACATGTGTGACCATTTTAATGGTATTTAATTTAGAGCGTGGAGCTTCGGAAAGCGCATTCAGAAGTTAGTCCGAGAGCCGGTAGATGGCTCTTAAACTACGTCAGAACCAAATTAATACGCCTTAAAACACTGACAGCAAATTGACTATTAGCTTTGCCTTTACATGTAACAGTACTGGGCTCGCATTTATACAGGGTGTTACAGAAGTAAAAATAAAAATTGGAATTTTTTAAGGGGTGGTTTAGACCAACAAACTGAACAATTTTTCACTATGGGACCCACATAGAAATCGCAAAAAAAAAATCTTTTTGTCCCATACATTTAGCTCGATTAGATCTGTAGTTTAGTATGGATCATCGCAAACGCATCGCATCATGGCGGTTATTGCAAATCTCCTCATTTTGGTAGAGGCCTATGTCCAGTAGTGGACGTCTATCGGCTGATATGATGATGATGATGGAACATCAGATTTTTTTTTCGTGATTCCGATATCGGTCCCATAGTGAAAGTTGTTCAGTTTGATGGTCTTAACCACCCTCTTAAATGTTTATTTGTATTTTTGTAACGCCCTGTGGGATATACACTATACAGGGTGTATCCAATCCACTCCCTCTCCTAGGACACAAGCTGTACAGTGGAAATTTACCTCTATACAGCTACTTTAAATCTTGTCACTCTTATTCCTGAGAGACCTACCATGTGGGAATTATGGGCATTATGGGCTGTAACAATCTTACTAGGTCTGTGATATGACGACGATTAGGCTACGCGAAATCGCTCAGCCGCTACTAAGCCCGTATAAACGCAATCGCCAACCGTTAACCGTGGCGTTGGGCAGTGTCGTGTGATAATCGCCTTAGCGCCGGCTTGGAAACATCAAGCTCTCTCCGAGAGAGTTGTCATAAATTCAGTTGTTAAAACAAAAGAATACTAAATCAGACTCTCAAGGGGGATTCCTAGAGTTAAGTGTAATTGAGTTAATGAAATATTACGTTTGAGTGGAAAGGCTTATTTATTTGACCGTAAAAGTTGGAATGCACTGATAGTTTATGTGTTCATATCATGAAAAAGTTCCCTAATTTACACATAATCAATAATAGATAACCAAACTCTGTCTTGGTTAAGATAAAGTGAGCTTGCTTGTCGCCACTTCTCACGGACGGTGACCACACAATGCCTCAAAATTCTGTCACTGAAAAACTAGTAATGTTACAAATAGTACATTTTTTACGTAGTCTGTGTAGTGTCCCACTGCTGCGCAAAGGCCTCCCCTATTACTCTCCAATCCTATCTATTGTATGCATCCACTGACCAACTCTTCAAGAAGGCATACATTTTGTTTGTCCACCTGTTTCTGCTCTACCTCGACACTGGCAACCATCCTGGGGAATCCGGTCTGTGGTGATTTTGGCCCATCTTCCCGAATTTATGAGAAAGACATGTCCGGCCTACTCCACTTCAGCTAAGCGAGCTAGCACCACACGTCATAGATCATGGACCGCTCTTTGGCAGATCTAAAAACACATCATTATACTAGTTGGATCTAGGGATCAATCTATTACTACAACAGCTGTATAATATGTTACAAACTGCCTCCGTGGTCTAATGGTTAAGAGCATTGGGCTCTCGACACGGAGGTCGTGGGTTCGATTCCCACGGGGGACACCTAGTGATATGTCACATTGTTCGTTTTTCCCCAGTTGGTTAGGACATTACAGGCTGAATCACCTGATTGTCTGAAAAGAAAGATGATTCCGTGCTTCAGATGGCACATTAAGCCGTTGGTCCCGGCTACTATCTCTGGTGGTTATAGTCGTTACATAAAAACCACGTCAGAGGCCGTAAGGCGGTCTGAAAAAACGCTGGCTCTGCCCACATGATAGAAGAAGAAGGTGCAAAATATCTTAATTTCAATGTTAATAGCTACCATTTAATAATATCTCTAATTGGAGATTAAAATCGATTAGTAGTTTGAGCTCCGCAGCAGAGAATAGCCCACAACTGTCGATCAGAAACCAATATTTGTTCAATAACTCTGACTGATGTTGAAACAGTGTATTTGCTGAGCTAATCCACTGGCTATTCGATGAATCTGGGTTAAAAGTATAATATCTATAAATAGATTTAGTTGGCACGAATTGGGAAAACCACAATTTTTTAAGTATTTTTAGTCAGTGCAGATACTTTCACTAGTACCGTAACTCTGTCCAATGTGACGGGGAGTGGCGTGGATGTTCTGAGGTTTCAGAATATTTCTGACCACCCTCGCGGGGAATATAGTCGTGAACATATGCTTACGATGCTTAAGCGGAAACTTTAACTTATGCATTCTACTTATTAAATGAACAGCTTTCACAATGGAACCAACTTCGAAATCACGAAAAAATTATCAGTAGTTACGCATATTTGAGTCGAGTAAGCAGTTTTGTATGGAATATACAGAAAGAGGACAAAGGAAGAGGGTGCTTCAGACCTTCAAACTGACCAACTTTCACTATGGAGCCAATAGCAATATCGCGAAAAATCGACTGTTTGACACATTGACACGGAACTACACAATATTTTTGTTTAAAGGAATAAAATAGTAAAAGCACAAATAAAACTTACCCTAAACTTAAACCATTCTAAACATTCTAAACTACAAATTTAACTAATCCTATTTAGTCGAAAAGCCCGCCCCAGGTCATACCTGGCCCGAAGGTGCCCATAATGCTGGCTGCATTTCCACGTTGAATCGCTAATGATATGCGTTGGGCTAGGTATGACCCGGCACGAGGACCGTTACCCGCATCCCGTAAACGTTTGCCCAGGTTCCTCATAAAAGTTTTTGCTTCATGACCCCACGGGCCCGTCGTCTCCACAGCGAAGGGCACGAATAAGTAGCTCTGCTCCAAAGTTGTGTAACATTGGTGTTTACGTACTGCTGCCCTTTCCGCTGCCGACCCTGCAGTATTTCGATGTTGGCAAAAGTTGTTCAGTTTGATGGTCTAATGCACCATGTTGAATTTATGTAATGCATTTCATTTAATATCATGTATGAGAGCAGATTTTATTTTTTCCGAGATTTTTAATTTGGCTTCATATTGAATTTTTTTAAAATTTATCCTGTACTTTTAAAAAATGCTTCTCGTCTCTATAGTTACAAAATCCGTTATTACCTATCTACACAGGATATTTATGTCAACAATGATTGAATGCCATAAACTATCTGTGTTTTAAATTACGGTGTCCGAGCAAAAAAATCTAAAGTTCTATACTAAACTACAGTATCGTGCCGATGCCGTGCCGACACTATAGCCCAGTCATTTTACGGTTTGAGCCGGGACTAATTAATAATTGATATTTTTTTCGGTATAATATTGAAGAATCAATTAGAGCCTAGAAATGTACCAAAATTAAAAAAAATCACGTCAGCAACAGTTCCAATTTTAAAATTTAGCTATTATCTCGTTCTAAAAAAACTGACAGTACATTTTTTTGCACATATTTAAGGCTTTGCCATTATACATACTTAAAACAGTGTGTAAATATTTTTGTTTACTAAGAAGGTTTGGAAAAATACATTCGTATTTTCTAATAAATACCACATTTTTTAAAGCAGGCATTGAAATTTAAATAATGAGGTATTTACCTCATTTTTTAAATTTCAATGCCTATTTTATTGCTAAAAAATAATTTATATTGTTAAATCTAAGTCAAATGAGTGCATTGGTATTAATAGTATTAATTTAAAAGCCTTCTTGGACACACAATTTTGATTTTTATGTTGCGTGGCAATTTTTTTTTAATATATTGTAAGATAGTCTTTTTGTCTCTAAATGGTGCCGGTTACAGCTTAAAAGTCCAATTAATAATTACTCCCTACCCCGCCTAACAAAACTCCGTAAAATGACTGGGCTACTACTCAAATGTATGCGACAGCAGATTTTTTTTGTGCTCCGATTGGTTTGCTCCCATAGTAAAAGTTGTTCAGTTTGATGGGCAGACTCTTAGTTTAAAAGGATGCTTATGATATCAATTTCACCCTGTATAAGTATCTTCTGAAAAATAATACCTAAAGTAGATGATAAAAAATCCAACCAATTTTTTCGATGTTTTTTATAACAATACCCCAACCGTATATAAAAGCCGAGCTACACTTCCGATTTTACTCGTTTCTGCTTCCGATCGATCTGTACGGTTCACCGGTTATTTTGGTTGGCCATTTAATTTAAGCCGGAGTGTCGCCGGCAATTTACTGCTTTGAAAAACTATCGGTTTGGTAAACGAAAATAAATCTTCCCCCGTGCCGCAGCAGAGTCTAGTGGCGAATAATCATGCTTGCCGTACAGGAGGCGAAGATACAATCCCCAGTCCGACCTTGCATCGTGGCAAGCCAGAAAGCACACGATTTAAACGCACATCACTGGTCTGTCTTTCTTCTTTCTTATCGTGTGGGCAGAGCCCTGGTGTCAGACTTTTTTCAGACCGCCTTACGGCCTCTGACGTGTTTTTATGTAACTACTACCAGAGATAGTAGCCGGGACCAACGGCTTAACGTGCTATCCGAAGCACGGAATCATTTTTCTTTTCAGACAATCACGCGATTCACCCTGCATGTCCTAACCAACTGGGGAAAACGCACTAAGTGACATTTCACTAGGTGTCCCCCGTGGGAATCGAACCCACGACCTCCGTTTCGAGAGCCAATGCTCTTAACCATTAGACCACGGAGGCAGTTAAACGCGTCTGTGATCTTAGTTCTTCTGTCGAGTCAATAGCGTCTCTTGAGTTAAGGCGGTATGTGGTTATATGTTCATTGGTATCAATAATCTTTCATCGGAAATGAAAGACAAGTTTATTTCATTCACAGAAGAATTGAGAACGGATGTAAATTTTTTACGTATTTGTTTCTGTCTTTTATAGTGTATGCAGGTCCCGATGCTGATAGTTTATTCGATTATTAATTTTGAGTCTCACTCGTAAATTCCTACGTAAAATCGTGAAAAAAATGTTATAAATAAATATATGTATGTATAAAATATATGTATGTTATAAATATATATATGTCATAAATAAATTAAATTATTTATGATTAAACAAACTTCGATATGCATGACTTGTTTTCGAGACGTGGAGAACAATACAAAGAAAAATTATTCAATTTCACTTTTCACATAAACAGACAACGTTTTTCAGTATTAATTGTTCACTGCCTTTGCTAGAAATGAATTACTTTTATAGAATCGTCTAATATCACCTTTGATCTTGTCATCGTGGTGAAGATATTTGCCAAGCGTTAGATGCTTGCTGATTGCCAAAGAGAGTCTCTGTTTGGGAACTGCCCTCCCCGTCTCTTCCAGTAATGAATAAGTAGTAAAAAAGCCCTTTCACACGAGCGTTTCTATCGCGGCACTAGAGACGAGGTTATGATAGAGAAAAATCAAAATACTTAAAAATAAAAATAAGAATAAAAAACCCTTCACATGACTGCAAAAGGAAGAACTCTTAAACCTCACTGGTTTATAATAATTTAGCAAAATTATTAAATACTAGCATTAACCCGCGACTTTGTCTACAAAAATTATATACCAGATTTTAAGTCAGATCATAAGCTATCAAACAAAGAAAGTTTCATCAAAATCGATTCAGTAGTTTTTGCGTGATGCTCGATCAAGCAAACAAACAAATAGACAGATAAAAAATCCAAAAATTGGTGATAATTATGGATGGATAGGGACACCTCAAAACCATTCGTAACTTTTTTTTGTTAATATCTTCAATGTACAGACACACTTCTGTTACTTACAGTTCTATAATAGTATAGATGCAATAGATGCACCTGACGTCTATAATATTAATATTAGCTTGATTTGGTTATTTTTGTTGTTGTTAGTAATTTAAACGTAACATAATCATTGTTTCAATTTACATATTGATATAAAATTGACATGTATGCAAAAGCACAAGTGAAAAAAATTTCACTTACGCAAAAAATATTACGCATAAAACCTTTCAAAACAACCGTAACTGTCTAGTTAGGATTTATAGAAGGCATTCTCTTAATATCAACTAAATGTACTGCAATTTGCTTCCAAAAAAATATAATTAAAGTAAAATAGTTAATAGACCAAGCTAAAACGCGTGAATTTATTATATAAACAATTATAAATAACTAGCGTTAACCCGCGACTTCGTCTGCACAAATTATATACCAGATTTTAAGTCAAATTATAAGCTATGAAACAAAAAAGTATCATCAAAATTGGTTCAGTAGTTTTTGCGTAATGCTCGATCAAACAAACAAACATACCGACAGAGAAAAAATCCAAAAATTGGTGTTTTGGAATCAGGGACAAAAACCATATCGTAACTTTTTTTTTGTTAATGTCTTCAATGTACAGACACACTTATGATACAGTTCTATAATAGTCATTTTAATATTAAAATGAAAATGTGTAAATTGAAAGGTGTTTTGACATTTTATAATCAATACTATTCAATTTTTAAATAGTGCAATAATTTATAATAACCTAATTTTTTATTAAAGACAAATAAAGGAAAGTAAGTGTGTACATTAAAAATATTGAGAAAATAAAACTAACTTAACATTAGGTTATTTTAGAAAACCATAAATAATGAGAAATAAACATATGTATAACTTGCTACTGATGTCAGCACCCACAAGTTATAGCAAAGATGCCAACAGATGGCGATACCGTCGCTCTCGGAAATATGCTCTATACATAGACAGCGTTCACCATGAATACGTAACTCGTAACCTACTACAAATAAGGTTCACGATCGAATGCAAGACATACATCGCGCAAGAGAAATTATCACAGAGTTTCGATACATATACAACGTTCAACTAAGAACTGTAGGACCACGGCCGGTCCCCAGGCTTCACACATAGCATGGTGGAAGATCTTCCCTTTTCAATGGAGGAACATTCCCAAGTAGCACCTCCATACATATTATTGTCATTGTACTTGAACTTGTACAAGTACCTAGTTCTCAAATCCAAATAGCAATCAAAATTTATAATTACAATACAATTTAGTACTTGTTTAGTATTTGCAAGACCAGCTGTTACTACAGTTAAGATTGTGCAAGAATAGTTCTGCAAGACCACCATTACAGTAGGGTATCTTTCGCAATATTTATTTAGAAATAAAAATAACTTTAACAGAATTCCAATCAATATTATGAAGTTGAGCACTTTGGCTTGGTCTTTAGTTATACATTTGTAAATAGAATTATTATCATACACACGATTGACGCTTTATTAATATCTATCACAATCAAATTCTATGTAATATTTAGATTCTCTAATAATCACTGACGCTAAACTGACATTGACAGTCAGTGATACTGATAACACCTGATGCTGGCAGTTATCAGCATAAGGCAATCAAATGAATTAAGAAAGGCATCACTGATAATAACAGTTACGAACGGACACTGATATTATACCATAACAGTCACTGACCATATTATAGTCATCTATACTTATAAAAGAGTTAGCCCAGTCATTTAACGGTTTGAGCCGGAACTAATTAACTATTGATATTTTTTTCGGTATAGTATTTAAGAGCCAATTTGAGCTCAGAAATGTACCAAAATAAAAAAAATATCGTGTCAGCTATAGCCCCAAATTTAAAATTTAGTATTTATCTCGTTGTAAAAAAACTAATGCAAACTTATTTTTTGCAAACATTTAAGGCTTTACCATTATACATACTTCAAATATGGTGTTAATATTTGTGTCTACTTAGAAGGCTTCGAAAAATACATTAGTATTTTCTATTAAATAGCTCATTTTTTAATTTTCATTGCCTCAAAAATAATATATATTTTTAAATCGAATTATTAATTTAAAAGCCTTCTGGGACATACAATTTTGATTTCTATGTTGCGTAGCGATTTTTTTTATATGTTTTCTAATAGTATTTTTGTCACTAAATGGTGCCGGTTACAGTTTAAAAGTCCAATTCATAATTACTCCCCACTCCTCCAAACAAACCTCCGTTAAATGACTGGGCTAAGTTCCGTGACTGACTGACTGACAGACAGACAACACACTACCTGAAGCTGAAGATAAAAACATGGTTGGAATGTATATTCTACAGAGGATGTAGTGGTGCACTAAGAAAGGATTTTTCAAAAATCGACCCCTAAGGCATCGTCCTAATAGAACGCGAATGAGCGATCATCGTAGGTTCGCGCGAATTTTACTCGTACGAACGCGATATCAAACTTATTGAACTCGAATAGGTGTCCTAACTGACAATCGCACGACGCAGTCGCGCAACTCATATGTTTTGAAATCTATTAGCGCGAACTTAGTTCGTACGAAGGCGCGATCAAACATATTGAATTCGAATAGGTGTCCTTATTGAAATTCGCGCGATAATTGCGTCGGTGGGGCACCGTATCGGCCGTGCCACTGCCCTTGTCCACGGTCGCTCGCTCGCTCGCGTCGTCAGTTCGCGCGATGATAGGACACCCAGTTTTTGTCATCGCGCGAACACGCAATGGTCGCATCGCTTACTTGCGCGATCTTCGCGCATGCGCGTTCTATTAGGACGATGCCAAAAGCTTGTAATCACTAAAGCTAACAATCACTGACCCATAGACGAAGAATTTTTCGCATAATTAGAGTGTCGAATGCCTGTGTCAATGTCAGCTTAGACATATTAATAATTCTATAAGATATTTACGAGTAGATGTAATAATACAATATTTGTTTATGGCGGATTCGTTTTTTTTTTTGTTTTATACTGTGTGGGGCAATGGCAACGATAGCATAGGTCATTGTTAAATGCCCTTTTAGAGCGCTTTCACATTAGGCACAGCATAAAGCAACTTAAGGCAAGGCTGTGTCGCGCTTCTTCGTCGCGCGACTGGTGACCAATGAGACAGCGCTCTTATTGTTATGAAAATCTTCTATTTAATCAAATAATTTATTTAAAAAATCAAATGTTGTATTTACGTATTTATTTATTTATGTTTCTATCTAGTATGAAAATAAAGAATGTTATGTTAAAAGCAGAAATATTCTAAATTATTATAACTAAATAGTTATTATAGTTAGATATTATGTAAATTAATATTATTATAGATTCTAAAATAAGTATAATAATCATTACAAAAAATGAATAATTTCTACGCACTTAATTATTATTTGTACTTGTTTTTAATAATATCGAAGTAGATAGCTAGTATTAATGCTTTTCACCATTCCTGTAAACTAAGTTTAAAAAATATGTGTTTATTGAAATTTACCTTGTGATAGTTGTTCGGTTTGGTGGTCTGAAGCACCCCTAAAGTATGCATTTATTTTTACACCCTGTATATTACCTTCATAACACCAGGATTGTAGCCGCTTTGTGTGGTGTTAAATGTTTGCTTCATTCTCGGCCTATAATAGTGTGAGTGTAACGCAAGCCAAGACACAAATGGTAAGTTGAAACTTCGTCAAATTAATTTTATTATAGTACGGTCAATATCAGAAAAATCGAACCCTCTTGCGAGTATAAAAATTAAGATTTTTCTGAAGCTGACTGTATTTACTATTTGTATGATGATGACTTTGTAATCTATGTCAATGGTTGTTTAACATACTTAATGTACGAAAATAAGAATATATCTCAAGAATATGACATTGAAAACTGAAAATTATTTTGTTGAAAATAAGGTTGTCAGGTAAGGTAAAATGTAAAAATCGACCCATGATGGAAAAGCACGAGTTTGTCATTTTATGGATCTAGGTAAACGTGTTCATACGACTTCGACTAAAGTAAAATAAATAGATAGGCCCAAAGCGCAATTTAGTTAAAGCACACAAAGTATAGTGCGTCCAAGATAGCTTGATGATTTTGACAGATCGTTTTAAAGCGATTATTTTAGTTTGAGCCGTAAAACTTTTAATTTAATGTTAAATGCTAATTAATCTCGTACATTTTTAGTGTATTTTAAAGCTTTGATGGCCCAAACAGCTTTAAAAAGAAAAATAAATACTCCAAAACCACCTGTCAAAATCACCAAGCTATCTTGGACGCACTATAGGCGCCGGCGTGTATTTGATCTATCATCTCAGTACGTACAGTTCGTCAACGTAAAGGCAATTATTGACTAACAATATGTTTTAACCAATTAGTTTTTATAACCATATAGTCAACATGTCATACAATAACAAAGCCTAAAAATGGCACATGTCTCTAATGTCACCTTTGTATGCATCAGTTATGTCCAGCTGACATACATTGCCGCTGACATTCAAGTCCTTTCAAATCTTTCAAATGTTAAAATCCTTGTATAGAATGTCATTGGTTTTAACTTATTTTTCTCGTTTGAAATGTTTGCGTAATCCATTTACTTTACTTCGATCAAAATATTAGACTAAGAGATAAGTGTACTTTTTGCAACCATCAGCTGCAAGACTGATTCAGTGTTTATGAGGTGTAGAGCATCTCTGTGATGGGAATGAACCAGGTCTGCCTGCATAACTCCAGTCGGTTTAGAAGTTCCTGATGTTTAAAGGACAGTAAAAAATGTACGATCAGTTGTAAGGCTGATCGTATCATATTATTGTAGTGTGCACTGTAGCTGTTCATCAGTCGGCTTAGGAGATACAGCCGTTCAAAGGTCCGACCTTTGAACGGCTGTATCTTCTAAAATGACTGGCAGTTTATGCCAGTTTTGTACTTTTTACATAGCTACAGTGCACACTACAATAATATTATACGATCAGCCTTGCAGCTGATCGTTAATTTTTACTGTCCTTTAAACGTCTGTAACTCCTAAACCGACTGAAGTTATGCAGGCAGACCTAGTTCATCCCCATCACAGAGATGCTCTACACCCCATAAATACTGAATCAGTTTTGCGGCTGATGGTTGCAAAAAGTACACTTATCTCTTAGCCTAAATTGTTTTGTCGCATTCAATGCGTAGACGATCGTTTAGGACGAGAATGAAGCGGAAACACAAAATATCTTCACAATTAAAAGTACAATTAAAGCAATATTGTCAACCTAAATTGTACAATTATACAAGCTGTTTTAAATTTTGTTCCTATCTAAATAAAGACCAATTTATCATTTATTGAATTCGTAATTTCTTTTCAATTTATTTCTTCTTAGTTCGAGGCTTCACTTCGTTATGAAATTCAAATTAATGTTTACAAATCACTTTTTAACGAGAGTATAAAAGGTTTTTTACGTCAGTTTACGTTTATCGGTTTTCGTATAACAATTTGTTTCGAATTTTAGGTGATTACTAAAACTAAAACCTTTAACCTCTGAAACCTTTCTATAGAAAGCTTATATTGTTCTGTGTTTGTAATAGTCGTTTGGAATAGCGAAAGTATTTTAATCTTGTAGTTTTCAATCAAGATAATAAATAAAACCAGCCTACATCAAACCGCTGCTGGGTTATACAGTTCGTAACAAAACACCGTAGTAATATTTAAATAGGTGGCTAAGATTATCAAACTGAACAACTTTCACTATGGAGCCAATATAAGGTCTAACAAAATTAGATGAAACTATTTTAAGGGGATGATCAGACCATCAAACCCAACAACTTTCTCTATGGGACCAACATTGAAATTGCCCAAAAAAAACCTGCTATTCCATACAAACCTACCCGACCCAAATGTATGGGACAACTGATTTTTTTTCTTCGCTATTTTGATATTGGTCCTATAGAGAAAGTTGTTCAGTTTGATGGTCTGATCATCCCCTTAGTTTCAGATAATTTTGATAGACCTTATATATCGAAACCGCGAAATATAATCAGCTTCATAGAAAATGACAGCTTCTCGAATGTATTCGGCATATTTTTTTGCGATTTCAAAGTTGGTCCTATAGTAAAAGTTGTTCAGTTTGATGGTCTGAAGCACTTTGTTCGTATTACACTTGTGCGCGTGTGAATTTATTTGGTAAGTATTTTTTCTAATGAGTGTTCATGTCATTATTTTACTGGGTTGCAGCAATAATTACACCCTCAAATCAAATCAAATCAAAAATTTTCTTAAATAATATCACATACATAGCTTTTTGATGTCATTTTTTGACTCTACCTTGCATCGCGTCGGAAGGTGTTCCGCTGAGAGAAGATGCGGCCAGAAACTCCACAACACACATATTTTATTAAATAAATAATGCATTTTATTGTAATCAACAGTTAACAAAACTTTTGGTTGAAACGCGAAGCAACTTCTTTTCATTATTTGCAATTTAATACCTATTTTGTTTTGAAACTTGGTTGGGGAGTTTCTAACTCCATAAATTTTCTCTTTCCAGAGTTTATTAAGGATTCTTCACTTTTTTTCTAAGCTCATAAAACCGAAGGATAATGGACTGAATGAAATATTTTACGGTCCCTTTTTAATCAAAAATACACTTCGCTGATTAAAACATCTCGATGGAATGCATCTTTAATAATAACTCAAAGGAAAACGCCGTTTCTCCCCAAAACTGGTTGAATTATATAATAAACGAGCGTTAACCTGCGACCAGATTTTAAGTCAGATCATAAGCTATCAAACAAAAAAAAGTTTCATCAAAATCGGTTCTGTAGTTTTTGCGTGATACTCGTTCAAACAAACAAACAAACACCCAAACAAACACACAAACAAACAGACAGACAAAAAATCCAAAAATTGGTGAAATGTAATCTGGGACACCTAAAAACCATATCGTAACTTTTTTTTTGTTAATATCTTCAATGTACAGACAAACTTCATGATACAGTTTTATAATAATATAGATAGATGCCGCGATAGAATAGAATTTCAGCTATCATACGATTTGTATGTGATCTTTAATCATAACATTCGCCAGCTGCGAAACGATGGACACGTCGCACTTCGTCACGTGGGCAATATAATATATATGGAAAAACAATTTAGAAAATCTAGTTGCCGCGTCATAAATAACATTTGCAATTTATAAAATAATTACGAAGATATAAAGCTTTGAAATCTTTCATACAAAATTTTAAAAGCTTTATATCTTCGTAATTATTTTATAAATTGCAAATGTTATTTGTGACGCAGCATCTAGATTTTCTAAACTATTTTTCCATATATAAGGTCTAACAAAACTAGCTGAAACTATTTTAAGGGGATGACCAGACCATCAAACTGAACAACTTTCTCTATGGGACCAATATCGAAATCGCGAAAAAAAAATCTGCTGTTCTATACAAACGTACACAACCTAAATGTATCGGTCAGCAGATTTTTTTTTCGCGATTTCTATATTGGTCCCATAGAGAAAGTTGTTCAGTTTGATGGTCTGATCATCCCCTTAAAATAGTTTCACCTAATTTTGTTAGACCTTATATACAAAGTTACTTATACTAATACCGTCTACGCGTATTGTGCGTCACAATACGCGTAGACGGTATTAGTATAAGTATTAATATAAGTAACTTTTTGTGCGTCACAAGTTTTGTATAAAATTGACCCCTCTGCAACCACCCTATAGAGATAGTTGTTCAGTGGAATAGTTTTTTGAACATACCCGACAATATACTATGATTTTAACTAGTCATAATCAAACAAAACAAATCTACTAAGACCAACAATATCAAAAAATACGAGCAACAATCGCAACAATTATTTTTGCAATCAAGCGAAAACCAGAAACAGTTTGTTCATTAGAATATTGACTCAAGCCTGAAGCCCAATACAGAAATCAAGCAGGACTGCACCCGAGAAATCATGGTTCGAAAAAAAAAAAACTTCTTGAAATAAACATTTTAACGGGTTCTTACCGCGGTAAGAACCCGTTAAAATGTTTATTTCTAGATTAAATAATAACCGCGTAACTCTCAAAAACTGTAAATATCTGCTGTTCCATTCAAAACTACAAACTTACAGCACAGGGGACAGCAGATTTTTAGTATCGCGATTTCGATTTTGATACCCATGGAGAAAGTTGTTTAGTTTGATGGTCCTGCGCAGAAACATCAGTAGAGAGCTGCTTCACAGGCCTCAATTGTCAAGTTGTTTGCCGGTTACTGTACCTTAGTATCGTTACTGTTTGGTTAGTGTATTGCCCCTAAAGGTAGAGTTAATAGAACAAATAGGTCAAAATATCTCGTAGCCTAATTAAATATAACTGCCTATTTCATTGTGTTTACTTAATTTGGTTGTATTACTTAAGTACTTTTAAATTAGTGTTTTTAAATGTTAATGTTATTCTAAATCATACTTTTAACAATGTTATGCAACGTTTTCACGATTCTTTAAAATAAAAGAGTATTCAAAAATGCAGCTGATATAGTCACTTCGTAAGTATTTAAACGAACAAATATAATTATTAGCTTTTATCTAAGTGCTTTTATTATCATAGGTAGAGGTCGAAGAAAGAAATCTGCTATCCCTTACATTTAGGTCGAGTAGGTTTGTATGGAACAGCTGTTTTTTTTTCTGGATTTCAATATTGGTCCCATAGAGAAAGTTGTTCAGTTTGATCGTCTGATCATCCCCTTAAAATAGTTTCACCTATTTTTGTTAGACCTTATATATTTATGTGTTTATGTTATGTTAACCATTTATTATCTGTCTTACACAGCAATAATTGCCAAAGAAGAAAGAAGACAAGAGAGGCGGCGGCGTCGACATTAGAATCAGTACGCTTTGTCGTCACTTGCGCGTGAGTTCACAAAACGAACTGATTCTTTAGTCGGCGTTTGCTATTTACAGCGATACCTCATCAAGAAAGAAGATGATTCTGCAATGACTATCACTGTTTAAGGTGGTTTCAGTCCATACAAAAGTTTGACGCACGTTACAATTACGAAGATATAAAGCTTTGAAAATTTTCATACAAAATTTTAAAAGCTTTATATTTTCGTAATTATATTATAAATTGCAAATGTTATTTGTGACGCGGCAACTAGATTTTCTAAACTATTTTTCCATATATAAAATATTCCTTTTATTAATTCCTTCTACGCGTATTGTGCGTCAAAGTTTTGTACAAAATTGACCCCTCTGCAACCACCTTAAGAGAAATTTATTCCGAGAGCGTAAATGCGCGCAGCATACATACAAAGTCTGGTGATATTTTCAATACTATACAATTAAGGTCAATGACATATTTCAGAAAAAATCTAGAAACTAATCTCTATGTTTGTATGGAGTCCGATTTTCGTTAAAAATTAGATTTGTATGGAAATCTTTGAGGCACTGTATCTTTAAAACTATACATTTTAACGAAAATCTGACCTCATTTTGTATGGAGAACGCTCCTAATTATATTACGTTAATAATTTAACTTTTTAACTTAATAATTTAAGTTTTTCTGCAAGGCATATAAAACAACCTACATTGATCTTTTTTTTATTGAAAATGTTATTTGTGACGCGGCAACTAGACTTTCTAAACTATTTTTCCATATATAAAATATTACTTTTATTAATTCCGTCTACGCGTATTGTGCGTCAAACTTTTGTATGGACTGAAACCACCTTAAAGGTTCTCTTAATATTATTTTTAACTACACCAAAATTGGATATATCAAACTCTGGGTTATCGTGGGCAACATCATTAAGTAGTCTACACATTCTCACAATCGGATTATAGAACGATGTGTTATTTGTATACAGTTGCAGTGAAAATATTGGTGGATTGCGAGTAACGAAACGTATATTGATGTTTAAAAGTGACAATAAGCTATGGCAGTCCATAGTCGAGTGTAGAATTTTATGTAAATAAATGAGGTCCTGCTGTTTTCTCTTTACTTGGAGAGAACAAATGTTAAATTTCAGTAGCCTATCGGAGTATGTGCTAAGTGTACGACCATAACCATACCGGTAGCAAATGAACCTGAGACATTTCCTCTGCACGGCCTCGATAGCTTCCGAGTGGACAGTGTAGTATGGCGACCAGACAACAGAGCCATATTCCAGGATACTTCTGACAAGACTATTGTACAGCTGTTGGAATTCTTAAGGCTTTAGTACTTCTCATGACGAAGCCCAAGAGTTGACCAGTTCTACGAATAATATGTGAATAGTGATCACGAAATGACAGCTGTTCATCAAACAATACACCCAAATCCCGTGCAATGGTTTTTCTATCAAGAGTTGTATCGTCCAGCTGATAATCAAAATTTATCCTATTCACCTTTTTAGTAAAAGTGATTACAAAACATTTCCTGACATTTTAAAACATCTTGTTAAAACGACACAAACTCGATATTTGAACAAGATCATGCTGGAGTCTCAAGCAGTCGTTGATACTGCCGACAGTTGTGTAAATCTTTAAATCATCTGCATACAACAAACTCTGACATGATAAACTGCTTACTAGATCGTTGATGAAGATGATAAAGAATAGAGGAATAGAGGAAAGGAGGATGAAAAGAATCTTTGGTGTCTGTTAGTTAATTAATTTAATCAAAGCTTAAGATTTGGCGCTGGGGTACAATCATCATCATCATCTCAGCCGATGGACGTCCACTGCTGGACATAGCTAGGCCTCCTCCAAGAATCGCCATAACGACCGGTCCTGCGCTGCCCTCATCCAACGGGTTCCCGCCGCCATTACCAGGTCGTCGGTCCACGGGGTCTACCCACGCTGCGCTTTCCGGTACGCGGTCGCCACTCGAAAACTTTTCCGGGTAAGATCGTTGCAGTGAAATTTCCGTCAAACCAGGCCATTTTTAGGGTTCCGGACCTCAAAAAGGAAAATAAAACCCTTATAAGATCACTCTCGTGTCCGTCCGTCCGTCTGTCACAGCCACTTTTCTCCGCAACCATGAAAGCTAGCGACTTGAAATATAGCATGCATAGCGGTCAATCATGCTAACCCAAATGTAAAGCAAAAATAAAAATTAAAAAAATAATTTTTTTACCAACTTTTAATGACAACTTTTAAAAAAAAGTTTTCCAATCTTGTCGTTTGAAAGGGCTTTGTGAGTAGATTTCGTATCGGTAGTTTGTTTTGCTAAGTGATGCGTAATTACTCATTTATAAGCCCGACTACACGAAAAATTTTGGTCCCCCCCCCCCCCCCCAATTCCCTTGAGGTTCCATGGACTTTAAGCACCAATTCATCTTTAATTTTCAGAATTATGACCGTTCCTGTTACAAATAAAGAGGTCACAATAAAAAACTCGACGTCAGCGGGCAATAAACAAGAGGCTATTGTGCTCTTGTAACAAAATACATACGTTTTCCGATAGAGTTGTTTCTGTCAGACCAATTTGGTGACCAACTGGCGTAACAAGTTGCGATGTTTTTGTTGTAGCTTCAACTTTGTTTTATGATACTTCTCTTTTGTATTAGTTATGTGGGTAAAAGGCTAGTCTATAGTGCTATCAATTCAATTCATTCAACTTAAACTTAGACAAGATAAAATCACAAAATTTACTTTCAAATCAAAATTATATAAGATACTTTTGGAAAACTGTAACACATTGGACTAGTATTAGTAAATAAGCAAAACGTAAAACGTATAATAATTAAAATTACATATGGTACCTATAAATGCATAAATAATATGTATATATAAATTAGTATAGTATTGTGTTAGTTGGCATTAGTACTAGAATTAAAACTATAAAAAATGAGAGCTTACATCTGCCACCAAACTGTCATGCAGTTTGGCAGATTTAATGTAAAGATACAATGGTAATGTCTTTTGGATAAATAAATGAATTGAATTGAATTGACTTCCACCAAGTACAATCACTTCACAAGTGTATTATGTTTTATTTAGTCAATTAAAATTTCAATGATTTCATTGATTAAGGGTGCACCGCGCCGATTGTGCTGCCTATTGTCATGAGCTTCATGTCGATAAACCATGCTATCAATGAACAGTGCTATCGGCGAAATGAGCTATTGGAGAACCGTGCTATCGATAAAAGGTATTTCGATAAACCGTTCGTAGTCGCTTTAAAAAAAATGTTCCTGCATTATTTTTGACCAATTCCAAAAGGGATTCATTTCATTCGTAATGTATAAAAGCTCACTTAAAAACTTGCTGATATTAAAACTATACGGATACCCGCTTAAAATTTAACATTACAGTGGCGACGTAACTAAAGAATTTTTAAGAGTCTAAGTGGATGAAGCTTAAATAAATATAATAAGTACAAAAACTGTGTGTTTTTTCGTTTAGATCAACCTACTGCCGGATCAAAATGTATTAGATTTAAACTCATAGATTTAAACAAATGCAAATGAGGGCGAAAAGATTTCCCGATTCCTTTTTAGCAAATATAATTAATTAATCGGAACTAAAGCTGTTCTAAGAATAAGTAAGAGTAAAGTGATTTAAATCTCTATTTCTGTAATTCAAAATAGCCTTAAAATTTCGTTGCTATTTGTGAATTGAGCTATACTCAATTCACAAATAGCTATACTATAGCTATACTGGATCCTATTTCCTCAACTAATAATGTTAGAAAAAAGTATTTAAAAATCCTTTTAAAATAGAATAAATACACTATTTAAATTAAATTAAATTAAATATCGTTTATTTGTCTTTTACATTTGTACACAAACAGAAGTAGGTATTGGTAATACGAGACAAAAGGACATTAAAAATAAAAGTGTTGTTTTCTGTTGTTCTCCCCAGGGCACCTATACACAAACAAGTGTGGTTGTGTACATATACTCCGAGGGAAGTACCACTAGAATAACAATTAATATAAAACTTCATAAGACAAAAAGGTCTACGGCTCAGCGACAGTTGAATAAATCAGCTGCCTCTGTTATTCTGCCATAGCCAGACATAAACTGCGTGAAACACAATACCCAAATATTAAAGAATCTATACAACTTCCAGGATACGAAGTAGTCAAATATATTGTTATGGATAGGTGAACACAATCAGTATACATAAATAAATTTTCGGTAAATATTTAGTGATAGATTATTTCTAAACCTAGAACATGGGCACTAAAAATGCAAAAGAAAATAAATGTTACTTCCATCACCGGTTTCTCCTAGAGTACGACTCGAGTTCAGCCACCGGGATCCTCTCTGCAGGGCATAGGCCTGCTATCAAAGAGGGTGGTATAGCGTTAGTCCACCACGCATGCCCAATGCGGTTCGGTGGACTTCACATATGCATCAGAATTTCTTCTTCAGCGTAAGCAATTTTCTTGGCGATGTTTTCCTCCACCGTTTGAAAGCAGTCATTACGTACAGAAAAAACCTTTTCCAACTTCTTGTTACGTAATTTAGAAAACTCATTGGCACATGGCATGTCTTCCGTATATACGGATACGAACCCGATTCTTCCTCTGGAGTGCGATTTATGAAAACTCATTTATTGAACTCAGCAGTTGAAAATGTCAATATTACTATGGAGATATGCATCTTTCTACTGCTGATTTGACATTCAAAAATCATACTCCACGAGTGCAATTTTTTAAAGTCAAGTCAGTAGTAGAAAGATGCGTATCTCCATAAATTTTCAACTGCTGAGTTCAACGTATGATATTCAAAAATCGCACTCCTGATATGATTGAGTTTCCATATCTCTACATGCTATAAAAGCTTTCATAATGTCTTCTTCAGTGTATATGCAGGTGAATTTTATGAGATGTCCTATAATCAGAAAAATACTCCAGCTCCATGTAGGTTTCAAATTGAGCGTTAATTTCGTCGCCGAGCCGCAGAGCGTGATGTTGCCAACAAGGTTTAATGTTGCTTGCCGGATCACAATTTATTGCGTACGATTTAAATACAGTTGCCGTCGGAAAATTTATGGTAATTTAAACTTTAGTTGGATTGGTCTTGATGACGTTATTATGAGGGCCTACTTTAGTTGTACAACCGTTTATATGTTCATTTTCATCATCTGTACACATTAAAATAGTTACGTTACCGACTGACTGACAACGCTCAGCCTCCGTGGTCTAATGGTTAAGAACTTTGGACTCTTGACACGATCGAGGTTCGATTCCCACGGGGGTCACCTTGTGATGTCACTTTGTCCGTTTTCCCCCAGTTTGTTAGGACATTGCAGGCTGGGTCACCTGATTGTCTGAAAAGAAAGATGATTCCTTGCTTCGGATGGCACGTTGAGCCGTTGGTCCCGGCTACTATCTCTGGTGGTAGTAGTCGATACATAAAAAACTATGTCAGAGGCCGTAAGGCGGTCTGAGAAAATTCTGACACCAGGGCTCTGCCCACACGATAAGAAGAAGAACGCTCAGCCATAGATACTCTTTCTTATTAAGTGGCACAGCATAAACCACTAAAGATTGAAACATGTTTGGATTATAATATAATTATATTCTAAAGAGAATATAATATAGCACTTATAGGCGTGTGGGTCCGGCATAGAATGGACCACCCGTGCCTTTGCAATTCTTGCTGTGGGTGTCGTACAAGGCGACTAAGGGATTGAAGGTTTGTTATCCAGTGTTTATGTGGGCGAAAGGCTAGCCAACTCTCACCACTTGACACGTCCATTCCATCATGAAACTTTAATTGCTAAATGTGCGCATAGCTACAACTACATTCTTAAACAGATAGTTGGTAGTTGCAGCAATGGTTCTGACCACCCCGAAAGGAATTACAGTCGTGAGTTTATGTATTTAGCACTTAAAAAAGGATTTTTCCGAAGGAAAATTCTCCCCTAAGAGGTTGTAAACGTATTTATGGGAAATTGGGAAATATTTTCCCTTTTTGTATCCGAAATTGTATACACCTTTTAGAGAAGTAAAAGTAAAGCACAGATCGATTGAAGCTGAACGTCTACTTTCTATTTATAACCTCTAATCCATGTAGTAAATGATTTGATTGATTGATTTGAAATCTACGCGAACAAAGTATGAGGCAACAGCTTGTCACTCTCACTGATTGATAGATGATTGATTCATCACTGATGTTGAATACGAACTGAAAAAAAATATATTCTATTTTAAAAAAAATGGCGGCTATGATGTTGCCAATGTCTATTTTATTCAGTAAGAGTGCTTGGCGTTGTACTGTAGTTTATGTAAAGCCCTACCAGAAAAATAAAAAACCTCGCCATGTTGCGGAAAACCAGTGGAACTAATATTTTGTCCTTGGAACACTGACATTAAAGGTTATAGTCGATTACAGCGCCCCCAAACCAGTTTTTTTATATTTCTGGTCAGGCTATATTTTTGTGACTTCAAAAATTGTTTTTCGAAAAGAATACTATCTTGGGCCAACATTGAAGCTATTCATTATAGGCCCAGGAGGGGGCAACTAACAATCGACGAGAGACGTGACTACCCAATAGCAGACCTACAACACGACCAAAAAAAAGGCTTCAAAAACGTTTTCAGTTGCTGCTGAAAAGACGTTTGAGAAATCCTGTGCGTTCGCAACTGACATTGAATAATGCAAACACTTCGCTCATTTCAAGATATAAACAACGGCAAGACTTCGGAATAAATCATGCGAACATGCAAATCGTGTCAAAAGGAAGAGAGAAGAAGCGAGAGGCGTGTAAACATCTTGTTAAGTATGCACAAAAGTGATCTTAGGGGGTTCGGAATTATTTATCAATGAGCTCTTAATTATTGTGTTGATGGAAGTTCAAATATTTAAGTTTACCCTATGGATTTTATATAAATGTACGTTCATCGACTGAATGTTATTCTTTAACTTGTAAAGTCGAAAAATTAACAACTGTCTCATAGATTTTTTGAGTCATGTAGGAGTTTTGTATGAAGCAGATTTGGAGAATGGAGCAGATTTTTTATTGTTTCTCGACTTTGGCTCAATAGTGAAAGTTGTCCAGTTTTATGGTCTAATTATAGTACTCTGTGGTCTAAATATACCACCCCTTTAAGTATTACTAGGGTGTTTTGTTACACCTCATTGTTCCTCGTAGCAATGCAATTGGTCCAAGAACAGATTCCTCACGTTGTTTCTCTTCTTAGCGATAGCACCCGTTTTATTTTGTGTCTCTTTTCTCTTTCTTTCGTTTCCTGGTTAAGTTTCAAAGTATATTTGATTAATTGATATTTTCCCTTCACCGAAAAGCCAATGGTGTTATAAATCGTGGGATTTGTTCCTTAAAACTGATTGGTACAAGTCTGATCCAAGACGGGATCAAACCGCCGGGCGCCGATACCCACACTGCTAGCTTTGACTAATAGAATAGAATAGCAAAGAAAACTTTTTTTCGTACTTTTGTTTTAAACTTTTTTTTGCTTACTTTTTTTACATTTTTTTTTAATAGTCTAAGGCTGCTAGTACACATTGATTTTTGAGCGATACATACATACATATATAAACTTACGCCTTTTTCCCAGATGGTAGGCAGAGACAATGGATCGCCATTTTGAGCGATATTTGCTCGTTATTACATAATGCTACATCTGAAAATCAGGCTTCGCATAACTAGGATGTTGCACAGGGAATGAGAATTCGCCCCGCAGTGCCCCTGCATACTTCCAACGGCGCACACTTTGTGAACCCCTGCACTGGAGCATAGTAGTTTTAGATCCTTGCTCAATCAAATTTTAAATCAAACTTTATACCTCAAACAAAGTTTAAATTGCCTGATAGCTTGTATTGACCGAATCAACGGAAACTTCTGAAGACTATCTGATTCCCCGTAACTCAAACATTTTGGAATCTACATTGCATTCCAATAGGAACGGTCCAACCTTAGAACTGAAAAGCATACATAAACACATAATTACTTCCCTTCGGGGGTGGGCAGAAACTTTTTTACAACTGTACCATGTATGTCCATGGTAACGTTTGTATTCGGCGTCTCTGTGCACCCTAGAGCAACCTGAATACAAGACGTAGTGCAAGACTGCATCCATGGTATGGTCCATATATAGTATATCCATAGTAGGTTCCAAACCCTACCGGTACTCATTATATAAGAGGATGGGAATCTTTTTGTGCAGATTGTTGGAATATCTACTACGTATTCTTAATATGCTGACACTTTTTAAAGTGGACGATCAGACCATCAAACTGAACAACTTTCTTTATGGGAACAACATCAAAATCGCGAAAAAAAATCAGCTGTCCCATACATTTGGCTCGAGTAGGTTTGCAGTTTTGTATGGAAAAGCTGATTTTTTCCGCAATTTCGATGTTGGTGCCATAGATAAAGTTGTTCAGTTTCAAAAAGTGTCAGCATATTAAGAATACGTAGTAGATATTCCAACGATCCGCACAAAAAGATTCCCATCCTCTTTTATAATGAGTACCGGTAAGGTTTGGAACTCTCTCCCTGCGTCTGTGTTTCCAAGCAAATACATCAGAATATTTTTAAATGGTTATTAGGTCTAAAATGTAAGTGTGAGGTTATATTTATGTTTACAGATAAAGACATTTGTAATGGAATGGAATAAACTAAATACATAGTCCATTAAGCGAACCCTTAGCGAGATTAGATAGCCGTACTGAATCGTACTTGTCCCTTAACAGAACTCGTAACGTCTACAAGATAAGTCACAAAATAGCTTGACTTGCAGGCTTTCACAAACGAGTGTTAGTTGAAAGGGGAGATAGGGGATGCGGCGCACTATCAATGATTTTGTGTTAATGTTTCGTCTTTGGTCAAAAGACGCAATATTGACACTAATCATTGATAAGAATAAGAATAAGAATATTTATTGTCCAAACTGTGTACAAAAGATGTTACAATAAAATAAAACAGAATCAACAGTTTGGTCCGCAGCACGGACGTACAATATTTAGGTGGCTTACATTGTAAACCAAAATAAAATATTTGAATGTCAACAACTATGCTAAATAATAATATTACAATAATGTATTTAGACTACGACCTCTATGACTATGAAACTATTACATATAGTAGGTAGGCTCTAATAACATGTGGTTATTATTCATCAAAATAATCGTTTAACTTATAGTAGCACTTAGAAGTAAGCCATATTTTGAGTTTATTTGAAAATTGCTTGCCATTGTATGCTATGATATAAGCAGCATCGATGCCAAGGCCGCACAGGGCAATTGAGACAGCTTTAAATAAACTGTATCCTACTGGCACTAACCCACGACTGTATTCCCTAAAGGGCACCAAATGCACGTATTGCTCACAGAACCGATGGCCGATCGATGGGGCTAAAGAGTTCACGAATAGAGACCGTGTGCCGGAAAGCGCAGCGTAGTAGGGCAAGGGAAATTCTGATGTTTAAGTCCAGGCTTGGCACTTCATAATTACTTACCTGATCAAAGTATTGTTCATCATCAGCCTTGTATTGATCCCTCTGCTGACTGGTAGGCCTAATCATCATAGCAACGGTCGTTATGGGGGTTATAAACGTGCCTGAACCAGATTGAATGATTTCACGGTATATAATCAGAATTTCTTCTTCAGTGAAATTCATTGGTAGTAGTGCAACCAACTTGAATTATAGTCACGGCAAACTATTTGCAATTAAATTATGTTTGACAGAAGGTTAATAACGTTGATACCTGGTGGATTGGTGATAAGTTCTATGGTGACGTGACCCACAATTCAAATTGGTTGACTATACAATACGACATGTCGTACGTATGGACTTGAACTAGGACCCTCATGACTGGAAGTCTACGCCTTTCCGTAACGTGCCACGACGTTTATGTCCTAGATACTGTATGAATTTCGATGCTGGTTTCACCGATGGTTCGAAATTTGAATTGTTGGAGCAGTGAAAAGTATGCGGTCAGAGTACCCGATGGTTTCCTGGAACAGACTGTTTGAAAGGGTCACTTAATTACGATAACGGTGGTTTACAAAATTGTGTTCAGTTCTGTAGGGCTATATAGTCCAATAGTCCAGCTGGTTTATCGGTAGCAAGCCTCTCCGCAAAACCGTGGGCCGCAGGTCCCTGAAGGTTATATTTATAGTATGTCGCTGGTGGTCGAGTTTAAGTGGTATAAGCGAAATGAGGAGAAGTAGACAAACTGAACAACTTACTGTATGGGAAAACATAGAAATCACGAAAAAAAAACCAGCTGTTCCATACAAAGCTGCTAACCTACACAAATGTATGATAAAGATTTCGATGTTGGTCCTATAGAGAAAGTTGTTGAGTTGGATGATCTGCTTCACTTCATTTTGTTTGGACCACCTTAACTCGATCATTAATAATAAACAGCACTGCCATTTTAAGCACAGTTTAATTTTATCTATGTATTTTTAGTTTAATTGTATCCACTTTGTTTATTATTTCACTCTATATAAATAAAATGGCTGCCATCTTGGTTATGATAATTGAGCCAATGTCTAGTTTTTGTAGCAAGAATGCTTGACGTTGTACGGAAGTTTATGGAGTTTTGGTGACTCCAAGGATTGTTTTTCGAAAAGAACACTATCTTGAGCCACCAGCCACCACTGGAGTTTCGTTGTAGGCCCGGGAGGGGGCAACCAACAATCGACAAGCGACGCGACTACCCTATAGCTGACCCACAACGCGACTTCTTTGTTTATTTATTTATTTATTATTAAGTCGTTATGACAAAAAGATAAAAAGGTGAGTTATGGACTAAATAATAAGAAAAATCAATTCAGAATCGCATAGAATGGTAAAGATCACAAATTTGTTTAAAATTTTATTGGTTTTATCCATGTTCCTGCAGGAAAAGTAAAAAAATCACGGAACAAAGTTATAAGTTTCAAAAGTCATAGAACCAAAGTAGATCGGAGTTCGATAATGAGATCATCCATTTAATGGTTCCGTTAGTTTAGATTCTGATAACTTTCCAAGTTGGGAGTTTCGGCAGAAATTCTCCTTTTTTGTCGATTTTCTTACAAAGTTTGGTACCTATAAGTTTTGAGATGACAATCTTATACCTTTTTTCGGTTCGAAGAAAGGGGTTTTAAAGGAAAAAAACTTTGTTGGTTTTTGTTGTGAAGCTAGCCATCTTCATGAAGAGGATTTAAATTATGGTTATGGTTGGTTAGTTATGGTTTTTAGTACGTTGATATTTGTTAATTTAAGTAAACAGTGTATTGTCATGTATAAATAAATAATAATAATAATAATAAATTACTTTACATTATGATTAGGATAGAGATTTTAAGATTTAGGAGAAGATAAATCCTCCGTCACTCTACCTACCGTACCTACCGTGATAAGTGCCCTTTCGGGCAGTGCTGGATACTCACTTTGCTAGTCGAATGCCACGAGCGCAAGTGAGAGCGCCGAACAAAATGTCGCAGCGAGAAAGAGAGCGATTAAAGCGCTGGAATTAATTGTTTTCTATTGGAATGATTGTATCTGTTACGCAGTAACTCTTTAATCTGTGCCTAGACGGACGTTTCCAAATGTTACTTTGACAAAAATTGTTTATTAATAATTCTTAAATGGACATACACAAAATTACAAGCACAATGCCAATCAGGGAAGTCAGAGGCTTTCCTTCACCATGGGTGGACCGCGATGACCTGGTGAATGCGGCGAAAACCCGTTGGATGAAGGCAGCGCAGGACCGGTCGTTGTGGCGATCCTTGGGGTAATCCTATGTCCAGCAGTGGACGTCTATTGGCTGAGATGATGATGATGATAGAATATTGTATGAAGTAGTGATAGGTAGCCTCTTAGTTGTACCTAACTTAATATACTAGTAAAATGTGTTAGGTTAGGCACAAAGCCAAAATATCGGTGTACAAAGTCTATGATACGATTTCATTTACAAATTAGAGAAAGAAGCGATCTTCCCTTTTTTGAGTTTATCTAAGACAAGGAACAAACATTTTTTTAAGTGCCTAAGTCTGTATCAGTCCCGTCATTGAATTTTATCTGAAAATACAATTCCTTTGTCAAACACAATAAAATACGGACGATCCGGCAATTATCCGGGCCGGATGTTAAAAGGGATATTTCCGGACCAATCCCTTCTATAGAATAACGGATGTGTTTAAACGTGGGTCAAGGTACCTAAATATAAATCATTCCATTTTATTTAAAAAAAAACCTTTCACTTCTTATCGTGTGGGTAGCATGCCCAGGGCCTCTACCCGGACATTCGAACTTCGCATTTGCGTGAACATTTTCGTTCTGACTTCAACACTATTCCGATCGAAACGGTCGCGTCATATCGAAAATCAAAAGTCCGGGTGCAGGGCCTGGTGTCAGAGTTTTTTCTTTACATTACGGACTCTGACGTGATTTTTTATGTAACGAATACTACCACCAGAGATAGTAGCCGGGACCAACGGCTAAACGTGCCATCCGAAGTACGGAATCATCTTTCTTTTCAGACAGTCAGGTGATTGATTCAGCCTGCAATGTCCTAACCAACTGGGGATAAACACACAAAGTAACATTTCACTAGGTGTCCCCCATGGGAATCGAACCCACGACTCACTGAATTTAGACGTATCAGCATGTCTAGTTTGATTTCTCTACACACGCGTGACGAGCCTTCGCTCTGTACCCGCGCTTTTCGGAGGGCAAAGCGACATGTAGGATGGAAAAATCATGCTAGACGTGCTGTAATCTTATGATATGAATGCAAATAAGTCGCGTTGTAGGTCAGTCATGAAATTAGCCGAGAATAATAAGTTACCCAAACAGGGTCAGACACATTATTGCAAGAACAGATTGTAATTAAAATTTTCATCCTAAAGGTCCTTAACTAATTTTGCCATTTACCTGGCTCATTTTAATTAGATTTAGGAAAAACCCTCATTTTCCTATCTGAAAGCGTTTTATACTTAATAACCCTTCATCGGTTAAACTTTTCGTTTATTCCGTAGCACTTTTCATTTTCGTTAAATCCTGATCCTGAGTAAATATCAAAAGTAGAATGATGGGAGTAATATTCAAAATAGGCTATTTGACAACTTGTCAAATCAGCTACTCTTTGTCGGACATCAAAACGTGCGCTTTGTATGAACATTTGTACTAAATAATGAGTTGTGATGTCATCAACATTTTCATTTCTTTTTAATGTTTATTTTGTTATTAAAAATAGTATACAAGCTAAAAACTCAGTGAACATGGGAGTTCAGCGTTAATTTCTAACCATTTGTTACTGGGAAGATACAAATACATTTGATTAAAAAAATATATTTTTAACCGACTTCAAAAAAGGAGGAGATTTCTCAATTCGACCGTATATGTATATAAATACCCAATTATTATCTGACCAGCTGTGCCCGTGACTTCATGGACCACTGACTTTCATGCGCATTCCTCACGCTCTTTTCAAACAAACCTTTCTTTTTGCGATTGCAAAAACGGATGCAGTTATTTCGCCTGATTATAAGTATAACTGAATACATGATGTTATTTCAAGAATGGACTATCACAGTACCTACTTCACGTGTGTATTAACTTCACCTTCCTCCGGCTAGGTACTTTAAATACTCATAACTTTGGATTAACGGAACTGAGTGCAATTAAATAAAGCCTAAATGTTAATCCAAATTAAGTCTTATTCTTTTGTGAAATACCCATGCAAATTGGTTTGGTTGTTTTTAAGTGATATGTAAGTATATCAAACTATATACGTGCACAAACAAACAAGAACATGCAGTCGAGAGTCGAGGCTGATTGAGGAGGGTTGAGGACAGAGTTTGAGGATTGTCTATGGAGAGGCCTATGTTCAGCAGTACCTAATGACGGCTGCCTCCGTGGTCTAATGGTTCAGAGCATTGAGCCCTGGACACGGAGGTCGTGGGTACGATTCCCACGGGGGACACGGAGTGAAGTGTTACGTTTGTGCTTCAGATGGCACATTAAGCCGTTGGTTCCGGCTATAGATTTTTTTTTATTAAGGATGGTTTTGCTCTTGACCTCAATTCAGTCCTCAGAACAAAGTTGGGGTAAAAGATGTAGCGAGCTTACCCAGAAGAAGCCTATTCACTCGCAATTTTAAAGGAATAGTAGTCTAGTGGTAGTAGTCGTAACATAAAAAACCACGTCAGAGGCCGCAAGGTGGTTTGAAAAAACTCTGACGCCAGGGCTCTGCCCACACGATTAGAAGAAACAGTAATAACAATAATTGCGTTGTCACTCTAGTTTATCTATTTTAGTAATAGTGAAACCCGCGACTTCATTCATTTGTACACTTCAATATAACACTCACCCTGTACATAATTTCCTTCATATAAATAGCGTTGAACTTCGTTAAAACATACTTGAGAGTCAGTAAGTGAATTAATTAGAATGTTTTGAACTGAACCAAAACCGTGTCGTGAAATTGTGACGTACGAAGTGGCAAGATGGCGGACTTTATTGTTTTCAATTATAAAGTTTAGTTAAATATAACTTCTGTTTCTTGTCAATTCGTGTGATGGTTAATTGCTGAAGCTGTGTCTCCTGCACATGTTTTTTAGCAGACATTACACTAAACACGATACAAATGGGCGTAGCCACACACAATTTTGGTCTTGACCAAGACGGCGGACGACGAAAAGTGAAGCTATGTTTTGTTTTCTTCGTAGCAAGAGGCTTAAATACACAAAAAAAAGCAGAAGAATCACTCTTAGATCACTATAAAAAAAGTTGCACCATCTCCGGTAAAATCAAAGCGCGTTGGTGAAAGCCAGTTAATGGTCAACTTGCCATCTAAGATTTAGGTACAAACAAAATAATAATATATTAATTTTAACCATGTTCACCATACAAAATTATTTGCTAGTAAATTTTTTAGTCATCTCTTAGCTTAGTCATAGCTGCGTGAGTTTTTGTTTAAGGTTGTTATCAAGATAGCAATACCATAGCAGACCTTTGTCACTAGGCCATTAGGTACACCGTATAGGTGTATTCTACACTTTAGCGCATCGTAAGCGATGCGTTCGATTGATCTCTGCCACTCGCATCAGACAGCAACAACGTTATAACAACGCTAAGTCAAGCTTCATTAAGATTCATTTTTGCGCGTACCGGCTGGCAATAGGTAATTAAATTGGGGAAATCTATCATTATCTAAGGAAGTGACGTAGTATCTTCACGTCCCAAATACTGCAGTGTCTCAAAACGAAAGACTTCGATCAGTGCATGTTGCCAGTAGTGATGACATTATGGAACAGATACATGGTCGCGCTGAAAGTCACCCAAAGGGCAAAGGAGAGGGCTATGCTCGGAGTTTCCCTGCGAGATTGAATCAGAAATGAAGAGATCCGCAGAAGAACCAGAGTAATGACATAGCCCAAAAAAATGCTAAACTAAAGTGGCAGTGGGCGGGGCACATTGCTCACAGAACCGATGGTGACGAAGAGTTCTCGAGTCGCGAACGAGTACCGGAAAGCGCAGCGTGGGCAGGCCCCTAACAAGGTGGACCAACGACCTGGTGAAGACGGTGGGAACCTGTTGGATGAGAGCAGCGCAGGACCCGTGCGATCTTTAGGGGAGGCCTATGTCCAGCAGTGGACGTCCATTGGCTAAGATGATGATGATAAGGTAGTTATGTATCTGGTACGTTAGTTATGTATCTATGACCACAGGCAGATTCTCCATAATATAAAAACAAGAACAGAACAAAATCCATCGTATTAAAAGCACAAGTACATTATTATATCCTCGAAACGGAATTTATTTATAAGAGCAGCCGAGCCCCTTGATTTATCGAACTACCCTCGTTTTAATTAATGTCAAGTGCCGTGCATGGTACTTACATAGGTATGGAGCTGCGTGTGGAGGTTTCAATGGTTTGTGTGAAAATTGGAAATAAGTGTTAATGTACGTATGATTGAATGAAATCATTTATTTGAAAGAATTTTTGTGGTACTTAGGATGTTAGTAGTAAGTTCTTTAAAAAATCTGCCGTGATGGTGTACAAATATTTTGTTAAGAAGCTACAACAGTTACAGCCAGCGTTGAAGTTACGGTAGCCAGCGGTTACCAGTTATAGTCATTGCACCACTAGATTCGAGGGTAAGGAAGAGATAGTGCATTTGTGCTTATCGCGGACACTTATGCATAAAAAACTGAGACATTATTGTATAGATGCTATATCATCGTGAGGAAACTTGCATAAATTACGCTGAAGACTTGGATAAGTTATATGTCAAGATTGACAGTCGAAACTACGAAAGCGTAGAAAAATTGTGCAACCAGTACTGGCCTCTAAACCCTATCCATATACACGCACACCGACATAATTTGTATGACGCCTCACGCACACCAACCTAAGAAAGTTGGCCCCTTTTCTTTTATACCTACGGTAGAAACGTGAAGCTCCTTCTAAACATATACTTTTACTATATCGGATGCATATCAGGTGCCCGATTGCGCTAAGTTAAAACATCGAAGTTTTATTCTTATCCAATTTCAGTTCTAATCACATTGCAATCCAATTACTATTCAACTGTGCTGAATTCCGCATCGCGCTAAACTCTATGTAACTGGCAGCCAATAACGTCTGAGCGATCTGTCAAAACGGCTCTAACGGCTGTACCGCGATTAGCGCAATACCAAATGTGTCAAAAGTTATGGTTCGTACGTAGTCCCATAACGGTTCATTCACCAAATATTTACCGCGATTACAGCCCTGAACCCCATTGCACCGCATTTAGAATGTTTAGTGGACTAACGCCTAACCATGCACCCTTACCATAAAGCTTCTTTCCCAGCAGTGGGATCATTAGGTATGGAGGCTGATTACTTTTAATTTGTTAACAATTTTTTGTAAATTACATTTTATAGAACTGTAAATCGATTGCTGCAGCTGTTGTAAATATTTCCATGTAGCTGATTTTCTTTTCGCTATTTCGAAGTGGGTCCCATATTTTTTACTATGTTCAGTTTGATGGGCCTGTTCCTGTTTCAAAACGACCCTGATTCCAAAGTGCACTTATAAATTATGATTCCTATTCGCGGAATTATTTTCCTATCAAATTAAAGATTGAAAAATTTGTCTCGGGCGGGACTTGAACCCGCACTTTTCCAAACCGGGGAACTGCGTTATCCAATTTCGCCACCGAGCCCACTACCCAGAGAACGAAATTTTCAATCTGTTGCGTCTTAAGCGGACGTGAGTGCCATCTACTGGTAGTTATTAGAAACTAACCAACCCGCAAGTTTATTTTCCTAGTCGTACTGTACGTCATATCTACACTGGCCCTGAACCCGGACTTAGGATTTTCGATATAGGCGACCGTTTCGGTCCAAACTTCATTGTAATAGGTTTGACATTGGAACGAAAACGTTCACGCAATTGCGAAGTTCGAACGTCCGGGTAGAGGCCTAGAGCTTCAGGCGGTCTTCCCTATAGGGCCTACCATGCTATCTCCCTTTTCCCAACCCAGTAATATTGTACACGCACGCCTTTCATATCTGTGACGTCATAACAAACTGATGATACAATCTAATGTGAAAATAATCGGGGGTCGGGTCGAGATATCTATGTCGCGTCGCTGTCAATTTCCTCGTTTGACGTTTTGCAAAAAGTCCGGACCATAGACATAATAGAGATTAGTGGTCCGGACTGAAAAAGTAAAAGAGTCTTTATAATATCCATTTCTATTCTAATTCTCGACTATAATCCCTATAGAGGTCTTTTGAACCATGCATTAAAAAGAACGCTAAAAGTATTTAGCATTTTTAAGGTTCAAGAATTGAATAACGTCAAGTGGCGATGATTTATACGATTATTTTGCTTTTAAATGCTTCATCAGTCAGAAAAGCTCTTTATTTTATGCCCAGCGACTTAACATCATACAAGTAAGATAGCAGATGCTAGCTAAAATATGAAAAAAAATATATTTTTTGATTAAAGACTTGACCATTATGAAAAATTACTATTTCTTTGTTCTCAGTGGTCTATCAAGCATAAAAGCTGAACCAATAAAACAGGTTGTTCTTTTTTGT